>CM077885.1:16006501-17319289 GCA_039720435.1 Amazona ochrocephala | reverse complement strand
TCAGTGGGCCTGATTTTTCTAAAGCATCATCGAAAGTAGAAACAAATAGTTCTGTCTGTTATTATGCTGACCATTAATGATTATAATGACCATTAACCCTGCTCTCCTGATCATCGCTGCCTTTGTCACTGTAAATGTGTGGATGTGTAAGAAAGAAACTGCAATCCCCATCTTTGCAGGAGACGTGTCTTTGCAGTGACAGCAGATGAGAGCCACGCCTGGTAAAAATGGCTATGAGGCATGTCCATAGCAGGAGCTGAGCAGGAGAAGTCTGATCTGTAGAAAAGCCCACTTCTGCAGGCATGTTTACCTCCTACGGGTTTGGGGTCAGCTGGCCAGAAGGCAGCGGGACCAAGCTGTCAGAGCACAGTCTTGCTCTCCAGCTTCAGGGACTCCTCTGGTAATACTGGTTTCATCAACATCTTGTGCTGACTGCCTCCCTTATTAGTTCTTCCCACTGGGATTTCTGAGACAGCTGCTTACACCAAGCTCAAAACAATATAAAAGACACTAGGCTCAGTCACAGAATGAGTACTGTGTGTTTCCTCAGCAGCCAAGAGTCTACAGAGCAATTCTTCATTCCTTGGTATATAATTATTTTCCATTCTTTTAAAATGCAGCAAAATTCAAATCTTCAGGCCAGGAGAATTTTGTAATTAAGAAGTTTTGAAGTGGAGTAGAAATGAGAATCCAGGGAGTGCAAGCATCTCAGTGCAAGCTCCCTAATAAAGACCATATGGGCAAATGGTAAACTGGTCTAAGACGTAAGACTTTGTAGCACTTGAACGTGGCCAAGCTCTATGCATTCTCATAAAATGTTTTTAATGGGACTATTATAGCTGGGGGTTGGGGGGAAATAGGGAGTAAGGAGTTTTAGTTTTGGCCAGTAGTTCCTGATCAGTGCAGAAGAAAATACAGCTGCTTCTTGTTCTTTGATTAGCACTTTGAGCTTACCTATGTGAAGCAAGAGTGGTTCTCACTCTTAATATGTAGAAGTAGTGCCAACAATCTCTGTTGCTGCTTCTGGCTTCTTCTGTACTGATGTCTGTCTCCTTAAATCAGGCACATGCTGAGAGTCCCAAGCAGCAGTTGCTCACGCAACCTATTACGCAAAATGCAGAAGCAGAGCTGTAAACAACACGAGGGAAGGAATTACTGCAGGCAGCCTTCAGCATGAGCCAACCTGCAGTCACATGTGCATGCAAACAAGACAGCGTGGAGGGGTTCAGTCAACACTCCCATATACAGTGCTTATCTTTGCATCGGGTTTATACACAATCTATAAATAACATGAAAGGTAGAAGCTTACTTTCACTTGTGTTGTTGGGTCATGGAGGGTACAGTGGGTGCAGTAGAGAGAAGTAACCAGCTGGGTCTCCGATTCTGGGAACTGGCAAGGGAGATGTGCTTTTCTGCTATAATGAAGTGAGGCTTTTGGAATCGTAGAAGCCAAGGAAGAGCTGGCAGAGACACTGTCTCCTCTGGGGACTGGAGGAGCACATCCCAACTTGGGCTTGCAACCTCAGAGTTTGCTTCTTAGCAGTAAACTTTGGTAGCAGTGAGTTAACGTTATCCCACAGTGTCTCATTACCTTCTGAAACAGCCCATTCAGCAAACATCTTGCCTCTGGAGGGGTGGAAGAGTTAGGTATTCCAAAATCAGATCTCTGGAAAACCAAAGATAAAAAACCTATAGCACATGTCCAGTATTTTGAAGTCTACCACTGCACTTTCCTCAAAGCCAGCAGTAGCCAGTGACAACTTTGTGGCTGCACTCACTAGACTACTTTGTAGCTGTTGTATTAGAAGAGAGCCGTGCTTATAAGGAAGCACAGTTCAGACAGGATAGGAAAAGATGTGACTGGGCCATGTTTCTGTGCCAGATGAGAGAATCCTGCTGTCTCACCTGGCCATGTATGAACAAATGAGGCACTGGAATGGGTTTCCCAGGGAAGCTGTGAATGCTCCATCACTGGCGGTGTTCAAGGCCGGGTTGGACAGCCTTGGATGGCATGGTTTAGTGGGAGGTGTCCCTGCCCACGACAGGGGGGTTGGAACTGGGTGGTCTTAAGGTCCTTTCCAACCCTAACTGTTCTATGGTTCTATGATTCTATGCCTATGAAGGAGCCTCAACATGCCTCCTTGCTGCAGAGGAGAGGTGGTGGTGGCAGCTCTCAGCAGACTTCTTGCCATGGGGAAATGGTCACAGCAAAATGGGAAATGAGTGTACGTGGCTAGGATACTACTGCAGTTAGAAATTGAAGTGCTTTACCTGCTTCTCCTTTGACATCAAATAGAGATTGTAGTTGTCTTGTGAAGCATTCAGTGTGTGCCACTTGTAACTCACCAACCAAGAGGAATCACAGTCCTGCACTGTATCCTGAAGCCTTGGCCATTTTATTCCAGCATGGCTACAGAAACCAAAACCATGGGAGAGGTGTGTCCCTACTCCATCAGCTACTGCTTCCAGTTACCCTCCTGTTGACCCAGACCATTCATTTAGGCTATTCACAAGTGAGATGCTGATGATGTTTTCTTGATGTCTTCTACTGCAAGCCCAAGGGACAGCACATCTTTTTTTTTAGGTAGCCCAAAATGAGCAGTTTTCCTAGGCATCTGGTCCCTGCTGCGCTCTGACCTACTGAGCCATGGCCCTTGTCCATCTGGGAGCCTCAATGGCCTTGCTACTCAGGATGTGAATGTTCAGGAAATTCCTCATCTCTCATAATCTGTATCCCTGACTTGATCATCTCGCCCGTTCTGTTCTCTTCTTCACTCATCTGCTCTTTGAAATGCTGTCTTGTACTTTGATCTCCTGTCCCTTTCAGAAAACATCCATATATCTACTTTATTTGTTTTTTAATGGGTTGAGCAACTTCTGGGGGTTTTGTCAGGCTTAGATCATGGGTTTCGAAATAAAATGAAGCACTGTTCTTTGTTTGTTTGTTTGTTCCACTTCCTGCCAACAATGAGATCTGAAGTGACACAGGTTGGGTATAGGTCAGGTACAAGAGGTTCTGCATGTCCCCTTGAGGTACCAGCTCACATGCAAAACTGGCAGGATAAATGTTAGCAGTGCAGTTGATGCATGTATCAGGTAATCAGTCTGATTTGTGTTGAGCAGATGACTGTTTAGAGAGCTATGCTCTACATTCTTTGTTATAAACTCTGAAGTTAACTGCTCGCATCAACTTTCCTTCACCAAGAAGAGAGCATGCGACAGGCTTGGGAAGGTGTGTCAAACCATTAGGACCGCAGTTGATCTCAGAAAGGTCTATTCAAATCTAACAATCTCAAAGAAAGCTCTTTTCTCTTTTGGGGAGAGAGAAGCTGCATGTATGTGTGGCTCAAATACCACAGAAACAAATTACTGGACATACATCTCTCATTCCTATAGCCCTAGGAGCTTAAAGAAGCTTTCAGAACAGTGTGGATAACTGTAATTTTCAGAGCTGTCAGAAAAGCATTTCTGAATATCACAAAACTAGGACTTTATTCTAGTTGCAAGAAAATTGCATCGCATAAGCAAAAAAATTGGCTCATTTTCCACTAAGTCTGAGTAAACCCCTTCAATTCTCTACCCCTATTCCCCTGAATGTTACATAGTAGTTGGGTAGGCTTCGTATACTAGTCTGTGTGCAAGGATAAAAAGCAATGATTAACTGAATGCTTGTTCTGAAAGCACTCATTTTTGTCGAGAAGTGCGAGAGATGCTAAGTTTAGAAGTGTGAAGATTAATGGATGGGCAGGAGAAAACCATGAAGAAAAAGCCAACAGCAAAGCATTTGATAAGCAACTGACATACTGCATTGAAGAACAGCTTGCAAAATACATTTAGCTTAAGCTTAGTTGTCATGAAGAAAGTGATTATTTTGGTGATTTGGCGTCTGATGAATTACGAGAGCTCACTTGACTAACATCTGAGGAGGTGAGAGAGATGAGACAGGCCTGCCTTCAGCTACAGAGTGGCTCTACATAGGAAGAGTGTTTTAAGTGTATGAAGGTTTATTTGGCTGCAGTGCACAGCTGTACCTTGTCAACTGTACAAACTTGGTCAAGATGTCTCCAGACGGGCAGAATTCCGAGCTCATGCTCCCCTTTAGAGTAATTCCTGGTACAGTGCTGAAAACAAATGATCTAGTAGATGTCAAAAGTTAGATACCTGAGATCAGCAAATGAGGCCCAGCAACAGCTGGAATAGGTTACTTACCTCGAGGTTGTCTTTCCACCACCTTTGTCAAAAATACCCTTACACAAAGCCTAAAGAACAGTTCCTCCTCCAACATATTGCCTATTTTAAAATAGCATCTTCTAATGTGACAGAGCTACTTTCTGTCCTATCTGATGACTCTGCTCATGAGAGATGTGTTTTTCCTGCTGCTGGCAGTCAGCAGCTTTCTTGAAAACCACTGACTTCCAAACTGACCAGCTTCATTCAAGAGCAGCAATGGGGTACAGGTTCTTCTGATGCCACCACTCAGTCTGCAGCACCTCATGACAGGTAGCCAGACAGAAGGACCTGGCTCTTGGATGGCAGTTCAGGGACCTGGCAGCAAGAATGAAGAGTGCTGCTCACCAACTTTGTTGTCTCATAACTTATGGTATCCCGGAACATTATTTTAACAGTCACTTGTCAACACCGTGGCTTTGTTGCTTCTGGTCTCCATTATCAAGCCTGTTGTTCTGGGCTTGTTTCTTTTTAAGGCATGTAGAGAGAATGCACCTGCATTGCCAAGCATGAGGAAGGCTCCAAATATGTCTGGGAAGAGCCCAGCTCATGTGCAGCCATGCATAACCCCCAAATGTAAAAAATGATGTACTGGACAGTGTATATGAAATACTAGACCTCCCTCCAGGCTGTCAGTGTGGTTCCAAGCCTGTCAATGTCTTCAGAAACCAGAGCCATCACAGTTGCACCATTAGTCAAGGGTTAGCTGGTTCCACAGCTGTTACTGTGAATGCCCTGTCCTAGGTTCCATTGACAAAGGATTCATTTGCCAACACGAGGGTTTCATGGAGAAGGGGACAGTGGGGTGGCAGAGCCATCTGCTTGGTTTCAAAGGATCAAATCAGGGCCAGAAAGTAATTACAAGCGTGCTATGGGGAAGATGTAGCACAGGGCCATTTTTCAAACCCCTTAAGAGAGAAAGCGTGGACCAAACTGTGCTTGTAGCTCACTGAAATTTAACTGTGAAGAGTTTTATCTTCAGTGATGATGCTCTGAGGTTAGACTGTATGAAAAAGGTACATACACCTTCAATTTCCATGGTATTCTGTGGTCACATTGACGATACTCTTTTCTGTACACAAAGCTATACAAAACCTTCTCAGGAAAAATCAGATGTACAAGCTTACGTTATATAGCCATGGAAATTGAAGCCTGGATATTTGAAACTGGGTGTTAAAAATGGGAATCATAAAACAAACCTGACTCAAAAATGCTGAGACACTCACTGAAGCCAGTGGGCAAGCTTAGTGCTTTTGCTTGCTCACGTACACATCTCTGATTTATATATTGAAAGATACTTTCCTCAGTTTCAACCTAAACCTCAATGGCTTTGGGGGAGCGTGCTCGCTCAGTGACACCTACAATTCTAATCCTATAGCTCATACCCCTCTTGAAGCTATGGGAAACCTGGAATAACAATGCAAAGCACCAAATACCAACGTTTGACTTTTCTCATGGGTTTCCCTGATCCCTATAAAAGACAGCAGAAGTACACTTTTATGCTATATGTTAGCACTCTGCTGCAGAAGTATCCCATATAAAATACACAGTCAGGTTCTTTTGCATAACCTCTATGGTTTTCATTATTTGTAAGCCTGAAGACAGTAGACACTATTTTGTTTTGAGTTGCTATAAATTTTGACATTTGTCTAAGGGGGTAATTCATGTAGTGCTGTGGGATTGTTGTTTAAATTCCAGCAGAAAAAATGTCTTGTTTTGAAAGAAAGTCTTGTTTAAAATCACAAATCTCATATAAGAAGCCAGATAACGAAGCCAAAAAAAGGGAACAAAAACAATTCTTACAAGGCAGACCTCTAAGCTTTGAATTGTGTGATGTATGAGCTGTCAGAAATCCAAACTTCACCATGTGCAGAGAAATGTTTTGCAAAATCCCTAAGTTTGTCTTTCTTGGCAGGATCTGTTTCCTCAGCAGCATCTTGAAAAATTTAATTGCTTATAATTGTAAAAAGCTTTCAAAATGGTGCCTTTTTTGCAGGAGAAGGTGAAATGCCATGTTAGGGCCTATTTTCAACAGTTTGCTCTCCATCTTCTTTGTAGCCACCCTTTAAATAGTGGAACATGGTGATAAGGTGTCCCCTGATCCTTTTCTGTAAGCTGAACAAATCCAGCTCTCTCGGCCTTTCCTCATATGTCAGGCTTCATAATCTTTTTTGTGTGTCAGAATTGTTGACTGTTTAGGAGGTAGAATACAGCATCTGAAACCTTTGGTAGAAGACAACGCTAGATTCACTGCTAGAGAGGTGGATCACCAATGCTACTTAGTCACTATAGCAGGCTACTGCGAGCAGTGACTGACTTAACAGTAATGTGGGAAACAGTTGTGGGTTTTAAGGCTCAATGTCCAAATGCACTGAAGACACCTTAAGGTTTTGCTAATGCTATTTGTTTATGTGGTAGGTTCAGACCAAGCCAGGAAGATAAGTACCAAGCACTAAGAATACTCCGAACCAAATCCTGTGTCTTAAATCAGCTTCTGATTAGAGACTCGCTTAACAGGATCCAGAAAATCAGTGACAAGCACCTTTGGTCTGATCGTGCTATTCCTGAATTCCTTATGGCAGTTTCCCAAGTAGGGAATGGTTGAGGAATAGAGGGACTGGACATAAGAGGTTCCAGCCCACCCCACACCTGCATCTTGCTGCAGTGTGGCCAGACCTAGCCTCTGAAGATGGTTAAACCACACTTCCCTTCACCTGCCGTAAGTCTCACAGGATCTTAACCAGCTGTATGCAAACCAGAAATGTGGGGAGTAGGGACCTCAAAGAGAAAAGGCTCAGCTGATTGATGCCTTCTTAAGAGAAAGGGAAGAGGAGTGATAACACAGGAACAGGAGGAAGACCTGATGATAAAGTACTGCCCACTCATTGTTCCTCCACCACTACTTCCTCCAAGTATGTTCTGTGAGCTACTGAGGGTGTCCTGCAGCTTCATGGTAGCTTAGCTTATGCAAAGATAAAGGTCTGTAGCAAAAGTTATCTGACACCTCTCTGGCAAACAGAAGATGGCCTTGAGCAATATATCTTGTGGAATCCTGTGCTGCACACGATCTTTCCACTGGATTAAGATGACTTATGTATTCGAGCTAGCCAGTAAGTGCAAAGCTGGTTGTTAAGAACTGGGAATACAGCTGTAGCGAGTGCAGGTTAGCTGTGTGCGGCACATTAGACTTGTGGCTTACTTTTGCCCCTAGTTTTGTGCAAATCTGTTAGTATTCCATGAGGTTAGAAGTGATGTTGTGAGCAGCAACCTCACAGTTATGTGGGCAGTCGTTCCTTCTAATCCTAGGGGACGCTAGATCAAGCTCAGTCTCAAAAGTAATTAAACCCTTTGCATTCACTCCTCCCAGTGGCATTGGCTCTTTCAGATTCTCTCTGCTATGAGATAAATGAGCTATGGCTCATTTATACTCAGTGTGAGTTGAACATCTAGGAGAAATCCAGGACACATGGTATATGCAGTGCTTGAGATAGACTGTAATTGTACTAATGGAGCTTCCAAGGAGCTTTGCTCGATGGATGGAGGTGTTTGGAGAAGGGTGGTGCCCTTGAAGTTGGGAAAGAAGTATTTCTCCATGTTATCAAAGCGTGAGCCTGTAGCTCAGCTGGTCCCAGTGGATGGTGAGGGTAGCAAAGATTCTCGTCTTCTAAGCCAAACTTATAAAACTTCCAAATATCTTTAGCCTCTTGAGCTCAAGTAACAATAGGCTTCGTTTTCTCAGCTTCAGCTCCAGCTCCATTCACTGAGACGAGGAGTGCTGGTTCCCAGGGGAGAGATCTGATGCTAAGTAAAACAAGCTGCGTGCAATTACTGCTTTCTGAAAAGCAGGAGAAGCTGGGCCAGCACAAATGGTAAGGTTCAGTTCTTGATAAGATTCTTTCAGTGGTATTGAAGGGCAAACCCCACAGCCCTACATCAGCTTAACATCCCCATGTCATATTCTGACCAAAAAAAGACTGAAGAATTTGTGTGGGGACTGCAGTCACTTCTTCAATCCCTTCTCAAAACAAAAAATTTCAAAACTGTAGCATTTTCTACTGCATCTCGTTTTGTCTTAGCATTACTGGTTGCCAGAGAGGGTAAATAGTGTAGAGCAAGTCAGTGGTATCTGAAGATCAATCAACATCCTGCACACACCCGTGTTTCTCTCTGCACTTGCAGCACTCACATGTTCTTCCAGGTTTGTGAGTTTTGCTTCTCTTCCACTGTTCCTGCTCCAGCTCCCTGCCCTATGCACAAAGACTGAGAACATTCACTTAAGTCTGTTTAGGAGATTGTTATGACAGACACGTCAAGAAGTCTTGGCTCGTTGTGCTCCTTATGGAGCCATGTGCATTTCATAAAAGGACAGGTTCTGTGATGGCCTCCTATGTTCTTGCAGTGTCACTGTTGGAGGCGTTGGTTTCCCCTCCTCTCCCCAATCTCTTTTGAACTGCTATTAATATGATGGCTGGCTTTACTTCAGGGGCTTGTGCAGCACTAAGGGAGGGCAGCAGACAAGTTTCCCGCTGGAGTGGCCCTGCATGTGCCTGGATGTAGTTGTCACCAGCTGGCCAACTAGTGCTGTCAAGGACACAGGAGCCAGAAGGCAGTGCAGATCCTGCTCTGAAAGGTATGTCATTATGAGGCCAAGAGATGTTAGGGGATGTGGGATATGCAGAGTGCAGCAGAGGTGTTATCACCCAGCTTAGCTGCACACAGTGAGGATGTGCTGTTGTGATGTCAAATATGCTCTTCACCATTTCCCAGGATGGTTCCTGATCTCTCCGTCCTGCTGCTTCCCTCCCTGAATCTCTTTGTAAGTGGCAGATTGGCCAAGAAACAGGCTGTATCTTCCGCAGAGGCAAATATACTTGTTCTTCTCCCTGCCTGTCTCCGCAGGCATCGTTTCAGGACCTTCAAGGTGTCTGTGAGCTGAGATCCATCTGAGAGACTGTCGGTAGCCAGCCTGCCACTGCAATGGAGCTGCCCATTTTGGACATTCTCAAAGTGTTCCCTTGTTCTGCTACCTACCTCACTTGGTCCTCAGAGACGCTGTTAGCACTGGTGGGGCTTTGAAGTGTGAGGTTTAAATTCAGCCAAAAAATGTTCTTGCTCTTCCCTACTTCTGCCCTATTCTTTGCCTTACCTTACTGTCAGTGAGGATGGTTTTGTTCTGCATTGTCTGGAATAGCTCTATTTTAGGAAGAACAGGGCTGCTTTACTGTGTCTTGAGGTTCTGTGCCTAACATCCTTGTACTTTTGAGAAAAAACAAAGGCATGGGGGGGCTCATTGAAGTACTGTCAGTGTTTGAAGTTAAATCATGCAACTCTGCACTTGTCAAAACACACATCTGTGTTTACTGAGTGTCTTGCGTCTTTAGCGCAGTTTTTAAAAGGCCTCTTCCTCTGGTCGAGCTGCCAGGGATAGTTTCGAGACACATTCAGAGTCCTAGAGTTAAATACTGCTGATGAATAATGCCCCTCACAGAGCCTGAGATGGATAGCGAGTTAAATTGAGTAGTTAAACTAAACTTTGTGTAGTTCAGAGGTCCCTATTCAGGACACTTCTTACTGCTTTGTTGCTTACTTGTGGCATGTTTTTAAAAAGCAAAACAAAACCAGACTTGTTAGCATCATTATTAGGCTTTTGGAAATAAGTGAAGCAAACTCTGAAGATGCAGTAAGAGCTGTCTCACATGAGGCAAACAGGGGCACGGTAACTGAACCGCTTACTCTGTATTCAAAGCGCAGCACACATGCACACAAAGCCTTGCTGCAGCTTACTGCAGCAGCAGCTTACAAGAGGATGGAATGTTTTATAAAAGGGAGCTTGAGAAAATGAGAGAAGAGTACATGACCATGTAGTGGTTAGTGATAACTGCTGCTTTCAGCTCTGTGATGAGCTTCAAAGCAAATAGCTAAACCCTTCTGGCTAAAAGCAGCGTGATTGCTGAACAAGTGCATGCCCTGGAGCCAGTTACAGCAGGTATCCTTCTGTTGTATTAGGTCACTGTGAAGCTTGGAGTCATGTGTTTGCTTCTAAGAACTGCAGTAATTGTGGTTTCGGAAGTATTTGGCTATTTTTATTAATAATTGCAAGATTTATTTCATCTGTCTGGTTCGTCTCTAGCCTTCTCCAGCAATGAGGAGTGAGGGACATAACCCCTAACTTTCTGGTCTGGGTTAAAACATTTCGCTACTCTAGGGGAGGTGCAGCCTCACAACTCCTCTGATGGAGAAGGAACTGAACCTGGTTCTCCCATGACAGCGAAATTGAAGTATTGCTTATAGAGGCATTAGGAACATCACCACCACTCGATCACGTCCTCTTTCGCCTCTAGCTATGCTTAGTCAGGGTGAACCACAAGAGGGAGAGACATGAGGGTGGTAGGTGTGAGGTCTTGGTGGGATGTGTGAGCCAGGTGTTGGTTGGTGACATCAGGCACTGGGGTGAGGCAGCTGAGGTGTTTTTCATGTTTAAATGAGTTATCTTTTGTCAGCTGGGCTGGTAACTGATTACCTGCAAAATACGGGCAAAATGTATGACCTTGAATCTCTTTGCTTTGCCAAAGGGCAAGTGCCTGCTGCCAGGACAGAACAACTAACAATAAATTTCACCAAGCATCTTTCCCCTCTCACTTTCAATGGTTATCCTAAACTCATAGGTAAATACTGAAATGAGTCTATTTGAATGTAGCCTCAAAAAATGACCTTTTGTACAGAGAAATTGCTCTTCTGTGTTAAGGAATTCCTTTTTAGGATTTTGGAATTTTTTTGTAGATTCTTGCCAATGAATATATGCTGTCTATGAATCTGAACCTACAGAATATACTCAAGCTAAAGTCAGTACGGTTATCTTTTTATTCTCTGCAGGTTAATTTCATGTAACTCAGCAGATCCCTGCTTCGTCTGCTCTGTCCTTTAATCCCTAAGGCCACTGCTTCCCCCATGCTGC
Source organism: Amazona ochrocephala (assembly GCA_039720435.1). NCBI lineage: Eukaryota > Metazoa > Chordata > Aves > Psittaciformes > Psittacidae > Amazona > Amazona ochrocephala. The sequence goes on along the minus strand of CM077885.1, from coordinate 17,308,107 downwards.
TCCCTGAGTTGCAGCAGTAAAGCTGTTTGTGAGGCTGGGCCGTGAGCCATGTTGTAAATTGATTTTAAAACAGAGCATGAGAGTGGGGTTGGGGAGAGCAGAAAACCACCCAGCAAGACCCACTATTTTTTGGCCTCCTGGAATTGACAGAGTTGCGTACTCCTATACAAAGTTAATGTCCCATGGGCAGTAGAGTTATTTCAATTCAGTGACTTTTTACAGCCACCCCAGACTTACTTTGCATAGAGGCATTCAAGGAGCGAGGCAACAAAGAATTAGGGAGGAGGTCACAAAATCTGAAATGAAATGTCATTGTGGGAAGATGATCAAAGCATGCACCCAGGGAAGATAGATGCAGACCGCCTAAAACAGCTGTGCAATTCTTTAGGGACTCGGTGGAGTTTTCACTGGATCTCTGTTGCAATTGTTCTCATGGTTCATGCTTTATAAATCCATAGCTTGCTTGGACTTGTAGTGGTGTGAACTTGATGAACTGGCTGCTTGGGTCATTTGATATTTGTTTTAGTAACTTAAACTTGGGGTTTTTCCCTCCCCCTAAGTAAAATACAACTGAAAAGCAGCACTCCAGGCTCTTCTACAATACAAGTGTAATCCCATAGATGTAAAGATCAGAACTGAATGAACAAACACAGAAAATATACTTGAAGAGATTAAAAGGATTAAATAAATAGCTTTCTATAGAAATCAGTTTTGAAAACCTTGTGGAATGTGGTAGAAAACTGAGGTGCAGCAGTGTGCGTGTGACCCTCAAAGGGGTGCATTGAAAGGGCTTAAGTGAATTCTGGAGGATTTTTTGAATGGGAAACTTGCAGGTTGCTTTCCTCTCAGCGCTGTGGTCTTTTCTGCTTCTTCCTTGTCAGCTGTTGAAGGAGTGGTTCTTGTTGCCAGATCTCTGAATGTGTTTGATTCGGGTTGCTGTTCCAATTTCCCAGCTGTTACTTGAAGGCCGTTTTGAGGTTTGGAGTATCTTCTCTGCCTCACTTGTTGAGCCCACAAAGGCCTCCAAGAAAACTTAGGAGATTTGCCAAAGCATACAGGGTCAGAGGAAGTCCCCAAAACCGTGGCCGCCCTTGCAGAAACAGCAGGCTTGGCAACTGCAGCCTGGTAGTCCTGGGAAGCAGTCTCATTTGTTTATCCAGACAATCAAGAGCACACCATGAATCTTTTTTGCATGGGTAGGATGTGCAGTTTGCCTTGCTCACGTCAGTGGCCTCATCTCTGCAGCGTCCAAATAGCTCAGCCTGAAACATCCCAGGCACGGCATTGCACTTGCTGTTGAACCCTCCGTTCGTTTCTCTCAGATCCCGCAATTGCTCCTGCCAGAAGGTTGGATGTTTATTGGACCAAAGAGAAAGGAGAAAACCAGAAAGAAGAATGCATTGAAGTTGTTCTGTTGTAGGATTGCTGATGTGTTAGACATCCAAAATCCCCAGTGCATAGACATGCCATCTTTCAGATGACAGTCTCACAGTGTATTAGGGCTTGGGAGCTTTTTAAGCTTAAGGGTAAAAATAGATGGATTCAAAACATTATGAGAATAGTCACCATTCTCTTTGCATTCAGTCATAGGATTAGTTGAGAAGACATCGAGTGATATCGAGCAGATGAACAATTGTTGGCTCTGTCCTGGGATGACCCCCTGTGTTAATTCTCAGTAGCTGGACTGTGTCAAGTTGTGGTTACAGCTGATGGGTATGCCATCTGAAGGTGGCTGTGCTGTGCCCTCCCTTGGAATACATTTCATGGATTATTTCAGTTTCTACTTTTGAAACTATGAGAAAAATGAAAACACTATCACACCTTCCTGTCTGCTGTATCATCTAGCTAGGTTCGGCCCAAGCAGTGCTAGTCTGTTCAGTCTACCTATTGTGGTTACTAGGTGTGTGCATCTTACATGTCATCATCTTGCATTCATTCAGGTACAAAAGACTCAGGGTTACCCATATAACCATTAGTAAACATGGACCTTTTAGTGTGATTAGCACCACACTAGTATGGAAGACCATCCACTGCCATCTTCCAGTCTCTGTTATGATCTAAGAGAGCATGTTCCTTCCTCCTTTTAGGCACCAGTTTAGCTTATCTGCTGCAGTTAGTCATATCCTATGTTTTGTTCACTGATTCTTCCTATAGTCCACTTACCCTTTTGCGTGTTATTTAGCTGTGTTATATGCATATTTTTTGACCTTATAAGCAATACTTCTTAACTATTTGATAATTTTGGGCAGGCCTTTTGTGTGTTACAGGATAGGAAAACAAACCATCCAAATTTCACAGTAATTAGTGTTGCAGCTTTTCTTATGTGAAAAACAGAGTTTGAGGCTTGCATGATAGCATGCATCTTGGAGCATTCATAACTTCAATGCAGTAAAATGATTTCCTAATTAAAACCCAAATAAAATCCGTCTACTGACACCACTTCTAACTTCACTGTATCTAGCCAGACCATGCTGAAATGATGCATAACCCTTGTTGTGGAGCCCATGGAAGAGGAGTGAGATCACTGGAAATTCAGCCCAGATTCAGTCAAGTCCTGGCCTCAGCTTACTTGGTTGGTTCACAGACTCTGGAGACCTGGTTCAAACTGTGGTTGACACTGTGCTATTGTCTACATATGAATTGCCACATGAAGGGGTAATTCTTCTCTTCCTTCCATGAAGTTGTTCTTTCTTGAGCTGTATGGCATCTTTTTTATACTTCCTCTGAATGTCATTGGTGTAAACGAAGATAACTGTGTTCAGGCAAGCTAGAAGAGAAATTTTTATGTTTGAGGGTGATCTTAATAACTGGGTAGGAAGCTCAGGTGGGAAATTGGGATAAATAAGAAATGAGCCGTATCACTCAAGCCTCTGGGATTAAATGTCAGGAAGTTACATGTTCTCCTCCAGACTCACCCAGCTCAGACCTTTTGTTTGGAAGTAATGTTGGTCTAAACCGTTCCCTTGTCAGGATCCCTGATCCCAACTCCTCCTTCCCACATTGTCCTTCCTCCCCTCATGCACATACTTGTTTTTTCAGTGTAAACCCCTTGCAACTCAGAGAGGAGCTAGAACAGCAGTATGGTTCACTGACGTGGTTCCTGATCCCAACCCATGCATGCTTGAGTTGGGAAGAGTGACAGTATGGAGCAAGGCTGGGAACTCCATTAGCGGGCACCAAGTCCACTGGACGAGGCCTGTGGACCAGTGCTCTGAATTGTCACCTATCCATGGGCGTGTTGGTTTATGTTTTGTCCTTACTTTCTCCCTCCCTAAAGCCAGAAGACCTTACATGTGACCGTCTATCACTCAGAGATGCTTGGAGCTAAGACTGCTTCAGGCCGAGATTTCCCAAACTGGTTCTAGGCTTTTAAAATTTACTTGAGCCTAAAAAGTCCCAAAATAAAACTCTGAATTTTTGAAGTGTGACATGTTTGATAGTGATTGTATTGAAATAAACAGATTTACGTTCACTTCCAGAATCCTGGATAAACTCTACATTTCCTGATCATTTGAGCTTTCATGGATGGTACTTACTATCAGTTTTTACCTCCTCTTTCTCAACTTGTTTGAAGGAATGAAGGAAAAGTAGAAAAAGTATCGTGCATTAGCTTTTAAACAGATAAATATAAACCTCCTTGAACTGTATTAGCACAATGCATTTAAAATTTCAGAGAAATACAAAGCTTTTGGCATGCCATGCAAAGGGGTTGAATTGCGTTTTACCCAACTCTGAAAAGTATGCTTTGTTTTATGCTGTCTACTGATGCTCAGAATATCCACCTTCAAAAGTGAACTGTTCCATCTCTAATGAGAACAGTGACCAGAGTCACCTCAGCACTTTCCTTGTTCCCATGCTCCTGCTTTTTACTGCATCCAAACCAAGTAGCGATAGTAACAAGGATTAAACCCAAGTAAAGTTAAAACATTGGTTGTTTCTTAACAATGCACAGTTGGATTAATTTGCAAGACTATTGTCTCTTTTTCATCCTTACAACAGCTGACTGAGCTGTGCTTGTACTTGTGGGCAGAGGCTGAGAGTGGAAAACATAATCCTCAAAGTGCCTAAGAAATTTCAGATTACAAGATCATTCTACACAAACCCTGCCATAAGGCTCACGATCAAGTGCCTGGAAGTATTTGCTTTTGACAATGAGATAAAGGTATTTTCCTTTCAAATAATGAAAGAGATAATTACTTTTTTGCCTGGCAGAAAAATTATGTACCTGACTTACCAGGCAGCAGAACAAGCTGTTTACACTTGCAGAGGAAGGGTATACATAGCTCAGATCTTGCACTTCCACCTGCTGCCTTTACTTTGGGGGAAAGGCATGTTTCAGATGAAATAGTAGTCTAATATCTGGTCTTCCAATGGGAAGGAGTGCAGAGATATCTTGTAAAGAGGAGTGGGTATGAATAAAAACAATGGATAGTATTTAAACGTCTGATTTATATTACTGGTTTGTGTTGCTATATTTGGGAGCACTTCCGTTAAAATATAAGCACATCCTGAAGTAGAGCAATTTTATCAAATGGGCTGGGCTGAGATCCCATGATGTGACATAATAGTGCCCCAGGGCTTAACACCCTCCAACTGTGAGTGAGATGTTCCTGCATGAGAGAAGTAGCCAGCTGTTCTCAGCAGAAAATTCAGAGAGGGATGTTCTTCTGTTTATTGCTATGCTTCAGAAAAGAAGCAGCTGGTATTGCATGTTACCTGTTTATCTTTCTCTTGTCCTTTTCTGTTGTTTCCTAAGTATCCCTTGTGCAGCTGCTCAATATACCCTTTGCGAGTGAGAAAGATTAGCTCATCTGAGCACTGATCAGTTTATTTTTCCCAGGTTTGTTAGAAGATGCAGCAGCCAGTGGTTATTAGTGACTCCTAACGTGTGAATTCATCTCCTGTCACTGCCAGTCAGAAAGATTATGTGATGAAATAACTCATTTCAAGAGATTAAGCTCGTAAATACCTTTTTGAGGCTTTAGCTGCATCTCAGCTTCCCATTTGCAACAGGGATTCCTATCTCAAATGAACTGCAAATCTGTGATAAGTTATGAGATGTCTAATTATTGTAAAGGGAAGAGACGCCTGAATGTAATGCATAGCAAGGGCCTTGGAGACACAAGGCTGTCTCTGCCTCTTCCTTACTGGGGATCTTGCTAGTTTAAAACAAGAAGTAGAGAAAGTTCCATGCCTGGACAGTTCATTATACCATTAAAGTTACTAGATTTTTTTTGTGACTAACATTTTATGGATTTCATGGAAAAAGCAAAGCCTTTGTCATCTCTCTGGTTCTAGGAATAGTTTGGTGATTTAACTCCTTGGAAATAGCTTTTCTTTTTCATCTGTTCCTCAGTCTTAGTTTATGAAAGAGAGTTTTCAAAACTATTCCCAAAAATGAAGCAGCAGAGGACAAATGGCTGAGGTTATGGTATGTAGCAATGTATTGGGAATCTTTGAAGCAGATGATGTGATAGGCAGAAATGTTTCACTGTAGCTTCAGCCTGGAGAACTTGTCATTTCAGAGCAGCTGGAACATTGGCACAAGCTGTGTTATGTTTTTCCTTTAATCCGTTCATAATTCCCCCCCAGATTATTCCACTCTTCGGCTTAAAATGAAAACAAGCAAATCCACTATGCACCTAGGAAAATATACAGCTCCAGCCCTTGCCTTACGCAAGGCTCAATCCACTTTCACAAAACTAAAGTAATTTGCTCCAACTGAGAATGTAGCCTTTAATCCTTTGTCCAACCACAAAAATGGAATAACCAAGAGTTATTTATTGTCTACGGTTCCGATGGACGTAAGTGCAAATGTACCATAAATCCTTTCTCTACTTTTTTCCTCTTTTATTTTTTTGTTTTCTTAAATCCAGCCGGCAGTGTCTGTCCTCCCAGTCTTTAAACTCATCTTGTCTTCACAGATGAGGGTTGACAAGGAAGTTAGCTTTCCAGCTGGGAGGTGTGCTTCATGTTCTCTTCCTAAACATTTCCCGTGGTTTTGGTGTGTGCTTTGTATTCATTTTGTCCAAGTAAAAATAGCATGAAATAGTGTAGTCATGCGATCTGTCTGACGTTAGTTTAGTTTTGGAGATTTTTTGCCCAAACTCTGTACTATAGGTGGGGATCTTTTATCCCAAATCTTCATTTCCATGTTTTGCTCTTCATACTCCCAAGTTCTCTGCTGCTGGCTGAGGATCCAGTAGAAAGCCATGATTTTGGAAGGGACTAGAAGCCTGCCTGAAACAATCAGGACTGGGCTGCTGTTGCTCTGAAGTCTGGATCATTATGTGGGATAGAGTTCAAACAACACGTTAATTCTATGCACTAGCTATATTAAAAAGCATGAAACCATTGCTCAGTTGGTGGTTTGTTGTACCTTTGCCATGGCTTTTAAAATTAAACATGCTTAATGGTCTTACTTGTGGGGGAAAGAAGACAATAAGGTATCAGAGAGAGCAGATTCATGGAATAATAATAACTGTGGTGGAAAACATGGTGAGTGGAAGGAAAGCAATTCGTAAGAGAAAGGAATTAGAGACCTTTCTTTTCTTTTCTCCTCTTCCCTCCTGAGGATGGGAGAATGTGTCCTTCAAATTTTCTGTGCACCACAGGTTTTTTTCCATCTCAAGGCCAAAAAGGGATCATGGCAGTAAATCAGTCTGATTTCCTCTGGAGCATTAGCCACAAAATGTTCCCAAATTCAGCGCTGATCAAAGCCATGTGTGGAGGAGGGGGCAAAAGGAGATATGCCATGACGTATCAGCTGTTTCTTCTAGGCAAAATGTGCATGCTTCGTGTGGTTGGCACATCCTAATGCTTGAATTTAGTGTAACTGCAGGGCCTTGGCAGGGGAGCTGCCACTTGCTCAGGATGGTGGCCACGTGCTGCGGCTGTGAGATGGAACGTAGCAGGGTAAGGGATGGCTGGGGTGCTGCCTTCTGTATGTGTGTGTGTAGGTCTGTTTACTTTCTGTTAGCAAAAGGGAGACATACAATTATGTCATTGTATAGATAAAGCCATGCTGTGCTGAGTCTTGGCTGTTGCATGTGATTCTGGACTGCATCAAAAGGAGCATGAGCAGCAGGTCAAGGGAGGGGGTTCTCCCCTTCTGCTCTGCTCTGGTGAGACGCCCCCTGCTGTCCTGGTACAGCTCTGGGGCAACAACACAAGAGGGACGTGCAGCTGCTGGGGCAAGTCCAGAGGAGGCCATGGAGATGCTGTGAGGGCTGGAGCAGCTCTGCCCTGGAGCCAGGCTGAGAGAGCTGGGCTGGTTCAGCCTGGAGAAGAGAAGGCTCCTTAAGGGGAGACCTTAGAGCAGCTCCAGTGCCTAAAGGGGCTACAAGAAAGCTGAATAGGGGGTTTGGACAAGGGAATGTAGGGATAGGACAAGGAGGAATGGCTTTAACCTGACAGAAGGGAGATTGAAATGAGCTCTTAGGTAGAAATTCTTCCCTGTGAGGGTGCTGAGGCACTGGTTCAGGGTGCCCAGAGAAGCTGTGGCTGCCTCATCCCTGGCAGTGTTCAAGGCCAGGTTGGATGGGGCTTGGAGCAATCTGCTCTAGTGGAAGGTGTCCCTGCCTGCACCAGGGGTTTGGAATTGGATGAGATTTAAGGTCCCTTCCAACCCAAACCATTCAATGATTCTATGGTATCTGTTGCATTTCATGGTTCTTTTACCCTGAACTTCCACTGTTTGTACTCTAAAACAAGACACTGGGCTAGATGGATCTTTCGGCTGAGGCAGTATGCCAGGTCTTATGTTCCAGGATAGAGAGGAACTAATCCATATGTATTTCAGAGCCTTTCCACTGCTTTCCCCCCAAGAAAGAGGTGAATTTTACTTGTTTCATGAAGACAAGGCTGACAATCTTCTGTTTGTTTTTTCTTATTACATATTTTCGTTTCCTCTCAATTAATCTGTGCAATGTCCTTTATTAAAGTAACAGTGCTGAGGCTCAGGGACTTGTTTCTAAGTAATTGCATAAAACCTGCCAGTCCCCAGGGCTTGTTAAATACTCCTTCAAAATAGATTTTGCCAAGTCAGGAGCACACTGGCAACTTGCTTTCAAAGATGCAACTTTTCAGCTTTCACAAGAAAGCTCCATGAATCCTTCTTTTGGTGGCCTGAAAGATTGAAGTTGAGGATAGGTTTTGGTCCTGGAAAATCATTGTGGACTGTTGAATTTGCAGGGTATTTTGAGATAGCAAATAAAGTTTAAGTGAGGAGAAAACAATGGACTAGAGTAGATGGAGTAGGCCAGGTCTACTGGGGTCTGATAGAGCTGATCTGACAAGAGGAAGAGCGGTTTTGGTAGAAGGCTTGCCAGACTGGTCAAGGATGCTTTAAACTACATGTGTTGGGGGAGGGGGACATCATTCCATCCTGACACACCCAGTCGGTTGCCAGCACCTATAATAAATGCTCAGAGCAATGTAGAGATATTCCAGCTGCTCCAGCCAATGAGCTGGCTTCAATTGGATCTCGGCTCAAATGCCTCTATACAAATGCCCGTAGCATGGGGAACAAACAAAAGGAATTAGAGATGTGTGCACATCTACGGGGGTATGATATCATAGGCATCACAGAAACATGGTGGGATGGCTCCTGTAAATGGTGTGTTGGAATGGAAGGTTACAGGCTCTTTAGGAAAGACAGGCCTGGTAGGCAGGGAGGGGGAGTTGCTATTTATGTTAGGGATAGGCTGGAGAGTATGGAACTCTGTCTGGGGACAGGTGAGCAGTCGACAGAGAGTTTGTGGGTCAGGGTTAAAGGGAGAACAGCCATGGGTGACATTATTGTGGGGATCTGTTACAGACCGCCTGACCAAGGGGACTTGCTGGACGAAGCGCTCCATAGGCAGATAGGAGCAGCCTCACGCTTGCAGGCCCTTGTTCTCATGGGAGACTTCAACCACCCTGATATCTGTTGGAGGGATGGTACGGCCCGGCACAAGCAATCCAGAAGGTTCCTCGATTGTGTGGAAGACAACTTCCTTCTGCAAGTAATAGAGGAGCCGACAAGGAGAGGTGCCATGCTTGACCTCGTCCTCACCAGCAGGGAAGGGCTGGTTGGGAATGTGATGCTCCAGGGCAGCCTTGATTGCAGCGATCATGAGATGGTTGAGTTTGAGATCCTCAGGACAGTGAGAAGAGCGTGCAGCAAGCTCACTGCCCTGGGCTTCAAGAGAGCAGACTTTGGCCTCTTCAGGAACCTGCTCAGTAAGGTTCCATGGGATACAGCCCTAGAGGGCAGGGGGGCCCAAGACTGTTGGTTGATATTCAAGGCTCACCTGCTGCAAGCTCAGGAGCGATGCATCCCAACTAGAAGGAAGTTCAGCAGGAGGGCCAGGAGACCTCCTTGGATGGATAAGGAGCTGCTGAGCAAAATTCGAAGGAAAAAAGAGGCTTATAAAAGGTGGAAGCAAGGTCAGGCGGCCTGGGAAGAATACAGGGATGTTGTCCGGGAAGCTAGGGACCAGGTTAGGAAAGCTAAGGCCCACTTAGAATTAAACTTGGCTAGGGATGTTAAGGATAACAGGAAGGGATTCTATAGGTACATTGTAAATAAAAGACAGGTTAGGGACACCGTGGGCCCTCTCCAGAAGCTATCGGGAGAACTGGCTACCCTGGATTTGGAGAAGACTGAGGTTCTTAATGACTTCTTTGCCTCAGTCTTCACCGGCAAATGCTCTGACCACATCACCCAAGTCTTGGAAGGCAGATGCAGGGACAGTGAGGATGAAGACCCTGGGCCCACTGTAGGAGAGGATCTGGTTCAAGACCATCTTAGGAACCTGAATGTGCACAAGTCCATGGGACCTGATGAAATCCATCCACGGGTCCTGAAGGAGCTGGCAAATGAAGTTGCTAAGCCACTGTCCATCATATTTGAAAAATCATGGCAGTCAGGTGAAGTTCCCAATGACTGGAAAAAGGGAAATATAACCCCCATTTTCAAGAAGGGGAAAATGGATGAGCCAGGGAATTACAGACCAGTCAGTCTCACCTCTGTGCCTGGCAAAATCTTGGAGCGGATTCTCCTGGAAGGCATGCTGAGGCACATGAAAACCAACAAGGTGCTTGGGGACAGCCAGCATGGCTTCACTAAGGGGAAATCCTGCCTGACCAATCTGGTGACCTTCTATGATGGGGCTACGGAACCGATGGACAGGGGTAGAGCAGTTGGTGTCATCTACCTGGACTTGTGCAAAGCGTTCGGCACTGTCTCACATGACATCCTTGTCTCTAAGTTGGAGAGACATCAATTTGATAGGTGGACCACTCGGTGGATAAAGAACTGGCTGGATGGCCGCATGCAAAGAGTAGTGCTCAGTGGCTCAGTGTCCAGCTGGAGACCAGTAACGAGTGGTGTCCCCCAGGGATCGGTGTTGGGACCGGTCTTGTTCAACATCTTTGTGGGTGACATGGACAGTGGGATTGAGTGCGCCCTCAGTTTGCCGATGACACCAAGCTGTGTGGTTCGGTTGATACGTTGGAGGGAAGGAATGCCATCAGAGGGACTTTGACACGCTTGTGAGGTGGGCTGATGCCAACCTGATGAAGTTTAACCATGCCAAGTGCAAAGTCCTCCACCTGAGTCGAAGCAATCCCAGGCACAGCTCCAGGTTGGGCAGGGAAGAGATTCAGAGCAGGCCTGCGGAGAAGGACTTGGGAGTGTTGGTCGATGGAAAAATGAACATGAGCCAGCAGTGTGCGCTTGCAGCCCAGAAAGCCAACCGTATTCTGGGCTGCATCAAAAGGAGTGTGACCAGCAGGTCGAGGGAGGTGATCCTGCCCCTTTACTCTGCTCTCATGAGACCTCACTTGAAGTACTGTGTGCAGTTCTGGTGTCTTCAACATAAAAAGGACATGGAACTGTTGGAACAAGTGCAGAGGAGGCCAGGAGGATGATCAGGGGATTGGAGCACCTCCCATATGAAGATAGGCTGAGAAAGTTGGGGCTGTTCAGCCTGGAGAAGAGAAGGCTGCGTGGAGACCTCATAGCAGCCTTCCAATACCTGAAGGGGGCCTATAGGGATGCTGGGGATGGCCTGTTCATTAGGAGCTGCGGTGAGAGGACAAGGGGTAATGGGTTTAAACTTAAACAGGGGAACTTCAGATTGGATCTGAGGAAGAAATTCTTTACTGTGAGGGTGGTGAGGCCCTGGAATGGGTTGCCCAGGGAAGTTGTGAATGCTTCATCCCTGGCGGTGTTCAGGGCCAGGTTGGACATGGTTTAGTGGGAGGTGTCCCTGCCCATGGCAGGGGGGTTTTAACTGTGTGATCTTAAGGTCCTTTCCAACCCTAACTATTCTATGATTCTAAGTACCAACTTTTTGGTGCAGGCAAAAACTGTATCTTAGATGAGATCCCAGCAGCTCTGTTGAATCCTTTTATTATATCTATTTGAATAAATCCAAAGTAATGCCGTAAGACTTCAGCAGAGGGACATTCTGACATAACGAGCCACTCTGAATTTAAGGAGAATTTGGCCCACCAGGTGAAGGTTTCCTTTTGGCACTCAGCAGCCTGTCCAGTTCTGCATTTCCCATTTGAAATTGAGCAGTACTTCCCAGACCCTCCTTGTAGTTCTTCTTTTAAAGTTCATGGAGTGCGTGCCTGAGTAGCACACAGATTGCAGGCATGGACTGCAGTATCGCTTTGTAGGAACAGAATCCACATGGAGGTTGCAGCTTCTCCAGTGATACTGACAGCATCCAGAGTGAGAAAACACACTGCGGAGGTGTGTGCAGTGCCAGCAGCTCATGCAGATTAAATATTCAATCCCTTTTATTTCACTTGTGTCAGTGATTTCCTCCGCCAGGCTTCAGTGGTTTTAAAAGTGCAAACCTGCTGCTTTCTTCATCGCTCGTGGGGCCGCTGGGACCTGCACTCAGCATGCTCCATGGGAGTCAGCAGCTGCTTAAATCAGGGAAGGCATGTGGCTGATTGAATCACCTGTCATATTGATTTATGGAACTGGAAGGTCATTTCTTTGTGGCTTGTAAGTGATTTTTTTTTTGGATGAAAAATAGAAGAGGAGAAATTGTCGATTACCTCTTTATTGAGAAAAATGTAAAAATAATGAATAAAGATAGATTGATTTTTATAATTCCAGTGAAGGAAAAAAAACCTTTCTCCCATTATGGCATCAATAGCTTAAATAAAGAAAGGAAAAGGTCTCAGTCACCACTGACTGTATCTTTACACTGTACTGTACTGATCTGTCTAGTGGTTTCTGCCTTGTTAGTTAAGTACATTGGCACTCCTCTTTAGACAATTTAGGTACTTGCTCTGCAAGCTCTTGCCATAGGTTAAAATAAACCTGCTTACAATGCACATGTAGTTGCCTGATCTACTTGTTATAGTTCTGGCATTGCGATTCACTCACCTAACATCCAGCTCTTCATTTCATGCTTGTTTCCAGTGCATAGCCTGTGGAGTAAAATGTTGTATAAGAAAAAGAAAGAGGAATCTGTTGTGTAAGAATCCGACAGGCATACCCAAGGTACAAAACTGCAAGAGAACTATCACAATTTAATGAGGAATAACTTCTTTGTCTGGAAGAATTTAGCTTTTTAAGCTATTAATTGGGAAAAAAACACCCACAAAACACCAAAGATGAAAGGCTAAATAAAACATATTTTCATTTATCTTCATTACACAAGTCTGAGTATGTCTGGAGAAGCCTTTTTTTTTCCTGGCATGCTAGAAATCATGTGCAAAAAGGAAAAGTTGGCCTGTTTGTTTTATTCTTTATAAAGACTTTCCCGCATATCATTCATTCCTTTCACCCATCACTCCTTAGTAGGAATGTTGTTGATTGCATGGATAAGGCTGAGAGCAGAACTCCATGAAGACCCACGGGTGCAGAGTTTCAACTTTGGTCTCCATGTATCAGATGCATCAAATATTACTTCTATTTCTGTGGAAGCAAAAAGCTTTTCAATAGTGAGGCTCCTGGTCACTGAGTAATATAGAAAGCAGGGCAGTGCCAAGGCTGCTACCCATCAGGAATCCTCAAAATAACCGGAAGTGCCCCATGGGAGACGCAGAGCTAAAATAAGTTAAAGCTCAAACTATGCAGAACAGATGTCAGAAACTGAAATCACAGTTTGCAGAGCTGCAGATTTCTGGTACAAAGTCTGGGGGTTTTCTGCTTTTTCATCTCGCTAATGAATTGAACATTATTTTCTTGCCACACACCAGGAAATTATATTCCATGGACCTATGCAATTGCTGCCTTAGCAACTGAGCTCGGTTTCAGTTCTGGCAACAAAACTGGGTGGATCCACAGGGAAGAACTGGAGGATTACAGGATTTATAGAACTTCTTAGAGCTCTGCCACAAAACTCTGTCAGCTGAAATTAAAAGCAGAGGATGGACTAACTGTATCAATGTATACTGTTAAGAAAGATTTATTTCTTTACCACTTTGCAGTGATAAGTCAAAGGTGATCAAAAATTGCATCCTTTCAAGAGAGCTGATTGTGAAGCCCTGGTGATTGCTCTGAATGACAGCCTTTGGGCTCGCAAAGTCAGGAAAGGTGGATGAACTGATTTTAAATATGTAATAATTTTTACTGTTAAAGACAAATCAGTGTTTTCCTGTTTTACTTTCCAGAAATATTTATCCTAATTTCTCCATTATTTTATGCCCTTTTGAAATTTTTGGTTCCACACAGGCTGAGAAACAGAACTGCAGTAATCCTGTGGAAGGCAGGGTTGTTCCAGCATTTCTGGCATCTCAAGAAAGAAATAAGTAGTGTTATATTTTCCATGTAAGAGAATAAACACACGCTTCCAGGTGCAGTGACCTTTCAGATTAAGCGAATAAGACAAGAGTAAAAAGTAACATCTTTGTGAGAGAGTGGATAGTGTTGGCCTTATTGCTGCTGTCTGGAACCCTGCTAAATAATTTATGCTGGTGTAAAGTGGATATATAGTGCTACCAGATTGCACGGGCACATTTACTTTGACTGCACAGGAGTTCAGATGTCAACATAAGGCATCAATTGGGGGGGGGGGGCGGGGGGGGGAAGAAGAGGAGGTGGAAGGAGAGGGGAAAAAAGAAGAAGCAGAATTTATACGTTTAATGGCAGGAAAACCAACTTTGGGTTTTCACAGTGCATTTACTACAAGCCCAAGAGATCTCGGATAGCTTGGATAGGCAGAGGCATCCAGGCTCTTAACTGAAGCAAAGTTCTTTTCTTATTTCCTCTTCCATTCCAGGAGTTGGAAGTGCCTTCCCTCACTCCTAGAAGTCACCTTTCTCCCTGTCTTCCCATGGGGAGGAGCTCATAAGGCCTCTGCTGTGGTGGAATGGCCACCAGCTGGACATGCCATTAGGAGCATGTGCCTTCTAGCAGTGCTTTGCCCTAGGAGAAGCCTTGCTCCAAGGCGAATGCTGCTCCATTATGGGTGGTTTCATACTCTTTCTGGAGGTCATCACATGCCAGGGGTGTCTGGTTGACTGGCATGAGCCAGACCTAATGTAAGGGATCTCCAAGCTGAACAGAGACTGTGATATTGTATCGCAAGAGGAAGTAATGCAATAAAAGAACATGGAATGTCAAAGGGATGAGACACTTGCTCAGCATTCAGGAGGTTGTAATTTTTGTCTGTTATTTTCCAAAATGAGCATGTCTTTAGAGAGGGAAAAAACAATGAAATGAAGTTTTCCTCCTTCTTAAGCAAAATCCAAACATCAAATAATTTCATTTTTTTTTAATTTAAATAAATAAAAACCAAAAAAAATTAAATTTAAAAAAAGCCATGCATACATAGAATATGCCCATCCCTGGCAACCTGGTCTAGCGGAAGGTGTCCCTGCCCATGGCAGGGGGTTGGAATTGGATGAGCTTTAAGGTCCCCTCCAACCCAAACCATGCCGTGTTTCTATATTTACATGGATATGTATACTTCTAGTTGTTACAACTGTTCCTGGCTTTTCTCCCAGTGAAGTTTTGCTTTGTACTCAGTAGGCAGTGATGGCTATTCAGGAACATCTGCAGTGCTGCAGGTCTCCTTGTTGATCTTCAGACATTTTACATTGAAAAGAACTTCCTGGTTTCTTCCTCTTACAGATGAAATACCGACAGTGGCACAAGAAGAGTCTTTTTGTTGTTGTTTCTTTTTTTGGTTGGTTTTTCCTCGGGGTTTCTCAAAGAGTTGGTGCCGGGCTGAGAATGATGGTCGTGCAAACCACAGCCAGGAGGTCAGTTCTTTCCAAATGTGGCTGCTGCATTTCAGCAGTGGGTGAAAGCAAAGGAGATTTGCTGCCTCTCTGAGGAAAGCCCTGCAGAGAGATCCTTCTGCAGCAGTCTGATGATAGGGAGAAAAAGGCGTTCGCTCAAGAGGTTTAAGTTATCCACACAGAAAGCTTGTGTACTGGTTACTATTTTGTAGTTCATATGAGCCTTTAACACATACAGTTTGTCTATTATATTTGCCATTTTGAATAATGCTTTGTCATCAGTAGGGAACAATATTCTTTTCCTTTTTGTGGCAGGGTTTGAGGAGAGAGGGTTGCTCTGTTTTTTGTCCTGGGCGGGCAGGCAAGTCTGCAACAAACTCAGAAGCACTTTGGAATAAGAGTCTAAAGCTCTAATGGTTGAGAAGTGCTATGTAAGTCAAGGATAGTGAAGATATGATAAAATAGGAAGTAATAAATTCTGGAAGTAAGCTGGTCAGCTCATGTACAAAGTTTGGTTTAGATTTATTGTGGGGTTTATGGTCTCGTGTAAAAGACTGGGGCATAAAATCACTTGACAGTGCTCTGGAGAGGTGGTTTCAGTCTT
Source organism: Amazona ochrocephala (assembly GCA_039720435.1). Taxonomy (NCBI): domain Eukaryota; kingdom Metazoa; phylum Chordata; class Aves; order Psittaciformes; family Psittacidae; genus Amazona; species Amazona ochrocephala. The sequence goes on along the minus strand of CM077885.1, from coordinate 17,292,305 downwards.
CATTTGCAGAGCCCTCCTGGCCCGTGAGTTACTTCTAAGGCGATTGATGACAGGTAAGTGTGAAAGCAAGGTACTTTCAATGAAGTGAATTGACACTCATCAGAAGGCTAAACCACCACTAGAAGTATGTTAAGGTGCTGCAAATCAGTTTAGTTGGAAATAGTTAACCTCGTGTGTTTTGTGCTGGTGTAGATTTGTAGGAGGATAGCAGGTAGTGGGGAGGGTTGAGTTTTTTCAGGGCTAGACCATGGCCTTTTTTCCTCATCTGCAGTATATGTAAAGGAGCCAGTGTCTCATAAAGCCCGAGTACAAGTATCTGGCTGCTGGAGTTGTTGAACTGGAGGTGAGATGCATTGTTACTATGCAGAGGTTCCTGTTGTATCAGGATTTGGGACACTTGAGTCTTATTTTTAGCACTGTGTAATTTCAGGCAAGTCACCTTCTTTTAACCAGCTTTGATTTCTTCCCTATGAAAGAGAATACAGAGATATTGTGGAGCAGAGTCACCTCAAAACAGATTTCTTAAATCCTCCAGGTCACGAAACCAGTCTTATGAAGCACTTATCCCACAGAGAGGGGAAGGAACTCAAAGGTCTCTCTCGCAAATATTCTTTATGTTAGAGATAATGGTGACTGGCACTTCTTCATGATCTACATTGTCGCTCCAGGAGCTGATATAGCAGCTGAGGCCAAGATAGCAAACCAAAAATCAGCAGAAATGAATTAGTGTTTTGTCAAAGGCATATCTGGCACAGTGTTTGCAAGTTTAGCTTCCCATTGCATGACCGCTTACCCACAATGTTTTGGAGAGGCAGCAATACCCTTGAGAATGAGCACCTGCATAGTGGAGCCACAATTTCTATTTCTGTATTGTGGAACCTTCTCTGAAACAAAGTAAAACCCTGCTATGGTGTTACTTGCTTCTAATAGGAAGGGAAATACTTGTTTGTGTGTGAGGAATAGAGTCTGAAGAAAATCCATTTAGCTTTCATTGGAAAGAACAGTAATATGCATTTGGACTACCATGTATGGATTTGGGTTTTTTAATTATTATTCCTTGTGTTTATTACATTTATTTTCTTTTTCATGCAGTTCTGCAGTTAAGTGTTTAGACACTAATTCATGGAATTTGTACTACAATGCATAGCACCAAACTGTCTTTTGGAGCAGTAGACAGCACATGAGTGAGTTTACTACAGTAGCTGCAAAACCATAGGTCTTTCCCTGTATAATTCAGCCATTTGGAGTATCTAATATGGATGCGATGGGGCAGACTGAGAGGGACAGTTCTCCCTTTGGCAGTCAGATTAGCTGAGCTAGAACCAGTTTCATAATGTCCTTAATTTCATATTGCAAGAAAGAAGGAATGTTTAGTTGCAAGTGTCTCTGCATGGCTGCTTTCTTCCAGGATGTCCTTGCAACCACAATGAAGTCCATGTGACATTCAGGATAGTTGCTTCGTATGGATAAAAAACTAGTCTGGGTTTCAATGAATGTTCTATGCATAGAAAAAGAAAGAAAACCCCCAACTAACATGTATGCAAGGGTTAAATAAATTATTACCATGTACACTGTAAGGAACTTATGTAGGAAGGAGTGTCAGGTAGTTCTCAATGCAATGTTTTGCCAGAAAAGCTTAAGTGTTTTATGGACTCAATTACAAACTCTTTGATGGCACTGGCAGCAGGAAAGGCTGACCTGTAAGTTACAATGCACCCTTTAAGCTGCAGCCAAAGACCTAATTAATAATAAATCCAGCTGCTGCAACCGCAATCTACTTTTCTGGGCCATGTAGCTTTATAGGAAGTGACCTGGTAACATAGAAAGTCAATATGTGGTTTCTTTCATACTAATATGCATTTCTCTCAGTCACAGAGCCAACGACCAGGATGCAATTCTTCCTCAACGTAGGAGGAACTGCAGAAATCTTGAGCCCCTTTCCTAACTGACTTTTCCATTATTTTCTCTGTGTATGACTTCTGAAGTGAGAACAATGTTTTCGCATAACTAGTTGCCCTGAATTCACCTTCAGAATGTATCTACAGGACTAGAAATTAGCAACAGACATGGTCATCAGTATCTCCTGCATGTGCCTCTGCTTGCCAACGTTTAGGTGGTGCTTTGGTAGACTAGACTATGGATTTCTATCTCTGAAGTAGGATCCCATGTCCTAATGTGGCATGGACTAAACATTTTACACCTCGTTTAGGGAAAACATAGGATGGCTTTGAGGGCACAGTAGGCAGGAGTTGGGTATATTTATGCCAGTGACTCACATAAAATGCTGCGATCGTTATAGTCTTACATATTGAAATTGCTTTCCATGGTCTGGGATGAGGGATTTCCATACCATAATGTAGATTATCAGTTTTGATCCTGAGATAATAATGGTGTAGGAAGCTTACTACTAATAAATGCCACAGTCTGTAGTTCATAACTAAGTTCCAGAATGACTTGGCCAATTTTAGAATGAATTCTGATAGACATCACATGAAAAGGGGCCTGTCATGGTTTAACCTCGGCCAGGAACTCAGCCCCACACAGCTGCTCACTCACTCCCCTCACAGTGGGATGGGAGAGAATTGGTATACTAAGAGCAAGAAAACTTGTGGGTCAAGATAAAGACAGTTTAAAGGTAAAGCAAAAGCCGTGCACACAAGCAAAGCAAAACAAGAAGTCCATTCACCCCTTCCCATGGTCAGGCAGGTGCTCAGCCATCTCCAGGAAAGCAGGGCTCCCTCACGTGTAACAGCTACTTGGGAAGATAAGACAGTATCACACCAGACATTTAGCTCTTCCTCCTTCTTCCCCAGCTCTGCATGCCCTATGCTATGGGACATCTGTTTGGTCAGCTGGGATCACCTTCCTGGCTGTGTCCCCTCCAAACTCCTTGTGTAGCCCCAGCCCACTCACTGGTGGGGAGTGTAAGAAGCAGAAGAGGCCTTGACTGAATGTAAACACTGCTCAGCAATAACAAAAACATCCCTGCGTTATCAACGTTTTCAGCTCAAATCCAAAACGCAGCCCATACCAGCTACTAGGAAGAAAATTAACTCTGTCCCAGCCAAAACCAGCACAGGGCATCTTCACACCTAGTCCAATCTTAATACTGTCGTTTATTACAATACATGGGAGCAGAATGTATGTCCTTATTTGATAGCTCAGGCTATCCAGGGGGTTCCTCCTCTGAAGCTGTGCTGCAGGGCTGTAGTCTTGGGCAGAAGGGCTGAAACTGGAGAAAAATCCAGATGTTGCAGTCTAAGTCATTGCTCCTGCTAGCTGTTTTCCAGCCTGGACACCCCTGGCAAGGGTTTCAGTAGCTGGTGTGGCAGAGACAGGGCTGCAGGATCCCACATTAACAGTGTACCTGGCAGTACCTGACACTGCAGAAGACCTGTTCCAACTGTGAGTAAGGGTGAGAGTGAGATAAACGTGCCTTTCCATGCAGCACAGAGGTCTGCAGGGAGAGTTTTCCAGAGGAACTCTGTCTATTTATAAGGATCTGGAGTATACTTCAGTTTCAAGACAGTAATTCTAGACTTACTGCTAGGGTTGCACTGGGGCCTTTTGGTAACTGACTGATCTACTCTGAGAGGTTGGGATTTAACCCTGGAGACACTCAGCATGATTTCACAAGCTGTGTTACTTGGAGAGAGGAGTAAGTGTGATACAGGGAGCCTATTGCAATGCCTTTGGCTGGCATCAAAGGGAAAAGGCTGGATTCAGTTTCTACGCACCTCTAGCAAAGTTCTGCCCTGGGCTGTTGCCCAGAAAACTGGCTATTTTTGAATAATAAGTCTTCCTTTTGGAGCAGAGATTGCCAATTACATGAGATCTTGGCTGTTCCTCTTGCACTACCTCCCCTATCCCACGCACAGTGTGTTGATGTCAAGTCCCATAGCTCCATTGAGGTGTAGCATGGATTCGGCTGCATGAAGGGAGCCCCTGCCAAGTGACTGTTAACCCTGCAGTGTGAGGCTGCTCTCCTCTGTTTGCTGCACCCTTGGTAAGGTACTTCAGTTAGCTGCTGCCTGTTGCAGTCATCTGCCTACTACTGTGAGTTGTCTTCCAGTTGCATTATGGTGAAGCGAGTGTCCCATAGCCCCGGGGACCCACAGATGCTCCTTGCTCTGGCTGGAAGATGAGAGTCTTGCTGCCTATGCCTTGTTCTGGGTTTTCTGTGCCTCCAGGCTAAAAGCATTGCAGTGGTGCAGTAGCAGGATTCAGCACATCCAGGAAGAGCTGGCTGTTTCACGTGTTATTTTGCCTACTACTTTGCTCAGTTTTATGGTGCGGCTCCAAGACCTTTTGGACATCGCTGGTTTCAACTCATCCTCTCCCTTCCCCTCTAGCAGTGGATCCATGCTTCCAGGTTGCCACTGCCCTGGAGCTTCTGGGAGCTGGTCATCCTTGCTTACTAAGCCTTAAGCCACCTTCTGCTGTTTTTAGGTAGCTTTCCATAAGTTATTCCCTTTTTACTTTCTGGCTGCTTTTCCCTCTCCTGTGCACCATCTCTGTGTGCTGGAGAGTCCTCTACACGCAGAAGAGCTTTTGCAGGCTGGGTCCAAACTGTGTCAGTGAAAGCACTGAGGCAATTTTCCCATGTAATGAATACACCTCACGTGATGCCTAAATCAGATTAGAATGGTGCCCAAGGTATGTTTTTAATAAACAGGAGAAGAAAATCCTATCCCACCCTACCACCTTCCCCTCCGGTTACTGGGGTATTTCTTTTGTCTTTCAAGACTGCTTAAAAATGTTTTTTTGGCCTGCTCATTCCCTTTAATCAAGTAGCAAGAAAACCACTATGGTCCTTTCAATCCTGGTAAGTATCTCATTGCAAATAAAGGATTTTTCCTTGCTCTAAATTTAATCCGACATCAACATCCAAGGGTTAAATTCAACCACCATTCAAAGCAAGGCAGATTCTGATTTTATTTCTTGGTTCAGCTCTGCTGTGGGAATAATATGCTATTTGCTGTTAGTATTAGCTGCCCGGTATTCCTGGAAGGGTAAAGCAGGTGTGTGGTAGAGTAAAAATGGCAATAGATGTCTAAAAGACCTCCAGCTGAGAAGTTGTCCCATATACCTATGTTTTGTTTCATTTTCTTTCTTCCATGTTGGAACTTATCTATTGTAAACCAGCATCATTCTACCTGGGTCACAGCGAGGGTTAAAGGAAATACTCTGCTTTTGCCTCTTACCTATGCAGAGGAGAAGTTTCAAAGCCTCAGCTGCACTTGGCATCCCCATATGTCTGAAGGACTTGAAAGGGAGGGCAGAGAGCAGACCCCAGGGAGTATGGGTCAGGGGTAACTCACTGGCTGGGCTGGGAGCAGGGCAGCGGGAGGACTGAGTCACAGCCCTGTGTCCTCTGCCTCCAAGCCGAAAGCACCTCCCTTCCCGTCTCCTTAACATTAATGGGGTTTTTCTGATCCCTCAGTCAGCACAGTGGAACAGCAGTCTAGCCTCAGAGGGAACATGATGTGCATTTCGTGCTTGCGATGTTCTTCTATATTATAATTTTATGAGGTGCTTTTAGTTTCAAGGAGTGGGTTACAAAACGAAGGGGAACTTTGCCACAGCAGTATAGCCTATGCTTACTACAGTCTTAGCTTAAACACATTTGGGTTTGTGAGCTGCGCCAAGGAGGGCTGCTTGGGGAGTGACCCTTTGGGAGTGTCATGCACCTGGCCCTATGCCAGAGGTAGACGTGATGCCTCCGGAAGCACCACTGTGCCAGCATGAAGATTTTGGTAGCAGGCAGCATGCGCTTCGCCTGCCTGGCGTAGCTCTGCAAGGTAGTGCAGGGCTGTGATCCTGCCCTCTCTCCAGGGGAGTTTTGCTGGGAGGCTGATGCATGGGGACCTGCATGACAGCCCAGCTGGCTCTTGCAAAGAGAAAGGAGAGGGGGGAGCCTGGTGAGCCTTCTTATCTCCTGCCCTTACCCACTTTCAGTACCTCTGAGGCGTGTAGCCCCAAAAAGAGGTGTGGTTTCTGGAGTTTGGTGGTCAAGGAAGGAGGATTTGAAAGGAAAATAGGAGCTTAAAAGAGACTTTCCCTTTTGCAAAGTGCTGAAGATGACCAGGGCACCCCACAAAGATGCTCCATGATGGCACCAAAACCCCTGTGCCCACATGTCCCCACACTGCTGAGCAGCAGAGAGCTTCCCCAGCACCTCCTCATCCCCACCCTGGGATGAGCCCCAGCCCTGGTCACAAAGGACCCTCTTCATCCTCAAAGCCCCTTTTCACGTTGCTGTGAAGTGAGGTTTTGGTGAGATACATGCAGTAGTATAATGCAGGCAAGGAAAACACTATGAGTGCAGGGGAAAGCCCATGCATGATGGGAGGGCAGAAGGGATGGGAGGAAGGGTGAGTTTGGGGCAGGCACTCAAGTTAAGGATTTCTTGGCTATTTTTATGTTTTAATTCCTATACTTAAAAATGACTCAGTTGTTCTTCCTCATATGATATAATGGGCCCCATGAGAAATTTCCTAGGTTATGTGCTTTGGATAACTTTACTTTTCCAATATGTGCTTCAGCCTGGGGAGCAAAAAGGTTAAATGCCACAATTGCCAAAGGACTTGCCTTGATCGAGGAGCCCAAAGAAAACAGACTTTGTTATGTAAAACTCCTCTGGAGCACATCTCAAAATGATACAGGCCGACAAAGGCTGACTCCATGTTTTATGATGCTAAAAGCAAGGGTTGGCTTGTGTGGGGAGTGCTTTGCAACGTGCCAGACACTCTGACATCAGAGGAGGGCCTCAGCCATGGAGATCTTTGGGGATTTAATTGACTGGAGTTTACGGCCACTGGCAGGACCAGATTGGGGTGTATGCAGACTCTCGGGAGCGCACTATGCTATGCCACAGCCCTGGGTGAGACAAGCAACCTTGTCTCAAAGTCCCTGTCCTGACCACAGAATGTATTTTTGCACCGAAATACTGTCAAATAGGAACTACCTGTGTCACACAGCAGTGATAGTGATCTGCTTTCTCCTGTGGATGGAGACAAGGACTCTTGCTGGTGTGAATGATACCAGAATTACTGCAGGGCTAAGCAAGAATGTTTTGTTTAGGGAAAAAGAAAAGAAAAGAAGCTAAAACAACAAAATCAATGAAGGGGATAGTCAGGGCTGGCAAAATTGCAATGTGGGAAGGATGGGAGACAGAATTCAAAGAGCTTTTGGTTCATTAGCAGGCAAACATGCTGTGACAGCTCATTGTGAAACAAATGCTTTTCTCCATATGAAAATGCAGGTGTTTATTTAAAACACAGGCTGAGGCTGAGATTACTTTCTGTGGCTGGCTGCCTGGGTATATGTGGCATCCTCAGTAATCACTGCTTTACCTGTTCATTCAGGAGCAGGGAAATCTAATGGCCTATAAATAAATGTATGATCACTGTATTTGTGCAGCATGTAGCACAATGGGGACCTGGGGCTTCTGGGGACTACTGCAGCATAAATAATAACAGGAGGATAAGCACCTTGCCGTGAGCAAGCCTGTTTTAAATTAGGTCTCTTATTGAAGTTAGGTGAATTATACTTTCTTAATACATTATTTTGAGTGCATATGATTCCCCAGCTCCAACAGTGCATCTTTTCATTGCTTTCCTCTGCAAAGAGTAGATATATTTCAAGTATTGAGTTACTCCCAAAATGATGTGCAGTGTTTCTAGGCATGGTTTCACCTGAACTCCATTGTAAAAGATACTCAGCCACTGATTCGTAACTGGGAGCCATGAAACATGCATCCCAAGCTCTAGATATCGTGTAGAGAAACACACAGATCAACTTCTGCGGCATTGTAGAAACTCAGCGGGAATGCTGAAGATAGGATAAATATCAAGACTTGTGTTGCAAGATTAAACCTACAAATAAAACTGACTGGTGGGTTTAAAAAAAAGCTTAAGAAAAAATGAGATTGGAATCTGTACTTTTTTGAAACTGAAAGAGTTTGTGCGGATTATCTTGATCTTATACTGTCGAGAGGGAAAATGTTTAAATGGGGAATTCTTCTTTTACTTGGATGGCATCAATGTATCATATTCTGGATTTCTCCATTTCTATTGACCTCACAGGGATGGATTTGAATTTATATATTACTATTTTATAATGGTTTATCTGACAAATCTCTTTGAAAGTACGGGCTTTGGCTCGAAGAATTACTTCTTCAGCGTTCAGTTTGAAAAATGTTTTCATCTTTTTGCCCCACTTCAAACTGGAAAAATGTCAAAATATCAGTAGTTTCTGGGAAGTCAAAGTGTGCTGTTTCTGACTTCCCAAGTCCCAGGCCCATTATGCAAAGCCCTTAAGCACATTTTGCAGTTCAATTCAGGTTAGTGGGGATTTATGCATGTGTTTAATAACTTTGTTACCTAGCTCTAAAGAGAAAAGAATGGCTTCACACTGTGTCAAAAATATTACCATGGCCCCTTTTCAAGCCCATATAGTATTATTATAGCTATAATTTAGAAAATTATTGCAGCTATCCATTAATTAATTTCTTGGCAATGAGGGCAGCCCCATGTTGACGGGCACTTTTCAAATGTTATTCAGTGCTACATATATATTGTGCATATAGACAGAAATCTGTCCATATCTGTGAATACATTTAGTGTGTAAATGAGAAGGTATTTTCTTGCACAGGCTTCCAATAGTTAGAATAAACACATTCATAACAGGGCCAGATAACTTTATAAATAAGATTATACTATACTGCTTTTACAGTAACAAGTAATTCACCGCTGACACATCAAGTGTTTTTTATTGTAGATTTCAGATCGACACTGAATGGGTGAATATTTTTACATTCAAATGAAAATCAACAGAATGATATTACCTGAATGATGCATATTTATTAATTGGTGGGTTTAGTCCTTTGAAAAGCTCTAACGTAAGTTCCGTAAATAATCCTAATTGTGTTTCAACATTAAAAAGAGTGGAGACCTGCCATGTGGGAAAGTGTGATGCCTGAAAAGCTATGAGCTGATTTAATTGACTCATTTTCTCATTGAACATATTGTCATAAAAATCAAATTTTGGAATAAGAAAGAAGTATGTCTGATATTCACCAGAAGTGTTTGAAAAATAACACGCTAGGAATGAGGCAAGGCTTCAATTTTGATTTAGACAAAGCTGTTCATCTGTGAACAGGAGAAGTAAATGTTATGACCCAATTACTTTGCATAAATAGATGTAGCCCATTTTGTGGAGGCCATTCAGCAAGAAAATGCATTTGTTATTACTTCGGTAGGAAAGAAGAATGTCCTGTTTATAAATGTGTCTACTGAATTAGATCTTTTCATGTTGTTTGCAATCACTGCATTAATTTATAAGGCTCCAAACTTGAAACTGACAATAGTGTTTTCATAGATTTCTCTGAAGACAGACAAAGTGCACGGGAGAGCTCATGGAACATTGCCTCTGAGAGAAACTTTGAAGGTACTGTGAGAAACTTATATGATAAATGCAATGAATCTTCAGTCCTGCCAAGTTCTGACAGACTGCCATGGACCTAAGCCTGTGAAGGAAGGTCTGGTAGAAGGCCACCTGCACTTGTGCACTCATGTATCTGAATAACCAGAGCAAGGTAATACCTTTAATATATCTCTGTATTACAGCTCCAGATACATTAGGTCACCATGGGGAGCTATGTAAAACACTGAATGTGTTTTTAAATCTTTGTTGCAAGAACAGTGTTGCTTCCATTTGGAGCTATGAAGTAGAAATAATGACTGCAGCAAAATGAATGCTTCTATTGGTTAATGAGGGATGTAATTTAGAGAATCTTTATTGTCATGCTCTAGTTAATTAATAAAAAGAAGAAAGTGAGGCTGTTCTGGCCAGTGCTCTTGAGTAAGAGCATATACAGGCCCCAGGAAGGTACTTGCACAAGTTCATTGAAGATAATGGGGCTGCTCAAGCGTTCAAAGATATATTAAAGATACACGTATGCTTTTAAGTGTATTACTGACTTCAGGCCAGTAGTAGTGGAAGAAAGAGGATTTCAGGATAGCCACAATAAAATGAATTAAAATCTTGTGCATGAATTTGAGGGGTCATGTCAGATGGTTTCAATCTCCCCACCAATCCCTCAGCCTAAAGTTTCTGGCTATTGGATGACTGTCAGCCTCCAGGAGCAAATGTTAAGACTGTTGGAGCCAGCTCCTGCAGACACGTAGCACGAAATAGGTCTACATGCTTTTTATCCCTCAGAGTCTTTCTGTTGGTACTCAACCTACTTAAGCTAGAGTTTAGACAAGGTTCCCCCTTTTTCTTCTTCACATTGTCTTTTGAATACTTTCAGTTTTGTCCCTCATTATGTAGAATTTTTGGTTTTTTTTTTAGGAAAGATGCAAGATTTTGGATTGAAACATGAAACTTTGGAACCTCTTTTCTTACATTGCTCCTTTTTGCATTGTATCACTGGAACGTGAGCTCTTGAGTGCTGACCATGGTAAATATGTCAAAGCTTCTCAAGGGTGACAAGAGAAAGTTACTTCTACATTACACCAATTGTACCCAAAATGAGCTTTCTTATTATACCCTTGACAGAGTTGATAAGACATAGCCCACTCTGGCTTTAGCAAGCACCAGCAGATAGTCCTGCCTTGTGTGCTGACAAAACCACTTCCAGTTTTGGGGAAAACCAAGACATTTGATACTGAGAGTACCACACACCAGGCAGAGGCTTGTAGGATAATGTCTTATTTTAATTCAGCTTGTTTGGGTTCTGATGAGAATCCAGCTTTTATTTAATTTTCTGCAATCAAGCTGGAAGCTCTCCTGGCTCCGGCAGTATTCCAAAACATTAATTTCTTGGGGTGGTTGCAAGCAGCTTCCAGAGCCCCCTTTCCTAAGGTGGAGGTAAGCCCTGGAGCCAAGAGCACTCGGGTTTTAGCATCTCTGGCAGCAGGATGGTAACCCTCAGGCCTGCCTGCTCTGGGGCTTGGGGATGCGGCTCCTGAGCAGATGCACGTGTGAACTGCTTTGAGGGCTTCCAGGGTCTGAGGACCTATGGCCTCAGAGAAAACCCTTCAAGAACCCATGTGTGGCCCAGAATCTTCAATTTGGTAAAAGTTCAGTGAAACAAAGTGTTTATTTAAAAGCAGTGGCTTTCTTTTCAAGGAAGCTTTGTTTCCCTGTAAGATTTCCAACCTGCACCACCAAAAAGCCCATTTATGCCTTGATTTATTATAAATTCTTGGAACGCACATCAAAAGTCTTCATGCATGGAGCTACCACTTACTTTGAGGAGAACCTGTGTTGTATAGCTGATTATATAACTAAATGTAATTACTTCTTCCAAAGTATACACAACAAAATCTCAGCATTTTTTGCGTATCGGTTGATCTTGGTTATTAGAGTTTATATACGAATTTTCATCTATGCCAAGCATGATGTGACCAGGCCAGATGTTTGCAGACCTACCGCTATTTGAGGAATATATTGCAGGTCTGTGTTCTGCATAGTGCAAAATTAGCCAACAGGAGCTTGGGAAAAATTACTTATTTTCTTCTCTGATGCCTGTCTGCACAAATCCAAGTGTATATGGATTCTTTTACACCTCTTCAGCCAGGGGAAACTGTAAGAAGCGTTTCTGTCTCTCTTCCCACCACACAACCACCCCACCCCATGATATGGGAGGGTTAGATGCAGGATACAGAATCTTTGTGATTCTGCTTTGAAAAATGAGTTGGCAACAATAACTCCATCTTCATTTACAGATCTACACTCTGACCTTTTGGATTCATGCTTGGGTTGCTCTGATGATAAATGTGTATTTCTCTTTAACAAGCTCATCTGTTCAGGAAGAGGCAAGAGGTCTGGGCTACAAAAATGTGACCCTTTTGGTGATTCTGCATCACCCGGGGAAGGATTGATGCTCCAGTTGCAGGACCATGTCATTCTCCCAAGTGCCTGCTTGGGGCAATATGACCTGGTTTGTCCAGTGCTCTCCCTCTTGCATGCCAAGTGCTTGGAGGTACCCCTGTGTTCAGACTGTCACTGTGGCACAGGAGAGGTAGCTCACCCCGCTGTGATAAGGATTGGTCTTTTGGGACCACAGACAAGTAGCTTGGTTTATTTATTTAAGGAATCATTTACGATTCAGCTTCCTAATCTGGTGCCTGCACTGTTGAAGTCCGGCTTAGGAAACACAGTAGGCAGCTGGCTCCTTATTATTTCATTGGCCTGAAAGTACCATCCAACTAAATGTCTGATGAGTGCTTAGCTTCAGTATACCTAGCAGTGAAACATTTAGCCTCTTGAAATGACAGCTTTTGAATTAGACTTTGCAAACTTAGCCCACAGTTCATTTGAAGGTAACTGGTATGTCACGCAAAGCAAGTATGCTGGAATGCAATAATGCAAGCTGAAGCTGGGGAGGCATGTTCATATTTGGAAGGCTGTGAAAACCAGACAGAGAGCAGACGTGCTTAAGAGAAAATTCATTATAAAGCTGGTGAACAAGGAGTGAACAATACCACGTTGCTCATACAATCACTCAGGGCTTTCCTTGATATTCATTATTCACTCCTGTGACTCAGAGAGCAGGAAGATGCAGTCTCTGATAGAGGCAATGTCCCAAAGTGAATGTGAACTTCTGGTTTCTTCCAGGTTATTTGTCAACTTACCCCTTGTCCTTCTGTTTTTGGGCACACCACACTTCCATACTCTATGTACAAATGAAAAATAAGGTATGCCTCGCATAAGTGTGTTTCATCTAAAGCGTAGGAACATTAAAGCTGGAGAGGGATAATGTAATTTTTCAGCAAATGCAGGTGTTAAAGACAAAGCTCAAATCCTAATCCAGGGTCCATGAAGAAGCAGAGGTGTTCAGACCACCCAAATTTAGCCACCCAACTTGTCTGCTTAAGCTAGCCAGCTAGGCTCTCCAGGCTCCCTCTGGAGTCGATGGAAAAGTAGAGGTGGGGAGAGAGAGACTTGCTTCCAGGAGCAAGTCAGTAAGCCTGTGTCAGGCTCCTGTTCTGAATTGCCTCTAGGAGAGCTGCTCTATTAAGGGAGTTTAAGGAGGCAAGCCAGGTAGCTTAACCAGCTAGGCTGGGTGCCTGAATTCAGTGCTCTGAAAACTCCTCTTCTTGTGCCGTAGCAAGCAGTACCACATACCTTTACATCTGTCCATTTGGGAAGGCCCCAAAAGAAGTCCATTTTCCCACTTACCCTCAGTTTGTGTGTGTGTGCATGCTTCCCACCTTTCCAGAATTCTTTGTCCCTCTTTCCCTTGCACCTCAAGAGACACACAAATTGTCTGCTTAGGAGCCTGGAGGTATCATTCGCACACAGTTTAAGTGATGCCCAGTAGTAGAGGACGCTGGCTTTTACAGTTCCTTGTCTTTATGTCTTTCTACAGAAAGGTGTTGTGGTATCCTGTAATAGAAGTATTTATAGCTAGAATTGTCTGGCCTCATGGAGCCGTTTGGACATCCCCTGATCACACAGGAGTCTGCTGTAAGACGGTGAGTTGGTAGAACTGAAATGCTCTGCTGAAATAGGTCAATTTTGCTGGTGTTTTTTAAAGGAAACCAGGCAAAACAACTAGCTGCCTGGCTTGGTGGTGGGTCAGCCAGGAGGCAGGCAGGTCCTGAAAGACTTTGTTTTGCCAGAACCACCACGATGCCTGCATGTCACCGTGACACTCAGCATAAAGAGTTAGCAACTCCTCAGGGTGTATCACAAAGTGAGAAATCGTTTTCCGGTCAGTTCTGAGCTACCTAAAGTTGTGGTTTGTTTTTTGTCTCTTCCCCTTACTCCCCCTTCCCTATTACTAGGGAAAACCAGTTCATCTGAGGATTTGTTGTTACAGTTTGTTTTGCTTTCCCTCCCCCTTGTTCTAGTGCCTCAATTATTTCCGATCTGCATGTTTATTGTTTGGAAGCAAACTCGCTTTCCTGCTCTTTCACCCGATACTTCCTTCCAGAAGGTCTATCTTTCTGGCACTTGGGGAATGTGAGTTCAGCTCCAGCCTTGCCAACAGATGAGCTGCAGGCAGCTGCTGCTAACTCCACTGCTTTCAGCTTTGCAGTACTTAGACACGGCAAGGAAAGGAATCAAGCACTGACTTTGGATATCTTTTCATACTCCAAGAAGAATTTATTAAGGGACTTTATATCAGGCTGAATCGCATAAGGGAAAGGAGGTGATGACAGGGACAGAGTGATGGAGCAACTGAAGTAGTTGGCTCTGGAGCTTGAGAGCCAAGACTCTAGGCACACCCCGCTGGATACCTGGTCATCCAGGCTGGGGAATCACAGTCAGCCCACTGTGATAACACCACCCCTGTCCTGTCTGCTGCTGGCTGTGGAGTTGGTGTACCTTGGCCACAGCAGCCTAATGGAGCTGTAGGATTCAAACAGGGCTTTGTCCTGAGCCAGCATGACTTTGTTGACAACCAAGGCAAGCCATTATGTGTGGAGTTACAGCTTTCCGTGTAGCCTGGGAGAGGGAAAGCTGGCTAGGATGCCTGTATTTTCCTTGAAATCTCCACAAAATGCGTCACTTGGATATTAAGAACTCTCCAGAGATGAGAGCAGATGTGGTGCCATGCTGAGGCCAAAATATACAAAAGCCCTATTAGATACCATTTCAGTGGAACATAATCAGTGTTCCTTATCTGAAGGAAGGCAAACTATTTGCCTGCCCTTCTGCCCGAGAGTCCATTTCTTTGACTGTTTTAAAGCATGAGGAGAGCCAGCTTTACTAGGAGGGTCTCAAATGTGTTTTGTGGGGACAAATAGCAAACACCCTGCCCCTGTTCTGTCTCTCATCCTGGCCTTGCTCATCTCCTAATGAAACTATGTAAATGTGTGCAGGAAAAGCATTGAAAGCTGTTTATCCGTTGTGCCTAGCTCGACATGCAACTTTATTATCTGCAAGCCATTATTTTTTGATTGCTTTCTCTCTGCCAGGAATTCAAGGCAAGAAAATCCATTTCAATCTGAGTAAAATCACAGGCTACCCCAATTCAGTGGGGATCTCATCAGTTGTCTCAGGCAGACAGTGTTAGAAAATTGTACAGGGACAGGTGCCCATAATAAATCAGCTCAGGCTTCTGTGCTTTCGATGCATTTATAACGATGATGGTGATATTATGCATGTGCAGAGTACCTTTCATGCAAAAGGCTCCCACACTTTGCAAACTACATACAACCCATAATGTTGTATCTGTGCAGCATTGAAATGCTTGTGGGGTTGTTTTATATAGCAGCTTTGATCTAGAAGGCTCAAAAACACCAGTGGATTCTTGTTTAAACAGGAGACCTTCCAAAAAAAATTGCTCTCTGATGCAAGATTAATTCATGGCAATCACATTCTTTTGGAGTTGTGAACTGAGTATATTCCAGCCTCCACCCCAGACAGCACTTAAGTGCACACCAAACTTGGCAAACATGCACCAGACTGCAGTGCATTAGCCAAAGATAAGCATGTGCTTAAAGGCTCCCCAGACGAAGACTATGAAGCTGTTTCTTGAAGATTCAAACCATCAGCAAAGAGGGAGGAGAGGCAGGGAGTCTGTTCATTGGTTCTCAAATTTAAACCTATTGGCTGCTGCTGTAATTAAAGAAAAATGCAACAAATCTTGGCAGGCAAAGCTGGGTTTGCTGTGCTGGCTGGAAATGCTTACACTTTCATCCTGAAAAGAAATGTTCTGAATGCAGCAGGGCTTTTGTGTGTCACGCTGCTTGTGTGATGTGGGATGGAGAGCGTGTGCAGAGCCAGGGCTGGCAGCAGGTAGCTTGGTGTAAAACCTTGTGCTGTTTCCCTGCTCTTTCTCCATCCTCTTCTTTTTTGGTGCAATCTGATGCAGTCCAAAATCAGATTGATGTTGGGCCCTGAAGGTAAATCATCTCGGGTAGGAATGAGTTAGAGAAGTGAATTTCAGCAGCCCCATCAGCCTCCACAGCTTTGCATGCATTACAGGCAGGAACAGTCATATCTCCTGAAGGAGCTGCATTGTCCCACTGTAAGAGAGAGCTCATCGGCAAGGCAATGGCTCCTTGGGATGAGGTGCTGCTTGTCCTCAGAGCACAGGGCAGGAGTGCCTTTGCTCAGTGAAAATGCAGCCTAGTTTGCCATGTGTAAGAGGGGAAAGGAGACATCATCTTACCCTGTGTCTGGACCCAACACCCGTGGTGTGATCACAGCTTGTGCAGCCACATATGCAGCTTTGGCAATGGTAATGGTGAAAGGGTGGTGGAGAAGGCACTTGCCCTTTCCCACTGCCCACACCAGCATGATGGCTGCTTCCACTGATGAACAAAACCAATTAGCACTGGCATGCAGCACCACAAGCTGTGCAGTTAAACCTGTGCGGAGTGATAGAGCCGCTGCAGAAATGCCCATAAAATGAAGTTGGCCACTTGTTCGCTTAGGCAGCTACGTGTTCGCTTGCTTCTTGTAAACAGGAACCAGAGGATTTCATTCCCATTTCTGAAGGATGAACCAGCCCCCAGATCTTTCCACCTCTGGGAGCAGGAGCAGGGAACACGTCACTGAACTGAAACTGCAAGAAACTTTCAGTAAGCAATATGCAGTCCCAGCCCAGGACTTGGCTGGAGCCTTGGCCTGACGCCTCCGCTCCCACCAAAGCTGTCGTGATCCTGGAGGATGCTCCTTGGCAAGGCGCTCATGTTGCACATTGCCCGTCATGTGCTGGAAGAGCAATCCAGCCAACTGAGCACATCTACTTTTAATGAGAAACTCCTTTCTTCTCAGCGTCCTGCTGGTGCGTTCCCACATGAAACAGAGTGTGTGGCCAGCCTCTTCCCCTCGCCAGTTAGTCTTCAGGTATGCCTCCTTTTAAAAACCTTTAACCCCATGGTTTAGTATTTCTGGGCATAGGAATGTATTTAACTTCACAGCTGCACATTTTTAATAGCTTTGGATTTAGGAAAAGTAGTTTTATTTGGAGACAAATACAAAAGAAATTGGAGTTTGGCTGAGGATAAACACGGTCTAAAGCAACTTGGATTTTCTTGCAGCACAAAGCTACCCAATATAAACAGATCTAAAAAAAGCCCACGAGGAACACAGATCTTTTCTGTCCAAAGACTTCTTCAGCCCTGAACTTAAGCAACAAAGATGTGCTGATCAGCCTGTGTCACCCACTTGACACATATTGATAATCCAAGACTCACCCAAACACTAATACACACAGATGTAGGAGGCTAAATGTGGACTAGCCTGAGCACAGTTTTTCAGAGTGCTTCACCAGCACACACCAAATAAACACTGTTGCCAGGATATGAGTTAAGCATAATTTTTAGCAGGCAAGCTGGACTGATCAAATGTCTGAAAAAATCAAACTTGCATAGAATTATTTATGAAGCTGCATAAGATTAAAACATTAAGGCAAATAACTGGCAAACAGTCAAATCATGAGCAGCATTTCCTTGGTTCTGAGTTTGCAACTTTTGTGGCCAAACACGTGGTGACGTTAAAGGCATGGGTTTTACAGAAGCTTTTCTACCAGAAGAAAAAAGGAGGGGAAAACAAAGAAAAGAATTAGAGAGCCTTTACTTGAACCTGGAACATAATGTAGCATCTTTCACGTACCTGTATGAACTGTTATATATGATGTGCAAGAGCCCCTCAGGCCTCATTCACAACAGGCAAGCACTCTCTGAAGCATGAGGCATCTAAATACCACTGAAAAACAAAGCCTGTAGCAGGACTGAGTGTGCTGCACCTCGCAGGTAGCATGGCCAAGGAGGATGGCCATGTGCCTTTACGTTGGGAACTGACCTTTCTTCCTCCCTTTTGGGTAAAGGCCACTTCATTTTTTTTCAGAAACAAGAAATGGGGTAAAATAAGTCCACAAAGTTGTAACTCTCACTAAAGATGTTGAATATTAACCCTCACATACCAATAATTGTACATACAGAAGCATTTATGATGGTCTGGGACCCAAGCTTTGCAGGCTTTGCCTGCTGTGAAGTTACTGACTAGCTGCAAAAATGCATGTCTAAAAATGCATGCATGGCAACAAATAGGAAGTGTTCACTGATTGGTCACAGATCTACTACTGAATTTGATTTAGTATTAATCTGAATCTAATTAGATAGCTTTGAAAACATGTAATTAGAAACTAAAGGTTGCATCTTTGGGGTAAATCCATTTCTCCAGGACAAATTTGTCTTCTAATTACTTATATATTCCAATTGCTCAGCCAAGACAAACTCACAGAATTAAATCAGTTATTTTTAAAGTTCTGTTGAAGAAGAATGAGGACTGTAGAAAGTTGGCTTTTCTTGGGAGTGGTACCAGCACAAAACATTATGGCATCATTCTGATTTCATGAGTATCATTGTATTAAATTGTGAGCATCACGTCTTCACTGCCAGAAAAACAGCCCAAAACATATGAAAACTTGTTCTGGAGAGAATTCTTCAGAAATTGATGGCTTGAACAGATATTCAGAACCTTTTGTCACTGTTTTTCCTCTTCTTTTCCAAAAGCATTTACAGTTCTCTGGAATAAGTATGTAGCAGGATGGGGAAAAAATGGTGAATCCTTTCTATGATGGACAGAAGCCCTGTCTTCAGCTTCGGGAATTTTAATCCAACTTGTTATATTATCTAAAATTAGATCAAAATCTGCAAGTGTCAAAATGGTTCTGGAGAAGCAGGATTACCTGAGAAGTCAGACAAGGCTTCAGTGTTGTCCGTGTTGCAAAGGGATGGCATAACCCTGCCCATGCAGGAGGTCCTGGCTTGTTTTCTGCATGGAAAATAGCACTTGCTAACAGGGCTCCAGAGCCTACAGACCACTAACTGCCTCCTCTAGTATTTGCATGATCTCCTGTTGAACTATTATGCCATCTGGAGAACTTGTGGTATGTATGTGGTATCCCTTCCCTGAGACTTATCTGGCTTTGCTCTTGGGACATGGGAAGATTTTGTGGTAATTTATGAGCTTTATATTTAACGCTAAAAGCGGACAGTATCTTTTATGTTATTTAAATCTTTCATTTATCCCTTTGCAGCACATGCAAAATGTGTTTTCTCATGTCTCCTACTTTCTGGGGCAATACGAAATATTTCCCCAAAAGCTATGCAGCCACCTGCCAGATTCCCATGTATTATAATATTTTCAGCCAGCTGCTGTGGTAGCTGTTCATGCCAAGGGCAAGAATTCCCTTGCTCTGGTTTTAGCTTTCATGCAGTCTGGAGCCTGCTTTCAGCCAGTGTGGACCTGTGATCGTAAGGCCTGAGTCAGAGTTAAAATGAAAGACTGAACTCTCAGAGCCTGTAACCAGCTGGTGGAGCCCAGGTATCATGTCCTGTTCCGGGGTGCCAGTGCGATACGACCCTTTCCTCCCCTCTCTAGTGCTCTATCCCTGTCCTTTACTGGGGGCCTTCTAGGCAGAATAGCAAATATATAGGCATAATGATCCCAGAGGAGATTTTTGGCAGCAAATGGTGACTGGCTAGTTGCTGGGAGCTGGTGGTTTTCTCTTAACCCCAGGTCTGCCAGGGACATGCCACTGAATGGGGTGAGTTGGGAGTTTTTCCTAAGTCTTTCCTAAGTGCTAATAGTGGCTTTGCCATGCTTTTCTTTTTTTCTTTCTTATTCTGTTAATTTATCTTTTTTAAACAATTTAATATCAGATAGGCTTTTATTAACGTTCTTTTCTGGTGCCTTGCAATTCTAAATAGCTTGCAGTTTTCTGGTGGACACGTCACTGCCTCGTCAGAGTACTCAGAGATATTTGGGAGTGTTCAGAAGACAGTAGCCTCCTTCCAAGCGACCATTTGTTTTGGGTGCCCAGTTCAAAACATATGCTGGGTATGGGGGTTTGATTCTTTGGAAATTCCTAACGTTCCCCTCTGGAAGTCAGATGTCTCAGATGGGACATCCAAGATCATTGGCTGCTTTTCTGAAAACAAGTCAGGCCACAGCGCTCCAGGAGCATACTGAATCACACTCATGTCTGCAACATGGGAGAAGTACCATCCCTGCCTAAAGAGGTTGTTTCTGCAGACTGCTGATACAAAGGAAGATCATAAGTAGTGGCTCTGTAGGCACTGTCGGAAAGCATTGTAAGCACGCACATGGAGAAACTTCCTTCTCAAAACTGGTTTGGATCTGAGTTAAGTCATCTTCCGTGCTGAGCTAGCACAGCTCAGTGATTATTTCCATTTAGGTTCTGACCTCAGGAAAGGTACAACAGTCGAGAAAAACAGAAATCCAAGTGAAAAGGTAAATGAACAGCTCCATAGGTGAAAAAACACTCTGATTAAAAATATGCTGTTGAAATTGCTGGGAAGAACCTCCCTGGATCCCTGCGCAGGAGAGCCAGAACAAAGGGCTGTGCTCAGGCACTGGAAAGGTCCAAGTGGAGAAGAGGACATCTAGGAACAAGCGACTTAGTGCCATGTATAGCTGGTAACTGGGGATGCTCCGGTGTTGTAGAGCTGGGCTCCCACCAACACAGCTGACAGCTGTGAAGAAGAAATGCTAGAGAGGCAATGCATTCTGGCAGTTTTACATACAGCTTCTTCAGCATCTCTGAATTTTGCACGGTCTGAATGAAGCCTGTGTGGGAGTCCTGTACATGAGTTGTGAAATAGAAATGGCACGCCTTATACGTACTGGAAAAAAGTATTTCTGAGTGCAGAATTAGAAGATTCATGGTAATAAAGCTTCAGTCTGTGATACCATTCATGATCTGACAATGAATTATGATTGTTTTTCCTCAGCCTTAACTTTCAACCAGAGGCTTATGCTGCCCTTCAGTTGATCTGAAAGCAGAAAAAGAGATACCACCCACAGCTTCACTTGCTTTCTAGGATCTATACAAGGACCTGAGTGCTCAGTGCTCTGTGGGGCTGCTTAGCAGCCTCTGGCCAGTCTTATCTGCCCTGGAGGGACGATGGGAGTTGTGGGGCAGAGTTAATCATAGAATCGTTTGGGTTGGAAAGGACCTTGAGATCATCTAGCTCCAACCCCCTGCCATGGGCAGGGACAACTCACACTAGAATCCAAGGTCCAAGGGCATGTGCAGCTGTTCATTTATCTATTGGTTCTTTGCAAAGCCTTAATGGCCAAGTTCATGTAACACAGCGCTGCATAACTGCTGCCTGTTGAGAGCCATCTCAGGTAGCAGAGATCAGGCTTTTTGCATGACATGAAAACTTTAACCTTGTTCTGAGTGTGGTGAGCAACAGATTACAGTAGTGTTTGTAATGATGGCAAAACTACACAAGAGGAAAGCACGCCTCTGAAGTAAAAGGGTTAATGGCCTGTCCCCTTTTAAAGTGGTTGTTGAAATGGGCAACTTCCTGCTTGCTGTTTTGAGTTGGTTTGGTGGCTTATTGACTCAGAGGCTGACCTCCAGTGCTCTACTGATGGGCAGAGGAAATTTGGGGCATGTGGCTGTGAGAGCAGAAGAGGGCCCCTGTGTCATTCTCTCATTCTTGTTTTTTCAGTCCCTTCCACCTCAGTAGATGTCCCTCAGCGTCCTTCAGATTGAGGTCTTTGCCACACCAACAGTGGCTGTGGAGACTTTCTTCCTCAGGGAGCAGTGCAGGGCTAAGGAAGGTTGAGCACTTGGACTGCAAACACAAATGGTGTCTTTTTCTTCCTTGTGGGTATGTTAATCCAAACAACCTATTAAAGAGCTGAGACAGTTCTCACATATTTAATCATGTGTCTTATTTGGGTTTTGGTTTAGTTTTTTTTGCTGTGCAAGTCTGAACAGCTGGTCCTGCTCATTCTCACCTTGTTCCTGTTTGTGCCGATCCTGGCTTTTTCCTGTGAAACATCTCTCCCTTGTGAAGTAAGTGGTGCTTTAAAAAGAATTCAGCAGAAGCGCAGGGGCCAAAACAGTGTGACCATTTGTCTTCACATGCAAAAAGACATTCCAGTGGGAATTCTGAAGAAGTTCTTCATTTCTGACCACTTCTTCCATCTGATATTTACTTATGTCCTTCCCTTCATACCTCTCCCAACCTAGCTATGATTTATTAAGTAAATGACAAAGCATGGTATTCTTCTAGTACAGCCCACAAAGTAGTGTATGTCCTAATGATTTTCTGCCCTAACTGTGATACTTTAAAAAATTATTCATACTACATAGGAGCAGAAAACTCTTTCAGAACACCTTTGGAAATGGTTAAATATTTCCATCAATTTCCACAGTCTTTGGATCAAGCCCAAAAGACGTGTCTCTGCTGCAGCCATGGTTAACAGTCATAACAAACTCATGGCCAACTGGGCTGGCTTCTTTGGGGAAGTGTGTTTACTCACAGAGTATCTCTGAAAGGTAGCACACCCGCTTTCATCTGGCCAGCCACCAAACACAGAGCACGGAGTGGTGCGCAAATATGCATAACTGCATTTTAACAGCAGATTTTTGGATTCTGCTGGCACCCTTACCTTGAGTAGGATTTCACGCCATCAACAGTCTTGGCAGTCTTGGTAGAGCTTTTTGGGTGAGGAGCAAAGGGATATGAGTAAGGCTGAAACAGTGATTCTTCGTGTGTGTTTTGAATGTGTATAGCAGAACCCAAACCTCATGGAAGAATTCATTAGCATAGAATGATTTAAATTGGAATAGACCTCTGGAGGTCATCTAGACCAAAAGGAAAGACTGGGTAGCATTTTGTTATTCAAGTTGAACTTTGACTTCACATTCCTGGGAAAACTCAGGTGTCCTGTTATTGGAATATAGCATGCAAACTATTAAATGAAGGCATATGGAAACTGATTAATCAGAGCTTATTCCCACCTGTGATTGCTGATAATTAATAGAACCCACTTATGAGACACCTTAGGTTTTTGAAACAAAAAAAGCAGTTTCTGTCTTGATGAACTGCACCAATATAGACCTGAGTGGACTGACTGTAATTCACCTCGAACTGGAAAGTAAGGTGAGAGCTGGGGTCCTCTGCGAAATTCCAGGTAAAATGATATTGTAATTGCAGAAATTAGTAGGAGTTCTGTTATTGTGTCCCACATGTGATGGCAAATAACACAGAAAGACCATATTATTTGGAAACAGGCCTTTTCGTTGGTATTCTCCAAGTTTTAGTAAGGATGAGCAAAGCCCTTTGTTGCACTACTTAGCATGTATAATTAGAAGGCTGTTCTTGGTTACACTGGTGCAAGCCAGGGCTGTCAGTGGAGTTACACTGGTATACCTGAAAGACATTTGACCTCCCTTTCTTTTCAGACATACCTAAAACCACTAAACTCTCCAAATAGCCCTGCATCTCAGACTTTGTTCAAGCGCTCACTTTTTCTTGCCCAATGGCAGGATTTGCTCCTGCAGCCCAAACATTCCTGGGCAGGAAGCTTCTTGTCTGCCCAGCCTGTGGTTTTTCTGATTTGTATGTGAAGTACTAGAGGGACTAACTGGGTTGATGGATGAGAGGTGTCAAAGTTAGACCATATGGCCTGCTTGGTCTCTGCCTGTGTCTGCAAATGCAAGTAAAAATATGCTGGAATTTTTCTCCATTTGGAGTTTCTTTCAGGGATCCCATTACAAAGTGTATGCTTTTGCAGAGCCTATAATAACGGAGAGGCAGTTAAAATAAATCCTTTGGGTTTACAGCTAGAGCGTGCTTATGCAAAGGGTTGTATGTGAACTAGGCTTTATACTAAGGGTTATATGTGAACTGGGCTTTCTTCTTGGGCTCGATGACATGACATCAGCTGAGGACACAGCTCTTGTAGCCTTCCCTCCACCCCAGACTTCTTCTGACATTCCAGTCTGACACTGCAGTCCTAGTGCAATCAACAATGATGTCTTTGATGCCTTAGGTCAGATTTTTTTATCATAGTTAGATCTGTCTGTCTCATGCAGAGAGTGCAAGACAGCCAGAGAATATGTAAAGTTTATAACTGGCTGTCCAACTTCCATTGCTTATTAACTAATTTGCATCTTTTTAAGACAGAACAAACCTTCCTGAAATACAGCAATTGGCAGCCCTCCCCCTAGACCTGAGGAGAGCTGTGGTGGCAGCAAGCACAGAGGCACATTATCAAACACGAGGACAGGCTCTCTGGTAGTACACACCTTCTGCAAGAGACTGAAATCTGTGGATCCATGTCACGGTTTAAGCCTCTCACGCAGTTCACTCACTCACTCCTCCCTCTTTCTTCCCCCCCAGCTCCCGGGGAGATGGGGAGGAGAATCAAAAGAATGCAACTCGCACAGGTTGAGATAAGAACAGTCCAGTAACTAAGGTATAACACAAACCCACTACTGCTACCACCAATAATAATGATAAGGGAAATAACAAGGGAAGAGAATACAATCGCTTACCACTGATACCCAGCCCAACCCAGCAGTGCTTCCCCCTCTTCCGGGTCCCTGCCCTTAGTTTTTACATCCTGGGCATGACGTGCTGTGGTATGGAATACCTCTTTGGTCAGTTTGGGTCAGGTGTCCTGTCTCTGCTCCCCTCCGGCTTTCCCTCCTCCCCGGCAGAGCATGAGGCTCAGAAAGTCCTTGGTCAGACCAAACATTACTGAGAAGTAACCAAAAACATCGGTGTTATCAGCGCTGTTCCCAGGCCGAAAGTCAAAACCACAGCACTGCACCAGCTACTGAGAAGGAGAAAAATGACTGCTACTGCTGAACCCAGGACAATCCAGGAAATGAACGTATGCAAACCCAGGTGTGTTTGTTCATGTAGTTTTAAGGCTTGGAAGCAATAGCGTAATTTATGTATTGGAAATTGCCAAACTCTGGCTTATAGTGATCTGACAGTTCCTATGGGAGAGTGGCACTTTTTTTCTCTGTTCTGATATTTGCAGCACAGTGCAAGAAGGGAAAGCATATACGTATGTCTTATTTAAGTGTTAGGTTATCAGGTACTCAAATGTGTTGATTCTTGCAGCAAGAACATGTAGTCCTCAAAGGCTGAGGAGATGTTCAGTGCTAATATGAGGCAGAGCCCAGGGACTGAAGCATGGGATGCCTGTGGATTGAGCTGAGCAGTGCTCTGCCTACTCCAGAGGAAGACAGGGTATAAAATACCTGCAAGAACACAAAGAAAACTCAGCCAAGGCTGAGTCAAGCCTCTTCCACTGTCTCCTGAGGCTGTCTTTGCTCAGAGCAGAGGTGAGGGGCCCTGCCAGAAGTAGCACCTGGAGCTGTGTAGGGCACACCACTAAGTTGGTGTATGCTGCCAAGGGGTAGGGAGAACTGGGGAGTCTGCTTCACTTGGTTCTGTGGAAGGGAAGGGTTCTGAGGGGAAGTGCACCTTATCACAGGTGTTTGAATGTCATCTTTGCTGTGTTCCCCTGCCTCCTGCTCACATGTGTATGTTGCACCTCTGGCAGGCTCTTCCCAGTGAAGAAAGTGCCCAAGTACAGGAGGCATCTCTGAAAATGGTCAGGAGTTTACACAGAGAAACAGATTCTTTTACACAACAGAAAGTCAGTAAGAATATCTTTGCACTGGCTATCATCTTCATTAGCCGGACCTGCCTACAAACTGGGTACCACCTCCATGAAGGATTGAATTCCAAGAGAGAAAATGGGTATGAAAGAGAATTGCATGTATGTATGTTAATAAGAACTGGTCAAAGTATGGAATAGTTTGGAGAGACTATCTAATGTTTAACTACTATTTCATGCAAAATAATCAATGTTTCATGGGCTTCCTGCACATCCTCAGCAATGGCTGTGAACTGGTCATTGAAAAGATACCACCTTTGTATAATGAACACCAGCCCACAGGATTTTGCTTATGTAGGAGCAGGCATCATGCTGGGACAGAAGGATTAATTGAGCTCTTTAGAATTCCCTTTGATCTGCACCAGAAATACCCAATATAATATCTCTGACCTGATTATATTTTAAACCTCAGTTCCTTGAGCATTTGGACTCTGCACTGTCCTCCCAAAAGGCAAATGCAAGCTTAGTACTTTTGGGGCGGTTTGCTGGTATCAGCTCCTTTATTTTAATACCACTTAACTATTACCTGGCCAATCTGGTGCTGCTTAGTGTACCAAAAGATGGTGTTTTCACTTGAAGAGAATGTCATGTCTGATAACTCCATCCATCACTTTGGCACTCACCCAAAAGATACAATTAAATCTCTATTAAAGCACTGGGACTCTGGAACACTGATCTTTCACAGATCATTTAATCAAAGGGCTTAAATAACTAACTGCCTGTAAAGAGGATGAGACAAAGCTTCTGGTGGGTACATATTCATATATATAAAAGTGAAGTATAAGGGATTCTCATGCTTTCTCAGGTGGAATTATAAGGTTCTTCTTTTGCAAAGGGTTAAACATATAGTTACATTCATGTGTGTTTACTTGTCCTTAGCTGTTCCTCTAAAGGAAAAAGGGGGGAAAACGAGTCTTAATGGAACATATTCAGTCAGGTCTAATACTTAATTAAATAAATATAAATAAATAACTGGCTTTTCTATCTTTTCAGCTCTTTATGGTTTGAAGCTGATATATCTGAATCAGTCCACTTCTACTACAGGAAACTATGCACAAATTTGGGTAATCTCAAAAAATTATATATGAGAAGAAGACAGTTCAACAGGTAAAAAGGTATCTTTATTTAAACTTTACAGAAATTGGTGGCCCATAAAACATTCCTTACATGTGTTTAAATTCATGCATTTAGGATCGTGTCTTCAGTGTTTCTTGTATAAGTAATAAGATTTAAGATGTGTTAGTCCCCATCCCACTGGGTAGAGACTTCTGTTGTAGTCTTTGCTACTTTATAAATGTACTTTACTAGTTAGAGTCCAAAGGCAACAAGTGGCCCTAATGATGCTTACTTTTCTGTATAAATGAGAAGAGAGATTTCCTCTGCACTTACATGTATGTACTCCTGTAGTGGCTATGTTCCCTTTCACAGTGCTTGCTTGCACAGGACATCCTCTGTGCGCATAAACACATATACAGGCAGCAGTGCACAAAACCTGGAAGCAAACACATGTAAAGGGTGTTTTTGACACTCCAGCTGTTACAGCTACAGCCTTTTGGGAACCTGGCAGCCCTGTGCAACACCTGGCTGGTCTGTTTTTACAAGTAAGTTCTCCACCAGTGTCTGAATATGAGATTGGAACCTGCTTTGCACAGACAGCGTGATTATGATCACAAAAACAATGCAATGTATTTATGTGTATGTGCATAATAATGCAATTCAGAACACATACACTGCAATCTTTCTGCAGAGCTCTTGCCACGTGACTGGAAGTTGATATACCTGTCACAGAAATGCATCTAGTCCTGGTCTCATTGTTTTTGTCATTAAAGAAATGGCTCTCCTCACTCAGAATGGGAAAATTGCCAGTATCTCCTGTGACTTCTTGCTACATGAAGGTCTTATACTTGATGTGGGGCACCACAAAAGTAGAAAAGAAGGGAAACTTGGGAAATAATTCCTTTAAATTATTTTTAAGAAGCGTGGGGCTGACTCACCAACTTTGATGTCTCTTTGTAAGGGAAGAACTCAAACTTGCAGGAAGTGTGTCTTCCATCTGAGAGGGAGTCAGAACCATTGGAGATTTGTACTACCTCCATGCAACTTTGCATGTTTTCTTTCTGTGTCTCTCTTGGAGGTATTTCATTGCAGTCCCTGTGACTCAGGTGTGGGGCAGTGGTCCTACAGCACAAATCTCCCACTATAGCCATCTCCGGTTTGTCTACCCCTTGCTCCCATTAAGGCCAGCGAGTTTCCCTCCTGCAATACGTTTTTCTCTGCAGAATACTCTGACTCCCTCCCTATTGTGTCTGACAACTGGCACAAGCCATCTGATCCCCAAACTACAGAGATCACTTGTAAGGGTATGGGGAGGATGCTGCTAATCTGTTGCAGGAAAGCCTGAGTTTGACTCCCCTTACCCTAATCCTAGGCATTCTGTTCTGGGGGTATTATATTTTTCTACATTCCAGTCAAGGAGAGGAAAGAGGCAATGTTGTTCTCTGGAAGGGCTGACAGACCATCCCATGGGCACAGTCCGAAAGCACTTTGTACACCAGCAGTTCTATTACTTATACACTTGATGACTGCACAAAGGTTACATGGTTTCAGATTTCTTAACCATAACCCTTTCTGGGCATATGGAGCCAAAGTTTTGTCCTTGGCAGATCACTAAGCCCTCGAAGTTGTAAATGGGATCAGCATTTGACCTGTTTCTTACTATTTTTCTTTATAAGAAAGTAACTTGGGTACTAGGTTCATGTGATTTTTTTTAATTTAAATATATACCTAAAGAGCAGAAGGGTACAAAAGTAACTTCAGTAAAAACCTACTCTTTCTATGCTGTTAATAAACACTGGATATGTGCCTATAGAGAACTTCAGACTCTTAATCAAAATTGGGACCTAGCACTTAGAATGTTACTCAAGCTTCCCTAATGAATGATGATTTGCTTACGTATTCCTTGGCAGCTGGCTAGCAAGGCTCCATTAAACCAAATGTATATTAATATTCTCCTGTCTAAGTAATGGTCTTTACAGTCCACTGTCATTATGCTGAATTAACTCTGCAGAGACAACTTGAAGAAACGCATGTTCAACAAAGTGGAGTATAATGTGTGCGTCTTTGGGCAGCACATGTATGGTAGGTACCTTAAGGGAGATTCTATGTTTGGTAGCATACCTTCAAATAAGAACAGGAAAGTTCTTGGATCTCTGGGGCTCCTATATTGCCATTTATTTTCCATCAGTGGTACATATCTATGTTGACCCTGGTACTACATGTGTGTAAATGAGTATCTGTGTGTGTCAAAGGGAATAAAGGGGAGTGTGAATCTCCAAAGATTAACAGATTTAGAAAGGGCAAATAACTGGTGGTGTGGTTGTGAGTGACTGACCCTTGGGATCTATCATGTACCACCCTTCAGGACACGTATTTCCAGTTATTTCTGATCACCCTGTTTGGTAGGTTTCATGTTCTTTCATGCTTTGCCTAAAGGGAAAAGATTATTCAACTATTAGGTCATCTTGTACAGCTGCTTGTCTTTCTCAAGACTCCTCTTTTCCAGAAAGGTACTTCAACCAAAATTGTAGTAGAGATTCCTAAAGGATGAGATACCGTCGATAAGGTTACAGGTGAAGCCAGCACGACACAGCACTGTGTCACACCATAACAAGAAAAGGTAGATTTCTTCTCCAGCTGCTTTATGTAGCATCTTTTTGACATTCCCTAACAGATTAAATGGCAAAGGTTTTTGTCTGCCTTCCAGTGCTTGCATTTGTGCAAAAGTTTTTGTACCATTAGCTATGGTACAAGGTACCAAAGCTCCAACAAAGGCAGTAATTCTGAAAAAAAGATGTGTATTTACATGTATGGTTTTGCCAAACATAGGTCTGAGATAGCAAAAACCTTCTATCATCAAGCAAACATGATGTCACCAAAACGTTAATTCCTGCTCTGCCTTTAAACCTCACAACTATATTGCTTTACCCTATGATAGCTTTAATGTTCAAATACTAAGAAGACTTTTGTGGTGATACTTCAGGATGTCAGAGGTATTCAGCAGGTGGCATTCCTCGCTCTCTGTTGATATAGTATCAAAGTGCAATACACAAACCTGTCTTCATGAGAATTTTCTTGTTGACTTTGGAGGTTGGAGGTGCGAGGCATGTTGTGGTTGGGCATTCACAGTTTGGAGGGCAGTACTGGCAATCAAATTAGGTTTATTTCCTGCTGGTTTCTCCACACTGGCTAAGATATCTGTCATGGAATAAGCTGGCTCTGTGTGGACTGTGGGTCCTGGGAGCACTGCCTATCTCCCTGCAGGAGCCCTGGACAATTCCTGACACTGAGACCCAGCGAGACATGAGTACTCATGCGTTCTTCCTCCAATTCCCGTCTTCCTCCCATCTCCACACTGCAAATATAACCTGGATATGCAGGCTGGCTTGTCTTTGAACTAAAAAGCTGGTCTCTTAGGTGCTCTTTGCAACAAAACTGCTTTGCTGACCCAGAAACCAAGAAGTGTTTCATTTATCAGCTGTGGTTTTGCCTTTATCCTGCAGCTGGTTTCTAGCGCTGGGTGGTGATCCATCATCTTTGAATCATTCTTTCCTAACTGCTGTCACTGTCTGTGACTCCACACATTGTACTGTAGTGCTTTCTCTTGGTGCAGGTGCATGCCCTGATTCTTCCATCACATATTCTTAGTCTTGGACCATGGAAAGTTTTGTGTGGAAGTTACTTCTAGGGGAGAAAATGGACAGACAGACAAGTAACTGTGAGCAGCAATAGATGTTGTCCTGACACCTGACTAGGGGCACATTCCTCAAGCTCTTTTCAGTGCTCTTAAGGCACTAATAGACCTTAATAGCACAGACCAGCCTCACCTGGGCTCCCTGCTCTGCCAGTGGGCCCAGGGGCCCTATTTAAACACTGCCTTTACATTTAGCTCTTGCCTGAACCGTGTTGTGATGCTTGCACTCAGTTTTGTCTCTGACCTGGTCTCCTGGGTGGACCTCCTGCTCAAGACTGGACCTCAGAACATGCCCTGGACCTCACCCATCAACTTGCTCAGGAGGGGATTGTCACTGGAGCATGTTATCCCTACCCAGTTCATTCCCTGTGAAATGGAACCCTAGGTGGTGAGGGCACTGCTTGCACTGGGGTCACCTCTGACTTCTGACTTACCCTCTCTCATGAAGCAACCCTGCTCTTCCTGTTCTCTGACAATCTTCTACGTCTTGGCAGGAATACTCATTTGAAATTTCAGTAAGGAATTGTCTTGTGTGCTGTTTGGTTGTCTCATTTTAGTGTGTCTTGTTCAAAATAATGCAAGTTGTGCTTACTATGAAGCAATATTTAATGTCTGTTCTTCCCTTGTACAATAGGTATGAGGTATGAGGTTCTAGAATTGGAAGCAAACAATGGTGAAGATGATGGTCCACCTAGGTTGGGTGTGTTGCCAAGGTTAAGTGAGCAGATGAGGTCATTTGGCTTGTTCAACTTAGATAAGGCTGAGGGGTGACCTCATTGCAGTCTACAACTTCCTCAAGGGGGACAGCGGAGAGGGAGGTGCTGATCCCTTCTTTCTGGTGACCAAAGACAGGACACAAGGAACCGGAAGTTCAGATCAGACATTACAAAAAGGTGAGAGGGTGGTCGGTCATTGAAGCAGGCTGCCCAGGGAAGTGATCACAGCACCAAGCCTGTCAAGAGTTCAAGGAGCATCTGGATGATGCTGTTAGTCATATGGTTCAGTGCTTGGTGGTCCTGTGAGGAGCAGGGAATTGGACTTAGTGATCTTTCTGGAGCTCTTCCAGCTCAAGATATTCTATGCTTCTGTGTTTTGCAAAGCCCAGGACACTTCCTACTGGCTGTATGGAGGCATTGCTGTTATAGGAACAAGGCATTTCCATAAGGAAAATGGAAAGTGTATGGAAGGCCACATTTGCTGATCTAACTCTAGTCATCATTTTAGAAAGACAGAGCAATTCACAGCCAGTTGGGTATGAGGAAGTGATGCTGCTTCCTCAGTGTCACTTGTCACAGTCCTGATGAGTTGGCAGGACTTCTTGCATGCTCTTTTCCCAACTTCGGTTGTCTGCAGGTTGGTTGGCTATGCTGCTGAACCCCTAACAGGGCCTCTGACCATGCAGGGCAGCCCAGTAGCACAAGAGAAGGTACACTGGTGTCCACTGATCAGGGAATTGGAAAAAGGGCATTTCAGCACATGGGCTTACACACAGGGCCTCTGTAATCTTGCTAATATATCCAATTCCATGGACTGCAGGAAGAGTCGAGTATCCTGTGTGAGCTGCCTGTAGACTTAAGCTAACAGTAGACATCAGCAGCTAAAACAGACATGGGTCGATGAGCTGTGCTCTCCTCTCCTCTCCTCTGAATCAACAGCCACAGCTTGGAACATGTTGCAATTGTCAGTCATTGCATAGGCAGCAAATTACTGAGCACCTTAAAGAGGAAAGAAAAGTACATGTGCCATCAAAGGTTAATTTGTAAAGCATAATTGGCCCATTGGCCTGCAGAAGAACTCCACAACTTCGTTAATACAGGTTATTTTGGGGTGAGTTGCTCTGCAAGGAGTTTTCCTTGAACATTCAGTAGGCTTCGATGGTGTAAAAATTGGGTTAGGTATCCCCTGAGCAAGGAACATGGCAATGACCATGTCTTAAGAGGCAGCCTAAGCCTTAACCCATATCTAGGTGATACACAACTCACTCAAGAGCTGTGGAGGTGGTGGAGTCTGGTTTCCTGTGGTTTTGTCTTGCAGTGGTGCTCTTTGCTGCCTGATTAGATGCAAACTCCAGTTGTTTCCCCAGGACTAGAGAATCTGGGACAGTTCACTCTCTGGACTCAGCCACGGTGTCCATGCTGTAGCCTTCTCAGTGGGAGAGTTTATGTTGGGTTTTTCTCCTCACTGTCTGCCTGCCTATTTGCCTAGCTGGAGGAACTTCAAATACCTGAGGCTGCCATGTCTTTGATACATTGGACTGGTTGGGCAGCAGGATCAAAGGTTACTGGGAGGAGACTGACTGAAGCTGATGCATACACATAAACATACACACACAGTGTACAATTACATTAACCTTGTTGCCTTAGGAAACTAAGCTACAAGTAGCATGAGGTGTAGTAGGATTAGATGAAAAATGGTACTTTTTATCATATAGCAGGATAGTTAAGTTTGGACAACTGATGGTGGTTCAGTGACATCTGAACATATATATACATAGAGAGATAAAATTAATGCAGAACAAAAGGGGACAAAAGAAACCCACCTTGAAAATAAGCAAAAGTTACTACCATACTTTTGTAGTGTGGGTGTGCTTTAATAAAACATACACACACAGATGTATGTCCAGTGTGTATAATTTAAGGTATAGTACTTAAAGCAAGTAGAATGTTTTGTATTCTCCTTGCAGAATTAGAGAACAGCATATTCAAGATTTGTGGTGGAAGTCTGTTTTTAAGCCCACCTAGTGAAGCCTTGTCCTGGCTATACCGGACAGCAAGTCAATCCACAGTGTTTTCTTTCAAATCTTTCCAACGTCCAAAACACAACTATCTAGCAGTGGCCAAGTTGATTTGTCCAAAGCATCCCCTTACGGATGATTATAGGTTACGTTTGGCTCTGCTCCTTGTTCCACATGGAACAAGATGCTGCGGCTACTCCTCTAACCTATACACTGCCATAGTGGTCATGATGTGGTTACAGAATTTCCCACTGCTCCAGAGCTGTTGCGTGGATGTCAGATTAGGGCAAGATGCTATTCCCAATGCTCAAGATTTGCCTCATGCTAAGGCTATTTCTGGGTGAGTTGGCTCTGCAGAGAATTCCTCCCCAGCATTCGATAGGCTTTCAATGCCCTAGGAATTAGGTTAGGTGTCAGCTGAAATCTGCAGTCCTGTCTGGTGTAATTGTAAATGACTGAGATTAAGTTGCAGACAGCAGAAATCAGATACTAAAATTCGTCATGACTTATACAGTACTCGGTAGGTAGTAAAATAATAATTCATAAAAGCAGGAATGACAATGGTTAATTCTGAATGACATCTATGGAGCTATTTCCTTTCTTTGAAGTATCAAAAGTACTAAGTACTTGTGTCCTGCTAAGTTCACTGCAGACGTTTCTGAAGGCAGCTATGAATATATTTACCTCTCCAAAACTGAGAAAGCCTTTGGTAAGTGCAAAATACTGTCAAGTCTGGTTTGCATTCTATCGATTAAGGTTTTGATGTCTGTCTTCAGGTTTATGCCATCACAGAGTTGGTAAAACATAGGCAAAGCATTTTTCCCAACTCTTAACTCTGTCATAAACTCCATAGGCTTATAAGCAGTAGTTATTCTCATGGCATTCTCTAATGTAGTAAGTAGAAAGATGCCTAACAGAGAAGAGAACTACCTTTCTTAAAGATAAATTCAGTACAATTGCTAATAGAATAGTTTTACTATACTGTGGAAGGAAAATTTCAAAGGCTATCTGCCACAGATTGCAATTGTTCTTGTATAAAAGCTGCTTTGAACTGCGTATGGCAACCTGACTCCCTGCTTAGGACTGCTGGAACTGAGCGATGATCCAACACTATTCCTCAGGGAACCTTTCTTGGCGTGCCCTATACTCAGCCCTCTACAAACCCAGCCTTCACAGAGTAGAGCAAGAAATAGCATAGGAGTTCTACTACAACTTAATTGAACTTCATGTAGGAAGTGAAGAAGCCTCTGTGTGGAAGATGAAAAGGAGCATCCCCAGGGGTGAGTCCCTTTCCCTCCTCCCCCTTCTTCCTGTATCTCTACAGATAATTCTGTATCCGGTGTTGCAACCTACACAGAAGTAGTATGATTGGTTTTAGGAATCATGTGATCTTGTACATATGGGCTCTGCTTCTTTGTCTTTTAGTGCTGCATCTACAGATCACCTTTTCAGGCTTTTTAGGGTTTTTATGCCAAGAGAAAATGGTATTACTTCCCCTCCCCCTTCCTTCATTTTGTCGTCAAAACTATTATTTATAAACATGGACTAAGCAAAATATAAAGAGTCGAGTGAATAGCAAAAACACAACCTTGATAACATGCTTCAGAATCAGTCAGGCTTTACAAAATGATGCCAGACAGCAAGATTTGATAGGGAATCAAGTAATTCCCTATCAAATGAGAGCATCATAAAAATGCCCCCAGAGAAGAGCTTCAGGACCTTGGAGTACTGAACTCTGAGAAAATTCAGGGTTGCAAGAAATTTAAGGAAGTATTGATGCTCTGGAGGTCAAAACTCCATAGCCAACCTGCAAAAGCTTGATTAGGAGAATTCTGTCTTCATATGCTACCGGCTCAACAAACAGACCATCTTAAATGAAGATGCAATTTGTACCCTCTGAGAGTCACTTATCTCAGTAGAATTTTGAATAGAACATGAAAGTTTTAGCAATTTCTATCATTTGAATGAATTTTTTTGAATACTCATACAACCGTCAGGTGCTTTGGTAGGGTTCAAATCCTGTCATGGAGAAGATAGACTCTCTTGGGTTTCATGGGCTCTGGTTTAGGCCCCAGTACAACTGGGCAACTGCTATCATTTGCCTGCTATCCTTCCTCAACCTGGACTTTCAGAAGAAGCCATGATAGGAAACAATCTCTGTCATCCTGGAGCTGTGCAGCTCAGCAAGACCACTCAACAGATGTGTTTGCCTCACCACAACCTGTTCAGTAAGAAGCCAGGTAAGGACCATATTTCATTGATGGGTTGAGCAGGGCTATTGGCAAGTCTTGCATAAGAGCCATGAGCGCTCTTTATTCCTAATTCATATGGCTTGGCTTCTGGGAAGCAAATTATTGGTCTGTGCTGGTATGCAATCACCTTTTAATCAAGTGACCGACGCTACTTTTTTGTTATTTAAAAATTCAGGCTTGGTAATGAACTAAAATGATTCCCTGGGAGGACTTTTCAGGTAAGGGTCTGAAGTAGCATCCTTAAGATTTCACAAAACAGTTGTGAGGTAAGATTTAATCACTGGCTCTACAGATGGGTACTTTCTGCCCTGGGAAGGCAAGAGGCCAATTTCATACAGGCTATTAGAATCCCATCGCACCCATATACTTCAGCAAATGTGGCTCACAGTGTTTTGCTTACAGTGGTGGCTGCATGCAGGGTGACTGGTGCTTAGTTGTCCATCTGTTTTGCCTGCTAGCCATATTCTTCAGCCATTGGGCTCTTCTGCCTGGAGCAAATGATCACTGTGGTCAAGGTGTCCTCCAGGCTACTGCATGTTTGCGTAAGAGATGGGCTCTGTCTATGAGGCAGCCCGGCTTTTATTGGATTCCTTCTTCACATTCCTTTTCCTCTGGTCTCTAGCTAATAAATAGGAGGTTACAACCACCTAGGCAGGTAAGGGTAAGATGCAGAACTCCTAATAATATTCACATTGGACTGAAAAATACTAGCTTTAATCCTTTGTGTGTGTGTGTGTGTCTGCATTTTCCAGCATCTATAAAACCTTATAGCTGAAGTATTAAAATACAGCAAATGTTGGTCAAGCTTTTCTATAGACTTAAACTCATTCTTCCATAACTGTCTGCTCCTCCTGGAGTGAGAGACTGGGGAATGGTAAAGCTTTCTTTCATGTTTTACAAAGGCAGAAACCCTCAAGTGAGCTGTTTGAAGAGCAAGATGTATTCTCTGTTGAGATGTCTAGTGGGGAAAGCCTCTGCATGCAAAGGACCAGCCCACTGCAGATGCCTGTGCTCTCCTGCAGTCATCCCATTTCTCGGGGCTTGTGGGCTTAGTATTGGATCTGATGTTGTTTGGAATGTTTGTTTGGATTTTGGCAAGCATGTTTGCTAAATCCATCTCACTGGACTTCTTATGAATTACTGTGTGTGGATTGTCTACTTGTTTTCTTTGTACCATGCTCGCCATCTGATTTCTTCTTACAGTGCATTAAGCAACTCAACTAGTTATCATGTTTGTGCACAGGAACATTTGAGCTTTCTTTCTCTAGGTATAAACTAATCCATTAATTAAATGCATTTAAAAACACCCAAAACGAAATGGGAATTTTGTGCCAAAAAAGTGTGAGTGAAAAGCTGTTGGTGAATTTGATTGCTACCATATTTTTTTCTTCAAAATCACAGACTGTTTATATTCCTATAGAGAAAAAAACAATAATATTTCCAGAGCATCTTTCATATTCCTGAAGCACACTTAACTCTCAGAGGTTTTTCCCTCCTTTTCTTTGCCTACATGCGACATGATGTGCTCTCTTCAGGCACTGTTCTCGTACATACAGATTGAGTCATCCATTCAGGCAACCAGAAGCCACATTCCCGCGCTGAGTCACACTGACCAAATACAGAGTACCAGGCATCAAGAAATGCAGAGGAGCCTTTGCTTCAAACAGCTTTTGGAAATGGAATGTTTCTCAACCATTAAAAACATTTGTTGAGCAATTCTGAAAAATCTGTAAAATTCATTACTATCTTGAGAATAGAAGGAGTAGTTCCAAGAATGGATGTACGAATGAAACCTGATTTCCTATGAATTTCTATTTCATTAAATAAATATGTAGGAATCCTGTAAGAGTTTAATCTATTCAATTATTCTGGTCTTTGGTATTTGAAGAGGAGGCCTTCAGTGGAAATCTTTTTCGTTGCAGAACATTTCTATCTCTCTGTGGGCACTTTCGAGTATGTAACAAGACTGATTCTTCTCAAAAACCAGGTCAGAAGGACCTTTTATTTTTGGTAACTAGGAGTCACCGAACGAGAAGCAGTGCCTGAAGGGTTAGTAGTAGCAGGGAGGAGGTGCTGCTGGAGGAGAACCTTAGGAAGATCCCGTAACGTCTAACGTGTTGAAAGACAAAGCAATAAAGCAAGATAGACAGTGATAAAGTTATTTGCCTGCATATGAAATAAACTTTACGTCTCCTTTAAGTCTGCTTAGGATTGCATTACCTGATAAAGCCGCAGTTTTATTCAGGGTCAGATGCAACCTTGTAGCTTGCAGAGTAGATTACTGTTCGAATATACACAATGAGAAATTAGACCAATTTGTCTGGTTATGGAATAGGCAAAAGCATGCTGAGGTGCTTGAATTCAGGCCTTGATCATTGTTTGGGTGCTTTTGGTTTTGTTTTGAGTCTACAGAACTGCTACAAACAGCTTCTGAAT
This sequence comes from Amazona ochrocephala, assembly GCA_039720435.1. Classification (NCBI taxonomy): domain Eukaryota; kingdom Metazoa; phylum Chordata; class Aves; order Psittaciformes; family Psittacidae; genus Amazona; species Amazona ochrocephala. The sequence continues at coordinate 17,254,696 of CM077885.1, read as the reverse complement.
AACTTCTGAACTTGAGGCCTGCTTATGAGGTAGGATGGGTCCAAAGTTACATGATACTGCTTCTGTTCACAAACAGCCCTGTTCCCATGGGACTGAATTTGGATCTGGGCAAAGACCCGGCAGACTGAGGAGCAATGCATCATATGCCTCTTCCTTCTGGGATGGAGTAACATTCAGCTTATGACTCTAACCAGAACACTGCAGATGGCAAGTAATTTGATGAGTGTTGTTCAGTCTGTGCTAACTGGCTCTACAAGGAGGATTTGAAACAACCGGCATCAGACTGGTGAGGAACCCTGTGTGAAGTCTGGAAGAAGGACTCAGTTCACAGAGAGCATTAGTATAGTTAGAGCTGTTTCTTTTCAAGAAGAATAGTTTAACTTCAGTGTGTAGGTGATACAGTAAGCCATACATGAAACATGACTCAGTTGTGTACCACACGTGAGCTGCTGCAAGACTTGAAGTTGTGAGATGTCTGTCAGACAGTGAAGGGGTTATTGCTTGGGTAAAGCTCTCATCAGAACTAGCTGCAGTGCTATGTACTCAGGATACAATATGCCTGTGAGATTTGTTTCTGATAAAACAATATTAATAACCTGATACCTGTGGGAGGACTCTGCAAAAACTATGAAGCATGGGCCCATCTGGAATGAACTATTTTCAGATTGCTTCTAAAATTGCACTTAAAATTGGAGAAATTGATATTCTCCATAAGTGGTTTTCCTTTTGTTTCCTTTCTCCTCCCAGGACTTTTCATTTCTGCTTTTCCAAACCCAGCAATTTAAAACTACATGGAAGAAATCAGGCCACTCGCTGCTGCAGAGTGTTGAACAAGACACACTTCTGGAACCTGGCCACCAGCCGCACTGCATTTAGTCTAGCAAGGCTCCTGCTAATTGCATAAGGGTTTTAAAGGAGATAGCAGCTGTGATAAATAAGTAAATAAAAATCCCATCTCTCCAGAAAGTGGGATAGTTTTCCCTTTTTCTCTGCTGTGATATAGACCCTTTCCTCTGACACTAGAGAATAGCTCACAGCGTTGCTCACTTGGCAGCATCCTGGCAGCTGCCAGCTATCCCAAAAAGCTCAGAATACCTGGGAACATCCATGCTAGCCAGCACGGTGCAAAAAGGGCTCTCTGGCTGCCTGTGCAGACCTGCACAGCTGTTCCAGTGTGTGCTCTGCGAACATCAGCAGTACCACCCAGACTTCAGTCGCTAGCCTAAGGTTATCAGTACATTTCTGTGCATGGGAGCGTCTGCATTTTATGTATCACTACAGCTCCGGGTGTGTACGTATTTGTTTGTGTGCTTGCCCTGTAATGATCCAACCTATCGTAAGTGTATATTTTAAAATATTTAATAAAGTGAGAGTAGATATCATTATCTAAAGGAAAGTGAAGTGCAGGGTGAGAGGTTATGCCCTTTGCTGAAGAACACAGAGCAAGTCACTGGCAGAGATATGACCAGGACACCAGGTTTCCGACACAAAGCCAGCAGTCTCCACTAAGCCATGTTACATTTTCTTTCCTTGTCTGTGTAGGAAGTGTTATGAATTGTAGATTATCAACATGCTCTCAAGCTGTTGTACTTCAGGAAGCCCTGTGGCAATAGAGAGAGGAAATTGTATTTCTTTACCTAAGGACCTTTGCCACTACTGCTGCTACTGACAGCGAGACTTTAAGCTCAGCAATAATTTACATTAACTAAAGCCTGAACAGCAAATACCAGCTAACAAGAGCCCTCACATGCACCCTTTAGCAAATGTTTGGCAGAGTGACCAGCCAAGTTCAGCTGCATTCATTTCCAGTGACCAAAGCCAGGTGGTCATGGACCCAGTTGTGACCTGGAATCCTAAATCAGAGTCCTGCGGATGACCCGATTTGACCATTAGTCCAGCCCTTTGCTTTGCTGTGGGTTTGTTTACAATGGACGCTATTTCTTGAAATGATTAGTTTTGGTTAGCGTGGCAGAGCTTACTGAAGAGCAAGTTGTTGGCCATTCTCAGCTTTGGATTTTTTCCTTCAGAATAGGATTTTTTCTCCCAAATTTTACAGTAGGACAAAAATGTAGAAAGAATCACTTCTGGGAGTGACACATTTAGCCCATAAAATGTTTTCTGTAGGAACAATATTTAAAGATGTGTAGAAATAAAAATCATTCTTAACCATTAAATTAAAGCGTTTCAAGTTCAAAATGTCTGAACAGACTGGAAAGAATATTTCTGATTTTTTCTTTTTCTTGGACAAAACAATTTATGGAAGAACTGAAACAGCGTGTATGCATTTTCAGTGCAGCCTGTACTAAGCTTCTTGCAGAACGCTAACGTTTGCATGGCAATTGTGCCAACCTCCACACTCAGAGAACAAACAAAATAGATCACTTAGCAAGAGACAAATGCTTTGCTTTGGTCTTTTTTTAGACTGCAAACCCCTTAGGGCAGGGATGGTCTTTATTTTATATCATCTATGGGACCAACCCACTGCTGAAGCTTAAGAAGTAGTGGTTTGATTCACATCATAAAAATCAGCTTGTGCCCTCCTGTTGACACCTCTGCACAGGACAGGAACTGAGCAGATATTCAGACTGGATGTTGTTTCATTTCAAGTGGAGTTAGTGAGATAATATGGTGTAGACTGCAGAATTTGCTCATTAAAGTAACTTGGGTATTTTTATTCGTTTCTCAGCTCTTTTAATCACATTCTCACATCTCATTGTAGATTGTGAACTGCAAGCCATATATGAAATTAAAGCAAAGAACCTAAGTGTATTTTTGTAATGTATTACAGGAGTTAATTTCAATGCTTACTTACTCTTAGGCCATGTAGTCATTGAACACAGCTCTGTTCCACCAAAAGTAACTAGGAGTTTGGTAGGTTTTCTCCCCTCTTTCTTTCTTTCAAGCTTGAAACAAACTCTGTTCCTTCTTATTACAACTCTGCCACACCTCAAATCAGTTACAAACATAATTCATGAGGCTATCATCTGATGAGTCTGATCTCTTCTTTCGTAGTGGTACCAGCAGACAGGATGGACCACCCGGCACACCCAGCAGTGCAGAGGAGAAAATGTGCTTTCTGTCTTGCTACGTGCTCTGCTTTTCTGCAGCAAAACAAGTCTTCAGAGATAAAATACTGTTGGCTTTCTCCCTCTGTGGAAAGTTATTTTGAGGAATCTGCTGCTTGGGATGAAGAAAGGCCAGGCAGCAAGTGTTAATGGTTCTGAATATCCTTGTCTTTTGTGACACACTGTTATGATCTGTGGAAACCATATGCGTGCCTATGGAGGCGGGTCTCTCTAGTGCCCTTCAAAATTGCAGTGCATCTGCACGTGGATGTACTTATGGATAGGTTTGATAAGCTCTTAGAGGAACACTTTCCTTAAATAACTTGTCAGCATCTTGTTACTGTGATTTGTTGGAAAATAAGATCAAGAGCGTGTTCTACAGTTGTGTAAATCAATAAATAGGGCTTTGTTAACCTGGGCAAGCTTGAAGGTAGACTGAAGAGCTGCCACTGCTTTCCTTGTTTTGCTCTTTTGTTACACAGTGTTTTCCTAATATCATGCATACATTGTACAAAGCAGCGATTTACATATTCAGGATTGCTAAGGTAGTGCTCCGCATTAAACGCCAGATTCCAAAGCTTTTACTCATAGTAGGTAAGTCCCTCCTCCATGAGTAATGCCTTGGAGATCAGGGAAGCTCCTAGTGAAATGAAGTGTTACTTAACACGGGGTCAAGCTTTAGAGACTTTCCCCATAACATTAGGCACAAATATTGTCTCTTCCCCTGCTGTTCATCTGGGCCAGTGCAATCCCACCCATACAGATCCTGGGTAGGTTTGTGTCATGTGGGAGTGATTTACACAGCCAACAGGCAGAGGCATGTGGGTGGCAGCCTGGTATCGGAGCCAAATCAGGGGAACTCAACCCAAATTATCACCCACCTCTAATAGATATCCCAGGGACCTGGCAGTCCCTGGACCCCTGTCACTCCACAAGCATTCTCTGTAGCTGGACAGAGTGTGTCTCCCACTCCATGAGCTCAGAGAGAGAGCAGCTTCTGAGCTGACCCAGGGAAAGAGGTACCTCTCTCTGCTGTTCAAAACTAGCGCTGGTGGTGGCAGATGAGGGCTGTTCACTACCTAAAGGAAGAAGAGCTGTTCTATATATATAAACACCTGAAAAGCTGGGGATCAGCGCCTGAGGACTTCCACTTTTGCTTGCCAGTATTAATTCAGAGAGCAGTTGTACTGTGTCAAACTAAAATCAGCGCTTCCATGACATCTTTCCTTTCCTGTCCCACCCAACCCCAATGGCTGCTGTGGTGTCAGATGTTCCCTAAGACCATGATTGTACTTGTGTCCCTGTATTTGACAGCCCTCAATGAACTTGAACTGTTTGTGTCTTTCTCACATACATCACAAGATCATCCATCAATGAGCTCTACAGCAAAGCTAGGCACTGAGGAGAAAAGCACAGCTTTGGTAAAATAACACTGCTGTCAGCTGTGGGCTATGGGACCTGCAGGAGATGGCTGGTGTCCTCTGCTCTTCTGGGCAAGCATCAGCAGCACAAGTTTCCCAATGTCCTGGCCCTGTCCCCAACAAAACTGGTGCCTGGAGCAATGCTGTTGCTATTTGGGTGGGAGGTAGTTATCTGTATTAGACCCAGATTTATGAAGACATGGCAGTATTTAATTCCTAACCTTAAAGAAAAGGTCTATGCTGTGTTGAATATGAAGTCTGATCTGCCAGCTTTGAATAGAGCATATTGGTGAAACATTGGAAGAGAGCATGCAGGACTCGTTCTACTTGCTCTGTGAATAAGGCAAGGCTTTCTATTTCCCAGACTGTCATTCTGACAAATTCTACAGGCACTGAAGTAAACAAATGCCTTTCCTAGATAAATGCTGCTATTAAAAAAGCTCAGGCTGGATTTTAGTTTTAAAATGGAAAGAAAGCAAATATGTCATTCCACACTGATTACCAGCAGTGGTGAATTATTTGTCTGCTTTGGACCTGCCTATGGGCACACACGCAACCATTACACAGCAGAATCTGAGTTCATTGCCCTCCTTCACACTGGGCTCTGAGTAAGTGTAAGTGGGCTCCAATGATGGGCAAAATGGGAAGGCTGAAGCAGCTATACCAGCTGAAACTATGGGGTTTGCTGCTCACAGCCTCTGTTCCCACACCTGCCCCATGCATGCAAACAGTGGCCTCCCCCAGGCTTTTACCCTGGTGTTAATCCCTTCTAGAAAGTGAAGTGTCAGATGTTCGTATTAATGTAGTGGTTAACCAGCCTGTGGTAACAAATCTTTACTGGATTGGATAGATTTATACAGCTCCCATCACCACACCAGTAATTAAGTGTAAACAGAGCAGTAATGCCAATGCTTTATCTCATCGGCTTTGCCACCTTTCTAATTCAGGAATGAAGGTTTGCTTAAGAAACAGGAGTGCAGCTCTTCCCTCAAACAGCAGACACCCTCTTGGATATACCAAACCAAAATCACGGTGAAAGGTCAAGTTTTTAACAGTATTTAGCATTCCTAAAGCCTGCTCTGGCTGTAAAGCACCATGTTGTTATTGAGTTGTTATTCTTTTAACTTTAGCTATTTGTGCTACTGGTTAACCCCATTTTACAGAGGGAAGGCCAGGCTCAGACAGGCTTACAGCTTATGAAGCTCTAACTTCTACTTCAGCATCTAATTTTTCAGGCCACACAGAGAAATCTACTTCTTTTGGGAAAGATTTTTTAGCTTTTTGCACTCCTCAGCTGCACAGGTCTCCCAGAAAGGCAGTGATGTACTCCCATTGTGGTTTTGAGACTTTTTCATTGCAATTCTTTCTTTTCCCTTGCTGCCTTCTCTATACTGGGATAAGCCTGGCATTCACGTATGGTCAATCTTCTTGTTCTGCATGAATATTGCACGGGAAACATGACCTTCTTGGTTTCCTTTCCCAAGGGAAGTCCAAGTGAGGCAGCAGCCAACTCTGCAGGGAAGCCCTCTGACTTCTGTGTGGGCTTGTTCAAGTAGGTCTGGCTTCTGTTGCACTTTATGTTAGCTTCAGGGGTGAGATGCAGCGATAAAAAACAAAGGTCAGGAGCAGATCAGTGAATGACAAACGTTGGGATCGTGGAGCATATATGCCTCTCCCATTATCCATAACAACTTTGGTAACCTTGGACCACACTGATGTCCTGATATAGTCTCTTTAAACTTCAAGCCTCGAGAGAGCATTCAGTGTGCTCCAATTCAAATGAGGTCATGGAGTTGCTCTCTCTAAACCTGTCATTATTCCTGAGGCACTAGCAAGGACACCAAGGACACATTTCAATTGTTCCAAGTCAGGCAATTGCAGCTTCTTGCCAGCTTCCGATTTTTTAGCCTGGAAGCAAGATTCATGCAGTCACTCCACCTATAACTCCCTGTCCCTATTAATTAATTTCAACCAGATTCCATGGAAAAGCAAGGACCTTGTGAAACCTGGTGGTAGGCAGAGATGAGAGGTTGCAGCCTCAGCAGCTATCTGCTCTGTCACCATCAGCCCACATGGCCAATTAACACGCATACGTCTCCATCTCCATACTGGCTGCCTCTGATCCAGCTGGCGTTGGAGGGCACAAGAAGGTATTGCAGATGACAGGCAACAAAGGCAGAGCACAAAATTATTTGTAGAGAAACAGTCTCCAGTAGTTCCACTGCTGAGAGGCCCAGCCATTTGTTTTCATTCTGCGGCAGCCATATAGAAAATGGGCAAGATTTTAAAGCACTCATCCATTTGCAGACTTGTCTGCAATTCCCACAAGACCCTTGCCTCAAATTAATAGATTGAACAAGGCATATAATGAAAAAGCACTCAGTCACCCAAATAAACCAGAAAAGCCAAGTATCAGTTTGCATGAGCTGGTGCTCGCTGGGTGAACGAGGGCTAGACAATGTAGCATGAATACATGAAGGAAGAACATTATTGAAGTTGGAACTGATAAAACCTTGAGGAAGCTTGAGTCATTGGTGATAAATTTCTGTCTTCAGAGAAAATTACTTTTAAAGAAAAAGGAGCTGGTTTAAAATACATTTAAAGTATCAAGTTGCATGTATTTATGCCGAAGTTACTTTCCCACTCCCACAGACTGGGAATAGAAACTGTGGTCCTCAGTTGCCTCTTTCAAAACTGCAGCATCAGTTCTTTTACAGTCAAATAAGCAGTGAGGTCAGGAAGGAAGCAGGTCTGGAGAAGTTAATGCCCTTGTGCTGGGTCTCATTTTTTAAATGAATTGGAGCTCTAGTTCTGCAGAAGTGGCTGGGAAAGGAAGTAAAGCATAAAATCAAATGATGAGGAGCTTGTACTTTGGGGAGCTGCTTTTGAAGATGGGGTGAGGAGAATGTGAAGTAGCTTACCTAATCTGACCCATTTTAGAAGAAAAAAAAGTTACAAGAGACAGATATTTTATCCTCATATATCCCTCTCATTATATCCCTGAGCTGTTTTATGGTATGTTTTCTATTACACCAGGATATTGTGTTCTTACCAGTAGTGAAGGATCACATGCTGGTAGCTGGGAGGTCTGATGGAGGTGGGAGCGTGCACACGGAATTGATTAGAGGTTCTCATCCTCTCAGTGGCAAGTCACTTGGGGATTTTAAGGTCTGAACCTGAGTTTGGAGAAGAGGAAGCTGTGGAGACAGCTATATCTTAATTACCTCTGGAAGGTTTACTGAAATGCTTGGAGAATTGCTCATCCATCTGCACAGAAAGGGAGTACTGCCATCAAAGCTTCTGGGAGCTCAAGAAGCAAATACCAGGGACTTGAGATAAAACAGATATCTTGAGGTGTGCTGGGGATCATGTTATGCACAGGAAGGAAGTAAAAGCTCAGAGCATTTAGGTGACCCTCTCAATCCCTTTTTGTAGCCATGTTTTGACAGCACATAAAATGTGATGGCAGCCCTTGATTATTTAGTTTGTGGATGAAGTAACTTTCCCTTGATCCAGTAGGAGCTCCCAATTCTTTTCCTCGCAGGTCTTACGTATGTTTTGTGCTATGGTTTTACTTCATCTAGGTTATCTTGCAGTATCACTGGGAAGTGCTTGCCATTCTTGTCCCACTGCCATTTTCATATCAAGTGGTTTTATGGGTAACCCATTAAAGACTGGGTTTGTTTATGTTCTGGGTTTGGGGTCAGCACAGTCTGGAAACCTCAATGACTGAAGCTGGGATCCAGGTCCCATCTTGTCTTCCAAAGATTGAAACTTCCTAGCAATTCAAATATATTTTATTGTTGTTTCTTTTTTCTAGAAACAGCAGATTGTGGTCAAGGGTATTGGCAAAGAGGGAAGTAAGGAAGAGTGTAAACAAAACCCACCTGTGAAAGCATGTTGGTATGGATCAGGAGTATGGTTTTGATGGTGATCATCTTTGTGCCGTGGTCTTGGCGTGCATGACCTGTGTTTCTTCCAGATGGAGCTAAACTGAAAGATGTGCTCTAGGGCCATACATACCGCACCTTAACCAGTAATGGACGTTCAGTCCGTAGCGTCACAAGGGAGGAAGTCTCAACTAAAATGCCCAGAGACACAGGCAGTGAGGATGTCAGGGCCTCTGTACTGGCTGCTTTGCTTTACAGATCCAGTCCTCCACCATCACATTACTTGCCCAACTCTCAGATTTCAGTATGGTACATTGCTACATCAGCCAAAGTGCTGTAGGGCCTTCCTCAGGGGCATTTACATTGGCTCCTCCTCATTCGAAAATCAAGATGCCATTGCTGGGAAGTCAGGCACTGCATGACCTCTCTGGTCTCCAGAACCTGTTCTTCTGCTCAGTCACAGTTGACTGGTCTCCAACATGCTGAAGAAAACATCTACTTGAGAAGAATTTTGGAAGTTAAAGATATGATAAAGGGAAAAAGGCTGTCTGGCCACGCCCTGTGGGATTTGTTTCAGCACATTCGCAGTATCTCTGGGATATAGGTTAGATTAATCATATTGAATTGCCCAGCCTTTGCCACATAAGTCTTTATTATTTAGCTATGCAGCACTGAATAAAATGTGATAGATTTTTTTTTAAGCATTATGACTTATTTTGCTTTAAATAAAACCAACCATCTACTCCGTGGTTAAAATGCTTTGGGGACACAACCTCAAAGTGCAGGACAGAAAATTCCTTTTCCCATTTTTGTTAATAACAGCTTTGCTATTGGGCCAAGTTTTCATGTGGCAAGTGCAAGTTAACGATTTCAATGGCATATCTCTGGAGTCATAGAGAAGCAACAAGAAATGAAGTGTTTGTAATCATTAGGGTTATACTTTAAGACTTCACTGTCTTAAGGTGCTGGGAGAAAAGAACTGATGATTGTCTTGGCTTTTTTTTTCTTTGCTAGAAAGGAAAATCTGCCTACTGAGATACTCTAGTTATTGAATATGTGCATGCTGATGTGAATTAGAACTGCTGACTTTGAGATATTGGGAAATAGGTATGACTATGTCCATATTGGTCAATTGTTCAGGGGGTGTTCCCTGCGCATGTGCTAGATCATCTGTGCTATTCATTATGCCAACAGTCTGAGGCAAAGCTGACTAGTATTCTCCCAAACATGGTTTGAAGAGGTAGCAGAGGCCAAGGATTGCTCCCGATAGGTAGTTTGGATGTAACCACACCAGTCTGGAAGCTGATTGACAGTTCATCATTTTGATGGACACAAGCTATTCTGTGGCAATTCATTTACATGCTGAGGAATGGTCCTGAAAGTGTTGAATTTGCTTATATAGGTACCCTCTGTGTGTCTTTGATTTAATTTGGGTAACACATAGGAATTCATATAGAAAAGTGAGTTAAGGCAGAGATACCTACCTAATGCAAAATAAGGAGTGGATATAAGGGAAGGTTGACTTCTTTTACATTTGGTAGCCCAAATAAGGACTGGTAGCTGCAGTTGTTTGGGAGAACTGTGGTGTTGCAATCTCTTATCATTTCTATCTGTGTCCGCTTTGGATGCAAACAGCAGGAGATGGCTGAATCTGAAGAAACCCCCTTAGCCGCACCCTTGATGCAACTCACATTCTTTGCCCATTGACTCAGGGCTATCAGCTTTCCTCACTCTCTTTTTGCCTTAGATTTCGCAGCTCTACAGACACCTAAGGAGACAGTATTTTGAACCACTGCTTGCTATATTTGCACATTGTACTGAACCCCGGGTGGGAGCTGTGGTAGACCAAAGGACTTTACTAGGAAAGGATGGGGTGCGATGAGCACAACAAGCCCTAGCCAACCATCACACCTGAGGTTGGCTTCATGGCACTTTCCCTAAGGCAAAGTTCAGGATGCAGGCTTGTGCTTTGCTGTCCCTCTGTCTGTGTCACTGTTGACATATATGGGCTATGACAGCCTATGCAGTGGGTCAGAGTTAGGTGAGCGAGGGTATAAGGCTCCTTCACTTGGGCAGTGAGAGTAATGCAATTAGCAGTGTTAGTGTTCATAATCAGGCACCTACCATTACTAGTCATCTGTCTTGAATATCTATACTGTCTTATCTGGTGATGTTAGCTCTACTTCTACTGACACCTGATTTATTGACAGCATGTTCAACTTATATTTGCTGCACTCATAGAGATGTACGATTTCTGGCTGAGCAAAAGGGTATATGTAATATCAGTGCAAGTCACCCTAACAAAATATAGAAATAAGGCAGAAGCTTGTTTCTATCTGAAGCACTGTTTAGTAAGAAAGATTATGAATATAACTTAACTCATTCCATCACAGTATCATTTCTTCTGTCTTTACCCATATGAACTGTAAAAATTACTAAGGTAAGAACACAGAAGAGCAAGCCGAGCTTTGGCATTTGTTAAAGTGTAAGATAAGCCACAGTAGTACCTACGTGATGATACAAACACCAAAGCAATGGATGTTTTTAAGAAGGAAATGTATTCTACCCTTTGAAAATTAACTATTAGATGGCATATTCCCCAACGGTTCAGTAGGGATTTTGCAAGAGGGGAAATAATAACTATATGGGAAATAAAACTGATACTATTGCCAATATAGTATAGTTATTCCCATGACATCCTAATAACCTCGTTCAGTTTGTTATGAATTGTCATTTTATCTTCAACACTGAAAGAATTTACTATACCCTTTTTTTTTGTTTCTTGCAGTTATTTTAGATGTTAAACAAAATGCAAATGCAGTTTATCTTCTGCTTTGTAATGGACAAAAATTAGAGGTCTTTCCAAAGAGAAGCCATAATTCAAAGGGTAGCTTGCACTTTATCCTGTGCAATGGGTGGCAGTAAGATCTTTAGGTACAAAACCCCACTACAGCCCCTCAGGCTGTATTTATGTGTTCATTGCCTACTTTCATTAGCAAATAAACTGATGCTGCAAATCTCCCTATCAGAGTATAAAACATTTTAAAAGTCTCTTTCTGAGTTAAGTGAAGCTTCCCTGGAAAATGCAACATTGAACTTGGTGGCTGAGGTGACAGATAAAACCTGGACATGAAAACAATGTGTAGCAACACTCCTGAGAGAATGCTGTGGTCATGTGCTGAAATATTGACTCTGCAATTTACTGTAATTAGGGTTTGATTCCAGCACCCATGTGTGTGTTGGTCTTGTCCTTTCTAGGCGCTGTTATACAAACAAAAAGACAGCGGTAAGAGAAGGGAGAGAGAATCTGTGTAAAACTACATACGTTTTCATCAGGGACTCTCTCTAGAAGCAGCATGATCCAAGGAGGTTTAAGTACAATGTTTAGAATAAGCAGCTCTTGAGTGATAACCTTCACTCTGACACTAACACTCTGCTGAAGGCAAATTATTTTACATCTATAAAATGGAAATGATAGCTACTAACCTGCTTTACAGGAGATTTGTGAAGATAAATTAGTTAATGTTTGTGCAATGTTTTCAACATGCAAAGTGCCATAAAGCTCCACAAATTATTACCTCAACCCTTGCTTCAAAACCTCAGCGAGGAGTCACAGAATACAAACTACGATGCAAACTACAATGTCCACAATTTCAAACACCATGCAAATGAAATCTGAGCAAGCTGGATTTTAAAACCCCACTAATTCAGCTCTACTTCATTTCTTCTCTTCCAGTAAAAAGCCTGCCCTTTAAAATCACTTTTGCAACATGCAGCGAAGAGCTGCATTGCCATCAAGGAACAGTTGCTGATGAGTTTTTCTGGAGGGGAAAATGCTGACCCACTTCATGGAAGATAATGAAAACCAACGCATTTTTTTGTTTCATTCAAAGAGAGGACCCAGCAGCAGGGATTTCTTTACTCTTGGAAGGATTTTGAGATTCTATTCTGTTTTAAAGGAAGGTGGAAGAGAGAGGAGAATTTATCTTGCTTTTTCCACTGCTAGGGAAATCAATTATTCATCCTCTTATAGTTGCTTCTCTCTACATGTGGCAAATTTCTCAGCTCGGTCGTACAGCACCACAAGTGGTGGTGAGCAATTGCAGGTCAGTTCTGCAATCCAGCACTATATTCATATGAAGGAACTAAGAGCTTACATGGATTTTACTTCATAGGTCAGCATGTTTATGCTTAATATATTGAAGACTGGAGATATACTATAAAGCAAGTGAGTCAAAAAGAAGCTGAGGCAAGATGGTGAATTTAGTGTGATATTCTCACAATGAACTATCAACTTAAAAAGCGGTGGTGAAAAGGTTGGCCTTTGTCCCATGACCTTTGATCCGTGCACACATGCAGCTGGTAATAAAGGTTTTGCAATATGAATATTGCGTGCCCTTGGCAAAATTCATGTAGCTACATTAGCTTCAAAGGAGTTACACCAAAGGCAGTCACTGGGTATGTGACCAGTTGTTCAGGGAAAATGTCATGTGTGAATTCAAACTGTTTGAGAAATTGTCCAGTTGTGTAAAGAAGCGTGAAAGCCTGCCTGTGTTCATAAGCATCTCAGACCTCAGCCATAGAGTTTCCTTATGTATCTCATGACCTGGGCAGGACCTGGCCACAAAACTAACGTATTTGTGCTCACAAAAGTGGGAGGGCGGAATTCACAGCAGCCCCTTCAGCTGCACTGCTCTGAACTGCCAGCAGCAGATGATGGTCTCCTGTTGCGGCTATCTGCAGTGTGGGAAAGAAAATGTAAAGGGGAATTTGCCTAGTCTTCCTTTGCTCATTATGTCAGGAATGAAGGAGGAGTTTAGTTTGGATCAAATGCATGGTTTTAAGTGCATTTGTGTAAGGGCAATGCGTGATGGGAGGTGAAGCGAGCCTGAAATGTTCCTGCACATATAGCAGGTAAAATCACAACTGCACAAAAAATTCTGCAAAGCAAGTATTTGGTCTTCAGCATGTTAGGGCAAGACTTGGGCAAGTTTCTCCCCTGAGTTCATATGCGAAGGATGTTTTCTTCTTTTTACCTGTGTTTTGTCTGTTTTTCAGTTGTCACTTTGAATCCTTTCTTTTTCTAGACTTAAAAAATTCCATTGCCTTCCACAGGGGTAGCTTAATGCTCAGCATGTCTGTCTAGAGGCACATAGCTTTATTTAGTATCTATCTACAGGACTTATTTGAGGTTCATTTCTTAGTTGTCTTAATTGTGCTTCCTTGGCAGTGTTCAAGGCCAGGTTGGATGGAGCTTGGAGCAACCTGGTCTAGTAGAAGGTGTCCCTGCCTGTGGCAGAACATTGGAACTGGATAAGCTTTATAATGCAGGCTACAGTCATTTGTCTGCTCTGAGGATGCTTTGCAAATCTGCCCTCCCTAGAAGGTGATCTTTTTTTCCTGGCCCTCTTATTTTTAAAGATCCTCCTATTTGTCTAAATGAAGGAAAATGAATTGTATGCACATGATGATTATGAAGTTGCACTGTGTGAGCATCTTTGAAGCAAATTGCATTAATATTGTATCGTAAACAGGTTCTGCCCTCAATTACAGCCACAAACCCAATTGTATGAGTAGAGTTCCTCGGCCGTTACTGATGTCTGAGTTTACTTCAAAGTATATGTTTCACATTATTTACAAAATATAATCAAACCAGAATGTCAGCTACAGCATACTAAAGCTGACTTGAAACGTAATTCATCTTAATAAATTATTACAAGGCAGGGTGGGAAGATACATGGTTAAAGATGTGTGGTCAGGCTTTGTGCTAAGGTAAGTAAATGGGATGGTCCTTTCTTTGCCTAGTTTACAACAGTGACTAGTTGAATTATCAGAACAAGGTTATACAGAGGAAGTTGACTGATAGGAGAAAAATGATGCATCTCTCAGAGGAACATGCATCACAGCTGAAAGTCAAGATACACTCAGTGGTTGTTTCGCAATCTATTGTGTTCCAGCACCCTATGATAGACACAGGCATTTAGCACTAATCTCTCAAACCTCATGTCATGCCTTTGGTGCTGGAGTGGCTTCATATCCTATTGAGTTGATACGACCCAAGTCCTCACAAGAGCTTTATGCAGAAATTACCACCAGTGTTAAACAAGTTTGAGTGTTGAATCATGGTTTACTTGGAGAAATCCCAGCCCAGACAAGTGGCACTTCAATGTCGGGTTTACGTGTCTGAGTGACAGGACAGAGCTTCCTCCCACTTTCCGGGGAGGGAGAAGGGAAAAGCTTGTAAGCATAAGCATATTTTGTTGAATAGCCTGGGTCTGCCTTTCTGAGCAAAAAATGTTTGGGGAGAAGGAGCACTATGCATGGTGCTTAACGCCCATGGATGTCCCTGGAGCCCCTCAACAACACTTGTATTGTTGTGTGTTTAGTAAGTCACCCGCTCCGCGGAGCAAGGAGCTCTTTCCCCCTGCCCGTGCAGAGCAAAAGGAGAGGCTGCGCAGATACGGACCTGGTTATCCTTGTGCTAACACACACACACGCATACAAGCTGTGCAGTTTTATTTCACGCACACATACCTGGCCTCGCAAGCGCAAGGCTTAAAGTGCCCAGAGCGAGAACAGGGCTGTTGGCAGAGAAGCGAAGTGAGCTCCGCTGATTTCTGGGGAGCAAAATCGGATTTAACCTCCATTGCTGCTCCCCTACAAAACGCCCGGTCCTTCCTCGCCCGCACTCCTCTGGCGGCGGGGTGGCTGCGGGGACGCTGGGGAACGTGACGGGGTTGATGTGCCTTCTCCAAGGGGAAAAGCTGTGCCAGGGCCACGTCGCTTTTTGCAAGCAGCGGCACAAATGCGTGCTCATGCCTTTGACAGCGGCCGGGAAGCGGGACATTCCCCCTCCCTTCCCCCCCCCAAACCGGGGCAAAGAACGGCGACTGAAGTACCTTCCGCCCCACTCACCCCTCCTCTCTTCCCGGGACAGGTGGCGACCCCTCTCCTTCCCCACCTGGGCGGGGAAGGCGCTGCCGGTTCCTCCTCCCCTCTCCTCCTTGCTCCCTCCCCATCCTCCTCCTCCTCAGCGTCCCCAGAGGGAGCCCCTGCGCTCCGCGGCTAGGAGGAGAGTGCAGCCCGGCGCGCCCCGTCCCGCAGCCGGCTCCAGCCGCTCCGCAAGCCCCTGCGCACCCGCCGCCGCCCGCAAGCAGGAGGAGCAGAGGGAGGAGGAAGGGCAGGAGAAAGGCAGCCAGCAAAGCGAGCAGCCCGCAGCGGGGCACGCACGTGTGCGAGCAGCCTTTCGACGGCCGTCCTCCAGCATGCTACACAGAGCTGCGCGGGGCAGCGCGGCGGGGAAGAGCTGACTGTGGCCGCGGGAGAAGAGCGGAGCAGAGCGGAGGAGCGGCTCCGCGGAAACCGCCGTTTGTCCGTCCCGTCCGGCCTCCCCCCGACACACACCCCTCCGAGAGAGCCGGCGGTCCCGCAGCATGGGCGGCCGCAGCCCCCTCGCTGCCGCCGGGGCCGCTGTCCTGGTGCTGCTCCTGGGGCGCTTCACTCTCTGCTTCGCCGTGGAGGAAAAGAAAGGCAAGAGAGGGATAAGGGGGGGGGGGGGGGGAGAATGAGGGGTTCCGCTGCTGCTTTGCCGGCTGCGCCCCTTGGGAACCGCGGGAGCCGGGGTGCGGGCGGCCTCCCGTGGGGAGCGGCGGAGGGAAAGTCCCAACTTCTTTCCTTAATTAAAAGAGAGAGGAGGCGGCGGGGGGAATAAACCTATAGCAGCGATCACGCAGCTCCGACTTCCTGATTCTAGGCTTATTTTCTTTTGTGGGGCTGGAGGAAATAAAAGGGAATAAGTCTTGGCACATCTCCCCGGTTGTGCTTCTTTCCTTTCGTGCTTCTTCCCCACCACCTCCTTCTCTTCTGCCCAAGTGTTCCCCGGCCGGGCAGCGGGCTCAGCCCCGCCGCGGGGCGTCGGGAGTAGTCCGGGGCGGGCAGTGGGGCTGAGCCCCGAGTAAGCGCCGCTGCGGTGATCCCTTCCCGTGGCTCTGAAGGGGACACCTCCGCCTGTCCTATAGTAAGAAAATAGATACGTGTTTTCACTTTAGATGTATGCACCTGGGAAGGGAAAGAGGGGACGATTCCCGCAGGTCCTGGCTCCCTCGTTATTAAAGAGGAGCGTTTATCCCTGTCTGACCCATGCGAAGCAGCCGCCCGCGCTGTTCCCCCGGCACTGACCGCGGTGCGTGGGAACCGCCGGCTCCCGGGGTCCGGTGAGGGTGGGGGGTTCGGCGCCAGCTTGGGTGTCGGGGGTTTTGCTTTGAGAAAGTGGTTTAAAGGGCGAGGAAACGTTTCTGGCTGTTCAGATCCGTCGCTTTTCCTCTGCGTGTGGTGTTCTCTTTTGTGAGTTTGGAGAGCAGGCCCTGGCTGCTGCTGTTCCAGGTTGAGCACAGTCTCCTTTATCCTGGACATCTGCTAGCCAGGAAAAAATGCAGATTTGGGTGGTTTGGTTTTTTTTTATTATTATTATTTTCTTTATTTCTTTTCAAAGAAAAAGCGGGAAAAGAGAGTTAACAGTTTTTAGAAGGACTTATGCGTGGCTTAAAGTAACTGGGTTAGTGTTTTCATGACTGCAGACAGTAAAACCGCCCTGAAAGAGAGAAACACCCTGTCCAAAAGAACTAATTGCACAACCTTTAAAAAGTGGAAAGATTCTCTTGTTCCAGAAATCAAGTTCATACCTGTTGTTGATGTAACATGGCCAGTTTTATTTTCCCGGTTTTCTTTTTCCTCCCTCCTTCCCCCTTCTCACCCTTTGAAAAAGATAAGTAAGGTGACTCCATCTGTGTGCTTGTGTTAAAAGCCTTCTGAGATGCAGTCTCAGCTGCATGGGTCCTGTAGAATATAGAAAATGTCAGTAGAAATACCCTGTTTATCGTGTTTAATTCTGTTTCTTGTAAGCTGAGGAGGGTGCCAGCTATTTGAGGATTACTAAATAATCAACAGCTTAGTGATAAAACCCAATAGAGATTATTCCCAGTATGTTGTGTCAGCAAGTAACTGTTCCTCTGAGAAGAGCTGGAGGCTCAGTGGCAGTTGTGAAGGCAGAAGAATTTCTTCTGGAAGCATTAATCAATTGATTGGTCTTTATTGGTTTCTGCCCACACTTCAGGGTAAACAAGAAAATAAGAGGTACAAAATGAAGTGGTATTTGACAACTGTGAAATACTGGTTTGAAGCAACAGGTAATAGAGCATCAGTGTGTGTTGGGGACCTGCCTCCTTGGTTAAGTGATAGGACCTAGCGGCAGAATTCAGAGTAATTCTGGAAGTAAAGGTGCTGTAAAAAAATGCATGCAACACTGTTGAGTTTTAAGACCAAATTCTGTGGGGTTCAAAAGTTCAAGTCACAGATGAAATTACACTTTTAAAACTTTCAACCTGACTTGTTCTATTACCATGAAAAGCAGATATCGCCAAAAAACCCTGTACTTGGGCAGAAGTTTTTGTCAGAATCAACCCATAAAATGAGATCAACATAATGCTTGAATGGAAATTTAAATACAATTGTGTCTTTTCCCCAAATTTTAGAATGCGTTCTGTGAATATAGATGAGAGAAAACTGGTTTAGTTATAACACTGTAGCCATTAAGATACAAGAAAAGCCCCTAATGGTTGCATATTCCAGAACCAAATGTCAATGCTGGAGACTGAAGTATCCTCACAGGAGAGATACCTGCCTCTCTCTCTGTCTCCCTGCTCTGAGATTGACCCACGTTAACCACAGTGGAACTAATCCAGGTTTCCATTAATGGTTGGCTTGCTCAGCTGTACCTGAGATAAATACCTGTGACAGCCAGTGTGCCACTTGTGCAAGAAGTGTTTGACCCATGTCAGTGCTTTTTGTGCAAACTGCTTTTCATTCCTACATATTGGGTTTATATTGCTAGTTTTGATGTATAGCTGCAGCTGTTGTGGGATGGCAGTGTGCTGCTCTGTACTGCTTGGTAGCTGCAGAAGTTGGCTGCAATGGTCTTCTGTACCTGGTGTCTTACATTGCTGTCTGAAAAACAAAGGAAACTCCATTCCTTAGGGATGTTACATTCATTTTCAAGTGAAATGTTAAAGCTCCGTCCAGTATCCTGTTCAGTGTTTACATGTGGGCTCTGTGTGTATTGCTATGATGTACTTCTGCCCTTTACGTTGTTTTGTAGTTTCTGTGCTGTGTGTTATTCCATACTTATTTGCAACAGATGTATACAAGTAGACTAACCTTTGTGGGTGGTGTAGGGCTTGATCTGGTTACGTGCAGGCATCCAATGCTTTTTCAGATGCCCTCCAGTGTTACCTGGCTGCTGCTTGGTGGGAGCAGAGATGTCGCAGGAGACCCGTCTCATGCTCCTGTTACAGTACCATGATTGCTGATCCAATGTTCTGTTATTCCTGTATGTGTATATCCACTGATGCAAGTAGAGTTTTCTATGTGAACACAGGAGCAAATCATTGAATCACAAAATGATTTGGGTTGGAAGGGACCTTAAAGCTCATCCAGTTCCAACCCCCTGCCATGGGCAGGGACACCTTCCACTAGACCGGGTTGCTCCAAGCCCCATCCAACCTGGCCTTGAACACTGCCAGGGATGGGGCAGCCAACAGCTTCTCTGGACAACCTGTGCCAGTGTCTCACCACCCTCATTATTTTCCTAACGTGTGTGTGTCGGTATGCATTATGTAAGGTCTTGTCTGTGACCATTTTTTTTCTTTCTCTTTGGTAAATGACCAAACTTCTTTGGATTTAGAAACCAGAATCAGTCTGTGCAACCCTGGCAGCAAATGCAGATAGAGAGATGGATATTTAGATACCAATACAATCCAATTTGGTGAGATAGTCTAATTAAATAAATAGTCTTGAGTATAGACCTACTCTAACTCCAGTGCCTCAGTGTGTGAATGATGAAGAAAACCCAGATCCCATCACTGAGGGCAATTTCTGACTGATAGCGAAGGGAAGGTAGAACGCCAGCAATCTACTTAATTTGGGCAATCTGCGAAATACGGTGACTCTGTGCAAAATGTTACAGAAGAGATTGACCTCTCAGCAAAGCATGTGTATATGGTGAACAAACTACATGCTGAAGTGACAGTAAATACAAATGTGTTATTTCTTGCATTGGGAGCATATTAAGAGATTTACAGATAAAATATGAAATCAAGATCAATGCCCTGGAGACTTTACAATCAGAATAGTCTTTTGTAATTTATTTGTTAATTTATAGAGATATGAGACTTTCAGGGAGCGTCACACAATGCCATTATGGTCCTCAGGGCTGACTTTTGCATTTGGGTATCCATGTATCACTGAAATCACTGGGATATGCTAGCTTTAACAGCAAGATAGCTGACTAGCCAAACCAGTTCCTTCAGGTGTCCTTATCTTCCTTGAACATGAACTACTTTTGCTTAGTAGTGCTACAGAAACAAGCCTCGTGAAAGGTTTGCTTCACTTTAGGAAGGATGACAGTACCTTCATGGAATGGCTTTGTGCAGAAACTGTTGATATTGCTACAAATTCCTGCATTAGTCCAAGTTTCAATAGCATGTGTGCATCAGAGGGTGCAGTCACCCTGCGTACGGGAGCAGAGTATGCCAAAAAAGAACTAATAGCATGTTATAAGCATTGGTGTTTACAGGTATGAGAGCTTGTGTCGAATCCCATGTTAGTCTTGGATCTGTATTACAAAAAGGTCTGTGTAATGCAAATGTGGTTGTATCGTTAGAGAAATGCATTGACTTGTAGAACTGTAATTGAGAAAGCCAGAATTGGCTGTACTTTTAGAAGCATCCTCTGGCCAGTCTACATTAGGAGCACTTCCTGGGGTGACCTCATTGGCAAACCTTTATAATTTAAACTAATCAAAAAGGGAGTGAGGCCTAATTCTTTAAAAAGATGACCTGTTGGCTAGAATAACTTCTTTTGGAAATGCGTGAATTGCATTATGCATCATCTGTTTGTGTTCCTCGTTACTCAAACCCCCATTCTCCTGTGCTGCTCTCCTTAAGCATTTACTAGGGAAAAACGCAATTCAGTCAGTCAGGGCTTCTCTGGTACAGGAATTGCACTCAACCCAGATAGATAGGATTTTGCTAGTTCTAGCAGAAAGCTGTTGGGAAAGGCAGAATTCTCACTTCTGTTTCCCAGATTTACTCGGCAGCAGTTGCAGAAGGTGTGTAGCCTCCGATGAATACTCAAGCAGCAGTTATTGCTGTGCCGGGGATAGTCACCTGCTTTGCTCTCACCTCGAGGTGAGCTTGAGCGACACATCTTGCTGTAAGTGCAGCTGAAGTTAGTGTAGAATTTGCCTTTCTGGGTCCTAAGCAGCGCTTCACCCAGTGCCTGTGGTGAAAGCAGTGACCAGGAGCTGTGTGACACTGAAATCTATGGCAGAAGAGCGGGAATGATAATGGGGGATTAGCAGATGGGCCTTCTCCTCTGGGATGCATCCTTCAAATAAGGCTGATGCAATGCCACATGTCCCCAGGTCTGGGATAAAAGCTGTGTTGGATGTGACTCATCCAAAGTCTTTTATTCCAGGGCACTGCTGCTGCCTGTACCTGTTGTCTCCGAAGAGCTCATGAAATGCACGAGGACATGGAGATGCAGCACTCTGGATTTATCAGCATTGTGTCGGTGTGGGTAGAAAGCATTTGGGTGATTTTCTTTTTGCTAGGAGTTAATAGTGTACAGTACAGGAATCCACTGCTTGTTGCTTTGTGTGGACTTTGACAGTCCTTTGGCTTGGTACAGTACACACTGACCCTGTTAAATTAAATGCATCGATTTGACCTTCTCCTATGCGCCTTCCCTTTCAGGAACACTTTATTAGTAGGTGCAGATCTAGTATTGTTTCTGCCCAGTTGGGTTTTTGATGTGTTACTTCTTGTCTTCCAACTACAGCAAATACTTCCCTTTTTTGGGGGCTGAATTCTGCTGACCTAACAGTATGGAGTAATAGTGTATTTTTTTTTCTTCAGAAATAGTTACAGAACATTTGGCATGAATATGGGCAACAGAAGTCATTCCTAAAGGAAATGTGTGTATGGGGAAATTATGTACTCTTCTGTATAGAGAAGTTGCACTAAAATAAATGTCTGTTCCTTCTGAAGCAAGATTGTACTTTACTAAGAACTATGATAGTTTGTCTTATAGGGAGAATGTGTGTAGGTGTGTGTCCTGTGGTTAATAACGTCGTTGCTCACCGGGATGAAGCGTGAGAAACCCACTTATGAGATGGTGTGTTTGAACAGGAAAACTTTATGCTGACTGGAGTGAAAAGACAAGGCTGTGTGCATTGGCCATTGAGCTAAAAGTACGTGTGCTACCACACTCCATCTTTTAAAACGTTCTGGTTTTTAAAGAACAGAAGACATTGTTAGGTGAGAGGAGTGCTGGATTTATGGAGCCCATACAGGCGTGTGAGCTTTCGGTTTGAAGTTTTAATGCAAAGTGTGTTTTGCCTGTTGACAGATCCATGCAAGGCAGATGCAAGGTTCCTCCTCCTGCCAGCATGCCTTCTCCTGCTCGGCACATCTGCATACATGAAAGTAAACATCTACGTGTTCGCATGCATGTTGTACTATTAGAGTGCATCAAATCATGGGTGGGTTTTGTTTGTTGCAGTGGTTGAAGAGGAAAAAAAACCAAACCAACAACCCTGGAACAAAAACCAGAATAACTTCCAGTCAAACTGAAATAAATAGGTCAGGGTGGTTCTAGTGAAGTGAAGGGGAAAAAAAAACCCAACAACAAAACACCAGCTAAAAAAACCCAAACCTGCTTTAAGATAATCTGGAAGATTAAATTTGAGCTGAGACTATTTCTTTTCTTTTTAAGTTGGGTACAAAGGAAAATGAAATGCTGTTTGAAATGAAAATTTGCAGGTTTATTTTGAAAATACCAGAACACCACTTGATTTCCTTATGCTTCCCTCCCACTCAGTTTTCTGGCCAAGGCGTGTTTGCTGAGTTTCGCTTAAATTAATGAACTGATTTCAGTTCACTTCTTCTCCCACTGAAAAACTTAAGGTTTTGGGGGTGGCGTAATCTGTCATTTATATGCACATAAATGGCTCTTTTCTGGTCAGGGTGAATGTTAAGTAGAGAGTTAAACACAATCCAAAATGTTTGTGATGACTTTTTTCCATTTTCATCAAATGAATTCAAAATAAATAAATAAAAATAATGACATAATAATAATAAAAATAACCAAACCAATTTTTTGAAATAAATACTTTTTAAATAAAGTTTATTATCCTTGCCTCCCTGGCTTACGTATATTTGGTGCCTTCACCATATCTTGCTAACCTCTGGCTTGAGATGGAGCTGGAGGCTTGTAGCCTCCTTGCTGGAAGTGCACAAGCAGGCTGGCTGGGGCTTTGGGCAGGCAGGCTGAAAGCTGCTGAGCAGTAGCAGTGCCCCAAGGCTGGTGGTGCTTCTGTGTGGGTTAATAGCCTTCTCTGTCTAGTGATTACTGCTCTGAGGCTTCTTTACCTTACAAAGGTGACACGTGAAGGGTGGGCAGCCTTGCTGGTATAGCCTACAGCTCCCTGGAAAAGTGGTGAGTTTGCCAGTTCCCTCCATCTCAAAACAAATAATAATGATAATAGTAATTAATAAACCAAATATGCAGGACCAGCAAGTGTGGCTTTGGCAGAACCTTTCTGCAGAGGAGAGGGCCCCTCCTGGGGTGCAGGGGCCATTGGGACTGACTGAGTCAGGCGGGATACTTTCTGGGCAAGAAGATGTGGAAGGAAGGAGGAAAGGATATAGACCAGCTGTCTTGATGACAGGATGGTAGTATTTTAGCTTTGGCTTTCATGAGAAGAAAATTATCAGTTTGTGGGAGTGAGGTTTGTGTGTGTTTGGTAATCAAAGCATGGCTGTATAATCCCTGCCTTCCCGTCACCAGATTCAGCAGTAAATATGAAGATGACCAGAGTAGCCCTGGAAATCAGCCGCTCTTGGCACTGAGGCACTGCGAGCTCATGCAGCACTTTTATGTAGGGAAAAATATTATTTTACCTATTGGGAACCATGGGATCACAGCCATGGAGGCTTTGAATGGTTGCATGAGGCAGCGCAGCAGTCCGCTGGTGAAATTGCCTACTAGGATTTTGGCCTCTCGCCCCATGCCCAAGCCAGTGATAAACACTGGCTGGAGTTGAACGTAACCGACATCCTATTCCAGGGTTATATGCAGGCTTTGAAATGATGTCTCATGTTTCTTCTCTTTCCTGAAGGCTCTTCTGCATGTCCTTCCCTGGGGATGTGTCCCTTGATGGAGGCTGGCCATAGCATGGGATCAGATGGTCTATGGTGGCATGCATCTGGCTTGGCTACTCTAGAGAAGCATGCTCATTGCCTGCCTGTGTGGCTTAGTGTGCCTGGCCCCTTGCTCCACTGCCCCAGGGAAGCCCCAGCACCTCCTGAAGTTAACAGCAGCATGAGACAGTAGCTGCAAATCAAGGTTGGGTGTAAGCAGATGTAAAGTCTGAATTGCTTCCTGAATTATGCTTTCTACATAGCTGCAGCACAGTTATGATGGCAGTTTTCATATTTATAAGGCCTAACTTAAATCTTGTCTAGGGATATGTATTCACTCCCCACATTAAGATCTGAGAAACATACATGCACTTCTGAAAGTTGAATTTGATTCATAGCTGAGGTAGTGAATGTTTCTTCTTAAAAGCCGTGTACTCATTTCTGCAGTAATGGCTGCATGTGCAGTTCCCTATTGCGAAGCAATTTTCTGATCTTGGAAATACCAATTTATTTCATTACATTAATGAATACATTGCATTATAATTCACAAAGTCTTCTTTTCAAATTCTTAAGTTCAGAATGCTTTTGTAGAACAGTCATGTTTTGTGATGTTCACTTGGGAGGTAAGACTAAGGAAGGAGGCAGGGTTCAAGGAAGAAGCTTGTTTTAGCAGTTGGGTCAGTTATTTCAACAATGCCTTTAGCAAAGAAGTAAGAGGCTGTTTGCACAAATCAGTAACTAGTTCCCATGATTCAGATTGAATCACATAGTTCAAGTCATTTGAATAAGTAAATGACTTCTAGTAAATGAGACAACCTCTGCAATTAGGATGGCATGCTGCATATTTCATGTTATTTATTATGTGGTTTTCAATAGATACGATTAAGTTGGGTTACACTTGGAATGCTAGGCAGCATTTCAACACAAGCCACTTAACCGAAGCTTACATTAAAATGAGATACCCATTTGTTTTGTACGAGTGGCATTGTGCTGTATCTTCAACATTTATGTTTTCTTATTAGTTTTCTACAAGCAGATAGTTAACAGGCGAAAGGAGTCACCTTGCCAAGCGCACCTTCATCTTCTTTAATTGTAGTGGGGAGTTCACAAGGAGGTGCTTCCCAACCATTTACAATTTGCTGCAGTCTTAGTTTCCCTTCATGTCTTCCTGTGCCATCAATTCCAATGGATGTGGCATAACCAGAGATGCAGAAAACTGCTTTTTTTTCTCAGATGTGCTCGTGGATTGCATGTTATCTCTGGTGCTCCCAAGAGGACATGCTTCATGGTTCACCTGCAACTTCTACTGTTGGGTTTGGACTCGTTACAAGACCATTGTAATTCAGTGTAGAAGACAAGGAAGAAAAGGTGGTCCTGGCCTTTGTTTCTTCACGTTGTATTTTGTATTTTGTGTTAATTTTAAGTCGCTGTATTATGCAATTGAAAGATCCCATGTGGTTTTGGTATTGTGAAAGTGGTATTAAAAAAAAAATGGTCACTTTACTACTCTGTCATTACTGGTTATACCATGTTATGCCATATTATACCATCCCAATGTAATAAGGACGTGGAGCTGTTGGAGAGAGTCCAGAGGAGGCCATGGAGATGCTGCAGGGGCTGGAGCAGCTCTGCTCTGGAGCCTGGCTGGGAGAGCTGGGCTGTTTCAGCCTGGAGAAGAGAAGGCTCTGGGGAGATGATATAGTAACTTCTAATAGCTAAAGGGAGCCTACAAGAAATCTGGAGAGGGACTACTTACAAAGGCAGATAATGATAGGACAAAGGGGAGTGGCTTTAACCTGACAGAGGAGTGATTAAGATCAGATATTAGGAAGAATTTCTTCCCTTTGGGGGTGCTGAGGTGCTGGCACAGGTTGCCCAGAGAAGCTGTGGCTGCCCCATCCCTGGCAGTGTTCAAGGCCAGGTTGGACGGGGCTTGGAAGAGCCTGGTCTAGTGGAAGGTGTCCCTGTCCATGGCAGGGATGGGAACTGGATAAGCTTTAAGGTCCCTTCCAGCCCAAACCATTCTGTGATTCTGTGTACAAAGCAACGTTGACTAATTTAAGGAAATACACCCTGAGCTATCACAGTGAGTAGCTCTGCCTGATGGTGCTCTCATGGGGATATAGAGAATAGGTAAGATTTCAGGACCTTCTGGCCAGATGGTCATCTGCTTTATTCCAGAGAAAATTTTGTGATTGTGTTTCTTTCCAACTTTTTCACTTAATTGATTGCAAAAGATATGTAGAGATACTAGGAATACCTATTGGATAAAAAGGCGTCTCAAAATAATGAAGATAACAGATCTTCACTGCCAGATAAAATTACATTTTGCATTTGTCATCAGTTGCTTCTACAAGTGGAAGTTACCAACTGATTCCCCTATCTGAAGGCATTGGTGGTGAACTTTGCACAGACTACGACTTTGGAAGCTTGGAAGAGTTAAAAATCATTGGGAAGGAAAAGCTGTGATAAGAGCAGAGCAGCTATGACTAATATTTGACAAGCTTGCTTCTCATGTGTTAAATCTGAAGGTACACAGATCATCTACTGGGCATGTGAAGACAAGGAAACCTTCCCCCACAGATAAATAGGGGGAGAAGTCCTTGTGTCCCTGAGTGACAGCCCATCACTGGCTGGCACCATTTTGCTGGGAACTGCTGAACAGAAAGTGCCTTTAGTCGAAAGCTGTTCCATGTGTGGAGTGTTTTTTCTTCTTCATCTTTATTGCAGCCTATTTCTTATGAATGGAAACTTGACATTCTCACTTGTTGAACAGGGTTCAATTTGTTCTGCTGCTCTTCAGAATAGTTTTGCACCAAGTTCGTGCCTTTTTTTTCCTCCTGTTAAAAACAAACAGAAAACCCTAAGGGAAAAACCAATGAAACCCGAACAAAACAAGCCAATTTTTTGGAAACACAAGTGTTAGTTGGCAAAATCCTGACTCTGGAAGCTATTTTGTCACAGCTGGACCATAATTCAAGCTGTTGGGTCTCCACAGGAACATGGGTTTAGCGCCACAGAGCAGTGTGTAGGACGCGGGGCCTTTGGTGTTTACTGAGAGTTGGGAAGTGGTGGAAGTGTGGCTTCAGTGCCAGACTAAGGGAGAGAAGTCACCCTCTGAAAAACAAGCTGTTAGAAAACCTAGTAACAGCCCCATCTCCTTTCCCTCAGATACTGATCCAGGTCTTTCCCAAGGAGACCTGCAGTAATGTGAACAGAGGTTGAATTATGCTCGGGAAAAGTATATTACCCTCTTCAGGTTCAGTATTCTGACTGGCGTCTGATTGCTCACAGCCAAGACAGTCCTTACTGAGGCACAGTGGCTGGCAGGGCACTCATTACCCATACAGGTAGACAAGTATTTGGCTTTCTAATGGAAACCTTTGTAGCTGATCCTTGTATGCTTGTACATGTGGCGGACAGAGCACAGGCTTCCATTTTGAAGTTTCACTCATGGAGCAGAGGAAAGCCAGCATTAGAATTGAGCTGGTGTCTTTCTGTAGCAGATTGAACAAAGTGCACAAGCCTTACAAGATGGTACCAGCTCCACACTTTGCCCGTACTGTCATCGTGGTAGCATCTAGGAAGATATTGATGCCATTGTCACTTCCTCAAAATTAAGGACAGAAGTTCAGTCTTGGAGAATAGGAGCAGGGACTAGTGTTTCACAGCAGATCTAGAAAGGGAAACATGCAAGATATTTATGTTGTGTGCTGAGCTTCTGCCTGCCTGGAAAGGAGGAGAAGTAACTGAGTTGCAGTAATTTTAGTTGGGAAACTAAAAAATGTGATCTTTCTATTTTTAATTCCTGATTTGACCATTTGTAATGAGGATATATCTAGGAGGTGAAGTCAGAACTCCATCATCTTCAGTTATCTGGTAGGATCTGATAATTTCTTAAAACATCTCTGTTTGGATACATGCCCAGTTAATGGATCAGTTTTATATTTGTCTTTTTCTTTGGAAATTGAAAGTATTATCATTGAAATGCTGTCTCATTTCCATCTGGTCTTCAAAAAGTAATTAAGCGTTGAGCAATGGTATCGTCAGTCTGCTTCCTACCTAATAAGCTTTGCAAGGTGTTCTTGTTAATGATTTTATTATTTCAGGGCTGCTCTTGTTCTCTTTTTTCCTTCTTAATGAGGCAGATCCCCTAGGCAGCATCGCTTTGTCACAGTTGTCTATGGTAGAGGAGCTAATCCAGCACCATGGAAGTTTGTGTTCATCAGTGTGTAAGATGCTTCTATCAGTATGTGTGGATAATTCTCCCTGACACTTAAAGGATTTGTCAAGCATAAAAAAGGTAGAACAGGCCATTTTTCTAAATGAGGGTCGTCTTGTTTTGAACAGCAGCAGTCTGGTTTGCCTCAATGAGCACATACAATTCAATGAATTAAAAATAAAAATGGCTAATTAACAGCTTCAGATTCTTTTCTGTCTGGTTATTAGTTACTATGAACCAAATTAATTCCTGATAACTTAGGGCATGGAAGGTGCCAGTGCCAAGCTCAGGTCAAGAATTTAATTCTTTAAAGTTCTGGAGAGAAATACTCCCTTTTTCACTGTATTGACAGGTTTGCAGAGCTGCCTTTATGTATCATGGAATTTAATATATGTATGCTTGTATGCTCAGCTGATATCTGTAGTTTGTATTTCATCATAGTAAGAGAAAATCTGTATCGGTTATCTGCGCTTGAAAGGGACATGGGCTGTTTCCTCCTGGTTACATATGGTACCAATTGGATCCTGTCTATGACCTAAACTCAAATACTGTTTCAAAGACTCAGATCATTTCAGAAATAGCAAACATATGACTTCTGAGTAAACTGACTAGTTATAATAGACAGGATTGGAAAATGGATTGTTCTGGTGCAACACGGCACTGTTGAGAGTGATGATATCGTCCTAGTAATCACACTGTTGGGCTTAATGGCCCATAAACTTTGATAAAAGCTTCTGTAAAATTGTCAGCAATAATTGCCCCCATTGTTAGGTTGCCAGTGAATGTCTTCAGCCCCTGGAATAAATTGCTACCATCAATTGTGTTTATGTGATTACATAAAGTAAGACTTTGGCTCTGAAGGGGTACTAACTCAAGTACAGAAAATTAACAAATACTGTCAGCTGGAAATTAATGGGTAAGGTCCACAGTTGCTGTCTGCCCAGAACTCACCTTGGTTGGGCTGGGGTAGATTTACAACTGAAACTATAGTCCAGAATAGGTGCCTTTTCATTACCCCTCCCAAGTGCTCACTAGGCCAACAGAAATGAACAATGTCATTGCGGGTTTTGCGTGAAAACTGAGAAGCAGTTGAAGTTCATTATAGTTCTACTTTGCTATTAGTTTTGTCTCTGTGTGTTGTGGACTTTTTTTTAGCATGACAGCTATTAGAACAAGAGCATTAAAAAGGCATAATTACTTTCACAGACATTAATATGCCATTCTAAAAATAATTTTGTCCATTACTTGCAAGCTGTGTCAATGTAAGGTCCATTTCAAACTGTTTTCACAGCTACAAACTTCCTACATTTCCTTTCCCCCCCATCCATCCCTTCCACATGACTGGTTAAATAACAAATTGTCAGCCACAGTGTGATGCATAATGGGCTATAATCCAAAGTGGGAAGAGGTGGAAATAAATAGTACAGGGTATTTAACAGTGCATTAAGCAGCATAGCTGTTAGACTACACTGATAATACAATGATGGGAGCAGGAAAATACTCTGTATGTCATTAGTTTAGTCAAGCAGCGAATTGCTCTGGCTCTGATATTGTTGGTCATATTCGACATGTAATGCAGATGCATTGATAATGCAAAGCATAATGAAGAGCTGAACCTGGACTTTCCACCTTTGCAGCATGGGATGCAAAGAAGGAGCTGCCTTACCTGCCTCTAGGTGGAGTTTCATTTTTGCACTCTAAGGAGGAGGGGAACAGAAATGGTCCTGTTGCTAAATAGACACAGTGTCTGTCCTCCTAGAGTTATGGCTTGCCTGTCTTTATTTGCTTAATTTTCTTTAGGGGGTGGCGGTAGAAGTAGAAACATATCCTTGGGGAATATATTCACCAGTCTCCACCTGTGCAGCTTCAGGAATGCTTTACTCCAGAAAAATATGATTCTTAAACTAATGGTCTTGACTGGCCCACTCTCTGTGATAATTTCCTTGCTCTATCTCCACCTTCCTGATGTATTTGGCAGTGGGGGGTAAAGTGGAATTTAAGGAGGGCCTCAAAGAGAGTCAGGCTTCCCAGCTTCAGAGTGTGAAACTTTGGAGAAAAGCTACGTGCAGAGGAGTTTATGGAAAAGGTAAAAAATTACGAAGAGTTGGAGGAGGAAGAAGAAAATCTGGAATTATTGCTTCTCAATTACAGTAATGCTGCAGCAGGGACACGCATCATACATTGAGGCTCGATCCAGCAAACCTTGGGCATAATATCCCTTTGAAGTCTATGGATATTTTGCCTGCAAGGACTGCATGATCAGTTTTTTTATTACTTTATTTGCATAAGAAAACTCTTCTCATCTAGTTTAAAGGGAAAAACTGATCTAGAATACCACACTGTGTTATATTGAAGACTATGCCAAATGCAATTCTCTTGAAACAGAAGGTAAGATTATAAATTATAATCACATCACAAGGTATTGTGGTGTAAGTGTTATTACTTGAAATAAGTCTTTTGCTTGGGTATGCTTAAAAGTAAGCCTATTAAATACATACTCTGGTAATTGTCCTTCTATTTTCTTTTCCTGAAAGATTGTTTCTAGATATACTGTTGGATGGAATTAATATGGGTGAATTCTTTAGGCTGTGTAAAGAGGTGTGGCTTCAGTCCTGATTTCTGCCAGCCAAAGTGGTGGTCTGATGGTTTAGCAAAAGGGAGGTATCTCTAAACTTGCCTGAATTAACTTGATGGAGTTGAGCAGCATTTCACTCATACACTGGATGTGTTGGAGCAAAAACTTCGGAGTTATTACAAAGAATCATCTGTGTCTATGTGCATACATATCTCAATTATTTACTACAGCCCTGAGACGATATGTTAATATGCAGTTCTTAGCTTATAGAGGCTTCTGGCACACTTGCTTTGTACTGAAGGAAAAAGATGGTGTTACCACAGCAACTGCTATGCCACCCAGTACTGAAGCAGCTCCAGCCTAGGTAGCACTTATAAAAGTACATTAGACAGATTTTTGAAGTGCAAGTAACTGAAACGAGAGTAGGAACTTAATGCTTGCTGAATACTACAGTAAAAGGAGAGCATGAATTTGTTCTGGAATTGAGAAAAGGTCTCAATGGAAATAGCAATAGCTCTGAATACTGCACGCTGCTTTGGCAGATGTGTTATTTTAAGTCTGTGTGTGATCCCTTTGACATCAGTGGAGTTGTGTGTAGGCTTGGAGTTTGTATAGGTTCAGGAGCCTTGTTTTGCAGGGGCAAAAATTACATTGTTTAAGGGAGTAATGGTTTGGAGAGGTTCAAGTGACAACACTCTACTAGGGCGTGACTGGTGAGGGCAGATACTTGGCATTTCTTAACAATGAGCCACTGAGGATGATTGACATGGAAGTCATGAGTAACTGGAAGTATCAGAAGTTGTGATTTATGGGTGCAGATTTTGGGCGAGTTTTCGTATTGCATTTGTGCATCACCTGTATTTGATAGCAAGGAAAAAGTGTTGAACTGCATGCATATAATGATGTTTTGCTGTCTATTAAACTTTGGAGTAGTACGTTATATAACAATGTATAAATGTAATTGTTGTAGAGGAGGCAGGAGACCTAGGGAAGACTAGGAAAGATTTTAACCTAGACAGGACCCAGTAAGACTATACCTTATCATTGAAAACCTAGTAATGTAAGGTCAATATCCTACTTAGGAGTTTTCTATGCCAATGAATTTATGACATTTCTTTGTGTTCTTAATCCTTATCAACTCGTAGAGCTAGGTATCCATGTATTAATAAAACTATGTGCTTAGGAAAAGCATACTTGGGATTATGGGGAATGATTTATTATTCTCTGTGGCACTGTGTTTGCAAGATTATTCCTGATTGCTGTTCTCTTGTTGACTTCTTCCCCACAGCTGTTGTTTCTACCAGATTGCATAAAGCAAAAGTACAAATGCAGTTTCCTAGTTCTTGAGATAAAACCCAGAAAAACTCTATGCATGTGTGTTGGTCCCTTCCCCTGTTGACAGTATTTTCTGGACAGCACATTTAGTTGTTTTATAGTGTTTTGAAATCAATGTTTGGACAAAATCTGCACAGGTGCTAATCCTCAGCTCTGTAAAAATGAGTCCCGTGCTTCACAGCCTGAATTTTAGTCTCCTCTACTACTGTTCACCAGTGAGCTATTGCTAGTTGTGAGATAGATGACATGCGAGGCTGGAGGGAGCAAGTCATTTAGTGGTGTCTCTGCTTCTTCAGGATTACTGTGCATTCCCTGGGACTCTCTGAGGCTGCTCCTGACAATCCATCGAAGGACAGGCAGTGCTGGGGATCTCGCATCCTTTCTCCCTCACAAGGGTCCTTAGTTGAATAATGTAGGATTGAGCATTGCACAAGTTTGTCTCGTCTGCTATGTATAGCTGAACGTTCAGAGCTGAACCCAAGCCTTGGTGAAGCCAGGGTGCTGTTAGAATGCCCATGAAAATTCCCAAGTTTTGTTTGAAAGCTGAGTTGGGTTAGAAGACAGCTGTCCCTTTCCGCATCCTAGACTGGGGTAGGTAGGCATGAACACTTAAATCATCTTTTGGATGATTTCCGAACCTCTGCTTTTTACAGCTTCACTATGGTACAACCAATAGAGCTTGAGCTGATATTCCTTCTCTGCAATTCCCATTCTGATCTTCCTCACAGATATTCTCCCTTTAAGTATCTTTATTGTCACTGGTACTTCAGGACAGTGGAGCAGGTTTATGCTCGATAAGCATCCTACAGCCTCAGTGTTCTGTTCGAACAAATTTCAAAAGCACTTTGAAGTTCACTAAGTTAAAGCAGTGACAGTGTCTGTATCCTGAGACTGGGAACTTTGCATGGGGCATCTTGGCAGTGCTGCCCAAAGGATAAGGAAAGCTGAGCGACATAGTCCCCAAGAAGTCTCTTTAGTAACACGGTTTAGTTCTGGTACCAAATATGCCAGGAGGCTCCGGTGCATGAAAGATTTTCCATACATATTGCAGTACTGTGTAAAATTGAATAGATTATTAGTGAAGGTGTCCAGACATGTAACGTATGATAGTTTGCCTGAAACATAACTAAAAGTAAATTTTTTAGTCAGAAGTAGAATTTTTAATGCTGCATTTTGTTGTTTCTCTTCAGTGTTTTGAATACAGCCATAATAAGGCAGGCAGTGATTTATCTCAGAAATGTATATACATCTTTAAAAATGCAACCTGTTTGCCTGATACCTAATTAATCACTCACCTCAGATAATAAACTTGGTGTTATGTGAGGAAAGTTTTCCAGCAGTAGCAGGATTTTAAAAGGTGCTTTAGGTGCATATTAATAATGCTTTTGGAGACAGAGAGACAAAAGCTGAGGAGTCTGATGACTGTTTATCTGAAAGGAGTTTCCAGGGGCAGAGGAACTGGGTTCCCTGTTTGTAGACAGGGAATGTATTTGGAGGCATTGAGGGAATGGTCTATTTAAAATTCAAAATGAAAGGCACTGAGATTATGGCAGTACGTGAAGTTAAGAGCCTTGCGTAAAGGATGTGGTGGTAGCTAAGACTGATACCTGAAGATGATGTTTTACCTGTAACTCCCAATATCTGCTCCAAGTGAAAATGAGTCACTGATGTAAGAGGAAGCTTCCTGAGTCTTAGCAAGTTATTTTGTAGGCTCCATATTTCATTGCACCAAATTTATTTATGATGCTTGGTGCTCCTTGTTTGAAATGCATGTGTTCCTGATTGTGTGCGATGCAGTATGCGAAAAAGAGAGACTAAGTTAAACACTAGAGGCTTCTGAAAGTCATATGAGAAAACAGTTTGATAGCACAGTTTCATTTATAAGGAGGAATAGTAAATATTTACCTGTGTAGCTGTTATCTAAAGCTAACAGTACCTTTATATGGGCAGGTATGGGAGGGAAGAATGTAAGTTTTTGTGCATTGAGGTATGAAAACACGAGGCCACATTCTGTCAGGTGAATCTTGTGCAGCCCTGCTGAAGTGCTGAGGTACTGTACTCGGGGCTGAAAGCAGACCTGGGTCTACAGCCAGGAAAAGCAGGGATGCAAGTCTTTCAGGTTTGCTCTCAGTCTGAGCTGCCTGGCATAAAGGGCTTGTGGCAAAAAAGAAAGTTGTTTGTCCTTTATGAATCCAAGCCCTTGTAGAGAAGTCATATGCAGTACTCTTTCAATTACTTTTTATTGTTTAGGGTATTTATTTCAGGCCACTGTGTAACTGCAATAAAGAATTCTGCATGTAAATCATAATCTGTTGCAGATAAAGCAGGAGATTTTGATTTAGTGTCTCAGAATAAGAGCTGGTAAAAGTATGGCCAAGAATAAAATACAGAAAGGAGGAACTAAAATTATCTGAATTCAAAGTTCAAATCTTCAGCAGACTCTGAGTTTTGGAGAGAGATGGGGGTTGGTTTTGGCTTTGTTCGGGTGGGTTTGACTGACTCTGTAAGGATCAGAATAATGGATTTCCCATGATATATTCAAAAGAGGATTATAAAATCTGGATCTGTGTATTTATTATAATTGTCTGCACTGTTATGTAGGTTTGATACAGTCTAAGCCCCTCCACATCCCCAACCCTAAGTAATTCTACGTAATCAAGGAATTACATGCTTTGATACAGGGCACACGGACTAAGGGAAATTACATTTTTTTTCCTCTGGGCATTTCCTTACCCATAAAACAAAGGACTGTCAAAGCCACAGCAAGCTGGGGTCTTAAAAACTGTATGTGTGTGAAGATGGCCATGAAACCCAATGGCTAAAGGAAGTGTGTCCGCTGTCAATTGCCTCTGGCTTTCCAAGGAGTGGGTAGGCACCAGAGGCTGCTGCTGGGTGGGAGATGTCCCTGTGGGAACCCACTCCCGGATGCTGGGGAGGAAGGGCTCTACCTGCCCCGTGGTTCCCGGCACTGCTGGCAGCCTTGCAGGCCCGCCCAGGTGTTTGCTCTTTGGCCCCGGCTGGGAGCCTGGGGTGGTTCGAGTCTCCTTGATAAGCTGGGAGGTTGTGTTTGGGTTAGGTGCGATTCACTGGGTTAAAGCTTGGCTAGGTGAGGGGTTGCATAACCTCTTCCTTAGGGTCCTCTTAATTTATCCATGAATAGCATTTTCTTGTGAAGGGTTTGCAAGTTCTGGAGAAGCAGAAAACAAAAAGGGTGTAGGGGGGAATCTATTAAGCTTTGAACTACATGTCTGCAAACTGCCATTAGCAATGTCTGTGAATTTACCAGTTCACAGCTTCGGGATATTCTGCTTTCATTAATATTGAGAATTAAGCTGCACTGTTTTCCTGCAGCATTAGCAGCAATTCTGCTGAATACAAATTAGTTTTTTTGCTCCAGTTCAAATTCATCTGTGGGTAAGGGTTTAAAGAGGATATTTATGCGGCATATGCATGGAGTAGTGGGTTCTGGTTTGGATGTTTGGGAGGGTGGTATTTGGTTTTGTTGCTGTTGTTGTTTTCAAGTGACACTACTTCCTACAGCATGCCAGGATAGCAGGTGGGATATTTCTGCCTCCTTTGTTACTTGCCTTTTCCTTTCCAAGCGTTTGATCCCATAGAGGCTTAGGATTTCATAGCTTACTTCCATCAAAACAGAATTCAGTCCTTTCTTATACACTGGCAAAATCTTGGGACAATAGTCGGTTTGCAGATCTCACATGATACCTGAAGACAAAAGGGCTTTGTAAGCAAAAACTAGCCCTGCAGTATCCGAGAAGCCTTCAAAAGGTGCTGAACAACTTCTGCACTTAACTAATGTGTTCCAAAGACACTCACAAACTGGCTGGATTGAGCCCTGAAGAAGTGGGGTGGAGACTTCTCCTTGGCCAAGGAGCCCAACACCAATCTTGGGCATGTTGTGTTTGCTTTCTTTTCTCCTAAGCTGAGATAGGCATATTCCTCTGCCCAAGCACTTGCCCATTGCCCTCATGAGTAGTTTTCAGGTGTCTTAAGCACATGCAGGGCTGATCCACACTCCGGATGGAGCTCCATAGGAAGGAAAAGCAGTTTATAGCTGGGTGATTTGGGCTTGCTCTCCCCTAGGGCAGCAGTGCAGGTTAATTTGCTGCCCCAGGGTATTTGTACCTGCAGCCTGTTTCTTTGGGGTAAGGAGTGGTGAAAAGCACCATGTGATGGCTGCCTATAACATGGTTTGATTCAAAATCAAATCATTATGTGCTTCCTCCCCACAATTTTTATTTATTTTTGATTGCTCTTTTTAAAATTATTATTATTGAACAGGCGAGACAAAATCCCCTTGATCTTCATAGCGTTTTGAAAGTGAATGACAGAGAAAATATTTGTTCTTCAAGCTTTGTTTTGCATCTCAGTCCTAGGCCCTGTTTTGTTGGCAATTTAAATCCATTAGTGAGACATACAAGTCTCCACAGATCCTGTTATGTACAACAGCTTCCCATCTAAATTTGAAGCGTAATCGTGCACAAGCATTGACTTGACCAGTATTGCTAGTGGCGTTCCTGTTAAGTGGATAGTTAAAGGTTTAATGACCCCTTTGAAACCAAGTGCTTGCTTTTTGTCACATATTGATGGTACTGTGAGGCCAGCAATTGAATTTTCTTTTCTTAGTGATTTTTATGAACCATTTTAACTGCTGGCACTGTTTGCCCACTCCATTTCCCACTCTGGTTAAGATCGAGCTGTTTGGACGGGGTACATGGCCATGTGCCATCAAAGCTTAGTGGGTTCATATAGCCTCCTTGGGGTTTCTTCTCAAATTGGGTGAATGCTTGTTAACTTGGTTTCCTGATCATCATGGCAAGAAGGGAAGTTGCCAGTTGGATGAGAAATGTATATGATGCAAAGGAAAATCCCTCAGGCCTGGGACCTACACATAGCATTGAATTCAAACTGAAAGAGATTTAGATTAGATACAAGGAAGTAATTCTTCTCTATGATGGTGGTGAGGCCCTGGCACACATTGCCCAAAGAAGCTGTGGCTGCCCCATCCCCGGCAGTGTTCAAGGCCAGGTTGGATGTGCTTGGAGCACCCTGCTCTAGTGGGAGGTGTCCCTGCCTGTGGCAGGGGGTTGGAACTGGGTGAGCTTTAGGGTCCCTTCCAACCCAAACCATTCTATGAACATTTTCTTCAGTGAACCCAGTCACCAGGAGGACTGCTTGGGGTGAGGTCTGAGAAGGCAGGGAGGCCCTAACAGAGTGTTGCCCCTTGACTTTCTGTAGTGCGCTTTTTCTCATATGACTTAAGGGTGGAGAGAGTAAAAATCACTGAAGTACCTGCTTTCCAAGTATCTGCGGTGAATCAAGAAGTAGTGCGCAGGAGTCTAAAATGCAGCTGATTGAAAAAGTAGCTGGTTTGAGGTTTAGTAATGGAACAAATATCTGGAAGCTTTGGGATGAAGTACATAGGGATGCTCACTTTTTATGGCACTTAGGAGCAGTTTAACACAGGAGAGTACAACACAGGCCAGATACTTCGCTATTTTTACATGGGATTGGTGCTTTAATGCTTTTCATCTCCTGCTCCTACCAGACAAACTTCTTCATAACCCCCTGCACTGACTGAGGTCTTGGGCTGTTGGGTGAACAACTCCAGCTAAACACCAGGAACCTGAAGAAAAACAAGTGAAGCTTTCACACTATTTGTGAAACTATTTGTAGTTTCTCATCCCATTATGAATTAATTTAATTTAAAAGGCAGCTGGTTAAACCAAGAACATACTGAACTTGGCAGTGGTCCACTCATGCAAGTCTTGGACTCATAAAAGACTTGGACATGGGATGAAGCACCTTCAAGTGAGAGCCCCTGGCCTCTACCCAGGACAGCTGCAGGGATGCTGCAGCCTCCTCTGCCAAACACAGCTGTTGCAATACACAGCCACTCCTGAGCACACAGGTCTTTGCCCCTAGCTGCCCTCTTCCATGGAAAAGCATATTCCCAAAAGACTGAGAGCAGTTCTGGGACCAGCCTGGGGAGTCAGATAACATCTTTTGAGATGCCACCCTGCAGCCAAGGGATTGAATGAACGTTTAGATATGTTCATCCCCTCTTTGGGACGCTTAACAGTTGCAGCAGTCAGTGTTCCCCGAAAGTTGTGCATGACCAAAAGGTAAATGTGCACTTGGGTAGACAGCAGACATCTGCAAAATCCTACTTGTTCATTCCTTGTGGTGTTAAGGGAACCCATGCTTCCAGATCAAGCACACTACTGTGCTGTGTCTCCAGGAGTTCTTTCTGCTTCTCTTGCCAAAACGTTTGTGTGCCTCTCCTTCTGGAGGAGCACTAGGGAATGTTGAAGGAATCCTTAGGAAAGGCGGGAAGGGTTATTGGGGTTTTGGCAGGCATGTAAGCAAGGAGGTTTCTGAAGTTCCAGTTCTACCTTTGGAAAGCTTGTCACATTATGTAGAAGGAGCTTTGCTTACGAAGGAATAACTTGCTGCCCTCAGTTTATGGAAACATACAGTGGGTCTATACCCTTGGGTGGTTGATTCTAGGACCAATAAAGCTCCAGTTTCATTAAAGTCCCAAATTAAAGAGTAACTTATTTTTCTTCTTAAGCTGTGCAATTTGGCTGTTTGCAGTATCCCAGAGAGGCAGCAAAATTACTGTTGGCTTTCCCACAATAAATCCTTGACCTTCCCCACCATTTAAGCATTAGCAGATTCCCTGCAGTGTATATATGGGGGTGGAGAAAGGAGCTGTGGAGTTACACGCACATACTGACACACACGCAAATGTTTGTTAGTAGCTTGTAGCAAGCACTTGGCTTGCAATCTCGAGGCAGTGTTTGGGGTTTTGTTTCCTCCTCTGCACAGTACTGGATGTGAAACAGATACACTGCAAAATGATACTGTACAAATTATGTCTAAACTGTCACTTTATTACAATGTGTATAAAGTTCCCTGGGGCAGATATGAAACATTTGTTGGTGTGCATCTGTGCATCCTCCCGTGCCCAGCCCAAAGGGGTCTTGTGGTACTTGGCTTCTTGCTTCGAGCTCTCTCTGATCCATCATCTGGCAATGGTTGCAGAAGTTGAAACCTCATCTGTACGTGATGCTGATCACTGAGATGTAGTGTGAAATGGAGTTTTTGCCCTGTGTGTTTCTATGCGTGTCAGACTTCTGCAGCTTGTGAGCTTTATGTAAGCTGATGGATGCGAAAGGAGTGCTGAGCACTGTAGGGTAGGAAGAGGGGCAGGAGGATGGTTTCAGGGCCGCACACATCTGTTACCTTCCTGCCATGCTCACAACAGAACAGCAGGGGCTTTTGACACTTCAGATTGTTTTCAGTTCAGTTGCTCAATCCCGGCTTTGTTTTGTACATTACTGTAGTTTCACGTTTCACTGTAAGTTATTCACTTGCTGAGCCAGAAATAGGAAGTTTGGAGGTAATGCTGAGCTAGCCATGAATAGGTTAAGGAAAGATGAGCAAATCCTTGTGTCGGAAGTGATGAGCTCCGTGAGTTATGCTCCTGTTCAGATGGAGCAGATGAGCCTTGCGTGGCCCACTGGAGCCGAGCGTGAAAGTAACGGGTAGGAGTCGCATCCATGGCAGATCCCAAGCCGTTACCTTTGAGAATAAGCCAGACAAAAGGGCATCTGTACTCTTCTAATGGCTGAAAGACCTTATAAATTGCAGAACACATTTAAAACAGAGTAAAAATACACTGTGTATTACAAATCCAGAGAACTATTGCTAGTTACCCAGTTTTGCTAGGCTAAGGTTACATCCCAGGATGGAAAATTTGAGGCTCTCCTTAGCCTGCATGTTCTGCAATAACATTTTATCAGCAGGCAAACTCTCATTAAATGTACCCCATCGGCTGTGCTCAGGCTGCCAATTTTTGAGTGGAAACATTGTATTAACTTGGCTGTTTGCTGCAGGATATTACTCTTGGAAAATTATAACAAAGTGAACAATCCCCAAATCAGCGTTTTTCATTTATAGCAGGCCATAATTTACAGTACAGTATGGATCTATGCCTGCCTGGAGAATTCCGTGTCTGCCGTGGCAGGGAACAGCATGCATTTCTGCATTTGCCCAAAGAAAGCATTTGTCTTTAATGTACACGGCTGTTTGGATCCACGTGGGATCTGCATTTTGCTGCATGTTACATGTAATGGCTCATTATCAACTGTCTTAATACCAGACTGCACATCCTTTTTAGGACCACAGTTTTATCTCCTTCATGCGAATGATATATGCTTCCCAGTGCCAGAAGTCAAGGGCATGGTTGTGTCTCTCAACCCATCTGATCCTAGCCTGCAATAACTCATTTGAGATGAAGACTTTGCAAGGAAAAGGAAAATAAGGTCTACAAATGCTACACAAAAATCCATCACTAGACTTTTTAAAGAGGAGTTTCAGGGCAGTCGGCTAAGATGACTAAGCAAGCCATCTCCTTGCACTCTAGAAATGTAATACTTGAAGCATCTATAATCATTTACTTAACTGGATAAAGACAAAGTACTTGTTTCATTTAAAGTTTGGAAACTTTGAGTAAATAATGTTCTAAATGTCTGTGAAAAGAGTAGGAAAATTTGGTATAACAGGGAAGGGAGAAGAAACCATTTTTCTTTCCCCCCATAGTTTTCTTTCTCAAAGTTAAGCACTTTACTGCATGTCCATAGGTACAATCCTCTGAGCTCTGAGTAGTTGTTCCTTTCTTTTTGCATAGCAATCTCTATCAGCAAGCGAAAACACAGTTCAAGCTATTCACTTTGGCATCTTCTTTTTTAACAAGGGAATGCAAATACTAAATTGTAGCATGCTGGAGAAGTTCTGAATCCTGGGGGGGGGAGGCATGTATCCATGGAAATGTATGCATATGTATATTCATATTTCACACATTTGCTGCAGAGAAATCTGGATTCTTCAGACAAACTACCAGTGTTTGTTTTCCTCAAGTGGCCTTAGTCTAACTCTGTATTAGTGATTTCATGGCAATGGGAGGAGAGCTATTCCAGTGCCACTACTTCTGAGAGAGACAGCTTGAAATACACAGTCTGTGGATATGGCTGTATGTTTAAAAATAAAATGAAATAAAATTTAATTGGGGAAATACAAAAGTTTCTTTTTCCCCCATTGAAAACACAGGTTTTGTTTTATTTCCTGCTGAAGCCTTCTGCAGAGGCTAGATGGGAAAGTATGCTTCCCCAAATAGCATTAGAGATGGGGAGAAGGGAGCAAATATGGTCTGCCTTAGCATCGTTCATTCCCATCAACTCCAGTATGGCCTCTCCCTTTCATATTCAATTTAATTTGACTTAATATTCTGCTTCAAAAGAGGGCAATTAAACAAAAGGTCTGCACTTTGTGCCAGCATCTTTGAAGCCAACCATGAGGCTCCATTCCCAGAGGATGAAAGATAATATCTGAGGAGGCCTAAAATTTCTAGTGTGTAAACAAAGTGGATGGTTTTATTAACTGGCTGTATTTATTAATAACTGTATTAACTGCCTCTTATGGGTCTACACCCACTGATTTTTGCATTATTGTGCTGGTAATCAGGTCAGTCTTTTCAGCGCCAGGGAGGCGTAGTTAGTGATGGCTGGTGCTGCTTCTGCCCGCCTCATGCTACTGCCTGGAGAACAGGGTGGAAGTGGAGCTGCCAGATCTCTTTTTATCCCAAATGTTTTCTAAGAAAGAAGGCAGCAGGAATACTTAGATCTACCCTGCACCCTGGCAGGTGATGAAATTGTAAGGAGTGATCTTTGGGGACATTAGTAAGTCACATTACTTTAATTACTGTCCTGTGGTTGTGCCAAATACCTTCACCAAGATCTCCATTCCAAATTTGTTATTAAGAAAGAGCAGATTTGATGCCTCTGTGGGTGGGCTCATAAAACCCTGATCTTGCTTCATGTTCTTTGCATAATGAGGAAGAAAAAGTAAAAACACCTCTGGGGGATCATGATAATTGAAACCTAATTCCCAGGTATTTAAGCATATTAATGTGTTTAAGGACACGACCAGAAACTGATGGGAACATACAAGGACTTTGTACATGTTTGTGGGAGGGAAAAAAAGAAAGTTCATAGCCTTTATAATATATATATTTTTTTAAATCCGTTTTTTTTCATTGTTTCTTGAAAGCCTAATGCAAACTGCTGGATTGAATAGGCAGGAGCAGCATAAAATATTGTTTGGGAAATTAGATACTTTCTGTGAGGTTGTATCTCTTTTGAAAGCCACTTTTACCTCCATGGAGCTGAGTAGAAGAGGTGACTTTCCATACTACACAGGTGGAGTTGCAATGACCTGAAAGGCCCACACCAGAGCTCACCCTCTTAAGCTCATGGGCTATTCACAATTATGCTCTGCAAAGTTGTTTGTGCCTCTTAAAGATATGTGGGTTTACTAAGTGTAGATAAAGTTAGTAACTGGTGCGGTGCAACCTGTTGGCTGGATCTGAGCCTGCTGTGCAAAGACATAGTAGGAAGCTGAGGGAGCAGACAGTGAAGTGGCTAAATGGAAGGTAGATCTTACTTGCTGCCTTTCAGCTGAAAGATATCTCTGCTTTTCACCTTCCAAAAGAGAAGGGATGTTGTTTTGGTTAGTCACTGGGTTCAAAACCTAAGCCTTGGCTGTAAAAAAAAGGAGAAAGAACTATTGTTTCCCTAAGGCTAATTTACAGAGGTTGATTAATCATCTTTCAAACATGCAGTGATACAATTCAAAATAACCCCCCCCCCCCCGCAGTTTAATACCAGATATTATTCTACAGTTACTTGAATATGTATGCAAAATATAGCGACTCTCTTATAGCACCCAGTTTTGACCTTTCTGGGGGACTTGTCTCTGCCAGCAGAAGTACTTTATGAAATCAATTTTTTTCATATACTCCTTTTCCACCCCTTTAATCCTGCATTTGAAACACAAAGCTCTGCTTCACTAAGGACAGTTAAGACCCAGGGGTCAAGTTCAGATGCCTAAACTGGTCCGCTGGAGTGGTTGAATGAGCCCCCTCTGCCCAACACTGCCAGAGGGTCTGCAAAGGGAAAAATGCTTCCATTGCTGGAATGCGAACCTAACATCTTCATTTGAATTGTCAGTGAGATAGCTCCAATCTGTGTACAACTGGCAACAGCGTAAGAAAACTAAAAGCTCAGAAAGCCTAGGCACGCAGTTCAGGTTCTTTAGCATGGAAATGTTCACTCTCAGCACAGATCCTGAAGTCTTACAGTAGGCTGTGTGCATTAGATGTGATTGGCGGTGTTCACTTTCGTAGTCTATAGTATTGCCTTCTGTAGTGTGGACAGTTTCCTCCTGGAGTAGCAGTAGGATTAACAGAGCATCAAGGTGTGATTAAGCTGAAATGATCAATCTTGGCACATGGTCTAATGAGCCAACACAGAGAACACTGCGTGTGCGAAGGCTTTTGTTCTGATCTGGAAGAAAGGGCCATGCTGATATGCAGAATTAGGTTTTAAGTAATGAGAAATCAAGGTGTGCTGTGTGAAGTGCCACGCCTGAAAAGCATAACCTGAGTTTTAGAGCTCCACTGAGATCGAGTGGGTGATGCTGTACAGTCCATGTTTATAAAAATCTCTGGGGAGTGGCAAGATGCAGGAACTTCTCATACGCCATCATCCTATGACTCATGTTTGCAGTGGATCTCTATCCTTCACTTGATAGAGAAGTCATTTGCTAGGCTTACTGGCCCACAGCACTGTGCCTCTTGGTAGTTCTAAAAGCATGTAGGATTCTTGGATCGCTTAAGTATAGATAGGATTTAAGGTGCTTAATTTCTTCTAGGACAGAGACAAACATTACAACTGGAGAGCTGCTGGGCAGTTCCAAGTGTGTATTGGCTGCTTTGCCTTCGTGGGTTTTCTGGCCCACACTTCAAAAGGGAAAATTGGTTTTATACCCCTGCCTTTGAAGTTGTTACAGTTTCTCACTGTCCTGGTGAGTTCTTGGGATTCTCCTGATCTTCTGTGTGGAAGCTGGATGCTTGCCAGCTACACAGGTTGGTGTGAGCCATTCCCACAGGGCTCTTGGTGAAGCATCAGATATGTCAAGGCTGTTCTAACCTGTTTTTGGAATGTCTCCAAGTTCTTGTAGATAATGTGGTTAAAT
This sequence comes from Amazona ochrocephala, assembly GCA_039720435.1. Lineage (NCBI taxonomy): Eukaryota > Metazoa > Chordata > Aves > Psittaciformes > Psittacidae > Amazona > Amazona ochrocephala. Next base: position 17,210,814 of record CM077885.1, on the reverse strand, counting down.
TCCATACGTTTGTCTTTGGGGAAAGATTTCTGGTTCTCTTCCCACATTTCAAATTGATACTTGCCTCCATACAGTTGAATGCCCATGGCTAACACTGGAGACTGTTGAATCCTTTCTGTATAAGATGCCCAAAAGCCTCACACTTAGACCTTGGCTGGGGAAGCAAAGCTCTGTGTTCTGCTTGCTTTGTCTCAATCCTCAACATTTGGAAGAACAAAGGGTTTTGGGGAGGGGGCTTTTTTGACATTTGTTTCTTTTTAATGCTGTTCCATGGGCAGCTGGTGTGGAATATGGGATCTGTTGGACATCTCTTATACTAGCACTGCTTCTCTATCAGGGAGTTATCTTTAGGTTTTTCAGAATGTCTGCCCCGGGGTCACAGACTCCCTCTAAGGCTGCTTGTGAAGAAAATGACTGTAACCAATCTTTTATGAATGGGAGACAATGAAGTCCAGAGTAGTCATCTGGGATAGTTACTCCTTTTTCTTATCTTTGTCTGGAAAACATGCATGTTGTAGAAGGAACCATCTGTGCCCTTGCGCTGAGGTGGTGGATGTGATGAGTGTAACTTACTACTTGGCAAGGTCATTATGTGCAATCAGGATCTACAGCCCTACTGGGACAAATGCTGATTGCCCTTGTTTGTACAGGTCACTGTATCCTATCTTGTAGTTCAGCTGAGTATTTAAGGTGTGTTGTTTGTGCATGTCATTCTGTTTCTGTTCCTTTAGTGGCTTCCAGGTGACCGTGTGCTCTGTTTGCATTACCAAGCAAGCATGAACTTTCCATAGACCAAATCTTTGGCTTAAGCAGGGGATGTCTGCTTGAACCTGTGCACTTTGTAGTCTGAATTAAAGCCAGAAATCAAAAAAGGCTTCAGACATTGTGGTGGAGGAGCATTTTAGGGGAGACATTTCATCCCAGCCAGTCATTACTCATCCAAATTCAGTGGTTGCACTTAGCCTATGTGGGAGAGACACTGCAATCCCATACTGTAGAGAGAAAGCACAAATAAGGGATATTGCCCCAGAAAGAAATGTAGATTATTTTTGCAGTGAAACTCTGTGTTATGCTGTTGACCCGTGGCCCTGATACCAGTTGGAGGATGCAACTTCAGCAGAATTTCAGTTAACAGTTTCTGTGCTTAGTTTCAAAATGAAATGATAAAATGGAAAGAAGTGTCTTTGCAGCAGCTTCACGGCCTGGAGTCTCTCTTCCTTTTGCATGCAGAGAGCTAGAGTTTATTCTGCTTCTCCTGCACTTTGATAAAGCTTTGGGATTTCAAGCACTTCTCAGGCTTTTTTAATGTATGTGTTTTCTTGAAGCATTTAAAATAAGATAGTTTATTTTCATGTGTCTTAAGAAATGGAAGATTCTTAAGAAATGGATAGAAGTTAAAAGTATGAAATTATCAGCAGACTGAACAGTTCCCTTTTCATTGAAGCCATGATGCACCCAGCAAATGGCTACAGGTAGCAATGGCAGATTAATTAAAGCTTAAATGGGAAAACTTGTATATTAAAAAAGAAAAAAACAGAGTAAAAGCTGTGATGGACACGTAAAGCAGACACGTCTTTTAATGAAGAGCTCAGCCTGATTAATGTAGACGGCTGGAGTGACTTTTCATCAGAGCTGTGCGTGCCAGGCCATGTCTGAGCAGGAATATTTTCTCTGGGTTAATAAACATTTGTTCTTTGCCCGGGGTGCTAAACAACCCTGTTGTTCTGTGCCTCCATGTGGAACACCTCGGTGAGCTTTACAAAGGAGACAAAAAAAACCCAACTCGGCTGAGCAGAGCTTCTCGTGTTTGCATTAAAAACTGGAACACGCTCCCCCTCCTCTGCCTTAAACTCCTTGATTGGTGAAAGTGCTCCCTGCCCTCTCTGAAGAGCTTCAAGTTGAGGCAGTTCCTCTGCAGCAGCAGCAGCCCTCACTGCCAAGGTTTCGGCTCTGAGATCCCCTGCAGGTACAGTGGAGGTGGGAGCCAGCATTCCCTTTGGATGATCTGGTAGCAGAAGGACAAAGTGGCCGGAGTGAAGGGTACTGCCCATAGCTTCCATGGAGAAGGATCTACAGAAGGAGCCCCAAGGCGCTCCGACCCCTGTATTTACATTACATATGGCTGCATCTCACAAGCATGCGCTAGCCTTGATAGAAGTGCTGTACTGGTGTAAGCGAAGGGGTGAATGTAAACTGGTGTATCAGTGTAACTTCATGTGTGGCCAAACCCACTCTAAAAAGTCAAAGCAGATTAGGAAAGCAGAAAACTAACTGTTTAATGGTGAGCAGATACGTTTGAAGAGCACAACATATGGGTGGTGGAGTAGCAGAAGAGCAGTGTTGTGTGTGTGTGTGTGAAGCTGAGCAAGAATGAGCTCTGTATTAAAGCAGCCCTGCCAGTTAAAACCTACATGCTCTTGTATTTATTTCATGGCACTTGGGAAGGGCTTCTTCTGTAACTGTGAACATAGCACTAAGACAGCTGATACCACATACTGTGTTTTTATAACTTTTTAGCAGCACAATTTTATGGCAAAATATTTTCTGCTGGAAAGAAAAGAGAAGCAGAAGTGATGCTACAAGCCTGTTACTAATGCACCATCTTTCTTTATTTTCCTAATATACTCGTGCCTTGCATGCCTCTTAAATGCAGCATGCAGTTTAACATCTGTTGGGGACTCAGATTTGTTCATTTTCAGAGAATACATAGGTTTGATCCTTACTTTTAACTCGGGAAGAAGGCTGGAAAAAAATCATGAAACCCCTAGCCAAAATGGTAAACTTAATGAACTTTATATAGCAAAACCAGGCATAAAATGGTGAGCTATTCATATGCTTCTAAAAATTAGTGAGTCATGTCCACTTAAAGTAAATTGAATTGTATCTTCTGCCCTGGCCTCTGAGGAGGAGAAGGTTAGCACTGCTTTGTTGCAATAATTCATATTCAGAACATCAGATAACAGCAAAGATCATAGAATAGATAAAAACAGTTCTCTTCAGGGTTCAACTCCAGTAATAATATTGTGTCTACTAAAAGCACCTTAGCTTTTGTTAGAATTAATAGCATCCTTTAGGTATTTTTTCCTGCAAATTCTAATAATAATAATGTACCCTATTGTTGAGGAAGATGATCTGATTTCACCTCTAATTGTAAGACAGCAATTATTCAAGCATTATTCAAGAAAACCTAAGAATGATGTAGTCCAGCTTGGATTCTCATCAGACTCAAAAGGCCCGATTCGTTTCCCTGGCAAAGCTATCAAGCCCCAAATCTGAATTTCAGTCAAAGCCCTGTCCCCTGCAGGATGTTAGATGGCTGGCTGAGCCCTCTGCCTTTCTTTTGCAGCGTTAAACAGAGGCGATAAGGCCCTTCCCCGCCCCATCAGCAGCAGTTTTTTCAGTGATTCACAGCTTGAGAGAGAAGCCCCGAGGCTTCCCAGCAGGGTTTGAGAGCTGCATTCCCAGCCCACGACCATCCCTTGTCTTCTCTGGGACTGAGCTGCATGGGAATTCAGTAGAAGGTTCGGTGGGTTTTTGACTTGGGTTTGTTTACAGTGCATCTGGAAGCAGTTGTGTGATCTAGCAAGGGGTTTCCTGGTTGTGCCCCAAGCTCTGTGGAGCAGTGCGGCTGCAGAAAGCCGTTCTAGCCATCACATGTAAAACAGTTTTGCAGTGGGAGAGGAGGATTCCTTCTTCCTCCCACCCTCAGCACTCCCTTAGGAAGTTCACTTTGGGAATTGCATTACTGTGTTTGGCCAAGAGGACCCTACTTATTTTAAAGAACATCCTGAAAATGAAATTTTGGTGCTGAGACTTATCTTTTTTTTTTTTTAATGTTTAATTTCATCTTCATTGCAGTTCCTTCTGAAACAAATTGAGGTTTAAACTTTTGCCTTTGCTCCATCCCCGAGTTAAACATCACTGACATCCATGCCGGTGGTGAATGTTCAGCCCATAAACACATCTTAAGCTAATTGCTGTACTGATTAAACAGCAGTTGTCACCACTCCCCCAAGTGAGTTGCCTGGGAGATACTCTTGTACGGCGACAATAAACCAACCCCCTGGAAAGCAGGGGTAAATTGGCATGCATGGGTATAATTAAATGTAGTTATGATGGAATCTGCCACAGGACCACACTTGCATTTGTAATTTTACTACAGCGGGTTTCTTCTTAGTGGAGCTTTTCCAGGATTTTCCTAAAAAATACCAAACACCTGAATTTTATTTCTACAAACAGCGTGTTTCCTTGTTTGTTGAAAAGCAGATGAAATGAAACACGGAGCTCGATGTTCATACGTGCAAATGTTTGAACTGAACAAGCCCAGAAGGTGTTTGTTTGCAGTTGCATACATTCCTGAACTAAAAAAACTGGCCTGTGGTTCATAAATACCCCTTGGATCCCTTGGGATAAAAGATAATAGGTGAATAGAATTATTTTTATAATTGATGTGCAGTGTAGCAAAGGTCATCATCTTCTAATCCTAAACAAGCAAATCCACTTAGAAAAGCCCCAAATAAACCCTTTCAAACCTCTTGCTTTCTTTTTTGTTCTATGTTACCAAGTGTTCCTAGAGGGAGCTCTTTTTGGGGGAGCTTGCAGCCTTTCTACTTGTGTCTCCCTACAGCAGCCCCACTGCTACAGCCTTGCTTGGGCCAGGGCTACCCCATTGAAGTCCCTGGGGTTTTGTGGTGCTGTGGGGCACAGGGGCCGCTGGGCTATGCCTCCTGCTTGCTAAATACCTGCTTGGCTCTGAGCTCCCTCCTGCCCCGAGAGCATGTGGAGCAGAAAGGAAGGAAGGACCTGTGTGTGGTGCTCAGGAGGAGGGATTGCGGCAAAGGTTATATCAGTCGGAGCCTCAAGCTATGTGTCTGACAGACAAACTCTGGTTCAGTGAAACACTTTGAGTGTCAAAGGAGAAGTGTCTGTGTGTGCATAGTGCTTGCAACAGGAGATAACATTGCATCTGTAATTCAGGACAGCTTTCCAGCAATCTTGGGACAGTGGCTGGTTTCATGCGATAGTGTGGTGTAGTGCTATGTCCAGGGGCAGGAGAGTGAGGTAAGAGCCTGTCTCATGCTTATTTTCTTTCATTTTAATGATTTTTATTCTTAAAGACAGTACTGTTTCCAGAATAGAACTGTGTATTGGCAGAGGCTTTTAAGGCTGAAACAGGCTGGAATGATGGGCTCTGAACTAAGAGAGCAAAACATGTGAATTCTTAGCATTTAGTTCCCTTGACCTTCCTTTGACACAGTTCACCTTGCTTTGGGATCCGAATTCTGCCGAGTCCTGCCGTGAATAGGAATGTAACATCTCGTTGAGAGTCCCCAGGTTATCCAAGGCAGTAACAAATACTTGATGCTCTTACAGTGTCAAGCTTTAGCCAAGGGGCATTCTTCAAACGTTTACACACTTGCTTTGCTTTAAGCATGTGAGGAATCCCACTGAAGCTGAGCTGGGTCTAAATGTTTGCAGGACAGGTCCTTTAATCATCCCTCGAGGCACGGCCCTGTGTCACTAATGAGTTTCTTCCTGCAAAAGGGGTTTGGAGACAGGCTCGTGCTTTCCCCTTTCCCAAGCATACACCAATGCCTTTAGCTTTTCTATGTTTGCTTTTTCATAAATACCACGGTACTGCAACGGTACATTATATAGTCTGTCATGCATTTGACAGCGGTGTCAAGTTGTATTTAGATTTTTTTTAAACCCTTGAACTCATTACCGCAGTGTTTACATGGGTTCAGAGAGCAAGCAGGGGAAATCTGTAGACGAAATATCCATCAAGTGCCATTAAATACAACTACATCCCCTGGCTGCAGAATTTGTTCAGCAGCAGGTTGATGGAAAGACAAAAAATACCATGAGAGGTATCTTCTTCACTGCTGTCCTGGCTGCTTTCCTTTGCTGCTATCACTGGAGCAAGGGACAAGATGAAGAGGGTTATGGTCCAAATGGTCAAAAGGCTTTTGCAGTCCTGAGACTTGCTGGGCTTGGTTTATTTGAATTCTGAGCAGGTTAATGGGGGTTTGAATGGCATAGGCTTTGAAGGAGAAAAGAAACAACAGGATCATCCTTGGAGATTAACCTAGTACTGAATAAAATGGGCCTGGCCTGTTCTTCTCCATGAGTAGTTATCAACCCAGTTTTAGCATGGTAATTCATTGAAACATAGGCAGTTTCCTAATCTAAGTGATACTGTGGACTTCAGGCTGGTATACATACATCAGGGTGATTTGACATCAGCAAATGGATGATCAAAGCAAAGATTTTGAGGACTGGTAAAACTTGGTGGTGAATTTCAGAGATTTTCCTTCTACTCTCTAGCCATTTCCAGGGAAAGAACTTGGGCTAATTGTCCATCCTAGAGCATTGCCCCACACACTAATCTTTAAACATGATTCTGGATCTCAATCTAAACATGTGAATACTGTTGTGAAGTTTCCACCACCATCCCAATGTATATGTGGTTTATAGGATTGTGCTTTTCTTATTCTGCTGATCTGTAAAACCTTTGAAACAATTAGTCCATCTTAAGATGTTTTATAGTTAACCACGGCATTGCCAAATAGGCTAGAGGTTGTAAACCTGCAGTTCCTTCAACTAATTGAATGTGATTCCTCCTGATCTGCTGGTGCTGGCTAATGCATTCTCCTGCCCCCTAGATGCTTCTCATAACTGCCAGAAATGGCTTTATAAAGCAGCTCCCTGAATTTGCTGATATTCTCAGGGACAAAAATTCCTGAACCAGTTTCAGTTTTCTCCTTGACAAGGCAGAAGACCCTGTTGTTGTTTCTGTGCTCTTCTTCGCCTTCTAGCATTCACTGGTTGGAGCTCCAGGGGACCGTTTGTAAGATGATCACGATGATTCCAGCTGAAGCTGCTATTTTGCATGAAAATCTCCACCTTCCACACACTAATAATAATAACAATAATCTCCAGGAGTGCTCATATGCTGCTTATTCACTTCAAATGTATCTGAAATGTTTTTGAATGAATGTTACTTGCTCAGAGGAGCCGGGTAAATTGCTGCCGTCTACTTTGCAGAATTCAGCACATGCCTCGAAGAACCAGCACTGCCCATTCAGAGAGAATGGCCTATATGGCATCTAGGAGCCTTCTCCCAGTTGGAAGTAGACCCTGCGTTTGCCTGTACAGATGTAGCAAACCACAGATACGTTCAGTTAATGGTGGTGATAACTGATGAAGCAGACACTGTGTAAATCCTATAGATTTCAGCAGCACCAAATCATCTTTGCTAAAGCTGCATTCACTAAAAAACTAGCTTTAGTTGTAAAATTAACATGCCTTTCAATAGTATAGAAATGGAGTGTATCATGGAAGTATTATCTGTTTATTTACTAACAGTATCCTGCCTGTAAATGCTGAAAGAACAGTTGAAAGTGCAAAACAGAGCTGTTTTTTCAGGCTTTTTTAGGAAGGCTTTGAATAACTTCAGCTCACACTGAATTGAAGCAAGTCAGTGCATGGGTGTGACTTTTGGGATCAGGCCCAGTGCTTTGTAAACCAGCCATCTCCAGTATATTAATGAGTATTTACTTTAGTGTAAGGAAATAATGCATCTGTGGCATGCTTTTTATCTCAACTTTTTTTTTTCCTCTGAAAGTGTTTGATAAAGATGTAACTAGTACAGCTCCAGAAGCCTATGAGAACCCAAAAGTGAGACTTGAAGCTCTGTTATGGTCAGATTTTGTATGCCTGTGCTTCTGCCTTTTCCAAAAGCTTCATCTTTTTTCTTTAAATAGTCAAAGTTCACAAGTGCTTTTCTGGTTCTATTGTGGTGGCATTATATGTAACTGATGAGATGTTTATTTGTGTGATGAACATGGTGGGAAAATCTGATCTGCTAGACAAGACACAATTGTGTAGTTGTCTGTTTTACCTGTTAACGTATGTACTTCAGGACGTGTAAAAGCCAGACAGGAATGCATGAAGTGTGTGTCTGGAAGCATGGTGCCCGTTGGTTAAGAGGTAGGAGGCAATCACGTTCAGTTATCAAGGACAGAAACGGCTGTTTTGTGTAATGGCAGTAGAAGAATGTTATTGATGACTTGTGCAATCCAAATGTATGACGTGGAGACAGCTGCAGGGCTTTTGTTGTTCTTTGTCCTGGTTCCAGTCTCAAGTACATGCCAGTTACTTTGGTCATGGGAAGTATTCCTGGGTGTGCATGGTCTTCATGTGACAAAAATGCCTTTTCTCAGAGGTTGGAGAGCATCTCCTGTGCTTCAGCACAGGGGGCTGCCCAACCTGCCTTCCAACAGCAGATGTCAGATAGACCGCTTGGAGAAGGCTGCACTGTTTTTGCTGGTGGTTTTGGGGATGCAGGGTTTCCGTGGTTCCCATTATCTCCCTATAAGCTCTTTGGAGAAAAGTCCTTGGTTTTTTAGAATGCATTTGCATAAACTGTCAAAAAAGCACAGTTGTCTCTGGTTATTGAGAGCTTTCAGATACTGGTTTATGCTGTGTCTGATCAGTTAATCTCAAGGACGTGACCTCTTTAACTTCTTCAAGGCATTTCAACACTCTGATAATATCTGCTAAATTCATCAAGAACAAAATAAATAGCGTTAAGTGAATAAGGGATAATTTATGACTGCAGGAATATGTTTGAGGCATTAGAACCTTCTAGTCTGAAACCTAATAGACACCCATGAGATTGGATTTTCACAGCTGTATCCTCAAACCAGTAAATCCATTTCACAGATCCATCTCAGAATTTATCAAAATGAGAAAATTATTTACCTGAATTGGAGCAACTGTGAAAGAAAGAAGGCCTTCACACACAAATAAGAGGTTTCCAAACCAGAGCACCAATTCAACAGAATTCAGGTCAAGGTCAGGGTATTATCATGTTGTGTGTGACACAGCATTGCTGGATGTGGTGGAATAAATGTAGTTTGACTCTTAACGGTAGGTGGTTGGGCATGCAGCAGTGGCAGTGGCAGGTGATATGGAAAGATAAGCATTTGTTAGGAGCAGGCTCAACTCACAGCCTCTCTGCTATATCAGTGGTCCAGGTGACTTAATGTTATGATGGCATCACTAGCCTCCCTGCTTGGTTTTAGCCTCATGGCTGAGAAAGGCTGTTAATAACAGTGAAAATGTGCCAAAGTTGTGCCTGGTGAGGAGGGTGGGCAGGTTTTTGCAACCAATAAGCATGGCTTCATCAGATGTGCAGGTGAGAACCTCTGTATATCTTTAATAAACACTGACTAGTGCAGCATGGTCTGTCCAGTTTTCTCACTGAATTAAGCAAAATACCAGTGCTCTTTCATTTTACTAAAAATTTCATGAATGGATGTGGAAAAAGATGCCCAGTAGGAGACTTATGAGGGAAAAAGGCACATTAGCCAGGAGACTTGTTCTAAAGCAGGGTACCATAAGGAACTAGTCAAACTGAGAGTTCATTTTCTGATTTATGCGCTGTTTGGTCAGTGAAGATACCTCTTCCTTCCTCTCCTGGTCTCTGTAGCTGTCTTTCCCTTGAATATGTGCTTTTTTCCTCTTTGGGAGTGTCAACTGGAGCATTATAAAGATACTTTTGTCTTGATGAAATGCACTATTAAATCTCCAGACATTTTGCAGTGAAAGTGTTTTCTGTAATTACTTGTCTGGAAGACCCACTGAGGAGTGAAGAATACAGGGAATCACTTGGAAAGGCAATGGCATGGCAAAATATTTCTTTCTTTTGCTAATCTTCATGTTTTAAAGTATCAGCCCATTAGCACGTGTGTAGATCTGTGCTAGATTCAGTGGACAAGCTCTTGGCGCTGTTTGAACAAGGTACAAATCTCAGCTCTAATGCTTTGATGTATTTTGTCCTTGCCAACAAGATAAATACAAGCAATTTTTGTTCTAATGCCACTGAGCAAATAGTGTTGTCTCACTGTAAATTGCTTTAAGGGGGAATCAATACAGTGCATCCACTTTTAATAGTCCATTTTCCAATCTTTTTTAAAATCTATATAAAAAGTTCGGGCATGGATGATCATTGTTCATTTTACTTCACAATATATTGTGTATAACTAATGCTATGATTCAAGGACACAGTGAGAAGGTCATGAGGTTTTAAAAGAAAATGACAACTGAGCATGGCAAAGGAAAGTTTATTGGCTTACAGTGTTTTGTAATTAATCTTAATAGATCTTTTTCTCTGTATAAAATAGCCTTTCTTTTCCTGAACTGTTAAGTAGTGGCTTTTACCTCTGAGGATCCACAGACCACCTTTTTTCTGCCTCTCTTTTATCAATGAAGTTTAGAGCAAAATGAGGCAATGGATCATTGACATGGTCTAGGGTGAGGCGTCTCCCCACCCATGGCAGGAGGGTTGGAACTAGGTGATATTAAGGTCCTTTCCAACCCTAACCATATGATTCTATGCTGGTTCCTTGTGCGTAACCGCATATTTTTCTCACTCTTCCATTTCAGCATACTGCTTTCTTACGTGCATTTCCATAGCAAATGCAATATATCAAAAGATTTCTAAGACTCGATTTCTTATCTTGGGTTTCTTTTATCACTAACTGCATCCAACAATTGCTCCCAGAAAGTACCTCAAGAGTGTTGTCATTTCATCCCTATGAATTTTTGTGGACACATACAAGTCTTGCTGGACCAAACTCCTCCTATTGCTTCTTTTGTTTTGTTTTGTTTTGTTTTAGCAGAATTCACCATTGACTTTGATACCCAATTCAAAACAAGAATTCCAATTCAAAACAAGAATTTCTACTTCAAACTTGATTGCCTGTATAGCGAAAAAAGGATTTGTTTCTAACTGCAGGGCTAAGAGGGAATGCTCTGGAGGCATTTCTCTGCAGGGTGGACAGTGCTTGGCTGTTCTGAATTTACACAGGCTTGAATTTTGTGTTTCCAAAAATACAGTTTCCATCTATACTGACTAAATTTTTTCTAATATCTGGGGGGTTTTGGAATCTAATGAAAAGGCATCTGATCTGTGTGTTTTCTATTCTAGCTTTTTTCATAAGATCTCTGTTTTCTCAGAAAACGAATAAATGTAATGGGATTTGTGTCTGTGTCCCAAAGCAGATGGATGCAGTTAGATATGGGAACAGCTTTCCCAAGGACCTAGTGCTGAGCTGTTTTGAGCACATGCCTCTGTCTCATACTCAGAAGAGAAGGGCCACTGCTCTCGAGGGGTATGTGTTGGCACCTCTGCCTCTCAGAAAGTATGCGGGTATGTTCCACGGTGGCCAGCTTGAAAGGGGCAAAGGCCTTTCACCTCTCCTCCTTTCTGCTTAATCCTTGCCTTGTGGCCTTGTTTATGTTTACGAGAACTGTACTTCAGAACAGATGTGATGGTCTTGACCAATTTCATTAGTGTGCATTAGGAACAAACAGATTTTCCCTCAACATCTGTGTTGCGCATGTGTTTTCTATTTTATTCCTCTCTTTCTTTCAAATGTTTTTATTATGAACTGGGTGATGAAAGCTTCCTTTTTTGAGCCTGTTTTCAGAGCTGAGCACCTTTTGTAGAGTATCCATGGGCAATAAATCAGTTTGTGCTGTAAGATTGTAACGCCAAATCAGAGTCCCAGGGTAACGTGTAGAGGGCTTTAGTCCCAAAGTGTAAGGGAGAAATAGAGACGATACCTTTTTAGTTTTAAGGAAGAACTTACCATAAACAAGTTGTGGACAAGACTTGCATCTAAAGCAAGATCATAACCTCCAAAATCCGTATTAAAAGGACTACAATGCAAATAACATTGGCACTGTTCTATCCAGGCAGAAGGTTTTGGTTGACACGCATGTAGCTGTTAGGAAGTGGTATTTTTTTAGTCTTTAACCCTGAAAGCATGTATCTGATGTTGACTGGTGTAAAAGCAGATTCTTAGATGGGTTCCTATGAAGTTGTGGATAAATGGTTGCCTTTATATGAATAAGGAGCATGGCCACCTCAGCCAGGCAGGAGCTCAGGTAGCTTTGATGGCACTCCTTAAAGCATTTGGCCCTCTATTAAAAGGAAATAACATTATGTTGCAGAGTTGCCAAAAGGTGATTACAGATTTCCATCTCCATAATGTTTAATTTGAAGAGATGTCAAAAGCATTATCTAGTGAGACAGTTTTCTGAGATGCTGTATTCTTGGTCTGTGAATTTCTCACAATGTTGCAAGTGCTCCATGGTTACCATGAAAATTCATGGCAGGAATAGCAGTGGGAAAGTTCTCTTGCTGCTTGCAGCCATGTTAGAACTAGCCCTCACAATGTACGCTCTTTCTTCGGTGTTTAATGTTGGATTATGTTTGTTTTGTTCTCTGTTCTGCTGTCAGTTCACTCTTATCCTACATGTCTCTGCAAATGGGTGTTGCTTGTCATGTGGCACTCTGATGGTCTTTTGCATTGTGCCTCCTTCTACTTTTTGGAACAATGTATTGAGATGATGTTGAATTACCAAGTCTTGTGGGAATTGTGCTATTAAACTGTGGTCCATGTTCTCCCTTCAGGGCTTGAACGAAAAAAAACAGATGGGGTCAATTTACACATGAATAAAAAATCAAGACATAAATGAGCAGGAAATAACCTCTGAATTTATACTGGTTTTTGTTCATTTCCGGTTCTTTTCCCTTTGCTATTGCTCCACTATAATGTCAAGTCTGCTTGGAGTTATCTGGTTCTGGGCTTTATTCCCCCCTGACATGTCCTCACTGTTAAGGTTGCCGACTTCTGAGTCATTATAGGTACACAAACCTATATAGATCATGCCACCTTGCTTTGCAGATGGGTAGACTAGGTGTTTTGGAAAGGCTTTGTAGAAGATGCGGGAAGTAGTCTGCAGGAGAAGGGAGGGCCCTCATAGGAAACCACCTGATATTCACTTCCGTTCTCAAGCTCTTGCTGTTGTGTTCCTATCTGAGTCACTCAGCTGTCACTGCAGCACTGCTACCCCTGGAGAGCTGAACCTCATAACCAGCACTGCCAGTTGGATTGTCAGAAAAGAAATGGAGGGGAAGAGCTGATATATCAACTATATAAAAGAACAGGGAGAAATCACAGGTTGCAGAACACTTTTCTCTAATTGCTAGCTTGTTTTTTCTGTAACAGCACCCTCTTCTTGTGGTGTTTTTAACCTCTGGTCTGTAGTTAGCTACCTGCTAACTTTGCCAGCATGCTAAATGCGCGCTTATGTTGGAAAACGGGAATAAACCAATCAGTTTAGGATTAACTCCGTTTTCATTTTAGCACTTTCTGCTCAGGGAGAGCCATATAGGGTCTGAAAGCATCTGAAGTTCATGCTGAAGATTTTACTGCTAAGTTTAAGTGGTGCTTAAATCTTTTCAGGTAACCTTGCCTTTATGACTGCTGCACTCCCAGCTCCGGAAGAGGCATAGTAGATGACATGTCATAGCATATACAGGGAGAACTTGCGTTGAGGCATCTTCCGTTACCTGTGCACAAGCCTTCTGCCTCAGGCTGTCCTCCTCCAGGAGGAGCCTCATTTCTTCTTAAGCCTTTCGGCATGCTGGAGAAGTCATGTTTCTTGTGGGAGGCTGTTGTGAGGCATGGCTGGAAGGCCAGGACCAGGTACCTGATTAAATAGTGTCCAGATCTGATGGGCAGTTCAGTCTATATTCTGTAGACACCTCTCTCCAGCTTACTATCTTTTGCTGTGATGGCTTCATATGGGCTAAATCGCTCTTTGTTGTTCCTTGCACAGCCAATTTCAAGACTTCTATTTAAAAATAATAAAACCCAAGAAAGGCTGAATGATGTAATTCAGTACTGATTGGCTTGGTGCCTCATCAGCTGTTCTTCTGCAGCTGGCGTGAAGGTGGTGTAAAAGCACAGAGTTAAAATAAATGTCATACCACATCCCCCAGCTAACCCGCCAGAAATGCTGCTATGTACCCATGGCTGATCTGAACTTCTTGTGTCCTCCCATGGGATGCTTGCCTTGGACAATGAAGGAACCTGTTGCCTTAGAATCATAGAATCACAGACTGGTTTGGGTTGCTTAAGGTCATCTAGTTCTAACCCCCTGCTGTGGGCGGGGACACCTTATGCTAGACCATGTCATGTTCAAACCAGAGAGGCGGGAGTATAGCAGCGTGATCCACTGTGGTCCCTGTAGCAATTTCTTAAGAGGAAACCAGCCATTCAACATGAGGGGAAGGGTCCTGCCCCACTCCAGCTCCCCCATCTATGGCCCCCGTAGGTTTGATACTCACCCTGTGGGATGCCACCAGTGGGCAATCCTTAGTCCTTTAGTGTACTTTGAGCCCTGGATCAGCCTCTTTGTATGAAACCAATAATACACCTTTTCAGTGTTACCAACAGCTCATTTTTTTTGTGAGACATCTGGCTTTGGCATCTCATCATCTTTAATGTATCCAGGATAGGCACGCTGTGATTCTGGAAAGCAAAAGAAGCTGCTGGAAGACTCTGCCTGGTTCCCAAGCTGTAAGCCAGTGAAATTTTGTGGCAAGTCTGTTCTTGAATGAAGGCTTAAATAGCGAGACCTGGGTGGGGTTTGCCTCTCCCTTCAGAACGAAGCTGAATTTTCTCTGGAGCACCAAAGCAACTTTTGGTTCTTCGGTCAAAGGACCAGCCAGCTCTTGACAGTCTTGACTCTTACTGTGGAAAACTAATCTGGTACTGACAGTGTGTAAAAAACATAACAAAAATAATCAGAGTTAGGGTTTGTGTCAGAGATTGTTACACCCTTTTGTGATGTGAAGTATCTGGATCTGGTAAAATAAACAACACCAATGCCAACAGCAAGGAGGGAAAAGAGGAGCCAATTGGCCCTCTGTTTCTCTGTGGTGACCTTGCCTCCTGCCCTGGGGAGGTTTCTTTCAGGCCTCATTCCCTGCTGTGTGCCTTCAATGAGCTGGTGGGTGCTGTGGCTTTCTTCTGGCCTCAGATGTGCACAGTCATAAAGCTGTCGTGTCAGATCGGCCCAGTATTTTATCTGCACTAGGACTTAAAAACAAGGAGAGAAAACTGTCTCTGCAGTCTGGGTGATGAATACAGAGTTGCTGTCTTCATAGAATCATAGAATCATAGAATAGTAAGGGCTGGAAAGGACCTCAAGATCATCGAGTTCCAACCCCCCCGCCATGGGCAGGGACACCTCCCACTAAACCATGCCATTCATCCGTGATTTGGGGGAGAAGAAACAGCAAGTCTTGCCTGAAAATTACTCATAATAAATGGGCAAAACTATCAAATTCTGGGGAAAATGACAATGAAAAGCAGAGCTCCTTAAGCGCGTGTGATAGTGTGATTCACCTGTATGGTACAGTTAATTTTGGCTCTTTCAGGAAGCTACAGAAACTGAAGCTGCTGTTAGTTAAACCCCAGGTGGCTACATTCAAGTCTTGCTCAGGAAAGGAAGGAAATGTAAACTGAACGTGTGTCAGTGTTTGAATCTAGGTCCATTAGCCCCTGGTAGCTTGGACCAGCACAGGGAGGAGATGAACGTATGCTCAACTGCTTCAGCTGTTTGCTAAACGAGTACATGTCTGTGGGTCTCTGCCTCAGAGCAACAGAAGTGTGAAACATCTCAGTGAGTTACTCTCCATCTGAAGATTTTTAACCCCATGTTTTAGAGGACGGCTAAGCTAGAAAGCTAAAACCCATGGATGGGTTTTAACCCTGTCTGTGGGTTGATGACATATTATCCAGCTGCAGCTCAGCCTAATGGTATGAAAAGCAAAGATAAATGAGGAGGAAAATTAGAGACGAAGACACCTGCAGTGACTTTTTTTTTAATTCTTTTTTATTAGCAGTATCTTTTCCCCTCAGCCTGTGGGCTGAGGAGACTGTAGGAGCAGGGGCCAGGTAGATACCCATCTTGCTTGGAGTAGAGAGCCACATCTCCTTTTAAGGACTCTGTTGTACGTGAAGTGCTTTCATGAATGGTGGGAGTTTTCTGCTGGAAAAGACAAAAAAATAAATTCAGGTCATTTGTACAGTTGAAAAGTAATGTATTTTTCTGCTTTACTTCAGGAAATTTCGTACCAAGCGTTCAATCTTCATTTAACTGATGATTTCCATATGGACTGCCTTTTTATGCTCGACTAATGTTAATGCAGCTGAAATCTAAGCGGGCCTTAATTCTCACACTTAGCACTGCAGAAAAAGCACCTCTGTTTGTCTGCATATTAATAGTGTGCTAGTGTGGTATCTAGCATTTTTTGAGGAATTCCTATAACTGTGCTTAGGAGCAAGTTACCAAGATTACTACTGGGCTGTGGCTGTTGTAGTGGAGCGGGTTCAGTACCAAGAGGAGCCTTTCCAGCATCCCAGCAAAATTCTCTGTGTCTTGCTGATTGTTTAAAGATGTTTCCCTTTTTCTGTGTTTAGGATACTAATTACATTTAAACTAAACTAGGAAATTAATAGAAATATTTACAGTGCCGTTGAAATAATTCCTGGTGTTAATGCAAAAATAAACATTCCCAAGAAAGGATTGGAAAGCAGGGTTATATTTTAAAAAGAAATAGCCAGAATATTCTTTTTTGTCCCATCTCCCAACCTGTCACTTGTGCTTGTCTCTCCCAAATGCTGCTGACTCCTTGCATGTTTATTTAGATTAAATAAAACATACAGCTTTATATCTTTTTCATATTGGGTCAGCGAGCATAACTGGCTCAATCTGTAAAGCAGAAAGGAAAATATAAATATTTGAGCAAGTGAACAGCTGCTGCATTTTTACTTCTTACTGGGTGTGCTATTCTTGTAGGGGATGGGAAGGGAAATTGGGCTGGAGGGGAGGAGCAGGAGAGATGGTATGTAAAGAGATTGAGAAAATGCATTAAAATGACACATCTTGGGAGAATCTGTTTGAAGAGTGGAGATTTGCAAAGTTTTGTCCTACTCCATGGCAACTTGGGAACACAGATCAAACATGTCATAGGAGTAACACTGGCAGGTAAGCTTTGTGCCAAAAACTGGGAGAGGGGGTGGGTGAAGCTGGAAGGCTTGCTTGACTTCTGCTTGCTGAACATCAGCGTAAGCCTGGAGGAGCTGGTAAGAGAGGATTTGTTGCCCATCACAGGCTGCCATTAGTTACAGCTGGAGATTTTTCACTTCATTTTTAGAAGAGCGTTCAGTTACTGATTCTTTGGGTATTTTTTTTTTCTCTAAAACCTTTATTTACAAGCTCTGTAACACTGGATTAAAGAAAAATACGTATTTATTTGCTTTGCTTTGCAGATAGGACTTGCTCCTCACTCTCCCATGGTCCGCCATGTATGACCAGAACACATTATACCATGTTGACTTGCTGCTTATTTTCCAACATGTTCTAAGATTTGCCTTTCAATTTTGCCCCATGCTGACTTGCTGCCTATTTTCCAACATGCCTTAAGATTTGCTTTTCAAATTTGGAGGCTTCTTTTTATTTATTTTTGCTTCTATGTCTTGACTTGATTATGCTGTGATAGCGCTGAATACCTCAGCCATTGACATTCTGTTATGTCAGAAACTAAAACTAAAGTGGTCATGTAGATTTGGTGCTTGAAGACCTTTTTGAGCAGCACTAGGAGTCTTAGATCATTTCTAATGTATCTTGATTGACAGAGTCTCCCTTGAATGGAAATTACAGTGCAAGATCCCACTGAGACACCACAGATTTCTCATGGCAGCTCAGCGTAATTCTTGAGCTTGTACCACTCAATGTATGCCATTATCTTAGCTCAGTGGGTCTCTCTCAATTGACAGATTAATGACAAATTGTCTGGTTTGGTTCAATTTCATAGCTCAGTTTAGGAATTAAAAAAGAGAGAGAAATGAGCTGGCTTGTTAAAATAGTCTTTATGAAGCTTTATGTCCCCTGCAGCTAGAGAATGTACATGAACTGAAATGGGAAAGCACGCCTCCCCATGCCGTTGTTGTAGTTAATGGCTTAGTGCAGCTGAAACAAGATTTGATGCATGAAGTTCTGCCTGTGTGAAACTGTGTCTCCCCTATCTGCAAGTGAGACAGTCAGGAGGTGAGCTCCTGTTATGCTGATTTCTGTGGTGGGTTAAAGCACTGGTCTTGGCATGATCAGGGTCCTCTTAAGAAGTTACTGTATAGGCAGATAATGAAATACAGCCATGAAGATCCCATTATTGGTCAAATGGTGGAAGTGCTTGTAAGTAAAGTAGGGATGAGATGTGTTCTATTCCATGATGGCCCATAGTCCTAGATCAAGTGAAAGAGCTGCGTTTAGTTTCAGAGTTAACTTCTCAGGGTGAATATTAGAAGCATATTCCCCTCTCTGCTGCTCTTCCTCTGGCCCATCACATGTTGTTCAGATTGATGTAGTTTGACGTGACCCAATAGCTAGGTCTGTCCTGTTTTATTCGACAGTTTGGTTTCTGATGAGAGATGGCTCCCTATATTGTATCAGAGCTCCAGTGGGCTGCAGTGAAGCAAATTGTAAACAGAAGCATGAGTTCTCCCTGTGCCATCCAAAAAAGAAGGGAGAGGGGAACAATACAGGAAAATTATAGGACGGGGGAGATATCCTCCTCCTGTTAACTTCTGATGATACTGCTGAAAAATGGGGTGCTTTCAGCTATATTCTCCTGCTTATTTTTCTTGCTGCGTTCGTGTGCCTTTCTGTCCTTTAGCAAAATGTGTTTGAAAATGATAGCTGGTTATGAACTCCTCTCAAAGCTTTTCATTCAGCGCCATCAATACCTGACCCTAGCTAAATTCTAAGCTGAAGCATACCTGAATCAGCATTACTGCTGTAACAACTGACTGCCCTGACAGAAGGCAGAGGAGTAGCAAGCTGGGCACCATGAGGATGTCACAATTCTTTTACCAACCTCCCCAGCCCCTTCATCTGTGCTAGCACTAGGAGAGAGAATGTTAGTCTGCTCAGGGAGGGTCAATTCAAGTGGAAATTGTCTTCATTTGTTTGGGGTGGTTTTTTTGTGTGTGTTTCTTTCCTATTGAAACCACTGTTAATCCAAACAAATGATAAGAAAGAGCAAAAGATGGTTCCATCCTTCTCTGGGATAACTGAAGTTTCTGGTTTGTGAGAGACATAAATATTGTCAACTCCAGAAACTGAGGCAGTGAACAGTAAACAGGTGGCAGATGTTAAAGAGGTTGAGGAGGGAGCCTGTGGTTAAAGAAGGATAGGGCGGGTCTGGGACACTTCTGCCAGGTTCTGAAAGTGGGCTATCATTGTTTAGTCTATTCTGTGTCCAAGAGGCTGGGTCATTCTCGTGTGACAGACCAGCTGCTCAGCATCTTTAAGTAGGAAAGTTAGCAATGTAGATCTAGAATATTAAGGTTTTTATAAGAACAGTGCCTTGTTTATGTAAGTTTTTGTACTCTTTTTCATACACTTTGAACACAGTTCTGTTGGGCAGTGGATCAGCAGGGAGTTCACTGCTGCTTTCCCAGCAGGCTCTCTTCTCATGAATGAGCGGCATCATTGTTTCATAGTTATGCTCCACTTCTGAGCAGTTAGCTTATAGCTGAATGAACCTAAGAGGAGGCCAGAAAGCATCAGAAATTGATTCCAAAAATTGATTCCAAACCAAGGCACTTCCCTTACTCTGTGGTTCATCAGAAAAACTTTGCCTTTTTCTTCCAAGGCCTTTTTCAATATTTTATCCATTCAAGAAATTAAACCAGTTCTTTTGTCTTCCCCCCCCCCCCGTTTATCTGACGGGATTTCTGTCATAGACATTTCTGTTTATCTTTTATCCTGTTTATCTGTCAGCATCTTCTGAATTCTCTTGAGCTTTTGTTAGTCTCCACGGGATTTATCATGGCTTGAGTATTATAAATGATAGGGACATTTCAAAAGAATGGGTGATTCGATCCCCTTTATTTACTACTTGGCCAGGGAGGACACCTTCAGTGTTGAACTTCACCCTGCTGTGTGGATGGGGAACTGCCTAACACCTCCTTGCAGCTGGGGAGGTATCGGGGCTGATCCAAGGATGGGGGCAAAACCAATAGTCCTGTTAATTGTCACTGTAAGAACCAGTTATTATGCCAGCTCCTTGCTGTTCTTGACAATGAATGTCTTGGGAGACAGCCCACAAGAGGTCATCTACACAAGAAACCCTCTAAGCTGATCCCAGCTGCTGGTTCCACTGGGGCCCATTGAAACTGCAGCTGGGGTGGCTCATCCCCGCAAATGAAAACTCAAGGGTGACTCAGGTTTGGGGAGGAAAGTGAGAGGCGTGGAGCTGATTGATTCAGTGGAATGGCTAGTATCAGTATAGTGGACAGATATCTATCGCCTGTTTCATGGGCTGGTATGACTGAGTGGGAACATCGGAAAGTGATGGTGGCAGATGTGATCCACTGTGGCTTGTGTCCTTCATAGGAATTGTAGCTGTTGCTAAATGCAATTCATGGTACTGTGGGTATATAGATTAGCTTTGAATTTCTCTCAGTGCTCTGCACACTATATTATTGTCTTGCATTGTAATGTGTTACCAGAGTTCTTTCTTCCTGTATTTCCTCCAGTGAATGCTGAAAAGTTTCAAGCTTTTCATAGGAGTACTTGCAACAAAAGGCAGCAAGCAAATACATTTGCATGTGTATTTTAGTGTGTTTTCTGGAGCATGTTTTTTGAGGGTAAACTTTGTATATTGGTTAGTACTGGTCAAATAGAAGATCCTGTATGTACTTGCAAACCCTTTTTTTCCCATTGTCAGCACTGTCAACAGATGACACTTGACGTTTTCTTTAAAGCCCAGTGTCCCGGAAGCAAGTGATTAAATGACAAAGGGCTTTTAAAAAAGGCTCACAAACCCAAACAAGCCCACCCAAAATGAAGGGTTTAGCCTTCCTGCTTGTAGAGAATGTTTTGAAATAAGACATCAGTCCTTCCTAGGGTTTCAAATGTAAATAAATGCAGCTATCTCCACATATATTGTGATACATTCATTTTTATAAAACCCATTTCTGGACATCCCTTTAGTTTATGATTTCTGAAAGATTTAGGTGATTGTAGTAGTCTGTGCAAAGACGTAGAAGTTTTCTTCTGATTAGGCCCGACTTGTATTAATAATACATGTGTGTATAATTCCAAACTGTTTCTTAATCCATGTAAGAGCTTAAGGTTTTTTCTCAATAGGTTTAAAATTCTCCCATTTGAAATTAGGTTTATTTAATTATAGTTGGATTAGGCACAGGAGTGTGTATTGTGGGGCAGCCTTGATGAAGGCAACATTTTTCTCATACTTGATGGTGGTATCAAGCAGGATGGTGAACCAAGCCCAGTCTCCAGAACTGATTATTTCAACATTGGAGACTGTGCAAGCTCCCTGTAGACTCACTTTTGTGCTGTGTTGCCTGTCCCAGTTTCTCCCAGATTGCTCGTGGCTTGATGTTGCTTTCAGCTCTGATATAAGCCCTGATTCCCTGTTATGCTCAGAAGGTGGTAAGCGCACTGAGGCTGAGATGGGTGGGAAGGGGATTGTTAGTGAGGGATGTCCAACCTGGTGTTGGACTCATTTTATTCCCCCTATTTTTTGGCCAGCTCCAGCGCTCTGTAGATGAGAGCAGGGACTGGCAGCCGTTCAGGGCTAATGTGCCAGACTGTATTTTCCTTTCCCAAATTAAGCATGCTGGTAGCGTGTCTGCGAGAGGTAGCGGCTCCTGGCTTCCAAGCTCTTGCTGAGTTTGGAAATAGCTGGAAGCCAGGAGCTCTTGTGTGCCAGTCAAAACTGGTCTTCATACCGCAGCATGCCAGGTTGGTTTAGAGCATCCTGGAAATGGAGAGCCCTGTGTGAAAGCTCATTTTTAAGATGTTTTTACCTTGCCTACGCTCAGGCTTTTCCTCCTCTGTTCCCTGTGAACTTTTAAATAATTCCTGTATTCTCACTCAATGGTAGCAGACATTTTTCTGTCCAGTTTTTTTCCTCTGAAAGGAGGGTGCAGACATGATGTTATCTGTCTCTCAACCCACCCAACTGGCTAGTCAATGAGCAAGAACCACAGTGTCTGCTAGGTCTGGGAGGCCTGACTCACTTTCTGCAGGATGCTGAAGAGGTGCTTTACTCCCAGCCATTTCCAGTTCCAGGTCCTGGGTCTTTCCGATTCTTATGTGGTTATAGTTTCCATCCTTTTCAAAACCTGTGGTCTCCAAAAGAGCTTTTTGAAGCCAAGGTGCAAGCTTCAGAAGTATTCTGGAGGCTGCTGAGGCTCCATCTTGCTGTCCTTTCCCCCCATCCCTGTGGAGCAATACTTGCAGGCTGTGATGCACAGATCCTTGCTGAACCTGGGGTAGCAGCTTGGCAACTGGTGCAGCTGCTCCTTGGGATTCCTGGGTGCTTACAGATAAACAGTGGTGCTGGTATCTTAATCCCAGTCATCACCCCAAACCTTTCATTACTTTGGCTTTGACCTATGGCCTTTCCCTACTTCTGTCCCTGTTAAACCCGTGGCAAGTAGAAGCCACTTGGTGAATGCTAATGCTCCCGTTACAATAGAAGGCACATGTTTGGATTTACGTTGCTGTGTTGCTTGCGATGCTCAGGCCAGTTGCTGAATGCTGTGCCAGGCTGGTGAAGCACGTTTCAGGCTCTGCTGTCTTGCCAGTTGCATGTAGCTAAAAATCCTTTCTGTGTTTTTCTTTGCCTTTTGCTTTCGATTTACCGCTGCTGTGGTATTAGTGTATTTCATTGATCTGCAGATGGTTTCCTTTTATTCAAATTAGGTGTATAAATGAAAAGTGGTATGAAGTGTAATAGTGAGATCATATGGATTCTCCCAGCATGGGAGCTCCTTGGGCACTTTTCAGGTTAACAAAGCAAAGTTGCTAAGTCTGGTTGCTGTTTTTGTAAGGATTCATCCATCTGTTCCCATGTTCTGTCCTGAAACCCTCTGAAGTTTGTCCAGGCAGATGCTACCTCTGATGTTCTGGGTTATCTTTTTCCACTCAGACTTGGTCAGCCTCTCTTGTAGCCATCCACAAATAAACACAGGAATCAAATTCTGCTCCATTTACAAGCAGGTCAGCCTCATTGATTTCAGTGGGACTGCAGCAGACATGAGTCAGCAGAATATTTGCTCCATGTTTTGCTAAGTTGTTGGCAGAAGGCAGATTTGTATAAGCTCACCAGAGCACAGCTTGTCCTTACATGAGAAAAGTAACAGTCCAGCGGTCCCTAATTCGGGTTTCTCAGAGGTGCTGCAGTAACAAATACACTAACCCCAGTTACCAGCACTTAAAAGGATAACATCCCTCTTCTTTCACCCAGATGTAAGGAGGAGGTATATTTAGAATAAAGCCATTTCCCCCACTACCACCACATGCAAACAAAGCTCTTCAGTTGTGGAAATACTTGAGGCAACATGTGCAGCTGATTCCCACTGGGTTTGGTGACTTGTGGAGAAGCAAGCACGGTGGGAACAGCTTGGAAGGAAACCTTCAAAGACTGCTCAGGACAGTAGGGTCTTTGCAGTGGGAGCCCTACTGCAAACTTTGGCTTTTATAAAACCATTTGGATACTTGTGATCTGAAGGAGAGAGAATCAGAAGGTAGAAAGGAAAAAAAAATACCAAAGATTTCCCTTACTTTTCATTCCCCCTTGTGCCCTAGTTTCCCGATTATCCTCCTTTGACTAAGTCTTAGAAAATCCCTCTGTGAGCTTGATAGCTGCTGAATATGCTTAGGCAGCCCGTAGCAGTGATGTGGACTCTGAATCAGCCCTTTCTCTTCCCCGAGACATCTTTCTAGGTAAGCATGGCACAGCTATCCGAGGTGCCGATGGGTGCCTTTCAGCAAACAGGCTCCAGGTATTTGCACTGCAACCTCTTAAACAGCTTGGGCAGTACTAAAGTGTTTGTACGAACCAGAAGTATTCGTGTGAGCAGAGGCTAAATCACCAAGAGCTGGTTGATTTCTTCCCATACATCTTCCCAAAACAGTCCTTCATTATTTTCTGCCCTATTTATACCTCTCCTAGGAGAACTGTGCACAAAATGGTAGAGATGGCACCTACTGTCCAAGTAGCATCCAGGTAGGTGCATTGAACACCCGCTACCATGGTGTTGGCAACCCTCCAGATCTGTCTTTATTCTGTGGTTTTCTTCAAGGCACGCACTCCCTGGTATTACATGTAGTATTTCTTTGTGTGAGGAGCCGAGTGTGCCAGAGGAGATTAGGTTGTGGTCTTTTAGAAGTATCCTCATGGGCTTCAGCTCCCCTGCCCTGGAACCGTGAAAGGTACTTT
Organism: Amazona ochrocephala; assembly: GCA_039720435.1. Lineage (NCBI taxonomy): Eukaryota > Metazoa > Chordata > Aves > Psittaciformes > Psittacidae > Amazona > Amazona ochrocephala. The sequence goes on along the minus strand of CM077885.1, from coordinate 17,186,627 downwards.
AGCATTGGAGTCTGTTCCTTCCAGCACAGTTCAGCTTCAAGCAGCAGCGCCGGGTGAAACTCTCTGCAAATGAACCCGCTGTCAGAAGCAGCTTTTGGCAGCTGAAAAGACCATTAAAGGAGGTGTATGTGGCTTTCAAATACCAATGTTCTCCATACTGCTGCGTAGCCTCTCTTCAAAAGGTTGTAAGCGTATTACATGCTAATCCCAATTAAATTCAAAATATCACTGGGTGTTTACTGCTGTTACCCTCTCTTTTTCATTCTTAATTGCATTGTAGCTGAATAACTTTGTATCCACACTGGATTATTCATGAATAGCATATTGAGTTGTACTCTTTTTCATTTTGCAACAGGGATCTGCTGTTATAGGATTGGCGTAGTCTGAGCAAGAAACTAATCTGTGCATTTCAAGTCATTAATCTTGTCATGAACCAAATAATAAGAGTTATTTGTTTATTGTTTTTTTTGGTTTTCTGTAGGTATGTGGTTTTCTGGTGAGATGTACAGCTTGTAGGATATAAACATTGTGAATAAGCTATAGCCGATCAATGTTGATTCTGGAGATTATTTGAACATCTACTTATGTACATTATATACTTACATAGGCTGATGCTTTGGGAAGAAAACAGTGAGACACTGTGGGCCAGGACCAAGTTCTTTGGCTGCAAGAACACTGATGTATGGTGTAGGGTCAGAAGTGAGGGCTGGGAACCCATCTATTTTTGCTTGTCATGTTGAATATCTAGACCTTAAGTTCATCTCTGTGACATGTTACCACTGGCTGTTGGGCCTCTGCATAATGAATGGTGGCTGCCCTTGGGATGGGGGTGGAACTGCTCACTGTGCCAACACCCATTGTGCAGAGGCAGAGGAGAGGTCCTCCTGGGGCAGCTAGCTGAAGTAGCTTCTGCTGCATCCCTTACTTGCAGTTTTCTGGAGATAGACCAGATGTCAGTTTCTGCAGGTATTGCAGTCTGTCAGGTGGTACATAGGTGTTTCTCTGTCTTCATTTTTGTTTTTAAAGCTTATTCATATGTTCCTTCAAATTTTAAGGAAATATTTTAAAATCTTTTTTATCATCTTTTTATCCTATGCAGTGAGGAGGAGATGTGAGTTTTGCCAGTATTGAACTGTGGGTGTTTTGATTAGGTGTTCATGGGGACACGTCTCCCAGCAGTTTTAATGAGTGGCACATGTTGGATAAGGAGAATTAAGCATGTACACAAGTGGATGCAGGCTTTGCAGAATAGAAGGAGCTGCTCTTGAGGTTAGTAATATTAAAACTGATTAGCTTTGCTTTTCATTTATAGGTAAGAATAACATTTTCTCATAAACGAGATGGAAATTGAAACTGCAAGAACCTTGTGGGTCAAGGTGCATTTGGGGATTTGAGGGGGATTTTATAGGAGAAGGATGGTTTTGTTTGGTTTTGACTTTTGAGTCCTCAGAGAGGTGAGGTCTTAGATGCAGCAAAGCCTGCAGAATGGATCTGCTTTCTGGCCCAGGCACTTTCCCATAGAGTCATGGGATTTACTCAAGCCTGTGTGAAGTGGCTGCTGGTGGATAGTGCTATGGAGAGGTTCTCAAGACAGGTTTAGCTCCTTTTCCTCATGGCTTGAGGGGCAGGGGGATGTTCCTTTCCTGCTCCCAAGTAAATGCAGTACAAATAAAAGGATAAGGCCGTGTATGCTGGCTCACGCTGTTGGGTGTAGCCATGTACGTGCGACAGCCTAGCTGCCAAATTCTTAGGGATAGGGGTTCCTCAGTGGAGGATGGAGTGACCATGTGAGTCAAAGCTGCTTTAGACGAAACTGAGGTTTGGAAGAAAGGTTTGCAAGGTACCCTGACTGAATAGATGTAAAATCAAATGTTCATGTCAGTGCTTTATTTGGATCCTGTTGACTTTTTTCCTGAATGTTTCACACTTCAGCTAGATTTTTCCTCTTTCCTTCATCTCCATTAGCTCAGTCCCTTTCTGAAATGTTTCTTGTTGCTTTTCCTTTTAAAAGCACTTTGAATCAAATGGAAGTTGTTTTCTCTTTTCCCTTTTGCCAACTGTGGCTATGTTCTCGTATCTGACTGGAAGAAACCTTTGCTTCCTTCCCAGGCTGACCCTGGGTAACCCTGCTGCAGCTGCTCACATGAAAAGCCTGGGATTCTCAATACAAGCTGAAAGGCACATGCAGGAAAACTTACTTTTTTCTTTCTTTCTATTTGCTGACAAACAAAAACCCATTGGGGAACTGGAAGGTTTCCCATTTGGTTTACTTATGGTGGTCTATGAATTGCAAAAGTTAAAGAGGAGGAAGAGTTCTTTAAATGAATCTCAGCTCTTGAGTTTTTAAAGTTGAGGGTGTGGGTTCTGTAGCCTAAGCATGAAGAGAGGATACTCTGCAGTGAGAAATGTAGAAAGGCATATCATTGAGTATTTTTCTATTAATCTTTAACCAAAATTAATCAGAAGCACCCAGGGGAGAGCGTCCTAGTACAGAGCCTTAGTTAAATAACCTCTGTTACTTTATTTAAAACATTTGGAAGTACAGTGTGTGTGGAGTTGACATAGGAAAGTAAAAGATACATGCAGTGAATGAAATGTCAGTGTAATTTGTTGTCTACATGTATTGAAGAAACTGCTTCCAAAACTGTTTTCCTCATCCACAAAGGTAGCTTAGGGAATAGTTGCTCTGCCCCTCCGTGTTAGCCACCTACTGTAGTTTCCCACCTCCACCCAGTGGCTGTACATCTGTTCATAGGGCTGTGCTGGAAAACAGGTCTGTGGTAATTTGCTCAGAGTAGGTAACTTGTATGTAAAAAAGAGAATAAAGAGAATAATAAGTTTTTCTGTTGGCAGACTGGGGAGGGACTAGAGGATAGCCCAGTGCATTTTGTTACCTGCTGGGAAAAATTACTGTAGAATTACAACTAAAGAGGAAAATCCTGTCATATCATGGGTGACACATGGGGCGTTAAATCCCATTCGCTGCCTCCAAAATAGGCAAGAATTGAAAGCCTTGGTTCCCTTGTAAAATCTGACAATGAGATGTAGGGTATGGGCTGGAACTGGGGGAAGGTTTACTGGTGGTAGCCAAGCTTTGGTTCCTTGGGAGCTCAGGACAGCTCCTTTCTGCGCATTTCTTGCTTCCCTATGCATCTCATATATACAGACACAGGCATGTAACCTGCACTGCTCTTCTTTCCACATGCTAAGAGTACCAAGCTGAGCATACCAACAAGACATGGATAGACAGATGGAATATAGATGTGGTTTGGGGGGTTATTTTTTTGCACTTTCTTCAGTGTAGCTGCTGCATATACTGGTGCTGGATGGAAGGATTTGAGTGTCCCAGTATCCTGTGACCTGCTTAGAGAATTGGAATAGCTTATGGTTGTGGTTCATTAGAGGAAGAGATTTTAATATCTAGAAGAACATGATGACTAATACAGTGGAATTTATATAATAGCAGCTGTATATCTGCAATACATCACTCCTGTCTGTATTTCTGTGAAAGTATGTAGTATGTCCTGCTCTCCCAATTGTGAGTACCCCTTGACAGCACTTAGTGATTATCCAATATCTTCTGCTTTTTGAGGAGATACCGGTCCATTTAAGCATTGATAACACCTATTTAAAAACACAGCCAGCAGCCTTTGATGTGAAGTGTATGATGCCTATGGAAAAAGCACATCTCCAGTTGAGCTAGTTTGTAAAGAGAGCTGCAGCTCAAGTGGATGTTCTTAAAACATGCTGTTTGTCCTCAACAGTGTCATGATTCCTATGGTATCCTTAGGAGTTCCTGTAAAGAGCATTGAATATAGCTAGATGATATGTCAGTAAATTAATTAAAGGCAAACTGCAGAGTTTGCAGAAGGGCTGACTATATATACATTGCATTTCTGGCAGAGCTTGCCATGAACTCTGCGGGTCTGCTGTGCTGTGCAGACTGCCAGCTAATGCCTTCTCTTGCTAAGACCATGTTAGGTCCAAATTTTCTTCTGTATTTACTTCGCTTCATTGCTTGCAACAATTTCAGCAGCGCTGAAAGAAGAAAGTGCTTAGGGAGGAGTTTCCTACAACAAAGCCAGGTAATCCCTCTTAGGCTTTGACCATCATGGGTTTAGCCCTTGTGCCACTTGTCCACATTGCACCCTTGGTGGGATTGTTTTGATGCAAATGCTTTGAGTGTCATTTTTGGTATCCTTGTTGCATTTTTATTTGAAACTAATCAACAAAAGCCTCTGTTACACACCGGCATAGCCTCATCTTTGATCTTTGTCATAGTTGGGAAGTGCAAGGAAGAAGGAAACAGAGGATACATGAGAATGATTCTTGATTTCCTTGCATGTATTATTTGATATTATTCATGTCTCAGGTATGAAGGAATGCTGGTTTAGGTTGCAGCAGCTTTCTGTTTTCCAGGCAATACCTTGTGTATGCCAAAACCTGCTTTTGTTGCAGAGCATTTCAGCTCCACTATTCCCACTTTCCTTCCCCCTCCTTCAGAAGAGACAAAGGTCACACAGAATCGCCCTTCCTCTTCACTCGGATTAAAATCCCTTGGCCTATTAGTTCACAGGGACTCCTTCCAAATCCTTAAAAGGGTTATTGGCAGAGCCTCAGCTGGTGCAAATCAGCCCAGTACCGTTGCTTCTCGGTGGCCTGCTGCCAGGAATGGCTGGCTGAGGAGCCCAGATGATGTCTTATACCTCATTCCACTTTACTGTTGGGTCTGAAAAAGGGTTTAATTTGCAAAGGAAAAACTCCTGGAAGAAGAGGTGTCCTAGGAATGGGTCTGTTCCATGCTGTGTGTAGCTCATGGCCTTTTCTTAAGAGGAACTAGGCTGGATTTGTTTCTGCGGCAAAAGCTACGTGAGGCAGCAGCAAGCAACAGCAACTCAGCTGCCAGCTTTCTGGTTGTTTGGCCATATGTGGGGGACCAAGCATTTTGCTAATAACTCTCTCTAGTCCTGTTAGACACATTGAAAAGGGGGAGGAAAAATATAAAGAACAAAATAAAAATCTTCTTATCCTGGGTTTAGATACATCGAGAGACTGATTCATACTTGTGTCCAAATTGGGCTGGGGTTACTGGCTGCCTTTGATGCTGTGGCTGCCCTTGGGGCTGTGCTATCCCTGTCCTAGGGGTGTCAGAGGTGTCAAGCACTGAGTTTCCAGCCCCTATTGCATGGTACCCGTAAGTCAGCAGGCTACAGCCAGGCACCAGCCAGCCTGGCTGGCTCTGGTACAAGGCAGAATCACAGGAAAGGCAAAGAGACCGCCGGGGCTTTAGGATAATAAACCGTCCTAGTGAAGCCTTCCCGAGGATGGTGAGTGAGAGTCCTCTGTGACTGTCTTTCCCACAGGAAAGGAGAAGGGAGGATACTAACCACCTTCGAGGAATGTGTTTAACAGATCGCAGGAGCCCGTGTGCTGACAACTACAATTGCAGTCTGGAATCAATACAGCCCCAGAGTTTGGAGTTGCATGACAAATTGCTTGTGAATGAAAATCTCTCCTAGATAAAGTGATACATTTTCAAGCACACGCTGAGCTTAGGAAGAAAAATAGCTGTGAACAAAATCCCCCTCTGCTGCTTTGATAGCCTCATCCTGTTCCCAGCAAATTACAACCTGACCAATGTTATGAAAGCATTGACTGAAAGTCAAGCTATTCTCTGCTATCATCTTAACAGACCCAAGTTTTAGGGTTGTTTGGAGCTGAAGGTGCTATGAGGCTCCACCAGTATCCGGTGTCTGCTACATAGATGTCAAAAGCAGGCTGGAAGGTCCAGATTGTTATGAAATTCTGAACTATTCATAAGCAAAAGTGAACTGAGCACACAGAAGTGAAATATTACTTTAGTTACTTCAACTCTATAGCCTGTCTTTCTGGATTTTCTCGTGAATGTGCTCACTTTGTACCACGATATAGTTCTGCTTCACAAAATCTTCTCTTGCCATTTACACTTATGGTCTTCCTGGCATTATTTGCTTCCAGGCTGTTTAGAGAAAACCTCTGTGACTGTGTGTCATAGCATAGCATGTTTTCAGTTTATCCCTAAAAGCTGACTGCAAGCAGCAGCAAAACAGCTGAAGGAAGAACTCATATCTATCTCCCATGTTTGCAGAGCTTCCTACTCCCCCTTTGTATGTATAAAAATTAACAATGGGGCAGGGGGTTGGAAATATCACAGTGACACCAAACTCCTTTAACTGACTCATCGACTCGGAGTTTCCATGCCACTCAACATAAACACTGTGAAAGTAGAGATTTTCTTGCCCTGACGTTCCACTGTGCTGCATGGTGGTGAAATCCCACAAGGTGCAGGGATTTTTTTCCTTTAGGGAGTCAAAATCTATGGAGCTGTGACTACCTCCCAGTGCCACAGGAAGAGCTCCAGACAAGGGATGCTGAGGAAAGTAAAATGCATCAGTCAAGCAGTGTGGCTCCGTACTTCAGTCAGTGCGACAGGTTTTGGAAACCAGTTTTAGTTTAAATGTAGCAGGCAGTCAATTTTGCCAAGTCTGGGCTCAGACAGGACTGGGATATTATTCTTTGAACCAAATATCAAAATCTTTAGCCAAAGAATATTTCTAAATGCTTCCACAAGGACTTTCCCAGCAAGAGTAAAAGCTGAATGGGGACCCCTTTTTGTTACTGCAGGTTTTACATTGGCATAAGCTACTGGAAAACTTTACAGTGGAAATGAATATATGGTTGGGGATATAGGAATTAAGTAGGGACCCATATTTTAAAACAATAACCTTTAGTCCTGAAGCACGAACCATCACTGCATTAGAATTCAGTGTGTTAGTGCTCAAGAGCTTTAAATGGGAAAAACATTTACAATCGGTGCTTTGCCTGAGGACAGGTTTTGACCTTTGTATTGATGGGAGGAATTTTTGTTCTGAGCTTCGTTTCAGGGTTACTGGTTGACATTCAGACGGCATCCAGAGCACATGCAGGTGACTGATGCCTGTGTGTTTAATAGCAAATATGTGTAGCATCCCATCTGCGTCACCAGAAACCCATCTGTAACAGGGGGTAATTTAAATATCCATTCTGATCTTTAATAGTAAATGCTCAGCAGCTCATCTACCATGATGTGTAGCAAAGATGATAAATTACGTTAGCAAAAAAAATCCATTAGAGAGACAACTCCAGGTTTTTTTCTATATGGATTTTGAAAATAATTTCTGCTTCCAAAAGCCTCCAAAATCTCACATACAAAGGATTTAAGTGATAGCTGCTCCATTTCTCCACCTAAAACTGCTTCCAGGGATGGTAGCGCCAGTTCATTTGCCTCTGTCTTTATTCTGTCTGTGCTTTGCAAAGTGCAGTGTTTTTTCCCAGGTACTTTCAGACAGTTTGGTAATACAAGCGATGGTCATTCAATACCTGGCTAGCATTTGATGTAGGTTGTGCACTCTGATAGAAATCCCTTCCAAAGAAGACTCAAAAAAAACCCAAAAAAGCCTGGAAAATTCTGCACCCATTGGCTTTCTCCTAAGAGTTGGTAGATTTGTTTAAGTGTTTTTATAAGTTAAAATGTAGAAGTTTGAAGAAAGTAGTAGTAATTTAAAATCTCTATGTTAGCTCACAGGCTAATATGACTCCAAAATCAGGCCATCCTAAAAGTAAGGGCAGATGAAGCAGCCTTAATGGAGGAGAAAGTGAAGCCATACATTTCATCTGACAAAGCCTTTCCTGATGTTACCTGCTAAAAGCATCGTCATTCTCTGACAGCGCTTAACCTTGTGCTAATAAGTGCCACCCCCTCACTTGTACCTGCCACATTGTGTAACATTGGAGAGTTTAAAAATAGCCTGCGATTAAAATGGTTTGGGTTTTTTATTTTGAAGGGGGAGCCAGACCTGTTAATCCGGTTTACAGAGCATGGCTGCTCTGAACAGTTGTGCTGCCGCAATGGAGGGGGTGGCAGTCAGCCAGCCTTGTGCGGGCAGGCAGGGATGGAGGAGCAGCAGGACAGCAGTGAACCAGGACAAATGCCTGGTGAAGAATTCCCCTGGAAAGCCATAGCCATAGCGCATCCTCATTTTCTGCCTCTGTTCCTTCTCCACGGTGGTTCATGGTTCTCTTAGGAAGACTCATCATCATCCCTTCTGGGGCTACATGTCTGAGCATTTCTCTCTTTCTGGACTCCCTGCATGCTGATTTTGGGGGTGATATCTTTTCAAAGCCTCCTCAGACCACTTACCTACAGAGCATCTGAGGAGAGCTATTTACAGGAAGCACCATACCCATTTTCATACAAATTAGCCATCAGCCTGGGACTTGTGATGAATCTCAAACAGACTTCTCTTTGTCCTGTTGGATGGGTTTGAAAAGAAAATTTATGGTTTTTGAAGTTAGTGCAGTGAATTAGGAGCCACTTGTCCAGTTTCTGGTGCATAATATTGTCGCGTTGCAACATGTTTGTGCTGGAGTCGAGAGGCACTGGTAAGCAATGGCTTTGGCGATGTGCAAATCCTTCCCAGGCACCTTTTCATCTCTAAGTGTGTGTATCCTGATGGATGAAAACCCCCTTTCTGCCCTCCCCTTCCTGAGCCCCCTCCTTTGAAGTTCAAACGCCCCCAAAGCATATTGAATTAGCATTGAATTTCTGGTATGCAAGCAGAAAGTTCTGAACAAAATACAACCCTACGGTAGGTAGCTTCTGCTCACTTTCTTGCATGTGTTGACGGAGTGTGGGAAAACAGATGGACCAAGCTTTACCAAATGCAATTTGAAAAGCATGTAAGCATGTAGGAACGAGTGGCATAGGCAGCTATTAATACTTTATTAATACTTTATTAACACTGGAGTTGTAGTTAAATAAGACAACTTTTAAACATGCCAAGGTTTTTTTTCCGTAATACCACTAATTGCTAGAACACACTTAGAAGGTGTTTAACTTGCTCCAGCCACTTCATAATGGCATCTTTCCTACTACAAAAACCAGAGGGAATGAGGCTGACTTGCCCACACAAGCTCTTTTTAATTTACTAGCCTGTAGTTTGGGTGTGTTTTGCTTCAAGATCTCATCAGCTTTTCTCATGGCTCGCAGTCTGTGTGCTCTGTTGCAGTCATGCGCCGCCACCGTGCTGATCAGGCTTTGCACGGGTCTCTAAGCAATTTGTTAACTTTTTGTAGCTGAGCCTGTTAAATGAGATGAAATGAGATTTCTGTCCCACAGCATGGCAGGGCTAGAGCGGGTCTCACTGAGGCTGATGAGATTTTTAGGTCAGATAGTTAGCTGGTTATTTCACAAACCCTCAGCTGTGGAGGAGAAGAGGTATGTGTCTGCAGCAAAGCCACTGGTCTTCTCTGTAATAAGGTATAAATAACACTTCCCAGCTACGATCAATGACTGCCTAACGACTGCTTAGCAAACATTAGTGAATCCAGTCTGGATTTGACTCTTCTGTGCTTGGCTCTGTAAAGCCTATTTTTTCAACCAGAAAAAATCTATTAGCCAGTTCAAACCTGTTTTCATGCTTTTTTCCCTTTTCAAGTTGGTTAACTTTAACAGTGTACCGTGAAGAGTACTCCTCTTCATGCACTTAAAAGAAATTTCATTCCAAGTAGTATCGATGCAAAACTGCACATCAAAACCCCACCTTACAGATGTGTCGCTCCCACAAGCCTGGAGTAAGCTTCCCTTGCTTGGGGAGGTCTAATAAAAATAGAACATAGAGAGTCTCTGTTTTCTTTTCTTTTCCTTACATTGAAATGCTTTGATCAAGAAGGTATGGTGCAAATAACATCTTGCTGCAAAGAGTGCCTTTTTCTGAAGTTATTTTTGACAAATTTGCTTACGCCTTCTCTTTGTGGTGACACTCTCAATTCAAAATGCTTAGGCAGTTGTGATGGGACCGTTCCTTCCCGGCTTTGAATATATGGACAGGCATTTCAAGATTTCATCTGTATGGAGTATTTCTAACAGGTGGTTCTTCATAAAAGACAGATACAATACTTGGTAATGGCACAGTTAGCACTTAAGCAGATTTGATATTTAATTGCAACTTCTCAACCAAGACTGCGACAATTGATTTCTAGTGTGTTTACCGGTCTGGACCCATCATTTTTAGGGCAGTTGCTTTCTCAGAGCAGCCCTGATGAGTTCAGAGTACCCCTGAAGGCTTCAATTGCAGCACAGGTCCTTGCTTTTCAATATGCTATGAAGCCCATAGGTGAGGTTTTGCCAGTGTTCGGTACAACACAGGAGGTGGCAGAACAATCTTATGTCTTAAAAGAATTTACCAGCCAGCTCTTAGGAGGGAAAACTCATTGCAGGCCAAAGACCAAAGCTAACATGCTCATGCTGTTCACCCCTTCCTGGGGACCCCATGAATACACTTGTACAGTCCAGTTCTGTACCACTAGGTCGGACAAGAGGAGTCGGTTATCAACTGTTGTAGCAGTTTAACGCTACAACATGTGCAAGCACTAAAGGCTAGTTAGTGTCCTGCAGCTCACACAAGCATGTCTGGCTCCTCTGTTTTGCCCCCATCACAAGTCTGCAGCATGTCGGTCTCTTCATCATAGATAGGTACCCTGTGAGGTCCTCCAAACCACAGGCTGTGTTGAGGCTTGATTCAAACCTGCAGGATGCAGTGACAGGGCTTCTCATCAGCAAGCCTCACTTCCTTCTTTCCTCACCTATTTTGCATGTAACGGCTTTGTTTTTTCTATGGAAAGGTTTATTTTCCCCATTGAGCACCATTAAGGACGGTCATTAGGGCTTGGTGTGTGTGTGTCACTTGGAGGAGTGTGTCAGACCTTGAGTCATATCTGACACTGTCCTCATCTCTTGTTCAGTTGCTCATTTTAGGAGCTTTTGGAATTGCTCTCTCTTTGTTCAGGCTTGAAAGATGTCTGTCTTTTCCTACGTGAACCCTGTTGTTTATTTAATGACAGCCTTTCTGGGAACAAAAAAATTAAACAGTCCCTAACCAGAAAAAAAAGTGTTTACAGTTACAAGGGCTCCTGAATTAACTCTTCCGTGTTCCTGCGAGGATGCTGAAACTGGAGGAAACAAGCTTAAACTTTTCTTTCAGTCACTTAAAAGTAAAAGAACATCACTTTTTCCAGTCCTGCAGAATGACTTTTCTACCCGTTAAGGTTTCGGATGAGCTCATGGCTGGTGAATGTTTTATGTTGGAGGCTTACTAAAATACACGTGCAGAAGTTGCTTTCAGTCCATTTTTTCTTATTTTGTCCCTCTGGGTGCTCGTTTTCCCATCCGGGGCAGGTGTTTTAGGAGGAATATCAGAAAGGAGTTATGAAAAATTAAATCATGATTATTTGCACCAGGAATCCATTTAAGTGTTAATGTAATCTGCCACAAGCTCAGTTACACATTTCAGCAACCTGCATGTGCGTGCTGTCTGTTAGCTTCTCAGTGCCTTCATGTGGTCTCCTGGGTTTGGAGCTTCTTTCCCTTCCTCTACAGTTCTGTTTTTTAAACATACTCCCTGCTCAAGTGAGAAGTGACATATTAAGGCCACAAGACCAAAACTGGGGAATTTAAGAGGTTTGGTCTTTTTTTGTTTGTAATGTGTGTGTTTGTGTTAGCTGCATGTTTTCTGTTCAGTTCTGAGTGCACAGACATGGGGGGCTGTTGTAGAGGCTGACCCCTTACTTCCAGTTCCAGATCAGTACTTTCCAGTTTGACATACCTGTTCAGCAGTCTGCACCAGTCAACCCAGTGGCCAACCTGCTGCTCAAAACAGAGGAGCTGGTGTTAGGGCGTGCGGAGTCCTGGCAAGATCCAGCCCACCCTTCCTTTGCCAGAGATGGTTGCTCTCAGTGGGATTTTATACTGAATGTTGCAAGGAAAAAGCCTTTGAAGTGAATTAGTGGGGAAGGAACGGGAAGTGCTTGTAAAGGAAGTACAGAGCAGTGGGGAACTAGGAAGAACTGAAAACTTCTACTTAAGTGGGTGGTTTGGACAAGAGCATGAACACTACAAGGAATGTGGAAATAAGTGGAAAATACAGATGCTGTCTGATCGCAGTAGCAGAGAGCACTAGGTAGGAAGTTCCCATTGTGGTACAAAAGCTGGTGAGCAGGTTTGGGGAGGTGAGTAGCGTTACCCTAGAGGCAGTACAGTGAGGTGGTCTCGGTTGCTGCAACGTAGATGGAGCAAGCTGAGCAGCCAGAGCAGGAGCTCACAGCAAATGAGAAGTGCTTGATGGGACCAGGAGGAGGTAGAGAAGAAAGGAGAAGTTTGTAATGGGTCAGGAGAGGAAGATCAGCTGGGACCCCGCAGCTAAGACACGCTATCTTCCAAATGTGGTGTTGAGTGATCTTCTCATTGCTTTCACCTTAAAAGAGAACAGTGACTAGAAACAACACAAGTTAGTGTTTTCGTGACAGTCTGGAGCATCTGGCTTGATCCTGAGGAATTGTAATTGTATATCACTGGTGTGCATGCTTTCCTAATGAGCCTAACAGCTTTTGCATACCAACAATATCGTATGTGCAAGAAGAGGTTAACAACAGTGAATAACCTTGGCTGAGGTGACGTGAGCAAAAAACCTGTGTGAAGTTCTGAAAGAATTAAATGTCTTTGTGCAGAGGTGATGTACTGGAGGGAAAAGGTACAGGAAGGGACAGAGTTTTAGTTCTTTTAATTACCAGAGATACTCCTATCTTTGCTCTGTTTGCTGCTATGGCTGCTGCCAGGATGCAGGGATGCTGCTGGGAAGCTGCGGCTGTTTCCTGCTGGGGTGCTGCTGGTGAAATGTGTGCAGTTTATGTCCTGAAATAGAAACTTAAAGGCTTAGTTGTTGGGTTTTTGTCGCTTTATGTAACAGTCCTCCTGGCTTTGGCTAAGTTTGCAATGTGGGTTTTAAGTAGGAAAATAAAAAGAACAAATCAAAAAATGAAAGGAAAAGAGAGAGAAAGAAGGAAGGAAGGAAACAGTTTTCAGTTGACATACTGAGCACTCATCCTTGTGTATCCTTTCCTTCAGGCAGGAACAAGAACTGTCTCTGTTTTTTCTAGGCCATTCAGGAAGTCTTACAGAGCAATAATAGCCCTGTTATCTAATAGTCAAAGTTTATTTAGGCTTTCACTACTTCCTCTGCCCACTTGAACCCTCCCCCTCACCCTCCCCATGCAGTTTGCTGGGCTGCTCTAGCCCGAGCTCAATTTGACAGCCAAATGGGGGAGGGAAGTTGTGGTCTGCATGTCATTTCCATTACACTCACGCATATTTTCATCTGGAAACTTTTTCTTTTCCCTAAAGACAACAGTAACAACAGCAAAAAAACCCACTCCAAAACTATGGCAATAAAGCATCCTGTCCATATTCACGGCAGTGCTTTGGGAATGCGCCCACATGAGAGACCCCCAGAGCGTTACACATGTGCTTTAATCCAGCAGCACCAGTAATTTTGTGTGATGTTGGCTGAAGAAGCCTTCACTGCCCAGAAGTTACAGATGTTAAATGTTAATTTTACTTGGGTATGTTTCATGAACGGAACAATCAGATAAGAGCACTTCTTCATTAACCATTGCAGAAACCTTTATCTTTTCCTTCCTTTCTTTTACTTTGAAGCATGCTGGCAATATTATGATAAATTAAGATGAGGCAGTGGATGATAAACCCCAAAACGGTGCTTTGGTGGTTGTATTTGCTTAGAAGTTGTCATTCAAATGTTTCTGATGCTTGGAAGTAATAGTACATTGGGAAAAGAGGTGATGTGAACTGTGCCATGCAGTAATATAGATGCAGTGACACTGCACTGAGGGGAAAAAGCAAACATTCAATGATTTTGCCAGTTTTTCTTTGGGCTCCACTTGTTCAGCTAGCAGGATGCATGGTCTGAGTCAGCAAAGACCAACTGGGAAGTCATTTGAAGCTGGTTAGCCCTCAGCTCACCCTTCTTCCAAGCAGTACAGCAGGTTTGGCTCTAAAGGTGGAGGCGATATTGTATGCAATGTTGTATACAATATCATATACAATACTGAGAAATGCTTCTAGGGTTTTGTTTTGTTTGGGTTTTGAGGTTATTTTTTCCCAGGGGCTTAAAAATCTATTACTAATCTCATTTTGATTGTTTCATTGTTGTCCATTTGATACCTTCATGCAATGAGAAGGTGGGCCTTAGTCGGCAGATGATGCTCACCTTCCATTGGGCAGCTCTCGGATAAGGTATTCCCTTCACAAGGCAATTCCTTGTTTGCAGGCAGTGAGCAGCTTAAACACATGTCACATCAGATACAGAAAATGTCAGTGCAATTTCTAAGTGAATTGCCGGGTCCTTTTAACTTTTAAAAATAAAATCTGAGGCTGTTATTTTGTTAAGGTAATGCTGCATTATAGAGCAAATTATAGGGCAGTGGAACACCTATGGGCATGTAACATTTACAGTGCAGTCAGGTAAGCCCATTATAGTGTGAGATGCCCTTGTGGTTACCACATCTTTCCTTCTGTGACATATGTGAAAGAAAAGATCCAGTCCAGCCGTTTATGCTAAATCAGAGACTTTGCATAGCTACCATTTCAACTCCTCTTCTGAAATGCTGATGTTTATTTCTGTATTTGGTTTATCCTGTAAAAGGACTATTTGGCAAGTCAAGTGCTTAAAAACTTCTAGTTCTTCTTTCTCTTTCTATAGAGCCAGTGAGTTGTTTGAAAGCTTAAATAGCATTTTTGTATTCTATTCAAAGAAATAAAGAAGCATGGGATTGTAGCATCTGTTTTGCAGGTTTCTATTACGAGGAGTAATCACCTTGTGGCATTACTCAAACCAAGGAATTGGATGTGTACTAAAAAAAATATGCACAGAAATTATCATTTGTATGTCTGTTCTCCTCAGTTTTTGTTGACGATGGTTAGGGCTGAGATTGTCAACTGCAAAATTTCACTAAGGGTTTTTCTTCTTCATTTCTGCATCCTGGCACTAAACTGGGACTGCTGTGTCCAAAAATATAGGCTGGTAGAAGGTTTGTAGTGGGCGCAGGTATGCTTCCATCCTCTGCTATTGATGCACAATCGCTGCCTTCCATTGGCGTGTGCTAGGTTTAGCCTCATCCCAGTGATGCTGGCTGGCGTGGGGTGTGGCACTGGCGTGGCTTCATGGATTGTTCCCTCTTTGGCTGGGTTTGGAGCAGAAAACATGAATGCATATCCCCCATAAAAGCAAATGTATATATTTGAACCAGACTGTGCTAGTAATGTATATTCTGCACTCCAAGCAAACAGCTCCTGAGTGATCTTGTGGCCTGTGGTGAACCTGTGCATCTGTAGTCTGTAGCAGCATGCAGAAATCACATTTTCATGTGACTGCCCCACCTGCACTCTGCCTACGTAACCCCATTTCTGACCCCAAGCCACCACTACAGCTGCCCTCAGTCGCTGACACAGGGACCCTGGTCCCTGTGGGATTTGTGCTGCTGCTCTGCTGCAGCAGCAAACTGAGGGCTTGGAATGGGCATTATAGCTGGTGCAAAGAAAGTCTGAAAAGCTCTTCCTCTTCTTAATCTACTATTTAAAACATAGCATTGGCATATTATTTATGTTCTGTATTATTTATATTAGGAAAATTGTTTATTTATAGAAAAGCAGCTTCGGAAGTTTGCCAAATTTGTAGCTTCAGCCTAATTATCCACTTCTGCTAGTGCAGTTGCAGTAGGTCTTTAACATGTACTAATGGGAGAGATGAAAGTTATTGCCAGTTACAAATTGGGAATCCTGATGCAGGTCTTTTGAAGATTGTAGGGGATGAGAATCAAGATTTCCTTACCATCTCTTCAGGATAATCTGTGGCTTTGGTTTTGCTGTTCAGATATAATGTAGGTAATTCAGCCAACCTATAGGTGAGCCAATGGGTAAAATTGTTGTGCATGAGACAAATCACAGGATCTACTTTTTGTCAGGAATCTTGTGCTACTTATTGGAGGAGAGGAAGCAAAATGCAATAAGTAATCCATGTTAGGGCAGATGAGCAGGATAAAACAGTTGTGTGATCTTTGAACCCCAAATTTACATTTCTGTTTTACAATTGTTTTTTATTCTTCTGAAATCAGGTTCAGGACGAGCAGTTGGACATTTTGTCCTGTAAAGCCTTTGTAATTGCTTACACCAGCTTTTCCCATATGTGTATGTTGTTGTGCCAAGCATGCAAGTCTGCAGAGCTCTGCTAGACAAATAACATTCATTCTTCAGGGTTTTTAAGCTAAAGCACCCCAAATAAAGCTAGTGTCTTCTGCTGTAGTTCAACACTAATTAGATTAATATTTGCTTAAAATGTTTTGAAGGGGCTTTAATGGAAGACAGGCAAGCAAGGCATGCGAAAGTGCTCTCTCCCCTCCCTATGTGTGCTGCAAGTGAGTCTGGGGTATATTTGTGACCAGGAAGAAGATTATGATGGGTCCTGTGGGGTCTTCTGGGCTGTGGTCCTGAAGGAGGGGAAAGGGCTAGGCAGCACAGCTCCTGGGGTGGCCTATCCCCCACTTTGTTGCCATGCCCAAAACCCAAGTAAGTTGCTGGGCTTTTGGGCATGTTGGGAGGACACTTTGTCCGTCTTAAGGCAGTTTTAATGGCCTTAAATAATGTGTAAGCCATCTGTTAACTAAGCTTTTAGTCTAAATGTGTTGGAAGGTAGTCCGGATGTGAGGGCATGCAGAAAGAGCGTTCCTGGATTTGCAGGATGTAAGAAATGAGTCCTTGAACCTCTACTTTCTCCTCTATAACTCTAAACCCATCTGAAGCACCCACAATAGGACCACTAGTCACAATTGCCAGTGTGTTACTCTTAGAGCTGGTCTTGGCTTTTCTTAAGTGCATCCAGTTGCCATAGCGAATCCTCTTGTGTTCAAGGTGAAGGCGTATTTTAGCAATCAGAATGAAAGCCTCATCATTTACTACGTATGTTTCTTATGTTAGTGAAAGAACATGCTGTCCACAACACTCCCAGAGATGCTGCACGCTGAACAACTTTCCACACTACAGGAGGAAAACATAATTTCTGAGGCTGCATCCCAGGGGTGATGTCTGGTGATAACATTTATTCCTTTGGAACTTTTGTTTCTGCGCAGATGGCAATTGCCACTGATGGAAAAAATATATTGGTACGGTATGAAACTGCACACCCACTTAGGACATAACTCATCCAGCCTTATTACACAAGAATATTGTTAAGTTTCAGATGTCTCCTGGAAATGACTTTAGACTTCAGGGAAGGTTTGGTTAATGTTGCTGAACCAGATGCAATGATGAAATGGTATAAAATTCATGTATTCTTTTCGCGGTGGTCAAATGATGTTAACCGCAACCATCTCCCAAGCACAATTCTCAGCTCATTGTTTAAAGAACATAATTAAATTCTTTAAATGAATTAAGACTTCTAATTTAAATAGTGTTGAGCTGCACGCAAGAAGTTCTGGTCTTGCGTAAAACCCCTAGGATGTAACCAGTTTAGTGCTGTGTGCTATATTGATCTGCCAAAGAAGGATATCCAGCAAAAATTAACAAGGGAGCTTGGCTAAAACGTTTGCTGTTGCTCTTTACAGGGTACTTGCCATGTGCATTTTTTACATAGCTGATAAAGTTGTAGGGGCATTGACAAACGTTTACTTCTGTTCATCTGCTTGGAGAATGTAAAAAACCCTAAACCTAAAATTTTCATGGAAATGTGATGGGGAAATAACTCATCAGATAGCAAATTACCTAATGTTTGCTTCATACAAATAAACCTTCTCTATTTACAAGGTGGCTTGGTTGATATTTGCCAGCACAGAAAACTTTCTGATGAAATGGTGCTATTCCACTTTCCAGACAAGGCTTTTATTTCCGTTTCATGGGCGTCAGAGTCTCTTCTTACAGCAGTTGCATCTAAGCTGCAGTTCAAGAATCCCAGACTTCTGGAAGACAGAGCAGGAAATGGTCCTATGCTTTAACAAACTGACAGGATTTTAATTGTTGAGTCTAATCTTGTCATTGGTTTAAATCAAGAGGAGATAAGCCTGCAAAGCAAGGGCATAAATGGACACTTCAAAGTTTCTTAGGTGATAAACACTCTCTACTTTCTTTGATTCCAGAGGGGGTTCTGAGGCCACAGTTTATAAACCTTATCATTTATACTCTATTTCATTTACTCCCTGATGGTCAGAACTATTTAAAGCTTCCAAGTCAGGTGAAAAAGAGCTTTCACAACTGAGTAATATAAATCACTTGAATAGTCAACGTACTTCCTTTTTCTGTCTGTAAGCCGGTTCTCTTTTCCCATCCATCAGCCAATACAAATTCCTCCAAAATGTTTGGATGTTAAGGATTTTTCTTCACTTCCTTAGCAAAAGAACAGACTTAAATTCCAAAGCAAGACCGGAGACCAGTTATTCACATTGGCTCTGTTGTCTACTTTCACTGTGTACGTAAGCCAGCATAACACACTTTGCAACCCTTGTGATGATGCAATTATGTGAAAGATTGTATTTTTTAATGTTAACAGTGGTGTTCTTTGATTCACTCAGCTGTGAGCAGGTTTGTCATCGCTTGCTATAGTTGTACTTTCTTTTCTTACTGTATTTATTATCTATCATGTGTCTGTGTAATGTGCTTTGGCACGTGCCTCACAAAAATGCTTTCTGAAATAGTACAGCAAAGACCATCATGAGGATGCTGCATTTTGGATAATTTTGCTGATTTAATACATAAAGTTACTTCTTCATATGCTTTGACTTTGCTGGAGCTTAGTACAAAGGTAGTGACAAGAGCATCATGTTATCCCTTCCCAGACAATAAATCCCTCACTGACCCAATGCTCCTGAAGAGAAGGGTGGATGGAGAGACCAGTGAAAAGCACCACATATGCCAGTTGTAGGGAAATTCTTTTTATGCCCCTGGAAAACAAGGCTTTCATCTTAGTGGGTTTTCCCCTTCGTGGTTAATAATGAGATTAACATTTTTCTCTCTGTCTTTAATTAAAATTCCACCTACTTAAATGGGGACCTGGTACTAAAGCACTGAAGTGAACGGACAGGCTCCTGCTAATGCCCACAGGATCTGATGGAGCTTGTCAGCAGAGCCAGCAGCAGGAGAGCATCTGACTTCTTGCCAGGCTTCCTGACATTCAGGGGACAGCAGTATCTGAAGGAGGGCTTCCATCCTCTAATCCTGGTCTCTGACCTTCTGATGGCTCTTAACTTTGAGTCTCTTCTCCTCGTCCACATATCAAACCATCAAGGGCAACACTGGACTCCTCCACCCCCTGAAGGAGTGGAGGGGGAATAACGCCTTCTGTCTCCCTCCAGCTGGGCTGTGCAGCTGTAGTGACTTTGAAGCCAGTGGAGTTTCTTTCCTTTTGTTTTAAGTTAGTCTATCTGGAAGAGGGCTGGAATTTTACAGAAGTGAAATGCATCTCATTAAGTGTGAGATTAAAACTGGTTCTGAAAGCATTAAAAGAATCTTTTGGTGTCTGATCTTCATGAAAAGTGCTTTGTTCGAGCCCATGTTTTATTAACAATGTTATGCTGGTGTGTGCTGTATCTTAGAATTACATTTATACTTTTCATTTGAGGAGCTGTATTCATTTGCCTCTCAAAATTCTATGGATATGTTCATGCAGAACAGAGAGAAGCATCATGGAAAGAGCACCTTCTCTTCATAGAGTGCTGCCCTTAGCTAAGGCTTACCAGATGCACACTATTAGTAGGGGAGCTAATAGAGACAGAAGGTGTTAATCTGATAGTTATCCCAACAGGGTGTTTAGGGTGTTTTAATTAAAGTTGTAAGATTTTTCCTTTTCCCTTTCCGTTACTGGTATTTCTGCTGCTACACTTCTTTGCTTGTAAGGTTAAGGGATTTGTGCATGTAGTTTGGGGTTTCTACCGGTAAACCAGCAGCAGATATTGATACATACATCATAGACTTCTTTTTTTCAGGCTCTAAGTGGCTCTTAACATCATCTAAATAACACAGAGTATTTAATTGCATCCAGTTACTCCTGAAAGTCTTACCTCTTGGGTTTTATCTTTGCCTCTCAATGTTACTTTTAAGCATCAAGGCCTCTGTGAGTGGTAGAATTAAAGGAGCTTCTTCTCTATTGATGTTTCCTGTGTGTCCTGGGTATGGTGCCTCATCTCATCATGGTAGCCCCAGCTGCCCTCCCTGTTGGTTTTCATGATGTTTTTGGAAACAGGCACCTTGGAAAACGAAAAGAAAGGTGCCTCAAGCTGGGTGCCTGAAAAAGGAAACCTCCCAGATGGGGATTGCAGTTGAAAATTTAAGCAGTAGAGGAGAGAGGGAAGCAGCAAACTTATAGCTGAAGATCCAGGAAAGAACTCCAAGTTTAGTTGTCATTGGCTTTTTGAAACCCATGCGAGTCAGAGTATGTGTGAAAAAGTGTTTTCCTGGTTTGATTTTTCCTCTGGACAATTCCTTTAAAAGGCAAAATTCCTTTAAAAGCAAAAGCTTCAGCTACTCTGGTTTTCATAGTAGTACCAGGTCTTCTTTCTTTAAGATGATTCGCTAAATGCCATTATTTTATATACTGGAAATCTGAAACAGCAAGAAAATCCCTGAGCAAATAACCAGCTCTTTTTCATACTCATCTAGCAGCTTTGATTTTTTCCTTAGCCTTTTGAGCCCTTTGGTGCATTTGTATTTGTAGAGGACAGTGCAAAGAGCAGTCAATATTTATTCTAGTCAACTGATAAATAACTGGGTGATTCAGGGAAACGTAGTCAGAATACCCTTGTCACGGTCATTGCTGACGTCTGGGACAACAGCAAGTTTATTGCTCGTTAGGTTTTTGCAGGAGTCGGTAATAAAAACCTTAAACATAGTGAGAGCTCCTAATGTAGGGACTGGGCACATAGTACATGTGGAGAGAGTTTTTGGTTGCAGAAACAAGGGGAGGGATCAGAGGTTTGCAATTACGCCTTACCCCCAGCACTTCCATTTGCCAGAAATTATTCGTTGTTTATAAACCCCTTAGCTTTACAAAGATTGGATGTGTAGTTAACATCCCAGCTTTTTAATTCTTCATCTAAAAGGTTCTCCCTGCCTTTTGTATGGGTTATTCTCTGTGCAGTCGCAGGAGCAGAAGAGGTGGCGTATTTCGTCTTTTCACATAGTATGCCGTTTGCAAAAGGAAGTTTGGGAAATATTAGTGGAGCTTTTCTTTTTAACTAGCTGAAGCTCTTCAACTAAGCTTTAACTATTCTCTTGCCACCACCACAATCTCTTGCAGCCCTTTCCAGTTGGCACCAACAGCCGGTACAGTATGGTCTGCTAGAGAAGCTGTTGCTGTCTGAAAAGTCTCCTGCTCTGAAGCTGCTTTGATTTTAACCAGCTGAGCTTCTAGCCTTTGTAGCCCAAATATTAGAAACCATACATAGCTCCGAAAATGCAGAAATATTAATTATAATGGAAGCTTTTCAGCTGTATATTGAAACAATATAATTCAGTTCTGGAAGCTTGGGATGGCCTCATTAGAACAGATCCATGTTTGAAATAAAGCTGCTAACAACTCTGGTGTGCTAGTTTAAGATGTGTGCCAGATGGTGTATGTTCAGTGTTTCTCTTCTCTAACAATATTTATGGTCTATACACTGGAAAAATAAATCTGTGGCTTTTTAGTGCAAAGAGCTCTGGTTAATATTTCTATTTGTGGTGTATTGCTCAGCTTCTAATTAGCTCTGTGTTTAGCAGAGGGAAATGTAATCCTATTATTAAAGAGTGGTTCTGGTCCACTCAGAGTAATAAGCACCCATTTGTAAAAATCTTGTTGAAATGCTCTTGTGATACTTTTGGGAAGTTTTTCCATATCTACAGTAGAGAAGAAGATTGTGATACACAAAATGACATCTCATTGCCTTCATGACAGTGAACATTCTGGCGGCCACACACCTTCTTCTCTGTCGTATTATTGCCTTCCTATGTTGCTGATAAATGTACAACTCAATGTAGAATATAAAACTGGCATGGGTTGTGTGGGGAGATGTTTTGTTTTTAATAAGACTCTGCAGGGCTCTCAAGTGCATTTAACAGAGCTTGTATCTCATCTTGCTTTACAGATGAGAGACATCCCAGATGGCATTCTGCACTCAGATCTAGTCTAATATCAGTTTCCATCCTGCTTGTGAATCATTTTTGAGATGTCCATGTGCTCTTGGGCACTGGTGTCCATCTGGTCCTCATGGGCTTGAGCCACTACCACATGAAATTGTGATTGTCCTCAGATGGCACAGAGGCACAGCTATGTCCTTACACTGAAATGTTTCAGATCTTCAGTCAGTCAGCCGTAACATATCCCTATTTGAAGTAAACCAAGTTTAAGTAAATGAAGAGCAGAGTTTCTTCACCAGCAAGGAGAGCAACATTCCTATCTGGAGGAGGCTGACAGCCAGAGGAGTAAGTTGTGCAGGCTTTTGCCCAGATGCAGCTCAGTCAAGGGAAGCATCACTGTGGAGTTAAAATCAGTGGCTTCCCTATACAGGCAATTATGGGATGGCAGGAGGATGGTGCGGAGAAGCTGTCTAGGGAGCTGGGGATGGTGGTTTTCAACAGGGAAGCCTTGTGGTATAGGGAGAAAACCCCCAGGGAAGGAGAGAAATGGGAATAATTTTCAGTCTTGGTTTGGTCTGATAATGCTTAAATTCTGAATGAAAACTTACTGATTTAACAGGTGTGGCCTCAGATATTTAGGGAATAATAGGCTAAAGCTATTAGAAAGGTAAAACATGTATTTCCTAGCATGCCAGAGCTTCTCATCTGTGACCTTTCAGAGAAAACATTGCTTTCTGCAGTGGAGGGGGAGACTGGTGCTGCTTTTTCCCCTTTGCTCATCATGAGCGTGTGCTCATTTCTCCTTCCAGCTCTCAGCCTTAGGAGCAACACTGAGATTTTATCCGTATCTATTACTAACAAGTACAGAAGCGTTCCCGGAAAATGACTTGCTGCCTATAAAATGTCACCTGACTTAATTCATCTGGTGAGGCATTTTCCTGAAGGTTAGTGAATACACTTGCTCTCAAAGATGGGTTTGGCAATGGATTCAAAACTCCTGAGAGGTGACAAGAAGGAAAAGGACTTCAGTGGCTCCTGGGAGCTGGAAAGGAGGAGTATCTCCAACTGCCTTTCTCAATGATCTCTTCAATGTTGCTATTGCACCAGCTCTCAAAGCAATCATGGGGACCATAGTTGCGAGTTATGGCTAAACCAAGTTACACAAGCACAGTGATGCTTTCTCTTTCTGGGTCTTCTGCTTTTGTGCTGATTATTTGGGCACATGCGAAGGTTGTTTTTGTGCCAGGGGAGAGGTTCTTGTTACCTGTGTAAGCTGGAGGTTTGTTTTGTGGTTTGATTGATGATTTGCGTTGGGATTTGGAGGGGTGTCTCAGCTCCGACCCTAAAACATAACACGAGGTGTTCAGCAAGTAGATGGTCGCTCTGTTTTGCGAAAAGCTGAAATTCACTGTGTGGCTTGCACAAGGCTCTGACATTTGTAAGTGCCACTGAAGCCCTCTAGTTAAGCTTCAAGCATGCCTTGTACAAGACTGGCTTGTGGCTTAACCTACAGAGAAGAGGGAAGGAGTTCAGCTAGATTTTAGGGTAGGTCACTTATATGTCCTGTCCCTTAAATGCTCTTCTTCACTCTGGGCATTGAGGAGAAGCTACCCTGGAGTCCTTTTGCCAGCCTCTTTGCTATTCATTCCCCATCATTATGTGTCTGAGTTACAAAGCATCCATCATTCTCCTATACAAATAGTTGGCTAATTATGTTATTTCGGTTGTAGTGCCTGTAGTCAAAGCCTTATGCTGTTCTTTTTCATAGTTGTAAAATAACAGCAAAAAACCCCAATCCTCTGATCAGTGGAGACTGAGCCATCAGAGGTAAAATAAGAGGATGCATTCTCTTTGGTTTCTTGGAAATACACCTTTTATCTTGGTATCCATCAGCCTTAGTACTCAGTACATATATTTCTAGGCATCTCTTTCCTTCCCTCTTGAGGGGAATTCTCACCATGTCTCTCTTTGCCATGTTTTTTTGGACTTGTGTGACAAGGAAGACGGAAAAACTGCAATAGATGAGGTTTTTCCGGAGAAAGGCAATAACACACACATCTGGTTTCTTATGGTACTGTTTAGAAGGAGGAAATCGGGGGTGTGGGGTGAGGTTTTGTTTGTGTTGCTTTTTTCTTTGGCTTCTCCCACCACACACAGGCTCAAGCCCTGTCACTTGAATTGAACAGGCTCCTTCGGATGTCCTTGTACTGCTAATGTGGTGGGTGTTCAGGAGCTGTCTTACTAGCTACTGTGGCAGTGGAAAGTCTGGAGCCTTTTCTGTCCCTGAATTGTTCTGGAGGGAAGTCTAAGAGCTGAGTCTCCCCATGTTCCACCTGGTACCAAGGTGCAAAATTAATGAGATACTTGGGTATGCCTAACTTCTGCTGGTTGGCAGGAAATACAATGAGACTGGGGCTTCTGCCTGGGGCTGTGCACACCCTGTGGAGTTAGTGCCAGGATCCATCATTCATGCTGTACCTACAAAGCACAAAGGAGCACTGGGGAGGGCAGGGTGTCTGGGTGTCCATGAACTGAAGAGATTTCTTCCCTTACCAGCACATCCCTTGCTTGACCTGAAGCACTAACATGGGCACAATCTTCAGAAGGAGACCTCTCCCTCCCCAGCTGCTGCAAAGATTTGTAGATGTCCTGGTGGCTCATAAGGCTACAGAATAAACTGGTTGGTTGAGGCCATGCTGGTACTCTGAGGCAGGTGGCACTGCCTTCCAGTCCTGAAGCCTGACCTTCTCTTGGGAAAAGGATTTTCTCCTTTATCCCTCCATAACACTGAGTATTTTGTTGGTGTTTGTTGTCTAATACCACTGGCTTGTTTTTAAAGGTTGGGCTTTACGAAAAGCCACCGTACACGTTATGTTTAGTGGTGTGATGTTCAAATAAGGATGGGCTGGTCCAGAAGCTTACACATGGACTTGAGCGTAGGTCTCACTTTTCCTAGTAAAGTTACTGCATCAGCCCACAAGATACTGCTCCTTATGGTTAAAGCACTACAGATGCTCCAGTCCTTTCTTGAAGCAGCAGGCATGTTATCGGTTCCTTTTATTGAAGCCTCATGCATTAGTAGAGCAATTGCTTCCCCAGCTCAATCATGCTGTTTAAAACTACGTATACTGACCTTCCCCTCTATTTTTTAGGGAGTATCAAACCTCACAGCTTGTGGTGCTGGTGGTAGTTTGCTTGGAGAACCCTGCTATGCTCGACCTGTAGTGCACACAATTAAGCACAACTTCTCCCAGGTTGAAGGTCTCAAGCAGCGAAGAAGCCTTCTTGCCTAATAAATTCAGGAGACCAATGTGGCCAGAGAATTTATTTTATGTCTTCTTTAGTTGTAAATTGAATTTTGATTACTTCAAGACTTTTGTATAGATGTACGTTTCCATTTGTGAATCATGATATCGTGGTCAGGAGACTATGCAATCTCAGCTGGGTTTTGCACACAGAGACTGTATTTGGTTATGCAGATGTTTTCAGCAAACAGTTGTATCAGAGATATCTTGTAAGAACATTTGTTGTGATTTGTCTGTCTGGGTGCTGGGGTTTTTGTGCTTCCCAGCAAGATGAAAGAAGAGCTGATTTGGTGCATGAAAGGCATGTTGGTCCTAAACCAATTGTTTATTATTTTCTCCAGACCAGTATGAGAGAGAATGTATTGGGTTAACAGCAGTTGACTGATCTGCAGCCTGTTTTTCTTCAGCATCCTCAAAGCTTCTGACCTTTGATCCAGTTCTTCTTACTGAAAAAAGAGGGTAACACCTGTCTCATAGAGTAAAGCTTTTTGGCTGTTCTGGTGAAGGGCTGAAGAAGAACAGGACATCTTTGTTTATAATTAATGTTTTGTTGCTCCGATGCTTTATTAATTCTCCTGTGTAAAGTGTCTTGAAAGAGTGTAAGGGATATGCTGCAGCAATAGATATTTAAATAGGAAACAGGGAAAAATAAGCTCTTTGTGCAGATTTCATGGATATTCTTTAAAATTACTATTTTAAATCTATTTTCTGTTTGTAGGCTGGTTTTAGGATAACTGTTTTAAGAACAGGTAGGGAAGTATGTGGGTTTTGTGCTAAGCCATTATGAAGACAGCAACTTAGGAAAAGAGTTTGAAGCTGAACCTATAACAGAGTTATATACTAGATGTACTTCTTATAACCAGCTAATTCATAAGCAGAATCATTGAATTCTCCATGGATGCATTTTTCCAGATTAATAGCATTAGGAGCTCAGGAAAGATGCTTAGCTTTTGTATATGAGTGTAACTTTGTTGCTCAGCATGTTTTAAGTGCCTAATTCTGCTCTTCTGAAGTATATGAGATCTTGGCTGTATATAAGATTAAGTACAGCTATGAAGCTGTTGTGTCTGTGTTTAAATATGTGTCTGATGAGACTCTTGGAAGTTAATTCTACCCTTGTTATTTGGCATGAGAGAGCTGGTTGTGCTCAATATCATAATTCATGCATCGCAATAAAAGAGTCAAAATGACTGTAGACCCTAAAGAGACTTCACATTTACTATTTTCTTCTGCTGGGTGCTAAGTCATGACAAACCCAAACATGCGGCATATAGTATCAGTTCAGTCTAGTCTGCAAGTAACATTAGCGGGGCCAGGAAAAATTGTTTTCTTTGGTGGCAGTTTCGGTTGTAGTTCTCATGGTTGTGAGACCATGGTCATAGTAGCTTCTGTAGCTTAGGAGGCCTTTTTCATGATGACATCTGTATAGCTCAAACTTTGAGCAAGGATAGAAACAACCTTTGAAGTGTTTTTTTTTGTGCATGCAGATTCTCAAAATTAGATGATCATAAATTTTTGGCAAAGGAGTTTTCTGGGGGAAACTGCCTACAATTAAAGCATAAGCAGATATTCAACCCCAAAGTTGTTACTCGTGTGTCTGGGATCCAGAAGAAGTGCAGATCTCATTCTGGGCAGATTCTACTATTTAGGATAGTTGAGTTGATAACAGCAGTCACATTGATTTGGATTTTAATGGAATCTTTAAGTTTCTCTAACAATAAAAATGTGCAACAGCTGGAATTGCACTACAGGTGCTTTTTAATTTATGTGGTCCCAAACCACAAAACGCAGTTGGAGAGCACAAAGAGGCACACTCTGTCCTTACATTACAACATCTTACCTTTTCAGTGTGCCTATTCCTACGTGCTTTTTCTAGTTTCTTGTCTTTGTATTATACACATCCAAGTTTAATAGAGAGAGTATTAACATAAGGTCCTATCCAGTCCAGGAACTAAACGTATTAGAAAGTCTGGTGTATTCATTATCGCTTTCAGTGCATTCCAAGAAGTTATCTGATAGTGGAGAGGGGAGGAAAGGTTTTTTATCATCCTGTGTTTTTCATTAAATTTAGGCAGAAAGGACTTCAGCTGAACTTCTAATGTGAAGGACAGAGGAGAACACTGAGAAGATCCTCCAGGTACTGCAAAGTGAAGTGAGAGGCAGGAGAGCAGTAGAGGCAACTTCTGTTTTAACTTGCAAAAGAAAGGCCATGTTTACCAGCTTGGAAATTCTTTGGAAAAGGGAATGATTGTTTATCATGTTCTATAGCCATTTTGGGAGCTTTTTAACAGGCTATGTTGTCTATTGCATACAAGTCATCTTTGCATGCCAACAGGATGTGAACTTTCTTCTCAAGTATATATTTGAAATGGTGCTAGAAGTGTACTTTTTTTGTGTAGTAATACGAGTGATGGGAAATAGCCTGTGTTTCTAGTTTTGAAGGTAGCTATTGCAACCCTGCTAGAAATACTGTGTATGGGAGCACACATTTCATCAAAGTTGTTCTTCTACCCAAACTCTGGAATTTCAAGCAGATTTTCCAGCAAGTTATGGTTTCATCATCTTGGTAGGACACCAGAGAGACATGCCCATTTCAATGCTGTCCCCTTTTCTAGAAGCTAAGATCCACCAGAATCCTGGCCCTGGGGAGGATGCTCAGATGGCAAGTCTGGAAGAGGCTTCGCTTTCTGGTCTAGCAGAAACTGTTGACTTTCAGGCTATGTTTTGAGCCTGTCTAGTAGCAGTGTGGATGCCATGAAGAGACTTGAGGATCAGGATTGGGGGAGGGATGTGAATAATTCACCTTGTTGCTAATATTCTCAATTTATGGTGCTATTCTTTTATAACTGATGATGCGCATTAAGCAATGACTGTAGACAGCGATGTTAATTTCACAATCAGTTTGACAGCTTTTCAGTATTTCTACTGAGCTCTTTAGGTAGTGAAGCCTCACTGACAGAAGAC
Organism: Amazona ochrocephala; assembly: GCA_039720435.1. Classification (NCBI taxonomy): domain Eukaryota; kingdom Metazoa; phylum Chordata; class Aves; order Psittaciformes; family Psittacidae; genus Amazona; species Amazona ochrocephala. Next base: position 17,158,334 of record CM077885.1, on the reverse strand, counting down.
AACATACCATACTTGCTCATGTGATGGTTGCCAGCATATAAAGGCTGTTCAGCAAGTGGCCTGTCCGTCAAGACCAGGATAAATGGATATGTTTGGATTTATCTCAGCTTCAGATGAGATACCTGCATTGGCTGCTTCCTAGAGGTTGGGGCGGGGGGAGCAGGAAAGAAAGGATTGGAGGAATTGCAGCCATGGTGTGAAGAGGTACAGTGATCCCAAGGTATCTCTGTCTTCTCCCAAGCCCTATGCAGAAATGTGCCTCCTTCCAACTCATCTGAGCCCTGGGGCTGTCGCTGGCTTTGTAAGTCAAGGACTTAGGTAGGTAATCTGCTTTCTGGTTGAGCAGCGTAACTGAATTAAGGATAGCTGTGTGGAGGAGAGCTCCGGCAGCTGTACTTCAAAGAAATTTGGGATCCTTATAGCCCAGGCTCTTTGATGCAGACTGTGTTTGTATTTTTTTGTTTGGATACATCTTTATAGGGGTTCTGGGTTTTATTTGTGCTATTCTGAGGACACCAGGATGAAAAGCTGAAAGTATAAACACATCTGGAACAGGGATTCCTTGGGGTCCTTGAGTCAACCCGGTAGAAAACAGGAGGAAAAAAGTCTTGTCCTGACTGATGACTTACAAGATTTAGAGCGTGCAGTGCAACAGCTCCATGCTTTTCTGGTACCTGGCCACGTTCAATTCATTTCATGGGGATTTTAATTTCTTAAGCAGTCAGTAGCAAGTATTCAACTCTGTTTTTCTAGGCAAAGAATAAAATCAGATGCTTGACCTCAGTACTGAAGCCCAATTTCTGTATTTACATTTATCATCTGAAAGATAATCTGAGCTCAGATATGAACATTTTTCATCTGCACTGGGTTTTTACAAAGACAACACAGTTACAATCAATTTTTCTTTGTAGGACAGAGGAGAGAGCAAGTTTGTTTCTCACTGTGGTAGTTCTGAGATTTTCTTTTAGCAATAAAAGGAGCCAGAAGGAAAACACAAGAATGTTTACCTCAGAAAATGAAATTTATATCACTTTAGTGGGAAATTGAACTTTGATTCATAACAGAAAGAGGAAAAAATAATGTAGATGTTTGCTTTCTTGGAAGTCATTCAGGGATGTGTTGGTTGGTTGGTTGGTTGGTTGGTTGGTTGGTGTTTGTTTTTCTTCTTCTATTAGCTAATTAAATGCCATCTTTTAATAACACCCTGAACACTGATTTCTCTCTCTAACAAGGTGAAGCGCTACGAGGTGGTCTCTCAGTCATCTCAAAATCCAGCATATTGCCATCGGAAATTATTATTGCAAATACTAAGTAAAGAGCTGCTGTTGGGCTGATCCCCATTCTGTTGGCTCCTTTGAGCAAGCTACAGCCAATACCTCACTCACTTTAACCCATGATCAGCAGAGGGATGTGAGCAGGCTTGGTGACGGGCAGAAAACAGTATGAGGAGGAATAGAAGCATCCTTATTGCCTGGTTCTCTGTTTCTGCATCTGAGAAGGCAGTATCGTTTAACTTTTTGCCTACAAGTGGTCCAACAGTATTTTATTGTATCAATAAAATATGGCCCCATACTTGGGCCTTGGCAAGGATTTAGAAAACAGAAACTGTGTTCAACCACATCTAGCTTATTAATATAGTAAGGACAGTCTGTGTAAGAGAGAGGGGTCAGGCATGATAGAAGATATCACCTTGCATGTAACACTGTGGCTGGTAATACGTGAGTGTGAAAAACTGGTTTATACCTCTCTGCCCAAATGGTGCAGATCAGCTGGAAGAAATAAAAAGGTGGAAGGTGGACCTGTTCCACTAGCAATAAAAGTCCATCAGTCAGGTTGGTGGAGGAATCTTTGCTGTAACCATCTTCGACGTGGGGAGGATGTTTTTGAAACATCTGCTTCACTCAAGGCAAGGGAAGATCTCATTGTTTACGCAGAGCAGTTCATATTGCGAACACAGACACTTTAAAATAGTGCTCTCTGTTGGTGTGTTGTTCATGGAAAAGCTTGCTTTCTGGCATGAAATAAAAGGGAAAACTGCGAGACGCAGCTAATTATTGAAAGAATATTAATAGAGAAATGACAGCTTGGACCCTCCCCTGCTAGGCTAGGCTGCTAAACTGAAAAAATTGAGCTGCATGTCTTTATTTGAAGTGTATTATCATTGCTAGTGAGTCATGAACTCCTATAGAGTTAAAACAGTACAAATCCTGTTATTTCAGGTGGTTGTGTAAACTGCTCAGTTTCTATGTAATTCTGCTGCTTCTGCTAAATACGAGACACAGAGAAGGGGAATAACGACTCCTCGTACTCAAAACCTTCCCTGGTGAAATTCTACTTTTGAGAACAGTGGTTTTGTGAGGAAAAACAGTACAAAATAAAGTCACCTTTTTTCCCCCTTTAATACCCACCGGGCAGATCTGTGAGGCCCTGAAGCAAGTCCCCAGCAGGCAGGATGGACTGTTTGGGAGCTAAGAAAAATATTTAAAGGCTGTGTAAATATACAGAGAATCAGTGCATAAACCACTCCTGGTAACTAGATGCTGACTTTCTGTTTGCTCCACCAAAGACTGGAAATGAGGCATCCGCCTGCAATAGGAAAAGAAGAAGAGGGGGACACAGCTTGCTGTCCCCCCTTTCAAACAACATTATGCTCTCACTAGGTCGCTGTCACAGCTTTGACTGCCCCCAAATCGCCATCCCGTGTCACCGTGGGCAGCTGTGTTGGATTTAAGCTGAGGGGGCAGGCTCTGCAAGGGCTGGTATTGGCAATAGCTGCTGCAGAGAGCTGCAGGTGCTGCACAGAATGTGCTCTTCGCCATTAACGGGTCAAGGATAATGAGCATTTTTAAAGGTATTTTCATTAATATGTCTCTTGCAGACCTGTTCATGTGCTGGAGCCAACAGCGAGCTCTGATAAGTTCCTAAAAGGAAGGGAAAAGTTGCCAGAAATCTGTAAATTTTTAGGTGCAGAGCTTTGGGGTTTTTGTTTCTTTGAGATTTCCCCCCCCCCCCCCAGATTCCAAGAACAGATTTCTCAGGTTTGGGTTGCAATAACTTTTCATCCATTAAAATAACATTTAGCAAATAGGCTTACAGCAATGCTGAGAAGGACAAAAAAAGGATTAATCTGGCCACAGCTCATGCAAAAGCCCCTTCTGTGTGCAGAGTTGTGCTCAGCTGTGTATCTTTGAGGGGAAAAAAGCAGGTGATCTCAGATCACTTTAAAAAGGAAGATGGGGTAGTACGCACGCATTATCTATTGGTTAATAGCTGTTCTCTTCTTTGCAAGTAACAAGCTGCAAAGCAAGAAGGGACAGGTACAAGAAAAATAATTGGGAGCTCTTGCTTTTTCCCAGATGAGTCAGTCTTCCTGAGAATATTGCCTTTGCCATTTATGCATATGATGAAGAAAAAGAGCAGAGATTTAAAGAAATACTCTCAAATTCACATGTGGATCAAACTGTACTTTGAAACCTGCTTCACGCTGCCCTTGCTCATGTTCCCTAATGCAGGATTTTTGCATTGCAAAGAGCCTTAAGTTACCTATTTTTTTTTTAAGGCAGTCCTGGAATTGAGCCATTAAATGTAGATCTGGATACGCGCTGCCTTGCATGTTTTAGGCTATGTCCAAAGACCCTGTTGCCAGGAACACGTGAGCACCCATAGGGAAAACCCCTCCGGTGGTCTTGCCAATGCCACAGGCAGGAACACCATGTGAAATGCTGGGCTGAATAGCTGGTGGTTTGAACAGGGTAGTTTCCCATGGCAGGTAATTCAGGGAGGTGTGTTTGCTTTGGGGCACAGGTAAACTGCCTTTATCGTTCGTATTACCTGCCCTGTGCTGTGGACTGTGTTCTGCACCATGTCTTTATCCCTGCAAGTCAGAGCATAGCATTAAGTGAGGGCAGGATTTGGTTTAACAACCCCAAGCACGTGGCCAGTGGCACCCCTTTCCTCATGCTCTCCTTTAGAGGGAGTATTAAGGAAATTATTCCACATGGAGCATTTTGCAAAGTTTTTCACATTTCATTGTTGTAGCCCTGGAAATTAGAAAGGGAACTGTAGCATACTCAGCAAGAAAATTTGTATTATACCCGGTGTAACATCAACTACATGTGCGTACACTGGAGTTCCTTTGACAATTAGTAGCCTTTACTGATCATGCAGAACAGCCCCACATGCTACAATTTGCTTCGTTTCTGAAAGTGATGCATCTGTGTAAGAACTCCATAGGATTTCTATGCTTTTACTCTCTTCTTGCCCTGCTTAATGCATCTGCATCCTGGCTGGTACCGCCCTGGCGAGAAGGGACGTCAGGGTGGTGGAGGTGGCAGATATGTTGGTGTCCTTAGGGGCACCTAAATGACTCTGGCATGTGCTTCAGAGAGGCCTGAAGAAGCAATAACTTGCTCTTGACTTCAGACTTCCTCAGGCTCTGGCATCAAGTGGACCAAAGTGACCTTTGTTTCTTCATAGTAAAACAGTGTGTCATGCCAAATCCTATGAGTAATTCTCATTTGGCCTTGCATCGGCTGCCTGTGAGCTGTACGTGAACAGTACCAGCAGCAATAAAATCTTGGATAGTATCTGACATGTAGCTCCCTTGTGTCTCGCTGGGCATAATTCTGTTTTGTCATGAGACGCAGCGTATTTATTGAGAATGGGTTTTGTCCTATCATATTCCCAGTAGCGGCAAGAGTGGATGCGCGGATGGGAAAGCCAGTGCCATCCTGTGTCCCAGCTGGTTTTGTTACCCTGGCTTCCTCTCATCCCCCAGAATGTGAGAGGCAGAGTTGAGCGGGTGACAGATCCGGTGCCTGGACACTCCTCCTGTGTGTAATGTTTTGCTGCTTGTGGTTTGGATTTGTCTGTTTGCAGCCCAGAAGCTGACTCGGTGGCCATGCAAACCCAGGCCTGAGTTAGTGTGTGCTGGCAAGCAGCCACCCCCTTCCCTTCTCTCTTCCCAAATCCACATATGTAACTCAGTATGTGAATGCAGTTTTATGTTATTGTTATTTTTGATTTTATGCATCTGGGGTTCACACTATTGCAGCAGATCACTGGCTTCTCTGCTCAGCCCGTCCGTAGCTTGGGATGGAAGGGCAAGAGCTCCTACAGCCCCTGGTAACCTTGACTTCAGACAGCTATCACACACAGGCAAGTTTCATCTTGCTCCGTGAGGCTTACCTGGCCTTTCCTCATGGTGGCAGAGGCCCAGCCCTGCCTGTCAGGAGCCCTGCCTGGCTACAGAATCAGACAGTGGGCAGGATGGCTCCCAGCACCCTGTGGCAGCTAAGAAGCCTCCTGAGATGGGCTTTTGAGGCTGGACATGGAAATCCAGTGGAGCGGAGTGAGCTGAGTTCACTTGGCTTGCTGTGGAGGGTCTTTAGTGACCACAAATAAATCATGAGCTGTTATACAATGGGGAATGCTTTAAACTGAAAGAGGGTAGGTTTAGATTAGATATTAGGCAGAAGTTCTTCTCTGTGAGGGAGATGAGGCGCTGGTATAGGGTGCTCATGGAAGCTGTGGCTGCCCCATCCCTGGCAGTGTTCAAGGCCAGGTTGGACAGGGCTTGGAGCAGCCTGTTCTAGTGGAAGGTATCCCTGCCCATGGCAGCAGGCTGGAACTGGATGAGCTTTAAGGCCCCTTCCAACCCAAACCATTCTATGAGAAAGCCAGGGCTGTAATGAAGGATAAAACCCCAAGTGTTTTAGTAATTGGAAGAGTGTTTGCAACAATTCTTTCTTTCTTTTTCTAACGATACCTATTCAGCATGACCAATGTGCTGCATAGAAAATAGTGATCCCACTTGACTCGCGGAACATCTTCACTGCCTGATGCTCCCCCAGCACCAGGAGCTGAGCCAGGGACAGCCCCAGCAGTGCCCAGGGGTGTGGGCAGCTTGTGTTGCTTCACATAGGAGCTGATGGGAGATATTGCAGGGCAATTCAGATGTTTTGGGATCCGGCTCCTCATTGTGCTACCTGAGCTGAAGTGTCACCCCTGCAAAAGATGTGTCAGGAGGCTGGGGTGCTACTTCTCGCCTGCTGCCCATCACAGACGCTCCCAGCACTTCTTTTCCGTATAGCTGCCACTAAGAGGACCGTCGTCTGCTAAGAGTAAAATACGTCTTTAAAAGGTGGCTATCTTGATTTTTGCATATTTTTCTGTTGTTACTTGTGGTAGGGTTTATTTATTTCTTTATTCATTTTGCTCAGAGAAGTAAATAATCTGGTTCCCTTTTTTGTCCTTTTTTTCCCTTGGTCTGTTCATGAGGGAGTTTTTACTCATGGCTCCTGGAAATTGGCACTTCAGTATTGCCTAGCACTTTGTAACATCAAGTACTGGATTGGTGGGGATTGGCTATTAATGGTCGCAGAGGAGATTAAACACCTCCTGAAAGTGGATAAATACATGTAGACATTTTAATGAAACGATAAGGCACAAGGCCCCACACATTAACAAACAATAAGTCTGCTGTTATTAAATTTACTCTGGGTAAATTTACTCTGAGCATGTCACAGCCCTGATTTTCAGCTTTCAAATGGTTTTGGATGATGTAGATAAGAAGGCCAAAAGGACTTTGCTTTTGAGGGTTTCTGGATGATGTCATCAAGCAGTGGGAAAGGAAACTATGTTGGCTCTAGGATGGGCACAGGGTTGCAGAAGCAATGGCCTCCTGGCCCATGGTGACCCACCTGGGCTGCTCCTCACTGCACAGTAAGCTCATGCCTTCTTCGCTCCTGGGCTTTGCTTTTCAAAAACAGACCTTTCTCCTTTTTGCCTTTTTGCTATATTGATAGAGACTGGGGGAGAACAGCCTTCTGGTTCATTGCTATCTGGCTGCTTGTCTGGAAGAAAGCAGGCTGATATTTAAAAGGAAAGAGAAAGCTGAATCTCAACAGGAAAATGCCAAGTAAAAAGATGAAATCAAGAAGAGCCCAGGATGAAGAAACATGTAGAAACAACCTTGGATGTGTTAGCAGCAGACTGGTGGTGACTGATCACAAGGAGAACAGCTCTGCTATTGATGACAGGCATATTTGTCTTTGCAGACTTTTGGCTCTTCAATACTGTGTCCTAGTTTAGGCACAGGGGTAGTGGTGGGGTGGTGATGAATGTCAGGACAAATGGTGAAACAAGATTTGCAAGATCATAATTTCTCCCTCTTGCTTTTGAGATGTTGATGCTCATTTGACCTTCAGAGTAGCGTATGTTAGAACAGAGTTTATGTTTTCTGGTGTGCTTGTTTCCCTACATGATGCTGCCCAACTGTGAGTGGTACCCGAGTACATGATAAACCACAGGATGGTTTATGTTATGGCAGTGTTATCACCTTTGTTTTACTTATTTGAACATCCCTTTCGAGGACGAGAGCAAATATTAGAAAGGAATTCCATGTGGTTCTTCTAAGCAGTGTTGCTGCTGTAAACTTGGTGTGTATTTTGGAGCAGGGAGGCACCAGGGCAAGGTGTGGATGCTGGACAGGTAGCTGGCCACACTCCTCTCCCTTCCCTGCCGTGGATCCTCATGTGCTGTGGATGCATGTCCCGATAATTGCATTCGCAGCGCTATATGATATCCTTCCTTTCTCCCAGCTCTTAAACCCAGGGCCCTGAGAGCTCTGCAAAAGTAAGGGTTTCGTTTTGATGGTGAAGACAGATGCTTTCACTTTCATCCAGGAGAGAATATAGTCCCAGATGCCTTTGGTGGGGATAAGAGTGGTCAAACAGGCCTCGGAGTTGCAGGAAGATGTGACTGCCAAAGAAGTTGTTTTGACTGCAGCAGAGAAAATAAAATGTGAAAGCCATTAAGGAAATATGAGGGGGAATTCAAGGCTGCTGCGCTCTCAGAGAATAACTTCTTACTGGAAGGACCATTTAATCAAAGCTTCACATTTAGCCATTTATCTAAGTTAAGAAAGTTATTCCCCTTTTCTGCCATAGCTTTACTGTTACAGTGTATGTGCACATTCATCTTGAATTGAAGGGAGTTTTATAGTGATTCATGGCAATGAGACTAACACAGTAAGACTAGTTTTTCTTCTTGCTCCTAACTTTTAAAAGTATGATGAATTTGGCCTGAGTTAACCAGATTGTCTTTAAACTGTTCTTGCTCGGTGTTTTCCATGAGACTGATGTAAATCTGGAATAATTTTTCCTCACTCAGTGGCATTGCTTCTGTTTTGATGGGGATGTAACTGAGAGGAAAATCTGATTGTCCCTGAGAAACCCATCATCTGCTAGTTTAAAAGGAAGACTGGAAGCTCTGTGGGTTATGGAGAGTGTTATTAATGATCTGTTGTGCAAATTTCATAAATCTGCTTTTGTAAGAGGTAAGGAAGGGTTAATTCAGTTAACAAAAAAGACTTTTAATGTTGTGATTTCTTTCAGTTCATCCAATAGACATGGATTTTCAGAACACATACCAAAATAAAAAAGCTCAATTCTGTAGTCTGGGGCGTGTGGTTCATTTTATACATGTATATGAGCTTTCCTCCTTCCTCAGAGAATGCCTTCAGATGCACGTTTTTTTCACGCAGCTCGATGCTACAGATAAATCACTACTCACTGTTTATGTTATCACTGTGGAAAAGTTTGTGAAATCACAGATTTGGCAGCCTGGTTTCATAAACATCCTCAAATAAGAGCACTGTCTGGGAAAAGTGAAACATTTCATTACAGGCTGAGCTCTCAGCCTAGATGTCTGCAATACCTGTGAAACACCTCCACCCTCTGAGAAAGACGGGAATAGGATTCATCTGCCGGCACTTACTGTATCATAGAACCATTGAAGGGTTTGGAGTGGAAGGGACCGTAAAGATCATCCAGCTCCATGAATGCAGGGACGGGCAAGGGACACCTTTCTAGGGTCTAGTAAGTTGCTCCAAGCCCCGTCCAACCTGCCCTTGAACACTGCCAGGGGTGGGGCAGCTACAACTTCTCTGGGCAACCTGTGCCAGCACCACAGCGCCTTCACAGAGAAGAATGTATTCCTAACATCATTCTTTGTGCCTTAGCATAGTTTCCAGGAAGATCTGATCCATTTTAAAGGTTTTTTTTGGTGGGTCTTTTTTATTTATTTTTTTTTTACTTACTTTGGTTTCAGCCATAGCCAGGGCTACTTTTGGGACTACTAGTATCAAAGTTGGGTTCACCTCCTGTAATTTCTCGTGGTCTGAAGTATTAACTGCATGTGAGTGCAGTGTCTCAGAGAGATAAGGCTCTGTCTCAAAGACGTAAGTGTTCCAGCCCTGCATGTCTGTTCTGGGGACACCGTGAAGGGAACAGAGGCCATCACCCATGTTAGAGCAAGCAGAGGTGCCAGGAAGAGGTTAGTAAAGGATGCAGAAGTTGTTGGTAGGATGTCATCCATTGCGCCCCAGAAATACTTTGTTGCTCAGAAATAGTCAGTAGGAAAGACAAAACCCATAACTGGCCATAGCATTGCAGTGACTTTTAAACTGGTTTTGTCAACCAGTCTTGAAAACAGCTTTTTTCCCTTCCCTGAAGCATGGAAGTAGGTAACATATCAGAGTGCAAAGAATACTTTTTAAGGAAGCAGCAATGAACAGAAAATCTGGGGTCTGATCTTCCACTTATCTCCCTCTAATTTGCAACCAGCAGTAATGAACAAACTACTGCGTGTGGCAATAGACTCTATTGCTCCCCCAACCTCTCTGACCTTGCCTGAGACAACAATTGCATTTGGCTTACCAAATAAGTTCTGTTTTTCTGATAAATATTTGGGTTGTTTGGGGGAAAGAAACAAAGTCAGGTTAATTGTAGTTAATGGTTAGCCAAACAGTGACAGGTAAGTAAACAGAGCCTTACAAATAAAGGTGTACAGGAGACAGCACTATGTTCTGAGGCACTGCAGACTGGTAATTTACCAGGTACAGCTCATCGAGCCTCAGGGACACAGATATGACTTGTCTGCTGTGTTCTTTTAAAATCGTATTTGCCCTTAGAATGTAACTTTGATTTTAAAGTCTAACCTTCCTTATTTCTCCGCAAAGGGTGTGAATACCAGAAAGTTGCATTGATTAAGAAGGAAATGAATCGGAGGTTAACTCCAAATTGTATCAGGTTTGGATTTTGTCACCATGAAATGTGTTATATGATACTGGAGACACACAGCGTGTTTAAATGTACAGTGAAAGAGGCATGGCCAAGAGAGTGTCTGTAGGAGCGTAATATTGCTGGAATTTTACAAGTTTTAATCTTCAGTGTCATCTCCAGTTTTTCCATCACTCGCCAGTCACAGCGTACCTGGATCAAGCTCCCATTATGTATAGTTTAGAAGAAGTGATAAATACTTTATTTAAAAAGCAAGCAATTTAACCTGCCATCAGGCAATCATGGTTCTATATGACTATGAAATAAAATGAGGTTCCCATATTTTCAAGGAATGAAGAAAACCACAGAGCTACAGAACCTTTATTCTGCCTTTGAGACCATGCTCAGCTTCAGAAAGTGTTTTGAAGAAGAGGAAAATTAAAGTATATAGTCAAAAGCTTTAGTCGTGTTAGCAAAGATCAGTCCTACCAGGCAGTCTTTCTTGTTGAGATGCATTTGCTTTTATTTTATGGAGATAATTACTTAGACTTCAATAACCCAAGTAAAATCATGAAACGGTGGAAGTTTACTTGTCTTGAAGGAGATGAAGTTTAGTGAAAGAGTTTAAATTTGGATGAAGAACGATTAAGGAAGACACAAACAGATTGTATCAGAAAAGCTCTGGAGACAGGTGTCTACTTGGTATCCTGAAGAGTTGTTTCTGAGACATGTCTGATTAAATATTATTGTTAAGGATCTTAGCGTGCTACCTGAGTTTGTCCTAGTGATGTTACATGGCAGTGAGCTAAGAGATGCTGAGAATGAAGAGGAAGATCTGAATGGCATTTAAGTTGAATTGAAGGATGCTAAGGAATGGAATAAAGGTTAGATAAAGCTGCACAAAGCCCAGAAGTTCATACTGACTCTGCTTTAAGCTGTAAGAACAGTGGAGCCCTTGTGTATGTGCAGAAAATAACAATACACTGTGCAGAAAGTCCCAGTAGGTATAAGGCACTAATACCATTTACAATGCACTGCTAAGTCTTCTTCGGGAATACTGTGTACAGTTCTGGTCCCCAGCTTAATGGAAGATGGATATTAACAGGAAGAGATATAATAAAAGGAAAATAAGGGAAAATACACTGGTTTATGAGACAAGTCTGAGTCTGGATAATTGAATAAATCCATTTCATATGGGACTTGGTATGTGCATTGGAAAAGATAATACCAGACTGGTGAATGAGCTGCTTCAATATAAAGAGTAATGCTAGCTCAATTTATACAAATAGTCTGAAATGTAAAGGCTGAGCTTAGGTTGAGCATTTAGAAGCAAAATTCATAAATGGCAAAGAGATGAAGGTCTGGAGCAACATCCCAAGAGGCAAGGAGAGCCCCGTGCATCTCCAGTGTCTCCGGGGGGGGGGGGGGGGGGGGGGGGGCGGGGACGGTATGGCAGAGCTGAGCATTATGCAAGGGAACCTATGGAAACACATCATATGACCCTATAGGTTGCAGTGGAGAAGTAATTTGCTTATAAGTATTGCTGTTGTCATTCATTCCTATTAATCTATTAATTGTTTGTAAATTAATAAATCACAGGCAAGTTAGGTCATTATAACTGAGATGCTTGCAGTGAAATATGGCTTACATTGTGTCTCTATTGGAATCTTTAGTTTTCTGCAAAAAAGGAACATGATATCCTATGCAGAGGAGGTGAATAGTTCTCTGGGTGTGCTTATCTCTCCCTGTTGCCTGCAAAGGCTGTAGCAAGAGCTCATGTCGATAAGACCTCTGAAAGCAACTGTGTCTGTTACTTCCTCTTCCCTGGCATGGGTGATTGAGCAGTAGCCAGTCTGTAAGAAGAGAGGCGGGTTTTCTGCCCTTTGCTGAGGCAGGGATTGAGCCTTACTGGCAGGGAATTGGTGGGAATTGTGTATATTTGACCTACAGTTGGACTTGGTATTTGTTTGTCCTATGGTGACCTCTTCCTCTGGCTGCAGCACTTTGCACGTAATATCGCTTTCAGCCCTTCCAGGTGGGGAAATACCTTGATACCAGAAATACCACTTAACGTACACATTCATTAAGTCACTCGGTGCTAAGGTGGTCAGAGGAAGCTTCAATTTTTAAATCCTATGTCAGTGAATCACTTTGAGAAATGCATCAGAGTCTTCAGGAATATTTGTGAGACTGTGGAATTGAAACATTTCCTGCAATTAGAAGGCACTCGGGAAGCATATGTTATACGTCAAAGCCATATCATAAGCTTATGCTGTAACTTTTAACCTCTTAGCTCTCTTGAGCAAGAGGCTCCCAGGCTATTAAATTGTCTTTATTGCTCTGTCATGTATTTGTAGCATGTGTTCAGTAGTAAATATATAATCTCAGAACTAAAGAAGATCCTGTACTTTTCCCTTAAAACTCCCAAACAAAACTCTTTTATTTTTTTCTTAATAAAGACAGGAGCATGACCCTAGAGGCAAAAACACTGGCTGAGGAATTCAGACTTTGTTTTGAGTCATGGTGTTGTGCCATAGAGGATAAAGTACATTTTTAAGTCACTGATAAATATGCTGAGTACTTTTGTTTAGGGACACACTGTTACATACTAGCGCTAAGAAATAATTATTGCACTAGTTCAGATGTTTGTCCTAGGGGAACGTAGGAAAAACACCCTGTAATTTCCTCCCTCCTTTTCTTCCAAGCAATTGATGCACGAGGGAAGAAGCTTTTCATGTCACAGCAAGGAAATAGTTACAGTGTCTGGGGGATGTGATGATAAACTCCTGTGGAAATCAAGACAGCACTGGTTTTCACTCACAGCCATGTATGTGTTAGTATCATATACAGCTATAAAATACATTAAGCTTGATGCTTTTTGAACTGATCCAGAGCACTTCTTAGCCAACTGTGTCTTCAACATTGTGATTTTCATTATGCAATTAGAGGGGTGTTTATGCATCTGATCTGGAACTTTAATTGCTCTGCATAAATTGATGACATGCATTTGTTGAAACTAAGAGGGGAAGAAATGACAGCAGCCCCGTGGGGAGGCTCATGAAAGGACGTGCATGATTGGGAGTGTTTGCTTGTTAAGGGGTCTGCACATTAGCGCCCGAGACTTTATGGGTGACTGTGCGTGCTGTAGGAAGAGCTCACTGTGCAGTGCTTACAGTGCCTGTCTGTCCTAGGGCAGCCCTAAGGAATGTCTGCCCAGGCTGCTGGAGCACAGCTTTGGGTGAGCTGGGATCCTCTGGGGAAGAAAGGGTACTCGCTTCGGGGTGTACTGCCTGCCTCCCAAAACCAGGTTGTGGGTCCCTGTGAATTGTCTGTGCTGGGGTCAAATAAGGTTTTGTGCATTCCAATGCCTTCAGCTTCTTTATGTGAAAAGCTTTGTGTCAGGAATGGGAGGCAGGATCAGGATGTAGTTACTGCACTGTTTCCTTTTTGGCACTGGGTCAATAGGGTAAGGCAAAAACTTTTTACCCTGAAAGAACTGCAGTCTCTAAGGGAGGTGGGGGGAATACATACATATACATATATATATATGCACACGCACTCACATATATATATTTAGATCATCTCAAGAGGGTGTAAAATAGCTTATTCACCTATTGCTGATTTCCACTGTTGCAAAATGAAGAGCCATCTTGCCTCTGCAGTCTTCTCATGCATGTGTTTCCTGAACAAAACGTATGTTAAAATAGGATATAGAGCACTGTCTGGTGAAGCCAAAGTGCCTAACAATATCTTTTTGACAGTAAAGCATGCTTTCTTTCTGGCCAACTTAACTCCACAGGGGTGGAGATACCATGGTGGGGTGGGACTGTCATGGTGCAGCAGTGGTAGCTCTGCAGCCACGTGTCTTCATGGGGATTATTAGTGGGGTCAGCGAGCAGGGACTAAGGGGCTTATGGTGGCTAAATGGAGCAGAGCTGTCATTCTAGCAACTAAGTTGTTTATTCCCCACATTCACTTTTCTATTTCAGTCATAGTTAGGCATGTGCATTCTCTTTGTCTATGAAATGAGGATTTATACTTAACCTTCTAATCCCAAGAATTGCAGGTTTAGTTTCACTTTTAAGTTAAGATAGACTTGTAGTGGCTTCAAGAGGCCACTTAATATATATATATTTTATATATGTGTGTGTGTGTGCAATGCTGTGAAGGGGGAAGGCAGCGGAAGGATTTGCTTTGAAGGAGTTCACAGTACATTTGGAATGCAGTTGTGCATGCCAGTGGTTTCCAGCATTGCTCAATATGCAGGCACCTACAGTATTTCTAAGGGAGATGGGGTACAGACTTCTGTCTAATGAGTGTCTGTTTTTCATTATTTACCTTTCATGGGCATGAAAACAGTTCAGGGACTCTCAGGGAGATGCTGCATAATACACTTTTGCAGTAATAGCTACAGAGACCTAATAACATCCTTCAACTAAAATGCGGGCAAAAAATGAGTTTCCAGTGTCCTGTCTGAGAGGTGTGTGCATTTATTCTACTGCTCCTGAGATCCTGTTGTCTCTCTGTAAGTTTTCACATAATGACCACAGCGAGTAGATTTCAATTAAGAGGTGGCCTTCCAATTGTGTGGTATAGGATTTAATTACTTACAGCCAAGTTTGGATCTAAAAAAGAGCTTAGAACCAAAAAGAATGGAGTAAGGCTTTAACGCAGAAGTTTCAAAAGCGGCAGTATTGCCATCAGAGCTTCAGCAGCGTGATCTTTACACGGTCATTGATCTAGGCCAGCACAGATTTTCCACCTTACGAGTTTTGTATTCTTGAAGTGTAAAATGTATTTTAGTTTGCTGATGGAAAGCCAGATTTTGAAATAAACTCAGTTAAATGGAAAAAGGAGAGCAGACAATTTTGCATGCTCAAAGACGCATGTTCTTAGGAGCAGCTAAGAATGTGTTTGCTATTTATGAGCACCCGCACAGTTCTGGGTAGGATTAATTCCTCCCAAGACCACAAGCTTAATCCTGATGTTTCAGAAAACCAGTGTTTTGCTGTGTCCGGTGTCCTGCAGCACATCGGTCACCTCATGCCAAGTGTGGTTGAAAGAGTTGTGGGACTCCTCCTTGGAACCGTCAGCTCTAATGTGCAGAGAGAAAAGCAACACCCTAAAAACTACATTGGAGTTACTACTGGACCTACATTTTCTTTTCTGCATTGCACTAGTAGCACATGATCCACAACAGATGCATGCTGACAAACCTTTTTCTTGCAAGGATGAACTGTTTTGCCTTTTATTAGGAGAGTTCAGTAGAGTATAGCAGAAACTTTCCATAGACCGTTTTGAGACTTTTAATGGAAACTTATTTTGGCAAAGCTCTGAAAGCACTCAATAATTTTCTTTATGAGATCTGAGAGCTAAAACACAAACCCCTTCTATCAGAGGCTGCCTTGTAAAAGCAAACCTGGTGACAGCAGAGACATCCCGTAACTGCATTACATATTCAGATCACAAGCTCAATTTTCTCATGGGTTTTCTCCACTGCTGTAACAGAACCTTTCGGGAGCTTGTAAGATGAGTGAGGATGTAATGCATCTACCAGCAGCTGGTTTCTGTCTCTTCTAAGCCCATCTTTCTTCTTTTCTCTTTTGCTGCTATTATTTTTAAGGCCGTGTTGTACTCAGCTGCTTCAAGGTACTACAGCCCAGTACAGCTAAGTTAATTCATTTTGGAGTGAGACAAGCCTTTGAAATTACCTCATGCAGCACTCATATCAACACAATAATTTGGTGTTTGGGGGTGAATTTGTGCTTTTGTTCATTCAGAATGATCCTTCACGGAGGAATAGTAGGTTTGGAAACCAACTAGTAGTATCTCAGTGGCAGAATTTCCACCCCTGTTTGAGCAGTACAAATCCATCTTAAAGTGGGGATTTTCAAAAGCCAGAGCTAGTAGCCACTTCCCACTGGTGTGCTGTATAATTTACATGCTGAAATCCTATTCCTACTTTGGAAGACCTCCACCTAAATGCTTTGGCATTGAGGTTTTGTAATACAGACCTTAATTTCTGGTTTTGGGAAGAGGATTGTTCTGCTTTATTTTTCCAAGACTGGTCACACAACCCAATATATCCAAAGTCTCACATTCAACCCTGCAAAATCTATGGTCGTAGCCCATGGAATAAACAGCTTGGTTTGTTCAAGATGAGTATTTGTTGCCAAGTTTTGGGGGGTGAAGATGAAGGCAATACAAAGCTGCTTTGTTCTGCAGAGCTCGTAGCATTTCGTCACTTGCAGCTAGATGATTTACTGGGCTCACGAGAGCTGCTGCAGCTCCTCCATGAAACGATAGATAGTGATGGAAGACTGGGAATGCATCAAAGGCAACCAAGCAGACCCAAGGCTTTAAAAACTTGTTAGGTGCCGTTTTCCCCAGATAAGGTGGCTCTGGTTTTAGTAAGGTTTATCAGAAGATACTTAACGCAGGGTGCAGCTTCACAGTGGGGTGGGAGGGTTGAAGATGTGATGTGGGTAATTGCTCAGAGGGCAACTGTTTTGCAATCGTGGAAACTTCAGGGGGTGCAGTGGCCACAGCCAGATCTGAAGTTAATGTCACGTTGTTGAAAAGTAAGTGTGATTGTTTCATGTATTTATTTTTTAACAGAGGTTCATAAGTGCCTGCCTTGCATCATTTTTTGTCTTTGATATTTTCAGTCCTCACTAAAAGTCTCTGAAAGCTTAAAGATTCAAGTATGCAAACCCTTAGTGCAGTGGAGCTCGAATCTTAACATTGTTTGCCTCTAGTATCTTCTGGGCTTGCTATTCCACCAGTTCTTTCTTCCTTTGAATTTCCATGTGAGAAGTGGTCTAAGGAAAAAACATGGTGTGCCAGAAGTATGCCAGGATGTGATTTTAATTCTGCTGAAGAAACTTCTCACAACAAAAAGATGGAAGGCAAGGTAATACCAGGGACACAAAGTGTGGTGGGTTTCTTAGGCAGGTGTAGTTGTATTTTGGACGGATCCCAGCAGTGTTTGCGTGATAAGTATTTCCCACTGCAGTAATCCTGGTGCTGGAGCTTACGCTGTGGTTTTCCTAGCCCTGTTTCCCTTCAGTTTCTTACAGAAAACAGGAAAATCCTACCTCTTGCTCTGTGGAGGACAGGACTAAGCTGTTCTGCCTGTGCCTGGCACAGCATCAATGCATGCAGGGGAAGAGTGGGTGTGCAGCAGGACTTGCACACCGTCTCTTGGCCTCCCGTTGCCTGTAAGTAGGCAATCACTTCTCTGCCCAGGAACCCAAACTTGTGTACAGCAGTGAGTTTCCAAAATGCTGAGATGTTGCAAAAACCAAAAGTCGATTATTTCTATACAGAGAGTGGGGAAAACCCTCAAACCCAGTGGGTTACAAAAAAAGCCACTATCCACCAAAATAAGTACTTGAGTGCAATCTGTGCAGAAGAAACGTTGTGGGGACAGAGGAGCAGATGGGAATGGAGTGAATGGGATCAGTTTTGCAGTCAGGCTTTCATGTCTCTACATGCATCTTGCTGCACGAGTAAAAAGTTCCTTTTTTTCTCCTCTCAAGACATCTTTGGCAAAGATAAGCACAGTCCAAATGACTGCTGCCGATAACATTTTTCCATTCTGTGCTAGAGCTTAGGTTGTAGCTAATTCACCAGCTTTTTATGTAGGATAGGACTTCCACTCCCCCCTTTGCTGACCTGGTTGGAGCAGTTTCTTTCTGGAAGCTTTTTCTCCAGGGAGTGGAATGCATTAAAACAGGTTTGTGGTGTTCGTGTAAGAGTAGATTTTTCTTCTTATCCCTATTTGCATGTCTTCTGCATTTTCCTATTTGCATGTAATGGTTTTTTTTTTTTGTGCTTGAGAAAGCTGCCCGGCTTTTTGCTTGCCTCATTGCTTAGAACAGGTCGATGAAGAAGATAAAACTAGTAATGTCCCTCAAACTTTGGGGACAAAGGAGTTGCAGAATCAAATTCAGCAGCTCCAGTTATCTTTGTAGCAATTTTAAACCACTCACAACTGAACAGCCACAAATTCTGAGTATATAGGAAATAGAAATTTAACTAAAAAAGACTGTTACAGAATGATGTATTGGCTTTGACAAGGTTGTATTTTCATAACTTGCAGGAAACAAAATAATTTCATTTGCCCATTTGTTAATATGGTTTTTTTTAATTAGTGTTTTCAAAGACAAGAGATAAATAAGGGGTCCTCAAATTTCTGCCACAGGAACAGTTGCTTTACAGGCTTTTGTGGAGCCCATTGCGTGTGTGGGCCTCAAATACTTTACACAGAAGCAGGAATGTTTCTTTTAACTGGAGAAAAAGCAGCAGGAGGAAGTGGAAGGATTGTTTTGGCAAGGTCGGAGAGAAGTAAAACCTGTGCATGGGCCCTATTTTGTAACCAATCAAAACAAAAAACAAACCCCATCATCTCATTTTCTGGGACCTGTGTGAATGGGTGTTGTGATGATACAGGTCTGAGAGCATTAGCAGAGGTGTATCTGGTATAATGTGATATTTCTGCTGTTCAGATTGCAGAATTTCTAGGCTCAGTACTAAGCCGTGGAGCAGTTGCTTTGTTGAAGAGAGTGCACGAGCATGAAGAAGGCTGCCTGCCTTCTAGTTCAGGCTGCACGGCAGAGCTTAACCATGCAACTCAAGAGATGGAGGGAACTTTTTCAGTTTGAGCAGCATGTAATGTACCATAATTGTGCATTTCAAGTACCTTTGAAAATGTTCAAACTTGTTTATATTTCTTCACAGAACTAACCCCTGGCATTAAATGTGGCTGAGATTCTCTAATGCTAAGTAAGACCGACTCTCAAAGCAGTCCACTTGCTGCAACTTGCAACATTTGTAGTACCAACGACTAAATTCAATGTTTTTTCTTCCCAGACTTTTGAAGATAAATTGGTCTCCATCTTCAAAACTTACCCAGGTGCTGTTAAATCACTTTGTGGCTTTTTAGTTGTGCTTTCAAAACGTAATTGCAGTTCTTCTCCTTCCAGAAAAAAGGATGGTAGAAAGTCTATTTACTTCATTTATTGAATTTCACACAGTTAAATTAAGTGAAATAAGAACTTGATTCAGATCCCATTGGTTTCAGTAGCAGTCTTTCCACTGAGTTTTAGTCAAGGCTTAAATAAAGATCTGAAGGTGATCCAGAGCTCATTTACATTTAATATGCTCTTCAGCTATTCCTTTTAATCTTACATATTATTGGAGGCTTTTCAAACCCAGCAGCATGTATTAACTTGCTTTCTTGTCAACATGTGCAAATATCCGAATTTCAGCTGGAAGCCCTCATTAAGTGTTAACCCATGTTCATTCCCATGAATGTGTAGTAGCTGGAGACAAGCTTTTAAAGCTTTTTATCGGCTTTTTACTTGTTCTTTGTAGTTAGTCAACGGGGCATTTGCTACATTAGTACAGATAAGTTAACAGTACCTTTATTGTTTGAAGCAGCAAATACTGCTTATCTTGGTCCTGTCTGCAGTTTTTATCTTGCTTTAGCCTCACTTGAGAAGGCTATCTCATTCCTAAGAGACGAGATGTCTCCTGGGCAATTTTGGGGCCTTTCTTTCTGTAGCTTTCCAAGTTGAATCCGTAGGAGGCTGGAACTTGCTATAGTTCCTTGCTTTGGAGGAAGCATTGTGCAGTGATTCAGCAACACAAGCCCAGAGGCTCGATGCAGCATTTGCTGTGGCTGGTGGCAGCACTTGCTGTGACTTCAGAACAGCACACAGAAGTAGATGGGGTTATTGTGGAGGTGGGCATGCGTGGTTCAAGGCAGTGAACAAAACTTGCATGGTTGCTGTTGCATTTTCAGCAGTTCTCCATATATATTACAGTCTCTAGAGATGTCAGTCTAGTCGTCTAGTAGAGCTACATATACATGTGTGTATATATATATATAGGTAAAAACCAGAAATGTGTTGAATTTGTAATAGCAAGCTTTTAGTCTTCTACTTGGAATCAGATGTAAGTGGTTTCTCTTAACCTTTTTGAGTCAATGTGTGAGCGCTCACGTAGAATTTACACCTCAAGGGATTCAGAAGTACATGCATGAGCACCACAGGATATTTCAACATAAGACCTGATTTAATATAAATAAAGAAAAACGTGATTTCTTTTCATTGGCAGGCACAAATGAAAATACGCAATTGCATTGTCTTAAGAAATCCCACGTGGCAAAGCGTTCACAGCATAGTTTAATGCTTCTAAATCTCATTTTTCAAATTAACCAATTTTGAAACAATTTTAAATAATTGAGCGCTGATGTAATTAGAAACTGGTCCCACATTTTCATGGGCACATATCCTCAGTTTCTTTTTATTGTGCTATAAAATCCTGCTGCTCTGTAGATGTTGCCAGAACAAACAACAATGAAGGATGTGATGTTTTTAGACCACAGAGCACAGGCTTACGTACCCATTGTCATCCACTTGTTTTCCCAAATGTCCCAGTGTAGATCTTGAGATGCCACACACGCCTCACCAAATTAAAGGCTTGATGAGCCATGCCCACTGTTGGAGGTCTCTCACCCGCTTGCTGCTATGCTTTGCACAGGCTTTTTACACCACTTGCAGTGACACAGTAATACAAAATTCACCCTGGATGGCAAGAACCATTGTGTTTCTCTGAACCATTTCCCAGGGCCTCAACCTCACGTGGATGGGGCTGCATGAAGACTCTTCTTCTTCTCCAGAGCTCTGCCTGTCAGATACATGTGGATGTTTTTGTGATGGGTGTAGTAGCTATGCTGGTGCGTGAAGCTGAAGGATAGAGGGCTGCAGCCATGGACTCTTAGCCAGAGGCTGTGATACATAGTTGGCCCATCCTTGGGGAAACTTGGATATGGAGTCTGCTGGTATTGATACCAGGGTCTTTTACCCCTTTCATGGACAACCTTTTGGAGTTGTCTTCCACAGTACAAGACAAACTTACTTTGGTCAGTGTATGGGTTTCACATGGCACAAAGATCACTGTCCTGAAACATATGCATGGGCAACGCTTTCTCTTGGAGGACCCAGCATACTTGGAATGGCAGTATTTCCATCCCATGTTACAAATACACCACCATCTCTGCCTTTCCCCCATCCCCAGTTTTCTCCACAGCAGTTTCCAAAGTCTCATTCCTTTCAGTAGCCCAGTTACAGACTTCAAATAACGTAGTCAGTGCAGACTGAGCTGTTCTAACGAAGCTTAAAAGGGTGGAAGTCGCCTATGTAGTTTTCTGTGCAAAATTTATGAAGTGGTGTGTATAAAATATATCAACTGTTGATTATCATTTGTGTATATATGTGTGCATATATTTGCATAGCAGTCAATGCATGTGAAGTTTCCTTACACTTGTGCTTTCCTCGCTAATAAATCATAGGAACAGCTCATTATTTGAGTTCATCGGTGATTGTGCTTGTGATAGGACTGGCCATTAACCTTAAGCAACAGCTCAAAAGAGAAAGCCTGACACAAGCTCTTGGTTTCCTTTCTAGCAGCCTCCCCAAAGGGTGCCAGCAGCAGCACCCCATCTGCTGGTGAGGACATCTTGAGGGGCTTGACTTTCCAGCCATCACTTTCAATAAATAACCACATGATCTTTAAGGTCCCTTCCAACCCAAACCATTCTATGATTGATTTTATGGGCTGAAATGCAGCTTGGAGAAGAGTTGAAGCATGACTGGGCCATCCTGGTGCTGTTGTGAGTGGGAGCTGTGCCTGGCAGCACCCGCTTTGCTGGGAGAGGGGGGCCTTCTAGTGCAGAGGCCGCTGCTCTTGGGCATGCATGGGCCCTGCCAGTGGTGAATGCCAGCTCCTGCTCAGCGTTTTCCTGCTGATGCACCTGACTGCTGTGGTTTTCTATTGCATCAAGTGACGCACTGGTCACTTCTTATTATCCTCAAGTCCCTTTCAGGGCGACTGCATCCCAGCACCCCATTTTCTGTCTAGTATGTGCTCTGCAGTCTTTGATGTAAGGCATTGCCTTTGGCCATAGCTCAGATAATGTTGTTCAGGGGGCATATTTTCCTAAATGATACAAACCAGCCTGTGCAGGTCATCTGTCCCTCTTGGTTGGTTAGAACCCTGGCAGTGTTTGTCACTTGCAGGCATTCTCAGCAGTGATTTGATATGTTCCTGCAGACCACTGACAAAACCATGTGAAGAAAACTGCTCTAAACCTGGTTTATCTTTCAGTGCCTGGTAGAAACATCCCCTCCAAAGTTTCCCATCTGTTATTCAACTTTGGAAATCGACCCTTTCCCAGACTGTAGAAAATTGCAAGGTACCAATCCCCATTTCTTTGAAATTTTGCTGGTATATACAGAAAATATCTGCATCCTTCCCATAGTTGTATCCTAAGGCATTCAGAGGGAAAGCTCAAACTCTAGTCTAGCCCACCGTGTTCTTGTACTTGCTCCAAAGTTACACTAATATCAGCAAGAGAAGGATTTAATCCCCCATCCAGTTTGTGTTGAAGCCAGTGCAAAGACTGATTTCAGCACATCCTGGTCTGGCCTTAATCTGGAGGATTAATAAAGATATAGACTGAATTAAATAACGACAGCAGAATTAAAATAGAAATATTACTAAATGATATTTGGGAGAGGAAAAAAAGGGACCCTGGAGAATTAATAAGGCTGAATCCCTTGTCAGAAACGCTCTGAGTTTTGAGAGGTCTTCATTCAGGAGCATATTGGTTTGTATAGGATTATTTATTCTTTCAGGTAAAAGCAGTAACCGGCAATCAGCCCGTCTAACTCACACTGCCTCCATCACTTGCGATTCAGGATGTGACTTTTTCAGTCAGAGGACTCCACTCCTAACTGGAGCAAGGAAAACTTATAATTAGATTTAGCTGGAAAGTTTCTTTTGTCAAATAAACAGAAATAAGAAACCATCTGGAGAAGCTTTTCCTTAAGGCATATTCTTTCTCTCCACTATGGCATTAGTTTTGGGTCAGTTTTGCAGTTACAGTTTCCATCTAAGTATTTTTCAGAGGTCGGTCATTGTTTTGTTCCTACTGTGTTTAAAAGTTGGGATTGATCTCAGTAACTGCATTACTCTAAGCCACACTAAGTTTGAGCAGGGACTTAATACAGCCACATAAGGCTGTTTTTCAGAGTGTTTTGAATTAGAATATGTGCAAAATTTATCATCTGTGGCAGCATTTCCGGTGCCCAGATGCTGCTGTCAGTAAGCTGAAACTGGACTACCTAGGCATTGTATGCATTTGCAGCCACTGTTCTCAAGGGAGAACCTCTGCTGGCAACTGAGCACTGTTTGTACTCCTCACCTGTTTTCTAGCTTTTCCTTTCCTTTTCATAACTTCCCCCAGCACATCACAGCAGATTTGGTTTTCTCTTTGTGTCACATGCACTTTTCTCCCTCTTGAAATTCTTACCCAGTATGTAAAAAACACTCAACGCAGTAATACCGCAGTTTCTCCGTCACATCTCTATTGAGGGACTGGTGAATAGAAGTTTCTATTTAAATGGTTAATCACATGTCATAATGTAAAGTCAGTTTCTTTATCCAATCTCCGACGTTTCCTACCCTGTTTTCTTTAGGGAAAGCATTGCATGGTTTTTTCTTTTTCCCTCAGAAATGAGGTTAATCATGATGACAAATGCGCTGTCTGCTTCAGTACCTCCTTCTAAGTTTTAATAACGTTATCTTGACCATTTGATAACGTACTAGGGCAGCAGTACTAACTGCACTTTCCTGGTTTCCACAGTAAGTTATGTAGACCTGTTCAATAACTGTAAGGGAATGCTTTGAGGTCAGCTAAAGAAACATACCTGATATACAGGACCTGCCCTTATAGCTGATGTACAGATTTGTACTTGAATGACATGAGGATCTTCATTTAATCTCTGAGGCCCCATTAGGTGAGGATCAGTGGCAGCCCTTGTAAGGGGGAAACAGTTCTCCTCCTAGGGAGGAGTGTGGAGGTGCAGGTGGCCAGGATCCCCCATGTGTTGTGCAGGGCTGACTCAGGGGGTACAAGGGACAAGGTTTTGGGATGATGTGATTGCCCATACAGACCCATGTTGAGCAGTATTTCTTACAAAATTATTCCAGTTCATTTGAAAGGGTTTTTTTCCCCCATGCTCTCATTAAGGTGAATTGATTGTGGGCAGCACTGATGGTTGGACATTGAGTACCATTATCTGCCCTGGCCTTTAGAGGCAGGATTGTATCTGGACCAAGTGCCTGGGAAGGTACTGCTCTTCCATGAAATGCCTAAAACCAAAATGAAAATCAAAATCGCTGCCAGTGAGAGAGGAATATTTATAAATGTGCCGGCAGATTAAACAAATCTCTCTTGTCTGGAGGTTTTGTGTTATTGTCAACAATGGCTGAAAAACATGTAGGAAAAGTATATATACATTTATTATGTCAGGGAGTATAGAGTTATAAGTGATATATGAAGCATGGAAATGGACTTGCATGGCTCTGAAATTGCCTTTGCAAGTTATTATTTGGATGTGTCCGTCAGAGCTGCAGGGAGCCTAATGCGGGCTAAGCATGGACAGAAACAGCTGATGATCTGGGGATTGGTGATAACTTGGTTTCAAAGCATTCTCCGGGGTTTTTCCCAAGTCTGGGACGAATATGCGTGACAGGATTGAGACCTCAGTAATCAGAGATCTTCTGGGGAAAAGATGAAAACAGATTTCACTTGTATCAGGGCAATTGCTGCACGGACCACTTTGTTTAATCTGAGCTCATATGGATTTCGGAGAATATAGTTGCTTAGTGTTACATCTGGATGAATGTTTTCTGTCTCCCAACAATCACTTGTGGAAAATGGCAGTTAGGAAATGCTTTGGTTTCACTCTTCTTCTTTGGGCCGCACAAGAAAAAAGAGGCCAAGGAGCAGAGGGTTGCAGAAGGTCAACCCATTTGCATCACCTAGAAATACTCCTTTAAGGCCAAGGTTGAGGCAGAGAAGGGAAGCAAGCATGTCTGTGGACAGAGGGGATTTTAGTACCCAGGGCAGCCAATCCTGCATTTTAAATAAGCACTAGAATTCAGTGAGTTTACATCTCTCAGGACATAGAATCACAGACTGGTTTGGGTTGGAAGGGACCTCAAAGCTCATCTAGTTCCAGCCCAGATCTCAGCTTTTCTACTGATCACGGACATTCTCACTCTGAGTTTTTATCAGGAAACTTGCCTGTTTTTTCACTCTCCTTTGTAGGTAAAATGTGCTGCATTCATGTGTAAGTGTCCACATGAAACAGATATTAGGTGATACATACTACCCACAGCTCCCAGTGGTACCATGCAAGCATCCATGCCCACCATTGACTCCTAATCTTGAATAGCGCTGGCTTTGCTACACACTGAAACAAAAATACATAATGAATGCACATGGCATCAAAACCTGTCCTTCAGAGGACAAGTAGGTCAAGCTCAATAGAGGTTAAATTGTAATATAATACATCCAATCAAGCATGCACGTCCCACTTAAAACTCTGCGGAGCGAGGCAAGCACCTCATTGTGCTTTTGCCTCTGGCTAGGATGGCATTCACACTGTAGTATTATATACAGGTGATTATAGTGTGTGTCTTTTTCAGAACACAGTTTTCATAAGCAAAGAAATTGCAGGAACGATATTATTCATCAGATGCAAGCAGGCCATTTTATTTACTTTCCAAATGTTCTAATTGGAAGTGTTTTCAGCACCTTTGCCTGATTTCAGTAATATTGCTGCAGGTGGTTAACTTGTTTGGTTTGGGTTTTATTTGCTCAGCATATACTGCTTATGACCCAAGTTCTCATTCGGTAACACTGCTGCAATGAAGTTCACTTTCTGGATGTACATAGATCTCTTTGCAGCAAACAAGGTTTTGGCCTTGTATCCTTCTGATCAAATAAAAAATCTTGTGAGAGGGTTGTCCTATAGGGTGGTCTGACTGTTGGCCGTATACTGTGGAGATCTTAACAGAAGCAACCCTCTTTTGCTTTCTGGATCTTAACTAAGATTCTGTCTACATCTACAGTTTGCTGTGTGGAGGATATGATGAACCTGATGGAGGGACAGTTGGTTTTGCATGTGGCATGAGACGCCTTTGGTAAAGAGACATCAAAGTGCTCTCTACTCACAAAACAGGGGAAGAAAGCAGGTCCTGGAGGACCAACCTGAAGCCTCTTTGGACCTCATTATGTCTAGGTTTCGTTCTGCAGCTTCACAAGCTGGCAAGCTCTTTCTCTTGACTATTTGCTCCTGCCTCCTCTCTGTCCTCAGAGCTGTTTCCAATGCAGCAGTTCATGGGGTACCATGGTGAACCAAATCAGTGAGTTTTCCTGAGGTAAAAATACCCTCTGTCCACTTATTTATTTATTGTTCTGCATTATTTGTAGCTTGGATCAACTCTTTGACACGGTTCACTGAGCAGTCACATGGGAAAGGAAGAGGGAGAAGCACAAGAGTAACCATGCTTTCAGCCTGCTCCATCAGCCTAGATCTAGGAAGCAGTGAAAAAGTCTGTGTTTTGCAAGAGAGCTGACCCAAGTTCAGAGCTCTAACGCTTTTCTGATCCCAAGGGAAGCACATTCAAATGTGCGCCATTTCTGCCAGGACTTGTTTCAGTTAACTGGGTTGTTCTGTTGCACGGTCAGGCTGGTGTCAAGCCATGTAGGGTCAGTTGTGGGCACGGGGTGACGGGGAGGATGCTCTGAGAGAAGGCTCCTCCTTCCCATCTTACTTGGTTCAGATGTGGCATAAACACGGAAGCCATTGCACAGGGCATGTCTTGAGTACCAGAGCAGATCTTTGCTGTTAACACTGGAGATGCAGCGACAGCATCAGGCCACTTGTAAACCCTGAAGACCATAACAGGCTGACTTACGTGTCTTCATTTCTGGGAGCACTCTAAACTCTACCTGCTCCTGCACTGTATTTGAGTGCATTTCAAAATCACTGTTTCAGAGATCAGATCTGATATGCCTAAACTGAGCATCCAAGCTGAGGTTTTGAACCACATGGGAATCTTTTATTACTGGCTTTTTCCTTGATTGAAGGATAACATTGCTTAAAATTCACTATGATCTCTGGGAGGACTCTTTGACTTTTCTAATCAGTTCAAAGCCTCTTCACCCTGTCCCCAACAGCACCACATTTCCCAGAACAGACCAGCATATAACAATATTTCTAACTTTCTGCCTTCAACATGTGACCACCCCAGAGAATAAGACCCCTCCTGTGACTCTGGCTAATAACTTGTGGTCCTCATACTTTAGGCAGGAAAAGGCAAGTGCAGATGTTAAGCACATTGGAAGTTAAGTTTGAAACTGCAAATCTGCTTAGAAAGTTCTCCTGTTACAGAAGTTCAAGGCAATTGTAAAAAAGGTCATTTCTACTCTTGAGGCTCATGTAGTAACAGTCAGCTTAGATGGTGAAATCACAGACCCTGTTAAAATGTCCCCATTTACTAACAGTTGTCACTGATCCCAAACACCATAATACTTATCTGGATGTATTATGAGAAATAACTGAGGAATGTGAGTGAATAGCCTTGCTTTAAACAATGATGAAGAGTATTTAATCTGTTATCCCTGTAGCTCTTTAATGGTGGTGACTGTACTGAGAAATAACACATGTTGAGTGAATGGTTTTGATGATTGATAAGGAAGTTTTTGTCACTGCTTATTGAGTTATTTTCCCTACTAATAAAACATCAATTGTTTGAATCTCCAACAGGTGTTGTCTTATGTTACTAGGTCCGAAACTTGCTTCCAGCTTTATCTGCTTTACAGTACCCTGCTCAATGATGTTCCCATTTGTGACTGGTGGTTCTAGGAATTATGGCTTCACAAAAGTATAGTTTCCTTTATTATTTTCTCCAAGTTAAAGGAATGCCATTCTTTCAGTGTGTTATGGAAAACCATGAGGTTCAGGCTGCGGTTGCATTACAGTGGCGATGAGGTAACAGCTTCCTTTTGCTCCCACAGACGAGCAAAGTTGGGCTGAAGCTTTCCACCTGAAGGTGTAAAGTTTTTACCACATTGCCTTCTGTATTGTTCTCAGTTCCTCTGTGATAGCATATCTTAGAGATGTTTTAATTTCAGCTGTGTAGGATAACCCAGGGAATGACTAGATGAGTATGGAGTTCCTGGGGGTTGTGTGTGGTGGTTTGTTCTTTAAAGCATTTGCGTTTTGTGCTCTCATTGCAATTGAATGCAGCAGTGATAACTTCTGTCAGTTCCTTTAGGTTTGGTAAAGCAGAGTAACAGAATTTTTCCATCAAGCCAATACACATGTTTGTAATCTTGGTGGTGCTCTCTGTGGCACTGCTTCCTTCCCCACCAGCAAAGCAGGCTTAGGTGGATTGGTGTGCCAAAGCTGAATATCTTTCTGAAATCTTTCTGAATCATACAGCAAATATATCAGAATGGCAAGAGATGTGTGAGCCCTGGAGGTTCAGTTTGCTCTTAAAACCCAATCTTGTAGCTTGAGGGTTCCTGCGGGAACCCCTGCTCACTCCCACTGAGCTTTCAAGGAAACTCAGTGCCCCTGAAAACACTGTAAATGAGTCCTGGAGGAAATTGCCTTTGGTGATAGCTGGCAGCACACTACTTCCATGAGTGTTTGAGGGTGCTGTATCAATGGCCACTCCTCAGGAGCCAAGTTATGTTTGTGACACAGAAAACTTAGTGCTACGTATGTACAAAAACTGTATAACAGAAAGTGATGGAGGGTTATTCCAGCTCTTAATTCCAGTACGTCTCTGTTCATGCAAGCACTGTTGCCATTAGGGTCATGCAAGATAGCGTTGTTGTTTCTTATGAATCATTAGTGATGCTTCATTTCCTGCATTGCTTGTAAAAGTTGGTGGGCAACAAGTCTTAACCCTGCATTTATTCTTGCTTTCCTTCATGGAGCTTTTTCCTTTCCTCCACAGTTTGTCAAGGGACAAATAACAAGCTGACCCAGCTGGGACATGTGGAAGACCATTTCACCAGCCTACAGAGGATGTACAACAACTGCGAGGTGGTACTCAGCAACCTGGAGATTACATATGTGGAGCACAATCGTGACCTCTCTTTCCTGAAGGTTAGTGTTTTTGGCCAATATTGTCTTCCTGCTAAAGGAATGTGACTGCATTTTTTTAAGTGTAAAGGATCAGCTACCTATAAAATTCTGTGGTGATCCAAAAACATAGCCAGCTAACGTCAGAGAAATTGCACATCACAGTCTTGATATACCTGTAAGCTGCAGGATATGTTCAAATTAGTAAATCAGGTACTTTGAGAAATAGCTTTTCAAGCACATGCCAGCCTGTCTTGGCTGCTATGCAGATGGTTTCTTCTTATTTACAGACATAATTACATCCTTACACATTGCCTCACTTCTCAGAGGACAAAAGGTTTTATGGTGTTGTTGGGCAAAGCAAAGCACTAAGTGAGTGGCAACCCACTGATGGCAGATTTTGACATGTGGAGGCCCTTACCCTGCCCTCCAAGCTGTGACCATTGCAAGCTGAGAGGAGAACAGACAGGGGGTGGATGTTAAAATACATCCATGGCATGGGGAGGAGCACCCTCTGCCATGGGCACTTTCAGGTTCTCCACCAGCAGAGACTGGGTAAGGGGTACAGCTCTGCTCCCCCACTGCCAGGCTGCCACCAGCGGCAATAACATCACCTTCATATATATATCTATATGTATGTATGCAGTGGGAGGTGTCCCTGCCCATGGCAGGGGGGTTGGAACTCGATGATCTAAAGGTCCTTTCCAACCCTAACTATTCTATGAGTCTATGTATGTATATATATATTTTTTAAAGAAGACATTTTAAATGCATTGCTTTTTACCTAACTGGTTATTAGATTAGGAGGTTTCCAAAGAAGGAGGTAGTAGAGGAAGGTTTTTTGACATATTAAGTGTATGTCTAGTATCAAGAGCTCTTGTATGGTAGCTCTTCCTATGAATAAACAGGTTAGTCCTCCGGGTTGAGAGAAGTAATGTCTTTGTGTGAGCTTTTCTTCTCAGGAAACAAAGAAAGAGAAAAAAACATCTCATTATAGTAAAAAGCAAGAACATCAGAAAGGAGATGGTTCAGACATATGGGTTACAAATATGATGGTATTGCCATTTTTCTTTCCCAAGCACAACTTGACCATGGAGCTCAATGTTCCCAGGAATATAACACATCTCTTGAAAAATCACTGGTAGTCTTCATAGAATAGGAAAATATCCTGAGCGATGGCTTGAGGGTTTTTCATTTATGGTGATTCTTGCAGGAGATAGGTATGTACCCATTTCACAATATAAGGCAGGAATTAACCTGCATCCAGGGACAGTGCCTCACTTGTCTCTATCCTATAACTATTTATTACTCAAGAGTGAGAAGGTACCTCATCTTCCCCTCTGCGGAGCATAGGAGGATCTGCAAGGGAAAGGACACAAAAGAGAGTGTGAAAGCCTCAATCAGATGGCATCTCTGTGCTGCCAGTGGTTAAAGGCTGGGCAGACACTGAGGGGAAGCATCACACTTGCCATATCATACATGCTTGCATCTGTTCTCCTGCGCCCCCTAGGAAGCCTTATTTGCCTCTAGAACAGAACAGGGGTAAACTGGACCTTTGGAATGGCCCCCTGGTAGTTGCTCAGTTTATTCCTGCTTAGACAGCAAAGTTTTCCACATAGTCCCTTCTTGTTCTTGTATTTATTTTTTTTTAAATGAGATTAAGTGATTTATTGTTCTTTAAAATTGAAAGATGAGAGGAGGAAAGTGACTGTCAAGAGTAGAAAATGCTGTGGATTAAACACCTTGTTTCTTCTGTTGTTCTTTCAGACAATACAGGAGGTTGCAGGCTACGTGCTCATTGCTCTTAACATGGTGGACGTCATTCCCCTAGAAAACCTCCAGATCATCCGAGGAAATGTGCTGTATGACAACTCTTATGCCCTGGCAGTTTTATCCAATTACCACATGAATAAAACCCAGGGACTCCGAGAGCTACCGATGAAACGGCTATCAGGTGAGACAAGGGCTAGAAGTGGAGGGACCTGTAAAGCAAACTTCAACTGTTAGGTTATTAGTATCAAGAGCTGATTGAAGATCTCCTCTCAAAGTCATGTGCCATTAGATCCTGCTTTAAAAACAAGGATCCAGAACCTATCAGTCTGAGCCTGCTGTTAGTTGTGCCATCAGGAGCGCACATTGTCCTTTTCTGTCAGCATAGCATGACTGAGGCAAAACAACTGTGTATTTTATTTCCCTTTTCTCTAGATGAGAGATAGAAGACTTGGGCAGTTTGCTTCACTTACCAATTTTTTTCCTTCTGTGGCAGAAATTCTCAATGGAGGTGTTAAAATCAGCAACAACCCCAAACTGTGCAACATGGACACTGTTCTCTGGAATGACATCATTGACACCAGCAAGAAGCCTCTCACTGTGCTTGAATTTGCAAGCAACCTGTCTTCTTGTGAGTATTAACTTAGCAAAAATGCTGTGTGCTCCCTCATTTCAGAGGGAAGAATGAACATCCCATCTTCCATGCGGTGAGTTTCAGGTCCACCAACTCCTGCATGCAGAGCCTCCAAACCCTGTTCCAAGGAAACATTTCTTCACCACTGACTTAAGATGTAATCTTTCATGGTGTTAGGTCCTTAAGTCACAGTGAAGTTCTTGGGGAAGCTTCTGTTGGTTTCAGACAGGACCCTGCATATGTGTTCTTCAGAGACAGCTCAGACTAATGTGCACTCATTTGCTTTCCAGCCATCTTCTGATTAAAGTGTAAGGCTCTGGTCTAGAAAACTCATATGGGTACTTTTGTGGAGTTACTGTGCGACTCAAAGCCTTTTTAGAGCTAAGACCCATGTTGAGTGCCATAAAACTCAACATATTTTGGTGTTTTGGGCTGCATGGATTATCCTTGCAAAATTAATGATAAACAGGCAGATGAATCTGATGCTTTAGCAGGGAGATGAATGTATATTTTAAAGTTTGTGCAGCGTACACTTAGAGTGGGCTCAAGCTAATCCTTCAACCTTAAGAGTCACTTACAAAATCCCCAGTCATTTCATGGAAAGGAGAGTTTATTTTCATTTCTGAGCATTTAATTTCCGGCACTATCAATTGGCGGACAACCATATTTTCTTTATCTTCTTCCAGTTGCATAATTGCCTGAGAGCTGATAGCCAGCTTTTGTGTTGACATGTTTTTCTGCGCAGCCCTAGTGTAATCAAGGAGTTGTGAACTGTACAAGTCAGCACAGGATTTTTGGCTCAAAACATCACAGAAATGTTAACCTTTAACTTTTCAACTTAAAGAAAACAGTTCTTTGGTCCCACACCAAATCAATCAGCTTTTGGACAAGTATTGGCATTTGTTCAGCTGTTTGATGGGAGGTGGGGGGAAGGAGAATCATGTTGTTTGCAGAAGGAATCAGTGTAGTAGGAAATGCCTCTTAAATGTAGTGAATACCAGATTAATCTTCTTAGACAGTCATCTATGGTTTTAATAATGATCACATAATCTTAAATAAGTTGTTTCTCTGGCACTTTGCTGGTCATTAAAAGAAAGAAAAAGAGAGAAAAGAGCAAGGAGGAAGGGATGGGAAGGAACTTGGCAATGAACATCCAAGGTCAGGCAGGGTGTCCGTCCATCCTGCCACCTCTCTGTTGATTGCCCATCTGCCACATAGTCTTACACCAAGGAGTTTTTTTGGCAGACAAGTCAAATTACTTTGTGGTTGGAGTAGTTGCAGTTGCCTGCAGATCCAGTTGGGTTTGTTTTCCTTTTGGAACCGCCTTGTTCAGTACCATTGATTTACATGTGGCCTGTAGCGAGCAGCTGGCACATGCCCAGCTGCAAGCCAGTGGTGACTTGCCATTGCGTGCAAACTCCAGCAGAAGGGCAGCCGGGCAGTAGCTGAGATTCCTGTTCCTGGGAAAAAATATGCCTCTTTCGTAAGCTAGACTGGCTGGGTATTGTGCTCACTTGCTCAAAGGTGTGGAGAACTGCACGTAGGAAACCAAAGCTGAACAAAGTATAAGGATTTCAGGTCCAGCTCTCAAAATGTTTGAGCTTCCTCCCCTGATTTATGGAGAAGGAAAGCTCAGGTCTTTGTTTTCTGTGACTCACATGATGTTGTTGTTGTAGTGCATGTTTATAGAAAATAATAATCTGCTGTCGTGTTTTAGGTCCCAAATGCCATCCAAACTGCACGGAAGACCATTGCTGGGGCCCTGGCGAACAAAACTGCCAGACATGTAAGCCTGCAGATTAGTTAAGAAATACCTTGTGTGCTCTGACATACTAAAGTTCTATCTACTGAAAAACTAACTTGTCAAGTGCAAATTAGTGACACATGTTTCAAACTTGTCCTTCTCTACATCCCACTATGCTGGGGCTCCTTGAAGCACACGGTGCATGGATGTGGCCTGCTTCCTGCTCTGCAGAAGCACAGTCATGGGGAGGATGGCTGTGGCCACTCTCACCAAGGAGCTTAATTTCTGGAGGGGAGCCTTTGAGATTGTTTGGCTTTGGTCTGGATATCCTTGCAGGTGTGGTGTTCCCCCAGAGGCAAAAGACTGTAGCTGTCCCCCACACTGAAAGCTTTTGTCTGTCACCCACAACTTTCTCCCATCTGCACTGGAGAACCTTTATTCTTTAAGTTATTATACCATATAAGAGAGAACACAGTAGCCGCATGGTGAATTGTTTGCCTTCCTGCTGCTTCCTGCAGAGCCATTCTGCAGGCCGGCTAGCGATACCTTGGATTAACTTTTACTATTAGAAGCAGTAACGCAACCTGAGCTTTTTCTGGCTTTAATTCCTCTTTTTGGAATCCCTGTAGGTTTCTTTTGTAAACACGAAAGATGTCACCTTCATGGGGTTATCACATCACATACTGTGCTCAGAAGACCTTTGGAAGGCTTTCAGAAAGTGCATGGCCCTTTTAAATTTGTAAATGTTGCTGCATGGCATTGTGAGGTTTTCCAGTTTGGCTGCCTGTGCTTTACTGTAAGATTTTGCAGTTAGGGTGCTTGCTTGCCTATGGAACCTTCATTTAGAAGTTCTTGACGTTTTGCAAGGCTTTATTTTTCCTGAAGTGAAGGTTGAGGTTAGAGGACCATCTCATCTTGTTTCCCCACTTCATCATTTCCTTTTCCTGTAATAAGTGGGGAAATACAGTTTCTGATCCTTTGTATTGTGTAAAGCTCAGTGGAAAGACTGCTGATGGCATCACACAAATGAAATCAGCATCCTAGCTTTGGTTTTCCATTGTAAATAACCACCTAAACCTAAGTTTCTTGCCTGCAAGTATCAGGCCAAATCTGTATGGCGTATAGAGCTTCAGGAAAAAGGAACATATAGATTTTCTCTCTTCCTTTAGTATAAGCTTTAGTTTTTTCCAGTCAGCCCTGCAGTTTGAGGTGGACAGTGTGCACACAAAGCTGTTCCCAGGTTGGTCCCTGTAGCTGAGACCACACAGCTGTCCCAGGGGCTTGTGAAACCTCAGGTCTCAGCCCTGCATGCTTACTGCATTGACAGACCCTTGCTGGCTTCAGGATGACAAGGAGTTCATAAAGCAAAAACGTTTGCAGGCTCTGGCTCTCCTCTCCAGGCATTTGAGAATCCGGCCAACTGAAAATGTTTCCCACATTTCCATATGTGGGAAAGTTTGGGGTCATATATATCTTTCTACTTCCACAAACATGGGATGTTCTGTATGAAATACAAATGTTTACCATGGTACATGTTTCCAGCAGGAAGCTCCAGTCAGTAGCTATCAAAGTGATGAGCTGTTTTACTCCCCTGCTGATGCCTATGAAAAAAATCAGATCAAAATGCTGTTCATGTAGAACAATGTGCCTTTTATTGCCCTATTTCTAGTTGAATGGAGGAGTTGCTATCAGAGAAGCTAATGCCTATTGTGGAAATGATCAGTTTCTTTGAAAATATAATACCTTGCTTACAGGCCTGCAAGAAAAATGAAAATAAAGTTTGGATACAAAAGTGTGCAACGGAAAAAAAATAGGAATTTTTTTTTAAATCACTGTTATATACCCTGTAGCAGGCTGTATTTTCCAATAGTTTTCTGTTAATTAACAACCATCTGGTTTGGACTTACAGGAATTCCTGGTGATATTGCAACTCATTTGTGCCAACCGTGAAGTTGGTATCAGTTACTGTAGTGCACAGCTGAAATGCTCAGGGTGCTGTAACGCAGCAGATTAGCCATCGCGTTTCTCTGATGTCTATTGCCAAGGTCTGTGGATCAGTAATTATAGAGAACAAACAATCCCATTTGGGGTCTCTGTTTCAAACACATGCTTTGATATTCAAATGGAGATGATTTCCTGATTCTCCACTAAATGTTGCAGGCAGTTTTTGCTTCCCTGAAAAAAAGCTGAATTGGGGCCAGTTCTTCCTCCGGGTTGCTGCACTGGTGCAAACTCTGTGGGAGTTGAGTAATGAAGGTAAAATTTGGCCAAGGAATTGCAGCCTAAACTAAACTAATACAACATGTATGAAATGGGTTTGCTGAGTAGGTATCCCCTCTCTCTGCAATGCAGAAATGCTTCTAGTGCACCAAAGGGATCCTACCCCCATGCCAATGATATACAGTTTCCTCTTATAGTAGAGAGTCCTGACAGTTCTCTTGTCATGTCATTTTCCCCAAAGCTAGCACTAATAATAGTGGATTTTCTCAACAAAATGGATCAGATCCTGCTCTATTGCCGAGCTGTATGATGCAGGGACTCTAAGGAGTTTTTCACGGTTTAAGGCATTGATGCCACAGGGACCTGGATGCTCTTTCTAAGCAGGACATGGTTTGCTGGCTGGGACCAAAGCGCTTAGCACCTCACAAGAGCCAAGATAATTACTGGTTGAACACAACCCCTTCTCACCACCACCCACACCAGCTCTCACCCCTCCCAAGCTTTGGCCTCATATGAGGACAGAATATGCATCCCATTGGGAAAATATAGCACAGATTCTGCACCAGACCTTTTCTCTATATTTTCTGATCGCATTGCAGCAAATACAGCTTAAATGTTCTTCATTCCTGATGCATTTTTCCTTCTTTATTGTGTCTTCCAGTAACAAAAGTCATCTGTGCCCAGCAGTGCTCTGGCCGGTGCAGGGGAAAGGTGCCCAGCGACTGCTGCCATAACCAGTGTGCTGCGGGGTGCACAGGGCCTCGGGAGAGCGACTGCCTGGTAACCATGCTACACCACCTCCATAACCATAATCATAAATCCCTGGCATGGCAAGGCAGGCTTTCAGCTGCATGTCCTCTAGCCTTCTTCCATTCCACAAGGCCTCTGAGAGATGGTGACCTGGAGGGTGCTCCAGTGCTTCCTCAAAGAAAGGGAACAGAAACTTGGCCCCGAGTTAGTCTTTACTGACTTTGCAGGTGGACCTTCCAAGCACATGTTAAAACAGTGTTAGTGCCTTTGAGACCCCAGAGAACTCAAAGCTGCTCGAAGCTGTTGCAGGGCAGCTAAGTGTTTGCTGTAGGGTGACTTCCCCATGTAGGCAGGTCCCCAGGTCTTCAGCTGCCACCACAGTGCAGTGGTTTTCCATTGCCCTGTGCTCTTTAGTGCTGCTTGGTAATATGGTACTAATAATGGTTTACTAAAGCAAGAACTTGGAAGGGCATGAGAAATGATGGATCTGCACTTTTTTTGCCTTTCATTGAACTTCAGACAATGAAATCAAGGTTTCCATTTCTGTTTTTCATGTGCCACAGAAGTATTGTGTTTAAAGGACCCTGGGGCAGTGGAGGGAGAGGGAGCAATGGAGCTTTCTTTGGGAAAAAGAAAACATCCCATTGCTTTTCTGCCAGAGTTTTGGGGGTTGGTGTGCACTGTGGGTTTAAATCTTCTCCATGTTTGCATTTCATTCTGAATTAAATGATATCTAAGTAATTGCCCCAGAAACTGCTCAGTCCAGGTTTTGTTGTTATTTGCATTCCTGGTCCCCTTATACATTGCAAGGCTATGGTGCCCTTTACTGGTTCACAGGGAAGACAGTTATTCTCTCTCATCTGGAAAGCTAGGTAAGACAAAAGTGGAAAACAGAGTGATTATTAATTTTATGCAGAATTAGATTGGAAGAACCAACTTGTCCTTCATAAATGCCTCCTAAATTGTTCATTACTCGCAGCCAAATATAATGGCTTGAGTTTAATATTTAGCCAGAAAAGTAAGTAATCAGCAGGAAAGGACTTGATTTGATTTAGGTTATTAA
This sequence comes from Amazona ochrocephala, assembly GCA_039720435.1. Classification (NCBI taxonomy): domain Eukaryota; kingdom Metazoa; phylum Chordata; class Aves; order Psittaciformes; family Psittacidae; genus Amazona; species Amazona ochrocephala. The sequence continues at coordinate 17,121,073 of CM077885.1, read as the reverse complement.
AAAGCAGCCAAGAAAAGTATTGTATGTCTTGATCTGGTTACTGCTTGTAGGGAAAATTTTTCTGTCTAAGGCATGCAGATTCGCTCCTGTTCCCACGTGAATCCCAGCAGCTCTCCCATCAGTGCCAAGGTTTCTTGTTCAGAACAAGAAAACCTCATATTCTCTCTCTTTTTTCTCCCCCCAAATATTAAACTCAGTTGCCTGACCTGAAGCAACCTTTCACCTTCAAGTGTAAGGAACCATCCCTGTAGCTGCTTGGGATTTCCTAAGCAGGAAAGCAATGAGCACATCAGAGTGTTTTGAAAAAGCTGATGTAAAACCATTGTCACTTTTTAAGGAGAAAGCAGTTTAATGGGAGCTGTTGTTCAATGACAGGCATGTCGCAAGTTTCGGGATGATGCTACGTGCAAGGATACATGTCCCCCATTGGTCCTGTACAACCCCACCACTTATCAGATGGATGTCAACCCTGATGGAAAATACAGCTTTGGAGCCACTTGTGTGAGGGAATGTCCACGTAAGTTTATTTCAGATTGCAGCCACAGAGGAGGGGGGAGTTGGGGAGGTGGGAAGGGACCTGTGTCATCCCTCTGTATGGTGGCCAGGAGGACCTGCTTCATCTCCTCTGCTTCTGTGGGAACCAGGAAGAGGTGACAAAAATGACAGAATAGCTGGTTAAGAGCCTCTTCAAACTGTCTGCATCCATCGCCTTCCCTGATTTTTAACCGTGGAATTTTGATTTGTGAGGCTTTTTCTCTTGACTGGGACAAAAACATCTAATGAGAATCATCAAAACAACAGCCATATGGGATCAATCCTGTGGATTGCCAAAGCAGTGTCAACTCTTAACTGGTTCTTAATTAGGACTGGTAGAAAGTCTTTGGTTTAAACACTCTTACTCAAGGCCACTGAGTCATGGCTTCCTCTACAGGTGCTTGCTTTTTCTTTCACACTGTTCCCTGTCCATGTTTTTTTAACCCATAAAGATGTAAGTGTAGGAGAGGATTTAGCATACAGAACTGAGGTTGAACGTTGCCCTGACAGGCCCTTAGCCTGGGAAGAGTGAGCGAAGGTGAGAGATCAAAAGTGCCGTGTATTGATTCTGATAATGGCACCACTGCACAGCCTGACCTGACCTGGCAGTGTTGTTTTATCCTTCTGTGACTGTTCCCCTCTCTGTTAAACAGTGATAGCACTGTATCCCCATCTGCCTTCAAAGGATGTTTGTGAGAATTCAGAATTGATGCCTGTACTTGAAGTATGCCAAAAGTTCAACTCCTCCCCCTTTTTCTTTTTCCTAGTATTGAAGTGCCTGTGCAGCCTCTTGTATTTCAATGACCTTTGTATCCTTGTTTTTTCCAGACAACTATGTGGTGACAGACCACGGCTCCTGCGTTCGCTCGTGTAATACCGATACTTATGAAGTGGAAGAAAATGGTGTTCGGAAGTGTAAAAAGTGTGATGGGCTATGCAGCAAAGGTATAACAGTCATGGAATAAGCCAGTAAGGCTTTGAGTTGATAGGTGACTTGTTAGAAAAAGTACATGTAGTTCTGACCTTAATTAAGTGCAAATTCAATATAAATATCCAGTAATAGTTTGAAGATTTGACAAGTGGTTTGGTTGGGAAACATGGCTGTGGAGCATGCTTTCCAGCTGGGATACACCACAAGTGCAGTGGATAAACTGTGCAGTATGTGTATCTTCACATAAGCCTTCTCCTGCGTTTGTTCTTCCTAGTATTTTATTAAATGGGAATAAAATCAAAATGGGACAGAGAGAAGGGCATGAGTAGAGATGCTCAAAGCAGAGCTGCACAACTGGGCAAGCAGGAAGCAGTTACCCTGTGGTGCTTTATGAGAAGCAAAAGTAGGCAAAAGATCAATGAAACTTACCTTACAATGGTAGGTTTGAAAGCATGGGAGTGCTTTCTGGACTAATGGCATCTCTGTGTCTGTTCCCTTCCAGGTAACTGAGCTTTACTCTTCTCCCGCCTGACTTTTGTATCTCTCTTTTAACAGTGTGCAACGGCATTGGAATAGGTGAACTTAAAGGGATCCTCTCCTTAAATGCCACAAACATTGACTCCTTCAAAAACTGTACCAAGATCAATGGGGATGTAAGCATCCTCCCAGTTGCATTTCTAGGGTGAGTTGCCTGCTGGTCATTTAGCACTGGAGGAGAAGGGCTAGGGAGAAATTCAAGTTGAGCTGTTCTTTTCCCAATTCCTTATTCTGTTTGTTTCAGTGATGCTTTCACAAAGACCCTACCCTTGGACCCCAAGAAGCTGGATGTCTTCAAAACAGTCAAAGAAATCACAGGTTAGCAATGGGGTTTGAGCTGAGATGTTCTCTGAGTGGTGCTGCCAAAAACACAAAAGGAAAGGAGGGAAGTGTTTTACGCATGTGAAGAGAAATGCAAGCAAACAGTTTCTGTCTCTGAGCTACCAGTGCTCACTCTTCACAGAGGTGGTCGGCAGCACCTAGCCAGCATTACATCCACGTAACCCATACGGGTTTCCCATCCAAGGTGTGTGGTTTGGCCAGACCATTCCTTCTTCTGAACTGTCAGTCCTAGCAAACAGTAAAAGCAGAGGAGATCCTCAGCCACCCAAGAAGTATGTGGTGAGGCAGAGGCATGCCACTCCAGCTGAAAACAGCCAAATGTGTTTCTATTTATGGAAAACCTTTCAGCAGCTCCTTAGGGAAGCATGCTTAGTGACTTGCATCATCCTCATAGAGACACCCTCTCCAGCCTGAAGAGTTCTTCCTTGGGGTGAATGTGTCTCCGTGAGCACAAAGTGGTCATCAGGGTGCTCAGCCACCATCTTGTACCAAGGATCAATTAAAACTAATTTTGCTCAGCTCATAAAATGAGCATAACATTAGAGCTGGGTCCACAGATGTGACTCCAGTTCACCATTTCATTCTGTCTTTTACCTGTCTGGTTCCCTCCAGGGTAGCAGTGACTAATCCCAGAGCTTCATACAGCAGCCTGCAATCTCCCAGGTTCTCCCCCTCCCTACTGAGCAGGGAAACATGCTTGCCTTAGCTAATCCACTCCAAGTGCTGTCTGTTCTGCTCTGTTCCTGCTTTCTCTTCAGTTTTCCTGTTCCCTGAGGGTATCACGCTATAGGAGGGAGTGGTACCTTTCTCCCACAGCACCAGAGCCCGCAGCCTCTCAGCTAGGGTGTCTCTGGAAGGAGTTGTTATCATTGGCGGCTCAGTGTGGCAAGGATGTGTGGCTCACCGACACAATCATCTCTTACTCTCCTAAACCCTCATGGTGGGATAAGTAGTAAACTGTTTATAAAGTGAAGTCTAAAAATATCTCCCTGTTCCCTAAAATGTCATGTTTAACTTTGAGATTCTCAGATAAGCATAGGGAGAAGCACAAACGCCTTCTCCCTGCGCAGGGAGAGGAAGTCCTGCTGCCAATACTGACCACTGTTTATTGTTTATTATTATTATTATTATTATTACTACTTCTGTATCTTCTTTTCTTCATTTCAGGATTTTTGTTGATTCAGGCCTGGCCTGATAATGCTACTGATCTCTATGCTTTTGAAAATCTGGAGATTATACGAGGCAGAACCAAGCAACAGTAAGTAAATCATGTGTCGGAGCAACTGTAAAAGACACTTGAGCTACGCTTGTCTGAGCACACCAAGGTATCGAGCAGTGTGAGACTCGGGTGTCTTCATAGAATCATCATGGTTTGAGGTGGAAGAGACCTTAAAGCTCACCCAGTTTCAACCCGCTGCCACAGGCAGGGACACCTTCCACTGGAGCAGGTTGCTCCAAGCCCCGTCCAACCTGGCCTTGAACACTGCCAGGGATGGGACAGCCACAGCTTCTCTGGGCACACTTTGCCAGCACCTCAGCACCCTCACAGGGAAGAACTTCTGCCTAAGAGCTCATCTCAATCTCCCCTCTGTCAGGTTGAAGCCATTCTCCCTTGTCCTGTCACTACAGGCCCTTGTAAAAAGTCTCTCTCCGGGTTTCTTGTAGCCCCTTCAGGCACTGGGAGCTGCTCTGAGGTCTCTCCGGAGCCTTCTCTTCTCCAGGCTTACGCAAAATAAGACAAACCTGTCAAGGAGTATAGTATCATCTTTGTAGCAGTAGATAATGTGTCCTGGGGGGCGAAACCCTCAGCTCTGTCCTGCGCGTGAGGGGCTCCCAGCCTGAAAGCACAAGTAGAACAGAGAGAGCTCTTTGCAGTCTGGGGCAAGTTACTATCAGAAGTGCTTTGGGATTTGAGGTAGCTGAGCAATTGGGGCCAATCTGTGTCTGCCAGATGGTATGGACACCGGCAGTGCCTCCAACACCCTCTTGGACTTACCCCAAGAGGGAGGGTGGCTTGGTGGACCAGCACAAAATAAGAGCTGTTCTATCTACTACCATTGTTGCACATAATTTACTTGACGGAGCATGCATGTCCTGCCAATTTTAGCTTTAAAAGCCCATGTAAAACCAGATATAAGTGTTTCAGTTGTTTTACAATAGGAATGTCATGTACCAGTATAGAGGACTGAGCAGCATCTTGCTTGGACAAAATTCAGTTTACAGCAACATGCATTTGAAAATCAAAAGAAAAAGTGCTAAATAATACCCTGCTTACTCTTTCTTCCGTGTGTCTTCTTTTTGTCCCTCTCCATTTTAGTGGCCAATATTCCCTTGCTGTTGTTAACTTGAAAATACAGTCATTAGGGCTGCGCTCCCTCAAGGAAATCAGTGACGGAGATGTTGCCATTATGAAGAACAAGAACCTCTGCTATGCTGACACCATGGACTGGCACAGACTGTTTGCAACTCCAAGCCAGAAAACAAAGATTATACAGAACAGAAATAAAAATGAGTGTGGTAAGTCAGCACTGCCTTTCTGCTCCCTATGGAAGCTTGTGCTGAAATGCAAGACTAATTCGAGCAAGGCTTTTTTCTCTTTGTTCCCCTGGATGCAAAATTCATCAGTGATACTGCTTTAATGAAGATGGTGTGGGAAAAGTGGGATTTTTTTCCCACCAAGGATGTGGACTTCATCATGTCCAGCAGATGGGAAGGAGCTTCCTCACTGCTATGGTCATAGTGAATCCACATAGGTTGAAGGACACAGAAGTTAACTCCAAACATTGGACTTTTTTGACCAGGTTGAAGCTGCTGTTCAAACTTTGTGACTGCAGTGGTCCCTGCACCAAAATCTAGTTACTTCTCTTTGCAGAATATGAATTTGCTGTACTTCGGAGATTGATAGAGAATCCTAGAATGGTTTAGGGAAGAGACCTTAAAGCTCATCCAGTTCCAGTCCCCTGCCATGGACACGGGCACCTTCCACTAGAGCAGGTTGCTCCAAGCCCCGTCCAACCTGGCCTTGAACACTGCCAGGGATGGGGCAGCCACAGCTTCTCTGGGCAACCTGTGCCAGTGTCACCACTCATTGTAACTATTTCTTCCTTACACCCAATCTAAATATGCCCTTTTAGAATTTAAAACTATTGCCCCTTGTCCTCTCACTACAGGCCTTGTAAAGCATTGTTATAAGCCCCCTTTAGGTATTGGAAGGCTGCAGTAATGTCTCCTCAGAGCCTTCTCTTCTCCAGGCTGAATGACCCAAACTCTCTCAGCCTGGATTTGGCTGGGATAGTTAACCTTCTTCCCAGTAGCTGGTGCAATGCTGTATTTTAGATTAGTCTAACAACAATGCTGATAACACACCAATGTTTTAGTTGTTGCTCCGTAGTGCTTGCTAAGTCAAGGACTCTTCAGTTTCTCCTGCTGTGCTAGTAAGGAGTTGCACAAGAAGCCAGGAGGAAGCACAGCCTGGAGTGCTGACCTGAACTAGCCAAAGGGATATTCCATACCATAGAAGGTCATGTTCAGTGCAGAAACTGTGGGGAACTGGCCAGGAGGTTCTGATTGCTGCTCAGGGATGAGCTGGGTCAGCAGGTGGTGAGCCATCATATTGTGCATCACTCGTCTGTCTTGGGGTTTATTTCTGTCTGTCTGTTGTCTCCCTTTTCATTACAATTACTGCTGCTATTATTATTATCATTATTATGATTATTATACTTCAATTATTAAACTGTTCTTACTGCAGCCCATGGGTTTTACCTTTTTTCCAGTTCTCCTCCCCATCACACTGGGGATTGAGAGTGAGCAAGTGGCTGCATGGTCCTTAGTTGCCTGCTGCAGTTAAACCACAATAGTCTGGTACTGGTTTAGCTTTATTATACAGCTGTTAAGCTGTCACAGAAGAGTTCATTCTGATTTTGAAAGGCCAGAAATCACTCTTAATTTCAGACTTTGGAAATGAAAAGAAGTATGATTACTCCTTTTCTGCACTGCCAGGACCATTCGTGTCTGCTTTGGAACAGATTGCAGAAACTGGTCAGGATGAAGTCACTGTCAGTGATTTGTTTGCCCTCTCTCTTCCCTTGATGTTCATGGCTTTTCTTGTCTCTCTTTTTCTCCAAGCTGCTGCCAGGCATGTTTGTGATCCCTTGTGCTCAGATGTGGGCTGCTGGGGCCCAGGGCCCTTCCACTGCTTCTCCTGCAGGTTTTTCGATCGCCAGAAGGAGTGTGTGAAACAGTGCAACATCCTGCAAGGGTGAGGTGTCTGAGAGGTGCTTGAGGTTTTGGCAGTGATTCGGGGGTTTTAGTGTTTAAAACATGTTGTAACTAGAAAGAAAACAAAAAGCAGGTCTCTGGCCACATGGGATTTCACTAGCTTTGCAGAGATTTTGTGTGAGCACAGGACCTGAGGTACCTCTTCTTCCCCATGCAGCATTGCTTAGGATTTTGCTCCTGCCAAGAAAATATCCCCTTAAGCCATGAGGAGACTATCTGGAGGCCCAGGGAGACTAAGCCTTGCACTTCTTTCCCATAAGAAATAATGGACCTTAAAGCCTCAGTGAAAATCCAAGCTATACCTGTCGTGTCTAGCATGTCAAGTGAGAGCCAGAGCCATTTGGTGTCACCGGGAGCTCAGTTGCCCGCAGAGCCAGGGCTTCAGCATGTGGTAGGCTTCCTTATTGGAAAGGGACTCATATTTGTTCAGATGAGCGGCTTGTCCCTGTAGTTCGCAAAGTTACAGTCAAGGGAGAACGAATTTTCATCTGCAAAAGCACTGGGAGCAGCAGTTTCAGGCAAAATTACTGCTCCAGCCTCACTCAGGCCGAGGAAAACGCATCACTGCCTGTGTGTCAGGGCTGCGGCTGGGGTTTCCAGTGAGTTCAACAGGTGATGTAGGCAGGAAAGGCATGTCTAACACTGAAAATTACAGAGATATTCTTAATGAACCTTTCCAAGTTTGACTTCCAAAAACCATGAGTATTAAGCAAGTACTTGACAGGGTGCTGATGCCCCTGATTATTGCATTTCTCTAGCAGCTTGCAGTTCGGCAGCTGTCTTTTTTGTAAGTGAATTCCCTCCAGCAGCTATTATGCCCTGAAGGGCATATCTGGGCATTTTTTGTGTCAAATGATGGGAGATTTAGTTTAATTAATAACACCATTACTTGAAGTGGAACAGCTTTATTGCTATTGAAACCATCTGTTCCCAACTTTCATATTTTAATGATTCATTGTGTGTTGTAGTGAGGGCATGAATTTAATTATCAGTGATTTGCTGTTTAACTTCCCTAATTATTATTTGGAGCCTTGGAATCACTTGAACTGTTTTTGCTGATCTCTTTGCATCACCACCATTTAAAAGCCTTTGGAAATCATTGTGAATATTCTGTGGTGTTAGCTTAAGAGGGAAAGTAAACTGATTTGTAGTGTGCGATCTGGAGTGCCGTGTGTTTCACCGTCAGCCAAATTTCCCTTACTCTTACCTCCCATTAGTTGAACTAAGCAAGTGCCACTCGTGTATCCAGGAGGGTCCCCCTGTATCTCCTCCTGTCCCAGCACCATCATCCCAATCTATTTAAGCTGGAAAAATGAGGAAAAGGGGAGATGAGCAGAGTTTATCACTCACTAATCAGCCTGGGCTTTTATTGTTTCTTTCCTTCTTTCTTGTTTTCCAGGGAGCCAAGAGAGTTTGAAAGAGATTCCAAGTGCCTCCCCTGCCACCCTGAGTGCCTGGTGCAGAACTCCACCATGTACAACGCAACCTGCACTGGACCTGTAAGAGCAGATTCAGTTTAGCAAACCTGCACCTCAGACCATGTATTAATATGTATTTCCTGTGCTGAGATAATCCCGAGGTCTCATTTACACTTCTCCAAGATGGAGTAGAGATAAAAAGGGGTTGGGAGTCAAGATCATGGGGCAGGGATGCAGAAACCAGAAAGGGAACCTTTTCTTTCTTGTCATCCATCATACGCATAATATAAAGTCCCAGGTATTGTTGGGCCTTTCTGTTTTGTGTCTTTTAGAGAGAGAGAGAGACAGAGAGGAAAATAAAGGCTTACTTATGTATGTGGTGATACATAACTTGGCAAGTATTTCAGGAACATGAAGCTAATGAAGTGCCAAGTTGGAGTGAACAAATTAAGTTCCCTTATTCAAAGGGAAAAAAACCCTGCTTAAAGTAATGGATTAAACCAGTAGCCTTTTGCCTTTTTGAAAAGCCGTGCTGAAATTGTCATCAAGACCAAATGCTTACCAAAAATTATGCAGGAAGCAGTTTTTACTAAAAACCATGTTCCCTCCTCTAACCGTGTTCCTACCTCTAGGAAATTGCAGTAAATACCAATGTTAAAGTAATTGCAGGTGTAAATTATATTCAAAGAAAGGCAATCAAAACAATTAGATTTTCAAGTTTGTTTAAATATTCCAAATTCAAACTTGTTTAAATATTCCAATTCATTCAAGGTTCTCTTAGAGAAGTCAATGCAATGTAGGCTTACTGGTCATCCAGTCTTCCTCAATTTTGTTGTTCTTTAATTTTGAGAACACTGTTTTGTGTAATGAAATGTCCAGTTTGGCAACGGTACCAAATGGTTTCCTCTTAATCAGATCAAACTAATATCTTGATTGTAAAGCTCTAATTCTCTTTTTTAGGGGGTAATTGAAATTAAGTCTTATGCTTCCATCACAGATCCTTCTCTGTGCTACTTAACCCAACTCCTTAAACACTTCTTGCTATTCCCTGCAGCCATTGAGTATCCAGCCCTTGCCCATCATGAGTCTCAAGAGTCACTGCTCAGTAACGTGAAGCATTTCCATCTTCCCTTCTAGCTTAGACTACCATGGCCTCAGGGATATTATTAACATTATAAACTCCTGCAGGCAGTGACAGCCCTCTTGTTCCATATTTGCCCAGCACATATAAATCAGTCTATTACAGTGGCCCTTAGACTTCACAGTAATTCAAATAATCTTCTTATAGCATGTCTTACTGTAGTCCCACTGAAACTGGCACTGTGGGTCAGGTCTGGTTTTCTCGAAGTAGAATTTGACCCAGATTGGCCGGTTCCTCTGCTGTAAAATACTTAGTGCATTCCTGGTGCTATTATAGTCTAAATAAAAACATTTCAGCTAAAAATGGCTGAAGGCAATGCCTTTAAATACAAACTAAGTGCTTTTCAAAGTAAAAAAAGACCCAACTTACAGACTCCTTGGGTTGCCTCCATTATCCCTTGCTTCTCCCTAACAAGTGAAAGAGCCCATGCTGAGAAACCAAGAAAATATTGATTTGAGGCCAGTACTTCAGGGAGGTGTCAGCAGGTCCAGGTCCTTCATTCTAAATTGTGTCATGGTAGATTGCAGCAGGATGCATCTGGGCCCTCTGCTTTTCAGCTTACCCTTTATCAAGATGTTACTTAATTATTCCCCATTTCCAATACAAAATGCAAGCTTTCCAACTAGGCAGAAGGCAGGGGCAAAAAAAGCAGCTGAAATTTAAGAAAATATTAAACATTGGGCTTAATGAAACACTTTAAACATTAGGTACTACCTTTCATACGGTCCATCTTACAAGAGGAATACTTGCAAGAATATCATAGAATCATAGAATAGTTAGGGTTGGAAAGGACCTTAAGATCATCCAGTTCCGATGCCCCTCACCATGGGCAGGGACACCTCCCACTAAACCATGCCATCCAAGGCTAAGTCCAACCCCGCTTTGAACGCCACCAGGGATGAAGCATTCACAACTTCCCTGGGCAACCCATTCCAGTGCCTCACCACCCTTACAGTAAAGAATTTCTTCCTCATATCCAATCTAAACTTCCCCTGTTTAAGTTTGAACCCGGTACCCCTTCTCCTATCACTACAGTCCCTAATGAAGAGTCCCTCCCCAGCATCCCTATAGGCCCCCTTCAGGTATTGGAAGGCTGCTATGAGGTTTCCAGGTAGCAAGGTAATAAAACCAGATGATGCTGGAAACTTCCAGCAGTGAAAACCATTTAGGTTTATCTTGTGAATTTCCTCCTCAATAGGCTGGTGTAAGGACATTACAAACAAGCTGTTTCTCTTTGCAGGGCCCTGACAATTGCATGAAGTGTGCCCATTTTATAGATGGCCCCCACTGTGTGAAATCCTGCCCAGCTGGAGTTCTGGGTGAGAATGACACCCTTGTCTGGAAATACGCTGATGGGAATGCTGTTTGCCAGCTCTGCCATCCAAACTGCACCCGGGGGTGAGTAAAAGATGGGGAGAAGAAATAGGGGAACCAGCTTGAATTGAGCTCTTTTTCTTCCTGGTGGTCCCATTTCAAACAACTGTGAAGAAGAAAGGGAGTGAGAAAGGTCAGTACGCAGGTGATGTAATCAAAGCACAGCAGACTTTGTAAATAGGCAAAGTTCAGTGACACTTCATCTTTACACAGAAGGCAAAAAGGAAAAAAAAAGGGGTTTAGGGGTTTGAAACATGTTTGTTTGTTGATTTAAGTAGGAAATTCCCTGGAATTTACGGAGCTCCTCACCGGGGATGCGTTTTTTGGTTCTTTTCCCACCTGGCTTGGCGCTGGGTCCTCTGGTTTTGTGAAGGATCATCAGTGACATCTGGTGGATGCTGAGCTCCCGGGGACCATTTTTTTCTGCACCTTTCATTTTTTAAGAGGGAAATCCCAGTGGGGTACCGCAGTGGTTTTCTATTTTAGCATCTTCCCAGATGCTAGCTCTTAGTCTGAGTTTAAAGCCTTGTTTGCCTCCTGAATGTCACTTAGTTAATGGGCATCATAGTAAACCAAATCTGTATAAACGATTTTTGTCCTCATTTGGTGGGAGTATGCTTAAACTGCCACCTGTAACAAGCTGTGAATTGAATATGTATTTAATCTACATGACAGTAAGTAACAACTATCTCTTCTCCTGGTTTTCCAATCTGCAAAGGACATGGGATGTTTAATAAAAGGTTTTAGGGATTGAGACTTGGTTGTTGGCCTGAGATGCTTTCAAAGAAAAAAAACACCCACATTTGGTGTCTTTTCTTTTACAAGCCCTTTCCCTGTACCCTGCAGGTCTATCTGATCCCAGATCCTCCTGTAATATACCTGTAATAATTGTTGCAAGAGAGAAGTTATAACATATTCGGATGAACCATGATCCCATTGTACATTAGCTAATTCAACTGCCAGGTCATCAAAGAGCAGAGTGCCCAGGCCCCTGTTGTCATGGAGAAAAGGAGATGAAGGGTTAAGCCAACAAGTGTCACCCTTTCCTTGTGGTATTTTTTTCAGATGGTAGCTTTAACAGCCACATGGGTTTGCTATGATTTACAGCAGTGCCCCCTCTTTTTCGTTACAGTCGCAGACAAGGCTTATCAGGCTTCCCATCACACACCTGAGAGCAAATGATCTCAGTTGAAACAGGATCTTAATAACTCTACTCTTTATTAATGTCCTCAGTAGTGCCTGCTGATACAAACTGGCCACAGTGATCCAATATTCTTCTTCTAAGTGGCCACATCAAAATATAGCATAATGGGTAACCACATCTGAACAAGGCTTTCCACTGTGCAGCCTCAGTAGCGAGATCAAACACTAGACTTGAATGAATGCAAACTTGGAGAACATAATCTGCCAGACATGCATGTATTGAGGAGCCATGTGGTAGCTCTTTGTGCATAAGCAAGTCCCAGAGCAGACTTCATCAGAAAAGTCAATTCCTGGCTGGCTTTAGCAGAGGATAGGAGTACCATAGGGATCTCTTGGGAGATGGGGGTAAAGCAATGTATTTTGAATTAGGGTTACCCAGCATATGGCTCAGTGTATTTGGCCCTGTTATTAAGGCAGAGCATAAAAAGTAGTATGAATTCATGAAAGAACTGAGCTAAGTTTGCTGCAGTTATATTGTGGACATGCTCAATGGTACTGCTCAAGTTGCTGCCCAAATGTGGCAGAAGAAATAGACTGTATCCCTGAAGGGCTCGGGAGAGCTAGAAGGTTGTGTTACTATATTTGCTTTACAGATGGAACATGTGAGGCCAATGGCATTGATGGGTAGGGAGCCAGTGTCAGAGATGTAATGTGGGAATGTGCAGTCTGGCACAGCATTGTTCCCTTGAAGGCAATCAATCAGTAATGCCGCTTACTTCTCTTCACGCCTTTCCCTTGTGCTGCGGGAATGGGATGTGTTCAGCAGTGGGTGGAAAACATCTGTCTCACAAAGTTTTTGCATCCTTAGAAACCATACTCTCAGCGATTTCTGCATGACAAGAAAATAGCAACTTTTTTCTGTTCCTGTCCAATTTCATGGCTAGAGCCCACAAAATCTTATCAGCATGATTAAGTGTGCTGGCTTCAGGAGTCATGCAAGTAAGGGTTTCCAGGATCTGGCTCCTATTTTCTTTATTTGAAGAAGCTGCAAGTCAAGAGGACTGCTCTTCCCAGCTGAGCTTTGTTGTGAACTTTGGTTTTTTTACTTAGGTGTGCTGAGTGGTAATGCTTCTCTTCTTTTGTATCACTGTGAAGAACCCCATCTAGTCTCATCTTCTTTGCCGAGTCATTTTCTCAACCTTCGTTAGAAAACAGAATGGAGGAAGCTTTCTCCTGTTCAGCCCAAAAGACCCCTTCTCTCCCATTTCTCCTGTAATCTCTTGGGGATTTTGTACAAGCTTCCTTTTGCTCTGCCTCTGGTACAGCTAAGAAAATATGCTCCAATGAAGAGAGCAACATTCCAAAAGCCTGGGAATTGTTCAGTTTATAACTCAAGCAACTAATGACACGCACCAGCTTAATTAATCTTCTTGGTGCTGAAGGATTTGGTTTTGCTTTACCACTCTCCCAGTGTACAGGAATTCAATTCAGCCACAGCCACTGGGGTCGAAGAGCAAGGAGGAGAGAAACCACCACTGTAGTTAATAGCATTGGCCGATGCATCTGGCCTCCACAGTCACTACTGACACTATGTGCCTCACCAGTCTTCATGTTAGATGCCAGGGGATTTTAGGAGGGGGTGTGAGAAAGGAGCCAGGGGGGACTAGAGGGAAGATTCCTGCAGCACAGCACTAATGTGATGCCTTTGTCACATTCTGAAGGTTAATGAGAAAGAAAGGGCAGAGAAAGGTTCTTGTAAGGCTTTGAAAAGCCCAATGACTTTCAATTTCTTTTATGACTGTGGAGTGACTTAGGCTGTTATAGTCCTCTCTGAAAGGCCATAAATCATAGCAACCTGGCTTACATCAAATTAGGAACTATGGGTTGAGGAGAAAGTTGTTAAAATCTTGATGGATTTGGGAAATAAATAGCCATGTCTGTACTGGAACAAGTAATATTTACGTAGATAGATGAAATGCTGAGTTCAGGATGCAGTATTTTTCCAGGACTGTACACAGCACTAATTTTACAATAAGTAGAGAAATATTTCAGAGATTACAATGGCTGCTAGATTCCATCTGACATATCCGTAAGGTCTTGAGGCAGTTTATAACACGAGGTCACATTTCTCATTTTGGTTTCTGTAAGCAAAAGAAAAATGATTCAGGAATGGAAAAAGTGATTGTTTAGATTCCATAAAAACTGAGTTACTTATGTTGGATGTCATCATGAAATTCCACAGTAAGAAAGATGGTCATGTTTAGTCCGGGATGGATATTTTTCATAGGCTTTGTTTCTTCTTAGACTTGTGAAGTGAATCAGAAAATCACATGAGGCTTAAAAAGCACAAGCTGATCTGTCATTTTTTTCCCAAACACCTTTTTACTTTATCCCACTAGACTTGATATTGATGAGTTTGTATGGGAAATAATTTATAAAGAGAAGGGGACAGATGAAAATCTACACTTCTCCTGCTTCTACTTGCTGGTGTAGGGAAATAACTGGTTGGTCATTCCTCAGACTGTAGATACTATCTCCTCAAGCCATTTTTTTGACTGTAAGGAAGCACATAGAGGACTTGCCATTGTAAAGTAGTGTGGCAAACCAGAACTTTTAGGAAAAGAGAATTTGAGGGACCATAGTCACATTCTGGAATAAAGTGAGGTCTTTTAAGTTGAACATCCTTATGTGCAAGCTGCTCATACTCTGTTGGCTTAACATGTAGAAATTCATACCTGGGTGGTAGAGCATGAATGGAATGAGGTCTTGGGTCCTAGATCAGTTTTCTGTTGAGCACCCAATTAGAGAAGTCTGGTGTAGAATGAGATATATCTCCTGTGACCTTAAGCAGGCTGGTGGTTCTGCGCTGCATGTGCAGCCTCTCCAAGCACGTGCTTAGTTACACAACTGAGCAAACAACCCAAGATGTAGGCAGACAGGGAACACTAACAAAGCTGGGCGCCCGGGATCCGGGAACTGGTATGCACAGCACTTCCAGCATGTCCAGGACACTAGGATGCACATTCTTGCATGGAAGCCCAGTGAACTCACAAGACCTTCCAGATGCTGGGTTTTGGAGCATTGTGTTGGCCCAGAAACAAGGCGAATACATGAGGGAAGATCAGAGTAATGAAAAGAAACAAACAAATACACAATAAAATGAGTAGTTGCTTCACCTCTTCCTCCCCCAGACCTAGAACAAGTTATGAGATAAGATCTTCACCTCTACCTGCCATTTTGGAAACCTGCTGGCTCCTCCTCTCAGCAAGAGGGAATGCAGAGCAGCTTTCCTGGCACAGGTTCACTCCTTAACCTGTCTTTGACCTCCTGGAGTTGGTTTCAGATGATCCATTTTCTGTAAGTCAGTGCAGGGAGCGGATACCACAAACTGGACTTTTCTTCTTGCTGTGTTCTGCATTTTAGAGGTGATGTAACCCTCTCTGTAATGCTCTTCTTGCTCAGTAGATACCACAAAGACCACAGTTTCCAAGAAGAGCATGCATTTTGTAGCCCAGCAGCATTTAGGGAATGCATGGTGCCTTTCACACCCATTAGACCATCAAGCAAATGCAGTCACTGTGTTTTCATCTGTATTGTTTTCCGCAATTGGGCTGCCAAAATTAATTTCATTTTAAACTCAAAATAGAGTTTCTGGCTGTCTGGAGAACTCTTGCTCCTGTTTACACTATCAACATCTGACCTTAGATTCTGAAATAAAATTACCGTTGACACATACCACCAAACTGAGGCTGAAGGGAGTGCTGTCAAATCCTGTTTCCTGATGGGACTGTGTACCTCCTACCCAAGTTCTCCATTGCAATAGAAAGTCTGGAAACTGGAATCTTTTACTTATCAAGAAACAAGGATCATGCAGAAGGGTCTGCAGTGACACGTTTCCATGTGGCTTTCTGTGGTTGTGCAGGGGAGAGGCTACTTCTGTCCTCCTCCACGGTCAGCCCTAAGCTGCTGCGCTAGCACAGATGTCCATGCACAGCAGGGAGTTCATGAACTTGTGTATCTACACCCCCCACATGACATTCATGTGGTAAAGTATTATTCTCCCGCATGATATAAAGTTGGTTTAAAATATTCTTTAAACTGAGTATGAAGCTATACCTATGCCTCTAGATAAAAGATTTTGGAGCAAGGCCATTGACTGATGTTTAACAGAGTGTATAACTGTTATAAATTCCAGCATTAATACTTGAACTGCTCTGAAACACAAACTTTTCAATCAGTAGCACTTTTCCTAGCTGGAATTATAGAATTATGTATGCCTGTGCTAATACATTTGTGATGTTCATTTGTTTTTACAGGTGCAAAGGGCCAGGTCTTGAAGGCTGTCCGAATGGGTGAGTATTTAATCTGCTACAATTAACGACAGAGCTGTGAAGAATGCATGTGTGTTTACATTTCCATGCTGGATGCTGCAAGGCTTGAACTAAAGTTAAGTCTTCAGCTCTGTACAGGGAAGTGACAGATTAGAGCAGAGAAAAATGATTTAAAGAACTGAGAAATATTCCTACTGGCATGAGACTCCAAAAGCTCATTCTGCTTAGCTTGCTTGTCAAGGTGAGACCTGGCATCTTACTGGAGAAGAAAAGGAGAAGCTAGAAAAAGGAAGGATTAAAGGCTAGTGGCAGAGAGATATTTAGGATTTATATGGTTACCTGCATTACAGGGGATTCATCTCAAACAGGGTTAAGCGGATGTCCAGAATGTGTGCTTAATTGAAACCTAGGGCTTTTAAAGTCTTATACCTAAGCATTATTTTGTCTTTCTGCATTCCCTTCTGTCCTGCAGCTCCAAAATCCCATCTATCGCAGCGGGTGTTGTTGGAGGGCTCCTGTGCTTGGTGGTGGTCGGCTTGGGCATCGGCCTTTACTTACGGAGACGCCACATCGTCAGAAAGAGGACCCTGCGCCGGCTGCTGCAGGAGAGGGAGGTGAGCGCTGCTGGCATGGCATGGTGGCAACACCGGCTGTTCTACCTGCTTTAATGGATGCCAGCCTGCTCACACTGAGAACTAAAGCACCACACATCTGCCTTTGTAACTCAGCAAGCCCTTGGGTTGACAAACATGGTGTCTGCCTCAGGAAAGAGGCAATGAGCATCTAACACCTTCTCCATCTGAAGTCTCATCCCTCGCAATATAATTTTTAAAAGCTTTAGGGATTTTAGATGTCTAAATCCCAAGGAAAATCATTGAGATTGTCTGCTTGGAAAAAACTCCATCTTCAGGGTGAGGTGCAGTGTGTTTGCTGATCCATGGCTCCTTGCTGTGTAGACTCTCAGCCTTGAATAGTTTCTACCTCCAGACAATCCTTGAGGGTGCTGTGGCAAATTGGGCGCTTTTGAAAATTCTACCTCCTTCATGAGACGTATGTCTCATTTCTTCAGAAAGAAATGAGAGAGAAAGAAGAGGAGGGAAAGGAATTGAGGAAGTGTTTGTGTCTCGTCTTTGGTTTGCTTTTAGCACAAAAACCCCACAGAGCCATCAACGTGGATGATTCACGCTGTCGGGTACAAGGTTCCTACACTGCTTTTTGTTTTTTGCATGGTTTTGTGTGTGTTACAGCATCACTCTTTGGGTACCTCGCATATAAACAAGCAAAATTAATTGTCCTGGATTAAAGCCACTCTTTTATAGTTAGCCCCCTTCTTTTTCTAGTTCAGTCCTAGTAAATCATTAGCAAATTGTATTTAACATCCTGCTAAAAGCCCAGTTGCAGCTCCTTTCTGCTCTCACTGGCTTCACAGAGTCAGCTGCTGAAATCCTTGAAGTCAAAGCCATGCTGCTTTTAATGCACTACCTCACAATATCTCACATACCATGGTATTCTACAGTTGTAATAGTAGAGTTCAGTTTGTGCTCAGTTCGTATTGTACTCCCTGTACTCCTCAAAATGGCAGTATTTCATCCAGGCAGAAAGGTTGCTGATCCACTAAAATCTGATGGTATCAAGCTAAATACGGTTTTGTTCAAAGGTAAGGAAAAAGAAGCAGTACGAAGGGAAAAAGCTGACTTGTGCATCAAAAAATGATTAAATACCTCTGTTTGGAAGGCATTACTGCTGTTTGGTAACGAGGCCTAGACCAAATTTTTGAAACCTTGATAGTGAATTCACCATCTCCTTTGTTATTGACAGAAGAATCACTCTCAGAATTTCAGTTGCCGCATGTAATAAACCCTGCAGTCTGGGGGAGCCGCTGGTCCCATGGGAATTCCATCCAGCTAAACAAGAGCAGACCTGAATGGTTGTGGGTGATTCTTGCCCATTATTTAAAACATTTTAATAATTTATTCACAAGTTCAAAAAAAGAAAATTCTTCTTTAGGATCTCTGGTAATTGCATTGTTCTTCTTGCCATGTGCTTTAGGGCTTTGAAGTCAAAGCCTTCATTTGAGCAGTAGTATTCACTCATTCTCCTTCAAAATGGCAGTTGGCAATCCGTGATTGGTTTTACCTTTGAAATTTGGAGCAACTTGAGATATTTATTGCTGCAAGTCAGAGTGGGGCTGTCTTCCTTTAAACTTCACATGGAATAAAATGTTCATTTTAAAGGATCTACTTGCTTTCCAAAGCATGCAGTTTGCTCTCCTCCTAGGCTGTATGTCCTTCTAACATCATCTTCTCTCTGCCCCAGCTTGTCGAACCACTGACACCCAGCGGGGAGGCACCAAACCAGGCTCATCTGAGAATTTTGAAGGAAACGGAATTTAAAAAGGTCAAAGTTTTAGGCTCTGGAGCTTTTGGCACTGTTTATAAGGTAAGATACACCTTAAGAGAAAAGGGGTGTTTCTCTTCCCATTCTCATCTTGCTCCCTTATGCAGAAGCCACCCAAACAGAGCATGAACTGGGAGTTGTGATCATTGTGATCACTGAATTAGATTTTATAGCATGTCTGTATTGAATGGTAGAGAGATGACTCAGTCATCATTAGTTGAGTTACAAATTGGGTAACATGGGAGGTTTTACATAGTATGTTTCCAAGCTGTAGTGCTGAAGCTGGAGAGCAAAGTTCTCAACTTAGAAACTACCACAGCCAAATACACCCTGTTGTGAGTGTTAGGAAAAAACAGTCAGTTCAGTGCTAAGCCATTTTTCTATGTGATCTGGGGTCTTGTTTTTATACTTGTCAATCTCTTTCATTAGAACCAATTTGGATGTGTGGAAGTGTCTACACACCTTCAACTGTGTAGTTCCACAGGGTTTTTTTTCCTCTTGGTGTTTGTTTATCTTCTGTGTTTCTTATTCACCAAGTTCTACTTCCCTGTGCTTCTCTTATTCAGGATATGTGCCAGTAGTACAGAAATACAGAATTTCATAGAATCATGTATCTCTTTATAAAGCTCTATATTCTGAAGCAGGCTTCCAGCTCTGGCTAGGAACTTCTGAAGTTCAAATCCTATTAACCTCTGAAAATGCACAGAGTACATATATTGCTATATTGCTGAGTACGTCAGCAGTGTGTCTTCACAGTGCCGCGCTGTTCACCTGCTGCCTAAATGACCTTCTGACACTGTAGATGTGGAGCACTGAACCAGTCCAAGAGAAACCTGCCTGCCACTGCATATATTTGTACAGTATGGATGCCATCTTCTTGTCATGAGAAAATGCCAATTCCTTAATCCCAATATTTATAAATTGGAAGTGGCAAGGTTTTGCACATACAGGTGCTGTGATGTGCTAATTAATTAGTTTTCCATCCACAAAACTTGCTCTTTATGCATCTCTTGGGCTATTTATAGAGGGATGAAAATGAACATGGTGTTTTTTTCCCAAAAAAGATACTGTGGAGGTGACTGAAAGAGAAGTACCACTCCATTAACAGCATTTGTTAACACCCACAATACTTCATTTGCCTCTTTTTTTTTGCCTGCCATGTCTTCCCATTGCTCAGAATACTTAAGTCTTCTCAGAAGGTGTAAAAGGTGTACGTAATTGTGAGAATTAACCTGGTACATATGAGACTGAGTAACTCTTTCTACTTCTTTTTGGTAGGGACTTTGGATCCCAGAAGGAGAGAAGGTTAAAATTCCTGTGGCTATTAAAGAGTTGAGAGAGGCTACCTCACCAAAAGCCAACAAGGAAATACTTGACGTAAGTTTTCATGTTCGTTTTGTCAAGTTGTCAGTGGTCTGTGAATTTTCCTCTCTAACAACTAAAGGGGTTTCAGGAGTTTGGGTGGGAAGAAATATTTTGTACCCAAAACTGAATTCTCTATCTAGAAGTTCTGGGCTTTGAAGCCCAGTCTGTGAAATGCTTTTGTGTCTCACACGAACGCTGTGCTCGCAGTCCAAATACTGGTGTAATACTCCTGGGGTAGCACCTATGAAGAGGTCAGGACCATACATTTACAGCTATTTACTGTTTTCTTTACTCTCATGTTTAGGCCTTAAACTGTGTCACATACATGTCACATACAGGGCAGTAATTCAGGGACTGCATACTCTTCGGTGATACCAAAGTGCTTCCTCTTTTCAAAGAAGTTTCTGTAGCGTATGTCCATGTTACCCTTTGTTTTCCTTAGGATTAGGGCACTTAACAAAAACTCTTGCTTTTTTCGGTCCTGCTCATCTTTTTAGATTATTTCATTGGTGGAATTCTGTCTATATTTCAGATGAAAATTAAAAAAAAAAAGATACAAAACCAGTCAAAAGAAGTCAGAGAGATGACTCCAAAATCTGCTCTCGAAACAGATTTTGCTACACAACCAACTTTTCAAGGTCACTGAAACTTCAGGGATAATAATGTCCAATTAAAGATGATTTGCCTTACAGAAACACGCTAGGTATAGAACAGGCGCAGCAGCTTAAGCTCATATAATCCAGGCGAGCTCTCCCTAGCTTTATTAGGGTAGGGCTAATTCAGAAGATTGTTGTTGAATACCAAGCATACTTGGAGCAGGTTAGAGTGCACCGCAGAGATTTCCAAGATAAACAGTTGAAACAAAGGCCCACTTTAATGTCTTGGGCTGCTTAGAGGGACCTACGACCGCACAATAGCTCCCTTCTGCTCCCTGCGAGGAGGTGGTGGCCTCTTTAACTTTGCAGTATCAAATGTAATAGCCAGTGCCAAGGCTTGGACACTGTCTGAAAGCTGTGAGGCCCATATATCCACCCCACTCTTCAGCATCCCAGTTCTCGGCCCCCAGGTCAGCCCCACGTGGGCTGTGTGGCAGATGGGCAGTAGGAACAGCTCCAGCTCTGCAGAATTCCCACTCTCCCTCCCCTCCCCCACTAAAATGAATACAATATGGATCTGATTCCCAACAGGAAGCAAGACAAGGAACAGATGCCCTTCATCATTACGATGGCTTGGTTTGGAAGCCTAGGGAGATGAGCATGTTTTGGTCTTTGCTTACATCTGAGCATCATATAATGGATTTGGAAGGTTCTTTACAAAATACTGCTGCAAATATCTATGTAACTGAACAGCAGATTGTATTTTTGCTTTATCTTTCCTCGAGCTAGCCCACAGAACCAGTGCTCTCTCTGGCAGATGGCTGTTTTTCAATGACCTGCTTACATCCTGCGGTAGGTTGAGGAGCAGTTGTCCAGTTCTACTGGTGATCATCTTTAACCTTGTTGCCTGGAGGCCACTTTCATCCAAAACAAGGATACCAAATGCAGAATTAGCACATCAGGAGAAGCTGCATTACATCATGTTTTGCTTAGGCTGGCAAGTCAAACAGCAGTACCAAGGCCAGAAAGTATTGCTTAAGAATTGGGGTTGCTTATTTCTTGAACGTCATTGCTTTAATAACTTTGTTTCATAATAGTTCTTACCAGCTACACAACTATATGACATCTGTGGAAAGCTTGTTAGATGATGAGTCAAGTGCTGTGGTATTTCTTCTCTTAAGCTCTTAGAGCAGATTTGCTTCTTTCTGTGCCACAATAGTCTCTTCACTATGATTTTAGGCGTTGGGGGGCTGCTAGGTTACTGCTAAATCACCAAGGGATGATTAGTTGGTGTCTCTCCAGATGCTGAGTTAGATGCATGGAAAAATTCTCATTTATTTCCCATTGTGTTGGTTTTCAATCAGATGACTTTAAAAATGTCTAAATGTGACATACTGTAAATCAGACACAAAATCAGTTAAAAAATCCAAACAACTTCAGCTGTAATTTTTTCCCCAGTTGGAATCCATTCTTTGAGCTGGCACTTGACAGTGGATGTCAGTATAAATACACATCTCAATTATCAATCCATAAGTAGTTTTTGCACACAAAAAATGTCAAGTTGTGCTTTTTACCCAGTGGCCATGTTAAAGGATGTGTTCAGTGTGTCTGGAGTGTACTTCACCAGCCTCTGAAGGAGCATCTCCCTTCCTACAGAGGAGCAAAGGGAAAGGACACCTTAGCTCAGTACCTAGAGCTACGGAGGGTGAACCCAGGCTTGATGGAATTTTTTCACGTATTTATGAAGCTCAGACCCAAAACTCCAATTGACCAAAGGGTTTGTTATGCTTGGGCTCCCACATTATAAGTACATTCCTGATATAATTTACATGGCTAAATGGGTCTGAAACAGCTTTTCCAACTGGGGACAACATTTTCACCACATGTTTTCAAGCTTCTAAAGAGGTGAACTGATTATTAGCCTGTTTGGTTTGACATCAACTGAAGAACATAATGATCAAGAAGAACATGGTCTCTTAAAAAGTCAAGCTGTCAGTCACATCCTAGATGACAACTCTTGACTTTCTGGGTTAGCACAAACCTTGACAGAAGGGCAAAAGTCTCAAAATACTCATGCACAGACAGTTTGGTGAAAAGATCTGTGGAGAAGAGAAAGCGATATGACACATGTTCGCAAGATGCGTTGCCATTGCAATTGGGTGCTTAAAATGATGAAATCCTGTCAGTTTCCAGGTGATGTTCAATTTATTAATTCTGCGCAGGTCTGCAGTTTTGTCCCCAGGATTTTGTGCCCACAAAAAGGATTTTGTGTCCTTGGTGTAACAGAAGTGGGAGCCTGGCTCTTCTGTGGCATCTCAGTGACACTTCAGTTCAAAATCTGGACCTTCCACTGAGTAGAAAAAACTCAGTCCACAGAGAGGGAAATACAAGTATTTTGTATGTGATATGAGGTGCAGAGCTTGCATTCAGTATTTTAGCAACCTCTTGGATGACCAACTCATTTTAAACTCCCTCCAAATATGTGTCATGCCAAAGGGAGTTTCACATTGCTTTTTTTCCTTTCTTCTCAGGAAGCTTACGTGATGGCTAGTGTTGACAATCCTCATGTGTGCCGCTTGTTGGGAATCTGCCTCACTTCTACTGTGCAGCTCATCACACAACTGATGCCTTATGGTTGCCTCCTTGATTACATCCGAGAGCACAAGGACAACATCGGCTCCCAGTACCTTCTCAACTGGTGTGTGCAGATCGCAAAGGTAAATGGACCAGCATACCTTTATATCAGCTAAAACTCACACTATAACACGGACATCTGACAGCACATAATGTATTTATTTACTTACCTGTCTCTGTAAATCTTTGTATTTCATCATGTGGTTTGTAGATACCTTATATGTCACAGTGAGAGGTTGCTTTGTCTAAAACAATTTACCATTTTCAAGCTGCTGAGCAAACCTTAACTGTTCTTCAAAATGCTCCTAGACATCGTAATATTGTCACCAACAGATATATGTCCAAACCAAACACCCCATAATGAAATTACAGTGTGATTAAACAATGCTGTGGCAGGGAGTAGAATTTGGCAATTCCCATACCGAAATGCTGACTCCATCAGTGGATTTCTTTGGGCTGTGGCACGAGGCAAACAGTGTTGAGACACTTTCTCGTGTGCCTCAGAGCATTTCAGGCTGAAATCTCTGAGGCCTGAGGATCAAAACTGCTGATTAATAAATACCAGCTCCATTCTAGCACAGGCTGATGTGACCAAAAGACATTCAGGTATCTCAGGCTGTTCTGTCATTTATATGCACTGAGCTGGTGCCTGTAATCTAATTGCAATGACCATAGTGCCAAATAAAGGACTAATTATTACACTTGGCACTGTTTGCCAGAGAGCAGAGCAGTAAAAGAGGCTGAAGTACAGCCTCTCACCCTTAGCAGCAACATGCTGTGTTTGGAAGGTGGTTAGCTGTTTGCAAGCATAGAAGAATAGAGCAAACCCAGCACAAAAAGTAGGTTCAGTTTGTTGGAGTTTCGTTGTATAAGATGGCAGTATCCGCAAAGCCCAGCTGGTTTAATGCTCCTTATTTCAGGGATGCCAGTATGCAAGTTAGCCGCACACTTACAGCCTTATTGGTCCTTTGAGACCTTGTATACATCCCAGGCTCGCCCGGCTGTGGTTTGCTTTCAGGAAACATGCTGAGGACCTCAGAAATGTATCCACCAAAAGTACACAGAGCACATTTTTCATCTCGGTGTGTGTACTTCTTTACAGCATGCTCCACAGCAAGTGAATTTTCATTTTTGCATCCACCTGGGATGTGAGCTGCCTCTTTCTGACTCTTTTGTTCTCTTGTTTTAAATCAATTACTGCTCTGTCCTGGATTCAGTCCCTTTGGAGGATGAGCTGGAGGCCACATTTCCCTCCTCCTCCTTGTTAATTTTTAAGGTGGCAAACTCAGTCCCCAGCCTGATCCTTGAGGCATCGCTTGCCCAAAAGGTTGCCATTCACAATTGTTAGCTTCTGTTTTGCTTTTTTTCATGTCATTTCAACATTTGCCCATAGCAACCTCTACCCTCTCCAGCGATGCCTGACCTTCAACATACTCCTTTGTGCTGCTTCTCACTGAAGTTCTCCTCAAAGCACTCGTAAATCCTGTGTTTGGCTTTTTCCCACCAATGTGTCTGGTGTTACTGCTCTGATAAAGTTGTGCCAGATTTTTGGACATTCTCTGACTCTTTAAAAAAGTACTTTGGGGGGGGAGGGAATTGAAGCCAATATATTTGTGTCTGGTAACGAACCAACAGGAGGCAAGTTCCCTGAGAAGATTATTCTCATTCTGTTTTCACAGCTTTGAAAGAAGTTTTCTTTGCATCTTTTACAAACATTATCTTTCACTGAGGTATGGAGTCCTGTCTTTCAGATGAGATGTTATGACAGAGCATAGGCACTCCGTGTGCAGAAGCACTGTGAAGTAACTCTTTGAACACATTGGTCTCATGCTTAATAATGAAAAATGACTTAAACCCCAGGCCTGCACACAATTAAATATCTGCTGAACATTCTAGATAAGCAGTTCAGTGCCTGCGGTGTATGGTTATGTACGTGCACAAGCCTTTTAGCCATCAGCGTTGTGAGAAACTTAGTTTGAAACTGATATTCTGCCTTTCAGCAGCTTTGCCTCATAATAAGTTTGCAGCAAGATGTGTTTAGGAACTTTTTTGTCCTACTAGGGCTAGATTATGTGATTATTACTTCTTTTTTAAGATAGTTTTCTATCGGCAGCTCAAGATGTTGTGTTTCCAGAGCTCTGTTTGCAGAAGAACTATCTGTGTAATGAAATGCATGCTCATAGTGGCATTGCTCCAGGTTGTTTGGGTGGTTTGTTTTGGCAACATCAGCAGCGCATGGGTGAAGTTCTGCTGAGGAACTCGGGTGAAGGATTCGATGGTGGTCCAGGTTAGCAGTGGGTTTAGGAAGGGGGGGAGGCTGGAAGGGAATTATTCCCTCCAGTGCTCTGTCATCTCATCAACATGATCATTTTGCTGTTAACTTTCTAGGTTACAAGTACTTTTTTATTAATTTCCTCTTCATAAAAATGCAAGCACCAGCAAAAGCCTATGGACTGGGAATAATTGTGGGTTTTAGAAAAGATCTTGCAGGAAACTTAGAAATCATGAACTTTTTGATTCCATGCTGGAATTCCTCACTGATGTTGAGGGAAAGGGGAACAATCTCTGTGGTCAGAAACACAGCTGATTTATGCTTCAGAAGTCAAACCGGCGCAGTTAGTCATCTTCTTCCTTGGGAGGCAGCTGTATCAAAAAAAGCACGTATGCTATGGGAAACCCAGTTTAATCATGAGAGGCAGTGAAACTGCCTATTCAAAGAAGAACGTGCCTTTTCAAAGAGGCATCTGAAAACAGATACAACTCTGAGCTCAGCCATAAAATGAATTTTTTTAACTTTTTTTCCCCTTTTTTTCACCTTTTTCATCCCCTTTGCAGTGGGATGCCTCATTATTAGCAGGGAGAAGGTAGAGGACGCCACAGTAAGACACAGTATCTGCAGCTTTGAATGAATAATGTCTAAATACTCTCTGTAGGGTTGGTCTTGTGCCTGTGGAAGGTGATAGTTACACTCTGTACTATACTCTCCTGAAGTCACTGGGGTTGCACAAGCGCGGCTGCAAAAAGAGTTATTTGAAAGTCTTATGCGGAACCTCATCCCCTGCTGTATGTATACCTGCTACTGTCTCTTTTTTTCTTCCTCAGTTCACTGGTGCATGGACCCACAAAAACATTCCTGGAGGGTAATGACTATTTGTTAGTGTAACCATCCTCACCCTGCAATAAGCATCACATAAACTGAAACAGGAAACCTTTTTCTGAAGGTGGGATAGATTACCACAGGTCCATGGTGGTGCACTCACTTGTTTGCACGTCCAAACCCAAAGCGTGTGATGCCCATCAAGTCTGTTGTATTGCAGGGAATGAACTATTTGGAGGAGCGTCGCCTGGTGCACCGTGACCTTGCTGCCAGGAACGTCCTTGTTAAGACTCCTCAACATGTGAAAATCACAGACTTCGGGCTGGCAAAGCTGCTTGGTGCTGACGAGAAGGAGTATCACGCCGAGGGAGGCAAGGTAAAGTGCATTGGAGAATGAGCTGCTGCTCTGCGTTCGTCAGTGTTTGTGCTTGTGCACAGCCCTTGAACATAGAGGGGGAAAAAGAAAGAGTGTGTTTTTCAAAGCACTCAGCTGCCGTCTCAGCATGCTGCCTTTGAAGCCTGAGGAAGTCCTCTGAAATCAGCCGAAGCAGTGTCAGGCCACTGGGACTGCAGTGGGAGCGGAGGTAGCAGAGCAGTGAATGCTTTTGAAATTCCCACCCAGAATGTCTGGGAAAAAGGAAGATTATTAAAAAAACATTAAAGAGGAGGAAAAAAGAAAAAAACATGGCCGAATTCATCAGTGTAGCCAACACCAATAACGCTGTGCAGTCTATGAAGAGAAAGGGAATGATGTGTATTTATAGCAGAAGAAAGACCTGTCAGACTTGGTTCAACACGCCTTCGTGTTGTGCTGCGTGCCGATGGAGGGAATGCGTCCTGCTGAGAAATTAAAGAGAAGCTGCTTGCAAATATTACGGAGACCATAAATGGAAACCATATGAGTGCAGATCAGTCTGTGTCAGGCTCTACAGCCCGAGATTGGATTTGTGTGCTGTTGTGATAGAAGGTTAAAAAGATAGTAATCTGACCATTAAAAGTATTGCAAAACTAATTTGTAAGAGAGATTTCCAGTATGCCTGAGATTTCACAAGTTCCCAGGTTCAACATAATAAATGGAAATAATAAGAAGAGACTCGGAAGTTGCCTGCTCTACCACTCAGATAGTTGTGTGTTGTAGCTGGTTGGTTTTTTCACTTCTGTAACCAAACTATAGGTTTACACACCACCTGGTGGTAAATGTCCCTCATAAATTTTGGGTCAGCCTCTTAAGTCTTGCTTGTGAATTTTCCTAGGTTCCTATTAAATGGATGGCCTTGGAGTCAATTTTACATCGGATTTACACTCATCAAAGCGATGTCTGGAGTTATGGTGAGTCTAAAACCAGTTACAGTTACTGCAAACGGGGTGGAAAATTGCAGGATTTGCTAGTGACTGTACGCAGACCTTTTTCATTCCCATTATGAGAAGATTGAGAGATTAAACATAAACAGTGATCCCAAAACTATTCAACAAAGTAAAAGTCCCATGAAATTACATGCTAGTGAGGTGTAAGATGTTTTGGAGAATATGCTTTCAGATGATGAGCCCTTCCCCTGAAAGGGACTGCAGGTAGGAGACTGCTCCGTTTGCTGAAGTTCTCTGGATGCTTTTCTTCAGCGGCTTCACATGAAATATAACTTGGCTGACAGGAAAGCCATATAACTAGAGGGAGGATCTAAAAGCAATGGCCACAGTGTTGGTCAGTGTCAATCAGTGTCACTCTGCTGTGGCCTAAAATGCTTGTGCTGTCTTGGTATTGAAAGGACAACGCTAAAAGGGAAGTAAAGTGAAAACTTCCTTAGAGAGGTTTATATACTGGTTTTACCTTTGGTATAGTTCATCAGCCAGCTTGAAAGAAAAAGGAGCAGAAAGGAAACTTTTTGGAGTATTTTATTACAAAATTTCCACTCCATGGGCTGTTATATTCCTGGAAAAGACTCAATGCAGATGGTCAGATCCCGTATGCTTTCAGGAGAAGTATGGCCTCTGGTCCTCTTAATCCATTTATGTATTCTTGGCATCCAAAATCTTGTTTTGTATCCTAAGCTACCAGACAATCACAACAGCTACATCACGAGAGTACGTGGTATGTCAGCAGATGACACTGGAGCAGCTGGTTTACACATCTTTCAAAAACTGCTCTTGCTTGTCTCCAGAGAGATTGGTTGTTTTTAAACAAAAAGACAACTTAGATTTTCAAACAAAAAGACCAACTTTCTCCAGCCACTTGCTGGGCTGGCGTCGAGAGGCAGTAACCTGCATTTCCTTTCTGTGGGGCTGGGAAGTTAGTGGGATGTTCAATACTGAGGTACTGGCTGAGATTATAAAACACAAAGGGGGGAAGGAGGGGAAAGAGAGGCAAAAATGAAAACCTTAAAGGGAAGCAGGGTGATTCCAACCTCTTTTATGAATTTGTCTCTCTTTAAAGACATGGTAGAAAATGTTTTTCCCTGTGTGGGGCTCTGGCAATGCAGTGCCTCTGTGAGCTCTCTCTCTGCTCACCGACTCTCTGCACCCAAGCCAAGCACCCTGGCTCCTGGCAAAGCCTCTCTCATGGTCTTCTCTTCCCTGTTGCAGGTGTGACGGTTTGGGAGCTGATGACATTTGGATCCAAGCCATACGAAGGGATTCCTGCCAGTGAGATCTCCTCTGTCTTGGAGAAGGGCGAGCGTTTGCCTCAGCCCCCCATCTGCACCATCGATGTGTACATGATCATGGTCAAATGTGAGTTCCCATTTGGGGTTGTGGGTGCTCGCCTAAGTTGCATAAGTAGCACAATTGCCTTCGTTATGTGGTATTTGTATATGCTGTGTTCTTCGTGATGGCACAGGGTTATGTGATAAGAATGATGACACCAGAATGTGTTCCTGTACCTGGAGTGTTAGCTAGGAGTACAGGATATGGTTTCATTAGTCACTGATTCAAGCAATTGATGCTGTTTTCACCATTCTCACCGCTGACTGGTAGTCAGTTACTTTAGGCTGATATTGCCAGGCAGTATGATTTAGCATAGCTCCACCCACTGTACCTGATACTCTGGTTTTGTATGTTTTGAAAATAAAATCAGCACCGCCTTTTCCTCCAAGCTCCCCCTTAGTTCAGTCATATGCCTCCGCTCCGGAATCACGCACATGGATTTATGTACTCCTTTTACTAAAGGAGTGCCGGGAGCACAGATGCCACAGTGACGGCAGATGCACATGAGGATCTGGACTTCCTCATCCAATTTCTTCCTCATTTTTGAATGAAAATGGGGCCCTTTTTTGGCAGACAGCTGTTGCAGTAAAGTAGCGCAAGAGCTGAGGGGTCTCTGAAGCGCTTTTCAGCTATTTTTCGGGCATGTCAAAGGACTTCTGAACCCCAACCCCTTTTCCACTGCTATCAGCTGCTAATATGTTAGATTATTATGTGGCTTCCCATGCATCTGTAGGCTGTGACTGCCACATCCCTGCTCGATATTATGAGGATGCTGATAAGCAGCCCACTAGGTGGCATATAAGACCTTCTCACTGGAGCAAAATGTACCTGTTCCTGAAATAGGAGCCACACTGCCATGAACACCCCATAGCACACCACTTTTGGGGAATCTTGGAGCACTCACAAGTTGCTTTGTTGGGACAGGCACCACACAGAGTAAGCCTGATCCTGTGCTCAGCAGGGCAAGCACAAACCGGGCCAGAGGTGTGCACTTAGCTTGGGAGGTGCCCAGTCGCAGAAGCAGTGTTCTAGAAATACATCTCATCATCCTTGGAGATGCTGAGCCCTACTGACACCTCAGCCCATTGCCTTTCCTTTGGGCCAGTCCAGATGTAGAAAGGAGGCATTTTTCCAGACACCTCATCAGGTACCTGCAGCTTTTAAAACACAGCCAGTGGGGTGTCCCCATTCCCTTTCATACCATTACACTGAATTTAAGTGTGAGCATGAGGATCTGAGGGTTGAGCCTTCCTTCTGCCACAGGACTCAGCTCCATGTTTTTCACTGCTCTTCTCACTTCATGTTTGCAGGCTACAGGGCAGGCCCTACTGAAGCCGTGCCAATTTGACTGTAGGAATTCGGGAGGCCCATTCATCTCGTACAAGCAGAGAGTATAAACTGAGATGTTAGAAGTTATTGCAGAACGTTTTTCTACAGAAGCAGAATTTAAACAGATGCAACTCAGAAATTCAGGAATAGGAGATGCTACTTCTGCAACAGGAGCAAACTCACAAAGGCCCCACTCCTTCTAAAAGCAAGAAGGAATTCTTCTTTCTAGCATGGTAAAAAGTCACTGGCAATGATAAGATTTTGTCTAATGCAGTTTTCAGATTGCATATTATCACTCGTCTTCTCCATTGCCATGGTTAGGCTGTTTCTTATGGGTTCTCCAGACATACAAAGCTTGACCTTCTTTATTTTTAAACAGAAGAGTTTCTACATCAGCTCATCTGTTAGTTGATAACAGAAAGTGTGGGTTTCCTAAGTAATATCACATGTAAAACTGCCACTATCTAGATTAGAAATCTCTTCTAGCATCGATCCACACTAAGCTGTAGGACTTGTTTTTGTTAAAGTCCGTTTGCTAATTGAATGCAGCTTAGATACAGTTTATCTTTCAGAATGTCCCCAGAGAGGATGTTTTGAATATTCAAAGACATCTGGTACAGAGGGTAGCTTCTGTTTCAGGCTTCCCAGGATTTCACTGCACAAAGCCATGCAGTGACTAGACAGTCAAATCACCATACCTCTGCAGGGGCCCGCTGAAGTTAGTTTGCTTCCCCTCCTTCCAGAGCTTTCTCAAGGCTATTTTGGAGTAATCCAGTGCCAATATACGCATTCTAAATGCTGAAATTCACACAAATGGCTGAACTTTTTATGGTGGTCCCTTCTGGGTAACTCCTTTCTTTGTTCCACCCAGGACACTGTTCATTTTGCTGCTACGTTTAATTTTAAGCTCTGTGTTTGATCACCAAAAACAACCTTATTTGTTGGTTGCTCCCCCTGTTGTCCCCCCAGGCTGGATGATTGATGCAGACAGCCGTCCCAAGTTCCGTGAACTGATAGCAGAGTTCTCGAAAATGGCCCGTGACCCTCCACGCTATCTCGTTATACAGGTACTAAACCCAGTGGTAGGAACATGTCTGATAGGCATTTAATATGGGGTCCAAAATTATTAGTAATGTATTTGAAAGCATATAATAGGGTGGTGAGGCACTGGAACAGGTTGCCCAAGGAAGTTGTGAATGCTCCGTCACTGGCAGTGTTCAAGTCCAGATTGGATGGAGTCTTGGGTGACATGGTTTAGTGTGTGGTGTTCCTGCCGTGGGAAGGAGGTTGGAACTGGGTGATCTTAATGTCCTTTCCAACCCTAGCTATTCTGTGATTCTACTATTTATCACTGCTTTCAAGGTCTTAACACATTCAGCTAGAACCAACCACCAACAGAATTTCAAGACCAGTCACTATTTTCATAGGACTTGTCCCAGTGTAGGACCAGTAGCAGTCTATACTGCAGTCCTAAGAGGAGAGCAGTTCGATCCTCTTAAAAATTGCAGCTGTTTGCAGCAGAGATTGCAGACCCAAATTTCCCTGAACTTTAGGTATATTTGGATAAACACATAGATCAAGAGTTTGCATCTTGGGCCTCTTGCTAAATTACTTCATGTCTCAGAGAAGGGGATAATGAGGGCTTGAAAGGAACCTAACCCTAGGCCTCTCTCATGCTCACTTGTCTTACAGGGAGACGATAGGATGCACCTGCCCAGCCCTACGGACTCCAAGTTTTATCGCACCCTCATGGAGGAGGAGGACATGGAAGATATAGTAGATGCCGATGAGTATCTCGTGCCACACCAAGGCTTTTTCAACAGCCCTTCAACATCCCGCACTCCTCTCTTGAGTTCATTGGTATGAAACTCTTCCCCTTTGGAAACATGACAAGGAGTTTGAAGAGTGAACTGCTTCTTATAATGTTTGTATTTTCTTTCTCTCTCTTTTTAAGAGTGCTACTAGCAACAACTCTGCTACAACCTGCATTGACAGGAATGGGGTAAGTGGGATGACCTTTAAAAAAGGAGCAACTTCTATGTGGATCAATTTCTACAGCATAGTGTCTTTAATATGGATTTTCTCTACTTCCAACCTAGCAGGGGCATCCTGTGAGGGAAGACAGCTTTGTCCAGAGGTATAGCTCAGATCCAACAGGCGCTTTCTTGGAGGACAGCATAGATGATGGCTTCCTGCCAGCCCCAGGTGAGTACCTCTACTGTGTTTCCGTCCCATGGCCACTCATTCGCAAGCCATTCAGTTGTGAATGTAATCATTGTCCTTCCTTTTCTGCAGAAAGGAAGCAATCTGTATGCTTCCTACCTTTTTTTGTTCGGTAAACAGGAGTGGAAATGCATGCATGTGTCCTTTTCCTAGGCTTTATCTGGCTACTTCTGGCCATTTCTCATTTCAGTTCCTTCACCAGCCAGGTTCCTCTTGTTCACCACGTGTGCCATCTGGCCGGGGAGTTTGCATGTATGGTTATGTGTTTAAAGGTTCATACTTGGAAAAATATCCTCTAAAAACTAGGTTTCACCCCTTAAACCTTTTTAGCAACAGAAACAGTTTTCTGGCAGTTCCATTGCCTTCAGATGTTGATACACAGAAGGCAGCTCATGGCTTCACGTGGATTTACATCGTAGGCGGTTGAAGAGTGAGCCAACAAGCACCGAGGGAGTTGATGCTGGGTTGTGCAGTCATGATGCTTTGTGACCTTAAAAAATCCCAACCAACCCATCCAAGAATACACCACAACTACAAAGGGTGAAAGATCCTGCAAGGGATGGCACTGGAGTGGAATGTGTAGTCTCTGTTACCACCAGTCCAGTATTTTTCTCATCTCTAAGCATTTTTCTAGGGAAACAGCTCCTGGCAGCTAAGCTCCCTGATTGCAATTTCAGAACAGTATCTGGGACGTAGCCACCTACACGTCACTAAAATCAGCAGTAGCTATCTCACTGCCTTGTGGTCCAAGGCATCTTTCTGGGGCTTTGCAAACTGGATTCCTGAAGGCGAACTTCAGGGCAGGATGTGTGGTGCCGTGGCATGTCAGTCCCTGCCTTTGGCTCTCTTTACACTCTGGAAAGTTCAGTTCTGGTGTGAGGCATCCCTACCCATGGCAGGGGGTTTGGAACTAGATGATCTTAAGGTTCTTTCCAACCCTAACCATTCTATGGTTTTGTCATTCTATGAGGTGCTGTGTGCGAAGAGCAAGTGGCAGCTGGGTTGAAACTACACCTCAAGTGATGCAAATGGCTGCATTGGTTATGTCTCCATTTTCATTCCTTCTCATTTGTATTTTCTTTTTATTCTAGAGTATGTAAACCAGTTGGTGCCCAAGAAAACATCTGCCTCAGCGGTCCAGAATCCAATCTACAACAACTTCTCTCTCAGAGCAAACTCAAAGGTCCCCACAGACTCCAGCTACCAGAATTCACACAGCACAGCTGTGGACAACCCCGAGTATCTCAACACCAACCAGTCTCCGCTGGCCAAGACAGTCTTTGAGACCTCTCCTTACTGGATCCAGGCAGGCAACCATCAAATAAATCTGGACAATCCTGACTACCAGCAGGACTTCTTACCGAAGGAAACCAAACCTAACGGTCTCCTGAAAGTTCCCGCGGCAGAAAACCCGGAGTACTTGAGGGTAGCAGCACCAAAAAGTGAATACATTGAAGCCTCGGCATGACCACAGAGGATTTCTTCTTGCAGTGAGGCAAGCCAGACCCTCGGTGAACTACCTGGCTGCTGCAAGAATGGACGCTTGCTCAGAGCAAACAGCAACCGCAATGCATCGAGAAGCACACTTTTCCTTTTCAGCACAAGGGCTGAAACTGAGAGGTCTATTTGATGGTAGTTTGGGTCTTTTATTGCCTATTTCTATGTAATAACTGAGGCCCATAGCCTGCACTCAGATGGATGTTGTGATGGAGTGGGATCTTCCTGGACAAAAGAAATATGGATGCATTCCTTTAATTTTCAAATGGTAGCACGGTAAGAAGCCACTCTGGGATGAACTCGAGAGCTGTACACATTGTACAGTTAGATTCCTTTCTACAGTCTGTATTTTTATAAATGTTTCTAAGAGAATTTTTGGATCTTTTACATGATCAGACGCTTGTGCTGCTGGTCTGCTATGTGGTGCTCAGATCACCAGCAGGAAAAAAACCCCTTGTGTTACTAAACAGTTTTCCAAAACTCCTAGAATGGAAACAGTTATTCCAAACCACTGGATTTCTTACAAATTGGCTTCTCATATACTGCCTCTTGGCACGAAGAGGAGAAGTGCGTCTGGGGGACGTGTGGGAGATTCTGCCCAGGGCCTGTATGGAGTTGATTGCTCCAGGGAAAACTAGCACAAGAAGTGAAGTGGCACGACGCATCACCTACTAACCACTACTGCTAAAAACTGACAGGAGGAGCTCGCCTCAGAGTCACCTGTACATGGATATGAAGTGCTCGCTACTCTGTTTTCTGATGGTCAAATGCAAGACATTTGTTTTCTGATCCCTTATGCAGCTGTCAGGTTGTCAAAATGCCTTTCTTCTTCAACAAAACTGTTAAAGATGTTGCCCTAATTGAAATTTTATTCTAGTGTCAAATAATGTTTAACAGACTTTAATTAAATGTCAAGGAAATGCAGATAATGGCAAATTGGAGCACTCACAAGACAGACTGGAAGAACTACCCTAAATTAAACTTGACTAGGGCAAGAAACACAGGTAGCAAGATGTTTTATTTCCCTTCTTAAAGGGGCACAGAGCAGAAATAATTTTCCCTTGTACATCTGGCAAAGAAGAGGGGTATGTCAGTGTTACACTTCACTCACTTCAAGGCAGAATACTGCCAATTGCTTGGGGCAGAGGCTGGGGCTGGTTGCCTCTCCTTTTGGGGTTACATAGCCTGGCAGTCTAGGAGGGGCAATGGCAGTGAGTTGAGGAAGAATAATCTGGAGTGATGGAAAATATGATCTCCCTCTTCTGAAACACAGGGCTGCCTACTGCTTCTTTAAAATACCCAGCAGCATCTTCTGTTGCCAGTGTGGAATAGGCAAGCGAGGCAAGGCTACAATTTTAGCTTGACTGTATAAATCACAGCAGCAAATGCAGCTACTCCTTCTAGGGGCCTGTGATACAGAACTTCAGATTCTTCCATCATTAACATTTCTTATGAATGTAGGAGGAGTAAAGTGCCTAAAGTGTGAATTTAGTCAGTAATTTAGATGCACGCCACCAGCATTGGCGGTACTATTTTAATCAGACCACTAGATCAGAAAGCAAATGCACATTTGGTGATTTTGGTACAAAGGCCCTTAACTAGTTGAACATTGGCAGCTTGCTTGAGGGTAGCATTAGCAGCTAAATTGCAGAGGATATGTAGCCTATAAAGTAGCTAGAAATAGATTTATGCCACCACCATGTTGTGAATACGTCAGGATGTGTTTCAGCTCAAGTATTGCATCTGGAGTCCAGGATCAAGCAGAAAATGTTCAGAACATCGTTTTTACAGATTTATTGAGGAAAAAAGGAGAACTGTCATGTGAAATGATCCCTTTTATAAGTAACATGGTGTAAAATGAGTTAGTATCTTGTGTGTGTGCAGTAGCTCATCAGCCATGCTGCAGCCTAGGGTAAAGCAGTATATCGGGTCAAAATCCAAAGACTTTCCTCTCTGATACATGCGTGTCACTGTGACCGAGACTCAGGCACTGCAGTATGGAGAATGCAGTGTTTGACTTTGATTACTGACTTGTATTTAAAACATTAACCAGAATTTAGTTCCCATGTCCAATTAGTGGCAGATTTCTCCTTGCATTCCTGAGAGCAGATTTGTTGCGTTGCTCTCACAAGCATGCAGCGTGTGTGCACAGGCAGCACTGCTTTCCTCCACCCACCGCCCCAGGAGGAATGTACATAAACCCAAAAAAAGATCTCAACAGAAATCACAGATCATTTTCAATTTGCTAAATCTGTTGTGTCTCCAAGCAGAACATTGGAAAAATCACACTGTGCGTGTTCTCCTGCGGAATCTTTCCGACGCTGCTGCACAAAGGAATTTATTGATGTTTTGTTTTAATCTGTTAGCTAAACCAAGAAAGCCACTGAGAAGTAGCAATATGTATTACCAGCATTATGTAGCATAAAAATTATTGAATATGGGTTAATATGCTTAGCCTTTTAAAACAATTCAGGAGGGATTCAGTAGCAACTCATTGATAGAAGCGAGGAGATACATCTAAAAATCAAGCAATGTAAGTTTGAAAGAGCATTGCTTTTTGAATGTGTTTTTTTTTTAATGAGAAAGTAGGAAAGAGGATGTGGGACCACAAACTCTTGATATGAATGTATAGATTCCAGGGGGAATTTACAGGGGCAGATACAGCAGGACTGGAAGCAGATGGGACTGGGCAGCTGTGTGGCTGTTGCAGGAGACATGGGTGCTGTTCATAGGGTAACAGACATTAGCAGGGTGCCAAATGATTTCCATATAGACGATAAAAAGGAAAAGGATCAATAAGCAGCTGGAATGGCCTGGTT
Organism: Amazona ochrocephala; assembly: GCA_039720435.1. Lineage (NCBI taxonomy): Eukaryota > Metazoa > Chordata > Aves > Psittaciformes > Psittacidae > Amazona > Amazona ochrocephala. Next base: position 17,084,390 of record CM077885.1, on the reverse strand, counting down.
TTCCCACTGCAGCTCATTGAGTATTGAACAGCAAGGTGCATCCTGTGAATTATGGGTGCTCATAAAGGTGAACACGTTTAGGCAGCATAACTCAGCATCCAGAAATAACCTGAAAGTTCTGCCATTGTCTCTCAGGAGGTTTGGGTAGAAAATGATGATTTTTGAAATGCAACTAAATAGAGAAATGTAGGAGGCCACAGCCGCTTGTAAAAGCTAACAGTCTTGTCAATCCAGAAAATTAAAACTTCCCTTTTTACTGCATTTCTCAAGGAAGGCAAAGTAAAACCACTCACAAGTTAGGGCTTAGCGTCTCTTGATCATAAAGCAGCAGTTAATATGCAACTGCTTTTGCAATAATAATTTATGACTCTTAATAACTGCTAAGTATATGAAAATATAAGTTGGGAGGCTTCATCTTACTTTGATGTTTTCCAGTGATTTGTGTACAGTGTCAGCACACTTGGCTTCATTTGGGCCTTGGGTGCTGCAAAGGGAGTTGGCTTGGAAAATTTCCTTCATGTTGCAATTGGTCTTGTCAGGTAAATTCATCCGGGAGGCTGGGGGCTTGCTTTTATTTCCAGCTGGCAGGCAACAATGTAGTGAGTTTTCTAGTGAGAACAGTTGGAACTAGATGGCAGTTGATGCGCTGTCCCACCAGCATCACCATCAAATGGCCATGTGAAGCCCCAGCGATAGAAAATACAGTCCAATAGTTTATTTGAAAGGAAAGGTTTGTGTAGGGGGAGTAGTGCCAGGGAAGGGATGCAGCCAGGCAATCTGTACCCAAAGCAGCTATCAAATTGTCCAGGGACATCACAGTGACTGTTTCTGCAGGTATGGGTGGGAATAGACGTGCGGTTCCTGTCCCTGCTACCAGCTTGAAGCCCTCTTGCAGATGTTTCTTGTGTGAAACCAATGTACATGGCACTTGTACTATGGGGCGAGTATCTTCTCTTCCCTGGGAGACGCAGTTAGGCGTATAATGATGTCACAGGACCCCAAACAGGTCCCATCACAAGGTGTCTGGGGTATCCTCTGTCTGTCTGGGGGAGCTCCAGGGTGCCAAGGAGAAACTGCATTTCCAGAGAAGCGCTCATTTTTCACATTCAGAGTTCAACATCTTCTGTTAGTACAACCGCTGCCTCTCCTGATCAGCAGTTCTGGTGTACTCTGGCTTTTGTTTGCCCCCTGCATTTCTCTGCGAGAAAACATCTGAGTCAGGACAAAGTATGAAAATGTACCTGTGTCCTCCTTCCTGATGGGAACTGTATACTCGTGGGATGTCAGGCTCTGTGTATAACACTTAGCAAGGATGCTTTGCAATGTTTTATCACCACTGGTTCAAATTTTTGTATTGGGATCCCATTTTCTAGCTTTCTTTTTGTGTTACTTCTTTGTTCTGACATACAACTTCTAAGGAGCCTTTTTAAAATAATTAAAAATATATATGTACAAAAAAAAAAACAAACCCACAAAACATGCAGCTTGTCAAATGGGCTGCATTAGGACCAAAGATGTAACGTCTCGTTCGGTTGCTTTAAAGGAATAGGGTATTGATCACCACTTCCACAGCCTCTCATGACAGGGAAAAGCTATACAGATCTCCACTCTTTGTTGGGGCTCGGCCAGACCTCCAAGAGGGTTTGACAGGAGGATGAAGCCTGTCCATAGAAAGCCAAACCAAATATGAGGACCAGTTATAACTTCAGGGCCAGGCCTACAACCTCTACTCCATTTTGATTTATTTTCTACTCAACTCAACAGCTAAACAGAGGCACAGTCAAGAAAAAATGAAATAAATACATGATGTTTCGGCTTGGTATCAGGGTAAAAGATACAATGATGTGAAGATGAGACATGATGAGATAACTGCTTTTTATGTGAGGAAGTGTGTAGGCAGGCAGTGAGACTTTAAACTGATAACACTTTTGGTTATCTATTATTTTAATTATGTGGGGGAGTTGAAATCATGGCACTTTTATGACATGCTTTACTTCCTGCCACACATCCTGCCTCTGTTTGACATTGTGTGTTTTGGCAGATCACCTGTATTACCGTGGCCATGCGGACTGAGAACTGCAAGTTGGTCAGAGGTACTGCATGCAACCATGCTGGGAGAGAAGAGTGCGGTGATAGTACCACAGTTATTGGTGAAGCAAACCCTCAGTAGCATCCAAAAAAGGGTTTTCGGAGGGAAAATTGATAGTTTGAGAATTAGCTGGCAAAATACATGCCACTTACTGCGCCTCCGAAGACAGACAGCCTTTGGCCAAGACTCAGGGCTGGTGCTCCTCCAGCTTTGCTCTTGTCTGCTTAGATGGTGCAGACAGGACTGCATGCATGACAGTACGGGCCATGTGGTCCCTCTGTACCTCTTGCCTTGAAGCAATAGATTTTTCTGATTAATAAGGTGAAAACCAGAAATCAAACTTGTCACTAACAACTGGACTGGTGAAAGGCGGCGTTCTGATGTAGCTGGTATGGTACATAGGTTCCACTCATGCTGGAATTCATCCAGCCCCTTCTTCTTACCTCTCACAAGCCAGCTGGAGAGCTCTTATTTGCAGCCACCATCAATGTAATCCTCATGTTTTACAAAAGGGAATAAGTAAAGTAGGTGTCTGCAATGGTAGGAGGCTTGGCTCACATACCTAGGTTGCTTTTTTAATCCTACTTTCCTAATATCATTCCCCTTGAATTTAATGGGATGTTTAACTTGATCACACTGAGAGTATAAAACAAGGCTAATGTTGAGTGATTTTTGAAAATCCCTCGCAATAATCAGAGATCCTATGGATCCATTGCCCATTTTAGGCTGCTTTGTATTGATGCAATCAACTGAGTATAAGGTATAATGTCTTGGTTTTAATAAACTGTCAAGCAATATATCCACAGATACAGGCGGTACCCTCGGAGCATTGTAAAGTTACTCATCTATAAAAGCACTATTTGTACAATAAGAAACTCTTCTGACTTTTATATGGTTTAATGGTTTATACTGTTGATCAAAGATTGTTTGTATATTGAGCGATAAAAATGAGGTGTATATTATTCTTTTTAATTGTTTTTAATTTTTTGAGAACTTTTATTGTAATATACTGTTGTATGTGGGGGGAGGAAAAATCAGTGGCTAGCTTGTAGGGTTTGTAGCCAGAGAAGAGCTCACATTAAGGGCTCTTTATTGATGGGCTTAGATTTTAACTCTTTTTCTGGTAAATGTTGTCACGTTGGGGATTTATCCAGGGCTTACTGAAGCTAATCACAGGACCCTTTCCTCTCTCTGAGACTCTTTGACTCTCTGCATGCACAGTGCCCGAGTTTCATAATGTGAGCAATAATACAGCCAACACTTGTGATCATTGGAAGTGTAATATGAAAGCCAAGGTGCTGCTTATCGGGGTGCTAATAAAAGCTGCCCTTTTGAGTAGCATGGCAGGTTCTCATTTCGCCTTCATGATAATAGCAGAAACAGAGTCAAAGCAATCCATCAAAAGCTCATCTGTGTGATACGTGGCGTATGAAGCCATATTATTGGCCTTTTGCAGGTTGCGTTCTGGACTCCCTTGTAAAGAAAGGTAAGTAAAGTCTTGGCCAGAGTCACACTGGTGACTTAAATGGTATTATACTAGGCAGAATAAGGAATTCTGTTAGCAAAGCAGGTCAAATGAAACTCCAGCATCCCCTGAGCATTGGCGCTTAATTACCCAACTGGTGGAACGTGTAGCACACAAAGGTTAAAGGAATTACAGGGTCCTCAACAGAGCATCTGGGTTGACAAGACAGTGGAGAGGAGCTGGAACTGCCAGTACACATACAGCCTGGATAGTCCCTGGTGTCACAATTAGCAAATTCAGTCATTTTTGTCTTCATAGGTGAACTTTGTACACAGAAAAAAAAAGCCACTACAGCACCTTTCTCATTTTCATCTTTCCATACAGTCCTTTCCAATACGTAGGCTGCATGTTTTACCAGCTCAACCTATTTTATGCAGACATGATGTAGTCTTAATCTTCATATTACTGGTTCTCAGAAATGTCTAATGCATATTAATGCATGATATTTTTATTTTAATAAAAGTAATTAAATAAGCCTTTGCTTTTGGAGCATGTGATTTATTTTTTTTTCTCCCCCTCTATAGTGATCAGCTAGCTTGAGAAAGATTCCCTATAAATTAGTATTGATATCATGAAGAATAATAATTAGTATTAATATTGAGAAGGAAACTGAAATATCTGTTGTACATCCATACCCCTCCTGTGTGACAAAGGGTGCAAAAGAAGACAGCCGAAAAACCTACAGCTGCAGTTCAACCCCCCCTGCTTTCCTGCACAGGATATGCTAGGTTCAGATAAGATAAAGAAAGTTGCTATTTAAAGATAGGAGAGGAATACAAATCTCTTCCACATGTCTTGCCATTATCAGCAGCAGTGCTAAGTGAGCCTCACCCTGCAGCACTTAAGCCTGGAAAACAACAGAGCCAGCCCCTAATCTGAACATGCAATAATTACATCAGATTACATAGGGAATTTCCAAGGTGGCCAATAAAGGAGCCAATGTGCTGAGGAGGTCCCCAGCCATAGTTGGACCACCTACCAGAGCACATGGGATAGACCTACTACAGCACTGCACGTGGAAGGGTTTCAACACAGCTCTGTGGGGTGGTCACGTTTCAGCGGTAACTGGTCACAGATGGTTTTGCTCATTCCTGTTTTCCAACTGTGGCAGCACTTACACAGCAGTGTTTGACAAAGGGTATTTGTACCAGGCACAGGTCTGGCAAAAAGAGGGACCTGCAGTTATCAAAGGTGCGTGCTGGGGACTGGAGAAAAGGGGACTTGGCCTCCTTAAAGTTGCATTATGTTTGCTGGCAGAGACAGGCTCAGCTCCTGTGTCAGCACCCACCTGAGTCAGACCTTGGGAGGGACATGTCCTGCTCGGTGGGGTGACTGCTGCCCATGTCCCTATCCTGCTTGGAGCCCACCGTTAAGTACATACTGGGGAGTAACCCCCCAGTCCCACAGTGTGGATCATTGTTGCTGGTCAGTTGAGAGAGGAGCGGGAATTAGAAGTCAGGTGGTGCCTTAAATTGTTTGTTGGGAATTGAAATCTCTCTAATAAGCACCATCTGTGTGAAGTCCAACACCAGAGCTCTTGTTCCAGAGAGCCTTTTACTTTAAAACCTGTTTTCTTTCTAACAAGAGCAGAAGGAATGTTATTTAATGAATGTGTTAACCCCAGAGACTGCTGCCTTTGGTGAGTTACAGCCCTGTGAAAGTGAACTAGCTCAGAAATAGTGCAGTGTTTGTCATCTTTATCCAGTATCATATAGGCTAGTTTGCACTTTGGGTTTTATTCCTTTTCTTTTTTTGGTGGAGCACAGATTTATGGATTGCACTAGACTTCACTGGACACCGTCACTCTCAGGTAGGAGAGATGGTGATACAAGAGATGATTATTCCTGCCTCACAGACTGCTTTATTTAGCAATATTTGTACTGGCATTCATTTAAAAAGGAAAAGTACAGCTAATAAGTGTTACAGCTGGTTGTGTAGGCTTCCATCTGGCTCTTGATGCCTGTTAAATCATCAAAACCAGAGGACCTGTCTGTGAGTTTAATGGTCATGGATAAGACACAGAGCAACATACGACCTCTTCACTGTCTGTGGAGCCCAACCCATGCTAGGTCAAACCAAGCTGGATGAGGCATAAATGTAGCTAGGATGAGCTCTGGCACAGCGTGGTGGTGAGGTCCTCCAGGCACAGTGCTCTCATCTAAGGTCAGACCTGCCATGGGGCAAGCATAGAAAACACATGCAGCTATATCCGGGACTTCCAAAAGGATCCAAGCTTGTAAAGCCTGTCTGGTTTCTGGGGCTTGTACCTCGGGCTTGGCACCTAGAGCCGAGCCAGCACTACTACAATGACCCTTGCTTCTGAGAGCAGCAGAAGGAAAGCTAATAGTGCCCTCTCTTGGAAGAAAAAGAAACTTCGTGCACAGCATACACGGCTCTAAAACGGGTCTCCCAGCAAACAGAGCAGAAAGAAACCAAGCTTGTGTAGGAGATTGATTTTTCCAGTCCCTTTGGACTACCGGTCCATGGTACATTTAATCAACCTAAGTATGGGCCACTGCTGGAAAGGGTCTCTACACTGATCCTGGAGATCCAAAGTTATCCTGAAGACACCTCCATGGTGCCCCTGGCTGTTTCATGGTGTGTGACACAGATTTAGCCTCACAAGGGCTCAGGGAGACAGGAAATCATGTTACACATGGGTAATATTTTTCAATTTAAAAAGAACAAGATAAAGCAAGACAAGCAGGCTGGTGTGGGATGGCTGAGGAGCAAGCAAATGGCAGGGGGTGGAACTAGGTGATGTTAAAGTCCTTTCCAACACAAACCATTCTGTGATTCCATGATTCTAAGTTTAACCAGCCATGTGCATTAAGAGTTCCACAGAAGCACTGCAATTATAAACCAGGATTTAAAAAAGGCTGTTCATTAGATCTGAAACATTAAACAATTCAAAGTAATGTTCTAATTCATGGTGTTTTGATTGTTTCTAGATGTTGCTAAGGGCACCTGGGATACCTGCCCTCCCCTTATGACAGTCTCCCTGGACACTAGAAATGCATTCAATAGTTTCTTACATCAGGGAAGTGATGCACACAGAAGGTGAGAGCCATGGATAGGTGGGGGATGTTGCTTTTAAAGCATGATGCTGTTCAGATAAAGCAGCACACTCTACTCCTGCAGCAGTGTGCCTGCTCTCAAATATCCCTGCAGCCAGCCTGCCATGTTTACAGCACCTTTCATCCAGAGGTGGAGCATGCAAAGGTTCACAGCTCAACCTGGGCAATGGAACAGGTCATCACATCCACCTATGAGAAGTGGAGAGTGACCAACATTGACAACTCAGGCAATCACAGAATCCCAGAATGGTTTGTGTTAGAAGGGACCTTAAAGCTCATCCAGTTCCAACCCCCTGCCACAGACAGGGACACCTTCCACTAGAGCAGGTTGCTCCAAGCCCCGTCCAACCTGGCCTTGAACACTGCCAGGGATGGGGCAGCCACAGCTTCTCTGGGCACCCTGTGCCACTGCCTCAGCACCCTCACAGGGAAGAACGTCTTCCCAAGAGTTCATCTCAATCCACCTTTGTGCAGATCTCTTTGCCGGTAAAAGTGCCAGCAGCAACGACTGAAACGCAAAGCCCTTCTTCCAACTGGGACACTCCATCATTTGTGTTTAAACCACGGGGGAAACACAAATGCAACACCCATTGCAGTAAAGAAAAACCATTTATAGCAGATTTGCGAGAAATGGTCCCTAGGTTCAGGCAGGCCTCAGTCAGACACAGCAGTGAAGCAGCCGTTCATTCAGTGTTTATGCAAAAACAGAATGTGAATGCCCCGCACCAGCTTCTTGTAGTGGCACCTCAGGCGTATGAGCAGGAGCTGACATTTGCACTCTGCCAGTTGTGCTCCAGGACACTCAAGTTCCCTCCATGGAGGAGCAGTACAGAGATAGAGCTTTAGGTAACAAAGGAAGAGCACACGTTGCCACGTTGATGGCACTGTTCCGGAGGTCTCCATGTGTAGTTGTTGCCCAGCTGCACCTTTTTGTCCTGGCACCTTAGGCCTGTGAGCAGGGGCTGGATTCTTGCACTCTGCAAGCTTTGTTCTTGGGCACTAGAGAGCTCTCCACAGAGGCAGTTTGCAGATAGAGCGTTAGGTAGCTAAGCAAGGTCCAATTGCCCTGTTGGTGGCACCACTGAGGAGCACAGCCAGAGTAGGTGATGCCCAGCACCAGCTTTCCGTTCTGCCCCCTCAGCTGCAGGAGCAGGGGCCAGAGCTTTGCACTCTGTGTGGTGCTCTTCAGGATGCTCAGAGGCACTCCACATAATAGTGGCACACAAATGGGGGTTTAGGGGGCTGGTGTGGTTAAAACAAGGGTGAACTGCCTTCTTGATAGCATTGTTTCAGAGGTGTCTATGTGTAAGGGCTAACCAGCAGCAGCTGTCTGTACTGGCACCTCAGGCATAGGAGCAGGGGCTGGATGTCTGCACTCTGGGAGCTCTGCTTCAGGAGACCTGACCATGTTTTACAGAGCAACAGTAGAGAGAGTTTTAGGGGAGCAAAGCACAGGTGGATTGCCATGTTAGGGGAAACTGTTGATGAGATCCTGCATAGGTGATAGGTAAGCAGAGCCAAGCATGCTTCTACCTTCACCAAGGAACTGACATGTGCAAAAAGACTTCTGGTTCTTTCTTGTCACTGCTTTACTTTGGTTCTCCCAGCAATAAATATTCCAGCTTACAATACAATACAGAATAAAAAAGGTAAAAAATGACCTCAAAACGCTGTCTTCAGTAAAGAAAACACTCAGTGGCCTATAATAACTATAATAAAAATATTATATATAACATACCCACAAGCAACCTTAGGAACCCTAAACACCTTTAAATATAATACCTTCATAAAGGAAACCTTATGGAAATAATTATTAATACATGCACAAGTAAAACTTGCCATGCCCTGAAGCAATACACTCAACTGATTGTATTTCAGTATGCATCAAAAAACAACAGCACAAAACATCACAAGAGCCAAAAACTACAAAAGGCAAAATAAACACCAAAGAACCAACCCTGTTGAAGCTCCAGAGCCGCATGAGCTCCCTACTGAAACACTGTGCCTTATATACCCCAGGCAACACTCACAACCCCTCCCTCAATGCCCTGGGGCAGGGGTGGGGCAAACCACCAGCTGGGATAAAAGAGGCAGGATGAGCAATGGGCTGTTATCTGTTCTGTGGGATGTCTGTAACACAGGAATGGGTGGGTGAGTGGTGAATGATTCTTCAATACAGCAAGACCAACAGTGTTTGTTCCTGGATTGCTTCTGTGTTCTAGGATGCCCAAAGGTGGGTGTTAGTGAAGCAGTACTCTGATGGAACTTTAGATTGCAAAGTGAGGACGTATTGTCACGTTGGTGGCTCCACTGCCAAGCTGCCTTTGTGTAAGTAGCGCGCAGCATCGGCTTTTTGTGTTGCTTCCTTGGCTGTGCGGCAGGGGTCAGGTGCTCGTACTCTGTGAGCTGTGCTTCAGGGCGCCCAAGGCAGCGCATGGATAGAGTTTTGGCTGGCAAAGTGGTGGGGGGTTGCTATGGTGGTGGCACTGTTTCAGAGCTTGCTGTGTGTAGGTAACGTCTGTAAGAGAAACACAGTGATCCACGGTACTGCATCAGTTCTGTCCCAGTGCCATTTAGCTGAGCTGGCTATTCCTCAGTTGCTGTTTCAGTGTTCTACTGTTCTTGGGAAGGATTCCTTAGCTCTTGTGGGGCACCAGTGTTGTCAGATTTCAGCAGGTGAATTTGGCCATGTCTGTAGTATCTCTTGTATGGCGGCAGCTACAGGCTCCTTCCTCTTGGGTATGGCATCAGATCTGGAGGGTGTGCATGGACAGTACTGCAGGAACCCGGTTGTTGTGTATTCTGGAGGCTGCTTCTTACTTAGGTGTGCTCTGCTTCAGCACATGCAGTTCAGATACAGTGACCAACTGCCCAGAAAGCCTTAGCTTTAACCTAGATGTTGCAGTGTCTGAGATTAGAGAACAAGAATTCCCATCACCCCCAGGGTGTGAGATGAAGGCATCTGCTGTTCAGATCCACTGTGGTCTGTCGGTTCCCAGTTGCTGCAGATTCTTCTGGGCATTAACTGTGACAGGAGCTGGTTTGCCTGAGGACTGCAGCCAAAGCTGTTCAGAGGCAGAAGCGGTTGTTTGCTGTGTTGAGGTTCCTGAGTTCATTTGAAAACACGGCAGGCTGGCTGCAGGGGTATTTGAGAGCAGGCACACTGCTGCAGGAGTAGAGTGTGCTGCTTTATCTGAACAGCATCATGCTTTAAAAGCAACACACACTACTCATCCGTGGCTCTCTCTTTCTGTGTGCACTTCCCTGATGTGAGAAACTGTTGAATGCATTTCTAGTGTCCAGGGAGACTGTTATAAGGGGAGGGCAGGTATCCCAGGTGCCCTTAGCAACATCTAGAAACAGCCAAAACACCATGAACTAAAACATTAATTACTTTGAATTGTTTAATATTTCAGATCCAATGAACAGCCTTTTTTAAATCCTGGTTTATAATTGCAGTGCTTCTGTGGAACTCCTAATGCAAATGGCTGGTTAAACTTAGAATCATGGAATTACAGAACAGTTTGTGTTGGAAAGGACCTTAACATCATCCAGTTCCAACCCCCTGCCATGGGTAGGGATGCCTCACCCTAGGTCATGTTGCCTAAGACTCTGTCCAACCTGGCTTTGAGTGCTGCCAGGGATGGAGCATTCACAGCTTCCTTGGGCAACCAGTTTCAGTGTCCCACCACCCTCATGGTAAAGAACTTCTTCCTAATATCAAACCTGAAGGTCCCCTGATGCAGTTTAAACACTTTACCCCTTTTCCTATCACTACACTTCATGAAGAGATTATTAATTTCAGGCAGCCACTTCCAGGTACTTGGAAGAAGCTGTTTTCTTCATCAGGTGCTTAATATTTCCTGGCAATGAAGGCTGTTAAGTTTGATTCCCATAGGGGCTGCCAGAGGTGATGATAGGTTTGAGTGTCACAGGCAGCTTTTGCAAGACCATTGTCTTCAGCTGTGTTATGGTGGGTTTTATTGTCCAGGATATGGATTCTGTTTCACTGATTCTATCTGGATGGAAGCTGACTCTGAACTTATGGACCCTGTGCCTTACTACTGGCAGAGCTGAGGATGTCTTAAAAGATCATTTAAAACCCTTCCTCAGCAGACAAATCACTCCTTGTAGACCTGAAGAGGTCCTGATTGCCTTTGACCTCTGCTGCCACCAGGCAATGAGGATGAGAAACTTGGTGTGTGTGGTGTCTGGACATTCACACTTAGGGAGCTGGTGCCCTGGTCACTGGAGAGTGGTGTCCAGTGAGGCTTTAGACAGATGGAGTTTTAGGTGGATAAGTAAGTGAGGATATCCATTTTGGAGGCACTGTTCTGGATGGCACCCTGTGTAGAATATGCCCAGCTATTTGTTTTTGTCCTAACACATTAGGTTTAGATACAGGGTCTGGACATTCTCGCTTAGGGAGCTGGTGTCTTGGTCACCGGAGAGTGCTGTTCAGTGAGGCTTTATACAGATGGAGTTCTAGGTGGGTAAGTAAGTGTGGATGTCCATGTTGGTGGCACTGTTATGGAGGGCACCATGTGGAGGACATCCAGCTATAGATGAAGTGTAATTCAAAGATATTTAGAGTGCTTGATCAAGGAAAGAAAGACAGATAGTGCTTGTTTTTAATAGCCTGAGAAAACTTGGTTTAGGCTGGGAGCAATAATTAAAGGAAATGTAGAATACAATATTCTTAATCTGTCTCTGTTGCAAACACCACATATTCCCTCTGAAAATAAATACAGAGAGGATGAGTAAGGTATTAGATTTTTTTTTTTAACTCCCTTTGTTGCTGGAGTTGGGGTAGCTGTGCTGTCTGTTGCTTTGCCATCAGATCCAGGGGCACATTTTTCCTGCTCCTTACTGAACAGGGCCCTATAGGCATAGGCCAAGGCCAGCATGTCGCAGCAAGTTGAATCATGCTGGACAGGAAGAGGTGTACTTCTTAATGTAAGAAGACTCAAGAAAGGAAATAGCTTGGACAAAGGTAATTTTTCAACAGTTTAAGTCACTTTTTCCCCCTCAGTCTGTTAATAGTAAATTAATGTCCATACTGTAGGAATAGATAGCTTGAAGGAAATACCTATGTAAGTCAATTTTTGAGCCTATGTTCAATACTTCAGCTGAGGTGATGGCAGCCTTTTATACAGCTCATTTAACAAAGGGTTGGTGCAATTTTACACCATTAGCTCTGTCGCTGAACTACATACAGGCTGCAGACTGTTTTGTGTACTGCATGTTTCTTAGTGAGGCTTCCTAGGTTTCTAGCTCAGTTAGGTCCCTTTGAAATCAACCTGTTTGCTCTTGCATGGAAAAGAAGACTCCTGTACCAAGTGTGCCTTCTGCAAAGATATGCTGGATCTTCTGGTTTGTTCAGCAAGTAGAACATGTATATATCTTCTTGCATGATGCAGTATTCTCTCTTGCAAGCCTATAAGCTGCTTAAATAGAGAAGATAGTACCTCATAAATGATGTTCCATCCTCAATGCTGAGTTACTGAGTATTGTGGTTATCATTTGAAATGTTTACTTTGAAAATTTCCTTAGGGGAAAGACTGCCATCCTCTTAATATCTATTCCAAACTAATTTAATGACCACAACTTGAATTTATGCTTTCTTACACAAAAAAAAACCCACCAAAGAATTACCCGGAGGCTATTGGGAAATTAATAAATGGGTTCATTATAAACTGAATTATCTCAAGAACGTGGGTGCCTTCTTTCTTACTCACTTTCCTGAAGCACCTACTTTTAGCTATTGGGAGAGGAAAGATATTTTAGTTCTATATAGACCTTTGGTCTGACACCCAGCCAGAATTTTAATAACACTGATTGAAACTAGAGGGTAAACCTGGCTCCAGCCACCCCTGGAACACTTCTGGCAGGTTCCTGCATTCACCATACACTAGAGTTATTCCCTGTTGCTGAGGTTGCTTCAGCTCTCCAGTGAATATAACTCAGTGGGGTCAGATTGGAGCCCTGCTGATTTACATCCACTGAGCTAGCAGTGCTTTGTATAAGTTTATGAATTTAGGGCTTGTCCTCTATTATGTTGACTATGTTTTTTGCCTTGAAATAGGGATGTGCTTTATATTGAAAACATTAATATAGAGAGTGACAGTTTACACATAGGTGGTGAGAAATTAGTGCTCAATAAACTTGTAGAGATAGTTTATATTATAATTTTGATAGCTTAAAATATAATTTTATATTATAATATTGAGAATTATTTATGCAATCTAAATGCCTTCCCTCCAACATCATATTACTCTACAATAAATATTTTAACATGAGTTGGGCTAAAAAGGCTTCTTAACTGAATTTGCTCTTTGCTGGGGGAATGCCTTGGTTTCTCATTTTGCAGGGAGCTTGCAGCTTCAGGAAATTCTTACTCTGCACATTGCTCTATCTCACTACCAAGTGTCTCAGTAACACTGTTGGTTTGCTCAAATGATGAGTCTCTGTCATAGTGCCCTGGATTCTTTTTATAGGGAAGGTGCATTTTACCGGATGGAGAAGCAAAGCAGGTGAATACAGCAACAAGCAATCAAGTAACTAGCATTAGCTAAGATGAAGTCTAATGGTTGCTATTTGTATCTTCTCAAGGTATCCTCATGTCTCGCCTATAATTGCATTCAAATGTGTAAAAGCCCCAAGCCATGTTTTTATCAATATAACCTGTTTCATAAACCTATAGAATTCTCCAGTACTGCAATACCTTAATGAAAGCTTAATAAATCAGACATATCAAGAATGCTGGCAGAATAACATTAGCTAATTTTATAGAATATGAAAATATGCGGTAGATAAAGAATGACCTATTGAGTTTAATGGAAAGAAGAGAAGTTTCTGTATTGAAACAGCAGAAAACTCTGAGAACTAGATTCAAAGCCTATTGTTGATGCGAGCTCTTGTGTTTAAATAAATAAGATGCACTCATGCAGACTGTTCAGCAATTGGCTCTTTAAACATTGTCATTTTGTATTTCATGGAAAGAAGGCTTTGTCTAAGTTGTCAGTGGCAAAGCTGCTGTCACATCTTTTCAATCTTGCGATGGTAGGATGTATTATGCTAAGCAGAACGTCAGTTTGGGCTGCATTTGTTAGATGAAAAGAGCTAGTCTCAAAGACACTGCTCAATAAGCTTCACCTCTTGGCTTGCTAGGTTACGTTTCTCTTGCTTGTTGAAGTCAAGGAGAAACTGGTGGACTTTGTTATAAACAAGGAGGTTCTTCCACTTGGCCCACAGTGGTGTTTGCTCATGGTGCGCAATGTGGCACTTGAGCCCAGGCACCCTTAGCAGTGCTGGTCCATGGGAGAGTTATAGGATAACAAAAGGCAGCAGCAGGTACACTGACAAAGCGTAGCAGGTAAACTCGCCACTGAATGCCTGGCAGCAAATTGGATTCACAGCAAACCACTTCAGTGCAGCCTGCAAAACAATGGAGCTGTCAGAAATCCCACCTCTGTAATCATAAGCATGATTAGCATTAAAAAAAAAAAAAAAAAAGGGAAAAAAGAAAGCTTTTCATCTTCAAAGTCCTTTACAAACATTCACTAATTACCCTTCCATGTCTCAGTATTGCAGCTACCATGGGAAGGCCCTCAGGGGAAACAGTATATTCCTTTAAGATGATGCTTGAAGCACAGATTGCTTTATTTTTTTTTAACTCACCACTGAATGCAAAGCACTTCTATAAATACTTCAAATAGCACTAGCAATGCCATTGGAAGGTATACTGTGTATACAACCTGTGTAAAAACTTATGCATTGTTTATGTCCCTTTTAGGTCTTTAAAACATGACTAATGGCCCATTGGCCCTTTCTGCTGGAGTGGATTTCCCTAGGTGGGTCTGCAGAGACTTGCATACAGGATGACCTTTCCAAAGTAGTCCTACGGAAGCTCAGTGAAGGTGTTCCTGGCTTAATATAAGCATGCAGCATTGACACAAGCAAAGCCGTAATGAGTATAAATTGGCTGTTCGGACTGTTATACTTGTTGGCATAGACAGACCTTTACATACATGTAGGTCATAGAATCGTAGAATAGTTAGGATTGGAAAGGACCTTAAGATCATCGAGTTCCAACCCCCCTGCCATGGGCAGGGACACCTCCCACTAAACCATGCCATCCAAGGCTATGTCCAACCCCACCTTGAACGCCGCCAGGGATGAAGCATTCACAACTTCCCTGGGCAACCCATTCCAGGGCCCCACCACCCTCACAGTAAAGAATTTCTTCCTCAGATCCAATCTCAACCTCCCCTGTTTAAGTTTAAACCCATTACCCCTTGTCCTCTCACCACAGTCCCTAATGAAGAGTCCCTCCCCAGCATCCCTATAGGCCCCCTTCAGGTATTGGAAGGCTGCTATGAGGTCTCCACGCAGCCTTCTCTTCTCCAGGCTGAACAGCCCCAATTTTCTCAGCCTATCTTCATAAGGGAGGTGCTCCAGTCCCCTGATCATCCTCGTGGCCCTCCTCTGCACTTGTTCTAACAGTTCCATGTCCTTTTTATGTTGAGGACACCAGAACTGCACACAATACTCCAAGTGAGGTCTCACGAGAGCAGAGTAAAGGGGCAGGAGCACCTCCCTCGACCTGCTGGTCACGCTGCTTTTGATGCAGCCCAGGATACGGTTGGCCTTCTGGGCTGCAAGCGCACACTGCCGGCTCATGTTCATTTTTTCATCGACCAACACCCCCAAGTCCTTCTCCGCAGGGCTGCTCTCAATCTCCTCCCCACCCAACCTGTAGCTGTGCCTGGCATTGCTCCGACCCAGGTGGAGGACCTTGCACTTGGCATGGTTAAACTTCATCAGGTTGGCATCAGCCCACCTCACAAGCGTGTCAAGGTCCCTCTGGATGGCATTCCTTCCCTCCAACGTATCAACCAAACCACACAGCTTGGTGTCATCGGCAAACTTGCTGAGGGCGCACTCAATCCCACTGTCCATGTCACCCACAAAGCTGTTGAACAAGACCGGTCCCAACACCGATCCCTGGGGGACACCACCCGTTACTGGTCTCCAGCTGGACATTGAGCCACTGAGCACTACTCTTTGCGTGTGGCCATCCAGCCAGTTCTTTATCCACCGAGTGGTCCACCTATCAAATTGATGTCTCTCCAACTTAGAGAGAAGGATGTCATGGGAGACAGTGTCAAAGGCTTTACATAAGTCCAGGTAGATGACACCAACTGCTCTGCCCCTGTCCATCAGTTCCGTAGCCCCTTCATAGAAGGTCACCAGATTGGTCAGGCAGGATTTCCCCTTAGTGAAGCCATGCTGGCTGTCCCCAAGCACCTTGTTGGTTTTCATGTGCCTCAGCATGCCTTCCAGGAGAATCCGCTCCAAGACTTTGCCAGGCACAGAGGTGAGACTGACTGGTCTGCAATTCCCCGGCTCATCCATTTTCCCCTTCTTGAAAATGGGGGTTCTATTTCCCTTTTTCCAGTCGTCGGGAACTTCCCCTGACTGCCATGATTTTTCAAATACGATGGACAGTGGCTTAGCAACTTCATTTGCCAGCTCCTTCAGGACCTGCAGATGGATTTCATCAGGTCCCATGGGCTTGTATACATTCAGGTTCCTAAGGTGGTCTTGAACCAGATCCTCTCCTACAGTGGGCCCAGGGTCTTCATTCTCACTGTCCCCGCGTCTGCCTTCCAAGACTTGGGTGGTGTGGTCAGAGCATTTGCCCGTAAAGACTGAGGCAAAGAAGTCATTAAGAACCTCAGCCTTCTCTAAGTCCAGGGTAGCCAGTTCTCCCGATAGCTTCTGGAGAGGACCCACATTGTCCCTAACCTGTCTTTTATTGGCAATGTACCTATAAAATCCCTTCCTGTTATCCTTAACATCCCTAGCCAAGTTTAATTCTAAGTGGGCCTTAGCTTTCCTAACCTGGTCCCTAGCTTCCCGGACAACATCCCTGTATTCTTCCCAGGCCGCCTGACCTTGCTTCCACCTTTTATAAGCCTCTTTTTTCCTTCGAATTTTGCTCAGCAGCTCCTTATCCATCCAAGGAGGTCTCCTGGCCCTCCTGCAGCACTTCCTTCTAGTTGGGATGCATCGCTCCTGAGCTTGCAGCAGGTGAGCCTTGAATATCAACCAACAGTCTTGGGCCCCCCTGCCCTCTAGGGCTGTATCCCATGGAACCTTACTGAGCAGGTTCCTGAAGAGGCCAAAGTCTGCTCTCTTGAGGTCCAGGGCAGTGAGCTTGCTGCACGCCCTTCTCACTGTCCTGAGGATCTCAAACTCAACCATCTCATGATCGCTGCAATCAAGGCTGCCCTGGAGTGTCACATTCGCAACCAGCCCTTCCCTGTTGGTAAGGACAAGGTCAAGCATGGCACCTCTCTTTGTCGGCTCCTCTATTACTTGCAGAAGGACCTTCAGCCCTGTGCAGTTACTACACTCACTTGTTTCTTTTCTGGGCATTCTTATATCGTGGGGAGGTAACTTGGTGGCTTCCTTAGAGGCTCAAGCTAAAGTGTACCCCAAGAAGCCTCATTGCTGCAGAGTCTGCTGCCATGCCATTGATCATCAGTCATTTGTGAATGTTACAAAAGCTGAGTTCAACTCACTAGCTGCTGGTTGTAATCCAAAAGGTAAGTAGTAAAATCTGTGTTTTAAAAAGAGACAGAAATAGACATCTAAGTGGCTGTGGCTTTTTAACAATGGCATTTTGAATAACCAGATCGCTTAGGACCCAGATCTTCAAAGTACACATAGACTTGGACATTTAGACAGCCTCCTAGCAGACAGATTACTATCTGCTTTCAAAATGTGGTTCTGATTCATTTATGGAAACCTTACTCTTTTCTCATAAATTTTCTTCAGCTGTTTTAGGAAAGTGGTCATAAAGTTTAGTTTCCAATCCCTGGCTACAATAAGGTCTGAGAATGCACCTAAAAACAAATACTGAACAATGTGTTCATAGGAGGCATTTCTTCCTACTCTGAACTAAACTCAAGATAATTTACGACTTTCTCACAGATTTTGTTGTCTGATGCAGTTGTGATTGCTTGAATATCACACAACTTTGCTGAAGACTGTATTATTTAGTTGATTTCTAAAGGCTTCCCCATGACAGAATCCATGCCTGTCTCCAATTTTAGACTTCTATGATGCTTATGATAAGATAGGGGCAAGCAGGCAGCAGTGACAATTAGACAAGAGCAGTGGGATTTGCTGTTTACTCGTTTAGTTGCAATTTCTACCAGTTTCATCAGTTTGTCAGTCAAGAGAAATTGTTCGTGGAAAACTAGATCTATGAAGTTGTGGGTGAGTAACTGGAAGCATCAGAATCTTATCTTCGAGCATGGTTTGTCAACAGGAAAGCAGAGTTGTCCAAATGGTGCAAGACCTTTTCAGTTTTTTGGTGTGGAAATGGTTGTAAGACACACACCAAAACACCAAATGGGCTGCTATAAATGGGATTTTTCTCTTTAACTTCCCTGTGGGAAGAAGGGTACATCTGTTGATGCAGGTGAAAGCTCCTAACCAGGCCTGCACAGAGGGACCTCAAAGTTCATTGTATTTGCTCTCTGAAAAGTTTTCCCTGAAATTTTTGTCTCGGCTTCACACAAGACAACCTTCACATCTTATTTCTTTGAGGCATAGAGCTGTCACTTGTTTCCATCACACAAAGGGTTTCCTCATCTTTCAGGGAAACTTTCAGCAGCAGAAAGTTCAAAGAGAGCTTGAGCTGGGGTTGTGCATCTGGAGGGCACCTCCTTACCTCTTATAAACCAACACCGGCTTTTCCTTCTGCAAACCCCTGTGGGGCTCCTGAAGTGCTTTTTCCCATGACAGTTGTTTTCCACAGTGGTACTGTTTTGCCCAGCTTAGAGGCTTGGCCTGGAAGTTAGCAGTGCTAATGTATACCACTTATGTATCTGGGGATATTTGAGTTCAAGTTCCTGCCCCTGATGTACTCTTAACGCTTTCAGGCCTTAAATGAGTCCATGTAGGTTTGGATCCACTGTTTCAAAATTGCAGAGCTATTGTTTCAGAAAGTTAGGCACTGTACCAAAGATTTTGTTGATTTTCCTTTATGCAACAAGGAGAAAAATACAGCAAAGTTCAGAGCCCAGTCTTTACTTTTTCCTCTAAGTGATTAAGTGCGTTGCTATCAGACATATGCTAGCACAAGCACTGTGTGTTTCCTACTGTCTCATCAGCTCTCAGTCTCACATTAAATACATCATCATTTTGGGGGGCTGTTTTGAAAGCTTCTCCTTCTCTGTTTTGCCCCCCTCGTCCAGTCCTTGCAGTGGCATGTGAATGCTCGCTGTCCTCAGAGCTGCTACCCATTTATCAGCAGCACACACTAAAACGCACACGTTGCAAAGGCAGACCACTCGGGAAGGAATTTCAGGAAAAAAATCAGATCAGTGCTAATTCTGGAAAAAAAATAAAGGTTTAATAGTAGAGATGAGGCTAGATAACCTTCTTAAGAGCTTACTTGCTACTTTAATCTATTGAGGTCACTATATCTGGGTATTTACCAGTATTTAGAAACCAAATTCCTTTTTATTTTTTCTAATCCCTCCATCAGTTAAAATTCAAAACCAGGGATGGAAAGAAAAAGAAATATTCATAGAGAGATTTGGAAAGCCCACGGAATTGGTAGAGGGCAAGGATAAATTTCTAAACTAATAGTACATGGCTGCTTTGCTTAGGGGTTGCTGAGAGATGGACAACTGTTTGTAGGTAGGTGGGTTCAGTTTATTTGTTAGAATAAAATGGTGACATCACCAAAATGTTGGATTTAGTCACCATGAAGCTTATCCTAGGAATTAGCCCTTGGTGACCTTAGTACCACAGAAGTTTGCAATATCTGATTGTACCTGAACATGAAAGATTTCAGCTTCTGCATCTACCAGAATGTAACTTTCTGTGAGCACCAAGATCAATACATGATCAAGAAAATATACCCATTATGACCACATCTAGAGTGGGAATGGGGGCATCAAGCTACTCTTTTCTTTTTTCCCCCATCCTGCCACAGCTTTTTGCTCAGGAATACCTGAAGTGGTGTGAGGAAACACTTCTGGTGAGAGGAGCATACCTCTCCTCCTCATCCCACCTCACCAGGCTTGGGCTGATGAATCTACACCACTTATACCATGTCTGGTCTTCTTTTCCCTCTTGACACCTTCCCTGCCTCATCATCTCTCGAGCAGCTTGGTAAAACCCTAAAAACCACCTTCTGCCTCCATTGTCATAGTCCCTGAGCAAAATGTGCCTCTCTGGGATTGTCCCCCAAGTTTTTTGTTTTTCTCTCATTCCATTCTCACCATTCGTTTATGCTACATGACCAAAGAACTCCTCCTGGCCAAGATCAAGAGGTTTTCCAGGACAAAGCTACAAAAAGGTTGGGTTTTCTTCTTTTTAGTTTTCTTTCCTTGGTTGTTTTTTTTTTTCCCCTATTTCCCATTCTCAGTTCACTTGCTGTTTAGGCCCTCTTGCCACCTTCCCTTCACCTCCTCAGTCCACCCAATGGCTTTTCAGCTTCACATCTCTTCCCACTCTCTGATCTCAGTCCCATCTCCTCCACATTAACATGTAGACCTGACTAGAGCCATATGCTCTTTGGGAGGCCATATCTGACACAGCTACAAGCAGTGTGCACCCTTACTGAGGAGGAAAATCTCATAACCAAAGTCTGTTGCTGCCTCCATCCTGTCAGCCACTGAATTGATGATGCTGATGCTGCATTCTCCCCTCTGGGCTGCTTTGTTTGAAAAGTTTATTTATTTATGGAAATAAAATATGGAAAGGTGATAGTTTAACTTACTTAATGAAGTGCTCTGCAGCCTGATGACTGTGATTTATTCTGCTTCCCAAGTGGTTTAATTCTACATTGGTTCTCCTTGATTTGCCAAAAAGCAACAGTAATTGGAATGGGAGTCACAGCGGCTGCTTTACATCAAATTATGCAAGAATTCTCCACAGTTTTCAGTGGGACACAGTTATTTCTGGCTGCAATTTTTTTTTTTTCCAGTGTCTGCCAAAAATGCTTATTTTTGTTGAAATTTTCAGAATTTCCAGCAAGAGTAGCTCAGCAGTTTGGAACAGGAATGTTGTGTCAGAGGTGAAGTGAAGGATGGAAGGCATCTTGTGTGTAAAATAATCTCATGCTTTCGAGAGTCCTGAAAAGTAAAGCAGTTAGCCACTGGCCTAGCCTTTCCTCAGCAACTCTGCTTTCTATGTATCACAAGAGAAACTGATTCTGAGGGATCAGGTTATTTTCTTGTGTTAGTAGGCTATGCACGTCAGAAACCATTCCCTGTACCAGACAGGATGCAGCACTCATTGGGCTGTGAAGTCTGGCCAGATGCTGTCATGTCATGGAGGTCTTCTGGAAAACCTCCATCCTTTGCAAGGCAAAGAGATCCTCCCATCATTTCATCAATGTAGGTGGTGACTCAGAGATGTCCCCTATGAACACATCACTGTGTGAAATCTAAAGTCTTCAGTCACACATTGCTGTTGAGGGGGGTCTCTGAGCACAGACTTCTCCCTCAGACCAAATCAAGTGAGATATCATTAAAGCCTGGACACTTCAGAGTGCTTTGTGATGGGCTGAATCCAGTGTAGCTGAAATTAAGTGGACTATCAGAAAGCTAGTTTTGCTCAAGTTCGGTTGTTTCACAAAAGTGAGTCCTAATTATGTTCATCTTCAAATACTAGAAGATTGAGAGGCTACAAGTCTGGTATTTCATAGATGTCTAAGGTGGGTCAACACACAACATCTGACAACCACTGAATGCTTTCAATTTGGAAAATACTGTAAGGAATTCAAGGTGGCTTATATACTGGAATTCTATACTGCTGGATTGCACTTGGCTTTCAAATGAATGCTGCAAAGAAGGAAAGAAGCCTGGAAAGGATAATTTCCTCCACTTTCAAACTGCACCTCAGTGAGAGCAGCCTCAGTGCTTTGTGATGTGGTAACTATGTCAATTCTGGCATGAAATTATTTTGTTGCAAAGCCTTCAATGTCCTATGTCATGTATTTGCAAGCCTCCAAAAAAACATTTCCTGATGCCCTCCCAGTCTATTGACCTCTAGCTGCCCTAACCTTGGTTCTTGTTTATGGGAACCTTACTAGCCCAGGATCTCCCATCCTCAGCTGTGCCAAGCACCAAAACTTAATGTCTCTCCAAGCTGCCCTTGGCTCCAGATACTCCAAATAACTCCCTCTATACTGTAGTTCTCCCAGAGTATCCAAACACCAACCTTCACCTTTTTTCAAAATAAGGACTTGGTAGTATTCATGATAAGAAAATGAACATGGCTGAAAAGCTGTAACACTGCAGCAGATGGCAGTGCAGGCGCATGAGCAGGTGAAATTTAGGGAAAATGATAATTACCAGATGAGTGTATGTGCACCTTGCAAAGCACCACGATGTTGGCCTACGTCAAGATGTCTGTCCAGCACACGGTATCTTGATAAGATGTGGGGCCTATAGGGATGCTGGGGAGGGGCTCTTCATTAGGGACTGTAGTGACAGGACAAGGGGTAATGGGTTCAAACTTAAACAGGGGAAGTTTAGATTGGATATGAGGAAGAAATTCTTTCCTGTAAGGGTGGTGAGGCACTGGAATGGGCTGCCCAGGGAAGTTGTGAATGCTTCATCGCTGGTGGTGTTCAAGGCCGGGTTGGACAGAGCCTTGGATGGCGTGGTTTAGTGGAGGTGTCCCTACCCATGGCAGGGGGGTTGGAACTAGATGATCTTAAGGTCTTTTCCAACCCTAACTAATTATGATTCTATGATAATGTCACCAAAATGGGCATTTTCCTTC
This sequence comes from Amazona ochrocephala, assembly GCA_039720435.1. NCBI lineage: Eukaryota > Metazoa > Chordata > Aves > Psittaciformes > Psittacidae > Amazona > Amazona ochrocephala. The sequence continues at coordinate 17,061,880 of CM077885.1, read as the reverse complement.
CTTGTGACAAAGTGTTCCCAAGGATCCCTGTGAAATTGCATTGCTTTTGACCAACACTATCATCTGTATGTCCAAGTGATACGGTTGAGCTTTGGCAAGATTTGCATCCAAACACAGATCCACTCATCTTCAGGTTAGAAAATGCTCAAAACAAAAGAAGACCAAACTATGAAATGTGCTGTCATCAAACACCTTTTCTTAGTTTGAGCATGACACTGACCTTCAGTGAGCTACAAAATGTTAGGCAACAGAAAAAGAATTAAGAAATTGGGAACCAGAACCTATCTGACAATTCTTTTAAAACAAAAATCCTAAGTTTTGCTCCTTCTGTGCTTGAGCAGACAGATGTAGTGAATATGTGTGTTCCCAGTACAACCAGCAAGTCCTTTCAGTCTGGGTGTGAACACAATCTATTCTCAGATGATGTGCCTATGATTCTTTCACACCCTGAGGCCCTTGGCAAGAATCCTAACAAACAAAGTTAGTCTCAAAATACCTGAGGCAGTGGGTTTCTAAGCCTTGATCAAGTTGAAAAGAAGGAAGCATTTCTTTTTTCAGGGAGAGAAAAAAGAACACAGAGAAGTCATTTAAGGAATGCAACTCGACACACATACCAAGAATAAAAAAGCCCAATGCTGACAAACCAGGAGGCAGCAGGCAGAAAATATCACATCATTAATGTTGTTAGTAGACCCAAAATAGCACAGGGATAGATTTCCACTGAACACAAACAAAAATCTAGGGATGGTAAAGTCTCTAACCAGCTTTAGCAATCAGTGAACTTTAAGTAGTCACCACTGATAGCTGTTTGGTATTGTTAAGACATAATGATTCCTCTAAAAGTATTGTGATATCTTTGATATGGGAGGGATTATAACTAATGTCAATCTTTTCCACTAGAGGCAGATCTTTTGGAGAATAAATATCCATTTTCCATATTTTACTTAATACTGTAGATTCTGGAAGTGTCACAAGCACAACATATCCACAGGTATTTTATCGATGAATATGAGATTGACAGGCCACATTTATCAATGCATCTAACGAGAGGACAGGCCACAGCAAAACAAGCTGCTTTTCTTGTTACACCAATGCCCTTCAGCTTTGACCTTGGATGACACGGTAGCATCATGAGTATCTCTGTGTGCCCATTTAGCTCTTTCTTGAGCTACTGGGTTGATACCACATGTGGAATCCATTAATACCATCAAGATACTACGTGCAACATGAACATCCTTATTATCGTAAAATTAATATATCTTTTATTTAGAAGAAGAACAATAGAACAGAATCTGTAAGAGAGAAAAGGAAGCCAGAATGTCTTTTTGAAACATTTTATAATTCAATTCTCCACTACCTGCAGAATTGCTCTTTGCTTTGCATTACTCCTGACTGATGCACAGAAGTCCATTTTGGCCATAGAAATCTAAATGTCAGAGATGAATTTCTGAAACCTAAAAGCAAAGAAAGAAGTAATGAAAAAAAAGTCTTACTACACCAAGATACATTAAAACTTCTGAGTCTTCTCAAATTCTCTCTCAGAATACTTTTATTGTCAGTGAAACCAGGAAAGTAGCCATATATGCAAGGTGTTTATTATTCAGCTGGTCTTACACAGGCATCTGCTCAAAATCTTCTGTACTGGTTTTAAGATGGAAAATACTGTTCTTTGCATCTTAGTCACACAAGCTGTACAGTTAGGAAAGCACAAACCAGAGTCTAGCTCGTTTTGCTTTTCATTGAGGGGACTGTTTAATTAAATCCCAGGCAAAAAGAGTCTACAAGCTGCAGGCAAGTTTTAATCACTGGTGATGACAAGCCAGGGAAAAAATAAAATCATGCTAGGTTCTTAAATACCACTGAGTTTTTCAGGATTTGCCAATTATCAATGTCCTCTTGTTGCAGAGCCTTCTGCCTTCTCTGCAGCACTCCTGCTACAAAAGATGCTCGAATTATTGCTAGATAAATAAGGACACTTACACTGTTTCAGCATTCTTAGGGTAGACGTCTGATATGAAGATAAGCAGATCATGTTCTCTGGACAATGTCCTGCTGGGCATTGATTACATCTCCACCCATCTTCAAGAAAATGTGAGCTTCGCTAGCTGTAGCACAGGCTACCTCATTGTCTGAAAGTGCAATAATAAGCATCTTGGATACAGAAAACAGAGATTGCATCAGTGCATATTAACTTCTCTCCATTGAGGTGCCTAAGGAGATTAAAGGCTTTTTCTTAAATTTTAATCTTATTCATTAATGAGGAAAGGGCTGTTTGTCATACATCAAGAATACCTGAAGTTTAAAGTAAGTGCTGTGCATGAATCCTTGCTTTTGTAGAGAAATAATGTGTCCCATATACATTAGGCCTTTGCCTATTTTATTGCTGATGAGATCTTCTGAGGCATCACTAGCAGAATCATAGAACCATAGAATGGTTTGGGTTGGAAGGGACCTTAAAGCTCATCCAGTTCCAACCCCCTGCCATGGGCAGGGACACCTTGCACTAGAGCAGGGTGCTGCAAGCCCTGTCCAACCTGGCCCTGAACACAAGAGCTAATTAGCTCTGTCCTTTAGCTAATTAAGATGTCATATCTTCTTTCTTGACAGGAGTGAAGTCTTACTGCTACTTCCTTTAAACTAAACCCCACCTTGCTGTTTAACTCCTCATAGGTACAAGATCAACAATTGCCCTGAATAACTCTTGAAAGCCTCAGGCATTAGAAGGCAAAGTTTCTGACCTTATGGCTGCTTCTGCTGCTTCTCAAAAATTGAGCCAACACATTTAAGCCTTACAGGTCACTGTGCCTCAGGGTCCAGCTCTATTTCATCCCCAGGCATACACCACATGGCATTCCTGAGTCCCCGTAAATTAGGGTAGACATACATCAGTTATGTCAGGCATTTGCTTGCCTCCGATGCAGAAAAATCACAATATTTTTTTCTTTTCTCAGTCAGTAACAGCAGGAGTCTGGTTAAGAACAAAGAATTAATAAATCCCATCTGCTAAGGACAGTTATCTCCCTCATCCAACCCTTATTGCCCACTATGTATTGTCGCTCCTCTGAGGTGCAGATCAATGCATGTGTCTTCTCGTACCTCTGCTTGGAAGGGTAAGAAGGGCATTTGCAATCACTGGTGCTCGAGGATAATGACTCCAGATTAATAGCCAGGAGATTAATGTGGAATAAAGCTAAAACTCATTCAAACCTAATTCCCTTTGCTACTGAAGCTTTCTCAGAAAACCACACTTTCCTCGGAACAGCTTCTTCCTTCACTCCTACTCAGTGCCTTTTCTAAACAGCATACCGTAGCAGATGCCAGGGTTTCTGCTAAAGACCAGAAACCCTGTTGTAATGGGTCTTTTTTCTATCAGACACCAAGATTCTAGATGCAGCGGGGACACTATGCTGGTCAGCAAGTAGGAAAAGATCTTTTTGTCCCAGACCATGGGGCTGATTCATCTTCATTAGAGACCCACTTCTTGTCCTAAGGGCCTCCACCTGCCTTCCCCACGTGAAAGGGAAAGGAATCAATGAGCCCAGGCTCAACCCCAGGACCCATGTTTGATGGAGACATCCTTCCTGAAGGCCCCCGTCCTTGGAGTTCAGCAGAAGAAGAGTTCAAACAGATGTGGATGTTGCAACCAGGAAAGTGTACTGGGGGAAGGAAGCCCTGGCATCGTACTGTAAGGATCCTTTATTTGGGAGAGCTCTTACAAATGGAGCAGGACTAAACTGATAGTACAAAGTCAAGTTTTGCATTCCCAGCTTCCCAAGACGATTAGGGTCTTAACTCTGCAGCAACCACCATACTAGTCCACATGGTTGGAAAATTCAAATGAGTAAATGACAACTTTGGAAATCTTTACAGTCTCTGTCCTGGTTATTAAACACAGAGCAAGTTTTGGGCTTGAACATATTTCTCTACTACTGCTTCCGGTTCTTGAGGTCTTCAAGATTCCTGTGGCTTGCCTTTGCCTTTTGTTGCCTTTCCATCTCCTGTATGCTTGCTCTTTCACATTAAGGTTGTGTTGAATCTTCTCTGTTTTCTTTTCCACAATAAATGTAAGAATGGTCTTTCAGGGTACATGTAATTGCCTGATTTCTGCCAACCAGGCTACCAGCTCAACCAGCCTGCTCAGGTTATTGGGATTTCATTACGCACACCAGATATTATTCTTTACAGGCCTCCCACAGTTTCTTAATTACATCTTGTTCTCCACATGTCATTATTCCTTAACTGGCCCCAAATTAAAGTCAGTTAAAAAAAACCCACCACAACATAACTGGCTTCCTTTTTCACTTGTGGTTGTCTAGCATCCATATAAAACAAAAGATACCTTATAATAGCCTTGTGTATTTGATCCTCGGAACTGAAAATTATCTGCAAAGATAATAACAGTCAACCCTGCTGTGTTCCTGGTCGTAATTTAATAGAATAATGGCAATGCAAGCCTGGTAAGGATCTCCTGGGATCATATAGTCCTTTGTCCTCTCTGAAGGATAGGGCTATTATACCTAGACCATGTCTAACAATTTGTCTAGCTTGATCTTAAAACGCCTCCATAAACACTCCTCCTTTGTGTAGCATATTTAGGCATTGCACCACAGATAATTCCTAATACTACACACCGAAATATCTCTAATGCAAATTCAGTGAGTTCATCACAGACTATTTTGTCTTTGAGAACAACTTACTGCCTTTCCCTGTAACAGGTCTTTGAATACTGTTACATCTTGCCTCTAGTCTCGTTCCTGTACCAAAGCAAGCCACTTCCTTCAATCTTCTCTCAGAAGTCATGGATTTGACTTTTGTCTTCTGGCTGTATATTCTTTATCTCTTACCCTTTTGATTTCCGTCCTCTGGACTCCTCCCAGTTTGGCAACACTATGGAAAGTGCGGTGCCCAGAACTGTTCAGTGCCAATTTTGGCATCCCAGGGCCAAGCAGGGAAGGATAATTACCTTGCATATGTTACCTACAACACTTCCATCAGCCCTGAACAGCATGAGATATGCTTAGTTTTGTAACAGCACCGTATTATGACAATTTCATTCATCATGGTTCCATTAGAGCAATCACATCTCTTCATTCCCTAGTTTAGAATTTATTTTTCAATTTCCCTTTCCTAAGGCTAAGTGTTTGTATTTGGGTACTTACTTTCCCTTGGCTGGTTTTGGGGCCTTTAGTGCTGTTTCTCAGTATGATTCTGAATTTTGATCCTGTATCTCAAAGAGCTTGTAATCCCTCATAGCCTCAATGTTCTTTGAGCAAGTCTGCTTCATAATTCAAGTTGTTAATGAAAGTCCCGAGTAGAAACATGATTTTTGCAGAGACCTGCTTTTAATGCTTTTCCAGTATAACATCAAACCACATGAGTGTGAGCTCACTGTATCATGACCCTGTGTAGGTATGTCTTTCTTTTATTTCCTTTAGAGCATGTTAGGTGGGACCCTATGAAAAGCCGTGCTAGAGTTAATATGTATCTACTTTGTCTCCTTCATCCATGAGAATAATTATCCTGTCAAGAAGGAAACAAGGTTAGTTTGACATGATTTATTTTCAACAAACCTACTCCAGCTGTTTTTATAAGCTTATTATTCTCTAGGTGCATTTTACATTGATTCTGTAATAATTTAGTCTTGTGTATCTTTCAAGACAACACAGAGAGACTTGTTATGTCCCTGAACCTTTCTTTTCCTCTTTTGAAGGATGGGTTCTGTGGGTTTTCTTTTAGATCCTAGAGAACCTTCTCCTCTTTTGTTACCAATGAGTGTTAATGGTTCCAATATTGCTTCAGTTTCTTAGACACTGCAGGATAAATTCTACCAGGCCACGCTAACTTTAATATACATAACACATTAAATATTTTCTAACCTCTTCTTTCCCTACTCAGACTTGGGCATCTGTGCTCTTGTAAACAAGCTAATTGCTTTAGGCATTTGCTCACAATTTATGTATTACCTGAAGGAAAGATCACAGAATCATAGAACAGTTAGGGTTGGAAGGCACCTTAGATGTCTTTGAATATCTTGTTTTTTTCATCATGATCCATTATTTGCAATCTTCACCTATTAAGAAATGGGACTGACTTTTACTTTGCCTTTCTCTGCTCTTTTAGTGTTCATACAGTCTTTTCACATTAATTTATATTTATCACCCTCAACAGTAGTAAGTTGTTGTGTAGTTTGTCTTTCTAGGCTCAACCACACACTTTTGGTTCCTTTTTTCCACCCAGCTTTAGCCAGATGTCCTTGTTCCTGATTTTTAATATTCAAGACTTTAAAAAGCTTCTGCTGCAGCTATTCCTTTTTCTTACGCTTATTCCTTTCTCCTTCATAGCACAATAATTTGCCATTGTGTCTTAAATACAGCTTCCTTCAGTAATTGCTCTCTCACTCCTGCACTTCCTTATCCTTCAATTATCTTCCCAAGAGAATAGTCCTACAAATTCCCTGAGTTTCTTAATGTCTGTTTTACCAAAGCCCGTTATCTCTATTTTGCTTCTCTCATTCTGTCCTTCTCTTCAAATAGCGAGCTGCACTCAATTGCTTTGCAACTATTTCCTTTCCCTTTGTCCCTGGAATCTACCATTTTTACAGAAGCTGGCCCAGTGTGTTAAGAAACCCCTGTGTCTGAAAGCTGCTGTAGTTTCTGGTCAAACAAAAGACATGGAAAAGCAAAGCTTGTCCTGCTTAAGCCTGGATACAACTATACTTGTACTACTTGATAAGGGGTCAGCATTACTCCAGAAATGTGCAAAGGTGATCTGCTTAATTCTGATGTGATGTGGCAACCGAGATGCAACACACATGCAGAGAGGTATTGTTAATCTATTTTGTTACTTAAGAAAACCTAAACCAGTCAATGCAGTTACCAATCACCACTCACAGTGTTCAAGCATACAAATTTCTGTACTTCTTCTTAGCATCTTTAAAACTGCAGAGGGATATTCATATTCAGCCTTATGGTGAACTGCATCCGGTCCAACAGTGATGGAGAGACTACACAACAATTAAGTTAATCCCCTATTCTGTAACCCAAAATGCTCTTCAAAGCTAGAATATCTGAGGAAAAAGAGGGAGCACACACACATAAATTCCTTACCTGTTGAGGTTAGGAAAAATCTAAATATGACTGTTAGCAGGTTCTTCTATGTCAGACTGGCAGATTTTAAACTGCTTTCAGGGGGCACCACTTTCATATTTCAGCTGTCTTCTCATTATTGTTAAACCTGGAAGATCAACATTGGATGACAGAAAGATTTGTACAGTTAAACACCAGGAGAGAGCTACAGAGGTAAACACACATGTCGGGAAGCTGTCTGAATGGGGAGTTCACTTTAGACAGAAATCTCCCTTTAAACCATAAATGAAAAGCTGCCTAGATCCATCCTTTTCTAACTTTCTCTTATCTGTCCGCCCAGTGATTTGGCTCGTCATTCCCCTGGCAGAACTTAAAGCAGGTTTAGATGCCTGCTCTCCATCCCCACGTAAACACCACACATGCAGAACTATTAATGACAATTAGACTTTAAAAGCCTGCTTGTTGGAAATCTCACCCCGAAGCTCAGTGAGCATCACAACCATCCCACTTGCCAATATACCTCCCACAGCAGGAATTTAATGAAAGGAGAAAACCAACTATGCTCTCTTAATCACTGGCTACTAGAAGCTGTCAATGAATAAAGAGGAGCTCTTTCACATCTCCTGAGACCATTGTGTTTCCCAGAGGCACAGGAATACAAGACTTGGTTTACTGACTCACAACCACCACATTACAGCTTTTTGGTTTTAAAGAAAAGGTGCTTATTGAGGTATTTCTAAAAAGCCTCACTGCATTTAGAAAGACTGCCCCAAATCCCCCCTCCTTGGACAGTTAACCCTCTTTGTTTTTAGACTGAATTGCATCACAGGCCACATACAATCATTTTGTTCAGTTGCGAGCACGGTCCTTAATCACTCTGTCTCCTCCCTAGTACAGATACAGATCTATACTCCCACCTCTTTCATACTTTTTGAGCATGACTGATCAGTTTTACTGCAGGCAGTTATTATGACCTTGGACTGTGGTCTGTACACCCCTTACCCCTACTAAAACTTACCAATGCCACATTCATGGCTGCCTATTTCTACCACTGAAGTCTTCTACTACAACATTCTGATCACTCTCTGCAAAATTAACTGGTTTTTTTCCTTATTTTCTCTACATGGTTTATACAAATGTCCATTAGGATCAGTCCCAAATCCACTCTTCTATTACCTAACCATCAACTCTCTTACCTTTCCTCTAACCCCATGTCCCTTTGACAGCCTCCCTTTCTGCTAGATCCTTGTTTAGTGCTAGAGGAGAAAATGGCTTGCTGCAGAGCACAAAGGATGCAGCACAGACAAAGCACAGCTGAAGAGGAAAGAACCAGAGAGAGAAAGCAAACATCAGTATGAAAGACTTCATTTATATATAAACGATTTTGGATTTGCAGCAGGTATAAACTGCCCTGTTTCCACTGACCTGCTGTCCTAATAAATGCCAGCTGAGAAATTGCCATACCTGTTTTTCCACAGGTATACACTGAAGAAAGCATTTTGCAGCCTTGTTCTCCATTACATATCACAGTAGCAGGGTCCATTCCTGAAGCTCTCGCTTCTCTCAGTTATTTCAGCTGAATCTCATAGATCTATATTTAGAAATGAAATCACATTAATGCCAGCTGCTGCCTTGGTTTCCCAGAATTTACAAGGCACTTTACTATGGGTGCTGAAGTTACATACTCATCATCCTGTTTCCGCAGAACAAAACATGGATGGGGCTGTTTCTGGCATGTATCTGGGCCATTGCACACAAAAATAAATGAGTGCTATTATACTGCAATAAGAATGAACACAGCTGGTGAAGGAACCATTAAACATGTCATGGTTAGAGCTCTGGAGACTCCTGATGGCTGCTCACCACACTCGTTCTGCAAGCCAGTCGCGTTGCAACATGATGTAGCTCTTGTATGAAGGACAGTTGTGTGCTAGGGTTGACTCTGTGATGGAAAGTGTTCTTTCCTTCCTTGTTAGTTAGGATAATTTACTATGCATACTGGGAATTAAACAGTAAAATACATGGGAAAGCTCTGTGTCATGCATGGTTTGTCCCTGCCTGTGGCAGGAGGTTGAAACCAGATGATCTTTAAAGTCCTGAACCCAGGACAAAGAGTAAAGGAAAAATCACCCACTGAAAAAAAAGCCTAGAAGTCTTTTGAACTATATCCTCCCTGCCAAGAACAAAAGAAAGGCTTGTATGCTTGAGGCTAAACATAACCGCATTGCAACAAGGGTGAAGAACGGCAAACATTAAGTGCCCCACAAAGGGGTGTTTAATAGGGTGTTAAATGCAGCAGTGCGCAGGTAGCCAGACTGTGCAATAATACAAAAGGCAAGGGTGCAAACCCACAACCCACCACTCCAGGGGAAGGGAAGAGAAACAACCTGCTCTTGCCAGGTGGCAGGCAGCACCTTCACTCCTCATCTACAGGCCTTGAGCAGGTTGGTGAGATCGTGTTTCTATCATAGAATCACCAAATGGTTTGGGTTGGAAGGGACCTTAAATATCATACAGCTCCTCTGGCTTCGCTCGAGCAGCTCCACATCCCTCTTGTGTTGTTGCCCCAGAGTTGGATACAGGGGGTGTAATTATTTGCACTGAGGTAGCTGGTTTTCACTGAGGGAGAGAAACCATTCAAGATAAAAAACCTTTCTTTGCATAGCAAAATGTCTACACACAGACAAGAGATTCTTTTTAGGAGTCTATGTTTACCCTTTCAGATTAAAGAGGATATTTTTGTGATGATTGTGTAATTTTTGAGCGGATGGTTATTTTCACTTCCAGAGCAAACACAAAGTACTTCTTGTCGGACAAACTGGTTGGAATTTCTGCTTTGTCATGAGCTCAATTTTTATAAATAAATAAAGCATTGCCCAAAATCTATATGATGCCACAAGGTGATGGCCATGTCCCATTTATTCACATGTATATTGCTACAAAGAACTGTAAACTGAAGCCAATGCTCGGACAGGCATCACCTATATTTAATCTTACACGCTGAAAAAAAGATCAATAAGTCTGCACAGTGTCTGCACAGATCTTGAATTAATAGTTTATGGTCTGGCTGACTTACAACTACAAGCAAAAAGTGATGGCATTGTCAGGAGTAAATATTTAATGGGATAATGCGGTCTCCAGTGCCTGTACTTTTACACAATTCAATAGTGTGTTTGGCTGGATTGCAGGCTTTTTGCAGGCTGTTCCTACACAAAGGTGTTCCAGTGTGAAACACGAATTCCTGAAGGCTACATTATCTACAGCATAGAATAGTATCATAGAATCCCAGACTGCTTTGGGTTGGAGGAGACCTTAAAGTTCATCCAGTTCCAACCCCTGCCATAGGCAGGGACACCTTCCAATAGAGCAGGTTGCTGCTAGCCCTGTCCAACCTGGCCTTGAACATTGGCAGGGATGGGGCAGCCACAGCTTCTCCGGGCACCCTGTGCCAGCGCCTCAGCACCCTCACAGGGAAGAATCTACCATTTATTTGTGAATAATTTTTTACTTGTGAATACAAAAGATTTATCCTTGACTATTACTGCATAGTGCCCCTTTCCCTGGAGCTCTTCTAGTTGTCGATGGAGGCGCCCATAAAACAACGGGTTACATCGGTGCTGACACGGGGCCCTGGCATTCAGACCCTCCGGGCTGGATCTTAGACACAAACGCTTGACCCACCTGGGACACGATCCCTGCTCAAGCCCCAGCCGGACCGCCGGGCGCTGGAGCCCTTCCCCGCCCCAGGCGGCGTGGAAGGGGGTATTCTAACGTTTCGGCTTTTGGGACCGCGGCCGACACCGCAGCCCGAGGGCGGGACGCGGGGAGGATGCCACACCTTGGCCCCCCCTCGGCCCCCCCTCCGCTTCTCCCCGAGGAGCTGCCTCCCCTCGCCGGCTGAGGCAGCAGCCGACGGCCGTCTCCGCTTCTTCCCCCTCCTCAGGGCGGACGCTGTAGCGTCGGCCGCCGCCTCCCTCCCACCCGTCGGGGCTGGCCGGCAGTAGGAGCACAGGGCCCAGGGGCTGTCGGCGGATGAGCGCGGCCCGGCGGAGGCTGCGGATGAGCCGGGCGAAGGAGCTGGTGGCATACTGCCTGCTCCTGGGGCTGTCCTTCCCCCTGCTGCTGCTGCTGCCGCTCCTCTGAGATGCGCCGGGAGACGGCTCGGCTCCGCAGCGGGGGGCCGGGAGGGAGGAGCCGGCGGGAGCCCCACTCCGCTGCCCAGCGTGCGGCCGGTGGCAGCAGCAGCCCCAGGGCCTGACGCCGCAGCGGGGGACGATGAGGAGCTCGGGCGGGCTTTGCGGCGGTGCCACCCAGCCTGCGCGGGCGGGCTGGCTGCCTCTCCCTGCGGGGGGGCCCGGCCACGGCCGCGCTCTGCCCCTGCGGGCGTGATGCTTTCGCCGCCGCGATCGCCGCTCCACATCCACGGGTAATGGGCCAGCGGCCGCGGGCACTGCCAGTGCAGCCCCCTCACCGCGGGGCCGGCGCTCCGGGACCCTGACCCAACCCCAGCGCCCGCCGGGCGGCGGCTGTAACCGGGGCAGCTGCCTGCCGGGGCGCTCGCGTTGCTGCAGATCCGCCGCTCTGCGGGGCGGAGTGTGTCCCCGCCGGCTTGCCGTGCGGGGAGGCGGGCCGGGGGCCGGCTGAGATGGGAGAGAGCATGTCCAAGAGGCTGAAGCTGCAGCTGGGTGGCGAGGCGGAGATGGAGGAGCGGGCTTTCGCTAACCCCTACCCCGACTACCAGCCCCAGGGAGCCGCGGCAGCCCCCAGCGCGGCGGACGCCCAGCGGGACAGGTCGCCGCTCCCGGCGGAGGACGAGTCCCTCCCCTTCGGCGCCGATGGGAAGGTGAGTCCCGGGCGGGCGCGCAGGCAGGGGCCGCGTCCCGGCCCCAGGGCCCTGCCTCAGCCGCGGGGCGCTCCCTGGCCGCAGGACGGCACCGGCGGCTGTGGGCGCTGCTCCGGCGGGACCCCGGGCCCGGCCGCGGCCTCTGGCGGCGTGGTGTGGCGCCCGCGGCCTGTTGAGGCCAGTGCGGATCAGCGGCCCCGAGGGCTCCGGAGCGGAGAGGCGGGCGGGATGAGCTGAGGGGAGGAGCGGGGGGAGCTCAGCACGTCCCGGGTCGGTGGAAATGGCTGCCATAAGCTGATCATTCCCCCCCGGAGTGCGAGTGAAGCCGGTGCAGGGCTTGGAGGCAGCGCTGCTTGTGCTGCGATTTCCACGGTGGTTCTGCCGCACCTCGTGCGAGTTGCCCGTGTTTCACCAAAGAAAGTACATAGGGGAGGGGGAAGAGATGAGTTTCCCCTTAGGTGACAGCCGCGCTGAGGCTGTAGTGATGCTGGACTGTTCTCTCCAGGGCATGCTTTTACTGGCATACACACGTTTATCCATTCAGGTGCACCATGGCAGGCACCTGCCAGTCAGTTCTGGCTGGCAGCCAGTCTGGTGGCGCTGGTCGCATGATGTTCGCAGTCTTCCTGCTCCGCTTACCTCCTCAACGCCTCGCACAGAGCTGGTTGGGAAGCTGTTGTGTGTTTTAAGCTTTAAGCACAGAAGTTACTCTGGCCTGTTACTACAAGGCTGGTTTAAGCTGCAAGAAGAATACCAGACTATGGACCTTCTGTCATTTTAGCCCCAGAGCAGCCACATCTTTCAATACTGTGCTGCTTTGTCATCTTCTGGGTAAAAAACACTGGTGGCATTTGTAGAAGCACAAACACGCTGAGTGGGAAGCGGAGTTTCACTCTGGGTTGGGTAAAGGAGAGCCTTTAACCTCAGCTCTGTATTTTTCTGTATGTGGTAATAAGGAATTACCTTAATTTACTGGTATGGTGGGATGAGGATGGTGATACCCAGCAATGAGAGTAGCATTCTTCGTGAATATCGTAAGAATGAGCAGGACAGCATAAGCTCACGGTCAGTCGGTCTGAGGCAATGAAATGTTTCACTAAGTTGTTGCAGCTGAGCAGAGCACACAAAAGAAAATGCTTTGGGGGATTGGTGTCTTGCTGCTGCAGGTAATTGCAGCTGTCAAAAGCAGAAGGTGGCACTTGAAAGGGTTTAAAAAGCACGAGTGGGTGTGGAAGTGAAATTTCCTTTGTTACAAAGTCTCTGGTAGTATAGTCAGTGCTGGTAAACAAATCTATTTTTCATTTGGTTTTGTGAAGAGAGCCGTGATTTTTGTTCTTTTTGTATCTGGTTCAGCATATAAAAACCACCCAAATACCATGAGTTGACAAATGAAGGCAGAGAGGAGATGACAGAACAGCTTTAGCTATTTACTGTTGTTAAACTGGTAAAAAACGTACCACAAACTTTCTTCTGAGGCCTTCTGTAGGCTTGTCTTATGTACCTGCTTTAGATCCCACACTCTATGCTGGTTTCTGTAAAGAGAAAATAAGCTTTCGTTTACTGCAGATCTAGGTTGACTATGGCTTTCCACAGTGAGGACTGATAACGAAGGAAGGTGAACTTCCTGAATTAATTTCTTTGAGAGAATTCTAGCTGTATTTCAAAAGTTTAATCTGATTTGCTTCATCTTTAATTCCTGAATTCATCCAAATTCAGAGACATTGTTCTGTGGCAGAGCTGAAGTCAAGAGTTCCTAGCCCTATATTCACATTAGGAATCTTGGTGCTGCTCTGCTGTAGATGAGTCTGCTATTTTACTGTGATTACAAATGTTTCTTCCCAGCATCAATGGTGGATGACATTCTTTGTTACCATGTGGCAGTTAGCAGCTATTTGTGCAGCTTTGTTCACAAAACATTTTTGACCACCTGAGTAGCTGTGTATCTGATAAAAGGTGGTGTTTCAGGCACTCTTTATGTTCAAAAGTATGAAGCTCCTCTGAAAAATGTCATCTTCTGTATCACATCGAAGTGATGTAACTACAGCAACTTTCAGCGGTCTTTGAATTTTTTCAACCCTGTGCATTTCATAGAAGGCAGATGTGAGTGTACATTTTCTTTTGTTTCTGCATCTGCAAAATGTGAGGAACTGTCCTGCGTATTTCTGGTCTAGAGTATAGATATATTTATGTATATTGGTATTCTTAGCAGCATTTATGTGTTAGTAATCCTGGTACTCTCCTGGCTTTTATGAGGCTTTGTGATGAGTATTTTGGGGTCCTATTGTTTGTGGGTTTTGGTTTGAAGTTTGGTGCTTGTTTTAGGTTTGTTGTTCTTTTTTTGCATTTAGCAGCCTCCAGTCCCATCAGAGAAATGTCTTTGCCTGCCTAAAGCCCCAGCAAAGACAAAAGAACTTTACACCAGTTAGGAAGTCTGTTCTGTAAACTGCTGTATACAACAGCATGAGTTTCGTAAAGGTGAGAACAGCTATCAGAGGACCTCAGTGCACTGCATTTCTTCATCCCATCTGCTGCTGTGTGGAGCAGTGAGCACTGACTCACATAATGACAGCTAGAGGTGTGGGGGGATCTGCCGTTGTCATGGGAGGCAATGCATTATTAATCCCTCCATTTGTTTTCATAAGCTGCCACGATTGCCATCTGAAATTCATCTGGATGATAAAAGGACAAGAAGCTCTTCAAGTCATTGTCTGAAATGGGAGACAGTTGGGACAGAGTGCTGCAAATGGAAGCATCTTTCTTTGTGTGCATAAGGTACCCTTCAGGAAGGTAGAAAGTGCAGGAGAAGAGAAAACAAAATTTGGGGCTGCTGATTTGCCACCTTAAAAATATTCACAGTAAACACTACAGTTACCTCAGTGAGCTCTGATCAGGTAGTTGAAATTCACTTTTTCTTAACTACATTTCTTCACCATGAAAGTATCATGGACTTGAATTGCTTCTGTAACTTGTCTGAGCAAGCTGGAGGTAATACTTCATCAGACAGCACTATTTCTAGATTAATAAAAAATCTATTTTAAATGTAAGCCTTTGTTTAAAAAATTATGAATCTTTCAATTAAATGTGTAGTCTGTGACCCATTTCCCTTTGATGTGGATCCCACAGTGATATAGAATATCTATTGGTGTTATGTCTGAGTGGTCCAGAAGTTTTCAAAATGGAAATGGAAATGAGGGAGGCAGAGGAATGAATAGGCAGCTACAGACTCGGATCAAAGCATATTCCTTAGTTCATGGGAAAATAGGTCTTTCTGTTTCTTTTAGTTTCATTTAATTTTTAATTCACCATAATTGGTTGTTGAGGAAAGCATTAATATTGAAAATCACCAAAATTGGACTCAAACTCCATGGATAGGCCACGAGGGTGTCCAAACAAAACCATCTTTTTTCAGGCCAATTTTTTCTTGATAATTTTTTTCTGACATGCCATAATGCTATAGGAGTATTTGTAAAAGGTGGTGTGTTCTGACAAATATGTACAATGTACTTAATTCAGCTTCACAGCGGGTTCCTTACAGGGAACCTGTTTTAAAACTGATGATGCTTACTGTCAAGGATCATCACTTAATGAGAAGACTTCTGTATCTGTAAATCTATTTATTTAGATTATCCTTTGGGTGATTTAGTGGTGTTTGGTTTCCTGGGGCTTTCTCAATCTCCTGTTGGTTCTAATAACTCCTTCATGTGGCTTTTCAGTCTCTTCCTCGTCCTTTAAAATCTGTTTAAAAAAACCTGAAGTTTTTTGTCATCACCTCACTCTTCATTCCCCTTCCCGTGGTGTAGTTTGTATTTCTTGGGAATATCTCACTGGGCATTTTAGTTGTCTTGCTGAGAGCAGGAAGTTCTCCCTGTTCTGGGGGTGATCCTGCAACCATTTACACTAGTGGGAATCATACCACTCATTGCACTGGAGGTGAAATTGAGCCTCCAGAGCCAGTAAATATTTTTTCCCACGTTTTTTTCTGGAGATGTGGGATGGGATAGCTGAGTTTCTGGAGGCTGCCACTTTTTTTACTGTTTCCTGGCACCCCATCTCAGGTGCATGCTGTTTAAATAGAGGATTTGAGTACTGCCAGTCACATTTCTGCTGAAGCAAAGTTTGTTCTGCCTTCTGTGAGTCTTAGTCAAAACTGGATCTGAAAATCAGTTTATTGTGCTTCATTGTCCATTACTAACTTCCAGCAGTTAGTGTACACAATCTCAGAGGAAGAACTGCTGCTTCTTCCGTACAGCACACATCAGCATCAAATGCTGCTTAGGACTTTTCTCATTTAAAAACCAGCTTCATTGAAAGCCTCTTCTGTTACTCAGGACAACACTTTAGCCACATGGTTAAGCCTCTTTGGTTTCAGTCAACCAGTTCTGAATGAAGACGCTTCTAAAAATCAAACCCAGAGTTCTGATTAAATTGTCTCACATCCATCCACTCTTCACCTGTTTCTAGTTTTGTCTTGCAGACCTGTGTGTTAATGAGTTGTAACTCTGGCTAGTTGCCTGGGCAAATACAATAACAGGTACTTATTTTTTGGTGAAAATAAACAGTATTTGGGGTCTAACCGCCAAACACTGATATGCTGTCAAGTTCAGTGTGTGGAATGTATCTGCTGTCTGTGCATCAAAATAATTTGGTAGTATTGGTAAAGGTTTTAGCTTTTTGTACAAATTGTGGACTACCTAAAAATGTTCCAGCTAGGGCGCAGACCTCTGTGCAGGGAGTGACTTTAAATCATCTCACAACAGACTCCTGTTTTCTTAGTTTTCAAGAGGTATCATGCTGATGTTAGGCTACCTGGAGAACCGGTGATTTTCAGTATCGCTCTTTTTATTTTATCATTTCCTCAACATAAGATAATGTTCTTCAGTGTCTACTAATCACATTTGGTTTTGTTACCAATATTCTGAAACTTTTTGATGACTCCTTATGATGATCTAAATCTTTAAGATTTGGGGTTTTTGCAACATAATCACCAATGAGACAAATAGCTTCCTTTACACACAAATGCATTGAAGGTGCGGTCTCATTATTTCTTACATGCTTTAAACAATTTTTCTGTAACTTGAATGGATTGCCTTTTAATGCTGTTTTTCACACCCTCATCTCCTCTGAGGTAAGGGTGATGCCTGAGTTTAAAGTCTATTCCTAGCAGTGTCGTAGTTTGCCTACAGCTATTGATTTCTTCCTCTTTCTTTCACTCCCTTTCCCCTTCTTTTCTTCATTTTTTCTTTTTTCCCCACTATCACTATATGCCAGATCACTGAAAAACAGAGCAGTGTGTTCTACAGACAGCAGTGTTTCTAATAATTCGTTAAGCATGTGGTTTTGCAGAATTGGCAATTATTTCTGGAAGGACCTATCTCAGTAGTAGCAGCAGCTGTGTTTAACTGTTTCAGAGGCTGGGTGGTGAACTTTCTTAGCCTCTGGTATTTTGAGATGAAAAAAAGCTGCTCTTGAAGCTGTAACAGTCTTTTGACTTAGATAAAACCAAAGTAAAATGTGTTTTCTGTACAAAAAGGCTGGTCACTTCGCAGATGACCTTGCTAGATTCTGCATGTGGGGTCCTACTGCTGTTCCTTCTGGTCTGCTGTTGCAGGAGCTCTGTGGACGTGAGCATGAGACCTCATCCTGCTTCAATAAATCCATGCTCCAGCGTGTGAGTGTAAAACCTGGCTCCCTTGCAGTCAGTGGCAAAGTTCCCAATGATCTCAGTATGAGCAGAATATCTTGTTTCAGTAGATTTGTGAGTTGTCCCCATCCCATTCTCCCTTACCAGCGTCTGTCATGTCCCTTGTGCAGTCTTTTGTGCAAGTTTGGTTTTCGAATGAGTCCTTGCTGCAGTGCCAACTTGAGCTGTATTTTCTTCTCTGTGAAATGCACTTCGGCTGAAAGAAAACTCAACATCATCTTATGTCTCCTATTCTGCCCATTGGCAACAATAAAATCCCTTTTCTCTGAGATACCTTTTAACCTTATTTGTACCGAGAAGAAATAAAAGTAGTTTTTTATTGTTTACTAGGTAACATAGTGTGTATAGGCCATCTTCTTGCTGCTTCTGCAGAATCAATCGCTTTCTTCTTCAGTCTCATTTTGCACATAGCAGCAGTCCCTCAAAAGCTGATGAAATAAAATAGGGTGATAGCAAGATGTTGTTTTGGAAGCTGGTAGTGCGAGAAAGACTGGTACGTTGGCAACTTGTGACGAAGCTGAGCTCAGGTGTCCATTGTCCTACTGTGAGTCTGCACAAGTTACTTGGCATAGATGTGTCATGATGCAAATAAATGCTTAGAGATGCTTTTGAAAAACACATCAGTATCTAAATGTCTTTTACAAAGGCAAATGAAATAACTCGCCCTGTGTCTGTCAAGCCAAAGTATACTTCTAACCACACAGAGTGCCAGGAGGCAAACAGTTGCATTGTCAGACTTACATAAGCACTGTGATATCTGTCCAGATGTGCATGCAAGAGTTTAAGGCTTCTCTTACCTATCATAAGTCATGATATAAAACACAAACGTAGCAGCTGCTCATTGCCTCATCTGCTCTTGGTACCGGTTTGTTTTAAAGGCACAGCTGTAAAGATGGGTATAGCTGTAATGAAGAGGTAGGTCACTGAGAATTGGTACGTGATTGTAATAGCAGCTTCAAGTGAAATGTGTGTTTAATTAAGGAGATTTTTATTTTGCATTATGCTGTATTTTTTTGTAACCTCTCTGTGCAGTTTTAGTGCTGGGTTTACAAAGATGAAGTTCTTTTTGAACCCCTACAAATGAGAGAAAGCAGCTAGGGGAAACAGGTATTGTTGACAAGAGCAGCGTAATTGGGACACCATGTCATTAGTGCCAGAGGTGGGTGATGTTACATATATGCTTATATTCCTTATATTTTTGTTGGCTTTAAAAGGCTTTGGGTTGGGATGTAGCTTTGCATGCCCCCTCACTGCAATGGAAAAGTGATGTGGTTCAAATAAATCACAGAACAATTTGCAAAACCAACATCTTTGTGTTTTTCTGCACGACTTTTATTTCATGCTGATAATGAGCCTTTCCTATTACCGTAATCAATATGGTGTAGGGTTCTGTTGGGTATAATGGGGAAAGAGCTCTCATGTTTTGTGTTCTGACAGTGTAAAACTTGAGCAGTAGTTGGGATGATAGTGGTTGTTCTTCCTGCAGCAGCAGAGAAGTAATGCAGCAGTTGAATTTCTGGAAAGAGCCTTTTCTAGGTTAAAGGTACTCTTTAGCTCCTGTTATCACCCAGTCTGCTGTGAACCAGGAGTAAATGTGATAAAGGATATCAGAGGTCAGGCTTTCTGGTATTAGTTTGTCTCTACAGGAATAATAGGAGTAACCTGCAGAAAAGGCTGAATGCCAGCTGGAACCATCCTCATGAAGTGAATATGCTTCTCAAGAAAATCAGTCGGTGCTCAACATGAATTAGCATGCTTTATGCTCAGCTGTAAAGCTGCCATAAGGTTTCGTTAAGGAGGTTTATAAATCTTCTAAAGCCACCTTTGAACATTCATTTCTTTATGTAATTAATTTATTCTAGTGCATGTAAGCATGTTATAAACTTATAGTGGAATCTTATCAAACGAACAGTGACAGTACTCAGTTGTTAAAGCTTCAGAGCAGTGGTGCAGTAGCTGGGGAGAACTGTTGCCTCTCATACCCTGTTGGGAGTAACTTTGGGCTGATAAGTAATAATAATAATATTTTTTGATCCTTTTATCTGTGCTTTTCCAAACACTAAACCAAGACAGGTTTGTTACAAGTTCCATTTTAGAGAGAGATATATGCCAACCTGGGCTAAATTGTTTGCATGGGACAGAGGTTTCAAAGTAGAACCAGGAGTCCTGATGCCCTGTCCTAGTTCTCCCCTTCTGCCTCTTAAGTAATTTTATTTGGTGTTTGATAAAAAATAGCCTGATTTGGTAACAGCAAGTGTGTTGTCAGAACAAAAAGGTAACCAGCCTGCTCGTGATGAGCAGTAGGTAAATAAACTTGGAGTCTGAAACCTTAGTTCTCTCTTGTCCTCTGTACCTGGGCCCGTGTGGATATCCTCATGCTGTTTTACCATATGTCTTAGCATTGGCATAGCTGTCTTTTGAAGGAGAGGAGCCTTTGGGAAAGGTTTTGCTTTTTGTTGAAACTTCACTGAATGAGACAAAAGAGTGTGTGTGCGGGGGGGTTGTCATGTGTGCGTGTGATACAGTAAAAAGATGCTTAATGCCACATTAAGGGCAAAGAGTAATAGACATCAGATGCTTACTGTGTTTAGTTGCTATTTCTAGAGTTACTGGAGAAGGTTAAGGGGGCTCTAGCTTCTTCCTAGGGTGGTGTGTGTGTGACATGAGATATAATGGCACAATTTCCTTCTCCCTTCCTATCCTGCCGTCATAAAATGGGTTTGAACCATTGACCCTGAACACTTCTGGTGTGTCAGAGGACTTGTGTAATTCCCGTTATCTTTCTCATTTCTGCATCTGTTGAATGGATGTTTGAATTCATTGGGTTTTATTTGAAGTTGCACTTAAGAGTACGAAGTGTGGTGTATTTTGAGGAGTAAGTTGCATGGTGGCATCCAGGACCCATCATTTATCTGCACCCTTCCCTTTTGGGATGTATTATAATCAAACAAGAACTTACCTTCCTAATGAGCTAATTTCTTCTTCTCCAGTAAAAAAAAAAAAAAGAATCCTAAATGTAGATGTGTTTAACACCAGACTAAGCGTTTACCAATCTGCTTTGTTCCAGCTGCTCTCTGGGAGCAGCTGGGGAAGTAAGAGATGGAAGATCAAGCACCCTTTAAGAAAACAGTAGCTTAGTGTAAGCTGACAAGTAGCCCACTTGTGTAATGCCATTTTTCTGATGATTACTGTGTTGTAGCTCTTGGTTTGGAAGGTGGGGAAGCTCTTCTGGCTTCCGTATTCCTAGAGGGTTTCATTCCTCACTGTTCCTGAATAAGTAAGATATGGGTGGCAAGTGATGTATCCCTGGGGCTTTTCATAGATGATGGAAGACACATTCAGGAAGTATTTTTGGGTGGCACAAGATTTGTGTGCATCACTATTTTGTCAGAAGCTTTTCCTATAGCTCAGGAAGGGAGGAGATTTTTTGTTTCTTCATCTCTAGCTCTGTAGTAGATAAATTGTGCTATGAGTAAACCTAGCTCTTAAACTCTGTTTAAATACGTAAAATAGTTTGTAATAAGTCTGTTAATAGGAAAAGCTGATCAATAAGTGATTCTGTTTAATAAAAAAACAAAAAAAAACACAGACATTTTTGACTGTTGGTCCTGATGCTCCCACTCAAATCAGAATCGTCCTGTGTGGGGACTTCATGAATACTCTTTCCTGTGGAAGTTAGTAGGGCAATAAATTCTAGGTAATAGACTATTTCCACATTCCATAGGCTTAAAGGAGTAATCAGTAATGTATCTTCCCATACAGTGTGTTTAATAAAAGCACAGATTAGGGACAGCGTGGGCCCTCTCCAGAAGCTATCGGGAGAACTGGCTTCCCTGGATTTGGAGAAGGCTGAAGTTCTTAATGACTTCTTTGCCTCGGTCTTCACTGGCAAATACTCTGACCACACCACCCAAGTCTTGGAAGGCAGTGAGAATGAAGACCCTGGGCCCACTGTAGGAGAGGATCTGGTTCGAGACCATCTTAAGAACCTGAACATGCACAAGTCCATGGGACCTGATGAAATCCATCTGCGGGTCCTGAAGGAGCTGGCAGATGAAGTTGCTAAGCCACTGTCCATCATATTTGAAAAATCATGGCAGTCAGGGGAAGTTCCCAATGACTGGAAAAAGGGAAATAGAACCCCCATTTTCAAGAAGGGGAAAATGGATGAGCCGGGGAATTGCAGACCAGTCAGTCTCACCTCTGTGCCTGGCAAAATCTTGGAGTGGATTCTCCTGGAAGGCATGCTAAGGCACATGAAAACCAACAAGGTGCTTGGTGACAGCCAGCATGGCTTCACTAAGGGGAAATCCTGCCTGACCAATCTGGTGGCCTTCTATGATAGGGCTACAGAACTGATGGACAGGGGCAGAGCAGTTGATGTCATCTACCTGGACTTGTGTAAAGCCTTTGACACTGTCTCCCATGACATCCTTCTCTCTAAGTTGGAGAGACATCAATTTGATAGGTGGACCACTCGGTGGATAAAGAACTGGCTGGATGGCCACACGCAAAGAGTAGTGTTCAGTGGCTCAATGTCCAGCTGAAGACCAGTAACGAGTGGTGTCCCCCAGGGATTGGTGTTGGGACCGGTCTTGTTCAACATCTTTGTGGGTGACATGGACAGTGGGATTGAGTGCGCCCTCAGCAAGTTTGCTGATGACACCAAGCTGTGTGGTTCGGTTGATACACTGGAGGGAAGGAATGCCATCCAGAGGGACCTTGACACGCTTGTGAGGTGGGCTGATGCCAACCTGATGAAGTTTAACCATGCTAAGTGCAAAGTCCTCCACCTGGGTCAGAGTAATGCCAGGCACAGCTACAGGTTGGGTGGGGAGGAGATTGAGAGCAGCCCTGCAGAGAAGGACTTGGGGGTGTGGGTTGATGAAAAAATGAACATGAGCCGGCAGTGTGCGCTTGCAGCCCAGAAAGCCAACCGTATCCTGGGCTGCATCAAAAGGAACGTGACCAGCAGGTCGAGGGAGGTGCTCCTGCCCCTTTACTCTGCTCTCGTGAGACCTCACTTGGAGTATTGCGTGCAGTTCTGGTGTCCTCAACATAAAAAGGGCATGGAACTGTTAGAACAAGTGCAGAGGAGGGCCACGAGGATGATCAGGGGACTGGAGCACCTCCCTTATGAAGATAGGCTGAGAAAATTGGGGCTGTTCAGCCTGGAGAAGAGAAGGCTGCGTGGAGACCTCATAGCAGCCTTCCAATACCTGAAGGGGGCCTATAGGGATGCTGGGGAGGGACTCTTCATTAGAGACTGTAGTGAGAGGACAAGGGGCAACGGGTTTAAACTTAAACAGGGGAAGTTTAGATTGGATCTGAGGAAGAAATTCTTTAGTGTAAGGGTGGTGAGGCCCTGGCATGGGTTGCCCTGGGAAGTTGTGAATGCTCCATCGCTGGGGATGTTCAAGGTGGGGTTGGACATAGCCTTGGATGGCATGGTTTAGTGGGAGGTGTCCCTGCCCATGGCAGGGGGGTTGGAACTAGTTGATCTTAAGGTCTTTTCCAGCCCTAACTATTCTATGATTCTGTGATTCTAATAAGAAAGAGATGTTGGCAAGAGTAGTGTCCCCATATTTCATATGTAGCATTTATGTTCATCTGTGTAAGCTTTTCTTTGTCAGAAGTAAAAGCAAGCAAGGCAAAAGGTCAAACATCTGTTTCTTCACCTTCATGCACGAGCTGAAGCTGATGAGCTACTTTTAACTCATCCTCTTTGTGTCTAGCTCTTTCAGAGAGTTTTTCATACGTCGCTGCATTTAACAACCTGATCTCATTACAAAGCATGTCAATCCTAATAAAGTTTTGGAGAGAGGAGAGCACAAGGAAGGGCATTTAGGTGACCTGCCTTGTGTGTGGTGATTGCAAGCATCAAAAAAAGTCTTGGATTTAAGAAGAAAATAGAAATACATCATGGATGATATGATTGAGCACATCGTTAAACTTGACTTGATGTCAGCTTGGCTTGACTTTGACTTGATTGTCTGAAGTATGGGCATTTATTTTCCTGTAGCTATTTCCTGCTCTGTAGTGCCACAGCGGATGTGCAAGGACCTTGTGATGAGAGCAAGCACCTATACACAGGGCTTGCAGGTTCACTGTGCTGTGTTCATCCATAATGTGATCTTGGTACCAGGGCCCTCAGTGGATCACTGGCCCGTGGAGTGGCAGCAGGTGGTTGTCTTCTGTTGGTTTCTATTCATCTTTTACTGAGCTCAAAGAAGCTTTGCTTACTGCGTTAAGAGCCTGTGATAAGAGGCAGGATGCAGTTACATGCTTGTCACAGTGTCCATAGCTGCTCTTCATGTGACTTTAAAGCATCCTCAGGTGATTTTTGTCTAATGTAGATACTAGTAACTTACTCTAGTATATAATCAGAACACATTGCATGGAGCACACTTAAGATGAACCCTCTTGACCCTGCTGGTTGCTGTATATAGTATTTAATCTCCAGTTATTTTCTATTTGTTTGGGTTTTGGGTTTGATTTGAATTCTTTTCCGGACAGGAAAGTGGAGCAGACAGTTTGCATTCTTGGATTCTTTCATTTTCTGACTCCCTCCTGTCTGCTGTTTTCAGGTCAGTGCTCGGTTCTCAAAACGGATCCAGGCAAAAATCAAGGACCTTCTGCAACAAATGGAGGAAGGGCTAAAGACAGCAGATCCACATGACTGCTCTGCCTATACTGGCTGGACTGGTGAGAAAGCTTGAGTTTGCATGAAGTGCGTTAAATGAAGTAATAGGGTTTATTCACAGGAGGAGGTTCTCATATTCTCACAGGGGTGGCAGAAAGACTCTGATAGAGGCATTTGTGTGAGTTGGTTTCTTTTAACTCTGAATTCTAGGTCGCTACTGTCTGGAATTACTTCAGCAGATGAAGTTACAGGGAAATAATTGGCTTCTGTGTGTGGAGATCTTTGTCTTGCTAAAGGAATGGATTTTCTAAGGCTGCCCGCTCTTTCAACTTGCCTCTCGTTTCTTTAAAGTTTTCTTAAAATAAGTTGTTTTCACCTTTTTCTCTTCAAGTTAGCAGTTGCTAATGGTAACAGCATGTTCTAATCATGGGGGGGAGGTGTTCTGTTCCGTTAAAATCTGAAATGTGGATAGTTTGGCTCTGCTTGTTCTGTCTGTACAAAAATGGTAAAATGAACGTGTGAGGAGGGGGAGTATGGAGGCGGCCTTGTGAGATTGTGAAGTTCATGAAGATAAACAGGCATGTGCAAGTGCTGGTTATTGCTAGGCACCATCGTCCATGGCCAAATGTGAATGAGCCCTTTGGATCCTTCAGGCAGAGCCTGCAGTTGACAAGCCTCATGCAGCCACTGTTCTTCAAGCTGCCAACATGCTTTTCCATCTAGGCTTCTTAAGTGTGACTTTGCTATTACAGTGGCACATTCTATTCCTGCTCTGTCTAGCTCACTCTTGAGACATACTTTTAGCACAGCATGTTTGAAATGCACCCTGAGAAGATCTGTTCTTTTATCTTGGTATCGTGAGTGGAAGCAGCTTGGGAAAACTCTTCAGGCTTTGACCATGCTGAGGCTTAATTCTGGCAAGGAAAGAGTACCATCTTTTTGCTGCCTCCTTGATGTTTTGGTACAGGTGGTGCTGTGGGTGGATGGGTGGGGAAGTTTTAGACAACTCACACTTAAAACGTAGATGTGTTTCAAGGTCTGAAAGCGCATGGCTGCCAAGGGAGTGTAGATGATCTCCAGTGGTGGGCTTTCTCGCACTGACGTTACAGAATGGCTCCCAGGGAGCTGTGTTCTGACACTGTGACTGACAACAAGTTACGGCTGATAAACCAGAACATGCTGAAAATGAGTCATAAGCTAAAAGTAACACAGCTATCATTAGCTAGAACAAGAATGTAGATGAACATGTAATGCAGTCTAATGGGAACAGGGTTTTTCCACCCTGTAGAAGGATCACCAATTGCATCTGTTCTGAGTTGTAAACTTCTTTCAAGGCTCCTGTGGAAATGACTCTGAATAAAAATACTTAAATGATCTGGCTTTTAAAATACTTAGTGCATATACTTCCTCCTGACTTGTTCCTTGCAGCATTTTGCTGGAGTGCAAATCAGAAGGTAAAAGTAATGCTTAAACCAGCTGCCCTGCTTTTTATGTACCAGGTCTAGACAGTCCTATTGGCAGTGCAGTCCTGAGCATTGGCTTGTACTTCATGAAGCATCTTTAAAATCTTGGAGCACATACTGTTGGCATATAATAATCGTAAGACTCGGGTGAGAGTTCATCTTTCTTATACAAGTACTCTTTGTGTGTGCTGGACATCTTGGAGGAGCCATTGTGAGGGTGTTGCATAAGGAAGGATTGGATGAACTGGGCCTTGTGGCTATGTTTCTGGTCATCCTTTGATCAAGCCCAGATATCTACACATTAGTTGCAACATAAAAAAGGGTTACAGAAATCCCAGTAAATAGCTCACAAGCTCCCATACCACTCCATTGGGCTCTGCAGCTCTCCTCTTGGACCCATCTAGAAAGGCCAGTTAATCCAGTCCAAAGAACATCCGAGGATGTATCAGCACTATTCTTCTGTGCTGTTCTTGTGCTCCTCAGATGGCCTCTCTGGGGAGCTAAGTGGGCCTTATATCTACACAGCTTAAGCTGTAGCTCAGGAGAGTTCAAAAATGAGTTTGAGGTGCAGTATGGTCTGGAGGTAAAGGTTTTCCATCTGCACATGTATGCTTGCAATTGACCAATAACCATCCACTGAAATGAATTTCTTTCGCTTTCTTCAGTTTATATTGTTGAAATGTTTAAGATTTGGTTTTGTTTTAATGCAAAGCTATGTAACGAGTTTAATGGAGTGAAGCTTAGTAATAACCTTCTGTCATTCTCTGAGGACTTGTTTGCTTTCTGGCTTTCACAAACCAGCTTAGCTTGTAGAAGCTCATAATCATGTTGTGGAATACATTTATAAAGAACTTGGCAAGTTGAATCCCAAAGCTCGTCAAAAGATCTATTTACAAATCAAATGGAAGATAAGTCACTTCTTGCATATAATGGATGAGTATTGTACAGTCCATGTACTTGGTCATACACATGCTTGCTAGCCCAAATTTTGGACTCTTCAGTGACTTCTTTACCAAGCATTGGTGCCTATGTCATGGATTTTCTTCATTCTCTGCACTTTGTGAGTCTACTGTTGGGTTTCAGTCTGTTAATTCTTATTTTTTTTTAATTTTAAAAGTTTTGTCACTATCCAAATTGCAGTGTAATTAAACAGATTACCTGATGCCTTCCCATTGCCCAAGCAAGGACCCTTGACTGACATGTTTTAGTTGCCCAAATACCTGTTTGCATTCAAGTTACTGTTTCAGAGGCACTAAAGAGGGGACTGTGGTATACCTAAGAGGAGAAGTAAATCAAACTTTTCCCTTTCACGTGGTTGTTCCAGGTATTGCCCTCTTATATCTTCAACTGTACCGTGTGACGAAAAACCAGAGCCATTTGCAGCGATCTCTTGATTATGTGAAGAGAATCCTTCGCAATCTGAACGGCAGAAGAGTTACTTTCCTCTGTGGTGATGCTGGGCCATTGGCAGTGGGTGCAGTGGTTTACCACAAGCTGAAAATCGACAGTGAGTCTAAAGAATGTATTGCCAAGTAAGTGGTTGATGTCAGAAAAAGCCGTGCCCTTCACTTGTGGAGAGCGTTGGTTCAGTAGCATTAGCAAGTGGGCAGTTTTGGAGGACAGGATTAAAATGGAGACATCTTCTGCCCTGGTACATTTTCAGTAGAAGAATACAAAACAGGCTTATCTTTATTAAAGCTGGCTTACACTTGATTCATATTTAGTGGGTTATCTTGAGTCCTCTTATCGCTGTAAGGACAGGATGTCCTGGGCATATCTGTAGTGCCTGCACATTTTGATTTTGTCACGTTGAAGTGACATTTAACAAAAGCCGCACGCTTGTCATTGACAATATGTAGTGCTTGTGCAGTATGTGATGCTTTCTGTGAAGAGTGGGTCTTAATTGTAGATTCATTATCAAAACACTTAGCTGCAGGGATGTGGAAACATCCAGACAAGGACATGGTACATCGGATTGATATGTAACAAAGGTTTAATAAAACCAAGAGGAGGTATTTGCTGAACCATCAAAGACAAGGGCTTTAGTTAGGTAAGAGCATATGGAGGGTAGCCTGAAAAAATCCCAGCCTCTTTTTAAAGTTATCTAAATATAACAAACATCTTTAGAAATCTCATTTAGATGTAGAGCTTCTTTGGAGAACTGACACTCCCTTTGCTGGCTTGGAGCTGATTGCTGTTCTGGTGAGGGCTGGAAGCACTGGAGCTGTGTGGTGTTTGCATTCAGCACCAGCAATCCACTTGCTAGCTGTCCAGCAGCATACCTTAGCCTGCCAGAATGTGGGGACTGGCCTTATGTCCTCATCTCCATTTTGGTTTATGTTTGGAAATATACTTGGTCTCTTTCTAATCTAGAATCCTAGAGTGATTAATCTCTGCTGCTGTTCCTGGATGAGTATCTCAGTTTTGAAATGGGTGGTAGGTTTAGGTGGGGTTTTTTTTGTTTTTAGAACTGGCAGTAAACTTGGGCATGTCATTTTGGATGCAGCTAGGAAAGCAGTGTTGCTGTGAGACATGAAGCATGAATATAGCAAAATGAGATTAGCAGTAAATCTTTTAGTCTTGCCTCTCCTTGGAAAATAATTTCTAGGAGGATTGAAAAGGAGATTATTTGTTCTTTTCTTCCTTTTTTGTTTACAAATATATTCATGACACCACATGAGTGGTACATTATAGATGTCAAAATGTAATCTGTGCACTTCTGACATTGTACCTCGTAGCTGTCCAGTTGTATGATTTGAACAATAAAACTTAACAGTAGACAGTTTAAAAGAAAATAATTCTAAGTCCAAAGCATAGTTCCAAGAAAGGAATGATAATATAAAAATCTTTATTTTGTAAGTGGCTTTTCCCTGGTATTAAGCAGTGACAACATAAACAAGCCATTGGGGTCAGGGTTTTTGCTCTGCATGATGTTGATGTTAACATATCTGATGAATAATAGTGGCTGGGGGAATCTGGGAATTGAATTTGGTCTTAATAGAGATGGTCTTGCCCCCTCCCCCAGTTCAAAATGTGATCATCTCCATGGTTTCATCTAATTGCCAGTTTAATCACAGAAGTGGGGAAAAGGCAGAGAGGGGTTGGGCAGGAAAACAGATCTCTGCTCCACCTCAATGCCAATGCAGACTGGTAGAGTAATACTAGGGAGTCTCTTTGGAGAAAATGAGAGTTGCAATGGGCCAGCCCAAGGTTTGTTTTTTTTCCATTGCTAAACACTTGTGCACGATAGCAGTGCCCTTTTCAAAACTGAGCTGCTTGAATGCTCGAGACAACATGTTGTCTATGGAGGGGGTATGCTGAAGGCTGGTATTGGGGGGGTTTGTTTGTTCCATCTTACACACCTGCAGTTAAGGGTCCTCATTTGGGTGAAATTCCCAGAGGTTCCAGGAGGTTTCCCTGTTTGTTGGAATAGCATTCCAGCCTCCTCCAGCTCCTGCCCTGCATGCTTGCATGTGTTTCTGTTGCACAAAAACCTGGTAATTGCACTAATACTCACCTGGCCCTGGCTCAGAGTTGCCTCTCTGTTAGGGGTGGCTCCTGTGAATAAACCTGACTGCCAGCAGAATTGGGGATGACTGAAGGGAAGTGGTGGAGCTTCACACTCATTCTGCTGCTGTTTTGGTTGACGGCTTGTACAACACATAGTCCACTATGGTCTCTAGAGAAGAGGCTCTCTCTCCCCACCTTCCTTGTCTGATGCAGGTTGTTGCAGCTACACAGGACAGTCATAAGCACAGATGCTGAACTTCCAGATGAGCTGCTTTATGGCAGAGCAGGTTACCTGTATGCCTTGCTGTACCTGAATACTGAAATCGGTCCAGACACTGTCCCACAGTCTGTTATCAAAGAGGTAAGATACTTTTCTCTCTCCACTGCCACAGCATCTGTAATCACTTTTTGCATAATTCAAGGGATTAAGAGAGGGATTCTGGAGAGGAGAGGAACCTAGAACTGGGAACTCAGTCTCATCCATCCCTCTAATCTTTTTCCCCTTTCCCTGCTGGCCACCTAGGACTGAGACAGGCCATTGCAGGTGAGTCCATGGCCAGCCATGGAAATCTGAGCTGTAACTAGTTTTGGAGCATTTGAGGATGGGAAATTGTTACAAAACACCTTCAGTTGGAAGTGTGAAAGTGTTTCAGTGAAGAGAAGGATGAATTCAGTGTGGGGAAGATGCACTACTGTTCTGCAGACATCAGAACCAGAGAAGGCAGGCCTGGAAAAAAAAGGGATTAGAAATATTAATGTATTAATTTTCTACGCTTAGAAAGGTGTTTCCATCATTTAGGAAAAATAAGTTTCTACCTCAGCACTTGAGTCCAAGTGAATTGAATGTTATCATTCTGTCACTGTTTATTGTGGGTTATTTTTTGCTGTGGTTTTAGTTATGACAAAGCAAAACCTTCTGAATTAAAGCAAGTGAGACAGAAGGGGTATGTTCTCTTTCTTAGGTAATAGATGCTATTATTGAATCGGGGAAAAACCTCTCGAAGGAGGAGCGGAAGACAGACCGTTGTCCTCTGTTGTACCAGTGGCACAGGAAGCAATATGTTGGAGCAGCCCATGGAGTGGCTGGGATCTATTACATGCTCATGCAGGTAAGAGCACCTTCTGTAGGCTGTGGTGAAACACAGGGATTTCTGGTTTTGCATCAGAGGTTCTTCAGCTTTCATGCATGTGCAGTGTTGTGCTGGGTCAGGGTCTCACAATTTGGAGTTAGTCTCTGCAGCACAGAACTGTGCAGAGATGCTAGCTCAGGTCCTGTTAGCAGGAAACTGTGACTAACATGCGAGTGAATTAACCCTTGAGTTGTGGTCCAGAGCACTGGCATTCCAGGAGCTGAAAGTTTCCTATGGTGACAATGAGGCGCCTTTCCTTATCCTCATACTTAATTCTGGTGCCTGCAGTTAGACCAGCTAAATAATTCATTTACCATCCATCACTCTTCAATTTTTTGCTATTTTTAAATGAGTGCACTGCTGGTGCCTCCTGTCCTCCACGTCCTTTCTCTCTTCTCTGGTGACTTTGTTTTATTTTCACTGTCCTGAAGCTTTTGGAAGACTACCCTTAATCACACATTAGTCTTCAGTATACTTTTATTCTGTAGATGTTCTTCTTCCTTACCCCCCCTATTTCTCCCCCAGAAATCCGATGTTCCTTAGTGCATCTGTGCCCCAGCTCTCCTCTTTCTGTTGTCCTGAGTGAGACAGGAAGTATGCTGAAGAGAGGAACACTCTCTTCTGTATACCTCCTCTTTCCTGCACTTAAATCCATTCCCTCCTGCCCTGAGATACTCCCATAGGATTGCGATGTTTTTCAAAACGATGTTTCATCCCTCTGCATCTTACATCTCTTGTGCAGTCAGGAAAAAGAACCTTAAGATTCATTACAGAAGATGACCATAGAGCTGCAAAATTTGGTTTGTTCCTGTTTCTGTTTCATAAAGGTGCTGCCAGTCTGTGCATTTCTGTAAACGTTCATTTTCTGAGCAGCTCCTGCAGAATGACTTTCCTTCAGGCAAGTGGAAGGATTGTACATCCTTGCAGCCTGAACCTGCGTACAGGTGTTCACTGCAGAAGTGACTGAGCTGGTATTTGGTGTTGCCACTGTTCCTCAGTTGCAAAAGATGCTGTGATTTCTCCCCAGCTGTTTCAGATTAACTCACGCCAATTCTACCAGCAGCTCAGGCGAAAGTGGCTGACTTTGCTATGGAAGTGGCTACCCCTCTGCTCCTCGGGAAATGTCTTAACCTTACTACAGCCATTTTCTGCAGTGACCAACTCACTGGGGTCTTGGGCTGCTTTGATTTGCTGGGCCTTACACTTCCTGCTTTCTTCAGCAAGCATGTCTACCTCCTTCCGACTCCCTCATCTTCATAGAATCACAGAACAGTTAGGGTTGGAAAGGACCTTAAGATCATCCAGTTCCAACCCCCCTGCCATGGGCAGGGACACTTCACACTAGACCATGTCACCCAAGGCTCTGTCCAACCTGGCCTTGAACACTGCCAGGGATGGGGCATTTACCATTTCTTTGGGCAGCCTGTTCTAGTGCCTCACTGCCCTCATAGTAAAGAACTTCTTCCTTATATCTTCCTGGCCTCAATTTTTCGTTCCCTAGCTCTGCTGGATTTTCTGAGAAACATCTGGTCCTTTAAGGAAGCCTCTCACCCTTCATTTACTATTCAAGGCTGATAGCAGAAATAATCGCACATTGCTTCTTGGTTAAAGCAGAAGCTAGTCTACGTGTTAAAATCATAACTTTACATGTAATTGCTGCTTTTAAGAATTGCCACAAAGCCATTGTTTATGCAGCATTAGATTACTGTCTTTTCACTGTACATTAAATATTGTGAGTCATGCAGAGTTGAGTCACCCACCTCAGAAGAAGATGGCATATCTGAGTTCATCCTTTCCCCATCCCTCCTACGCCAAATGAGAAGGATTCTTCTGTATTTTCAACACAGAATTCAGGAGATGGTTTGTTGAGTGCTTGTTTGATAATGAATCCAGCATTGCACCTGAGATCATCATTTCTGTACAACACCTTTATGAGGAAACATATATTGCTGGATTTATTTCCAGAAAGCTACTGGAGGAATAAGACCTCAGCAGTGTTAAATAACTTGTCCAGGATATAGAGGGGGGATTCTGAAGTGCTAGCTAGGGAATCTGGAATCCTTGCTCCTTTCACTAACTCTGAGGCAAAAACGACTGCACATCATTCTCTAGGCCAAAGAGTCAGGACACATGCCTGTAGGTTACTTTCGTAGGTTGGAAGTAGGTGCTGGGAACCTCAGCAGCTTGGGCAAAG
Source organism: Amazona ochrocephala (assembly GCA_039720435.1). NCBI lineage: Eukaryota > Metazoa > Chordata > Aves > Psittaciformes > Psittacidae > Amazona > Amazona ochrocephala. The sequence goes on along the minus strand of CM077885.1, from coordinate 17,029,311 downwards.
AGCTCCCTTGTACGCAGATCTTCTCAGAAGTCCAAGGCACGGAGGTTTTAAAGAGCTCTGCTCTTCTTGGATTTACCTCCCAAGGACAGATGTGCTCTGCTGGGCTTGCCTTGCACAGCTCAAGACTGAAGGCATTTATTGCTGGTACCATCCCATTTGCCTTCTGCTGCAGGGGTGCAGTGTGAAATCAGAGCCCCAGACAAAGCTTCCCGCAGAGCCTCCCAACACCACAGGTCAGTGAGTGAGAGCTAATCAGCTCTAGGGTGTTCCTCATGACAGACTGATGTGTACTCAGGTGTATTTGTATTAACAGCTTGAAGGTTTCTGTTCCACTCACAAAATGCAGAGGTTGACTTTGTTTGAGGAACCTGGTAGGTAGAAATTTGGCAAAGCTTTCCTGAAATAGAGGCTTTTGTTTATTTCAGGTTACTGAAAATGCAGCTATTGAAAGTCTTCCTTCATTTGGCTGTAGACGGCCAATAACTGCCGACCCAACAGATATTGGGTTTCAAAACATTTATTTATACAGAGCATGCAGGTTGATGGATATATTGTCTTTTTGGCAAGGTTGTAAACTAAATGTAGGAAATGAGAAAGAAAATTTAGAATAGCAATCTAAGGATGAGTTTGCAGTACAAAGATGTTTAGCTGCCAATAGCTGTTGCTTCTGAGATTTGGAAATGCAGATTTATAGCCCTTAGCTTCAGGGAGTTTTGTTTATGATGGAAAACTTAACTTTCATAAGCCTTTTCCAGGTATGCCACTACTTACACTCTTCTTCATTTACTGGGAAACAGGGCAGGTTTGTCTGTGTTAATTCTTTCTAGAACAAAATGTGTAACCCATTGTGTTTGAAGTGTGTATTATGAGCAGCATAACTATAAACCATCTTTCTCCTGTAAGTGTTCTCTCTATTCTAAGGTATAAAGAGGGGCCTGGGAGTCTTGAAATCCACATTCTGTTCTCAGTTCTGCCATAGTCTTTCTGTGTCACCTCCAGTAAGACAGATAACAACTTGGTGCCCCAGTTTCTTCGTCTCTCCAGTAGCTGTAAAAATGCTCTTCACAACAGTATTGTAAGCAGACATTAATTAAATCTGTATGAGGTGATTCAAAGTATTTGGGTCAAGGGCACATATGTAGGATACTTGAAAGCAGATTATAAAATGAAGTGTTGATACACAGTTTGTTACTACTTCTGTTAATGGTTTTGGTGGGTTTTGTGCTTTTTTTGTATGTTTTAGCCAATTGCAAATGTGGGCCAAGAGACCCTGACAGAGCTGGTGAAGCCAAGCATTGACTATGTGCGCCATAAGAAGTTCAGATCTGGGAATTATCCATCGTCACTGAGCAATGAGACTGACAGACTGGTTCACTGGTGCCATGGTGCCCCCGGAGTCATCCACATGCTCATGCAAGCTTACAAGGTGAATCATTCTGATGTTCATGTAGACCTCTGTTTTTACGAAGACCTGTATGTAGGCCTGTTAGATTGTAAGGCTTGCATTTGCCATCTTTCTAGATCTACTTTCAAACCAGAACCCAGGCTAGGCACCTAAAAATCTCAGAATACTTACATAGGTATGTTGGTAAAGAGGAAATAAGTGGGTAAAAGTGCTTCTCGGGGTGCTGGTGGTTACTAGACTTTAGGCTCTCTTGGAAAAGGGCCATGTATTTGAGCAGTTTTGAGTCCTGGGTGAGACTATTGACCTAAATTCCTTGAATCTTCATCCCAAGAGTTTTAAGAATGGTGTTGGTTTTCAGAAGTGTAGGTTCATGTGTCTTGCCAAAGAATGTCTGCCATAAATTACTCCATTAATGAGATAGAGCTCCTGGGAGCTTACCATCAGAGCAAAGGTCCCAGGCCTCTTCTAGGGCATAAGTATAACTGCTGAGCTACCACAAGCCTACTGTTTACTCTTCTCCATCCTTAACTAGGTTTGCTATCTCTTTTGTGTTGTGCACTTCTGATTTGCATGGCATTTGAAAGTGTGCCAGTTAATTAAATTCATGCAAATTGATTCTTGCTTTTGACAGCCCTCCTTGGCAGATTCCCTGCTCGGCCTCCGGGTGGGCTGATGAAAAGCAGACTTGGTTTATGGAATAATTACTCTTACTGCTACCTGCAACGTGAGCTGTAAATCTCTTACAGCATTGCCGCGTGGAGCAGCAGTCACAGTTGCTTTTTCTTTGGGTTGTGGTAGGAGGTTAACACTGCAGACTACTAGTTAAGTTTATTTTCTCTTTTAATTCTTCTTTCCCCTTATTTGTCATAGACTCAGAGAATGGTTTGGGTTGGAAAGGATCTTGACATCATCTAGTTCCAACCCCCTGACATAGGTAGGGACACTTTACCCTTAACCATGTTGGCCGAATGTGTTGCTTTCCCCAGCACAAAATACTTTATGGGAGATAAGAGGGATAGGGCCAAGTTCTGTTTAACAGTCACCTTTCTGGCCTCTTTTTACAGTTGAGGTGATGGGGATATGATGCTTTTCTTATGTTACTCTTTTTGAAGAGGCAATAAGAAAATTAGGGTATGTTTTGCTGGCCATGCTTTCCTTCACACCAAGGACAGGGATTTGTGATAACAGCAGTGTTTGTCCTGGAAATCAGACGCTGTTTCCAGGCCTTAATTTGAAGTGCTACACCTAAGTAGCTGGCAAACCTGTTCAAAGAGAGGGACTTTATCAAGCTTATGGATTTAAGAGTCTTGCATGTTAATTGGTTCTTAAATAGCCTGGCAGGGAAGCTGTTTCTAAAGGACTAAGTCTACAGTAGTATATCAGTTACTTGGTTTTGGTGTGTTCTTGATCTATAGAGTGACTTAGGCAAAGGAAAGCAAAAACATAGCCTTACAAAGATGGGAATCTGGTGGTGTTCAGTTTAATGACTTACTTTTATTTTCTGCTGTCTTCATGGGCTCTCTACATCCAAAATGCACTTCAGATGCAATAAACTTTGTAAAACTGGTCCTTTGCCCAACTGGCTAGTGCTTCTGAGTATTTCTAATGCAAATACTAATCAAGGTGCCGCAGTGCTCCTACTTGTAGCTGTGACAGAGAAAGGAGCCCTGTGCTATGCAAAGAGATATGCTTGTGCATTTTTGACATGGAATTGAAGGCAAACATAACCAAGTCTAAGTAGCCAGGAAGAATTACTCAGGCAGACCAAGGCCTAGCCCTTTGGGATTAGATTTGGTGGCCAGTGTTCTGTGTTACATTTCTTGGAGGCAAGAATTACATTTCTGTATTTCAAATCAAATGATGTTGCGGCTTGGGAATGGAGGGAAGAATCAAAAAAGGACCATGCACCCTTCAAATAGATTATAGGTTGTAGAACCAAGGGTCTTGAACTTGAATTTTTCCTTTGGGGTCCTGATTTCAGAAGCAAAAACTTGAGAAGTTCTATCTGTTCCCATGAAGAGAAGGGAGAAACAACTTAGAAAAGCAAGTCTATGATGAATGGATTATTAAAATGTAGGCAAAATTTATATGGAAAAACTCCACCCCAACAGTAAAACATTGCTCAGGTCCAGCTTTCTTTTGTTTTCGTTAGTGTTTTAATTTCTGTTGTTTATTCTCTGTTTTTATTCCAGACTTTTAAAGAGGAGAAATATTTGAAAGATGCTATGGATTGTAGCGATGTCATCTGGCAGAGAGGCTTATTGAGAAAAGGATATGGGATCTGCCACGGTACAGCTGGCAATGGCTACTCCTTCTTGTCTCTCTATAACCTAACTCAGGACAAAAAGTACCTCTACCGAGCTTGCAAGGTGAGCTCTGCAGCATCTCAGCAGAATAACTGTTCCTTTCCCATCAAAACACCCGTGCAAGAATAAACTGTGATTGGAGCAGGCTGTCGTGTGCTAGAGCTGGAGCCGGCTGTGCTGCTGATGGGACAACAGGGTCCTGTCACTTGCTCCCAGCTTGTGCGTGTGAAACACACGAGTGTTCTGTAAAGGGGAAGGAACTAAATACGTACTCAGACATTGAGTCTGAAAATCAGCCTCCCTGAATAATAACTGACTGATGTTATGTGGCGCTAATTATTCCATCGAGACATCCACTGTCGTCCGCAGCTCCTCAAGCGATGCTGTTTGTAGTCTTTTGTAATTATTTGTTTTCAGACTAGTGCCTGTGTGGGGCTTTCAGAGCTCTGAGTTGCAGTTATTAAATTGCTCACTTGGATTTTTTCATCAATACAAATGGCAGAGAATGACACTCGGAATTTTTCTAATGGAATTGTCCGTGTTCTGCTGTCAGCCCTGCCTGTGCTAGCAGTTACCAAACACGAATGCCCTCTCTGCCTCTGTTTCCTCATAAGGCTTTAGTTGAGCTTTGGTTTGTTTTGTTGGGGTTTTGTTTTCAACTTAATTCACTGATGTTAGGTTTTGCATTGCAGACATGGCTGTTTAGCTGAGGTTAAAAAGTATTGCCATGGGAAATTTGATGAGTTGCTTCTTAGGTGCTTTTAGATGAGCTTGGCTATGTGTAAAGTTGTGGTATTCATGGAATCATAGGATGGTTTGGGTTGGAAGGAACCTTAAAGCTCATCCAGTTCCAACCCCCTGCCATGGGCAGGGACGTTTTCCACTAGACCAGATTGCTCAAAGCCCTATCCTGTCTTCTAAATTACCTACCATCCATATCCATCCATTATCTACCATCAGTATGATCTCCACTGTCAGCCTGTCCTCCGTCAGCAGAGCTTTAAAAAGTTGCTGCTTGTTTCACATATGCCAAAGTGTCACGCCGTGAGGACACCTGTAGGCATACCTGCTTCCTAGAGCACTCCCATGGCACATGTGTGACTTCCTTACATGTGGGCTCATCCACTGCTGTTGTGTGAGCCAAAGCATCAAGCAGGTGTTGCTGTTGGCGTAGCTGCCCAGCTCTCCCTGTCATCCTTCATCCTCTGTGGCTCTGCAGCATTGGCAGCTCCCCTTGGTGCTGCATTCTGGCCCAAGAGAGTCCTGACATTCTTCCATACCAAGCCAGAGAAAAGCAAATGTATCTATTTTAAAGCCAAAAACAGGAGGAGACTCAGTTACATACCTGAAATGCCTTTGAGAGGGAAGACGTGGCATGGTAGCCAGAGGCTGTTTGCTGGAGGTGCCCTGTACGGTCAGGTCTGGCAGCATATTTGCAGCCATTCTGCATTTTAGCATCTCCGGCATTCAGCCAGGCCCTTTGGGCTCTTGCAGGAGAAATCCAGAAGCAGGGAGAGGAATTTGTTTGTCTGGCATTCTTGGAGTCTTTTCTTTTTGAGCCAGAGCTTGCAGGGAAGCAAGCGTGCAGTTATGTTGGTACCTGAAGGGATGTAACTGGGAGAACCTGATGGCTCCCCTCCCAGGGGTGTTTGCCCACACCGAAAACATGAGGCCCAGGGGAAGGGGTCTGTCCAGGAATCCCTGGTTACTTCTCAGGAGCCATGGAACGCTCACAAGTGAACCGGAAGAGCCTGAAAGGCCATGTCTCACAGAGACCCCTGTGCTTCTTGCTTTTGGCCTTGCAGCTTTTCTCCAGCATTATCAGAAGGGCTCCTAGGAGGCTCAGCCTGCCTGGGAGAGCAGAGAGGGGCTGTGGCATCCTTGGCTGCATGCAACAGAGAGCATCCGAGCTCTGTGCTGCTCAGCGTTGTGATTAAACCACTGCTGATGGCAAGTGTGCCCGGTCTGTGTGACAAATAATGGCAGGTGTCATCCTGCTAGAAGAGATTTCTTTCTTTTTCCCCATGGTTTAACCAAGATTAGTGTGGTTTATTGGATCTGAGTTGCGCTGGAGCCGTGACCTTGTAAATGATGGCTGTGCTTCAGTAGCCTGGGGTGCATTTGTTAAATCTCTGTTGCAGTTGCCAGGCTGGCAGTATATGCAGTAAGATGTGTGTGTTGCAAGAACTGATTGTAGTCTAGAAACATGCCATGAATGTGTTCAGTCCTCACGTATACGATAAGATTACATGGAGGATTAAACCTTGGTTTGAAGATTTATACCTGTCAGGGGTCCAGAAATATTTCATTAGTTCCTAATAACAGTGTGGACCACAGTGTTTGTGCTTGTGGGGGGTTTGCTGGGTTTTCCTCATGACATTCACACACACACTTTATTGGGAATTTAAAATCCACCTCCCAGTAATACAGAATAGAGTGGGGGGAAGAAGGGAGAAGATGCCACCCTTTATCCTCCTGTTCAACAGAGTGATGGCTCTGGGGTGATGCTTACACCCCATATACTCCAGCTCTATAGCTTCAGCACCCTGTAGGTAGTAGGATGTTAAGTTAGTAGGTCAACTCTCTAGTTTGTTTGCTAGCAGGTTGCCCAAATTGCAGGGGGAGCTGGGAGGGACCTCTCTGTGCTTTGCTTTCCAGGCATCTTCACACTGTATTTTGAATAAGCAGTGGTTTACTTCCCAGTGCAGAAATGCCTGGAGAGCTTGCAGCCCCCTGTATGCTCTGGGGAGCCATAAAGGAGGAATGGATAGATGGTTGCTATTAAGTTGATCCAGATGCCATTTGTAAGTCACATGTATCTGATGTAGCTACTGCAGCAGTGTTGATCAGACACACTGTGAACTCTTTTTAATGGTATTTAAAGGCTTCTGCAGCAAAATATTGATGACCATAATTGTCTAACTGTATATAGAACGATTTTTCATAAGGCTTGGCGAGAGCAAATAAATAATGCTAAGTAATGGCAGCTGGAGATCTAATACTCTAAATTTGTGCAGAGGAGTGAAAGAAAACCAAAATGCAACTAACAACAGTTAAGTCCTGAGCACATGGATAAATTAAGCACCGAGACAGATAAGAAACTGATACTATAGTATGAGAACAGTTTTGCCTTTGAAACTGAATGTATCTGTTCTCACAGCATTTGTCACTGCCGTGTAGCAGGGGTGATTTATAGGAAGCAGAAGTACAGCCCACTTAATGACTTTGTTATGGAACTGAAACTTGTGCTGTGGAAATACATCTCCTAAAACCGAATTGCAGCCTTGTCATGGTTGAAGTGGGACAAACTGATCTGGGACAGTGATATCTGTGTTGTCTCTGCTTACATTGTTTTACATTTAGTACTGAAATGTACCTTTATATAGAGATTAAAGAGATGCTGATACTCAAGCTTTCATTTGACAGTCTTAAATCAAAATAATGACTTAAAAAAAGCCCAAACCCACTTTTGATGTATTTATTTTTTGTTTTCTCCAGTTTGCTGAATGGTGTTTGGAGTATGGTGCACATGGATGTCGTATTCCTGACCGACCTTATTCTCTCTTTGAAGGTAAAGTGATGGTGTTGTAAGTGGCATGGCATTATATGAGAAGCAGGGCAACTTCACAGTTTTGGGTTTGTCTACTATTAGAAACGGACTCGCTCCCTACTGCTGCTTCCATCAAAAGGAATTCTATTCCTTAGCTCATCCTTATGTTTGAGAAGCATAAGGAATCATAGGATTTAAAGTAGCGCTGGTGCTTCGTGAACAATGAGCCTAGTGTGCCACCTACCACAAATACATGAAATTACAGCAGACCAAATAGGATTATTTTACAAAGAAGCCAATCCAAGGTGTGAATAAAAGTAGTTATATGCTTGATCCCTGCTATATGCTGCATTAGTGTCTAAATATTTAAGGGGAGAAATAGAACTATTCTCATTCATGAGAGCTCCCTTGCATGCACAAGGGGAAAAAAGGAGGTGTAAAATCTGTCGTATAACAGCTTTGAAATCTGTTGAGATGGCGAAGTAGTGCAGCAATAGGATGATTTGTGCTTTAATGCTGACGTACAGCTTATTTAGTTTCTTAATTTGGGGGTCTTTTGGGGGGAGCCAAAATTGTGCATGAAGTTGTCCAGTTCTGCATGTATGTGCACGTGTCTCGTTTCATTTGCATCAGATGCTGTATTTCAGGAAGGTTCCTTTGTTTGTATGTGCTTAGCTGTTGATAAAATAGGATTTGTTATAAAACTGAGTGTGTATTTCTGTGTTCCTCTGCTTTAGGGTGCCTCTTGTTTTCTGTCACCCCAAGACTCTTACTAGGTCATGCTGGTGTTTGTTAGTGCTTCAGGCTCTGCATGACCTCTTTATGTATAGTGAACAGCTAAACGTGTACATCACAAGTATAATGAAGTTTTGCCTTTGTTTTTTAACCAGTGAAATGATGAGCAATTGCTGCTCGAATTCTGAGGGACAGCCCAAAACTGGGATTTACTTTCTTAATTGAGGTAACATTGAGGTTGTGCAGCTGAAAAGATGCCAGCAGAGAGAGCCTGGTTCTGCCATTCACCTTTTCAAGTGAAACTTGGTTTCCTGGGCACAGTACAAATTAACTTGCTTTTCTATAGGCCCTATTTGATCTGATGAGGAGGTGTTCAAACAGGCGCTGTTGCCTTTGCTGTCATCTCTGCTATTTTAATGTCAAAAATGCCCAAAAATCCCTTTGTCATTATATTTTAGGCATGGCTGGAGCTATTCACTTCCTCTCAGATATTTCGGTACCGGAGACTTCCCGGTTTCCAGCATTTGAACTTGGACCTCAAAGGAGGGAAAACAAAGTGGAACAGGACAGCTAAAACATCGTTTTGAAAGGAAACTGATGCCAAAAGAGATGAGACTGTTCAGTGCCTCTGATACCGAACCAACTCAACCCTGAACTTACAGATGGATAAACCCCTTTTCTCACCCCACCCCTGCCCCAGAGGACCATGAAGTCATTGGAGGATGAACGGGAGAAGCCACATTTCAGTTCTGTTAAAGTGACTGCTTCAGTTGTAAGACAAGAGAAGTCAAGTTTTGAACTCTCTCTCTACTGTTGTATTTGTCTTCTTCAGGTCTCTGACATGCTCTGCATGTTTATAGGTGTTGTTTGTTGACTCGAGTCTTTTGTTGTTAGCAAAAAGCTGGTCTCTGTGTGAATCTCTGTCCTGTACCTTCACGCATGACTCACAACAGCACTGTTGCCTTCTGCAGCGTGGTTATCTAGAGAGCTCCACCTTATGCCAGAGTTTGCTGCAGGGCAGTGCCCAGCTTCACTGCTGAGCTGGCAACTTCTAAAGAGATGGAAAACATGTTCATATTTTTCTGCATTTTTCTCCATAGTTCCTAGAAGCTAAAATGATGGAAATCAGCCTTTTTTGGTGAAGAGGTATGTTTTCAGAGAAGTTTAAAGGGACATGAATTGTCTTTTGCTGCTATTGTGGGAGGGTTTTGCTGAAAGCCTGAAAAAGAGGCTTCCTTTGATACCTGCTTAGTGTGTTAGGCACTTAGAACAGGATGGGGATGCTTGTCTCCCCACCTCTACAGGGCCCCAGCCCATGGCATGAGCTTAAACTGCAGGTTGAGTCACCCATGGGACCCTCCCACTGCCACCAGCATAAGAGCAGGGACAGCATTAACTGTGCTTCTCCTCTCCTGTACATGGCTTTCTAATAGACCTGTCCTGCAGCATGTAGTATTGAATGAGTAAGGGAGGGTGTCAGCGCAGTTTCTCACACTGGTAACTCAGGACGACTATGGCTTCTGAACCAAGGTAGTGATTTGTTCTGAGCCCTTCCCTCCTTCTCCCAGACCAGCTGCATTTAGCCTATGTAGTATGACAGGAGCGATAAATAGCAGCTGCTTGTGGAGGCCACAGAAGATTAATGAGCATTATGAAACCATTGCTAGAGGCTGTAATTGATGTTTATTTCATCTTAAAATCCTAACAGAAAGAGCCCTTTGCCCTTAGTTTTAACTGTGCTGCTAGTGCTTTGCTTCCCATTGTAGTGTGGTGGAGTTGTGAAATACTAGACCTGCCTCCCAGTGCTCCTGAGGCTCTTGGTTTGGGAGAAGTGGAACACACTCTGAGTATACCTACAGCAGGCTTATATGTGCCAGATAGATAGATAGTAAATATACTTACTGCTCTCACCTGCTCAAGCTGTTAGCATCCGTCCCCCAGGTCTCCTTGTGCTCTGTCATTCCAGGGGCTTATTTTAATGGATATGCGACCTGTGGGCCATCTGCTGAGCTCCAGTGATTGGAGACAGGCTTGGAAATGCAGTGTTGCCTAAGTGACTTCCTTGAACGTTATAGAGTCTGTTCCCAAATCCATTGGGATGCTAATCATCTCCACATTCAGTTCTGCCAGTGCAGGGATAGCTTAGTGCCACAGTGTGACCCCTCTGCTGGTTTGTCAGGTAGGACTAAAACACCGGAGCAGCTTGGGCAAAGGGCAGAAGATGAGGTGTGAGACACCAAACCCAGCTGCATCTGTACAGCCTGGGGTGAGGGAAAAGGCAGCAGGAGCAAGGGATGCTCCAGGGCAGGGAGCTGGGGTGAGGCAGACCTGAGCAGAGCTGCAGACAAGCAGTGAGGGACAGGGAGAGCAATGAGCAGAGTGAACAATGCCATCTCAAATGAGATGTTCCTCCACAGCACAGGTCTGACTCTGTGTTCCTTTTCTCAGCCTGTGCATCACTGGTCCTGCCCATAGGTAAAGCCAGGGAGGAGCCTTGCCCAGGGTGACGTCTCTCAAATTCTAACAAAGGAGGCAGGTGGCAGCCCTCATCCTGTTCCATATCACCCCACCCCTTATTTCTTTCCCCTCCATGCCTGGGGTGGGTTAACAGGGGCAAATCCCAAGCATGTGTTCTACTGACAGCTTCACTGGGGGGGCAGCAGTTGAGTGTTCAGTCAGTGGCTGTATAGAGATATACATGTGTGTGTATATATATATATATATACACACACATGTTGGCTGCTGAGCTTGGAATGGCACCTGTGGGAGGTGATCTTGGCTGGCTGGAGCCGAAGGGGAATTAAAACTTGCTGGTTTAAAAAATCCGTAGGCATACACATGCTTGGAGACCTGCTTGGTATTAAACTCTTCTAAGATGGTTGAGTGCACCCATCAAACTAAGGAGCAAGTAAGTCAGCTGTCAGCCCTTTGTGTACCATAGCCAGCCTTCTGCTACGCTGGGGCACGACCCTGACTTTCTGCACAGAATCCTCTTGGAAATGTATTGAGTTGGGAAGCATCTTACAATGCGTCTGCCTCATGATGTGACTTTCCCTGTGGCTCTTCCTTCCTGTTCCTCTCAGCGCTGCAGGATCTGGGTGGCCAGTTAAGAAAGGGTATTGTGTGAAGGTGAATAAAGGCATTTCACCAAGGCATTGTTTTCACAAATCACATCAAACTAGAAATGTGGAAAATGTCTTAATATTCCCTGGTTTGCTTTGTCCGTGTGTAATAGTCTTATCTGTTGCCAAAAGCAGTAGTGTTAATAGTGGAGATGCTCTTTGGGCAGAAAAAGAGGAAAACAATGCTGATGTTTTGTTCTTTGGCTTTATTAGTAAAGATCAAGCTGTGTGGTGGTGACTTGCGTGATTCTGGCTGTTGTTTTCCTTTTTCTTTCCTCCTGCTGTACTCCTTCCTTCTCCCAGCACTGTGAGGAGAGCTGTCCCACTGATCTGACCTGCCCTGGGCAGGGACACCTTCCACTAGAGCAGGTTGCTCCAAGCCCCATCCAACCTGGCCTTGAACACTGCCAGGGGTGGGGCAGCCACAGCTTCTCTGGGCACCCTGTGCCAGCGTCTCGGCACCCTCACAGGGAAGAATTTCTTCCTAATGTCTAACCTCAATTTATCTCCCCTGTCAGGTTAAAGCCATTCCCCTTGTCCTGTCCCTACAGGCCCTTGTCCAAAGCCCCTCTCGAGGTTTCTTGTATTCCCTTTTCAGTGCTGAAAGCTGCTCTAAGGTCTCCCCTTAAGGAGCCTTCTCTTCTCCAGGCTGAACCAGCCCAGTTCTTTCAGCCTGGCTCCAGACCAGAGCTGCTCCAGCCCTCGCTGCATCTCCATAGCCCTCCTCAGGATTAAATCTGTAAGAAACCTCTCTGCCCAGCTGACTAACACCCATTAACACTCGATGGGTTTCTCTAGCTAGGCTTTAACAGAAGGAAACCTCAAGTATGCTGAAGCAAGGGGCAGTGTTCCTGTTGCACAAAGCTGCGTGAGCCACTCAGGGCTCTCCTCACCACTGAAAGCAACTGCTGCTTTTTTGAATTAATGGCATTTCTGCTCTGTAGGTAAGATAATCTGTACAAATTGAGATAGATAAATGCATTGGGGCTTTTCTAACACAGTACTTCTATGTAACCCTACCAAAATAGGGTCAGATAGAGGTGGGAGGAAGCCTGTATGCTGTGTGTCAGGTAATACCTGAGCCTTGTCCCATCAGGGTGCTTTGATGCAGCAGGCTTTATTCTGGTGAGATTGTTCACTTGGCTGCCATTTGGTTTCATGCTGATGCAGAAGTGCAGGATCCCCCTCTCTGCCCTGCACTGCAGCTGTGATTTGTACACAGGGAGCACTCATGACCCGTCTTCAGCTACTGCTTCCCCTTGACATCTGCAAGTGGGCTGCTGTAAATCCTGCTGCAGCTATGGGATAAGCTGGGGTTAAGCAGCAGGAGAAAGACACGGAGATACACATAGCTATCCTTGTGATTTCTCTGTATACCTCAAGCCAAAATAACACATAGGTGCACCTGAGGAGCTACCTTCACCTGCAGGGGCTGGGGTCGGAGCTTCACTTGTCACTTCCCTCTGCTTTCTCTGCTGTCCCCCTCACCCTGCAGCACACGGCAGCTTGGGACAGTGCCTGCCAGTTGTCTCTCTCTTTAACAGCACTATTACCTAGCAGGTGCTTTGTAGGAACTGCCTTATGCTGGATCTTCCCCTGCATGGGCTTTCTGTAGTGGCTTCCCCATCAAGGGGTACTGTAAAATCCCAGAAGGTAGCTCAAACCCCCAGCAAGAAGGCACTGGGAGGCAGACGGGTGATGACTCCTACATAGGACCTGCAAATACCTCCTGGCCCATTTATTTCACCCACTGAATCAGAAGCAATGCATTAGATCAGAAAAAGGAAAATTAAAGAAGGAAAAACCAGTAAGGCTCCACCATCTGACAAGATGTGGTAACTTCTTGGCTGACCTATGTGCCAAAAAAAGTGGCATCTTGGCTATATGCACATAAAACTAACTAACTGGGGTTTGTTTGCTGTACGTAGGAAGAAAGAGCAGTACCTCCTTTGCTTCCTCACACAGTCTGGAGAGCTTGTTGGAAAATGCAGTCCCAGCATTGGAAGCTGTCACAAGGCTCTGAAGAAAAGGAAAAAGAAAACCCATCCACACAGCAAAAGAAGCTTGTCACTACATTAGCTTTTCCCAAAGTGATGAAATGCGGATGCAGTTGCCTAGCAGCACCAAACAGAAGTGGAGGGTTGGTACCCTCCTTGTCAAGCCTATCGACAGCACAACTGATGACCGAGACACATGGAAGGTGCTGCAGGATGCTCCAGACAACACTTGCCCCTCTCCTGCGAGCCATGGGGCACTCAGTCACACCAGGGAGCAGGGAGACAGACCCAAGGGGAGGGGAGAACTGAGAACAAACATCTATGAATCAGGTTTGTGCTATCTCAGCCCAGCAGTGCTGGCTTGACAGGCTCTCACCCACCTTGGCAGCAGTGCTTCAGCTCCCTGAGCTTCACAGCGAGTGCTGTGGCTGTGTGTTTGCTGGAAGGCTGAAGAAGCAGCAGCAGCAAAACTTCATGAACCCTCAGACTGCAACAAACTCAATTCACCCACCAACACAGAGCCATCCCTCAACAGTACATAAGGCAGAAAGCAGGTTGGAGGGAAGATGCTTTATGGGAAGAAAACTTACCTTCCTGGGGGAAAAAAAAAGCATCTCCTGAGCCTGGGAGGTTCTCTGGCTACAGCCAGCTATTGCCTTCAATGTGAGCCCAATGTCACCAGTGGCCAAAGGGTGAGCTCTATCCTGATGGCTCAAAGAGGCTTTACAGTCCTGCTGTAGGACATTAAAGCAAGCCCCATTGCTGCTTTTCTTCTGAGCGGGGATCACCTTGAGTGAGATATCACTGTCCTGCTGCAGGGCTGAAAGGAGATGTGTGGAATGTACAAGAAGGGATGAGGAAGAACCAAAAGCTGAAGGCAAGTTAATTCCCAAAGTCTCCTGGGATAGGCAGCATCTGAAATGCCAGACAATGACCATGGAGTCACTCTGCACCCCTGCTTACTCCTGACAGTAGCTAACCAGAAGGAGGTGATATTAGAAGCATATTCATCCTCTTCTCCCCACTCGAACCAGAGCAGCCCCCCCAGGCAGGTCAGAGGGTCTCAGAATACCACCTTCAACTGCCCTTCAGAGCCAAATTTGATTGCAGTGCACCTGGAGGCACAAGCTGCACACAAGGATTGTCGGGTCCTGGCAAGTTGATAACGGCCTCTGCTGATGCCCTCCCTGCACGATCCCCGAGGAGGAAAGAGAGCAGAGCACAACCAGTCTTCTATAACCTTTGCTCTTCCTCACTGAGCCAGGACCAGCACTGAAGCCTCCAGCTGAAAACCAACTGCCCACATACAGCAAGAGCAGGTTCCTTCTCGTCCCAAGCCTGGGCTTGTCGCACAAGCCTTGGGCATATGAAGGAGGCCACACCAGCGCTAAGGGTAAGTGTAGCAAGAGTCCCTGGTAGTGCCTTTGCTCTCAAAGCAGTGTATTTGGAGATTGCACTGTGGCAGAAAGGGACTGAACCCCTCTCTCCTTCCCATTTCTGCCAGGGTCACAGCAGCAGAGACCTCAAAGGTTCCCTTACCCATGTATTATGTTCCTCCCGATCACTGCCTCCTCGCATGTAGAGCAAACACGTTTTGAGAACACACGACTGAAGAAAGAACCTCAAGGGGATAACATTTATGTTTCTGGCTCCCCCCCCAGCCCCCTCCAAGGCTCAGCTGCTCAGCTCAAGGATTCTACCCAAGCCCTGTTCAAGGCATTTAAATCCCACCCTGCATCACCCCTAATCTTCAAGAACCAGGACACTGATCCCCACAACACATTAAATCAACTTCCTGATGTAGATGGCGGGATCCCAAAGGCAAACACCACCCTCCCTCGCCAGTGAGGCACCAAAGTATCTGCTGTGTTAGAAAGAGGATGCAGGAGAAGCACCCAGAGAATCCGACACAGGAATCCCAACAGATAAAGCATCACCGCACCACACAGTCCACATCAGTGAGGCTGCAGCAGTTGGCAGCTCCTAAGGCATTACTACTGCCAAGTAAAATCCTATTGGAAGATGAGGTTTTCCTTTACCTGTGTGACCTGTCATCACTGCCTGTTGGTGAGGAGGAACCCTGCCCTTTTCAGAGGTGTGCCTGTAGCCCGTGTTTCACATCTGGCTTGCTGAAGTGCTGTTGAGTACGAGTCACTGGGTGGCGTTAGCCCTGCCTCTGCTCCTGCTCTGCACACAAGAGGTCACACTTTGAACACTACTCAGTGATACAAAGAACTTTAAACATACAGCTCAGGAAAGAGCAATGAAGAGGGCTAAAGGTACAGCAACATCCAATCTTACTTTACTAAAACACATTCCAAAGGAAAGCCTGCACAAGTTTTATGAGCAACAAAAGCCCCTGAGATGGCAGAATCATTGAATCGACCAGATTGGAAAAGACCTTTAGGATCATCCAGTCCAACCATTCCTCAGCATGGCCAAGGCCACCACTAACCTGTGTCACTGAGGGCCTCGTCTATTCAGTGTGTGAATGCTTTCAGGGACAGTGACTCTGCCACTTCCCTGGGCAGCCTGTTCCAATGCCTGAGCACCCTTCGGGGAAGAAGTTGTTCTTAACATCCACTGTAAACCTCCCCTGGTGCACCTTTAGGCCGTTTCCTCTTATCACAGAAAAGACCTACGCTTCTGCTCCATCCATCCTCCACCCACCCAACCTAACCTTGCAAAAGGTGCAAGGTACACTCCTGATAAACTTCATATTGTTGGTATCACCCTACTGAAAGTTACAGGGTTTCTCCCTTCTTTCTCTCCACTTTTTGTTTTTTAAACTAAGAGGGAGAAAAACACAAAGGAAAACCTAAAAACTTCCAAAAGTGAAGCAATGAGAGGAAAGGCATGTAAACAGTTTGCAAGTAATTCATATGGATGACCACACAGGTACTATGTTTTCAGAAGACCAAGCAAGTTTGCTAGCAGAGGAGTGCATGTGTTGTAAGAGGTAGTGTCATCCATCAACACTAGCAAATAAACCAGCCAGACTTCATCAGAAGTTGGATTTCAATGTACAGCATAAGAGTTCACTATAAAAGGCTTCTATTCAATGTGTCCAGGAAAATGCCTGCTGTCCCAGATACATCTTGAAACATAAAAGGACTTAACAACATCTATCTATTAACAGGAGATCTGTGGTCATTTCTCTTGACAGAAAAAGACTGGATTTACCTTAAAAACATTATGTTATACACAACCACATTCAGTGACATTCAGCTTTGAACTTGCACACTAACTTAGAAACTATATACAGTTGTGTACAGATGGACGCAGTCATCACATATAAAGTGTACTTCTTTGTCATCTGAAGTGTTTGCTGGGTCTGCACTGCACACACACAAGTACTTTGCTTTGTCCCTCATTTATGATGCACGGTAAGGGAAAGCTTATTTCACCCCAAAGCTAGCTCTGCTCCAGACGACTCTAACTCCACAAGCAGCTTTTAGTAACAGTGACCCTTAGTGGTTTCTCATAATGAAAGGGATGCTCTTTTCTGCCAGTTCTGCAAAAGCCAACTTAGGAACAAGTTCTCATAAGCCACTGGCATGCATTAACAGCACAATAAAGCTTCGTCTCCCTGTGCAACACAGATCTTCAGATTACTCCAAACCACCTTGGTGACCTCTATGCCCTGGCTGGAGTGACTTAGGAGCAGCTGGCGTACTGGCAGTCACTGAGCATTCACCTGGTATCCAAAGGACCTTATCAGACTCCTAACCCTCAGCTATGCTGTTTCTGAAGGTCCTTCAGAAGCAGAAGGTGATGGCATCTTCTTTTTGTCATTCATAATAACAAGGCCCTGCGTATGCACAGGAAGGTTCCATTAGTACGTATGCAGTCATGTCTCAGCAGCTTCACATTTCTGCTAGACATGGATGGGTGTGAGAGCCCTCACAGGTAAAGGGGCTTTACGATTATCTGAAGGTGTTGACTTGTTACTGAGACAGTCAGCCACGAGCATGAGATGGTGGACTGGGAATCCTGGGGCCGCTCAAAACAAAACGCATGATGAGCTAAGAGCCATAGAAAGCCAAACATCTGTGCCTCAGGTCAAGGAACTGCTCTTAAGCACCAGTCCCCAAAAGCTGTTTATTCACCTAGCCTACAGAAGAGAGCAGTTTTACAGATGTGTCACCTGGAGATGACAGCTCTACTCTGTGGCAGCAGTAAGACCATAATGAAAGCTACTATTTCTCAGGGACAAAACTCCCCATTACCAAAAGGAGCAAACTTCCAGGTTTCCATTCTTTCTTACTTCCCAATTTAGGGAAGAAAACTTTGCTACATGTTTCAGTGTTTCTAACTGTTCCATTGAGAGGCACAAGCACAAATATCGCTGAGGTTATAACACCTCCCTCTCACTACCAACACTTAGGTCATCGGCTGTTTCATACAATCTCACTGCTGCCAAAACCAGGGCAGGCAAGATACTGGTCACACAGGTAGAGTCCAGGTGCTGGTCAAGTGCCAGTCCTCCACTTTTTAGATGATTGGTTTTAAGTAATGACTCCTTCTTTTCTAGGGCACTTGACCAACGCTGGTGCTCCAGCCACAGCAACTTCTATCACAGCATCTTTCTGTTGTGTACAGAACCAAACTGTGCAATAAAATTGTAACAGAAAAAGATGGAGGTTACCATTTCTGGTAAAAGCATTGCCCTGCCTCTTCTACTTCTACCCTCTGTTCTCTAGCATTTCCCT
Source organism: Amazona ochrocephala (assembly GCA_039720435.1). Lineage (NCBI taxonomy): Eukaryota > Metazoa > Chordata > Aves > Psittaciformes > Psittacidae > Amazona > Amazona ochrocephala. The sequence goes on along the minus strand of CM077885.1, from coordinate 17,011,484 downwards.
TAGATGAGGGCATTTGTGCTATGGGGTCATCACTCTGGGATTGCATAAAGAACTGCTATCAATAGCCTACCACAATGCAGTTAAAGCCATGACTGAAATGAACAATAAATAAAGAGAAAGACATACAGGTTTTAAATATAGGTTTCCATTAAAAGCATTACAAAGACAACTTTTCTCATTTTGAAGACAAAGAAAAAAAACACTTCTACCAAAAAAAAAAAAAAAAAAGAAAAGGAAAAAAAAAAGGGAAAAAAACCCTTTAAAATCACCCCTTTGCAAGTAACTTTAAATGGGGAGGGTGCAGGGAAGGGAGGGAGAGAGAACCTGCAGAACTAGCAAGTGTTCAAAAGGGTGGATGCCCTCCATAGCGGTCATTTTACAATGGCACCTTCTTCTCACAGAGTCAGGTCAGAGAGCCAGAGTCCTCACATGGAGGATTTCACCACCTGCTCATAAGGGGGAGGTGGTGTGTTGCAATAGGAAGGTGGGGGGGGGTAAACTGGGTTTCCTTGCGGGGAATTGGGCTGGACATGGAAAGCCATCGCCATGGGATTCATCACAGGTCCACCTGGATCTGTGTAATACGGCACTCCAGGTTGTTGTGACCCTGAAAGAAAGGAAAGGAGAGAAAAGGTGTCAGCAATAGCATGAGGTTGTGCTCTCCCAGGGCCTGTGCTCTGCATGCTTGGACAGGTTTTCTCATGGTGTTCATCAGAGCAAAGACAGGGAGCCACCTCTTTCCCATTCCAAACAAAGCCCAGGCTTGCAGGACTTCTTGAGATTTACCCAAAAAGGTTCAATTTTGCACTCAATAGAAATCATTCAGCGCAACAAAAGGAACCACTGCCCCAAGTGACTACCATTTGAGAGGGAAAACAGTGAGCTCTGCTCAGTTCCCTAGATAGACAAGCGGCCAGGCCTGCAGGGAGAAGCGTGGGATCCCAGATGGACAAAGGGGTTTCCACTGCAAGCCTGACCCTGGAGTCAAGCCTTGCAAAAGGGATTCAGATTATTCTCTGGTGTACTGGATCTGTCTGTAAGCCAAAGTGCATCTCAAATGGACAGTTGCCCTTCTAGGCATGATAAAGCTAAGGAGTAAGCACGTATGAAGCAAAACCCCAAGTCAAAGCCAATTATGGCTGGCTAACACAGTGGGACATGATTGCTTTGCACAGATTAAATTTAGGAAATGATGTTGGAGCACATAGGGACAAGGAAAGGAAGAGAAGGAACAAACGCAGAATTCCTTAGTTGTAACACATGAGGGGTAACAGAGCCTGCTGCCATGAGGAATAACAAAGGTGGTGTGTAACCCTCCTCAGCTATTGCAGCACCTGGTGGAGGATGACTTAAAGCAATTAATTCCAGCAATTAAAATCACAGAGTGAATCTATCTCAAGATGTAAATTAGTTTTCTTCCCTTTCTCTCTGTCTGCTTACATAAAGCTGGACTTCAACAAACAAACAAAGCATCATGACTGAGCAACAGGTTTTCCTCTTTTGGAGCTAGTCTGGTTTTCCTATAACAACACAGACTCTAAGGGATCTTCCCCTCAATCATTCCTTTCCATGACTTACTGACACTAGGACTCAATATTCCTACAGAAAGAATACATGCTTATTGAAGCCTTCATCATCCTTTAGTACTTTAAGCATTCAGGAGCTACATACCAAACCCAAAAAGGTGTCCTGATATCAAATTAGATGGGTCAAGCCTAAGGCTTGGAGATGCAAACTGCCCCAGAGCCTGGGGTGTCTGCCCAGAGAGCTTTGTTTGGACACTCGGGAGGAAAGCAGATCATCAACGCAGTTATTTCCTTCTTAACACAATGATTTTTAACGCACCACCACAGTAGCTTTTCCTGTTGCCTGAGTGCAGAGAGCTTCTCCGCAGCCTCCTTCCCTTTGCTGCAGTGATGCCTCCACCTGTAGCACCAGCATATGGCTGCAGGAGAAGCAGGCTGGTAACAGGAGCTGAGTCCTATCTCTCCACAGTTTGAGCTAATACCATCTATTGTAGCATTTTTCTTAAGCATTTTTGGTTTTAAGTTATATCCTGCCTAGCTCCACATTTCTGCTGGGGAAATGGGAGAGGTTGAGGTAGCTCACTGCAGTTTGCTCATTAGGAAAATAGCTGTTTTCACTAAAACTTCTGGGTAGTATTAAAACGTGGAGGGGGGAGGCAGGGGGCAAGTGTGGACACCAGTCTTTTGAGACATATTTTCAGTTCATTAAACCCAGCAGAAAACAACACCCGAGTATCAACTTCCTTATGGGATCAGCTCAGTAAGTATTTGTTAAGTGTCTACAAAGGAACACGACCTTTTCTAACACCTAAACTGCCAGTTTGGAGCTGTGTAGGTTAGGACTGAAGTGACAGATACCACCAGGTCTACATTTCAAGTGTTCTGCCACAACACTGAATTGGCTACTGCCACCAAACCTGGAAGAGGAGCTAGCAGAAAATGCGAACTTGTTTGACTACAAATTCCCATTGCTTTTGCTGCTGAATATTCCTAGGATTAAAGTGCAAAAAAACCCAACCAACAACCCAAATTGGTGGGGTTAGTTCAGAGCCCAAAGCTTTTAAGTAACGGTAATAACAGTCTGGATGCAGGTGGCATAAGCAGGTCACCAAGGGACTTGCGCTCATTTTACAATTTACCTACAACTTGTGTTCCATGAAGTGTCACAAAAAAACCCATAAAACTGCTCTAAAATTAAATCTGGTATTTGCCAATCCAGCCAAAAACGGTCCCTGTTCACATAATCTTGAGGTTATTTTCCAGGCTTCAAAGTATGACTTTAGTTACTTTGGCGCCTCCCCAACCCTCCACTGTTGAAAAATAAATACTCTCTGTGGAAATACTTGTTCAGTCAAGCAGAAAAACAGATGCGGAATGGAAGCCCTATAAAAAAACCCAACTCTGAGGATTTAAACAAAAAGAGGGTGAATAAAGTGTCGGTTTCTGTCTGTAACATCCTTTTACCATTTAGACCTGTGAAAGAGGGAGGAAATGCATGTCTATGAGTACGTGCTTAAGGATGCAAAAAGGAGCATTTCCACAGCCTGCACAAGGCACATGGGTGCGCAATAGCTGGCACAACAGCAGGGACAGCCCAAATGCTGCATCTCTGCACAACACTCACAGTCACAGGTAGCTAGAAGGGCTTTAAAACACTTTTTGGAGGAGGCTGTCTTGATGCAGCCACAGTATTGCACAGAGATGTAATGGCTCAGAAGGCGATTTCTGATAGAGAGGTTTGAAGCACCAAATTTTCAGAGAGATCACCCTTCTCATTACAAACCAGTTGTATTGCCACTTCCAAGTCAGTATGAAACAAAACCAAACTGCCAATTAAAAGAAACAGTTGTCAGGAAAGGTAATTATCCTTTGGCTTCAGCTCCCTCTAATACAATGTGCAGCAAAATGACAGCCTGGGAGCAGAAGTGTCAGCGTAGAAGTAGGGCTGCATGTGTACTTTTGCTGGCACAAATTAGCACTGGCTTATGCAATCTGGAGAGTGGTTAAAAATGTCTCGGTTTGGCCCTGATGAGGCAGGAAGAAAGCAAGCACCAGACTGTGCACTCAAAGTCTCAGCACTTAAATGATCTCTCAACTAGAGAGAGCTGGATTTAAAACGCTCCCATAAGGCACAAACATCTGCTTACAGGTGAGCCTAACTTCACAGGATTCTCCCAACTGGGATATCTAACAGCTAGAAGGGAAGAAATAACAAACTTAGAAAGTAGTACTGCCAGAGGAGCTATCTCTAGGTAGATCCTCCTGTTGCTCACAGCCATTACTGGCCAGAGAGACAGCAATCAGACTAACAATGGAGAATGATCACTCTGCTGCAGAAAAATTGTATCACAGAGCATGGAAGGCAACTAAAAAAGAGAATACTTGATAGCCAGATTGTGAAAGAAAAACATCAGGCTTTCCTTCACTTCTGACAGATGCTACCAACTGTATTTAAAAATCTTTCTCAATGTCACTGTTCATTTTGGATATCATTTCACTATCGTTTTGTCTATGCTGCAAAGTGTGAACTTGCTACACTCCTTCCATGCATGCACAGACAGCTGTAAAGGTATTAGGAAGCAAAACAGAAGGGAACTGAAAGTCCTGTCACTCTGAGTTTCAAAACCACTCAGTACACTGCAGCTGAATTATGCTGTTCGAAAGGGAAAGACTCCACTCATCACAAGAGGTAGCGGCATGGTTTCATGCAGTGCAATCCCTTGTCCAAATCCCCCAGTTTCCAAAACCTAGACAAACGAAACCCCCAAAACCCACCCTTTTTTAATGCTTTGGCAAATACAAGAAATCAGTGAAACTTGTTTAACAAGCTGTGTCTGACCTGATGCAGTGTTGACTGGTTGTCTGGTGTAAGACACATTAAAAGTGGGTTCTTCTACTAGTGGAGGAGGGTACATCCGCCTTCGGATAAAGAAACCAGCTCCGCAACAGAACAAAACTCCCATCATCAAAAGGAACCTAGGCAAAGAGAAAAGGGAAGTCAAAACCCATCTGCATATAGGCAGCTCTCATACCCAGACTGTTCATTGAGAGACACAAGAGTATCATCTAGCAATCATCAGCCTATGACTTTTATCAGGGCTTCTTAGATAGATTGTCTCTTGAAAAAAGGTCTATGTCAGTCGAGATAGCACTCATAAGGCACTTAGGATATATTATAGACATCTTCAGCAATCAGTACTATTGTCCAGTATTTTCTGTTATGTAAAATAGAAATCTGAAACTAAAATGCCCCTGAACTTTTGGAAAGTTAAGGTTAACACCTGATCTTTGCCACCGGGATGCTGAACTGAAATTCAAGGTTGGTACAGTTTCAAACTGTGTATCTTGGACATAAGCCTCACGCTTATAGCATTCAGGCTGGCCAGAAGGTCTGTGGCAGTTGCCCTTGAAAGAAGATTTTTAGATGTTCTTAAATTACTCAATACTGCAATTTTGTTTCCCATGGGAAATATGGTAGCTGTCACTTAAGCTCAAGCCAGAAGACTGAAGCACTTGGCACTGAAGATTACAAGCTTTCCTTTGTGCTTCCTAGATGGAATATCCATTCTCAAGGAAAAGGACATCATTTTGCTTCAGTTCTTTTCTCAGGTCCTTTTCCAACCTGACTACTCTGTCCTCATCATTCCCCTGCCTGGGTGCCATGGAAACAGGCATATGCTGCAAGGGCAGGTCAGAAGATTTTGTTCTTCAGACAGTGGCATTCACTGTTTCCTTGATCCATTATCAGACATGCTGGTGACTGAATCAAGCTCCCATAAACCCAAATGGTTCTTCTGCCTGTAATTGCCACCTCATTTTAGGGCCTTTTACTGGAAGGCAGTGCCAACTGTGCTCTTTTGGAAAGGATGGAATTTGGCCAGAGGCCACTGAAGTTGGCCAGAGGCAAGCCTAGACACCATGTTTATCTCTGGAGCATTTCTAAGTGCCCAAGAGGAAGAGTGTGACACTGCATGGCAGCGAGTGGTATCTCATGCAAAGAGTCAGATTCTGTTCCTTGTTTTTACAGTGGAAACGAGAGCAGAAGGAGGTCCTGTTTCCGTAAGCCTATATTAATACATTCCCTTTTGGCAGCATTCCTGCAAAGGATTTGTTCTGAACAGAAAAACAGAGATTTACGATGTCACCCCAGGGATTGAGACGCAGAGCTCCTCAGTTATATCAGTGAGGATTGTACACCAAAATCCCACAGTCAGCTTCAGGAAATCTCTGTATTATGATCAGACTTCTGTTTTTCAGTGTTTATTCGTTTCCATTTTGAAGGATTTTTTTTTTCTTTTAAACAGTCTTCAAATCAAATTCTACCTAAAAAATGCCTGAAAATCACGTTTTCTGGGACAGCTTTTGCTTTCTCTCTACTGCAATAAGAAGGTTTTATTCAGGTGCTTTCTCAAATTCCTCTCCAAAATGAATTTACCTTATTTTTTTCATTATGCATATAACAGTGCTTAGTTTAGGCTTTATCTAGATTACTGTGCTGCTGGTTTCACAAGCTCAAATCTTCCTGCCTTCTTTCCCCCTGCTGTCATCTCCAGTAAAATCCTCATAGTCATAAATGTACTTCTCCTTCCTTTTTAATAGAAGCCTCAGTTCAGCTGGCAGGAATATTTTAAGCCCTGCCTAAATGCACAATCCTCCTTATACAATCCTCTTTTAAAATTGAGTGCCCAACAAAAGTGGACAAATGCCGCTGCTTGGTAGTTGCTGGGACAGGCATAAGGAATTCAGCAATTCTGGATAATGGGACCGCTGCCTGTACGGCCTAGCAGGAAGCAGAAGCAGGAAAGGTCAACCTGAAACAAGGAACTTCTATTTTTAAATGTTTTCTCACTACATCAGGAGAATTTTTAAGCAAAACCCTAAACTCCTTGCATTTATCATAGAATCATAGAATCATAGAATAGTTAGGGTTGGAAAGGACGTCAAGATCATCGAGTTCCAACCCCCCTGCCATGGGCAGGGACACCTCCCACTAAACCATGCCATCCAAGGCTATGTCCAACCCCACCTTGAACACCGCCAGCAATGGAGCATTCACAACTTCCCTGGGCAACCCATTCCAGGGCCTCACCATCCTTACAGTGAAGAACTTCTTCCTCATATCCAACCTAAACTTCCCCTGTTCAAGTATAGACAGTGCATATTTGTACCCTACTTTAAAATACTAAGGCTGGCAACACCCTGATTTAAGTCCTACAAACAAAACAAGAACAGGACAGACATAAAATTCCCAAACACCCTGACCTACCAAAAATACCATAGCCTCTGGATAGAGAGAGCTCTCACACAGCATCTTGAACCACAGCAATCCTCATAGGAACGACATCTGCAGAGAAACAGAGAGAAAAGGATGTTAGGAAAGTGCTTGTCACTCAGTCTAAAACAGCATCCCCAACTCTGATGCCATCTGCACCCCTGTCCGAGGTGTTACTTTCAACATTGCCATGAGCGTGGGAGGCAAAGCCTCCCACAAGAGTTCAAGACCAGCTGTGATGTAGCTTTGAACAATCTGATCTACTGAAAGATGTCCCTGCCCATGACAGGGGGGGTGGACTTTCCAACCCAAACCATTCTGTGGGTCTCCTGATACAAACAGACTACCCTTGGCCAGATAAAGTTGCCAATCACATGTACACATCCATGGCACAGTTCTATCACTATTCAGGAACTTTTTGCATGTTACTAAAACTACCTTCCTGTATACTTCTTTTAAAGCCATCTCAAAAAGACTGAATGTAATGTTCAATTCTATATGAAGAGACACATTATAAAGAAAAGCAGCATTATTGTGTTTTCTTTCACAGCAAATGAACACTGCAGATCTCAAACATGAGCCATTTGGGATTTTATTCACTGCAACAGACAAGATTTGCAAGGTCAAAGCCGCCAGATCTCTCATTCTCTGCAAATCAGCAGCTTCCAAACAGAGAAATCACCAAGGGCAGAGAAAACTTCAAAGCCTCCTGTTATTTGCAAATTTAATGGCATCTTTTGCTTCTCAGAAGTTGCACTGGACTGCAACTGCTAACAAATCCCACTATTTAAATGGGCTTTCCTCCAAAATAATAAAACCCCAACACATTTAAAATGAAAATTTTGTACAGAATAGAAGGTATTTAAAAGGTATTATAGGACCAACTATCATAAGCACAAGATAGCGTGTCACTGAAAGCCAGCACATTAACAGCAACCTCAGAACAATTTCTGTGGTAACTGCCCAATGAAACATATTTGCTGGGAAAAAGGACAGAGGTAACACAAAAACTATGTTATGTGACAGAGTTTGATGAAAATATGCAGATTATCATATCAACGTATCAAAAGAAAGAGAGGAGGTTACACAACTGAATCGATCTTCTTAGTGGTATGCGCAAAGCACATGTTTAAGCATCCGGGTTTGGAAAATCTGCCCACCTGCATGACTGTGCTCCCGTTTTTGTTTGCTAACTAAGAAGAAAAAAGAATCAATTGGATAATTGTACAGACAATTACACATTTACACGCTCAATTACCAAGCCTTTGCTCACAAAATATGTCAAGTCACATAGGCTTCAGCCTCTAATTGGGGCCAGAGAAGGGTGCTCTATAGATACGTAATCAGCTGTTTTGCAAGTGAAAAGAGTTACCCACTCTTCTGATGACAAGTAGGCAGGATTTATTTAAGCCAGAGGATCTGACATGATCAACAGGGGAAGGTCCATTAAGATACTCAGGCACCCAGTCTGAGATGCAAGAAGAGTAAGATGCTCGTGCCAAAAGAGAAAACACCCACTTTGCTGAACCTGGAACTAAAAGCAACCCATATTCAACCTTTCTTCTTTAAAGCTTGCCAGGACCCTAACAACTGCTCATACTCAGAGCTCACAAAACTACTAACAAGATTTATTAAGTCAGCATTAACTTCAGTCCCATCGGGACCAAGAAATTAAGACTTCCCCCATGCTCCCCAAATGGATATACCCCACCCCCAACAGGAGCTTTCAAGACATATGTTAAATGTATGGCTAGGTTCTGGCCCCTTACAAAATGGGGTGGCAGCAGCTGTCTTCTGTCAAACCAGTGGTCATGGTACCCCTTCTGCTCTTCAACATCATTTTGGTTGGAGCACCTCATCCACGTCAATGGGCGCTTGCCCCTTTTGCTGCTGCTGCACAGCAAGGACTTTGTTGGGCCAGAAAAGCAGAGAGGAAACAGAGCCCATAACCTAGCAGCCTTTCTTGAGGCAATTCCAGCCAAAAAGAGAGTAGGATTTTAGGGATATGAGCAGTCTTTGCCTCTGCCACCACACACTGGCTCTGTCGGCACAGACACATACATCTGAACACAAGCAATGCCTGGCCCCAGACCCATTTCCCAGATAAAGCTCTAAGAGCTTAACTTGTACTAAAAGTTGAACTAAAACATATACTTCTCCCCTGCCCACCCTTGCTTCTCTTACTTTGCATGTTTCCTCCAGAGCCAGAAGAGATGGAAAAAGGCTCTTTCAAAATACACAATTATGGTAACTGAAGCCACCAAAATTAAAACAGTGTCTGCATGAGGAGTATAATACCTGAATTTACTTTTCATTTTTAATCTCTAAATTGTCCCTGCTACAAGTCAGTATTGTTTTTAAAGTCTCAGGGCTTAGCTTTTCTTCCAGCAAGAGAGGACTAAAGTACCAGCTGGAAGACAGAAAGGCTCAACTGCTGAATGTTTATGAAGCTCCTGAGACCACTGAATGCCAAACAAGCAGGCCATCAAAGAGAAGTTTCATCTCCTACACAGATGATCACACTTTCAAATGGACGAAAACAATGATGCAAAGGATGAAGTCTCTCATTAAGGCTGTGCTTAGAGAAGCTCCATTTTCTAATAGCCAGTAAGCTTTCTGAGGCAACTTATCCAAGGCCAAGCACTGCATTTGCTGGGCGGATCTGTGAAGCTAAGCCAGTATCGCAACACAGAGGGAAATCCCTTCGAGTAACCTATTCGCTTTTATCCAGCACTCACACAGGCACTGTATTTTGTGTGCCTGTGAGTACTGACACATGTACCCATATGTAGGAGCCTGGAATCAAGGATGATGCCATGATAACAACCTGCTGTTTGTATTCCCCACTACTTCATAGCAGCGCCAAAAAAGGCTGGAAGAACAAATGGCCCATTTACTCACACTGCTCTCAGAGTACCACAAGAGCTCTGCTGATCTCCTCTTCTTGATTCAACGTGCTATGAAAAAGCACCACAGCTTCAATAACATCAATCACAATTACAAGAAAATTAACTTACAAAAGCCAGATTTATTAGCAGGCAAAAGATGACAATAAAATCAGCTTATTAATAGAGTAACATACAAGCTTAAGTGTAATCAGTATTTGATGTACTATCTTTTACTGCCTGGCAGCAAATCCCAGCAGAATTAAGACCCTGGCGCGTAAAAAAAAAAAAAAACAATTAAACACATGCACATATATTTATTGAACTGGTATGCATATCTTTTAAGTTACGCTTATGTTTTGGCTCTGCTTTATGGAGAAGGACTGGTTGTGCCCAATGCCAGTTGAAAAAGAATCAGCCTTACTTCCAGTCTGAACTGGACCAAGCCCATCTCCTTCCTATGGAAGAGTTTTCTAAAGCCGATTTCCCTCTTTCGCACATAAACGATGATCCCCATAACTGCATTTCCCTAGGGCAATGATTGTTTCATTGATCAAAATTCAACCCATTACGTGGGATAAGACATGATCCATTAGCTGCTAATCTGCGACTTCACAAGCATACAGTCTCTCTTTTGAAAACTGTCTACAATGTGATTTATGATTTAGAAGGTACATCTTTTCACTTATAATTCAGTAGAATGAAATGAATGCACCTGCATGTCCAACAACTTGCACTGCTAGCACACCAAGGAACTGCTGTGTCAGAGACCAAAGCTATGCTGCATGTCAGATCACAGTGACAAGATTTCTGTAGGGGTTCACACTTAAAACATGATGCTGAATTACTTTCCATAAGGGACAAGCAAAGCACAAAGTTTCACATAAAGGTATATGGTATGACACAAACCCCACACACAAACCCTGTACTTGCAGGTGTTCTGTTCAATGCAATGGTCCAGAAGCTCTTTCCCATTTATACCCACATCTACACAGCTGAACAAGTCCCTTGTTAGCAGAGCTGCCACAGCAAAGAGCTGCATATAAAAAGAATTCCCTGATTGGCAATTGCTGAAAAGTGGAAATGTTAAAGAGGGAAAGCAAGGATTACAGTCTCCGGTAGACTGTATGACCTTAGTGGTATAACAACGTTCCCTGTCCTCACTTTACATGGGTATTCCCCATCAACACCTTTGAAATGCAGGCTGTAGCGCTCTCCAGTTTTCCTCTCTAGACCATTTACTTCATATGTGCCAAAACCCAGTTTAACATTTAACATGATTGATTATCAATGCCTTTTGGAAGAGTAAAACAGAACATAAATTGTTAATCCACACATAGTGCAGAAACCCAACTATAGACACATAGGATGGAAGATGAAAGAAAACCACAAGCCCCCCACAACCATTAGTGTATCTGTAAAGTGCATGATTTCTAACCAGTGTCCTGAAGAAAAACCTGACTTTAATTCCCAAAAGGGTTGTGTGCCAGTCATAGCTTGAGTCATTGCTGCATTTATGTGTAAGATCTGGGAAGCAAACTGGGACTCATTGGAAAACAAGCAGCACTGCCAGTTTTTGAAGCAAGCGGAGGAAAACCAAAGGGAGCCAGGAAATTATGTAAAGAAGGATACAGCAATAGACCAAAACAATGATCAGAAGATAAAGATTTTTGTGGGAATGGCTAGTAGCATCAGATTTCCAAGGAAGTCCCAGCTCTGGTCCTAATACTGGCATGCACAAACAACCAGAAGGAGAACAATAAATGCTCATAAGAACTGGAAGGGGTGGACTGCTGGGTCACCTCCAGGTAGACTCAGTGCTGAGCCCTCAAAGCCAGAAGGCTCAGGTCTGCTAGCATCAAAGTGATGAAGGGAGACAGCTGGAGTGTGCATATGTATTTACTTGTTCTAGGACAAAAGGTTTGATGTTTTTTTCAATATTTAATGTGTTTGGAACTCAGCTGCCAGCACACAGCGAGGCTGAACAGAGAAAAACCAAACAAGCCAGGAAACAAAAGCAAAGCAAAGCAGGCAACCACCACAAAGTGACTAGCAGAAACAGTTCTGGTGAAGCTCACAGACTTGGCTGTGCTCTCCATAAGGTATAATGCCACTGAGCTCAACAGGACTATGCTGCCACAAGACTCAGATTTAGTCCTGAAGGACGAGAAATGAGGATGGTGTACCACATAACTGAGAGGACTTATTTTTCTACCATTTTCTACCATTGATTCATCTGAGCCATTCTGTATGCATACTCCCATCTTTCAGTAAAAAGCAGTTTTCAAAGCAAAACCATTGCTTGTGCTGCTATGCAAGGAAAAACCCAGATTATTGATGGCATACATGGGGAAGACCACCAGAAATGTGGAAGAGCTTAATGATACAAACATGGTGGAGATGTTGTCCCAAGGAATCCATTTTGCTACAGCCACTAAACATGGAAATCAAAACAGAGTCCAACTCTGCCCTCAGGAGTCCCATCTAAGTAACTATTTCTGAGTCCCAAAGTAGTTTAATCGTTCTCCAGAAAGATACTGCAACCAAAGGCCACATCCCTCCACCGGCATTCACTTAAATGCTTGAGGAGCAGTAACACAGGCAAAGTCTTTGGCTGGTGGAGCAGTGATAGTAAACCTCTACTTTCCAGCCCTAGCTTTAGAGCTTCTTGTGTCCCTTTAGCATGTCTGCGTACATGGCCTAATTTCCAGCAGGGACACAACTCCAACTGCAGTTACAGGTTCTAAGCATTTCTCTTCTCATACATAGCAAAGATGATCTCTCAGCACATGCAAGAACAGCGCCTTGTAAAATGTAAGTCCTATTTTGGCGAATATATAACTATATGAACAAGTGTAACTGCTTCACAGATGAACACAGCAATGGAACATCAGTACTTGAGAGCAAAACACTGCTGCTTCTACCCGGAACAGCACTAGAGATAGTTACCCAGGTACTTGATAAGTCACCCAGCCCTTAACTACATAAGAAAACGAAAGGCAAAAGAGGGAAAGGGGCTGTCAGGTCATTCTTTCCTACAGAGTAGAAACAGCAGAGACAGAAACAATATTTACTCAGATTAGATTCCTGTCTGCTTGGACACAACTAAACTCTCCTACAATGAGATGAGATACTTGACTCCTGTCCTTCACACAGACTCGAAAAACAGAAGCAGGCAACAGCTGAAAAGGGATTATTTCTCAATTATTCTTTAGGTAAAGAGCCTATAAACGCTGTCCCTGTGCAAGAATTGGGTGCAATATGGTAAATCCTCCCCCATTTCTGATGTGATAAGTGTTCACTCAGCTTCAATCAAACTAACCCTTCTACAAGCCTTCTGCTACCCAGCAGCTTGCTGTAACGCCGATTCTCAGACCCCAGGAGGAAAACTACCCTATAGAGGGACTCTCCTTGCTATCTCTAAAGGCAGCAAGTCCCACCACTTGGCATACTGGCCAGCACACATCCATCTAGAAATTTCCTCTGCTCCTCCTGTGGTAGAACTTACCGAGAACAGCTGTGGTTTGGGTTTGGTGCAGTGGCAGTACACAGTACCTTAAACAGGTGCTTTTCAACACAGGCTGCAAGCCTTTCACAGAACAAAGCAGAGAAACAGCATAGCTCAAGGCTCTGGAAAAGTAAGCCATAGATAATATGTATGATGAGCTTTAATTTTCCGGAGGTGGAAGCGCAAATTTCTCATACCAACAAGAACGAGGACTTCTAGTGAATCATTGGGGCCCTTATTAAATAGACAATTAGTCCTCAGTATCTCAAGCTGCTCCCAGTGGGCAAGCAGCCTTAATGCATCTAATCACTGCTTTGCGAGATCATAAGCAGTCTGCTGGCAGGGCGCAATGGGTGTGTATGAATTTGCTATCTGCCTGAACTGAACATACTAATGTTCAGCAGTCTTTTGTTTTCCTCTTCACAAGCCACTGCATGATCAAACACAGAGAAGGACACAGGAACTAATGATCAACAGTGAGGTGCCACCAAGTCTTCCAATTCATGGTCTCCTCCTGCAGTAAGGGTTAGATGCTTCAAGATGATTTTGGGGTCACGCGCTCCTTGATGCTGTCCACTAGAGCTCAAACCAGGTACACAGAGCCATAAGAAACTGATTCTCAGCCTTGCATTAGGATTCTTGCCTGGGACATGGAAGACAATGCTCTGATGAGTATGTCCCTCAGTCAGAGGAGAGCCTGGTTTCAGAGGAGTACTCCACTAGAAGACAGAGACTGCCTTCTTCTCCTCTTTCCTCACCTTTCTCAGAATACAGATGAGATATGGCTGGTGAGCCTCCAACTCTGAAATCATTCAAAGCTTCAGATCTCAAATTAGGTCAGTCGCCTGCCTGATTGCCTCTGAAGACTGAGATACTAAATACCTCTCCCCTCCTCAGGACTCACTCCTAGCAAGTTGAGTGGGCTGTTAATTTGGTAGCCCTATTTTCCCCAGGTTGTGCATTGGGATAACTGATCCGTTGAAACCAATTCGAGTGCATGGTTGCTGGGTGATTATAGCAGTCAGGACTACAACCTCAACCAATCACAGAATCATTTGGGTTGGAAGGGACCTTCAAAGCTCGTCTGGTCCACCCCCCCCTTGCAATGAGCAAGGACATCTTCAACTAGATCAGGCTGCCCAAAACCACATCCAGCCTGGCCTTGAATGTCTCCAGGGATGGCCCATCCACCACCTTTCTGAGCAACCTGTGCCAGTGTTTTACCACCCTCATTGTAAAGAATTCCTCACATGTAGCCTCAATCTCTCCTGTTTTAGCTTAAAACCCATCAACACTGAGGGTATCTCGTTCTTTACTTGAAGCAAGGAATATACCACCATGAGAACACAAACTATTGAAGCTATTTGTGACGGTTTGTACCTTTATTGCTTAAGGCCCCACAGGACTGAGCAATGGTGGTGGGTTTCTGTTGCCTTTATACACAGATGGTCTGATAATTACTGCTGTCTTCCTTCATGATACAAACTGTGCGCTTACATTCTTGCATTGAACTACACATGCAAACAGGCTCTTCCTGAGGCTGCTTGCTGCTAAATTGGTGGCCCTGGCCTGAGTCCAGGCCTCCATTTCTGTATGATGCCAGCTATTCAAGGTGCCTGGAAGCGTGCAAAACTATTACGTTGCCTCCCCTCTCCTTCCTCCATGCTGGCTTCAAATCAAATGGAAGAATAAATCAACAGCTAGATTACTGCCGTAAGCACACACCTGCTGACACTTCATGCAGCTGTAATTGCAATGGGAAAGCTAAAGTGTATCATCAGGAAAGCCAACTTAATTAAAAACAGTAAACATAACAGGATGTGGAGCACAGAAAGTAGCTCCCGTCATTCAACATGCCATGTGTCTAGATTGGGGGGGTTTCCAGCCTCTTGCAGACACATTGATGGAAGAAGTACTCTATAAGCTGTCTGAATAACAGCAAGAGAACATTGCTTTTTTATTGTTCTCATCTGGAATGTTTTTCAGGTTCTTGATAACGCACAATGATTATTATTATAGACTCACCACCAAGCACATAAGGGCTTACATTCAAAACCTAGATGAATACAACTGTGTGATAAATACAACAAAATTTAAATGCAGAGGTGGAGAAGTGTGGGGAAATGCACAGTAAGTTTATTTCAAAACCCATGAAAAACCACAAACAGAATACAATCAGCATTCTTCTCCATAATAAGAAAAAGAATTGACTGTTTCCATGTAGGGCAGGAACATGTTTTAAACGTGACAAATATAGCAACCATTCTCTTTTTTTTTAGGTTTACATTAATGTTCTTATATTAATTTTAGATGAAAAATTAAACAGATTTAATCAACATAAATGTGTACATGTGCAGCTGTCTGCTGTATAAAGTAAACTACTTTTCATGGCAGAAACATACTAGCCTAAAAGTACAGCACAACCATCTGTACATGCTGGTAAAATTAACTCAGGCCCTGCTTCGGATAAGAATCAGAAGAGGTTATAAGATGGCACTCCCCTATGCTTATTCTATTCTTCACATTTACCAGTAGCAATGGTTAGCATTTTCTTCCAGAGAAAGTTTCTATGCTTCTTTCTGGAGATCTTCCACCTGGTAGCACATCAGTGAACATTCAAACCATACTTAGACAAGGAACCCAATACAAAAAGTCAGTACTCAGGAAGTGGAAGCAGCTACAGGCTACCAAAGAGGAGCTCAGAAATCATCACATACACGAGTAGGTGTGAAGTTAGGAAAACCAAACCTCACTACAAGTGCAGCAAGAAGAGGTTTTACCACTACACTAGCAGTGAATGTATCTGTGGACAAGCCAGAGAGCAGCACATACTATTTACTCTAACTTCAGCAAGGCTTTCTACACTGTATTCCATGATATTCTTGTACCCAAGTTTGGACATGACAGTCTGGGCAGGCAGACAGCTAGATGGGTAAAAATAACTGGTTGGATGGTGGGACTCAGAGGGCAGAGGTCAACTCCCTAGGCAGTACTGGTAATCAGTGGTAGTACCACAGAGGTCTGGACCTGTCCTTTTGACAAGCATGTCGCTCAAACCGGTGACACAGTACCAGATTTGGAGATGGCACCAAACTGGGCATCAGTCAATGACCTCAAGGACAGGGCTACCGCTCAAAGATCTAGACTGGTTGGAGGAATGGCCTGTCAGGAACCTCATAAAATTGAACAGAGCCAAAAGCAAGGTGTTGCTTGTGGGAAGGACGAACATCTTGCTGGCTGTGTGGCACCTCTGCTGGAAAGGCCTTAGAGCCATGGTAGACAGCAAGCAACATGTGAGCCAACCATGTGCCATGACAGCAGTAAAGGCCAGTAGCATCCTGGACTGTGTCAATAGAAGCCTAGTCAGTGCATCAAGGGAAGTAACTTAGCACCTTCCACTGAGCACTTGTTGGACCACATCTAAAAAATACCCATTCAGTTTTGAAATCCCCAGTAAAAAGAATGAAATTAAGAAACTGAAGTGAATTCAGCAAAGGGCCACCAAGATACGGGCTGAGGCGCTTGCTCAATAAGGAGAGGCTGAGGGACGTGAGCTTGTTCAGTTTTAGGAAGAAGTGGCTTCAGAGGGACCCAAGAGCAGCCTGCTAATACCCAGGAGGAGGTTACTAAGAAGGTGGAGGTAGGATCTTCACAGTGGTGTAGAGTGGGAGGACAACCTCTGAGCAAGAGGTTGGACTGGAGGTTTCCTAAGAACCCTTTCCACCTGATCTATTCTCCAATTCTCTAACCAGAGTTACTCTATATTCCTCACTACCTAGAGTATCACACTGTCAAAAAATTCAATGCACAATAATCCAACAGGATAAGCTGAAATAATGTTAACACAATACCAGGCAGCATCAAAACTCTTTTCTTCCTCTAAGTCAGCCAACCCCCTCCCTACGGGTGACAACTTCACTCACCCAGTGACATCAGCAATGGTATTTCTATTGCTGTGGACACGTGCTTACCGCTCATACTCAAAAACATTTGTGCTGCCTTATAAATGTGCCTTGGAGCCTGGAAAGGAAAGGATTAGAAACATTCAGGTTCTAGCATCTGGAATTTATCACCTCATTAAAAGTTCCAGTGTGCTGGTAGCTAACAACAGGAGGAAAACCAAACAGAAAAGACCTGTGGCACTGGTCAGTCATACTAGGGAACAATGAGGGGGCATTCACTATTATTCTAATCAAACTACTCCTCATCAGCAAAACGTAGGGCAGCTTTCCCTCTACTATTTATTCCCAATTCAGAAGTGGAAAAAACAATTGGAGTACCTTAAGTGCTGCTAACATCTGCATACAGAGGAGGTGGTTTCACAATCTAATGCATTCACTATGTCATTATTCACATTACTGCCATGTAAGAGAAGTACCTTGAAAATCCCTTCCACCAACCATAAGCACTTCGGGTACATCTCGAATGAGACTGAGCTGGCTTATTGAAGTGAAAGTAAGAAGAGGATCCTTGCAGAGGATCAGAGTTAAGTCTGTTGAGACAGCTTTAATTATGATTTGCTTTATGTCCATCCGCACAAGGAGATGTATGATCTAATTCTTTAAGCAATGTCAGGGATAACCTGGCTTCCTGCTTTTCCAAATGAGAAGAATTAGACTCCAATGACTAATTTCTTTCTCTGCTTTATATTTATTTACTTATTTTTTCAGGCCACATAAACATTTTGCTGACACAGGAGAAAGGTATCTAACTGACAATATCTTGTGACTCAAGCAATTAGGATATGGAGAAATGGTTGGTTTAGTTAGTGAAGTAAGTTAAGAGCAGTCTTAGAAATTCTCTGTATCAACAGTAGAAGCAAGAAGAAGCAGGCACCTTCTAGGACGATGTGCCTACACAGAAGGGATAGGGCTTACGGACATGCCACTTCAGGGATGCTTTGGTCCAAGCATGCCACACTAGGTCTGTGAACTCACACACAGGACTTGGTATTTCTGAGCTGACAAGCAACCTTCTCATTATTGCACAAAGTGTCTCCGAGAGGGACATGACATACTCTCAGCATGGGACTGAGATCACAGGGAAATCATTAAAAAGTATTGCATTGCCAGGTTTCATAAGTCTCCAAAGATAGTCCCAAGACCAAAGGATAGACTACATATGTTAACTGGGTAGAAAAGGCTTCTGTCAGAAAACCACTGCTAGAAAGGAAGGGAATCTACTGTGAACTCATTCAACTAAATATATCTGCTTCTCATGGAGTGTTGCTCCAGAAATTGTAAGATAAAATAAAACCCATTTCACTACAGCACATCCCAGAGCTACATTTGCACAGAGGAGACACTCTCAGGATAAAGTTATTATGTTTTTAGATGATTTAACATCTAACCATATGCTAATGGAGAAGATCCTATTCATGCCTCCTCCCCCACAATATGCAGAATACTCCCTTCCTCCCATTCCTCCAGCGTCCGCCAAAAACTGTACCAAGCTGATTCAACACTGACTCAAATGTGCTAAAATGAACAACGTTCTGTGGGATTAGCAAGTTGAATTAACTCAGTGAAGGGTCAAACAAGCGCCAAAGCAATGGGACTTCGCCCAAAGATACTAAGATTAGTGTTGTGCATCTCCTCTACCTCCCACATACAGTGCAGGTAGGAAGCAGCTGGAGATCCTAGACACAGAAATTGAAATTGCAGAAACAACAGTAGGAAACCGAAGACATCAATGACCTTCTACTCTTTTGATGCATGCCCCCTTTAAACCTGCTGTGGTACCATGTATTCAAATACCCTCTTTCCCCTCCCTTCCATATTTCCACTTGTCACACCGTATCTATCCTCTGAGCTTCACCATCCACAAATCCTAATTGTCTGTCCTTGGCATTTCTTCTTCCTCACTTAGACTTGTAATCACAATAACAACAATAGCAATAACGTGACACTCATTGCCATTGCAACAATCACCAAGCACACACAGATCCCACCCCTTTCCCCTTCCTTTTTCCATTTACTTACACTATCCAGGAGATTGGCAATCACAACACTTCTGTGCAGTGACTCAGATAACAGGGTGCTGCAGTAACTACCACAAACACACACGCAGTCAGTACACAACAGTTTTGCTTCCACATGAAAAGATCTCCCAAACCAAGCAACCCACCAACACCATAGGCCCTCTCACAACTTCCTTCCTTCCAATGTTCAAAGCTGTGTGCAATTCCAATTAACCTCTTTGAAGGACTGGAAAATAAACACACTGCTTTTCTACAGGATGCTCCATGTCAGCGCACAAGGAAAACAGCAAGCTAGTTACTCAAAGGAAACTAATTAGAAAGCAACTTTGCGTGCATCAGATCTATTGCACATAGCGAGCCTCCCTTTTGTACCCTTTGCCTTTGCAGGACTCGGTATGTATTTACCTCTGACACGAACAGTCTGAACTAACACCCAGTATCCAAGTAGATACCCCTTTGTATTGCCAAGGGAGACAAACACTGGCTGCAAAAGCATGTGGGCAGAAACATAAGCAGAATATCGAGGTGATGATGAATAACACACTCCTGAATGTCAAAGTACAGTGAGATGGCACAGTGAGATTTTCATAATTTCATAACATCTCAGCTTCTTTCCCACATTGCAGTAAAACAAAATAAAGTGTAGGTGGAACCAAAGTCCTGTTATTGGTATGCAAAGAAAATGAACTTATTTAAATTCACCCATCTGTTCTGGCCAACCATTTATGAGTAATTCTCAACATTTCAGTCACCTGAAAGAAGGATAGTGAGTTCTAAGCACAAACACTTCCTAAGCAGATAACATTCAGGATTGCAGATGAATAAACCACACAGTGTTTAATCCTTTCAGTAAGCTTGCTTTCTCGCCTGGCTTCCTGGCTGCTTTTTGTCTCTGGCATTTCTATCCTGCTTCTGGCAGATGAAGTGGAGGTGGAGAAGAAAAGGGAGGAAAGTTCTTGGGTAGCATTAGGATCATAGTAATTTCCAATCTTTTAGCAAGGAAGAGCTTGCTCAGGGAACAGACAACCTAATGCTGCTACCTGCTTCTCCACTCCACTTTACGTTTTTAAGCTTATATTTATAGATGTTTACAACTATAAAGCTATACAACCCAGGTACAAAGTTTAGTGCATTTACCTCCTTTCTGCCCACAAATCCACAGGGAAGATACCCTCCACCCACACATTTCCTCCACCTCTTTGCTGCTGCTGTGGGCAATTTAAAACAGAAAACAGCAGTTCAGAGAGATCCTCAATCATGTACCCACAGGTCATTGACATTTGGGTCACATGGAAGCCTGATGTGAATGTAGATGCTGAACAGCCCCAATTTTCTCAGCCTGTCTTCATACGGGAGGTGCTCCAATCCCCTGATCATCCTCGTGGCCCTCCTCTGCACTTGTTCTAACACTTCCATGTCCTTTTTATGTTGAGGACACCAGAACTGCACACAATACTCCAAGTGAGGTCTCACGAGAGCAGAGTAAAGGGGCAGGAGCACCTCCCTCGACCTGCTGGTCACGTTCCTTTTGATGCAGCCCAGGATACGGTTGGCTTTCTGGGCTGCAAGCGCACACTGCCGGCCCATGTTCATTTTTTCATCAACCCACACCCCCAAGTCCTTCTCTGCAGGGCTGCTCTCAATCTCCTCCCCGCCCAACCTGTAGCTGTGCCTGGCATTGCTCCGACCCAGGTGTAGGACCTCGCACTTAGCATGGTTAAACTTCATCAGGCTGGCATCAGCCCACCTCACAAGCGTGTCAAGGTCCCTCTGGATGGCATTCCTTCCCTCCAACGTATCAACCGAACCACACAGCTTGGTGTCATCGGCAAATTTGCGTGGAGACCTCATAGCAGCCTTCCAATACCTGAAGGGGGCCTATAGGGATGCTGGGGAGGGACTCTTCATTAGGGACTGTAGTGAGAGGACAAGGGGTAATGGGTTTAAACTTAAACAGGGGAAGTTTAGATTGGATATGAGGAAAAAATTCTTTACTGTGAGGGTGGTGAGGCCCTGGAATGGGTTGCCCAAGGAAGTTGTGAATGCTTCATCCCTGGCAGCGTTCAAGGTGGGGTTGGACATAGCCTTGGATGGCATGGTTTAGTGGGAGGTGTCCCTGCCCATGGCAGGGGGGTTGGAACTCGATGATCTTGAGGTCCTTTCCAACCCTAACTATTCTATGATTCTGTGATTCTATGCCGCTCATCAAAAAGACAGTCATGCCACAGATAAGAAAGTTGTCCTGACTCCCTAAATTAAACAACACTATTAGCAAAGGGACAAATTCACTTTCAAAGCATCCTTGGTATTCTGCCTGATTACCTGCGCTTGTTCGAAACAAAGGGATAACTGTCCTCACATGGCTCTACTTATGTTTCCTTTCAGCATCCTGAAATAAGAGCTGTTTAAGAAGTTGCATTTTGTTTTCATTTGGAAAGGTCGCTTGGATTGAGTGGTGAAACAAGTCTGTACACTTTTGTTCATAAGGAGAAAGTGAAAGAGATGGAACATGAGGACAGATGGAAGTTTACTGCATCTTCGTTTTTAAATTAGAAAAAGTCTCTAATAAGTTATGGGAAAAGTGTAAGTAGTGACAGAACAACACTGTAAGAGCCTTCAGAATCTAATTCTCTCCAGCACTAGAAATCACAAAAAGGGAAGTGATGACTACTTACATATAATATGTAGGATATAATCCTTCAAAGTACCAGCAATGCTTTTTGGCCTCTGTACACTACAAAGGAAGAAAAATATGGCATTAATATTTAGATAGGACAATGTACAATTATAAACACAAGCACAGAGTATTTATACATTCCATGACTTTGAGAAATTGGGAAAGGTTTATATTCCCAAAGATTTCCCAATCCAGATACACACAGCGACTGGGAAGTCAGGACATGTGACTGGCAGTGTGCCCTGCCAGAGCTCAGATCCTTCTGTCTGTGAGGCCCCATAGCTTCCCCTACTCTCGAACAGAGTCAGTACATTCTGTGCAGGCCCAGAATCCAGCTGCATGTATTTCCTGGCAGAACTGCTGTCTTAAAAGACAGCTCTTAAGAAAACTTAAGAGCCCACTCATGGTCATAGTTACTTAAGAGACTTCCAAGGCACAACCAGTTTGTTGACACTAAGCATATGACTACCCAGTATATTCAGTAATTGCTGGGAATTACTCATCTTCTGAAGTCTCTGGTGTGTGGAGCCAGAGAATGAAGAACTCCTCCATCCCATCTCTTCTTCCTACAGCTTGGAAATATCTCAAGTGTTCATTAAAGTACCGGGGAAAGGAAACTGCTTTCTGCAGCCCAGGGGTATTGTTCTCTTTTGCAGACTGCCAGAGTATCCTTGTTAAAGGATGGAGACAAGGCATTTACTCAGTGTGTGTGTGCAGGCGACGTGGGAAGCGCACATCATTACAGGCACTGCCAGAGCACAGACGGCAGCTGAGAACAATAGCGGGGCTTAAAACAGAAAACCAGATGTCAAGCCCAAACTCTATATACAAGGCACAAAATATTTCTGTGTATCCCACTGACATCACTAGCATAAAATGCCATCTTCATTGCAGACACAGCTCCAGAAGCTCCACCGTAAGCTGCATTACCCCATCACACACAGCCAGGACATTGTGGGACACCTCCACAGAGGAATATCTTGCTGCGGTTTTAGCTGCAATTCCCTATGCTGCTCACACCTGACACCCGATGTGGGAGAGTGCTCGGCACACCGGCAGTGGCTGGATCATCCTTCATGTTCACTTGGCAGCTCACCTTTAAATAATAGCTTGTGTAAGTTTATTAGCCTCCCTGAATCCCAGAATACTAAATGAATCCAGTTAAGACAAAGACAAAGTGGTTTTAGATCCCTGACTCTCATTCCTCATGAATAAGAAAGGCTGCAAGCTCTTTAATGAGCATCTGATGAGCTAAATCACAGACAGATCAATTACAGTCCATGAAGACAAACTGCTCTGGATTAAATTGTTAAAAGCAGTACATGAGGTGGGGGGAGGAGAAGGAAGACACTTCTGATCAGTGCGAAAAGGCCTTTCCGCTAATACAACAGGCTCACACCAGTCTTCAAGATGCACCAGCTCCTGCTGAAAGGACTGGAGCTTTTTTCTTGGGATAAACAGAGTGGAATCTCAAATTGATGTCGTAAGTCCAGGAAATACATGGAGGTAAGTTCCATAACTGCTGCTGGAGCGAGTGGTATTCAAATAGCTATCTCCACATTTGCCCTTTTTCCCCTTTTTTTCACTTCCTTCAAAGCTTCCAACTTCACTACCCTTCCTTCCAAATATTTTCACCACCTGGCTGTTTCCTCTTACTCTGAAGTCAGAAGTATGCCAAGTTTTTCTCTGTAATACCCTGCGAATGTATAGGCGTTGTAAACCCAGCAGGTCTGCTGCCAAGTCAGTGTGAAATACTTCGGCTCTTCACCTTTGAAGGTTGCAGATCAGCAGGCACTGGCTAAAATCCCAGTGCCTGCAGGCTGACCCCTTGGGAAGCCTCATTTCAGAGCCCAGCTCAGGCTGGCCATTAAGTGTTTTTCCTTCCTGCTTCTCAACCAATATGAGTCACTGTTTACTTCGACAGCTTTAAAGCCTTCGTCAGTCTGGAGCATTCTAACTGATGTTTTCCCAGCAATGTTTCTGAGCACGTGGAGGCTGCGTACCCTTTACAAGTGTAAAGGAGGCATTTATATTCAGCACTCATTCTGCTCACCCTTCTCCGCGTACTTTAATCTGCTTTACAAGTTCTAAAATGAGTTGGGAAGATTCCTCCTTCCCACATCTCCCAAGTTGTAAGATTTCTGTTTCTGCCTCTTAATTCTCTGTTTCAGACAACCAATATGCTTACTGCTGTCACAAGAAAGGCTCCAGCGTGGGAAAGTTGTGCAAGAAACAATTTCTTTTAGCTTTACTGCACCAAAAGTGCTTCAGTGCCCAGACTTTGCTATTATATGGACCCTGGAACAGCAGGTACCAGTCCCAGTTTTGCCGCCTTTTAACATCCCAGTGCTACGAGTACTGCATGGCAGCTGTTTAGCTCTCCTACATGGATTCAGGCAAACAAGCCAGTGGACCTCAGGTGTGAGCAGCACAGCCAAATCCGATACACATGACATGTCAGACAGATTTATACACACAGGTCGAACCATCGCTGTCCCTCCTCAGCTGAAACTCCTACTGATCTCCATGGCAACTTTATGCCTGTAAACCCTGACATAAAGCAGCGGCTACTAACCACTGTCTCTTCTGTGGGTTAGCAGAGCTCACAGGAATTCACTGCTGAGAATAAGGCAAGAATGGCATTGCCTCTAAGGATCTGATTGTCTTTAGCACTCATGTACCAGAGAAATGAACAGGGTAGCCAGGGCATGGATTAGTTTTTCCCATCCACACACACATCCTCTGAAGTAGACTCTGATCATCTGTCTCCTGCCAAGATCTACATTATTCTTCTGAGTGGTACTGGCCTCTTAGTTAAGCTGATAAAGAGCCACACAAGTGTGAGAGGGATTGTAAGCCACCAGCACTGGGCTCACGCCCTCATGGAGCCTTTGGAGGATGATGTCCTTGTAGTTGTTTGAGACTATTAAGCCCTCAAGAATCCACATCTGGCAGTAACTCGCTGGAGTCCTCAAAACAGACACAAAGGGGAGATTACTCCTATCACTGCAATACAGTAGGACCTCAGACACCAGCACTGGTGCCCACTCTGCTAGCTCCTATATGAAGACATGCTGTACCTAAGAGTTTCTAACAAGTGTTTGCTCTGATTCAGAGAAAACTCCAGGAACAAACTCGCCAATGAAGTTTCAAGTTGACAAGCAGGTATTCTTTATTGCGGCATCAGGAGACACGGGGGATAGCTCCTCCTAACGTGTGTCCCCGTATTGTTACACAAGCTGTCCTTATATAGCCGCTGGGCATACATACACATTCATGAGGCTACGTATGGATTACATCATTTTCCAGAAAGTTCCCTG
The DNA here is from genome assembly GCA_039720435.1 of Amazona ochrocephala. NCBI lineage: Eukaryota > Metazoa > Chordata > Aves > Psittaciformes > Psittacidae > Amazona > Amazona ochrocephala. Next base: position 16,986,316 of record CM077885.1, on the reverse strand, counting down.
CATGAGTACAAAAATGTGGTGGTGGTCTTTGGGGTCGTTTACTTCTTCCAACAGTCTTCATCACTTCTGGCAGCCTTGGAAGCACGCGCAGTAGATGCTAATACCAGCTTAATCGGTTCTTTTACACCATAGACATAGCAATCATCCTGTCCTTCTACTTATCAGTTAGTTTAACTGCAGCCTATCCTGGACCCCTGCCATTCCAGATGCTCCTTATCCTTATGTCCTGTTCTAGCCTGTTTTTCTTACACTCATTTTGTACTAAGGTCATAAAGGCCTAAACTACAACGGTTTATCTTAAACAAGAATTCTCAGTACGTTCTCCAGCTGTACTCTATTTTTTTTTTCTGTGAATCATGCACCTCAGTAATTTTCCATTGCTACTGTTGCAAAGTCATCAAACTTAACATTACTTAAAATTGATTCTAAAGGTTTATATATTTCATTTTGTGATTTTGTGCCCCCCCCTTGTCTCAGCTCATGTCTCTAAAAAGCCATTTACCCATTCGCTAATAGCAAAAAAAAGTATGTTTATGGGTTTTAAACTGGCTTAGATATGGCCCTGCTGATGCTTTTGACTTTTCTAGAAGGACTCTGCACATTTTGCTTATAAGATTCCTCCTTCTATGTCCTTTAATAATTTGACACAGATACAAAATATAAGAGTACATTAATTTTTCAAATAAATGACGCAGGTCTGATTTGGTGTCCATATGTAATCTTTAGGGAATTAATGGTATGTGAATTAGACAGATGCCTGAATACATTCCTTAAGATTCCATATTTGGAAAGAGAAAAAAAACCCACAAGACTTGGTTTTCTTGTTTGTTTGTTTTTAAATACATCAGCATCTGTCTCAGAGCCTGTTTCCTTTGACAGACTGCAGCAACACAAACTGCAAGCTGTCCTTTTCTGTGGCCTCAGCATTCAATCAGATTTCCTTTAAGAAAGGAAACGTGCTTCCTGCCACAGTTTGAAATTGCAATGTTACCACTGCTAGTAAGAACAATGAGGAGGAGAAGTTACTAAAACATTTACCAAAGACTGGTTTTGATCATGCCGTTATATATAGAATGTAAATACATAGGTATGCACATGGCATGGGGGAAGATGGAGCAGGCAGCCTGCTCACCGAGTGTCAGATAGTACTCTACAGATCATTAGCTATGCTTTGCAGGGTTTGCAGAAATACCATCTCAAAATAGGAATATCCTCCCCATTGCACATAATTATCTTCCAGTCCACAGGACAATAAAAAGAAAACAGAGCTGATCAATTATGTACTCTTTGTAATCAAGAGAGCAGTAGATTCACACCCACTGCTTTTATTGGAGGTTTGGAAATTAATAATGGAAAAGTAAAAACAATTAGAGCCCCATCTGCAGACAGTAAATACTTTCCAGCAGGACTATAGTTCATTTTTGTTATGGGTACCAATGAGAAAGCAGCCAACAGTGGACAAATGTGTTTGTGGAGGGCAGAGGGAAGGCGATTGCTATCTGTATGCTGAAAGGACACTCCGAGTGAGTTTGTGACATCTGCTCAAAGCCACGTTCTGTAGGAGGCACAGGTCTGCTATTAATCACAAAGTCAATGAAACCCTATCAGTTAGCAGCAAATGAGGGTGAGGCTCCTTCTTTTAAGCCACACAAAAAAATCTAGATGATACACACAATTTTCATTACATATTACAGTTATAAGGATTCAAATAGGTAGATTCATTAGAAAAAAAAACCTCAAAAGGTAATTGACAGAGTGACTTGCCACACTGATGTGGCAGAAATGGCTCCTAGTATGCTGAGGTGATCCACTCAGTGCTGTTGCCTCCCAATCAACTGGGCATATGCTGCACATTAGTAGAGCACAAGTTGATCAAAATGTCATTCTTGTGGTAACAGCCTCTGAGGCTCTGCTAGGATTAATTCATAGATAAACAAGAAAAAGAGTTAAAAGTATCTAAGACATGGATGTCCTGGGTTCAGCAGCAGCAGTCATTTTTCTCCTTCTTGGTAGCTGGTGCAGCACTGTGTTTTTGATTTTGGGCCTGGGAACAGCGCTGATAACACCAGTGTTTTCAGTTACTGCTTGGTGATGTTTAGGCTGGCCAAGGACTTTGTGAGTCTCATGCTCTGCTAGGGAGGAGGGGAAGCCGAGAGGAAGGAGAGACAGAACACCTGACCCAGACTAACCAAAGAGGTTATTCCATACCACAGCACGTCATGTCCAGGATATAGAAACGGAGAGTAGAGACCCGGAAGGGTGGTGGGGGTGCACGGTGGGGGGTGCACTGCTTGCTCAGGCTTGATATTGGATGGTGGGAAATTGTATTCTTTTCCCTTGTATTTTCTCTTGTCATTATTATTATTGGTGGTAGCAGCAGTGATTTGTGTTATACCTTAGTTACTAAACTGTTCTCATCTCAACCTGTGGGAGTTGCATTCTTTCGATTCTCCTTCCCATCCCTCCAGGAGCAGAAGGAAGAAAGAGGGGGAAGTGAGTGAGAGAGCGACTGTATGGGTTTATAAGCTTAAACCATGACATGGAACAAGAACAAAGAGTTAAAAGTATCTAAGACATGGAACATCATTTCTGAGCATCACACAATCCTATTCCAACCTACATGCAGAACTCTGTCTTCCACACAGCTAGATCAAACGAGTAATTGAGGAAATAGGAAGGACACCACCTTTCTGACCATATGACTCCACAGCATCTGAGAAACAACTGGCTATACCTGCTGCCTCTGTTACAGACTGACTCTTGTAAAACTCACCCGCACACATCTCTCCCAGTTCTATTGGTCACTGCACCTGGCAAGTATTTGATGAAACCCAGAAAAAATGGGACAGTCTACAGTGCAACTCCAGGCTAAATAATCAGCTCCAGAGGCACATTAATGGCTAGGAATCACAATGCTTTAAGGGATCTGACCTTTAAAATTGTATCAGTTTTCAGAACACTATCCATTTCAGTGCCTAGACAAGAGCTGAAAGCGTTATGAGCTACAAGCTGCTCATTAGATGTGGTGCACTGAAACCAGATGGACTTCTGCATGCTGAAAGTTTGAACGATTGGATTTACAGAGACAAGAATATGAGTATACTGCTCTTCCACAGCCCAGAAAAGGGCAAAATATCATCCATTAGAGGCAACACATGCTGAAACTGAAAAGCGTAGCCAAAGGGTGAAAACATTTTACTAGAGAAAATACACTTTGTTTTAACCTTGCCTGATTCTATCTAAATTCATCCCTCCCCCTTCCCTGGTGATGCTAATAACTGAGGGTAAAAGCAGCCCATCTCCAAACTATTTTAAGAAACTGAGTTTGCAAGCCACGTTACCAGTGATTTCAAGGCATGCTCTTGTCACAAAAGACAGAAGCAAGTCTTATTAAAAGCCAGGATTATGCTAAGATATTTTTATTAACTATGGTAATAAGGAAACAGCAGGAAAGTCTTGTATAAAAGGATGCTGATCCTTTACCAAGCCTTCCCTCCCATGTAACCGTAAACAGGACAAAATCTATTCCAGATATACAGCCGTTTCATCAAGACCAAGATCACAAAGTCATATAACTTGCAGTATAAAGAATGTTTTTCATAAATTTCAGAAGGAGGTGTTTCTGGCCAGTCTTTCTGGGCTGTTCTCCAAGAAAAAACAGAATATTTCCCATACAGGATTCTTAGAAGAAACACCTTTTCCACTTTGAATTAATCAGTGTCCATTTTGCAACAGTGAAAATTTCAACACAAACAGCAATTTCATATTATTTCTTCTGCTGCTCAGAGCACATGCATTAATCGTCATATTTTTATTTTGAATTAATGTGGACTGTACATTAGATAGCCTCCCATCACAAAGCATTACTTTACATTTAGACCTATTAACCTTTCCCACAAAAGAAGTACAAACTATCCCTTGCACACAATTTCATTTCAGGAGCCTGACTCATTATTTTAATTCTTTTTTGCCATTATGCAGCAAATTGTAAATGCACTTCAGTCCTAGAACAATCGTTTCAATTGAATGTAATCCTTTCATCAGTCTCCAAAGGGGATGAGGCTAAGGAAAAACAGGAGACCCTCATTTTCCGTAGCTCACAATAAGACGCGGGGTGAGCGACGGACGGCTGGGTTCCCGTTCAGCACCGCGGACAGCAGCCTCCCCCCGCGCTCCGCCCCGCCGCGCTGGTGTAACCCATCTCTCGCACCACACTGCGCGGGAGGCACTGCACCTACCAAAGAGCTTATGGCATATGTGAGCGCTAATTGAGACATTAATAACTTATCATCGACTCATAGAACATCTCCAGCTGGAAGGGACCCAGAAGGATCAGCAAGGCCAACTCATCCACTCCTTGCAGGATTACCTAGTGCTAAACCAGATGATTAAGAGCATCATCCAGACTCTCCTTGAACTCTGACAGGCTTGGTGCTGTGACCACTTCCCTGGGCAGCCTGCTCCAGTGACTGACCACCCCTTTCAATGATGAACCTTTCGTAATGTCCAATCTGAATTTATCTAACGCAGCTGCATTCCATTTCCTCGTATTCTATTGCTGGTCACCACTGACTCACACTCAAATTGCCCAAACCCCCACTGACTGTCTTGGATGGAACAACTGTACCAAATCATCTTCAAACTGTTTGGGAAGCCATAGTTCTGATAATTATTGAAGTTGTTATGTGAAATATCCAGCTTGGACCTACACCAGAATGTCAAGCCAGATGCTTATGAAAGTGCCAAAGAGATCCTCAGTACCAGAGAAGGTCAAGACTTGCTTTACTTTCTTATTTTTACACACATAAACTCAGCAACATTTGCACAAAGCTAAAAGCTGGGGTTTTTTTTACACCTTCCTGGTGGAACTGACCCTACACTGGAAGTTCCAATGGCAGATTCGCAAGAAAGCATGAGGCATGCCACATATTGAAAGCATTTTCACCCAAGAAAAGCAAAAACCATTTGACATTCCATTGGAGTCTGCAGCTTCAAGGGGGTAGGGGTAGCCTGTTTTTTGGTTCCAAATGGAAGGAAACAGATGTAACATTTTCCCAACTCTGCTGGAAGCAGTTGATCTGTTCCAAATGATACTGGGCAGGTTCAACAGCTCCAAAATTGAATTTAGCTTCTGCAATTACTCTGTTTCCTTTCATATGTGCATGAGAAATAAAACCAAGGTTATTATTTGCATTCTTTAACTACAGAACAAGTCATAAGGCACCTTATAAAACAAGCCATAAAATAGGGTGCATGGGGAGAAGGGATCATTTGCCAGGAACTGAAAGGAAAATCATGCCAAGAGTGAGGATATTCACTATTTCCACCCTCAGTCTCATTAAAAATGAAAGAAAACAAATACTATGATTTATAGTGTATGAATATATAGCATATATATAAACCAAATACTATGACAGCAGTACAATTTTACTTTTCAGCCTCTAATGAACATAGGTAGCACTTCCAGCATCAGCATCAAGACAGAGACACCAAATGCACTTTCCTTTGACTAAGAACTGGAAGTTTGGTTCATCTCCAGCCCTAACCCTAGTAGGCACTTACTCCTCACAGGAACTTACTCTATCTAGAGTACTAGTAAGAGCAAATTATAGATTTGGGTTTCCCCCAGTTTTTCTAAAATCATGCCAGCATTCATTCCCTTCAGTTCATGCTGAACTGGCAAATTTGCCGGTTTTCTATGTACATTTCATTCTTCTTTTTACCATCCCAAGAATGAAAACAACCTTTAAATTACCTACTACTTAAATCCTCAGGGGCTGCCTTTCATCTCCCATAAGAGAAAAAACAAAGCAAAGAAAGACTGAGCAAAGGAAGATGGATTCAGAACTCAATTTTCTCAGTCATTTACAGCACAGACAAGATCGAGGTAGAAAAAGCACTGTGCTACATACAGATGCTAGTTAGTTAAGCTATGACAGCCCATCAAAGGCTGCAGGAAAATAGATTTCTCTAATGGTCTCCAGGACTCAGGGCAGTTGCTTTGGGAGTTCCTGGGCTTTGTTCTGTTGATGTTATGCATCCCCCACATGCTCATTTGTTCTGCAGAGAGCATGTGAACAGGCCAGAGCGCAGCTGCATAATCACAGCAACTCTTGCTCCTCTCTCTACTACCCTTATTTTTCATTCTTGACATTTAATCCAGTGATGCACACCTTCCACAGATCCTTCTTATGAGCAGTCACTGGAAAACAACTTATTTTTTTTACTCAGCTAAGACTTTTTCTGTTTTCAGAGAGATTTATTCCAACTCTGCAACTACTGGATCAAAACCCTTTGTGCTCTGAAGTCCTCTAAACATCTGTAACACTGAAGGCAGCGACTCCTCAGTCTTCAGAAACAAAACACAGAGTTTATGACTACTCACACACCCAGTGCAGGGAACGAAAGAAATCGATAATAATGAAATAACCATCTCAGTGCTGCTCCCCTGGAAGGTATGCAAGGCCAAGGCAAGTTCTCACCTTCAAGAGGTTATTCTAGAAACCCCTCATGTTTAGTGTTAGATTGTTGCTAGGAGCATCTGTTCATTTTAAATCAGATTAAACATATCATGTGTGTATTAAATAAATGAGCATCTGAATACAGTAGAGATTAAAGAGGTTACCTTGGAAACATTCTCATATTTGAAAACCAGTTTCTAAAAAAACCCAGCAACTCAAATTCCAGGTATTTGAGAAGTATCTACTTCAACATTGCCAGGATGAAGCTTTGCTCTTGCCCAGCTCCCACCTGCTTAACAGTGAATTGTCAGATGCTTACCTACAGGTGCCTCCATTAACAGCCATCATTACTGTGCCATTCACATCCTTACAAGGCATCTCAGTCTCTCAAGGGAAAAGCATGGATGTATAATTTATGGCACAAATCCAGTTTGGTTTAATGACCAAACCGCGGCTGAAAAAAACAAGGAAACTTCAATGTAGCAAGACAAAAATCAGCTAGACTAACCACCTTGAAGTAAACATTGAAGCTCACATAGGAACACAGCAGAGGTAAATGTGGTCTTGTCTGCAAGACTAGCTCATTGAACAGGGCTGCAATACTGTGGATACCACAATGCTGCAATATGATCATCTCCATACTGTGGTCCAGAAAACCATTTGCTTTGGGACTCAGTTCCTGGAATACCAGGAGGAGTTTATATGTTTGGGTTCATCCAGTCTAATAATCAGGTTTTTCTATTCTTGCAGTCTATTAAACTTCCTACTGATTGGCAGCAAACACATTTCTTTCTCAGGCCAAAATTCTCCTCAAAGAAAGAAACAGCAGAAGAGTTTGACAGGGTGCAATTTGTATTTATTTAACAAGTCAATGCAAGCTCTCAAGGGGATGCTCTACTGTGGCTTTTGGGCAGACACTGACCAGGTAGACTGAAACATCAATGCCTTTTAAATTAAACTAAGGACCTAAGCCGGCTCCTACTCAGACAGTCCAATAGTGACAGCATATGATTACTAAATTCCAGTGAGACAAATCCAACAGCTGTACCTCACAACTACTTATTTGAGCAGGAGGAAATACTGCACATTTGTCCTTGGAGTATTTTCCATGAAAAGACTGTAACAGAAAATAAATACTCAGTCCTTTCTGGCAAGTAACAATGCCTACTACTGGCAAAGCATTTTTCCAAATGAAGTAACTTCCTACATAAGACCATAACATTTGCTTTTCTTCTATTAGGAGCCTGGATGTACCTAAGCAATAAATCCTCAATGTCCCAGTTTGTCAAATTTCAACATAATCCACTAAGAGTGTTCACAAATCTCTCCACTTAAGTCAAAAGCATACCATAGAATTATAGAACCATAGAATAGTTAGGGTCGGAAAGGACCTCAAGATCAGCTAGTTCCAACCCCCTGCCATGGGTAGGGACACCTCCCACTAAACCATGCCATGCAAGGCTCTGTCCAGCCTGGCCTTGAACACTGCCAGGGATGGAGCATTCACAACTTCCTTGGGCAACCCATTCCAGTGCCTCATCACCCTTACAGTAAAGAATTTCTTCCTCATATCCAATCTAAATTTCCCATTTAAGTTTAAACCCATTACCCCTTGTCCTCTCACCACAGTCCCTAATGAAGAGTCCCTCCCCAGCATCCCTATAGGCCCCCTTCAGGTATTGGAAGGCTGCTATGAGGTAACCACGCAGCCTTCTCTTCTCCAGGCTGAACAGCCCCAATTTTCTCAGCCTATCTCTATATGGGAGGTGCTCCAGTCCCCTGATCATCCTCGTGGCCCTCTGGACTTGCTCCAACCATTTGGCATTTTTCTAAAAGGAACATTTTCTTGGTTTGAGTGATCACGTGAGTTTTTCCACATTCAAAATAGCTCCCTAGAAGGGGTGGGGAAAAATCTACCGCAGGTTCCAGAGGTGCCTGTTTAGATAGAGATACTGGATACACCTAACCAAAAATATTCAAATTATCTCTTGGTATAGGAGCCATGTCTTGGCTCAAACTGCTTTTCACCCCTCAAACCACCTACTTCTTAGCTTGATGAAGGACATGCTGGATGTGGGTGGCTTTCTGCATGCCTCCACTCTAGTTCCATCAGGGCACACTCCTCACTCAAACATCCATTCATTAATGCGGATTTTCTTGGACCCCATCAAGCTCTCAGCTTCCTCTAGTACCAGTTACAATGCAAATTTTCTAGTTATCACTGTTGGACCTCTAGTTACCACTCTTGTGGACTGCAGTTCATCTTCATTTTCTTTATTCCTGCTTGCAGATGATAGATCCTACTTGTACGTGAGGAAGTTACTTGACGAGACACAAAGAAAAGTTGGGATGCTGCAATGAATTCCACTCGTCCCTTTGACACAGACTACACAGACATCAAACATCTCTTTACCAAGGTTATCGCCTCACAAAGAATATCTGGGGTTACCTCAGGGACATTCTGCAACTGAGAACTGCAAGAGTGAGGTGAGGTATAAATGAAACATTCGCTCTCACTAAGATGTGGTCTACACTCCAAAAAAACCTCAAGATCCCTGCCTGGAGGTATTGCTATGGATGGATAATAGCATGAGATATGGCCATGAATGTTTAATTTATAAACCTAGTAGCTAGAAAATTATTCAACTAGACTGCAAGTGCTGAGGATTTTGATAGTGTCTGCCCACATTAACAGATGGAAGTAGCATCGATAGCTCAGAAACGAGCACAGACACCCTTGTATATTTGGTCAGTGTTGACAGCATTGCATAAATTGAACTTTTGGAGAAAGTTCAATCCCTGTGCAAGCAGTGGGAAACTCCAGAAGTATCCAGGGCATTGCTTCTGCTTCCACAAGACATGGCTTGGCTCATTGCCCATCTCTTCACAGGCCTGCCAGCTGCTCTTCCAAGCGCTATAGGGTTCATCCAGGAGGGTAAACAGCACCACAGAACAAAGGCACTAAAACAGCACCGTGGTTCCTACATTTTTCCAGGGCAGCTCTGTGCAGGCAAAAGAACCTCTACACTGCAACCACAAATAGAAACTCACGGATGGAAGAAAGAAATGCAGGAGGAGCAGCAGGGCAGAGAAGAGAGCAAAAGTATGATGTGTCCAGACAACCAGCAAGGTGAGAAAAGGCATAAAATCTGGTGCTAATTCTTCTTTTACCAGGGTGTACACTGGTGCTAGTTCTTCTTTTACCAGGGTGTACACCAGTTAGAGTTAGCAGGTAAGAAGCAAAGAACCAAACCAGAATCATACAGAGTCAACTCCTATGACCCCACCGGTGTAGTTTTCAGGATGTGGATTACCCAAGACATCAGAGCTCAGTCAGGTCATACCCTCTCCTCCCTTCTGCTCCTCAAAACCAAAACCATCAGGCAGCAGAAAAGGCTAACTGGAATAAATGGCACTGACTGAGCCAGTCAAGGCTTCTTCCCAGCCCTTTTCCAAACATGCTTGAGAGGTCAGAAACCAACAGGGTGGCCGCTGAGGACATCAGAGAGGCAGACTATGAATGATAGGCAACCATACAGGAATGACAGCATCCTGCAAAGGGTGAGGGGACAACTCCACTGGCAGATGATGGTGCTCCTCTCCTCCATGCAAGGCAGAAGTTCCCATTTTTTCACTTCCAACTGAGTTCCAAACCAGGAGCTCTTTCTGACATGGAAGCATGACACCATGAATTAGCTACAGCTCCTCACACTAGACAAGGGCAGAAATCTTGTTATCATCTTCCCACAGCAGAAGGCAAAAAGACCCCAACCCTTTCCTTTATAGTGTGCTTAGCCTTTAATTTGGGAAAGGCAAAGCCTGGCATCTCACCACTGGCAGGTTGCTTGCCATGACATTGTTCTTTCTCAATGGAATGATGAAAGTTTAAACATAGTAGTGCCAGCTCATGTCAATAAAGCCATGTTTCTCTAAAACAGCAGAATTCTTTACCCCAGTTTACAGACCCCCAAATCAGCCATCAGATACCAAATAAAGCCTCAGTCCTTCAAATATGTGAAGGAGACTCCATATATGAAGAGCAGCCTGTGTTACCGCCATTCCTATTCATGGTAGTGAAGTTTAAGCATGTGCACAAGTGTTAGAGGAAAGAGGTTAGGCTTTGCCCTTAAAGTTTGAAGATAGTAAGAATAGCAAACCACCTCTCTTATTTGTTTCCATTCAAATCCAGAAACATACCAACACATTTTCCAAGTTTGTAAAGGAATGGCTATGCATTCCCACATTTTTCTAAAGTTGCTTCCAGCCGAAGGAATAGATAGATGCCTTGCCATGAGTTGGGTCACATAAAAAGACAAAAGAATTGGAGCACATCTCTCTTCAGTTAGAGGAAAAAGACATTCTTGCTAAATTGCTTTCAAATAAACAAACAATGCACTTATGTCTGGCTCCTACAGTTACACAATGGCAAGGCTTCTAAGGAGAATCTTCTTTGTACTTTCAGAAAGGGTAATGTTTCACGATGAGCTTCCTCTCATTCACCCCTGCATTTACCAAGCATTTAGTCAGATGATTAAAAAGGCCACAGATCAAGCAAAGACCTCATTTTTTCCCTTCAGTGATGCTTACGGCTGCTGTTTCTCACTACAGTTCCAACTTCAAGGCAACATCCTAACTCCTTGTGAGGGATATTAATTCCAGGTGCTCAAAAAGCACCAACAACAAATGCTGTGATATCCATTCTCCCCCAGTACCATCTCCCAGTCTCCCCTCTGCATCCGCAGAGCTGCCTGGCACTGTGGAGGAAGGAGAAGCCTTTGGTATGAGGGAAAGATGCCACCTCACGGATCCGTGCTGACCTTTTGTTTTAAAGAGGGGTCTCTGCTTTGTCATTCCTGGCACATGACCATGCGACTTCGGGAAGAAATAGGAGCCACTGGACTATTAAATGATACTTAAGAAACACTTCTACAGTCATCCTCTTAAGCTTTCTTAGCTTGATTTTAGGGCCTCATCCAAAGACTGCTGAACAGAGTGCTTGGCCATGGACTTATGCTGATGTCTCTGGCTAGGAGCATAATACATAAATAAAAGAGAAAATTGGTTTGCTGCCATCAATCTTTATGCAAGTCTAAGACAGATGTTACAAGCAGTAGGGCTTTTAAAGGAGACGGCTGACCATGGAAGGTGCCAGTTACCTCACCATGTGCCGAGGTGCCACTAAAATCCCCAGAAAGTCATACCAGCAGCAGACTAAGGGGCCCACGTAACACTGAATAAACTCCTAGGCTGCCCTCAGTACTATTTGTTTTATGGATGCTTTTGTTCAGCAGGGCCTTTTTTTAATTAAAACCAAAAAGCCAGCCTCTTGGGGGATCTATTTTCCTTTCCTCTTCTGACTTCAGCACAAACACACTAGAAAAATTATAGCCACAGTACAAATAAAAATAGCTGAAGAACTTGCAGCTGTTGTTAATTTCCCAAGTATTCAACGTTGCCCATTTAATGACGGAACAATATGCTCTAGTTTCAGTCCTGGCACAAGGCGAGCTGAGCGGGAGGCAGATATTTTAGCTCGTGAGAATGCCAAAGGCAAGTCAGACTACAGCAAGCAGAGAAAGGGCAGGAGGACAACGTGATCTACATCACTGGACATCCACACCAAACATTTTCTCCTGCTTTTTCTTTCTCATATAAAACTATTAGTCAACTCACCAACTGACTAGACCAGGCTCACAGACTTACTATTGCATACAGGAGGAAAAACATGTGCCTAAAAAATTCATGAAGTGCAAAACATTTTTTACAGATGAAGAGCTGTTTTTTTTTCTTTCTATTTTAAGTATCAAGTGTTTCTGGTGTTAAATGCATTACACAGAGAGGTTTCACTTGCTTATCTTGCTGAACAAAGTCTTTAACCAAGTTGTCTATAGTCCGGATGAGTAGATCTCCCTTCTTTAGTACAGAACAAAGTAATAAAGTACTTGGTATTTGTAGGGAACAGAAGTGAAATAAAACATGCCTCTTAGGCTTGGCAAGGAGAATCTAGAAACTAAAACCACATCTAAATACTAAAAGCACTTTTGAAGCACTGAAGTCACATGCAGTAAAAATGCTTATTAGTTACATCTCTTGCGGCTCTATACTCCTTTGCTAAGTATTTTGTCATGCTTACGTGCTTACAAAGTAGACTGAGCAGAACTAGTAGAGACGATGCTTATATATATATATACACACACACACACACACAACATCCATGAGTAGCAGCTAAGTACAAAAGAAAAATTAAGACTAAGGTAAAGAAGTAAAAATCAAAGGCTCGGAAGTGACAGGGAAATTGGGAAACTGTTGATTACACAGAGCCTCTATTTCCGTTGGGCTTCATTTGTGCTTTTGTGCATGTGAATCAGGCGGTTTGAGGTCATAAAGGCAGAGCATTCAGCAGGTAGTATTTAGTGAAAAAATACATTCTCCTCTCGTTAAGGGCCCACTGGCAGTGCAAAATGTAAAACACAATAAGTAACAGTTTTAAAGAGGAGGAAAAAAAGAAATTTGTTAAAAGTCAAAGCTTGCAATGTTACCAAGACTCCTCTACTATGCTCAAATACAGTTTTAATCTACTCCAGGGAGGGGAAAATAAAAAACAAGGCCCCAACAACCCAGCCTTTGGCAAGACTTCCCCACCACTGGCCAAGACAAGCAGCACTATCCTTCCCTGCGAAAGCAAAGGCTCAGTCCAGCACTCCACAGATCAGACTCTAGTTCGCATCTCTCTGTCACATCAAATAAATCACTGGGTGAACACGACTGAGGTGGGGAAGATGGGCTGGGTTGATAACAGTTTCACATGTGGCCCTGTGCCTTCTTGCAGGTAAAGAATAGGATGAGTTGAAAGCAAAAGTGATCAAAAGCGCATATGCAGCAAAGCACGCCGCTGCTGAGCACTTAAGGGCAGGCAACCCAACAGCACTGTGCTCCTACCCTCAGTCCTGGGGTGGAAAAGAGCAGCCAGGTGGATGTGGGGAAATCTTCCGCCAAGGGACAAAGCAGTGGCGAGAGCTGTGGAGAGCCTGCTGGAAGCAGATCAGTCTCCAGCTGTTTCTCAGGCTTATGAGGTCTCCTTGGCCTCATCCTGCTCATAGAAGGTGTCTGGTCCTTCCTGCTTCCTTCCTCCTGCTGTTTAACAGAGTAAAGCCATATCCCTCTGGTGTCTACAAAGACAGCAATGATACAGCTGAACTCATTATTCATGTTAGATTAATTGTTCTGGCTTTCTGCAGCTTGCTCCCTGAGTGCATGTCTGCTCCTTTGACAAAAGATGCTTGTACATGTTAGGTCACATCACAGAACAATAAACATATGAAAGCATACAGGCACCTATCCAGTCAGGTAAAGACCTATAGGCTATAGTTCCCAGTGCTAAAAGACAGAGCCTTCATGGTTTGAAGCAGACGTGGCTGCTACTCAGCACTCTCAGACAGGGTCCATTTGGTATATACTTCTCTTAGAAGATACCATCTTGCTAAAACATTTCATTTTCTCTCCAAAGAAAGAAACTAGACAATAGAAGTTACCTTATTCAGTCTTTAAATTTAGTATTAGAGCTACCAATAATGTAAGCTACTGCCTGGGACACAGAACAAGTGCAGAACTAGGCAAAACAACACAAGCAAGAAAACAGAGGAAACATCTCCACAACAGGAGAATCACACACCTGACTTCACAGCAGCGCTGCTCCACACACTTACAACATGAAAGCGGTGCATGGAAGGGATGAAACCAGACCCTGGTGATTGCTGAGCTCCAACAACCCACTTCATACAGAGGTTTCAGAAAGAGACCTTAACTGGTATTGCACCAATATGAATGGACATACCTGCACAACAAGGTAGCATCAGCATCATCCGTCTGGACTCATATGCTATCAGTGGTACTTGTATGACATTTTGGAAACTGCTACTAGTTACTTTTACAACTAGAGGATGTTCTTTACACTTCAAGCCTAGTCCAGCCAGAAGCTTTCAGTGAGGCTTCAGGGCTTTCAACTATAGTACCAGGTAATGCAACTAAAGGGCTAACTACGTTTTTAGTTCAGTGGGAGGAGGAGGGGGGGGAAGAAAAACCCCACACTATGAAGCTGTTTTACCATGGTCATATGTTCATAAAACCAAAACCCTGCATCCAGAATGACTACATCTGTGAGATAACTCAATTACTTCTTCCAGGAACATCCACATGGACCGCTCTTGGAACAGTACAATATTCGTTTAAACAAAAAGAAAGGAAAGGAAACACCACTGGGAGAAAAAAAACCTCTTCACTTTGGAACCAAAATCAGTAGGGCTTTGCAGTGGGACGCTGTTGGAATTCTTTACATGGTATGTTTTTGTGTTGACATTTTATAACTCTGTTCAAAGAGAATGAAATGTCAAGCACTTTTGTCTGCAACCATCAGGCTACAAAGCTCCCCGTTCATTTGTGAAAGTCATCATAACCCCTTGATTCTAGCAGCTGGCCTTGGTGGGGGAGAGGAAGATCTCCAACGTGAGACTGACAACTAAATGATTACTAAAAATAACAAATCCACAAAGCACTGAGAGTCTAAGGATAAACATTTGGAAATTCTTGTCGTATTTCAGAACAGCTCTACCGAAGACTGAAAGGTCTAGCTACTGTAGAAAAGGCATTCCCAATAGCTTGGAAACATCTCATTTGAAACAGAACAGGCATCAGGAGACTAGAAACAACAGGATGAACATCCTTCAAAAGTTCACAACTACAAAGGTCAGTTGAAAGAAGCAAGGAGAGAAGTACATGGGACCAGGATACCTCTCAGGCTGCTGCCAATGGCACTGCTGAACATAAATGAATCACAGATTAATATCAATTTAAAAAACTTATACATGCAAACACATCCATCTAGGCGATTGACAGATGTTCTGCAGGGACAGTGAAACAAACCTAAACAGAGAAACAAGATCTGGCCGAGAGGGAAAGGTGATGATGCTGTGCTGTTTACCCAGTTCTGCAAAAGCAGAAGGGAAGAATCCATAAAAACTTACTAAATATTCTTCCAGGCTATAGAGGTACAGAAAGAAGTCTTGGTTCCCTTATTTGTACCAAATTACACAACTACTAGAATGTAACATGAAATAAAGAGATATTAATTCTTTTCTCAAGCTCTGTTTTGGAATAATTTCATCTTCTCTCCTATCCTCTCACTCACCCTGAGGTCATTTACGTCTCTCCTCCAGCATCAATGTTGTTCTAGCTGATACTGCATTTTTAGATTGCTCCAGTTGGCCAGATGTTTTTGGGAATGACTATATGCAGTGAATGTCTTAGGACAGTTTGAAATGCTGAAAGCTTTCCCTGGAAAAGAGTGATCACAACATCTTTACATTCAGCAGTGAAATTAAAAAGGTGGGATTTTTCAGCCTGAAAGAAGGAAAACAATGGAAGAGACAGGGAAGAGGGGATCAAACCTCTCAGAGATCTCCCAGTGTGCCCTGCTGGGTGTTTTACCATCCATGAGAAAGCACCAGGGTACAACCACCCTGACAGGTAGTCATGAATGAAACCAGACCATTTGCTATCCATGCAGGAATCAAGCCTTGAGCAGCACTTTGTTCCTTAAACAGAGTAAAACACCAGAGGATAATATATAAACAGTTGGTACTAGTTTAATGAGGGTTAACTACAATTTCTATACGCTTTCAAATACACAATATACCAATTGCACTGGCACCCTTCAAGGAACACTTAACGAACATTAGGTAGATAGAGGGCTCAGTACAGAAGGCTCCATGTGCTGAGTTCCATGAGATGGGCATGCTTCCCCACAACTAGTGAGGCAACCAGGGTCCTTGCAGCAGGGACATTTCGGGTCTCCTTTGGGCCTTATGTGGAGACTCCATGCACCATACTTGGCATGTGGGGTATAATGTTGCAAATACATTAGCTGCTTGTATTGCAGAAGGAGAGCATTACAGGCAGCCAGATGAGCCAGACTCATGCATAAAATGCAAAAACTGTCAGGTCTCCATGCACACAAGTCAACTGGAAACGCTCCTTGGGCGCCTGGGCAGCTGCCAACATTGCTGGAAACACTGCAAAGGATATTTACAGAAGACAAAGCCAGCATGTAAAACAAATTATGAGAAAGTGCCAATTTCTCAACTTCAAACAAAATGCTCACAGCAGCCAGCATGCATAAGAGCGGGTCTCTGGATTCACTAGCACTTGGTTGACTTCTTTACAGAGCAAATTCTTGGATTTGTCACTGCTGTTTTTCTTTGTCAAGAGCCAGTAACGTTGTTTTGCTAATGGCTTATGCAGGAGTACTGGAGCCAGCAGCTTGCACACTCGTTGTTTTTATTGCTCTATTAAAATGAAATGAAGCTGGTGCTAAAGCTTTTATAATCATTTAGGTTATTTCATTATGAGTTCAGGGCAGAAAAGCAGGCAGTGGCGTGTTATACAACTGCGCAGGCACAGTGCATCTGCCCCTAGGTCTAAACAGAAATCCATATGGACCAAAGGGAAAATGAGCAGTGGGAAAGTCAGTTCCCCAGAGTTTCTGCTGGTAGAAGCAGCTGTTTGCTGTGCTTAGCACCACAGAAAAAAATAAAGGGGAAATAAATTCACCAGAAGTAGAGTTTGATAGAAAGTATGTCAAGATGACTATTATGTTGTACTTATCATTGGTTGCATTTAGAAGCCCTAATGAGGAACCAGGACATTGCTCACAATCACTGCACAAAAGGGGAACAGGGACTAGCAAAGTCTAAAACAAAGGAAACAACAGAAAGCAAGGTGAAAACACAGAGTAAAAGCAATATTCCTCGCCATGACAGCAAGAGGTCTCAGTACAGCTGCTCAACTGCTGTCACATTCTGCATTCATGGCATGGAGTCAGCGGAAGGACCTGCAGAAGGGAAAGGGAAGAAACTGAAGGTATTTATTTAAAGCCTTTTCTAATGGTTAAGGCGAAAGGCAGCATGAAGGAGGCTTATTGAGGACTTCACAGATTTATCTGAAGATTAGGCCGGATTTAGCAAGAAAGACCTAGGATTGGGGCAATAGGACAGGCATGCAAAGTCTTATACTGACTACCTATGCATGTTTTCATCCAAGCAGCAGCAAAGCAGAAACATCTGGCAGCATCAGGAGCACCAAGGAAACATTGGGAGCACCAAGGAATCTGACGCTGGTTTCTTTTCTGATATTACATCCAAACTAAACGCTACTGTTCACATCCCTGTGTTTTTCTGCAAGTCTTCCTCAGAGTGTAGTGTCAACAGATACCAAGTACCCACAGTGAGTGCATGAGCCTCACAAGCCTACAAATATTTTTCAACCCTATCTGCACTGCCAACTTTGCTACCTGATTTTCTGGCCCCATCTAAACAGACAGGACTTTATTTTGGCATTAAGCTGTCAATCATTTCCTCTTTTTATTTTAAGCTCTATCAAGTAATATTCTTGAATTTGTAGAACAATTTTGGAAAGACCTAGGTACTAAGTAGCTGACTGGTGGTATAATACTATTTTCAACCCAACACAAAGCAAAAAAGACTAAGTGCATCCAGGTCCAAAGCCTCAGAATCTGAGTTTAGAGCTGGGATTAAACCAAGATGTCTACACTTGAATTTCAAGTCATTCATTCACTCAGTTCATGTCATGATGACTTTAAATATCAGATGTGCTTAAAAGAGCCCTTCTAAAAAACAAAATTAAAAATATCTCTATATTGATGAACTTACAGTTACTATAGGCCCACACTGGAGCTCATAAAAAAACCAAACCACTCACCAAGTAAGATCCATAGCAGCTGAACTTTGATTTACAATATTTAATGTAAGACATACTCACAGAAGCACTAGTTAACAGCCTGACTGTGTAACCTGCTCGAAACAACACAGGTGAAAGCACATAATCCTATTCTTTCTCCAGCAGTTTGTGTCCAGATAACCAAATTAAGGCTCAAAAGGACAAATTTTCTCTATTTATAACAATACTGAAATGGATACAAGTGACATGGATGCGAATACTAACAATTTGCAGATGATTTCCAGTTCCAAGTGCATGTCACCACTGTAACCACAGAGGTATCAGGGTTATACAAGGAAGGCAAAATGGGCACCAAAACATGTTTTGAGGATTTTCCATTCATTTCTGACTCTCCATACATATCCACGAGTGGTCAAATCTGCCTGCAGTTTCAAGGGCAGAGCATAATTAAGAGACTCCAACAGCCTGGACTATGGACTGTGGACTCTGCTTTGGCATAGGTGCCTTTACCACCAACTACAGCATTAACAGATGTTATACCATAAACACATTGGAAAATCCAACAGGCTCAGAGTATTAATGTGCATTCCTTCAATACAGGCTACAAAAAAGAAAAGACAACCAACAGGTCCCCCAAACAACCCCACCACAAAGCAAAACCCCAGTTTCTCTCTACTCTCTTCAATAAAATAATACAAACCTGAGCTTAACAGTGATGACCTTAAGGTCCTTTCCAACCCTAACTATTCTATGATTCTATGAAACTTCCCATGGCCTGAACCTCTTACCTGAAAAATAACTCAGCTAGTGGAAGATCACCTAGCTGGGGGATCCTGCCCAGCTGACTCTGGAGCAGTGTCTTCACACAGTCTTAGCTAATCTCTGGGGAAGCAGGGTGAGACAAGCTTCCCCTCTGACAGCAGCCCAGGTCTCAGCTCTGTGATCTTTCAAAGTCTTACACAAAGACAGACACACACCTTCACAAACACCACTGCTTTTCTTTCCAAACACACAAGGAATCGCTCTGACAAAAACATGCACAACAACATGTAACACTGAGAACCTAAAAAGCAAAGACACTCAACCAAACCAAGAGCTCCATCAAAAAGCCTCCCTTGAGAGGCACAAACACCCTAAGACGGATGTTAGCCACATTGCTTGGTACACCACTAAGACACTGCGGCACTACAGCCACAAATGTGGGACAACTATATAAACCAGAACTTACTCCTAAACAATACCGTGAGCTAGAAATGGTATGATAAAACTTCCATTTACACAGCAGAGCTCTTAGGAGTCAGTCATGATGATAAGCAGCCTTCCTTCTGATGCTCACAGAAGGGAGCTGAGCATTTGCTGCAGAAGCAATACATGTATCCCAACCGTCTTCTGACAGCTGCACTTATCCACTTATCCTTCAGGCTAAAATCTGCCCATCTCTTCCTGCAGGCACTCTCAAGAAAGCCTCCAAGCACTGAGCTTTCAAAGCTATGCCAGGCTAGTTTTTCTCTTTCTCAGTGTCAGCACAGGAGGTGAACACACACTAATTTACCCCTTGGCCAGCTGTATCAAAGGCAGTGAATCTTCACAAGGCATGACTCATTATGTACTTTTCAAGGTAGGTTTCATAGTCTTTAGCTCTCTGTTTTGAGAAGTCCTTTACTTCACTAATAACCTCATACAGAGCAAGTTACAAATAAGTTCCAGTAATGCTACCAGAATCCAAATCAAGCCAATGAGTTATTTTGTTGCAGTTCCTTAAAAGCTCAGAAATTAAAGTTAGGGTTGGTTTGCTTTTTTTAAAAGACCAGTTAGAGCTCTTTTTCCATATAGGAGAGCAATCCCAAATTTCCAGCAGATACTCATGACCAATTTCTCCCTTTGGAAGTTGAAGCGCATGTCCAAGTCCTTATTTCTGCTCTCCAATAAGGGCTTGTAGCTAGGAGTCGGAAGTACAGAGAAGAGCAACCACAATGAATAATGAGATGGAGCAGATACCTTTCAAGAAGGGTCTAAAAGGTTTGAGAGCCTTCAACCTGGAAAACAGATGCCTGGGTGATGGGCAAGGGCAAGGTTGATTGCACTGCTGAATGAGGCTGAGTACAAAGCTATTATTCAGCAAGCTGTGTAACATTAGTTTCAATGAATGCCTCTTGTCCTAGCAGGAAATTAGTTTAAGTAGTACTTCTTTCTGCAGCAGATAGACAAAATCTGAAATCTGTTACTGCAAGAAATTGCAGAAGCAGATTCAAAAGGGACTAGACAAATTCATGAAGGCAGATCCAAAACAGTCATTAAAGGAAATAAAAAGGGAGCTACACCCTTTGGATACATCTCTGATCCAAGGGGAGATATGTTGGAGAAGTATAACAGGAATAGACCTCTGACACTAGGCAGGCTCATAAGCTTTTCTGGCACAGCACCACAGTCCGAGATGGAGAAGAGGTACAGACAGACACTTGTCTCACTCATCTTATTTCTTTCAGCTACATATATTTCTCAAGGTGCAATTAGCAAGAGCTCAATTAATGAACAGTATGAGCAGAATAAGATTTTGGTCTAAATCTGAAGGTGACAAGGCAAAAAGCCTTTATAAAGGTGCCAGAAGCATCCTTACAAAGCAAGACAACAAAATCCTCTTTTAAAAAGTCCTCAAAGAAATATTTGCACTCCTCCAGCAGGATAAATTTAGGACACTGAACAGATTTTGAATGTGCTAGCTCTTGACAGTCTTTTTGAAATAAAACTAGCATGGCAGCAATATATTTTATTTCCTATTTCAAATCAAATAAATGAAATATTCATCATTCAGTATAATCGCTGTATAATCACCACTTAGTTGAGTTTTAACCACTGCCACATATCTCAGGGGCAAGCATAAAGTATTAATTACCTAAAACCCACACAACATGTATAAAATATTTCAGACACGATCTCTGACCCTACAGAGTTTGAGAAACAAACCACCCTATCCATCAAAACACCTTCTGCAAGTCCATACATGGGAAAGTTATGCAGTACTCAATACCCCATTAAATATTCAGAATCTCCCTATATAGCTACAGTCAAAGAATCCAAACTCCATGAATACACGGATTTAAAAATCCATAAACAACCACAAAGATGATTTTATGTCTACAAGACACAGACCATAAGATGTAACACAACAGCTCTCCAAGCAGGAGGAGCATCTCTTCCCACCCATACAGAAGTCCCATTCCTGGACTGAGAATTAGCCAGATGAGGATTTAGAAAGGCATCTGATTTTGATCAACAGCGCCCAAACATCCACATCGCGTATGGATGGGTCTGTGTGCTAGCTTATTCATGAGCTTTTCCTGACAGCATCATAATAAAGCCACAGAAAGTATTTTGGGTTTCAAGACAGATCAAACCAGTGGAAGACCTTTCTCATTTAAAGCCTTTTCTGACTAACTTGGGCAAGCATTTGGAAAATCACGGGGAATCCATAAATGAGATAACTTAATGACTACACTTTGCTTGGAGTTAGAATTCCTTTGAAGACAAATATAAAATCAAAGCTGCATGGATTTAAATAGGAAGAGTTTGGGTTTTTTCCCCTTGCAGAATGATGTATCAAAGTTCCACAATCAAGATGCAAGAGAAATAAGAGAGCCCTGCTCTGGGAAATGATGGAGGAGACTTCTCAATGATAATGCCTGTGGCTTCTGAAGGTACAACTCCACCTGCATCACAAGTCAAGCATTGCCTAAGGCTTTTCAGGCCAAGAGGAAAGTTGATGTCATCAAGGACATGAAACAAAAGGAAGGAGAGAACCCCAGAATTTAATCTTTCTCAATAGAGGTAATGGCCATGAGCCATGGGGCCATACTCTTCTATTGCTCCCCATGAAGTACGGTAGATCACATATAAAAACAGTGGTTGGAAAAATAACTTCAAATATATGAAGACATGAATGAGGTAACCGATTATTTCTAACATAAACTGAGGTCTAAAGAAATAACATGTTTTTTTGTAACTGTCGTATCACCACACTGGACTCTCCTCCACCAAACATAAAAAGCCAGCCCCATCACCAGGACTCATTATCAGCTTTGCTGACAGCCTCAGCTGAGGGACAAAGCACTGAAGAGGTAGAAAACTTGCACTGTGTATCCACCCACAGATGTGTTCTCTCCAGGTCAGGTCTGAGGCATATTTGCAAGGCACGTGTGTAGGCAGCTTGCTGCCACACTGCCTGTGCTATGTCTGCCTGATAGTAGGACAGAGAAGTCTTGGGGGATGTTGTAGCAGTATTTATGCACATAAAATTGTGATCACAGGCTGAGGATGCAGGTTTTCCTCCTTATAGTGTGCGACAGGAAACCTGGAGTGCAAATTCTACGTGTTGGTACAAAGAACTTCTGCATTGATGTTGCTGATGTGCATACTTTCATTTGAAAACTGTTTTTTCTCTCTTAATTTCACTGCATAGAGCCCCTGAATGGTCTGTTGTGGTTTAAGCCCAGCTGGTAACTCAGTACCATGCAGCCGCTCTCTCACTCCCCCCCTTCCTCCCCCCTGCTCCCAGAGGGATGGGTAGGAGAATCAGAAGAATGTAACTCCCACAGGTTGAGATAAGAACAGTCCAGTAACAAAGGTATAACACAAATCACTGCTGCTACTACCAGTAATAATAATGACAAGGGAAATACAAGGAAAGAGAATACAACCACTCACCACCAATACCCAGCCCGACCCAGCAGCGAACCCCCCTCTCTTCCAGGTCTCTGCCCTTAGTTTTTACATCCTGGGCATGACGTGCTGTGGTATGGAATACCTCTTTGGTTAGTTTGTGTTAGGTGTCCTGCCTCTGCTTCCTCCCGGCTTCCCCTCCTCCCTGGCAGAGCATGAGACTCAGAGAGTCCTTGGTCAGAGTAAACATTACTGAGCAGCAGCTAAAACCATCGGTGTTATCAGTGCTGTTCCCAGGCTGAAAGTCAAAAACACAGCACTGCACCAGCTACTAAGAAGGAGAGAAATGACTGCTACTGCTGAACCCAGGACAGGTCTTTCTTGACAACAGAGCTGCCAGTGCTAAATCAATCTTGATTTACCAGCCTTGTCCTTGACCACAGCAACGTAAGATTGGAAAACTGAAAAAGAAAAAAAAAAAGAAGTCCAGAAAAATTGTAAATCATTGGATTATTTCAAAATACTAGGAAAAAAACCCAACAATAAGAGCTGCGGACACAGAAGAGACTTACACAGGAATATATACATTCACCACTTCATGTATTAAACATCCAGTTCCAGGGCCATTTCATCAGTTCATAAAACTAACGTCTTTCAAAAAGTATCTAAAATTGCCTTAAGATTTTCATTAAAGAAAAAGGACAGCCCCAGAATCAGCCTCAGCATGAGTTCCCTACCCTAGCCTCTATCAGACAGGCAGGAGGTGAGGAAGGTATCGTGAAGTGGCACAGCAATGTCAGCAACACCACAGCCCCGTAAAAAACTGGTGCGTAGAAAAGACACTATAAATGCCCTTAGCCCAAATGTCATATAGAACTGTTTTACAACAGCCTTTAAGGTTGGGAAACGTATACAAGGCATTGCCTTCTCTGCAGCCTTCGCTGTACCACTTTTCAATCTCCCTAGTTATTAGAGAGGAACAGTGCTTATTTGAAATAATTCTCTCCAGTACTGCCACACTCCTTGCCTGGCTGTGCAATAACATTCATAACACTGCTATGAGACTCTCTCAATGAAAAAGGAGGAGGGAAGACAGATTTTTATGGGCTATTTGTTAAATATAAATATTTCTTATCAACAGATAAATTAAATATGTAGTGGCAGGTGAACTCCAGATGGTGCCAGCTTGATCTGAAACTAACAGAAACCCACTCCTATTAGGGAGTTGAGCACATAACTGTGGGGTTTTAGGTTCTGAAACATAATTGCTTCCTGCATTCCTGAAACTAAAATATATCTTTGTTTTCTTGGTATCTGTTAAGCATCCCAAGGGATGCATCTGCAGAACAGAGAGGTAAGGGAAAGGAGGCAGTAGCAATTGTCACCTTGCAGTAAAGATCCACCCAAACCGCCAATGCGTTTTTGCCAGAATATGGCAAATCCACTTACAAACCTCCCACCAGAAAGAGTTAAACCTCTCTGGCTCCCCTGGGAGCGAACGCACACCAAGCTGTAGGCGATCCCGGGAGACAACATCACAGATTTTTGTGCTGGCAATGTTTCTGTTTGTATGAGATGTCTAAATATAGGAGCAAATGCCCGCCTATACCAGCATCCTACCTCTATCAGGACACAGTAGCAAAATTTTGGGCACATCGCATAAAACCCAGCAAGTAGAAAATTACCTCCTTCTCCAACAGACCCAAATTCCCCACATAAGCACTTCCCAAGTCAAGGCCATGCTGTTTAACTGCAATCAAAAGTTCTAACATCTCATCCTTTTTTGCCTTAAATGTCTATGTTCTTCTGTCTCTGAAGGCGTACAACTGGAAGAAGCACTGTAAGCACAAGTCTTCCTCTTCAAGGAGTGTCTAAGCCTGAGCTATGGTGCAGCTTTCCACCTAGCTTAGTGCATTATTTCTTTTGTATTTTACACATTGAAGAAGAGCGATAATGTCAACAATTGACATAAATCAATCCCAGTACATCCTATCTCCTGCCAGCTAGGATCTCTTCCAGGAGATGAGTGATTCACGCTCAAATAATCCTGATGACATAAAGGAGATAAAACTGGCCTCCCACACCCTGGGTGAATGCCAAGCTTTTGAGAAAGAAGTTCCACTCTCCTCTGACCACATATTGTAAACCTATATGCTCAGTTCCTTAGCTTTCAGAAGTATTGAAACAAAACCAGGCTTTGAAAGCGTTGAAACTGTTTCGATGCGCTGTAGTATTTTTTTTGACCAAAACTACTCAGTGGCAAAACTTCAGACTGGCCTAGGACTGTATATTTCAATGAATGATTAATTGAAAGAAAAGAAAAAAAAAACCCGAAGAACCACAAAACCAACCACAAAACAACAAACAAACCAAAAAACCCACCCTCAAATGCAAGCATTAGGTCCTGCAGTATTTCACTGTACATGAACACAGCACTAAAAAAGACAACAATAAGTTAAACAGATTTAGTCAGCTATGAAAAGAGGTGGGATGAGGTGAAGACTTTTGTTAGCTCGTATTCTACCCAAATAAATATTGCCATCACTAACAGTCTCTGAGGTTAATGAGATCAACAGAAAGTCATTAAGTATACAATCCCAACACTAGTATAGCTCAGTGGCAAACGTCCAAATTCATAAATCAAGAGACTAGGATAAAGATGTCTGTAGGACAAGAGTCTGGACGTATCTATTGATCTCAGATTCAATACTAACAGGATGCACTGAACAAACACAAGGCTAGCAATTTGGTAACTCCACAAGGACAGGATTCCCAACCAAAAAAAATCTGTCTCCAGACCACTCATGGATTCATCCCATCTACAAGATGTCTAGCATGGGACTTCCAAAAATGCCCGTTTAGAACTCCACAAAAAGGGAGAGCTTGTTGCAAACCACGTGCCTACCTAAGCCAAAGAAAGTATTTACTGCAAAGTCGGAGCAGTTTCCTTATACTGTAGTGGAATGGGAAATTAGGAGTCAAAAATAGTAAGCTTGTAATTCTACCAGAAACACTGTACATGACTCTTTCATTACTTTCTGCCCACTTACTCACCTGTACAATGGCTATGCAGCTGGCCTGGATGTGACTGGAACATGCTACAGTGTATTTTTCTTACCTACTATGAAATCTTTCTGAGAGAGGCACCAGAAAAGCACCATTTTTGTCATTACAATGAATTGTAAAATTCTATTTCCCCATAAAAATCTAAGTACTAACTGTCAGAGACTTCTGAAGCATAACAGCCTGATTTGTTCTTTATTTGATTACTTGTGTTTGAATAAAGCATGAAGAAATACCACAAACGTATAAATAGGTTTAACGTAATTTGGAAGACAGATATTTGGAGAAGCAGTTACCATAATTAGGGCATATATCAAAATCTAGGGAGTCATAAAGGAGCTGCTCCTCCAGATCAACGTACAGCACTAAAGAACTGGGGGAGGTGGGGTGTTTAATACCTGGCTCTTCTACTTTTCTGCAGTAGAAGAGCCAGGTATTAAAGTCAGGTACATGATTTTGTTTTGCTACATTGAGTGCGCGTTGTAGAACAAGCTCCTGGCCATGAGCACCATCTCTGACCCTGCAGGTCCATGTAGACCTTGCAGACAGAAGCTGTACGTGGCACAGCAGCAGGATGCCAGCCCCACAGGCACTTCTGTGCCAAGCTGACACACATACAGCTCCTAAGCACTTGGCATCAGCTGGCTGCAGAAACACCTACCAGGCTGAGGGAAGGCCAAGCCCAGACAAAACTGGCAGATCTGTGTAGACAGTGAGATCAAACACCTTGGAATGGCTTCACAGTCAGGTCTCAGTCCTTCCTCAAGACCCACACGCTTACAACCCTTACAAGTAAGGCAGTCACCTTTGAGCAGATGTCCAGGGAGTCATTAGCAGCGTTCGAGTAACACTTACAAATGCTGACAATGAAATTACAAGTGCCATCCCTACCTCTGTGAATAATGCCACTGAGCTTTCCCTAGTCAGAATCAGGGAACCCAGCATCAACTGTCCCTTTCTTTACCTTCCTTCACATCATGTTTAAATGTTCTTGCTTGAAGGAAAGACTTTTTACAAAGGGTTGCTGTTTCCAAGCCTCTCTAAAGCTTTTTTAAAAGCTTGCTGCAGGAACATTTCAAAAGGAAACTTCTTAAAAGTTATTAATTTGGCTCCGTCAGACACTTCCAGACAGTGGGATATTTGCAGACGCCACTCATTTTTTTTTCCCTCCATCAGACTTGCTTTTGGAAATCTAGTTAACAGAATATATTTAACTGAACTTGAACCTTCATAAGAAATTTAATATCTTTACAGGCTATTTTTCTGGAAGGGAGCAGTTCATCAATTAGGATCTGAGTTAAAACTCCAAAACATGTAACCCATCATCCTCCTCCTCAGCAGTCAGATAAAGGGTACATTCCAACTGAACCCCAGGGATTCTGGGGGCAAGGCTGCATCTGAGGGTACCAGAACACAGAAGAATATAAACTCCCACTGAAATAAATCAGATTATATGTGCTGTATGAGGCACTGCCAACATAGACAAAAGTAAAGCAAAATTCTGTACAGTGTTTCTGCTCCAGATCTGAATATTGCCATCACACCTGTTTAAACTGTATTTATATACCTTGAGCCTTCTTATTTATCTGAAACTGAGGAATAATATTTTCCTTTGATCCTAGGCAGGAGTTTGTAGATGTACCTCTCATTAATATTGATGTAAATGAGATACCATCTCAGTTTCACTGGCTTTAACAAGTTATTATAGGACATGAATTTGGCCTTCCTCCTCTTTTCACTACTTCACACTTGCCCATCAGTCCTGTTACGATTATTCTCAATGTATCTGCACAGTTGCAAATTAAACAGTTTTCACATTACAGCAGCTCCCACAACAGCTCTCATGCATCCTTACATGCTCTTGCGCAAAAACTCTCAACTCACATCTTCTTCCAAATGGGTAGTTTGAGACTGAAAAATTAAGTCCATTAAGCACCTGAGAATTTATATGGCATCATAATAATTTCATATTACCCATGGCCTGTGGCTGCCCATGTTCTCTACAGTTCAGAGAGCTGCACATGCATCCCCCTCTGCCTACTTCCCATCTACATTATGCAACAACCATATGTTCATTAAAAACATTCCCCTAACACTCCTTTGCCCTAACAGCAACAGCAGCGTATTCCAGGGTTGCTACCCTAGTAAAAAGAGAAGGCATAAATACGGAGGTGAAAGGGTCTGTACACAGGGCAGCCCATTGTAACAAGGGGTCACCCACGCTGCAAACGGAATTCTAGGAAGCAGCAGGAAGCCAACCCCTCAAAACTCTAGCCTAACATACGAAAAGGAGAAAAAGCATGCAACAAAACAGATACTCAGGCAAAAGGGAAAAGATGGAAATCTGTATTCCTTTCCAGTAAATTGGATTTTTAATTATATTTCGCTAATCTGTATCCAACACCTAATTTCAACACATGAGAAACAGATTTACAGGGCACTTGTAAGTGCAGACAGCACAGCCTTTCCCTCAGCAAATAGGGGAAAGCAAAGAAGTGATAGGAGAGACAAAGCCCATGGGGGAAGCGGATGTGCCAGGGCTGAATCATGATGGGACTGAAGAAAGCCTAGAAGAGAAAGAAAAGTTGAAAGTATAGAAAAAGTTAAAAGCCTTTTTAAAAGAGAATTGCACCCATTCTTAAAAGAGAATGGGCACCCAGAAGCCAAGGAATCAGAAACTATTGCAAATCATGAAGTCAATAATGCACAAGAGACAAAAGTCATCCTAAGCCAATAACGGTGGAACGACGGTTCAGAGCAAGGCCAGGGAAAGGAAGAAACCAGGTCAGAGCTGTAAGTACAAAGAGGATTATGTGGCAGCTTGAAGATACAGTTAAACAGCTTGAGCTTCAGGCAGCAAGAGCTGAAGAGCTAATAAAGCAATTCAAAGTAGAGAATATGATGTGGCTGGAGTAACAAGAGAAGGTGGCAACTATACCTGCCAGGCAGTGTACGGGAGGGAATGTTAGAAACCCACAAAAGCAAGAATAGGGGAAGCCAGGGAGACAAAAAGGAAAAGTAAAAAAGAAAGCCCAGAGCAGCTGCCCAGACTCCAGCAGCCGAGCTGAGAGCTCCAGGAACATTTTCAGAGCCAGGATTGGCGTTCCCAGATGAATCATCAGCGCTCAGAAAACTCCTTTGCTCGCTTCCTCTCCCTTCCCGCCCTCTCCCGAGCTATCCTGAGCTCATCCCTGCACAACCTTCTTAGGGCTAAGAGACTGCAAGGAACAGCACCTATCTCCTCCCCATTTCTCTCTGTAGCTTTCAATTAGCACCACAGGAGCTCTTGCTGGATTTGGCTGCATCTGGTATTTTGTGAGTCACCTTCCCCTCTGCAAGTGAGGGATAAGCCCACGAGCAGAGACACAAATAGGAGCTGGGCTGAAGCACATGTGGTCTTCTCAGTCGTCTCACAGCAGCCCAAGAGGCTCCTTGCTCCTCACCAGGATCCTGGAACTCATCCAGCACCCCCCGGACACCTCACAGGGGGTATTGGCAACTTCAGCATGAATAAAAGATATTCTGGGAAGCAAGAGAAAGCAAAACCAGCTGAAATTCACGGAGAAGCAAACACATGTTCCCTCCTCCGTCATCTGCTCTGCCTACACATCGCACATCACCATAAAGATGCCACCAACAGCTAGTACAGGTTCATGAAGAGCCAAGACAACTTACAGTCGGAGCAGTTTTATACCTTTACCGTACCTGCATAGCAGGTCACGGCACACTATAGGGTAAGGGGAACAGGAACCAACGTGCCTTGCCAGGGTGGCACAGAGGCAACAGAGCTGGGGAGTCTCAGTGCCAACACTCACACAGCAGGCACGAAGTATTCACCCCACGCAACAGCCCAGCACCCGCAGCTTCTAGCACTTAATCACTGTGAATGGCTATCACAGAAATAAACGCATCTTCACAAGCTATTCTTAGCACTCACCGGAGAGGCGATTACCAAATTACCCGGTTGCATAATCTCTTTTATATAATCACTATGATGCTCTTCTCCTTATGCAACATTCAGGGCAACTGCGGCTAGCTGAAGCAGCTCCTTCCCCAAGGAGAGCTGTGCCAGCAGCACCATGGGCGGACGCGCTGGCTACTGGAGGTGCAAAGATGAGGAACAACAGCAAGAGCCAACTGAAGGCAACTGAGCTTTCCAGAAGCAGCGATATACAAACATGTGCCTTCAGCCCAGGGAAGACATGAGCATCCTTGCCCATGCTGCTCCAGAATACGTACAGAGCAGAGATCACCTGAACCTCAAGCTGGTTGAGACGTCAAAGTCAAAGATGCCCAGCGCCCTCCAGGCAGCCTTGACCCAGCACTTGGAAGCGAGATGTCTCCATTGACTTTTAATGGCCTTTGGAAGGGGCCCAGGATTAGGGCTTTAATAAAAATAGGAGGTCAAGATTACTAGAGAATTAAAACAAACTTAATCCAAATGCTCCTTACTTTGTGCCATAGCCATGCCCACAGTTTCTATGCACAGGAAAAGCCAGGTGAAGCTGCAACTGGGACAGGTTCCCACGGGGCACCTTGTGACGGGCATATGCATGGGGAGCTGAAAGTATGGGTCAGCATAGCCATCCTGGGAAGTTTCACCCACCAGACACTTTGGGGCATGCTCTAACACATCTCCTACAGCATTTTCAGGATCTTGTCCAATGCCTTGTTGGAGCACTTGCACATACCTACACAGGATTGCCACATGCAGGGTGTAGCAAGACCCGTTTTGCTAATGTTCACCATGGGCTTTAAGAAGTCAGCAGCAAAAGTATTATCCACAGTGAGAAGCACAGTTTAAGTCCTGGATTTCAGAAAATACAAGCTCCAAGATCCACAGATCACCTGCAGATCCTGGGACACTTTTCCATTACTACACTTCAAGTTTGGCATGAAGCTCAGCTAGCTGCACACTGCTGGCGTTATGGGAAAAAAACAAACTCTGAAGCCCCTCAACAAGGCATTAACACCATTAAAAACCAAGTACCTGGTTCTGTAAATACCAAAGGAACACAAGACAGAACAAACTAACAACTTTGATCTCAATTCACCTCTTCCGATTGACACTCTAATCCAAAGGAATATGCTTAGCTTTTCCTCAAGGTTATACAACTAGTAGTATTTGGCCATGATTTGGCACTTACTGCTTCCTGTGCTCCCTAGTTTCCCTCGAAACACAAGTTATTCCAAGCAATATGCAGGCAAAACCCCAGCCTTAGTGTGGCACAATACACTTTATGCAGGGACACATGTGCACAGGTTTGGGAACAGACACTGCTATCATTTCAGCTACAGAAAAAAATAATGAAGCAGCTTAACATTATTTTACACTATCTCAAACTATGGGTGACCCAGTTCTGAAGAGGTTTAACCCAACCCCATACTCTTATTACCTCTGTATGACAGCCAGGAATTGGGAGTTACCTTACTGGAAAGGCAGATCAGAGCAGAATCAAGGTCCCTTCATGCAAAACCCCACTGCACATGATGGTGCCTGTTACGACAGCTCTGCTGATAGCTCTGGACCAGCAGGCATCCTCAGCACTGCTCAAACCATTGAAAAATCATGATTCTCATTAGGGATATTTGTTTGGGATAGACAAGACAGCACTCAGGATTGGAGCAGCTCATGCCAGCCTTAAAAAGAAAATCAAACCATGTAAAAGTAGATTCAAAACTTCTGACACACCACTTCTCCCCCCTCCACATTTTTTTCAGGCTAAACAACTGGCTGACCATTTGAAAGCAGCATATTCAAAGAGGAAGATTTCCTCCTTTGTTTCAGACTGAAATCCTGTCAGGTTTAACAGCATTTGAACAAATGAAGGTGAACTTTTACACCCATTATCCTTCCTGTCCCAGATTGAGCCCACACCTCCAAACGTGGCAGGGAATTAGGTCCTAAGCTGGGAACCCACACTGTAAGAGAGCCAGGAGTGAATTCCTGGATATCACGCAAGTATTGAGATAATTATCTGTAGCGATGAGCAATACATTTTTCCCCCTTAGGAGCAGAAATGAAAGAAAACACTTGCTTGACTCATCCTTGCCCAGTTCTTGCATGAAGAGCTGAAGCACGCTCACAGTCACCCGCCACAGCAAGAACCGCCTGCACTGACTTTCTGCATTTACAGAGATATTGTGGGGAAAGCAGAAAGTAATTGACTAAGTTAACAGGTTTTCTATCCACTTTAAGGAGAGATTCAATATAATTGGGAGAAACAAAACACTGAATTACACATGGGCAATTCCCCAGGTAGAGACCCTTACACTGTCTGAATCATACTGCCATGCCTAAATAGAAGCTGCTGTGCAATACAAGCACTTTAATATTAACGTGCTGTGTCAACAATAACAGGACCGTACTAAAACCAGCATGACATAAACAACTAAGCTTCTCTGGTTAAGAAGGAGCATCTCTTGTCCAAAAAGGGAGAAATACAGACTCAGGCCAGGACACAAATCAGTCTACCTACCTCCATCGGGCATGCAGAAAGTCACAACTGTGTCAGCAAAAGTAAAACAGCACAAGTTTGCAGCAACTTAAACCAAGCCTGGTTTTGGTACTACAGACATCACTGGGAGTTTTATCAGGTTTTTTTGCTAATATACATTCCCTGATGGAGCTCCTAACTTCTTGAAGACTAAGTCTTCCGGACTGCAGGCACACTACCAGCTCTTAATGCCATGGTAGTACAACCCTGTCACTGTAACTACACTGCTGGCAAGATCGAGCTAAGCAGAGTAGGCCTGCTGGTCTACAAAAGCATCAGCCTCCCTTTGGTGGCAGTGTCATTGAGCCTCAAGAAGATGAACATGTGTAATATACACCTCTTACATCAAGCGTAGGGCTCTTGAAACCTGTGACGCCCTTGGTCTGCAGTCAGCCGTCAATGAGACCCCTGCCACATGCTTACATTCCTCTCATATTGATTTCATTACAGAGTTATCCAGTTCTTCTTAAGAGGGAAGATCCAAACAGACTGGAATGCTTGTAACTAGAAATGCACAAAAATACATCAAATGTACTTGCCTTAGCGTACTGGAAAGACAGATTTGTACATGTACGGGTTGCATACTTGGGGTCCACGATCCTCACCTCTAATTCCACCACTGCAAGACCTGAGAAGGAAGGATCCACCCTCAAAACTACTGCCAGCTATTTAGTTGCATGATGGCCATCAATGTCAGAGGTGGGAGACCAAGCCAACTGGCACACCATCATTCCTCCTTCAGCTGGAAAGGACGAGCTGCTTAACAAGTGCTTGAGGGCAGCCAGGGCTGGAGCCAGAGCACAATCCCATCACCCTGCTTCAATGCCATACAAAACCAGCCACTTTCTACTACTGTCATTGAACTTTAAACCCAAGGCCCAGATCACTTCACAAATGAGATGCAGCATAGGGTGCGCTGGACGACTGCCAGGTTGCTGTTACCCGTCAACCGGACTCAAGGACAATGGTCCCTGCCACGCTGCAGCTGATGGTGGACATTCCCCAGAGTTACAGCCTCCAGCCATGACCACTTCCAACCCCACAGACAGGAAAGGCTGGGGAGGTCATTAGCACCAGGTTCAGCATTTCCGATCTGACAGACACTTGGCAAGCAATGTGGGAAAATGATAAGACACTGTTTGGAAAAGTTAGTCTTATCTAATTGCGTCTTTCAGGGAAAAACAAAAACCAAACTTCACTTATTTTCCCTTCTAGCAGTGCATAGAAAAGGTCTGCGTAACTGCCTTCTGCTTCAGTACAAACACAGTATTGCCCAGGGACATGGTTTAGCAGTGGACTTGGCAGTGTTACGTTTACAGTTGGATTCAATGATCTTAAAGGTCTTTTCCAACCTAAATGATGCTATGATTCCCATTAGGTGACACCTAACGTATTGAAAGAAGCATGCTACCAAAATGTGCAGCCCTGCTCCAAGCCATACACTCCCCCTCCTCCCTTGCAGCAAGTTTCATGACACTACCACTGCACAAACCTCTGCTCAATCAATGGGAAACTATTCTCAATTTTTCCCTATCCAGTTTTGGTGGCTTAGTCATCCATAGCACCAGTGGGTTGAGCCAATCCTTCTCTAGCCACATGGTCGCTAGACCTGCAGGAGTTGGCAGAACAAGGGGTTAGGGACCACCTTTGCCACCTCTGCGCTGGATGACACACAGATTGCTAATTCCTTTCCTTTTAAATAACCTACCAGACTGAAAGCTGAGTCATTGAGAAAGAGGAAGAGATTTTTAGCTGAGTTATTTAAAACATGGGTTTAGTTAACACCTATCTAGCGCAAAGCTGAAGACGCACTTGAGAAGGCATTTTCAACTCAGCAGTGAAAACTTTTCCACTTAATATGTGAGAAACCTGTCAAGATACATTGTTCTCAAAAAGAAAAGAAGAGGAAAAAAAAAAAAGAAGAAGGCATTCAATAAAATCAGACTCCCCTCTCATGACCCCCTGAAATAACCATGCCTGGTATTTCATGTATTACCTTACTGATGTCAGGAAAGTGATAATACCCACTATTTAAGACCTTATCTTTCTCTTGTCTTGCAAGCGCTATTTAATGCTCAAGTTTCCAGGCTGTATTCCCAGCATTCAAACAGACCTAAAATTCCTTGCCCAAAAGGCACTACTGCGTCTGTCATTTCAGAAAGGCTTTGTTTCTTGCTAGTCAGAACAGAGTTTGTACTTGCCATAATAAACCCTAACAGGGTTTCAATAAAGCTTCCAGCAGAACTACAAAACCTGTGGAAACAGCTGCACTGCTGGGGGTATACAGCAATGCAGCACCTTCAGAAATGAGGCTCAAAAATTCAGAAGTTGCTAGCTTTCTGTTTTGTTGGGGTTTTATTTAATATACGGGTTTTACTTTATATCACAACAAATCTGAAGCACATTGGTAGCCACCTTCATTCCAAATTTTGTAGCATAAGCGGTAATCTGTTCCTGCCTGTAAACTCAGCCTACACAGATGAGCAGAGTAAACCTCTATATGTAGGCACACTCATTCCAGCTTTCCTAAGCCTCTTCCTAGTGGAGTAAACCAAAACAAACTTGCATTAAACCACAGGGAGTTTCCACTAAGCCTTTTTTCAGTGATTTAACTAAATCCATTTTCAAAGAACAGCTGAAGTCTAAAGGCTTGCTTTGGTCAAGTTTAATACATGTTTCCACACACCTCCATTAGCTGAGGGGGAAGTACCAAAATTAAAGAGTCAGATCACTTTCCTTTTACAGAGAACAGATAACAGAAGGTGCTAAACATTTCTGACTGCTGTAAAAAACATATAAACAGTTTTATAAATGCTTTTTCTCTTAAAAAAGCCCAAACAAATCCAAGCCCCAAAAATTCTAATACAGAGCTATTTGCACCTCCCCTTACAGGATGCAAATGCCACTTGGCCACTGTTCCCTTCCTGCAGTGAACATGAATCCATCTTCTCCTCAAAAGGAGGAAAGTGAGAAAAGTGTGCAGGCTCAGTCCTCCTGCCTGGAAATCACAGCCCATCTCGCTGCTGTCAAGAGAGAGGGAAGATCTGCCAGCACCAGTTGGATCCCCAAACTATAAATCCTAAGAAAGCTCTTTCCTGCCGTCACTCAGCAATGCAATAGCTGCTTTCCAACTGGCTGCAAGAGGGTAAGACAACAGCAACAAAACACCTCAAATTGTTTAAGCTGCTAAGCCTCTACATAACTAAAACTAACAAGTAGGAGAGTGCTAGTTAACACATCTACACTAACACCTCCCTTGCAGAATTTCTGGGATAGACTTTTACCCATCAGTTTGGACAGGATTATTCCTCCCACCACCCACTGACACAACACCCACAAGAGTTAAAACAGCAATGCAACAGCATCCATGAGCTTCTACAGACAGGGTCTTCATAGAGTCAATAACCCAGTGTGCATAAACATTCCTACTTTCATGGGTAAATACATTCCTATACATTCCTTCAGGAAGGACAGAGATTAAAGGTTTCTGTTATTTGCTAAAATCTCTCCTGTAGAAGTGCACTCACAAAAATAATACTAAAAACATCCACACAACAGTTACCCAGCTGAGAAGCTCTAGCCAACTTGGCTTTTACTTAAGCAAATCTTGTATGACAGACTGTCGAGAGTGCTTGAATTTTATTTCAGGATAACACACTTTGCTGTTTATATGACATGTCCATTCTTCTGTTCTTTTAAGAAAAAATAGGCACTTGGCTCCTTTGTAGTTATATTTTCAGATGAAAGATGTAAGAGGAGGACTACACTGCTCATTTTTTCCCAACCATTCAATTACCAGTATTTCTATCATCATCTACGTTATAATTCTCAGCAACGAGAAACCGAATGCGTAGAAATATCAGTGCTAGTATTTCCAAAAGTGATGAGCTGAATTTTGTGTAGCTATGTGGAAACCTTCATGGTGAGATTCTCACCCACATCTCACACCACCTACAGCAATTACCACAGGCCTCAGCTTACCTTAATACAGAGCACTAAAAAGCTTGACTTAAATATTCAAGCAGTTGCATTAGCTCCTGAGTTCTTCTAGACACACCATATGGGCCAAACAGAAGCTTAGGCACCTAAAACTATTTGACAGTTCTGCAAGTTAAGGCTACCCAGCAAGTTACTTATCCATAACAATAAAACACCTTCTTTACTACCACCGCAGCATAAGCAGGGTCCTCTAGCAGGCTTAAGCAACTCTGTAGAGCCTCCCCATCGTCCACTGAGCCTCTGCAACCCAGATCACCTCCACCCAGCACTTCCACAGCTTGCTGGGAAGAAAGCAAGCACTCGGTCTGAGAAATAAGCCACAAAGATACTCCAGTGCCCTCATTCAGGCTGAAAATAAACTCAGTTCACCATCAAGGGGGCAGGCTGCTTGTTTGGTTTTACTTTTGCTCCCATCCCAAAGACATTGCATTAAAGTCACCTTTAAGCTGAGACAGCCAAAGCTCCTGAGATGTCTGATGAAATAAAAGCAGAAAAATCTTGATATACAGACCCCAAACAGACATTACTTTAAGGACCTTCTCAAAGCCTTCCATAAAATTGAGAGCCAGCTATTCACAAAAACCTGAGACAAAACAGAGTCCTGTGGGTGAAACCATGAGCCATGCTAGCGAGCGAGACCCCTGGCTATCTGAATGCTGAAATCACATACCCCAGTAGTACAGGTCTACCAGACATCCAGGTTCCTGGTGAAAAAGGGCATTTCAGGCAACTGCGGTTAATAATACCCTGCTACCTCCAAGAAGCCAAATTAATTTGGAACAGACAGATGGATGAAGATCCAACAGCATTCATTTCTCCCTGCAAGAACTAAAAATTACCTGTCAAGTTATCCACCATAGAAGTTCCTCATTTTAGCTCATGTTAAACTGCTCAACTGTGACTAAGTTGTGAGCAAAACTCATGGCATCTTTGGCTTTTAGCAACAATTTCTTCTCCAAGCAGAATTTCCTGGGTTCTGGGGTTGGAGATTTTTCTTCCAGCATAGAAAGTCTTTGTGGTTATGGTGGAAAACCCTCATCAAACAAGAAAGCTCAGAATTAATATCCCTTTCCTACAACCACAGTGCTCTGGGCATTTGTGTAATTAGTGTATCTCAAGCTCTTCTGCAGAAAGGACTAGCACCCTAGCACTGAGAGACAGCAACTTCTTACATGTAAATCCTGGTTTGATAGTGATGCCAGAAAACACATGAACATCCTGCAACAAGTGTTTTGGGTAATTTAACCAAGGCGAATATTAAGCATCAGTAAACTACTGCAAATTGCTCTGAAGGATTAAATGGCTTTCCCTCCCATGCCCTCCATTATCTGGATAACAGCCAAAGCCTCTTGCAGATTGCTGAATGAAAAATATATTCCTCAGCTCATGCTCTGTTAAATATTAACTAAGATCATGTTGAAGCTGCAAACAGATTAAAAATAATCTTAACAACGCTATTTCAGATAACAGCCAGTATGGAGGTTAGTGCAGAAGACAGCAAAACTTTCAAATACCAAAAACCTAAACAACCAGGTATGTCCGATTCAGTTATTTAAACCCCAGGCATCCTGTTTCCTTTAGAGTACAACTCAAAACAATTTGTAATACTTATTTATGTAGCATCTCACTTAAAAAGGTATCCTAAGCACTTTCAAAACACAAAAAAAAAAAAAAAAAAGAAAATCCATAAAACCAGATGTCAAAATAAACATCCTAGATTAAAGGGAAGAAAAAACCCACTCTCACAATTAAAACCATTACAAAAGCTTAAATAACAGCAGCATTGGCTACATGCAAAGAGGATTTATGCAAATCACTCTTTTTCAGGCAGGCAGGATCTTTTTCAGCAGAATACACTTTAAGAGAGCAGAGACATCTAATCAAACAGATCCTGGAGGGGTGAAACCTTTCACACTCTAGGATGAACAAATCCCCTCTGGGAAATGCCAGTGCCTGTTTCATTTAATCAACATTTTGCCATTTGTGCTTTCTGAAGAGCAGAGTCAAGGAGCAATCGCTGGCCAGGCTCTGAGCCAGGTTTACAGCCAGGGTAATGAGACACAGCCCGATTAACTTGAAAAGAGTTCCATTTATTTACATTAAATGGTGATTTTGATCTGAGTGTTTTAATAGGATGATGCTGGATGACTTAGTGGGCAACACACCAGAAATCGTTCGCTTATGTAGGTGGCATAAACATGTAGTAAATATCATTT
Organism: Amazona ochrocephala; assembly: GCA_039720435.1. Taxonomy (NCBI): domain Eukaryota; kingdom Metazoa; phylum Chordata; class Aves; order Psittaciformes; family Psittacidae; genus Amazona; species Amazona ochrocephala. The sequence continues at coordinate 16,947,673 of CM077885.1, read as the reverse complement.
TCATGAATTACATCCTTTACCAAAACCAATAATTACACAGCTAGCGCTCCCATTTCCACATATGGGTTCGGTGGTATGTTGCTCTTTTAAGAAATTCATTCATTTCCTGTCTAAACTGCTCCATCACAGAGGAGACACAGCTCTCCACCCTTCTGACACCTTCAGCTAGATTGCCTATGGGCTTATATAGATGTAAGGCTGTACCTAAGATGACAAGCCCAGGGGCGCATCCCAAGTCACCTCAGCACATTGCCACTGCACGTGTCCTGGCAATGACTCGATGGGCACTCTGACAACGTGCCTATGATGGACCTGTCCAAGGGTGGCCACCGACACCCCCAGCCCCAAGGGCAAACCAAAGACCGAGAGACAGTTCTCCACCAGAACGCATCTGCGGATCTGCCTGCTAGAAAAGGAGCTGCTTTCCCAGCCCCGTGACAGAACTGCGTGGCGCAAATCTCCCCTCCAATTAACGTAAGCTGCTATTTTTTCCCCCTTTTTTTCTGCTGGTTTTTTGTTTGTTGGTGCTTGTTTGTTGTCACTACCAAAGCTGCACAACCGAGGCTTTCGGAGAAGTTCAACCACGCTGCCACGGCTCCTCCCGAGCTGATGCCGCCGCACCTCTACCTCACAACGCGCGTTTTGTCCACGAAAGGGTACTTCAAACACAAGACGCACCCTCCATTTACCCCTTGATGAAAGGAGCGTGTTCCGGGTCCCTTGGAGGGACAGCCTGCCTGTTAGGATGTTAAGAGCCATCCCGTGCCTCTGCGCACAGGTCCCGCCTTGCTCTGTTCGGGCACACCACAGATCATCATCTGCTCCAGCAACAGAACATTAAACAGAAAGCAAAGCCAGGTCGTCGCCGAGAGCCGCAACCACCGCACCCGGGCAGGAAAGCCTCCCCCGGCACCAGAGACGGGTTCTGCCCAGCACGGCCCCGCCGCTCCCGGAGCCAAACCCGTTCCAGCAAGGACGTTCACCTCATATTCACCTCAAAACGAACCCTACAGCACCACCCCCCGCACCCCAGGGCTAGGTACGGGCTGCCAGCTTCCTGCTGCCCCTCCGCCGGCAGATCCCTTCGCCCCCCAGCCCACCTCACCTCCCACAGCAGCGAGAGCAGCAGCGCGACCCCGGGCTGGAAGCGGCTCATCTCTCCTCCTCCTGCTGCTCCTCCCGCGGCGGCGGGGGGTTCTCCCCGGCCGGCTCAAGGCGCTGCCAGCGACGCCATCCCGGGCGGAGATTGGGGAAGCTCCGGGGACAGCCGAGAGGCAGCGATCACGACAGGCTGACACACAGCCCGGAGGAAGGGGCGGTGAAAAGCCCGCGCAGGGGGCAGAAAGACGAGGCGGGGCGGGGACGGAGGCGGGCTGACCCGCCGATCCCCTCAGCCGGAGCCGGGCGGGCAGCGCCGCGGCGAGGCGAGGCGGAGGGCAGCGCGGTGCCGGGGCGGGCAGCACAAAGAGGCCGAGGGCGGGGAGAGGAGTCGGCCCGCCCCGGCACTGCCGGGCGTCTCGGACCGGTCCAAGGAAGCCCTGCCCGGCCGTGAGGGGCAAGTAACGGGCTCCTCAATGGCTGGAGGGCGAGGCCCGTGGTGGCCTCGCTGACCGGCGGCCTGTGCCTGGAGGGGTCGGGCGGGGTCTCCGGGAGAGGGCAGCAGCCGCTCGGGGTGCCCCCGGTGCCGGCCCCGAGGTGGAGGAGCAGGCCGGTGTGGGCCTGGTAGAGCTCAGCGGAGCCAGCTGGAGGAGGAGGAAGATGATCGTCCCTTTCTGCTCCACTCGTGAGACCCACCTGAGTGCTGTATCCAGCTCAGGGTCCCCAGCACAAGACAGTCACCTGTTGGAGCGGGTCTAGAGGAGGCCATGGAAATGGTCAGGGCGCTGGAACAGGTTTTCTTCTTGTGAAGATAGAGTTGGGGTTGTTCAGCCTGGAGAAAAGAAGGTTTATAGCAGCTTCCGATACATAAAGGAGCTTGACAAGAGATCTGGAGATGGACTTTTTACAAGTGCATGTAGTGACAGGACAAGGGGGAATGGCTTTAAACTGACAGAGGGGAGATTCAGATTACACATTAGGAAGAAATCCTTCCCTGTGAGGGTGCTGAGGTGCTGGAACAGGGTGCCCAGAGAAGCTGTGGCTGCCCCATCCCTGGCAGTGTTCAAGGCCAGGCTGGACGGGACTTGGAGCAACCCGCTCTAGTGGAAGGTGTCCCTGTCTGTGGCAGGGGGTTGGAACTGGATGAGCTTTAAGGTCCCTTCCACCCCAAACCATTCTGATTCTATATAGAGACATGAACTGATCCATATTAGATGATGACACCCAGTGTACAGTGTGTCTTTTTCTGTGTAAGAAAGCATGACTTTTGAACTTGAACTGTAAATAGAGGCTTGTGTGTGTAGCTGCATCATTCCGTCTTCACTGTTGGACAGAGTGATGACCGTGACATCTCGTTAGACATCTTGTAGCAAATTCAGAGATGGGCTTGTCCTCAGAGATGTGATTGCACCTCTCAGCTTCAGACTGGTTTGCATCAAATAGAGACAAAAAAGAGGTATCAAAACCAGGAGGGACTTTCATGGGCTAACTGTGAGTGCACAGTGTTACACAGTGTGCGGGAACATGTTAAAGTTTAGTCACCTCTTACATAGAGCATATGACCTGGGCCTGAGAGGAAGTATGATTAATGGATGATAAAAACTGCCAGCTGGAAGCCACTCCTAAACTCCCCCAAAGTTCACTGTATGGAAATACCAGCCACCTGCTGACATTTCGCTGGGCAACATGGCATCGGGAGACTGCAAGTTTCTTCCTTGAAGACTGTAACAACAGGGAAGTGCTGAATGAAGGAGCTGTGTGGTGCAAGGATGTGCTAATCGTATTTTAATAGATAGCCCACAAAAGGACAGCGGAAGGGTACACCTCCTTCAGAAATGCTGCTTGAAAAGGTCTGCATTCAGAAGGAAACAGGAGAAGGTAAGAGTTTCCTCCCTTATCTATTTTGGTGTTCTCCTGAGGACTAAATAGCTAGCTCTCCTATACAGCAAGAGACCTCAATAAACTCCAGTCTCTCCTAAACTTAAAAAAAGAGACCAAACACAGGTGTCCTGCTGTTGTAACACTGGGAAGGGCTTGGAAAGGGAGGCTCAAAGCACTAGGACAAGGTAGGGGTGAAGCAAACACCTGGGCCACAACTATACCAGACACCTAGTCATGGGGCTCACTGCAGGAGTTGGTGAACACCTTCCCTCTGCTCTAGGATTAGTCCTCAGACCTTTATAAGATGACCTAGGGCTGTTACCAAGCACACTGAAGAAATAAAGGACGAGGGCAGGAGCATACCCTCTCCTCTGAAGTGTTAAAGGTGCACCCTGCAGGCTGGGGGTCTAAGCCTGCCCATGCAGTTCCTGTTCCTATCTACCAGACTGGTACAGGCCCATCACAGAACCATAGAATGGTTTGGGTTGGAAGGAACCTTAAAGCCCATCCAGTTCCAACCCCCTGCCATGTGCAGGGACACATTCCACTAGACCAGGGTGCTCCAAGTCTCATCCAGCTTGGCCTTGAACACTGCCAGGGATGGGGCAGCCACAGCTTCTCTGGGCACCCTGTTCCAGCACCTCACCACCCTCACAGGAAAGAAATTCTGCCTAATGTGTAATCTGAATCTCCCCTCTGTCAGTTTAAAGCCATTCCCCTTGTCCTGTCACTACATGCGCTTTTAAATAGTCCCTCTCCATATTTCTTTCAGGCCCCCATTAGGTACATAGAAATAAAGTCAGGCATCACTTCAAAAAGGCTCCAATTCATAGAAATACTAGAAGGACAGTTTTCAGAGCCCTGTCCTGGCACATGCCTTTATCACTAAATAGCCTTCCTGTTCCTAATTTCTGTGTTGTGTGACCCAGGAGGTGGCATTTTGGAGACATAACCAAGACACAATGACTTCTCACAGAGAAGCCAAACAGCATGACATATGCAGGGAGACACCAAGTGAATCTGAATGTCAGTGCTGAGCACAGGTACTCTGTGCCGCTGCTGTATTTCCTGACAGGGGTGGTCTGACAGCCCAGAGATGGGCAGAAACCCTGATAGTACAAATTCTGGGATGTCTGAGAGAGCACTAATGCATAAAGGAAAGGCAGGAGAGGAATCTGGGGTCTTGCAACATAAGACATCACTATCCATGGAGGCCATCAGTGCCTGCATTTTCAGCTGATGTCCCACTAATCCAATGCACCTAAGCAAGAGCCAGCTGTCAGATACATTTCAGTTAATCATTAACACATACATCACTAGCAAGTTTAGGTTGAGAACCAAGAAAGCATTAGGGTTTTTTTCTCACAATAAAAGGCTTAATCTGGGGCAAGAAAGGAAAAAAAAAAAAAAATATATATATATATATATATATAAAAATACTGGTTTTATCCAATAACAGATTAGCAAGAGTGAGATGGGAGAAGTGGGCTGGAAGAATAGGAAGCCACACAGCTTCCTAGCGCATGGTTTATTATCCAGGGTAGATAAGGGTATTGATATCCTGTGCTATAAAATCCTTTCCAGGCCAAGAGATAAGCTGAAAAAGGAAAACCAGCTCCTGACCCAGGAATAAATGGTTTCATATTTCATTTCAGTCATATCTTGGCTCCCTTAAGTGATGTCTTCTTTCATTTCCGCCTAGCTTCAAGGAACCATCATCATCCCTAGGGAATGCCCATTAGCTTTAATGGAGCTCTAGTACAAATGAACTTAGCCCAGCATGTGGCATTTTCTCAGCAAAAGTGCGAGTGGCAGCAGAGCCCCTTCGAGCTTGTCTAGGCAATAAACACTTTTGCTCCACTGCACTGCAGCTCGGCAGCAAGGCAGGCAGGGTGCACGCACTGTGCCGGCTTTACACAACACTGAAATGAGATAAGGCTTTTGTTGGAGGCAAGGTCCCTAGTAAAAAAAACAGCCACTTCCTTCCCATCCTGATTCCAGTGTTTCTTCAGATACAGTGTTCAAAGAGCTTAATACACCAGAGCACCCAGAATCTGCACGTAGAAGTAAGCATATATATTTAAAAAGAAAATAAAAATAGTTCCAGGAGCAGTATCCCAGAATGTTTAGGGTTGGAAAGGACCTTAAGGTCACATCTAGTTCCAACCCCCTGCCATCAGCTGTGACTCCTGTCACTAGACCATGTGGCCCAAGGCTCTGTCCAAACTGGCCATGAACACTACCAGGAATGGAGCATTTACAACTTCTTTGGACGGCCTGCGCTAGTGCCTCACCACCCTCATAGTAAAGAGCTTCTTCCTTATATCTAACCTGAACTTCCCATGTCTAAGGTTGAACCCATTACCCCTTGTCCTATCACTACAGTCCCTAACGAAGAGTCCCTCTCCAGCATCCTTGTAGGCCCTCTTCAGATATTGGAAGGCTGCTATGAGGTCTCCACGCAGCCTTCTCTTCTCCAGGCTGAACAGCCCCAATTTTCTCAGCCTATCTTCATACAGGAGGTGCTCCAGTCCCCTGATCATCCTCATGGCCTCCTCTGGACTTGCTCCAACAGTTCCATGTCCTCCTTCTGTTGAGGACACCAGAACTGCATACACTGCTCCGAGTGAGGTCTCATGAGAGCAGAGGGGCAGGATCATCTCCTTCAACCTGCTGGTCACCCTTCTTTTGATGCAGCCCAGCCCGTGGTTGGTTTCTGGGCTGCGAGTGCACACTGCCAGCTCATGTTCAGTTACTCGTTGAATTACTTATCATTAATGAAGCTCTATTTTACCTAATCAAGGCTTGCACTGCAGCTAGAATATTGACAATATCCCTTTCCTGTGGATTCTTAGGTGTTCCTCAATAATATTGCCATTATCCTCTTAGCAGAGGTGCCAATATGAACATATTTCTTTGACTCAGCCATCTCTCTTTCCTGAAACGTAAAAGCATACACTATTTTTGAGACTGCCACTCCTCTCCTCTATTTATTTCAAACTGAGTAACAGGTATAAAAATTCCTAGGGGGTACTCGCAGTACATATACATACATGTATTCCATTAGACCCTATTTATTTTGAACCTAGACTGGTAAATATTTTTAAAGACTATAGTGCATATAAACTGCTCTTTATTGAGCATTTTCTTGTTTATATTGAAACAGTTGTTTCTAATACTATTGAGAAATACTCAGTTCCACTCAGTGTGTGTGAAGCAGGTAACAACTTTATTATGAGCAAACAAATACAGTTGCAAATTCTCATTTGTTAAGAAAAAATTCTCATTTGCAACTCTGCATGAACTGTAAATCTACAATTTTGTGTTTATTAAAATATGCCACTATCTCCTTCATGGGCCCTATTAAGAATTAGTCAAATTCTTGTTTGTTTTCCAAACTCCGCATCTTCAGTGTAGGATCTACCTCAAATACATCTTGAGATTTTGTTTTATGATTGTGTAAATGGCAATAGCCTTTGTCAGTAAGTAAAAGAAAGCCCTTTTAAATTACATTAAATTCAGTAAATGTCTCAGCCCTTCAAAATCACCAATATCTGCTGAGAAACTACATTAGCATTATTCATTTAAAAACAGGTAGGAAAAAATATTCATGAATGCAGCAATAACCAGCCAAGACAAACATAATGTCATATTTCTGCAGCTTCTGTGGCTTGTTCAAAGCGCTTTCTTTGTGTGTGCTGTGTTTCTTAAAGATCCTATGCTTCTTTTAAGACACATGGGACGTTTACTGGAAAAAACATGACCATTTTTCCTAACTGTCTAGCAGTTTACACAAAGGTGTAGTCTCTTGGCAGAATAATAGTTAAATATAAACCAACTTCCCAGAATAAAGACTAATTTTTTTTTTGTTACTTGCACCAATAACTACTCATCATGACTGACTTTAAATGAAATTTTAAAGGAAATATTGACTCAGGACTTGCTTAACTTATACCAGTCAGTAGCATATTACCCCCAGTGTCTCCATCTTCAATAATTGTATCTTCAGTAAGAGTCTGTGGAGGTTTAGAGAGATGACCCAGACACAGTAACCCTCCCTCCAGTGGTAATATAAGTACTTATACCTCCTCCAACTTCATTTTTTGTATGGAAAGATATTATTGAGCTTCACCACTCAAAAAAAAAAAAAATGAAGTGTACCTGATTTGTATTTTATTATTCCAATACATCCAGACATTAATTTTTTGAATTTTCATTCATATCTGCAAAGTACATCAAGAGGTCAGTTTTCATAACTACTGACGTTAAAACAAAGTCTCTGAATGGAAGCAGAATGACTGCTTACTAGGTTGTACTCAGAGACCTCCAACAGAGGGTCCAGAGTATTCCTAGTCACTATATACTACCACACTGGAAATCTGTGGCCACTCCAGACACCATTTCCAAGAAAATATAATATATTTAACAGATATGCTGAGAAATGAAGGGTGAAGTGGTTATCTCTACACCAACTTACCTAGGATCCTAAAGAATAGCCTGCTGTTCACACTCTGACTTTCAGACTTTCTTGGCAGAGTCAGATATTTGTCTGTCATATTAACAAATAATTCTATAGCAAACAGTATTTTGAGGGGCAGCAAGTACAAGATAAGCATTAGTATTCCAAAGGACAAATCTTATTGATTAAACATACTACCCAATGCAACCAGAATAGCTGTGTCAATCAGATCAAATGCTTTTTTGTTCAGTTTTCTCAATCAAGAATGAAATTTTATCCCCTCAGCAAAGATACTAATGCTTCGTGTTAGAGAAGTCAGGAGCTCAGAGGGATTATTTTTTTCCCTACAAGATGGATCATTTGTAAATGCAAACTCAGTCCATGGTGAAAGGATGAACACTGGCTTGGTGGAAGGATTAAGGAAGGCTAAGTTCATTCAGAGTGTTGTTTAGGACAAAAGCTCAGCACCAACAACACATTTCAGCTTTGAATTCTTACTTGGGTTCGTGTTATTGATTTCAGTGGATAGTTAGAAGTCTAAACACATGCTGTTAGAGCTAGAGGTAGTCTGCACTACTTCAGACCACAGCACCGTAAGTATGAAACACTGTCAAATTAAAGTGGTAACTTTTCAAGCTGCCTTCAAACAGTTTGTAAGGAGACAGAAGAAGGTCTTCTGGGCAGATGCTCACATCTGCCAGGGGAGTACAGGGCTGAATTACATCTGTAGGAAGTCAGGTGAAACAGCCTAATGTTGGCCAGACAGAATCAAGATCAGAAGAAGTGAAAGATTTTGTCAGGAGGGTCTGGAAGCCATGGGAGGATGATGAGGCAGAGTGAGGTAGGGCTCTGAAGAGAAAGGCATGGTACAGAGCACAGCGACTACAAGCAGTGTGTTGCACAGGGTTGGAAATCAACTGAAACAGTTTCCTAGTGGTGATATGTGTACTGCTGATGGCCTGCAAGCCATGGAGTGGTAGTGCTGTGGGGCTGAGAAAATGCAGCTTGCATCCTGCCTTCGGAAAGTAACAGTCCATGGTACAGAGGCAGGGTAGGGGCCAAGGAGTTGGTAGAGCTTCTGCCCTTATGAGCAAGCACAGAACCAATAGCTGCTGAGGTTGAGTAACCCAGCTGTAATTTGTATGTATAAACATATAATGTACCAAACCACTTTTTGTTCCAGAGTCTTTATTAGGCAATACAGTAAACTGCAAATGAAAAAAAGAATGCTCTGGCTGAATGTCTATGCATCCCTGACAGTGCTTGGTTACTCTCTGCTTTGCTTGCCACAGATTTCTTCTACAGAGTAGACACTTGTTTTAAAAACATGGTTGTTCTCTCTAAGTTAAAATGAAAGGGATGAGGAGAGTAAAGGAGTGTTGGCAGAGACTTAAGAACTTGAACTTATCATCGTCAGGAGTATGCAATTTATACAGACACTGTCAGTGAGCTCTCTTTGAGCTCAGGAGTAAATGCCTGGGGAATGCAATTCCAAGCACATGGTGGCATAATGGAAATGCAAAGCCATCCCCTGTGGCCTGTGAGGACAAGCCCTCTGGAATGAAATAGTCTGAAGCACTTTATTTTCACTTTGTCTTAGCTCATCTCCCTGTCCATGCAGTGAACAATCTCTCAACCCCTACAGCAATCTCAATTTGTTCATATTGTAATGAGGTGGGGAGAGGATTAAGCTGTTGCTGGACCAAAACAAAACGAACACTGGATGTATTCTAGAAATCACAAGGGGTAAAATGCAACTGATGTCAGAATGACAAGAAATCAGAGCAATACTAATGGGGCATCTGATCTGTAAAACCATTTTCAATAATGGAAATTATGTAGGGCTGTTAAAACAACTGTGCAACAATGTTGTTTGCTCATTCTGATGTAGCAATCGTGGAAGGCCTCATGGGGTCAATCATGAAAAGGAAAACTCTTTAACCTTTAATCAAAATTCTTTGAGATGTGCTGTCTCCATCTACATTCTCACACATGCAACACTTAGGAAGTATTTGCCCACAGTGGCATCTCTATCCAGCTGTTCTCCCAGGTTTTACTACTGCTACTGCCGCCACCACCACTACCAAGGCTCCATACAAAGCCACAAGAGGGGATCAAGCATACCTCCTGCCTTCCTGAATATTCAACAGGGACTAAAACAGAGATCAGAAGGTCAGTGGTGGTAGATGAGTAACCTTTCCTTCTTACTGAGTGATGTCCTAGAAATGTGCCCAGTGGGTGACCCTAAGTACTAAACACTTGGTTGGTCTACAGTGAAGCGGTCTTGATGGTAGGGATACACAGCTTAAATAAAAGTGTACGGCAGGCAGATCTGCAAAGCTGGCTGGCACAGACAGCATGAGATGTAGCAGAGCCACATTGTTTAAACTCTGTTGTTTAAACAACTCATGTTGTTTAAACTGTGGACAACAGTTGTCCACTGTATGCTCATGTGAGGTAGTGAACTGTCAGACAAGGAAATTTCCAGGAGAGATGATGAGTCAAAGAAGGTGAATGGGGAATACAGGGGGTCGAGTGTAGGTTTGTCCCTTGGGCAAGGTTTCCGAGCACTTATCTCAGAATTTTCATAGTGCTAAACCATTCAAGCAAAAACACAGCGCTGATATGAGTGCTGGCACCTGGGTAGCTTTTGCTGTCTAAATGGATCCTGAGAGGCTGTGGACAAGAAAACTGTAGGTTTGCTGGAATATAAACAGTGAGGCTATTTCTATGTCAAGAGTGAAGAAAGAAGCCCAATGGATTATAGATTCAATAGGTGTAAGAGCTCTTGAGTGAAGATACTGCATAGTGGGCTTTTTTCACCCTTTAAAGGAATATCTCCAGCCATCTGGTGTACCTTCTTCAGGAAACCTGAGGACCAGAAAAAAGAATTTCTTGCCGACAATAAGGCCCTGCATGAGGAAACTACCTTGGTTTTCTCTAGGTGTGCATACTGCTTATCACATAAATCAAGCTGACTCCTCTAGCTGAAGAGTATCAGTTCACTAACTTAAGATGCATTCTGTCAGTCTGGTTTACTGTGTAAATCTAAATGTAAGGACATAGTAAACAGTAAAGTCCACTGAAGCCAGTGATTTATTATTTGCTTGGCCTTAACAAGCCTCTAATGCTGTTCAGTGTGGACAAACCTCTCACAGCTACCTAAACTCCACTACAGTGTTTATTGTCTGAGACTCTCCTTCCTGGTTGTTCTGAACCACTGCAGTGTGCTGTTCGTTGTTAAATAACTTTCAAGTAGCTTCATTTTCAACTACACTAGATTTTTTATTAGCACGGCTTGCCTTATGTTAGCAACATTTGCCCTGCCCTCAGTCAATTTCAAGTCCAATCATTCAAGTCAGCATTTGTGCTCCCATGCCCGTTTCTTGTAATGCTCCTTCTTCCAGCTAGCCCACCCTTGAGAAACCACATCATGAGCATGCTCTGTGATGTCCTTATGTTTTATGAGGGGAGGTTTGGATTTTCTAAGCTTGCTGATACCAAAGAAGAGGCAATATGTGCCCAACTGCAGAAATAAAGCTGTTTATTGAGCACAGGGCCCAGGATGTGGTGGGGCTAAATAACACTTCTGGGATACAGGGATGGAAAAAAAGCAGTCCTACCAAACACCAGGGGCAGCTGATAATCTTACATGGCACTCTATAGCAACCACTGCTACACAATGCTGTATACTAAGATGGGCATGTATCTCGTTAGTGTTTCTCAGATAGTAAGGATTATGTGACATTCAAATAGAGATATCCCAGGAGCACTAGCTGGTGAAATATTTGAGGTAGAAACTGCTGCAGCCACTCAGAAATGGTACAAACACAAGATGGGTTCCTCCAAAAGAAAGAAAATGTTTCCCTGTTCATTGCCCCAAGTATTTCCATCCTAAGTCATCCCATTCATTTCTCCCTCCTTTCTTTTCAAAATAGTAACTGACTGCATAAAGGAGGAAGAAAACAGCAAATCTGAAGTGTCCCAATACCTTTAAGATGACAGCTATAATGCAGCCATAGCCCAAAAAATAACAAAACTGTTCTACAATCAGTGCAAAACACGATTCATTCCCAGGTGCATTTTTAGACAGATAGATTGAATTTTTAGTAACAAACAGCAAAGCACACAAAAGAGCAGAAAATAAGTTTAAAACAATAACAGTTTCCACATTGAAAAATGGATCCAAAAGAGAGTCTCTTTGGGCTGCAGCTGTGTTAAAAATTGCTTGAGGAGAAAGAGTTATGGTGTGATACAGAATTGTGACAAATTGCTCCCACATATAGCAGGAGTGTTGGAGTCCTACAGTTCAGTGTAACAATCTTTACACACCCATGCATTTGATAGTGAAGTGACAAGCAGCTGAGTATCAACAAGCCGAAAAGCAATACAGCTTTTGCCAGTGGAGCCAGCAGTTCAGTTTACCATACACACAGCAGAGCTATACACAGCAGCAAATGGCCCTGTCAACACCAATTATTTACTAATTATTATCTAGGTATTATTAATAACAGACATTGCTTTGCCTTTTGCAGGGATTCTGCCTGCAAAGAAAGATGCAGTTTCCAAGGTAAACTGCTTCTGGACTCTACTTCGGATGAATATGCATTATCCTCTTGTCCATTTTAGTGGTGGTGGGAGCTATTTACAGGAACAATAGGACTGTCAGGAGAAAATGTCCTTCTTAAGGAGACATTAGTCTGCTTTTCACTGTCCAAAAATAACCACCCAGTTTTAAGGGCAAGCATAAGAAGACTGAACCAGCCAGTATTCATGCAGCAGCTCAGCCTCAAAGTATTACACTGTGACTAGAAAGAGTCAGAGTCAAGATGTTTGTTGTAGATGAGACTGGTAACATACATCACCATTCCTGTCTGCTGTATTCATAGCTCTCATGAATGAGAGACCTTGGGCCTATGCTATGATATGGAGAGCAAGATCTCTGCTTCTTGCAATCTCTAAAGCTCAGGATAAGATATTCTTTTTATGTCAGGCTTGAGAGTTCACAGTACTGATGGCCTTAAGGTAGAAATATCCTTGCTGTCAGTAAATGGTATTACTTCATTACTAACTAGATTCCTATGCATTTCAAATGGAATGTGAAATCTCAGTTAAAAATAAAGCAGTGGAATTATTATATATCTAGTTGAAATAACTGATCACTTGGTCTTGTTGCATCCTAATAGGATACCATCAGACCTATAATTGTATTAGTTTAAACTGAGTAGCTCTAATAGCTGTCTTTTCACCCAGCCAGTCTTACTGAAGGAAATAAAGACAAACACAGCATGTTACAGTGCTTTTTCAGATCACTAGACCAACCTAATCTAATTTATGCTGGCAACCTTTAATTTTAACTAGGTCAATTCACTCTGTGAAACCACGGAGAAAACTACCCTGACAATGCAAAATTATAAAGTATTCAAAACAATACGAGTCTGAAATTGCAAGTAGGAGAACAGAGCGAAGGTAGCCACAGTGGAAAATACTGTGTGAAGCTGCTACAGGAAAGAAAACTCACTTTAGGAAAGAAAATATCATTTACTCTCATTGGGTGAGATCCAGCAAGCTATAGAAGTCAGCACGGGATCTTTGTCTTGGTTTCAGCGGGCTCTGGCTCAGAGCCATTGCTTCTCACAGTTCAGAGAATCAATTTGGTTCTTCAGCTCTGGAAACTGAATGGAAAATACTTATTTTGGTAACCCTGTTTGACTAATTCGAGGATGTTTTGGACGACTGCATGCAAGCCACCTTTAGTAAAGCTCAGCGATGAGTTGAGTCCCCAAGAACTCTTCATGCCCTTCCTCTACCCCTGGCTCCCTGAGAAGCACGACACATAGAGGAGCAAGGTACTGGGTAATGCTGCCCTCAAAGACCTCCTAGAGCTAATACACATTTTAATATTCCTAACTTCCAGATTTTAATTAAATAAATGTCAGTGGAATCATATTATTTTCACTGGTTGGATTTTAATGACATTTTAAACTGATCCTTCACTTTAGTGAAATAATTACATAGCACAGGGATGTGTGCTACTATTCATCTGAATTAATAATGCGATCACTTTGTGCGCTGTCATTTTCTGTCGGGGAGGAAGAATATCAAGCAGCTTTCTCAGTCTGCAGATACATGAAGCAGAATTCTCTCTGTTTATGTTTACTGATAAAAGATACATGCTTTCCTTTGTAGACCATGTTTTATGTACAGTAACTATTGTCCTTCACCCTCTCTTACACCCAAAACTCAAGGAGTCTATTTTGTTTCTGTCTGAAGAAGCCAAGTTATCATTTTCGGGGCAGATGACCATTGCCTGACTGCTTGAAGCAAAGTGGAGTCCAGAAGGCTTACTCAGTTACAAGGAATGGAACATTAAAGCCTTCTGTTGCAAGCAATCAACAAAAATAAACAAGTTTGAGCAGCTTTGTGAATTAGGAGAGTTGGTCAGGATAAAAAGCTATTTAAAGGAAGCAGGTACTTAATGCTGAGATGAAAGGACAGGTCCAGAGGAAAGAAGGAAGAGATGTCAGCAGTGTTTGACCTGGTGGCATTCTGCACTTCATTTGGGCTTTCAGCCTTCTTTTTCTGTAATGATTCTGTATGCAGGGAAGTAATTATAAAGATGTTTGGTACCCTGGTGAGCCTTCATAAGCCATTCATTTCCTGCAGTTGTACTGCTTTGGCAAGGGGGACAGGCTCTTCAGAGAAACAATGTCAAGACCCTCTGTGATCACAGCCCAGGGAAAATTCCTGCCTGTGCTGGCAGCTGCGCATGGTATGCATTGCACTCTTAAAATCTTCATTAAATTCTTCAGCAAGGAAACAAACTCGTCAAAAAAAGAGACAATTTTACGATCTAAGTACACACGGAAAACACTGTTGCCTCATTTCACCTGAATGTGTGTGGTTAGCCACTCAGCCTGTAGGGTCTCACAGGGATGTTCCTGAAGGGTAAGGTTTCGATGTGTCACCAAACAGAAGAATCCTCATTCTAGTTGTGTCTTATTACAGTGCTGTACACAGAGATTGCTTTCCTGTGCAAAGCAGAAGAAATTTCCTCCTGTAGTGTGCTCGGAGTCACAACTGATTATCACTCCAGCAACACCGAGTCCAAGAAACTCCCTCCGCTCCCTCTTGAAGTCATGTCTTCCTCACCTTTCATGCTCCAGCACCTGCAGCCAGTCATCCTCAGCACCGAGCAGCTTTGGTTTAGTCTGCCTTTAGCCTAATGCCCATATTCTCTCACACACCATTGTTTTTACTGCATAAAGGGGCTTGTTTGGCTTGAAGGAGTTTTTCTTTTGTATCGAAGGTCTCCCTTTGCCACTTCTCCATACAACACCCCATATTAACCCCGGAAGACGCTAATGAAGCTGCAGCTCCCACATTTTAAACATCAGCAGGCCCACTAGCAGTCCTTACAGGTTTCACAGAGCACCATCCACCCAAATGACAGAGCTTTCAAGACAACTCACGGTCAGGTTTAGCATAGCTTCACACATCAGCCAGAAGTCATTAATCTATTTATATGTCATGGCTTATCAATATGTTCAGGCTATATCCATTAACCTAAAAGAGGTCTCCTGAGTCAGCAAGCCTAGGCTTTTGCTATCTCAAGAATCTCACTCACTTCAACCATAAATTTACCAAATGACATCTTTCCACTAATCAAATTCTGTTGAAAACTAAAGAAAAATTAGCAATTTTAAAACTCTGTACAAGCTCATTATTCTATATTTGCCTGTTAGGGAAGTCATCTCAAATCCAAATTGACTTCCAAATCGAATATTCTACAACTTTTTTTTGCATTTTGCAAGCCTGCATTTCAGCCAAGGTGAGGACTAATGGGCTGTAGTCCACAGTCCAGCATGTGCTTGCACTATGACTGCCCAGTATGCTACAATAATACAGCAGTTGCATGTAACCTTACTCAGATAACTGAGGAGAGATGCCTTTCTAGGTTCCTTTGTGGTTCAGTGGAAGAATTTATTGTTATCATGACTCCTTTCATCCTGAGCTGCATCCTGCATTCAGCAGGAGGCTGAAACTTTTTCCCTTCCCAGGTAGTAATTGTGCTCTTGCATCAAGACTTCCTACAATGATAAGTACTTTTTTCCTTCCCGCTCTTAAATCTTCCCCCAGAGGTTGGAAACATGGGTTGGCTAAAATGGAAACAGTCCCAAGATGGGGTTTTTCACTCTGTTGAATTCTGGGTTCCCAGTTTTTGTAAACCATCACAACAGTTTTGCTATATTGGTAAAGCTGTTGTGGTAAGATCTGAGCCCTGTGTGCATCCGCTGTGAGTATCTGGGGAATTGACCCAGTTTGCACAGTTTTGCATTTCCGATGGTGGAAATTCCCTCTTTGCCGATTGTGTGTGATAGGCAACTTTTACTGTTACAAGTCTCACATCTGTGATTCTATTTTCAGAATAACACCTTTACATTATTCACTATTTGTAAATATTCCTTCTCCCAGCCGTAGCATGTGCTAGGATAAGTAGAAAGATTCTTGGTTATGCTGTGGAGCTGTTGGCAATGTCCTTTTAAGGACCATTCTTGGGTTTTTAGAAGCCCCTTCCAAGTGTTGAGCTTGGATCTTAGAGGAAGAACCAAACACTTTCCTGGGTGTTGGAAGGAAGAAGAGACCAAGTGAAGTGTCAAAGCACAGATGAATTGTGAGGCAACACAGAGAAGTGGAGGAACTTGCAGAAGTCTCCTCATAAGACTGAGAAAGGTGGAGGAACAACCAAGTAGGAGGAAGCCATGCTCCAGAAAGCCAAGAGTAGCCCCTGTAAGTGCAATCTGAATGTACATACTGTACAGTTCCAGATGCACATAACTATCAAGCCATTGTAGTAGAGAATAAGAAGTGCCAAGAACTCTCATGGCTTTTATTTCAACTTCTTATTTAACAATCATTTACTGTGCGCCTCTCAGTTGTCAAGCATTTATTCTCTCTCCCAGCAATGCTGTGAAAGGAAGGGTACAACTAGCCTAAGATACTTTTTAATTTGGCCAACAAGAAATAAGCATATGCATGCAACACCAGTTTTGAATTCTTACCAGATGGTGTGCGTGATGCCTAGTGCAGTTACGTACATTCCAAATACTAACATCAGTCAAAGAAGTCTCTAAAATTAAATCCCATTCTTTCTCTTTCAGTTCCTAATGACCAGCAGAAGTGGTGAGTAGCTATGCAGATCATCCAGGCATCTGCCTGACACACTTCTTACTGAGCAGCATTTTTGTTGGTGCAGCAAGTTTGTGCTCTCAGCTATAGAGAGAAGAGAAAGAGAACTTTAACGGTTCAGCAGCTCCAGAGTCTTACATACTGACTGCAGCGTTACATACTATAGGCTCTGTGTTTGGGGCACATAAGAAGAGCTACTGTGGCTACTTCTAAATAGCTTTCAGTTCACTGCTCTGTGTGTTTCTGTTGATGCCTTGGTGACAGAGCTGGTATGACACATTTCTGTCCTTAGCTGGAGCATTATGAAGTTTCATTCACTTCAGTTTTATTCTGGAGTTAACCTAAAACTGCCTCTGGATGGGGGCTTTCCCCCTTTTAAAGGCTGCAATATTTTTCTTCCTCCTAGTGCCCTACATCCAGTTACATGGAGAGAGGAATTTGTTATGTGGACAACTGGATGCCATTTCCCATGTGTTATAAAAACTGGTGGTTTGAGAGTGCCAGAGGGCTTGACCCCTGCCTGATTGTTTTTTTGAGTCACTCCGCAAGATAGTCCTTAAGCAGTTAATGTCATTGTCCATCATCCCTGGGTGATGATCCGTAGCTGAACAGGGCAGAGGGGCAAAGGAAAACAACTGAGGGTCACCTGTCCACATAGAAATCACATCTTAACAACTTTCTTGCGTTTAAATTCATGGCAACTTTCAACTATAATTCATCTGAAGCATGCCCAAGGTATTTTTGTCTCCTATTGTTGTTGGAGCAGATGATTATTGAACCTCTGCTTGTTATGTGAAAGTGAATAAGGCATTTGTTTCCTGATTTGTATAAGGAAGAAAGGAGCTATCATAACTTGCCACAAGCTCTTTCTCAAGTGCATTCCTATCTCATTCATCTTTCACTTTTAATGAAGTCCAGATCAACTGTCTATCAAATGTTCTTGCTTTCTTGACACAGGTCTACAGCGCTAGTGCAATTTCCTCCTTTTTAAGGGGATGCAAAATCCCCAGTCACTCTTTCCCCTTGCAGATGAATAGGTAGTTCATTTATCAGTCTTAGTATTATCACATTAATCTATGCATATTAGAGTCCAAGACTCCTGCACATTTCACGTTTTCAAGGGCTAGCCATGTTGCTATCAAGTTTGTTACCTGCCTCAGCTTAAGCAAAACCCTACTTTCTGTCTCTCCGTCCCATTTTCCATGTCATTTGCAGGACTTGTTCCCTTGTGATGCTTATTCCAGGATTATTTTATATTTTAAACAATCCTCCTGACTGTGACTAATTTTGTCACAGTAGTAGAATTTACCACAGTTGCTTCTCTGCTGTTTCTGACTGCCAGCTTCCTGGTTTAAACCAAACTTAACACTTCTTTCTAACCACCTCAAGCACCACGAAACACAAGAATCCCTCTTTTCCACCCAGCTTGGCACAGTCCCATGCTTACAGCATCAACCATGATGAGGTCCCTTGCTTTCACAGGAGTTTCCTCTTCTCTTGCCAGTGCAAGCACTGCAATGAATATCACACGTTCCTAAAACTAGGCTTGTCAAGACTCCCAAGCTGAGCTCTACAGCCTCCTTCCAGCTACATTTGCCAGCTAAACTATGCTGCAATCCCTCTGTCATTCCCTGGTCCAGTGCACTAAGGACCAGGGTGGCCTAATCTTGGCCCACTCATCCCTGTGCAGAGTCAAGCTGGCCATGTCACACTGCAATATAGAATCATAGAATCACAGAACAGTTTGGTCTAGAAAGAGCTGTAAGATCACTCAGTTCCAACCCTCTGCCATAGGCAGGGACACCTCACACTCAACCATGTCACCCAAGCCCTATCCAACCTGGCCTTGAACACTGCCAGGGATGGAGCATTTACCACTCCTTTGGGCAGCCTGTGCCAGGGCCACACACAGTCAAACACCCAAACGGGTCCCACCACAGCGCAAGCTCCCCACATGTCTCTCCCCAGCCATGTACTTTGCACTGCTGGACATATGTGCTGCTGCTCAGTCAAACCTTGCAAGAAACTGAGTTGACTCCTCATGAGTCAGGAACAATTACTCTGCTGATGCTCAAATTCTGAGCAGCAAAAGCTGAGCATTTATTAATTGGTCCAATACGAGATGCCCCATATACTTTGTCTATATGGATACATGGAGAGCACAGAGCTGCTCCCATCCTCTCTTCTGGGGGGGTCACTCCTCTCTTCTAGCAATACACTGAAGCTAGTCAGCATCACAAAGAGGTAACCAATCTATCCTACAGGTAGAGCTCAGCCTGAAGAGATGTGAATATGTGAACATTTTCAAAGAATGAAAAAGGAAGTGGCTTTGATTTTCTAACCAAGCATTGGTTGCCTAATGTCACTAACATTGAACATAAGGGTGGGTTTTCAACCTTAAAGAGTTCTTTCTTATTCAAGCAGGCAGCTCTAGTCAATAGATGAGAAAAAACAAGGACTGACAAGTTTATACCAGGAACAAAATAAAAGACCATATCACACGCAGGCTGCTAAAAACTCCATTTGTTTGCCTGTAAGTGGGAATTCTAGTTGAAAGAGGATTTCAGATTTTGTGCCTGTATGAATTAGAATTGACTTTCTTACCCACAGAGCCCTTTTTATACAGGGTTAAGTAACTAACAACATAATTTGCCTTTTCTCTGATCAAAGTTTAATCAAACAGTAACCATGGGGATGTGAAGATGTAAAGGCAGAGAAATCAAACACCATGCATAATACCTCTTAACAGAGGTTCAGCAACCATAAAAATAAATAGGCTGTCACCGTTTCTAGGTTCCTTGATCCAAACAGATGAAAACACGAGATTTTATCTGTATCACTAATGTCAGAAGATTTCAACTAGAAGATTACCTGAGCACGTGATGTTATAGAAACAATTACTTTGGAGTAATTGCTATGTTTTCCTGGAGGAGGGAAAGGCACTTCCCATTTTTTATTTCATGCCCCAGCTCCATCATATATAAATACAATCCTGTATTAAGGATAGAGGTTTGAGTTACAGAGAGGGCCAGTTTCAAAGGAAAACATCTCCTTGCTGCTTTAGGAGCTGGGACTGATGAGCTGCCCTCACTTTTGCCACACAAACATATGTAGAAATGCAGAAATCTGCAAGCTTCAGACTGAAAACAGAACCACAGACTCAGCAAACAAACAGCACGTAATTACTTGCTCAATTACCTTCAGAGCACAACATCCTGTTACCCTTGAACTGGCCAGGGAAGGACAGTGGTGCTCAGTTCTGATCTCTTACAGTATTTTCTTCCCTCAGTTTATAATATTGCCAAATCTTGGCAGGTCACCACAGGGACAGCAAATACCTTCCCACTTCAAAGCATTAAGAAAAAGGTTAAATTTTAACATGCACAAAATAATGCATATTCCCCACGTAACGCCTAAAAAACCTCAGGCCAAAATGACTGGGAATTTTTCCAAAACTACTTGATCTGAACCTGGTATCTGGTGTGGAAAATCACAGTCCAAATGGTTAGGAATTGTTAGAAGCAAGTGAAAACAGCTCTTTCCCAAAGGAAAGCATTGGGCAGCCTTACTGATAGGCAGTGCAACAAGTTCTGCATGAAATAGTAATAAAAGGAGAATAGCAAGTAAATAACACTTCCATTTACATTGGTTCTGTCTCCTGCTGAGATGAGTGGTAACTGCTTAATGACTTGCTGTAGCCACTCAAGTCATAAATAAGAATTGATGTCTTTCTCCTAGAGTAGGCTGCGAGATTGTGTTGTCCCCTCTGGTGCAGCTCACTGCCTCTTACTTGATCTCCTCCACCACAGCAGAGCATGCACTGAACATGCGACTGTGTAGCTCAGCCTCATTAGCAGCTGTAGCCTGACAGCAATTTAGACCCCTGCTTTTTGAGGGAGGGGGAGGTAACAGAGTCAGGCAATTGAGTTTAATTGCATGAGGAGTGTGGCCAAGCTGTGCCCTCCTGCCCTGGCTCTCATCTTCTGCTCCCACCCCACGCAGAGAGGGGCTGCTGCTCTGTGAAACTGACACCCATCACCCTCAGCTAGCTCTTTGCCTTTTATTCTGCTATTTATTAACTGATACCCGCAGATAATTCCAATGTACTCTGGCCTCATTACAAGAAGACAGACTCTCAGTTCAGTAATCTCCCAAGATAAAAAGAAAACAGGGGAAGACAAGAAAGTCATTTATGTACTTGAGGCACTGTGCTGAGGCACAAGAAATGCAGGCTTCTTACACAGCTACCACATGAGGCAACCATAGCAGGAGGATGGCTAGTTTTTGTCAAGATGTGTCTCACCCTGCCTCAGTTAATACCTTGCTGGTAGCACACCTATAATGTTCTCTTTTCTTTACCAAGCTGGGCACCATCTCTTAGTTGGCCACCTCACTGCTACAAAGGATGGACTTCGCATAACTGTGACACCAACAATTATAAAGAGATAGTATTATTATTGACTTAAAAGCCAAGCTTTTATTTTTGTGTTTGTTTTCTTTCTGTTGCCCACCCTTTAAGCCTCAAGCCCAGCCTTCTCCAGGCAGCCGGCCAGGGCACATGAGGCCAGATGTGACCATCACCTTCTCCTTTGAACCTGGCCTTCACTACCCTCCTTGTGATTTCTAAGCTGAGCACAGAGGAACTGTGAGTTAAAACACAGTCTTGGGGTGGGAGGAATTAAAAAAGGGAATATTTCTGCCTTTTCCTAATCTAGGCATCTTTAAAGTAAAAGTAGGGATGCTCTTCCTGGCAAAGCAGCAGCCTTTAACAGTTAACAGTAACTTCGAGAGCTCCCTTTTCCAGCTCAAATACAATGACTAGTAAGAAGAAAAACCCTGGATTAGGGTGAAACCTGCCAGGTTTCCAGAAGCAGAGGCTAAACCCCATGCCCCACAGCCCCTCTTGAAGCAGCTGAAACCATACCCTGCTGGGTAGCATGCATTCCTCTCGCTTGTGCCTTCCTGACTTTGTAAGGCTCTCCTGTTAAGCATGAATAATGAACTGATCTGGGTTAAAAATAACTTTTTTTCCCCTGAGCTATTTTTTGTTAAAACCAGATCATCCTCACAAATCCAGTCCGCAAAGTAGCTCTGCAAATCATTCATCTAGCAGAAGGGCTGCTGCCCAAGTGCAAGGGCAGAGCAAGCAGTCCTGAGCTTATTGCAGCATTTGCTGGTGATCCTCTCTCAGGAAACCATTCCTGCTTGCAAAACATCCACAGGTTATCTTTATAGAACTGTGGGGCACCCGACCAGAGGAGAAACAGCTCTCCAGCGCTTGTTGCTTCTTTGTTGAGCAATTAACCCCAAGTGGATACTGGGAGTAATGTCTTCATCTAATTCTGCATCTAAAGTGAAAGACAGGCTCTGTGCATGTGTTCAAATCCTCCTTGCATCCATATTATATGAGCACAGCTGCAGATTCTGAGGAACACTGGGTCCCACAGCCACCCTGAGGAAGGACCAAAGCTCACACCTTCCTGCCTGGCACTGCCTGGCTGTATTTCCCTGTCCATCTGCACCCCACATGCTGTAAGGCCTTCCCTAGGAAGGCAGAGAGGATTTATTAGCAGCCAGAGCCCTGCCTGCCCCAAGTGTAGAAGCCTGCAGAGCTTCACCAGGGAATGTGATAAGCACAAGCCTGCTTTCTGGCTCCTGCGATCATTACAAGCGTGGCTCCTCATCTCTTCATGCTTATTAGTTCCCAGTACCGCCTCCTGGTTCCCTCTTGCAGCTCATGAAAGCTTGAGACTGATTTTTCATTACTGTCAGGGTGCATATTCTATAACCATCCTTTGGTTTTATCTGCAGGCAGATAAACCGCCTCTTTGTTATCTCTCCTTCACTGCTAAATATGTCACCCATCTCAATATTTGCTCTGCCGTACTGGATTATTCCCTCTCTCCTTCCTTCCAGTCACATATCAGCACTATCTGCTCTATGCAGCAAAACTGGGGGAGATCCAGACTATGGGGCATTTTTGTTGCTATTTGCCATTTTCACCTTGAGTCCTTTGCTAAGTCTACTTGCACTAAATCAAACCCTTTCCCACTGTATAAGTATCTCTTAGCTGGAATAGTCTCTGGACTGATGGATTCCCTATTGCTTTTGCATAATGCCCTTTTTGAAGCCAGTACAGAGTCCTTTGTTATCCAACGTGAGGCCAATTTAAATATCTCCTGCCATAGAAGTATCTGTCACACTTCAAAGCTATATTGTAGACCTTCAGCCAAAAGCAGCTGCGCTGGCAACCCATAACTGATACTCCTTCAACTAATTTTACAGGAGAGGTTGCTTTATAGTATGCACCATTTCTGTCCAGAAAGAATGTGCAACAACCACCACCTGGTACAATTGCTTATTCTTCCCTACAACAGCACTGCTTCTTCAAAAATCACATTTTCCTTTTCTATCCACACCTACTTCGTATTCTCCTGGGGTGAGGCAGAATGCAGACTTCCATCTCAGTTTTCTGCATGTCCCACTATTTTATTTTACCTTTTTTTTACTCCCTACTTCTTTGCCATAAAACACCAGGCAACACATCCTGGAAGTCATTAATTCATTATTCTTGGATATAGAACAAATGCACTTGACTATGCTGTAGGGTGATTGCTCACACTGAAATAGTCTCTCATGTACACTCACTGTTAGAAACATATTCAGCTCTATTCAAATACTCACTCCTAAGACACACAAAGCAAGCACAGTTTAGTAAGCTCCACCCAGCCTCCAAGGTTTGCAAATGAATTTGGGAATAAGATATTGATTCATTTCAGCTGGGATTTACGGTGGCTTTATTGCACCCAGAGCTCCTTAAGCTGCCATCACTCTCTGGAGCACTGCAAACGGTGCAGCCCTTTCCATAAATTCCACGAATGAAATTATGCTCTGCTTTTACAATTTATCCAAATACTTTGTGCCAGGCTTTTTGCAGAACATAAAACCACAGACCTAGTTTTGAGAAGCTCAGACACGAGTTCATTACTGTGTGACTGTGCTAAATACAGCTCAGCATATTTCCTTTAAATATTCCTCACATCCAGCATGTTTGGATGCAATTTCCACCTAATTACCATTACCTTTAAATACCTCTGGGTAAATTACCCTAACAGAAAGGCTGCTTCAGCTTTGCTTTTGCTGTGATGTTGTAAAGTCATGCTTGTTTGCCTTAAGGTTGACCTAGGGCATTTTTCTTGTCCACTGCCTCCTAGACCCTTGCAAACCAAGAGCTTTGCTGCTCCTATATCTGCCTCCATTATCATTACCATGCTTTGAATCCTCATGTTAATGATATATAGGTATACTATCCCTCTTCCTTATAAAAATAAAGGGATCAGGAGGCAGTTTGGTGAGCTTGTCAGAAGAAATTCCTGATTCATGCAGTTTGTGCCACTGATCTTAGTTTGCTCTGTTAAAAGCTGTAGCAGACACATTGAAAAAGTACATCTTTATACTTCCTTCCTCACCAAACTCACTGTTCTTGAGGAGGACACGTCTTTAGCTTGAGAAACCTAGTTTTTCCACTCCACAACCATCTAGCAGTTCTTTCTCTGGCTGCATCTTCCATAGGAGGGGTTTCTTCCATCTGCATGCCAGGTGCACTCCCACAGCATCTAATCAATCCACCATGAGCACACCACATTCAATCTCTCTCTGACCCCAGATATTAAATGTTCCCACCTCACCTCCTATCCTTCCAGTTTCTCCCACTGCAATAAGAGCCCTACCTACATTACACATGTATTTTCTTATCCCGTGTACACTCCTTGTATTCTTATTGACAATTTCCTAAGTGTTTGTATAATATAATAAGCTACAAGGAATTTATCAAGTGTTTTGATTGCATTAAAAAATTATTTCTGCTCAGCAATGTTATTATTTCATTATGCCTAGTGGGATAATCATATAAGCATTTCAACCTTTCAAGCAATGCTCTTTGTTTTTGATAATGTTTTTTACTCAATAAAAGCAGGTAGAGTAAGGCCTTCAGTTTCTATACTGACTGCATCCCATATGGAAACAAGTTTGGCTGAGCTTTTCCTCATGTAGACTGCATTTTGTGTGCAGATTACAGCATTGAGTGTGTCCCACAAACCATGATCAGAAGAGACTGAAGTAACCCCCTCCAGGGTTCCCATAGCAAGGCTTCCACTCTTTCTTACCATCTTTTCCATGCAAATACACATCTGCATTATAAGAAGCTTGCTGTAAGCCCAGTCACTACCTACCCATCAATGCATTGGTTGTCAAACAGGAAAAAGCAGGATTCTCAAACCATTACCACCACAATGGCAAAACAAAGCCCTGCACTGAGCTGGAGGATCTGCTGACACCACCATTTACACAACACGCTTGTTCCAGAAGAAACAGGCCTCATTGAAGCTAAACAACACAGGTTATTCCTGAATAATTCAAAACTATGTCTATGAAAGTAATACTTGCTTTTCCAGGTGCTCAGCAGGTTGCTTTCTCTGTATCGTTTAAGGCCGTGTTAATTGTTAGTAAAACTCATGTACAAACACCCAGCTCCTTTGACAAAGAAACCCAACTGCTACCCATGATAGAGCAGGCTCTGCTTCTATAATCTTCAGGCTCATTATCAAGGAAAAAAGCATCACCTGACACAAAGCTCTTTAACAGGAACTGGCTGTGTTGTTGAAGGCAGCATGTTATGCAGGATGAGCTTTTTTAAAGGTCACAGCAGCAGCCCAATCAGCTTCCCCAACCTGCCAGCTTTAACTTCAGAAGGACTGATGCCAACCAACCTGAACACTTGGAAAATCTCTTCCATAGGATTTCCAGCTAAACAGTTTAATACAAAATGTTGTATTGTCCTTTAGGAACCATAATGTACAAACATATTTTGATAAATAATTACATAAATGGTGACATGAAGTTCCATGTTTCTTATGTTAGCAATTTCTCAGTTAAACATCTTCATTTACATCTAACATGTTTCCTTTGGGTGCCAGCATAACAAACACAGTCTGTGGTGCAAGAGCAAACCTGTCTCTTGGTGATTCTCATGTCAATCTGTAGCAGATCAGTCTCTGCCCCCAGATAAGCTTGTGCACAGGGGAGCTTACTTTCATCCTGCATTGGCTGTTAATTTGGTATGCTATACAGAGTAGAACCATAAGGCAGAAAGAAATTCTCTTTTGTAATTAATGAAAAAGTATATATAAGCCCACAGCTTGAATTAAAACATACAGAGGAGTAGGAAAACCTTTCTTTGATAGATTTCAGACTAGTGTGATGAGTATTTTTAATGAGCTGAACCAAAGCATTTGAATGGTTAAGATCTGGATTTACATTTGGGGACAGAGATCTACCATTGTTTGTAACCTTTGATAGTTTCTAAATGGTTGAAGAATACTTTTGCTGCTGTTATACAGTGCTCGTATCAACAAGGAAGAGCCTGAAATGATTTCAAAATAGCACACTGCAGCCAAGTGAGAATGATACACAAAATAAAACACCTTCAGAGAACATGGCATGTGTCTCCAGCAGGGTAACACAGGATGGTCATGGGCTCTGAACAGCATGTTCCCTGTGGCTTTGAGTAGCTTGTCATATCTGCTTTCTACTGCAGGCCTCAAATGGGAACACTATGTCAAATAGAATTTTTTTATTGTCTAAAATAGAGAAAAGGAAGGACACTGATGAAATCTGTTCTGGAGGTTGTGACAGAAAACGCACTGCAAAGAAGGTACCTGCAAAGTATGGAAAGTCGAAAATAGACCAAGAGGCAAAGAAAATGGCTTAGACAGAAAAGGGAGCACCTTTAAGAAAAACCAAACCAACATTCATTTATTTTTAGTTTATGAATTTGTTGAACTCATACCTGCAATGCAGTTGTAGCTTCACTGTAAAACAGGAGCATTATGGTTTCTGTCAGGGTCTTAATTCTGCAAGCAAGGAGCCCTATTTGTTTGTAAGTGCCAGCTTAGCAGATGTAAGCTGAACATCCCATATCATTTCCACATCTGGTTCCCCACTAGTGAGGCTCTCTCTGACATGACTGAGATGCACTCACTGGCCTGAGTGTGACTGCACAGAGGCACGTGGTTAAACAGTTTGCTGATGCCAAAAAAGCACTAGACCCCACCTCTCAGCACAAATTTAGCTCAAGTCTCACCCATTATTTTCAAGGTTAGAATAAAACCTTTGAAAAGGGTTCTTTCTGAGGAGAAAATTCTGATTCATGTAATAGCATACATGTGAGACCAAAAAACAGCCATCCTAAAAACAGGCATCCTGAATTTTATTTCTGCATTGAAGTCACTCTAAGTAGTATACAGCAACTGGCCCACAGGATGAGAACATGTTATTGCAAGGCACTGAGGCTTCTCTTGCTGTGGTGGTTCGTAAGAACTGCATAAATACATACCAAGAGAAAATAACTGAAGGTCCTTGTTTGGAGATTTAACTACTTTACCAAAGACTCTGCAGGTGCCAAAGAGTTTTTACACTGCCTTTCAACTAAATAAGTATCTTTTTCCTTGGATTATTTTTCTGTTAAGGAGGAAACTCCACTCCAAAACAATTACTTCAGACTTCCAGGAGGAGAGGGCTCAGGTTTTCTTGAAGTCCGGAAGTTCTTCCCCAGCTATCTTCAAGGACATCAGCAGATCAAGTGGATTTCAGTACATGTGTTTTGAAGTGCTGACATGCCACTTGCCCTTGTGACCTGGCTGCTCAGAGATCCTTAACTACCTTTGAGGATTTTAGGGAACTGTGTAGTATGCAAAGAGATAACAGATGAGATATTTAAGCTTATTTGATACATTTGTTGTTTAAGCTAATAGTAGAAAGGAATTTAAACAACACAGATCTTTCTGTTTGTCTGTAAACATGATAGCCCCTCACCAACACAATGCACCAAAACACCATATTGATTCCTGAACGTATTTCATATGGGCTTAGATCTTCTGGATATTGATTACTGCACATGTTGTTTGTCGCTGTCACTGTGCTGTGTTCCAGGATGGCATTAAAGGTTTAGCTGGCACACTTGCATGATATATAATCCCATGGTTTACCTGTTATATGTGTGACTCAGAGTTAACTTGCCCAACGGAGAGGTTTAGCAGAGATCTTTCCTACCACAGGGCTCTGATTCCTGACAGAAGTCAGACCTGACCCAGTGTTTTTCTGTTTATGAACATTTACATTGCCCACCCCCTCCAGCACAAGCAAAGCTCAGTGTCCGTGCTTCCATCTCCAACTCTCCAGCCTCCTCGCCCCTGGCAATGGCACAGCTGCATGTCCTGGCTGCTGGGAAGACCTGGGATTTATTCCCAGACAGGAAAACCCATCTAGTGACTAAGAATTAATTATTTCCTTTTATTCTAATTTTAAGAGAAATTTATAGATTTCTGAATCCTGTAAATTTATCATGTCTCTGCCTGCCTTCTATTTCCATGTAGTCAATGCACCTCAAACTTCTCAGGTGATCTCTAACAGAGAGGATTGCAGAGATTGATCCTCAGCATCCCTGGGGACTTATTAACATTCTTGCTTATAAAAAGCACTGTCAGCCCCTTAAGCTGAATTACTGTTCTGGCTTTAAATGATATCACCAAGTGGTATCAGTGGCATTTAGCTCCTGTGGCCAGATTCCCTTCCCCTTTGCTGTAGCCCGGGTGCCAGGCTGCCATTTAAAATCTCAGCCGCCTACTTCATAGATAGATCCTAAAACCCAGTGTGAAGAAGCTGAGCATTGCTGCACTAACCCTAAGATAAGGACTTCCCTGTTCCCATGAGAGGACCCCCATGTTATCCCCATGTCCTGCCCCTGATCATAATTCCTTCTCTTGTCCTATATCAAACAAGCTAGATGCATTTATTTCCTTATAAGTTAGTGAAGCCCTATGGCTGCTTCTTTATCTTTTGCATCCTTCATTTTCTTACTGAAGTTTGTACTGAAGTAACACGTTGTCGTGTCGTTTTCCCCCCCCCCCAGCCACTTTCTCCTGCTCCAAAATCTGCTGGTGTTACTCATGGTGAGGCCGCAGAAAGCAGCCCTGTCACTGTCCATGGCTTTGACAGCTTCACCATCTCTCCAAGTAACCCTTTAATATTCAGAAAGAGAAGAACTGAGAGAGCAGCTGCTTATGCTTCCCCACACTAAGTGCTTCTGATGGTAGGTGTATTTTTCTTGTTTCCAGCCAGTTGGTATTTTTTCCCCAAATCAACATATTGCTCATGTTTTTAGATTAATTTAAAACTCTGATCTTCTTAATACTGAAATTTCACATCTGCTGAAAACTATGTGAGCAGCTTTAACCCTGCACATAGTTCTACTTCTGTATTAAATCTGCGCTAACGAGTACGTCATCCTTGCTGTTATTAATGAAAGCCCACACTTGTTATTTGGGACATAAATAACCAGTCTTGTTATTTTCAATGCAGCAGGAAAGTGACAACCCAGGGACAACTCCAGGGACTGTGACACTGGTGCTTTTGCATCCCAGCACCTTCTTCCCTTGTAGTGGCTGCTGCAATTGGTTTCCAAGCTTTGGACCCAACAAGCTATCTAAGCATAGATGTAGCTTTTCACATGGAGCAGCACTCATGGCACTGTGCTGGTAGCTACAGTGAGGGATGTCAATCATGTGTTGCCTCTTCAGCTCAGCTCTGTTGGGCAGGAGGTACTGCCTTTCGGGTGGATAGCTGCTCCAGTAACAATAAGTGCACTCCACTGCAGTCTACCAACTATGTTCCCAATCCAAATCTTAACATATTCTTCTCACACAAGCACAAATGTTTATCCCACTTGGTTGCTATTCTTTTACAGTTGGCAACTTCCTTTGAGAAGCCCAAGTGTTCTAGATTTCCACCATAAGAAGGATTGCTGAGGAAGCTTCTCTCATGGCTCATCGGTGCATACATCAGGGCATACCCAGCTCTCTGCCTAACTATCTCATCTCAGATGGTGCCAGGCTAGCACTCTTCACCAAAAGTGGCAATAATTTGATGAGGAACATGATTGTCCAGGGATGAGCCACTGCTTTGTGGCTCCTGGTAACCCCAATGCTTTTGGAGGCCACTGGCTTGATTTACTCACATTTGGATAGGAGAGGACATCACTTAATCATTGCAGACTCCTATCCAGAGTCCTACAAGTTCTGGGAGAAAAACAAGGAGCTAGAGAGATGCTGCAGATCACAGCACACTTGGTCTCTCCTGTAAGAAGCATTTTACAACAGGTTTTCCATGCGGAAAAGGGAATTAAGGGACAAAAGGCACAAACAATGTGGCAAAGCAAGCTTCATTAGCTCTGCTGCTCACAGAGCAACTTGTATTTGACTCTGGGCAATTATCCAGCCAATAATGACATCTTCAATTCAGCACAGAGTATTTGTTGAAGATGGGAATTTCAGAAGCTGTTCAGTTACCTGTCATCCTACATGTATAATCATGCTCTACAACAATTTACTGTATTGGAATATTTCTGTTTTGTTGTTACATGAAAGCATCCAAACAACAGCTTAGCTAAGGAAATCAGCTGTGAAAGTGAGGAAGATAATTGTCTGTCTGAAAGAGATGATGGTGTCTGAAAAAGTACTGTAGTTTAAACAGCTTGTATTGACCAGATGAGGTAGTATTTTATTTTCTCCTTTTATTATCCCTGTCAAGAATACCTGCAGAATATGCCATAAAGTAAGTTCTGATTCTCACAGCTTTCCTGTTCTTAGGCCTCAATACTGTTTTGTTTGTTTGCTTGCTCTTAAATCTGATGGAAACAATTCAAGAGGTCCTTAAAAGACTTCTGTTGCTTTTGGCTGGTTTCAGCCTTAGGCTTGTGTTAAAAGAAAGCAGCACTGGTACTTGTTAAAAGCTAATAAAGGCATTAGTTATTTCCAAAAATATAATACAAAAACCCCTTGGAAATACTTTGGGTTTCTTTTGTGGTGGTTGTCAGAAGCCACTGAAGTTTGTAAGAGTGCTGCCGCATGAACTGCCAGGCTGTTCTGCAGCATGGTGCTCAGCTTGCTATGGGACACACACTACTCCTGTGTCAATGCTCCTAACATGACCCAGAGGAAAACCAGGTGCCATCAAGAGCAATATCCACGTGTGAGCTTTGGCAGACATACTGTTTACAATGCATTTGTGTGTTGAATCTCTGTGGAGCCTCTCCAAACGCCCCGGAGCAAGAAATGTCATTTATATTCATATCCCAAAAAGGAGAAAGAAATGATTGTAAAAGGATTACAGGCTGCCGAGCATGGAAGAACTCCAGGCTTTCTGACAAAGCCTGTGTTGCTCAGCGTAGGCACGAGACAGGTATTGTTCCTCTTTGCAAAGCCACTTACTTCTACGTGGATGCTGTTTGTCATCAATACCCTTAGGTTTCAGGATGCTGCACACCCATAAGATAATACAATTTTCCCATAGGATAAGCAATTACAATGAGATACTGCAGAGCATTGGAGGAGGAAGAATAATTGGTATGCTATTGGCTTTTTCTCACTACATCCCTTTGTCCTCACGGTCTGTTCCAGACCATCAGGTGTTTCTTTCTGGCTGATGCATCAACCAGTTCTCCCCAGCTGCCTGCAGCTATGGTACAGTGTTCTGGAGAGACCTGATGCAGAGCTAGATCAGGCCCCAGCAAGCCTACTGCTCTCTCAGCCTTCCCAGTCTCAACAGGGATCTCCTTACGTGTTCTTCAAAGATTAACACACCAGATCTGTTCTTCAGACCTAAATCATTTATGATTTGCATTATGCATGTCTTCCCTCATCTCAGTTATTCTGTTTGCCTGCAGAGCCCTGAATAACTGAGAGTTAGAGCTATCCTGCTGATAGGGTTAAGTGTGTTTCATTTAAAACCTGTGAAATTACACACCTCACCACTGTAAAGGATCTGGGATCACCTTAATTTATACCAGGAAAGGGCACAGACTGAGACAGAGAGAACCAATCTCTAGCTGCACAGAATAACGAAGGTTTCACATGCTGATATGAAACTGTCCAAATAACACCTTACTCAGCTGAAGGTTGAAGTCTTGGGCTTTGTCACGCAGACAAATGCAGAGAGAAGGCCACTATGATGAGCCCTAGCCTGCCTGGCACCTTTGGAGGTACATGCAGGGCTGTGGGCCATGTTCATGATATCCTATCATCCAGGCTGGTGTTCTGGATCAGTGCAACACACAGAGACAGGTCTACATGTGTGTGTAAGATTAGGACAAATGGGGACTTGGTTTGTTTGAGTGGTTTTACCATCCTATGTTAAATTTGTTTTTCACACCCTACAAAACTCTTCTCAGCACCCAAGGTAATCCATATGCCAGAAGCAAACCACATTAGTTTGGGTATCTCTGAAGGGTACAGATAAGGCTCAGAGCCAAGATACTGTAATTGATGGGATCTAGGGGACATGCTCATTTCAGTCATTTAACACAAATGCACAGCACACCCTATTCAACAATCCTCGAAACCAAACCCAACAAAACAAATAAGCAGTAATATAAAAAATGCAATTTGATTCTGCAATCAAGAGTTTGTCATAGACTCTATGTGCAAAGCAAGTTGAAAGACTTGGTTTTCTCTAATTACTCACTTATTTCCCGCAGTGCCACATGCCAATGAGATGAAAGACTGATTTTGTTCTTTGCTGGGATGTCTCAGTCATCCTTCCTCTTATCCTTCCTTTCAGAGAGTAGACACTGACCTGCAGGCGTGACAAGCCTGGGAAAGCAAAGGCACCTTCTCTTCTTCCAAACATGTTGTTTCTCTCTAGCCTGACTGCATCAGTAAGAGGCACAATGCAGCAGAGACAAAAGGGGATGAGAGAAGCAATGGAAGAGACATGGGTACTGGGAGTAGTAGGGGAAATGGAGACACCAGAAGGCAAGGCAGGAGGGAGCAGGAAGTAGACCCTCGTTCAGCAGTCATCCTTCCTGAACTAAATTCCTGGCAAATATTAAAAAGAAGCAGAAAACAGACTTGTGAAAACTTGACTATAACAGGGAAGAGGAAGCTGCTGATTTTCTTGCATTGTGCAGTTCCTCCAATTCCCTCACCTTTCCCTTCCCCCTGGAAAGAAAGGAAGAGAATCATCAAACTGGGGCAAGAGGGCCATATAAGCAGTATGTGAAGTGATCAACCAGTCCAGGGTACAGTCTGCTCTGTGTGTACACAACATGTCCAGCTGAAACAACTAACTGAGCAGAACTGGTCCCCAGAGCTTTTAGCACTAATGAAAAGATTTCCATCAATCTCAACTACAGGCTGCAGAGAGGAACCACTGCGCTCCCACACTGCAGCACCTTTCTTTTCCTACATGCCAACTCAAGAACCGTCATCTGCCACCCATAAAATTGGTTTGGGTTTGGGTTTAATGCATCAGGATCTGTATTCCTGCAGGCTTAAGAGCACATTTGGGGCCATGCTGGCCTAGAGTCTCAACAGAGGATGCACAGAGCAAGGCCGTAGGGAAGAATCATGACTAAAGGGCATTTTTATGTTCCCTGAGTCCTGCCAGGTCTCTTGGCATTGACTGCCAAAATGATACCCTTCCACAAGCCAGAAATTGTGGAGGCTGGTAAACTAACTGGTCATTGCTTATCTCTGCTCAGTCAAGCCTCTGGCACTGTCACCAGTCCAGGATTTGTGCTCCATGGGTACTGGTAGATACCTTTAATCATCCTGATTAATGATCTTATTTCTACAGGGGACCAAGCTGCTAAATTAGGCCCCAAGGGTGAAAAACAACAACAAAAAAAAAAAGTCAGGTTTGCCTTTCATCTGATCTTTCTCTTAAATGCAGCCTCTCTGTTGAGTGCTTCATTCCCTATTCCCTACTCTTCCAGCCTCCCCTGACTCCAGGCCTTTGGCTCTCTGGCTTATTTGAAACCTCACTGTTGCAGAATACCAGTCAGAAGGAGGGATACTTGCCTCAGGAAAAGAGCCAAAAAGGACATTTCTGTCTTTTTCACAGGGTCTGATGCGTAGAAGGGAGAATTCACAGTGGCTCCTCCAGAAATGCTCCTCTTTCCTGCCTCTCAGTAAAAAAAGGAATTGAGAAATAAACGTCATAATTTGGATCCCTTGCTGTCTAAATCTTCTTCCTAATGCTTCAAACCACTGTCTTACAGACAAGAATCAACAACAGCCTCTTATCGCACCCATCGAGCAGGAACAGGAACTGCCTCTGGTCAAGTTTTCTATGTTTTTCTATATATTTGGGGTAGATAAATAAGAGCAGAAGGGCTTTTTTTGAGATCAAGAAAGGAACAGGGCACTGCCATACAACAAAACTGCTGGTTCCTTCAAGCTGCTTTCTGTGGGAAAAAGAAACTGCCTACCAGAGCTACTTCTAAGCAACCAGATCGTCATGAGACTCAGAATGCATGTCTGGGGAAAACACGCATCCCAAGTGCAGCTGAATGAGAGATGTCCAGATGTCATTCTTTTTCCACTCCAGGAAAGGGGAAAAGGTTTCCTACAAAAACATATTTTTTCCCCGTCTCAGGAAAAGCTGCATTAATAATAAATAAGCATCACAGTATGAATCTCTGCCCTGTCTCCATCTGTTAAGACACTGCAAGGCTCCAGAGAGAGTCTTTGTACAAACAGCACTAAATGTAAATTTCAGGCTGATCTTCATTCCTTTCTCAGAGCCACAAACCTGGGAAGGACAACTAAGTCCGTGCTGCTGCCAGGGTGAAAAATGTACCCTGAATAGTTAAATTTGCCCCGGTTCCTTTATTAGTAGCCACTAGTGTACAAACAGACCTTACAGAGCATAGGTCAGCTTTTATTACTGACCAGGTCTTGTTTTTCCCATTGACGGATGAACCACTAAGGAATCACCAGGCAGCTTCTGCTTGTCCCAGAGGAGCAAAGGGGTTATCTTGAGGCACGCTCTTCCCTTGGAACATGGTTAACAACTTGCAAGACAGACAGCATGGACGAGACCCAACGCTGATAAAGCCTCTCTAGAGAAATTGCTTTCCAAATACTCTCCAAGCTATGCTTTTCATAGCACTGTCCTCATGCACTAAGGGTTTGCATAGTTAGGTGTAGACGCTGCAGTTACAGGACAGGAGCATGATGAGGGATAATAAGCAGCTACCAGCGCACTGGGCTGCTTTGGAGGTGAAACAGCCAGCGGCAACTGGAGGATAAACTTGGCCTGAGAGAGTAAACTCTGATTTGGCAAGGCTGGAGGCTGCTATTTCAAGAGCAGCAAGGGACCGGTTTTGAGCGAAGTTCACCACATCAATGAGTTCGGGGTAACATTTTAATTGAATATGTAAAGTAACGCACAAGTACAAGCAGGAGCAGAGTCCTCTGTGGGCTCCCTCTGGGATCAATACCTCATTGACATACCAGACCTTCATTACATTAACAATATCTGTTTTCTTTAAATCTTTCATTTCCCTAATTTTCCCACTCTTTTTCGTTAATGAGAAATCCTTGCTAGTTCACATCAATTTCAGCTAACTTTCCAAGTGTTCCTTTTCCTTTCTAACTTTTCTGCATCCTCACGTCTATAGTCCACTTTATATGTCACTCTTCTGAAACTTTGCTGACATTAATTCATGTTTTTTTCGTAACTGTCCAACAAGCTCTCATAATAATTGTATTTTGGAATTTCCAAATCCTTCCCAGGGATTCAAGATCCATGCTTTCCATATATTCTTCAAGCTTCTTTTGCAGCCTTCAGCTTTGTGCATGACAATAACCAGTAGTATTATAATGTCATTTTATTAGGAAAAGCTCAATAAATTGCTGTGCACAGTGGATGCTCTGATCATAGATGGGGTAGCTCAAATCAAGCAGAATTTCCTTGCAAATCGACATCTCTACAGAGACATAGATTCCTTAGGCTATCAACTCATTCAGCTGTCTGCTCATCAGCTCTTCACATCTGTCCAGAGGTGAAGGAGGACTTAGTTCTGATGACCCACAGCTTCCAGAGGAGCACTAGCCAAAGGTCAACAGCTGAATGATGTGGGACTTGTGACCAAGGACTCGGTGTCTCCTGCTTGTGTTACTTGTTCCATTGCAAAATAAAGCCCCTACCGGTCATGTCAACGGGCTTCTGCCACACGCTGGACATGCTCTACACCACAGATTACCTGATTCTTGCCTTCTCAACCTTTGCAGTCCAGGCATCACCCTTCCAGCACCAGTTGCCTTGGCTGCAAAGTATGGTCCAGGGGCTCTTCTCTCAAGGTAAGCCACTTGACAGCAATGCACTTCAAAGCAGTGTCTCCAGGAGCTACCTCACTGTGAACACAAGATATCCAGGGCATCCACTGTGCATTCCTGCCCATATCTGAGGGCTCCTTTTTCCTCCATCAATTCACATTTATTATTTTGCCTTGTTCCAGCATCTTGTGGTTTATGGACCCAAATACTTTCCTCTTTCTCCATCCCCATGCTGGGCTTCTCTACCTCGTACTTGTAAGCCTGGTGCTAAGTAAGGCACTGTATAATACACAGGAACTTGTTTTTAATGTATTGGCCTGTCACACAATGCTCATAACAGTTAATTCTATGCTTCTTAACTGGATGTCTTGCCACCTGCATTCTGAGCAGCTTTTAAGGCTTTTTCTATGTCCTCCCACTGAGAACTATTAATGTCCACCAATAACCTCTGTTCCTGGACCCTTGCTTGCTGCTTCTCCTCCCACCAGTCCCTCCAGCCCACAGAGGCCCCAGGCTGCCATCCTCCCCAGCTTCCCAAATCTCTCTTTCTCTCCGTTTTGTAACATTTTCCCTTTTGGGATGCCAAATTCCCTCCCTGCCCCCAGTACCATCTCATCTACTGATTACTTAAACCTCCTGCATCACTTCTGTCACCATTTCCATACAAAAGTGTAGAGTCTTTGTGACAAAGCTGTCATGGCAACTTGAAGTTTGTCAGGTTTTCACATCATACATCATCTGCAAAGCTGCACATTATTAAACATGTTCTGATGCTCCCAATTACTTACAAATTATTCCATTGCCAGGTCCCACTGCTACATTCAGTCAACATTTGTCATCTGGAAGAAAACTTCTAGATTAAGTTGCTGTTGCTTCAGGGCATTGAGGAGGGTGGGTGCTCTTCTGTCATGCCTGGAGCAGACTGAGAGGAGATCAAAGCCAGATACTTTTCTGGCTCAGCTGTGGATGG
Source organism: Amazona ochrocephala (assembly GCA_039720435.1). NCBI lineage: Eukaryota > Metazoa > Chordata > Aves > Psittaciformes > Psittacidae > Amazona > Amazona ochrocephala. The sequence continues at coordinate 16,910,901 of CM077885.1, read as the reverse complement.
GCTTAAGAGCTGGAGTAGGATGGGCTGCTAGGGGACACAATTACCACTGCATGCACCTACCCAACCTTGAGAACAGGATACAATAGCTGTTGTCATCCCTTTTCGAGCACATTCCATGTTAACACTCACAATTTGGTCAACTAGCATCAAACAAATGCATGCTGATTGATCTAGATATAAGTTAGATAGCCATAATATCACACTGCAACTAACAATCCTGTGTTCCCCTATTGGAAGCCCACAGAAGCACTACATGAACGTGGCAGAGCCAGACATTTCATACATGTCTGTGCTGCTGTAAAGACATTTCATTCACCAATTTCATTTCCCATTTCATTTGACTCACGAACACCTATTCTGAGCCCGGCTCAGCCTCTGGGTGGTGGCAGATGGCTTCTCCTTATTTTTCATTAGGCTTAGGTGTAGGGAGACCATTTTATTTCCTTTCTGATCTTAACTTTAAGAGCATGCAAGTATTTTTCCATCTGTTACCTGATTTTCTTCTTTGCAGGCATCAGACATTACTGGGACTACTTCATCTTGCAAAGATTCTTGGTCTAAGAAATAATACAAAGACTGCGAAGGCTTTTCCCTGTGGAAACCTAAAGGGTTTCACTGGGTGTAATGCATTGACTGATTTCTAATTTTTAAGTTCCCAATGTTTTAACTCCCGTGAAGCTTTTTCAACCGTACAAAACCCATATTGGTAAATAATGAATGAACCGGTTTTCAGGAATTGATTAAAAACTGCTTAGTAAATAATTTAATAAAGTAATACTTCAACTTGCTTTTCCCCCCTCTACATGCAGAGTGACTTCTGGTTTATTCCTTTCTCTGATGAAAAACGACACTTGCTCTGCATTCTCTGAACAGCTTTAGCCATTATATTTTGTATTTGATCCCACTGGGACATCCTGGGATAAAAAGCTCATGAAAAGGCTTAAAAACTCTGCATTTGTCCCTGTTTCTGGAGGGAGATCAGGCAGAATCACCTACATTGCCTTCCCACAGGATTTCATCCTCCATCAAGCTCAGCAGCATCCTGAGGTCCTTCTTTGGCATTATTGAGGGGGACATTATTACAGTTTTCTCCATCATTTCTTGGGAGCTGCCTCTGTTTCAGAGCATCTGCAGGACATCCACTGTGATGTGTTACAAGTTCATTCCTGTGTTAGTGGATTCTGGATGCAAGGTTGGCTACAGATAAATTATTTTCAATTATCTGACTTGAAACCCACCCCCAATGAAGTTAAAAACTCAGTTTGTTCTCTGCACTGTGTTGAAACGCTCCAGGGCCTCATCCCAGTGACAGTATCTGTTCCTTCCCTATATAGTCCCTTTTCTCCCGCTCTAATTTTACCAGGAGAGCAGGAAAATAATGATGGGAGTTCTGGCTCGCTACCTAAGGAGGTATCACTGGACAAATCCATTTCCCAGCTGAACACCTTTACCTTCTAGCGCTTCCATTGTAGCAGCTTCTGTGACCTTTCCATCCTCCACACACTCTCCAATAACTACCAAATTACCCACCTGCTTCTTGATACATCACAGCATTCAGAAGCTGCAGCATGAGTCAGCTTTCAGTTCTGTGATCTTCCGCTGGAGCTTTTGGTTTTCACCTTCATCTCTTTATCTGTACATTGAACTTTTTACATCCTCTCTCAAGGCCTCGTTTGGCTCTGCTATAGCTGTAGCTGGTGTCTGTCAAACCCTGAATAACCACTGCTGTGCTCTATCCTTGTCAATATGCAGTTGTTAAAACACCAAACCAAACCAAACAAACCCACCACACTAAAACATACATGCTCAAAATATTTAGGGATTTCCAGCACCTGCTTCAAATACAATCATTTGTATAACCACTTTTTTGAGGGATTCAATGCCAGGCGCTGCAAAACACCTGTGCACCTTCCCAGAACACTTAGCATCCTGTACCTCTTCCCTGCTGCTCCCAACAACTCAAATCCACATTTTCAAGATCAGCAGGAGCCCAGTCTGCAAACTGGCTGCAAATAGCACTGGCACAGGTTGCCCAAAGAAGTGGTAAATGCTCCATCCCTGGCAGTGTTCAAGGCCAGGTTGGGCAGAGCCTTGGGTGACATGGTGTAGTGTGAGGCATGCTTGCCCATGGCAGGGGAACTGGAACTGAATGATCTTAAGGTCTTTTCCAACCCAAACCATTCTATGATTCGTTCCTCTGGCGTCGTAAGATTCTTGACCTCCTTTCTTCAGATTCTTGACCTGCTTGAATCTCGCTAACTTCAAAACCCCCTCATGCATCAACAGTACCGACTTCCAAGTTTCTTTGTAACTCTTTCCATGTCACAACAGATCCCATTAATTTTGCTCAGTTATTATTACTTCGTATTGCACAGGCTTTTCTATCAGAAGCTAGAGTAGGGGGTTCCAATGTAAGTATTATTCTCACTCAGTGGGCCACTTCAGCCTTTCCCCCTTCTTTCATGACAGTTTTCTCTCACTCAGTGCAACTGCATTCAGATTTATTGATCCTTGTACACAAATGGTCTCTTTCTGTTGCATTTCCCAGTGGCCTATGAGGTTTCCCCCAACACAGAAGGATTTCCAGCTGTTTGCAAAGGTTGTAAAGAGCTGCTAACAAAAATAATTCAAGAATCCATCATTGCTTGGAAGAGAAACACCTCTCTCGAGTGAAGGGGTGAGTCGAGACACTTCCCAGGAAGTAAACCATACACTGTGGTCAATAGGAAAGCAGAGCGTTTCATATACAATTTACCAGAAGTCAATCCTGTAACTAAACCTCTGCCTAAAATATCTGCTGAATTCAACCAGAGGTCATCCTGACACAGGGAAGGTGGTTTCTCAGCTTCTTCCTGATGCGTGAGGATTTGGATGGACGGATGGGTGAATGGTTGGATAGACGGATGAAATGGTAAAAGTGGAAAGAGACATAGAAGATGGCAGGAAAAATAGGTATCAATATGACAGAATTAAGTGCTGTTGAGGAGTGTATCTTGTCTTCTCCCCATAAAAACCATCTTCCTCCAAACTCTGCTACTTTGCTCTTCTCTTTATGTCTGGTTTATTACCCTTCTCAGGCTTTGCTCCTCCCATTCTGCTCCCTGGATGATCCTGTCTCTGCTGCCACACTATATTTAGTGCTGCTATTCTGCAAGCCCTTCATGCCTCAGAGCTGTAAGCCACTTCCTCCTGTCCCTGTATTATTTTAATTCCTCAAAATTCCACCATTAGCACTCCCAAGCCCATTACATTTTTCCATTCTTTCCACAACTCTCTCTCCATATAAAAAAGATCTTCTTTTGAGAACCACAAATATGCCTCTTCCCAACCTCTTTTCTTCACCAAGACACATATTCTTTTCCATTTTTACCTGACTGCTATACAAGCATTTGTGTAAACCATTCCAGCTTCAGGTCTTCCATCCTAAAATTACCTTATTATTCATTTCCTGAATACTTCACTCCTGTACCCAACCATCTCACACATACCTCTCCTCCCTCAATGTCCTTTAAGTCTACTGCAGGCCCAAGGCCAGACAGGACATTTAGTCGCTCACATTGAGAAGCATCTACTTCATCAGTCTCAAAAGGATGCTGACAAAGGCTTCTCAAATGATAAGTGAGTCACTGTTTCTGTGCCTCCATTTTATCCCTACCAACTTTAGGACAGTTTATTTAACAAACAAGTGACCATACCAGGGCAAATGCTCTTCTGACACCAACAGCGAGCCGTAAGGCACAATCGTAAGTAGGCATTACAGTGGTTATATTAGCTCAACGCAGCATTTGGCAGCCCTTTTCCTTTTGGTTTAGAAACCACGTATGTTCTAATAGCATTGAATGTTTCATGTGTTTTGTTTGATCCCTCTACAGGCAAACTGTAAACTTTGTGCTTCAACAAATCACACCAAGTGGGTTCCTAAAAGTCAGTTCTACTTAAACTTACATATTGCTACAGCAGTTACAAAGGAACTTGCACAAACTGAGTAGATTTCGTGGTAGGACAAAGATCACAAGCAAAAAGACACCAACAAGATGAGGCAGTACGCTAAGATAAACTATGAAGGATGTTTGGAGGGCTTGCCATCTATTCAAAAGAAACAGGATTCACAACTCCAAAAAATGGTAAAAATAACCCTAATTCAGCAGATTAAACCAGACTACTTCTTTATACTGATCTAATAGCATTCAGAACTTGTTTCATTCAACACAGAGGTTTAATCCAGCTGTGCTCTGTGTGTGTACAAATACAGGTATTACCTGCTTGAAGTGACAGAGCACAGGCTGGCGCCCAAAGCACCTAACACTAGCAATTACCGCTCAAAACCCAGGATGATTTTTCAATTTGCATCGAAGTTGAAATAGGATCGATCATTTCAGACCTACAGATACTGCAGGGGAAGCTTGCTGCACTGCAAGAAGAATTTTCTTATCATGCGACAAATGCAACACATTGAATTTGGCAATCCATTATATCCTTGTTTTGCCTGCAGTTCTGAGATGCCACATTTACAATCAATCAGGGTCAAGATGAACCATAACTGTGTCTCTGAGGATGGAAGATCGGTCTGTGGGCTGCATTCCCAATAAGGTCAATATAGTAAACTCACATCAAGGTAGTGGGTACCATACCTCAAGTCCAACACTGCCTAAGGCCAAAATGGTACAGCTCAGGAGGCAAGAAGGATTTAGTAACATTGGACACATGTCTCAACACAAGAAAAATACCTTGGCACCATCTAGGTTTACCTAGCTTTGGACAGTGCTCTTCTTGCTAATGATTTCTGGTGACATGCCAGTGATACCAGTCACAAGGACCATGTTTCAAGAGGAAATTAGTGCTTCTCTAATCTCTGCTCCTGGAGGCTGCATCTTCCCTCAGTCCCCATCTTGCTGCTCCCTGCTGTTCTAATCTCTCCCCAGCCACAAGCTCTTCCAGTTTCTCTGATTCAGAGTACCAGTGCTGATGGAGAAGTATTTCCCGGGGGAGAAGAGCCAGCTCCCAGTTTGGAAGCAGCTAATTTTCAGATCTCCTTCTTTTTCCCACAGGGGGAAGAGGCATCTATTCTGCCCATTCTCTTCCATCCCAGAATAACAGGTTTTTTCCTGTGTCAGAAATAAGCATTAATAAATAATCAAATTAATCCTTGTCCTAGCTGAATCTTCTTGCGAAACACAGCAAACTGCTGCCTCTCCAGGAGTCAAATCAACGGCAGGCTTGTATTTCAAGTAATACTGTAAATGTGAACTCTCCTATAGGGTTTTTTGTGTGTTGAAGGGTTTTTTGTTAAAAAACAGAAATAGAACAACCTGGAGGAATAAATGTAACTTCTGGACTTCTGTTTTCAGAACCAGCTTTTCCACAGACACCCACCTGGGTGCCAGAGCTCACAATTAGAACAGCGCTTGAAGTCAGAAACATCTCCTCGGAGAAAAATTACATCCAAGTTGCTGTTGCACTCGGAGATACGGTTTATAGCTGTAGTTCTTCTCTTCGTTTTGTTTTCCTTCTTTTTCCATTTAGGTGATTCTCCAGTTTTCCCTGTCCTTCTGCCACCCCTTCTCAGGAAAACTGTGCTCACAAATGAGCATCCCAAAGATCCTAATGTGAGCCCCTGCACTGAGCCTTCCTTCAAACTGTGGGAATCCTCCCACATCAAATGATTACAGCTCAGGCTTCTTTTTTACACCCAACTTAAAACCACAAGTATGAGGAACTACAGGTAAGCCAGCACCACTCCTGCCTCTAACACATCCCCTTACAAAACATCTGGAAGGCACTGCGTAGTGCCAGCCAGCTCAAGCCTACAGAGGTAACATCTTTCTCACAGGTCCCAAAGGACTTGCTTTCTGTGCTAGGTCTGTGAGTAACAAAGAAAGAACAAGGAGAGAAAAGAAAAAGCTGACAAAATCCCCCATCTCTCACCATGTCTTCACCTCATCTCCCCACCTCACACATTGGCCTTCTCAGGTTTGGAAGAAAGCGTCTTGCTGCTGGTAAACAAAGGCGCTGAGGCAGCTTGGTGATGTGCTGCCTTTGCCTTCAGCATAGCTTTGGCACAAGAAACACTCCTCACCAAACAAGGGGTCAGAGAAAGGCACCCAAGCGTTGCCTGCGCTGGGCTGGACAGACTGAAGAGGTGACAAACATTTCCTTCATCTCCCAAACCCTCTGCTGTTTACTGGGCCTTTGCAGGAAAAGGGGTCTCTGGCACAGCTGGATGCAATCCATGGGGTGATGTCTGGCAGTGATTGACCAGAACACCCAGAATATGGTGTGAAAAGATGCAGAAGTGGGACTGAAAGGAGCAGACTTGAAGCAGAAAGGCAGGAAACTTAGAAACCCTTGAGGCCACAGTTAATTTGCAGAGTGGAAACGTACTGGTCAGAGGAAATATGTCTTTAGTCATATTAAATACATAAGAATGTATGTATCTAAAAGTGTGTATTAACAATTTCCAAACCAAGACAAAATATTCCCCATGCTTCCTGCTTTTGCATGTCTTGGGTGACCCTGCCATGTTGTTCCTTGTCTCCCTGAATCCCACAGTGAAGTACTGGGGGCTGGTGTACTTGGGATACTTCTATCGCCTCCAGAAGAAAAGCTGTACAGCTGGGGAAATTCTGTGCCGGGCATCAAAAGCCAGTGCATGGGAATGCTTGCCTGGAAAACTGGAATGTGTCCCTGCAGCATGGCACACAAGAAAGGTGCCATCACAGGTGAAACAGAATGTTCTTCTGTGCCCTCCTAACCAGAACTGGGGTCTCCAATGATGTCCTCCCCATCAATAATGTCAACTCAAGCAGCTCCTGTGGCACCCCCAGGTCCTCTTCACCTTTCCCTTTATCCCACCTTCCATGTTCCCATACAGTCCTGAGTAATCACACAGTTAAATTAGACCCCATTCCCAGCCCCCACAGAACAGGCTTTCAGGTAAATCACATCCACCTCCTTCCCTCTGAGCTAGAGCTTCCCACACAGCTTTGCAAGTCCTCATGCCAAGAGTTACTTTATTTCCCCCTTGGAAATGTTCCGTTCCCTGATTTTTAGCCCCATCAAAGGGCCTTTGGATGAAACCACCTCTTCCAGGTTCCAGCTAGCACATTGCGGTTAGTGACTCCATGCCTCTCATCTGCCAGTCTTCAGCCTGTGTCAGCAAACTGAGCATCCCTCCTTTATGTAGGAGCATTTTGCATTAGGGCACTTTCCATAACAACTCCATAGCACCAGGCAGAGTTGATCAAGTGTACTGCAATGGACTTCCTACAGCATCCCACAGGAGTAGGGTGATTTCCAGCAGGAAAGCAACTATCTCCAAAGAATATGATACACTAACCTTGCTCCTGTCACACTTTATACTTACCTTTCATTCCTCTGCCTCTCCAAAACTGGCTGGGTTCAGGCTATGCCAAATACTGTCTAAAAAACATGTCTGCTAGTATTTGTTCTATGATAAAGCAGTTTACTAGCAACAAAAGAAAACCCATTTCAATACCTGTTTCAGGCTCTACGTGGCAGGTTCGAAAAGGTTGCTCACATACACCAGCTGGAAAATTGTAAGCATTTAAACAGCCAAGATTTAGACTTGCCAGTACTCCTGGGAAGGAGTCAGGGCAGTCCGGAAGGGCAGGAATTTTGTGGGAGTTGAGATAAGGTCACAAATGCCACCACACTTGTATTGAAAACTTTGAAATAGGAGAGGGAGACAGCTGAGGGCTCTAGGACAGGATCACAGCCTGTAGTCACTGGCAGGATTTCACAAGGCTTGAAGAGTGAAAGAATGGTGGTGGTGGGAAATCAGCTGAGACAGAATCATTTAAGCACAGGCAACAGGAACTGCAAATGAAAGACAATGGGAACTAAAAGGAATGATTACAAGCTCCAATATTTTATTGGCGAGTTCAACATCTGGTTAAACAATATGTATTTGAAGCTTGACATCCAGTAGGTCTTGTATGCAAACCATGACAGCACCTCAGCAAACTCAAAGGGCTGAAGGAAAAGCCATTTGAATGCCACAGGCTCACAGGAGCAGGGAGAGAGCAGTGTGCAAGCAGGTTAGCTGGGAGGAAGGGGAGGGGGGTGAAGGAGAGCGGGGGCTATACAGCTCTAGACATCTGCCTTCCCTACCTCCAATTAACCAGCTAATTTCCCCAGGCACTCTCAGTAGAAACAAGCTTCTCCAGAGAGTGATTCACTGCACAATGTTACACTGCTGCTCTGCAGCGTTCCGTGAATTTATTCTTCATTCCTCAGAGGAATACTGCTCTCACCACAGATGCAGAGTGCACCCAGGGAAATGTGGTGGCTAATTTTGATGCCTGTGGATGGGGAGTGTAAGTCTTTTCCCTTTGCCCTCCCTCCCTAGCTACCTGTTGTGAATTAGTGTGTAAACAAGTGGTATTCACCCCATATTCACAGCTGAAGAGTTTGTCAAGGAACAGGTCCTCTTGTGCAGTCATATGTAGCAGATAAATACACACACAGCAGATAACTAATTTCATTCCAATCCCAGATTGGAATTAAATGGGATTGGGGATTCCAATCCCATTTTACCGCAAACCCACTTTTTTCCCTTCATACAGCATCAGATCTACCCAGGCAATGTCTATCACATTGTTAAAGAAGTCCCTGTGAATGCTCAATAAGGTGTCCATTTGGGTAGGTGTCCTGGGTTCAGCAGTAGCAGTCATTTTTCTCCTTCTTGGTAGCTGGTGCAGTGCTGTGTTTTCGACTTTCAGCCTGGGAACAGCGCTGATAACACCGATGTTTATAGTTACAGCTTAGAATGTTTTGGTCTGAGCAAGGACGTTCTGAGTCCCATGGTCTGCCAGGGAGGAGGGGAAGCTGGGAGGAAGCAGAAACAGGATACCTGACCCAAACTGACCGAAGAGGTATTCCATACCACAGCACGTCATGCCCAGGATGGAAAAACTGAGGGCAGGAACCCGGAAGAGTTCAGTTCATGGCTCGGTCGTTGGGTGGTGAGCAGTTGTATTCTCTTCCCTTGTATTTCCCTTGTCATTATTATTATTGGTGGCAGCAGCAGTGGTTTGTGTTATACCTTAGTTACTGGACTGCTCTTATCTCAACCCATGGGATTTACATTCTTTCGATTCTTCTCCCCATCCCCCCCCCCCCCCCGGCGTGGGGGGGAAGAAAGAGGGGGGAGTGAGTGAGCAAACTGCATGATTTACAGCTTAAACCACAGCAGTAGGTGAGCGCACAAACTGCCTGCACAGATCTGCTGCCAAAACACATATTCCAACTCACTGAAGTCAATAGGAGAGTTTTCACTGATTTAACACAGGAGTAGCTTTAAACGAATTTCACATGCTGAATCCATTCACATATTGGGTTCCAGCTGCTCCTAAATCTGACTGACTGGGGAAAATAAGTCTTTCCTTCTATGCTTATAAGTGACTCAACTTCTGAGTGAACACTATTTACCCAAAGGAAAACTTTCTTCCCCATCAGTATTGACTAGCTGTAATTCTGTATCCATTCACAACATCTATGTGCCCTAATTTAAAAACTGCCCAAATGATAACATGAAAGAGAAATGGTGGCTTTTTGTTTGAAAGAACAACTGCACAGGCTGAAGTTGCTGCTATATTAATAGAGTACCGGCAGATGTTTTAATTAGAAAGTAAAAGGCAAACAAAGGAACTGTCAAGAGTTTTGTGCACTGTTTAGGCTTCTCCTAAAACTAAAATGCTTCTTTAGGGAAGTGATAATGTCTTCATATGTGACCTTGAGACTACTATAAAATGCCCCACAGGTGTCATATGCCATAACCTGTCCTGGGTCTCACTGGGGTAATTTTCTTCCTAGTAGCTGGTATGGATTTGTGTTTTGGATTTGTGCTGGACACATTGTTGATAACCCAGGGATGTTTTTGTCATTGTGGAGCAGCACCTACACACACTTGAGGCCCTTTCTGCTCGGCACACACCCCACCAAGTGAGTGGGCTGGGGGGTGCAGAAGGAGTTGGGAAGGGGGTCAGCTGGGTCAGCTGCTCCCAACTGACCCAAGGGATATCCCAGACCATAAGATGTCACACTCAGCAATAAAAGGTGGGGGAAGAAGAAGGAAGAGGTGGATGTTTGGGGTGATGGTGTTTTGTCTTCCCAAGTCACTGTTACATGTGACAAAGCGTTGCTCTCCTGGAGATGGCCAAGCACCTGCTGACCATAGGAAAGGGTGAATCAATCCCTTGTTTTGCTTTGCTTATTAGACTGTCTTCATGCCAACCCACAAGTTTTCTCACTTTTACCCTTCTGATTATCTCCTCCATTCCACCAGGGGAGAGTGCAAACGGCTGTGTGGGGCTTAGTTGCCAGCTAGGGTTAAACCACAACATAACTGCACGGCTCTGTTTGCAAATCACTCCGTTTTCTATAGTCCCATTCTAATTTTGTCACTATTTCTAAGTAATTCCACTGTTTCCAGGAGCGCACTAGTTATTTTTTTCCTTAAAAGTTGGATGTATGTTATTTTTCGCAATCATCCATTCCCATGCCGAATTAGATACAGAACACAAATGAAGGACAATAATATGCTGCTTCCAGAAAAGTATTTAAATTCAGAAGAAAGCAGCCATGTGATGCATTAGGTTAATGTACTGTTCTCATTTCTGCACTGTTCTCATTCCTGCTGGGAAAAGATTTCCATGTTGGCACAAGGCACCACTGAAATTGAGTGAACTCAACATGGCATCTATCAAGAGACAAGATATTTCTTCTGTGCTGGTTTGATTCTGTTTGAAGGCAGATGATTTCCAATGTGAAAAAGAACCCACCCAAACACCAAGAACACCAACAAAACCCCCTAAACAGGCACAACAACTAACTAGAGCAAACACATAGAGTAATGCGGGGTATCTGGAAGAAAAGGTGAGGACTGTGGTGGCCCAAGTTCTGCAGATCAGGTAAAGAGGTGGAAAACTCACCTAGAACATCATTCTAGCTAATACTTCTTTCTAGGTAATACTACATGAATGCTACTAAATGAGACGTACCTCATTGTAAGACATGTCAGGGGGGAGGAGGAGAACTCAGGAGGGAAAAATCATCTCTAGTGTTTGCAGTCCTCCAGTGTCTGCTCTCAGGGACATTTCCAGCCAAGTCACAAGAAAGCTTGTTGCTGCTAGGATCCTACCTGCCTGGAAGGACAGCAATGCATTGGAGCAAGGTAACGTCACTTTGTGTTGGCGCAACCAGAAGGCACAGGGTACAGCCCCGACTCTCCAGCCCACCCAGAGAGCCTCAGAATCGCAGCTAGGCAAAAAGAAGGTAATGAAACAGAAATAGCAACTGCCTGATGGCAACAGTGAGCTCTAGCCCTACAGCTTTCCCATCTGCCATGTTCCTACTTCCCTAAGAGCAGTCTCAGGAACAGATCTTCTCTGGCTGTTCACAGTGCTGTTGGATCTCCTCGGCAAGGTCAAGACACCGCAAAATTCGCCACTTCTCAGCAGCCAGCTCTTCCTTGGATACCTGGCCCAGCAGTTTTTTGGCAAAAAGGTTCTGATCCTGCATGAAAAGGCCCACAGCAGACCTCGGGGCTTGAGGGAAGTTCTCCAGGCAACCACTTGTAAAACAGAAGTTGATTTTCTTTTCACGTCTCATCCCTGGTCCCCTTTCTTCAATCCAAGTCAGAGGTCTAGTGTGGAGGAACAAAGAAAAAGGAAGAGTATTTATGAAGAAATGGAATCAACAGTTCCAGTTGCAGAAAATGCCCTAATAAACGCGCCATTTCAATCACTGCATATTCAGGTAATGTTTTCTGACCAATGTGCCTAGTCACTGCGGAGTTGAATAGCAGCTAATAGCCTTAACTCTGCCACTGCTTCATGCCATGATTTTCAGCACGCCATCTGAGCTCTCTCCAGCTTTGATGTCCCTCTGCACAAAGTGAAGCCAGCAATGTCTAGCCATCCCACAGGGATGAGGGAAATTTAATCTGCTTGTTTGTGGACTTGGATGAAAAGTGCAGCTAAACATTCAAATATTCTGTGTGTGATCCAATCACAGCTAAATTCACGAGGCCCTCAGTGTCCAGTTATTCCTGAGCAAGAATAAATTTAGGTGAACCAGGTGCTTCCATGCAAGCTGAACACCACCCCTTTACAATGAGTTGAACAGATGGCAAGTTCATCCATGCACACACTAGCGTCCATACTCTCCAAGTTTTTCAAATACATTTCTTTCTCTTCACTGAGAGCACCAAGCTGATCCTAGAGGTTATACCACAAAATGCCAATTTTACCTGTTTCAGCTACATTGACTCTCAAACGGGTCTTAATTAAAGTCCTGTCCTAAGTCAACGTGACACAGCCTCCAGGCCAAGCATTGGTGCTGCTGGCTATTGACTGGCATAGCTCATAGGTCCTCGCAGTTTCCTCCCCAGCTTCCTAGTTTGCTGAGGAGAGAGGAACCATGGCACACACTGCATCATTTCAGGGGACTTACACTGCAAATTCGTACAGAGGCTTTGAGAAATGGTCCTCAACACAAGCCACAGCCACGATTTTCCTTTCCTGCTCTTTTGTCAACTGCCTAAAACATGCCATTACCTTTCTACAGCTCATTCATCAGCACTCACCACTGCCTGTATTTAGAGGATACATGTTATTTTTCTTATTTGGTTATTGATGGCCCTTCCACAGTCCTTTATGACCCATTTTAGTCTGCCACTCACAAATTATGAGGGCATCAATAGCATGGAAGAATGAACTCTGTCTTCAAGTAGTGCCCATTAAATCCTCAATATCATTAGATCTAAAAAGAAAGTCCTTGTCAATCTACCCTGAATGCATTCTGCAGAGCACTCAGCTTAATGATTCTGCACCTCATCTTTTATGCTTTAGGATCCGGTTTTTCTATTCACGTCATTGTATCAGTTATCCTTCACAAATTAAGCATTGCCAGATGAACCTGAATGGATAGAATAACACAACTGGAGAACAAAAAAGAAGAGACTAAATCACAGCCTGCAAAGTGCACAGGGAAAAATCCTCAGAGGATAATAAATGCAAAGACACCTCGTGTTTCAGGAAGTCTCAAGGCTGCATGTCATTGCAGGCCAGAAGGGTGCTTGAGGACCGTATCACTCAGTGTTTTCTATGCCCTCATCCTCCTTCCCTGAGGTGCTAGATATTGACTTTGGTAAGAGGCAGGCTGCTGAGCAAGCTGGGTTTTGCTCCAACTCAACAGAGCTGGTTCTATGTTCTTATGATAGCAAACAGCTGCAGAGGCTTCAGGCCACTGTTATTCAAAGCTGCTTTATCTCAGGTAGACAGGCATGAAGAAACCACTGGGCAGCCATAGGCAAAGATCTCCACCATGCAATAGTGGAGAGACCATGATATGATCCAAAACAGGCAGTGTCAATGCAGGGTCACCTCCCTGGAGTGACCTAGTGCACACGCACACCAGTGATCAGGCTCAAGCGTATGCTTCCTTCTGCTCTAGCTTGGGAAAGCCACTGAACCAGAAGCACAATCATGCAGAGAGGGCAGAATTTAATCAAAGTGATTAAAATGACTGATTTAAATCAGTGGACAGGAAAACACTGGGTTTAGAAATAGATCTTCTTCTGCAATCGGATTTTCAGTTATTTTCTCAAAGAGAGGTCGACTTTACTTGATTGGTAACTAAAACTTCTTAATTTTTTAATTAACAACAACTTCTACACTAAAATTAATCCCTCTTCTGCTATAAAGATACGCATGCTGCAAGTCTGCACATGACTGAGGCAACTTTGTAGCTCAAGAAACAGGTTTGTATTTTATGTCAGAAAACTGTGACGGGCGCTGCTTTTCAAAAACTGACTTACCCGTTTTCATTAAAGATTTGTACAAAGTATTATGGACAAAGTTAGTTCTTTAGAAATGTTACTTAGAAGCAACAAATCTAGCAATATGGTAGCTGAATAAAGCCACATAAAATATGCTGGACAGTTAAAGACAACAAAGAAAGTTTAACCAAACAGTAACAAACCACTTTTATACTAACTTCTTAAAAGCAAGCACTATCTGCAGTGAAGAAACCATCCTGGCTTCCTGTGGTTGTTCTTTCTTTCCAGATTGCTGACTGGTAGAGCTCTCCTAGCTATATTTTGCTCAGAGATTGGAAGAGGCTTTCTGCTTTTCTGATTTCCTCAAATAATGAGTGGCTCTAGTTGGACTGTGCTAGCTCAATCAACCAAAATGAGGCAAGCAATCTTTGTACCTGCAGAAGAATTAAGCTGGTTTCATGTTTGAAAGAATTCTGGGTCCACTCAGCCTAATATTTCACGTAGCAACTTCTGCAGAAAGCAGTTATTACATGCTTTTTTATGGATGTTCAATTTGAAGCTATTTGATTAGACTTTGTAAGCTTAGATCTCAATAAAAACATCATTTCAAATGCTTATTGTCAGATTACGTGTTCAGAAAATGTTTAAAACAAATTAAGACATTTTCCTTTTCATGCTTTGAGAATGCCAATAATTTTTATTTACCATGCAATCAAAAGGAGCTACCTTACCTTGGATGGGAATTAGACAATTAGACCCTACCCTTAGTTAACATCAAAAGAGACATTGCAAAAAATCATTCTCTCTCCAGCTCGCACTGAAAATTTGTTTCTGACGTTTACTGAATCCAAGCTCCATAATCCTGGGACAGGAACTGCAGTCCCAAACCAGCCATGCTGTCAGTGGAGGTTTGGCTTTTCTTGGATTGCTCAATGCTTTATCACAGAGAGGCTGTCAACTCAACCCTCTCAGAAACAGAACAGAAGCAGAGGTCATCTCTCAGGTAGCTGCGTGTCAGGCGTTAACATGCACCTCCAAAATCCACCCCGAGACAGATGAGCAGCCAGCGCAGGCTGTGCAGCAGAAGGAGGATATAGCCTTTGCACAAATCCCTGCTTAACAAGCAGAACACAGGCTCCTGCATTCTGCACCTGCTGTATTTTCCAAGGTAAAAAATAGGCTGAATTAACCTGGTTTCTCAGGGTTAGTGCATTTGTGTCTTTCAAAAAAGGATGAGAGAGCTCCGAGGGAAGGTGCAGACCTGTCCCATCCTTCAGCACAATAAAGGTTGGGCAAATTAGGGCTGTAACACCACCACCATTACTGCTGGGCCATAACTTCATTTGATAGAGAGTGGGCCAAATTCTCTACTGCTGTAACTCCACTGACGTCAATGGGGGAAGGTCAGCAGGAAATACGGCCCTGCCACTGAACAGAATACAGGAACGCTATGTAACTTTCCAGCCAGCGTAAATTATCCCACAGGCATAAAGCTGACTGCCCCCAAGGTCATTAAAATGCTCATGGTGACAAAACACACACTGTCCCATACCAACAGTAGTGGATATCAGTGTAGAGTGGTGTAGAGCAGGAAAAAGCAGTAATCTAGAAATGGGTTTGTATGTAGCAAATATTTATGTCAGCTAAGGACTACCGGGAGACAGAACAGCCAGGGAAACGTTTAAACCACCCGCTAGTTCCACCTGCTGGAATTAGTTCAAATCTCACTCTATAGATTTTTAGAGCTACTTTAATTACTAGCAAATTGCTAGGAGGGTAAACAGAGCTTTTATACGGAGCTCTGTCCTCCCAGAACTGCGTTTTTAAAGGTATTGAAAATGATGTTTTCTTTAAAAAGAGAGGAAGATTGCTAAAACAAGATGCTAATCCCACAATAAACTGCAGTGGGCTTTGTAGGACTGGCTGATGAAATGCTTCATTAGACCCATGGTTCAGATGAGCCCTGATTATTCACTCCCCACATAGCTGGTCCTTCAGGTTATTAATTTGTAACTAAAAGCTTACGTCAGATTCCTAAAGAAGCAAGCATTAATATTGGTGGATTTTCTTTTCTGTTGTTTTGGTTGCTTCTTCTTGGGGTTGTTTTGTTGCTTTGGGGGTTTGTCTTCTGTTTTTTTTTGCGTTTTAGGTGTTTTAGCAGTATATGTGCAATACAAAGGGTATTTTATTACACAGACAGGCCAGAACATTTTCCCATATGGTCTTATTTTCCCTTGCTCTCCCTAGTCTTCTCATATGCCTTTTGTCATATGCCTATGAAGAGGTCATCTCTCTCAAAGGCACAGCATGCTATACGGAAAAACAGGAAAGCAGGAGTGAAGGGAAAGGAATTAAACTGTTCCATCACCATTCCTACCTCCTAGGAAATGTATAGACCTTAGGTAACTTCTCTGTACATTTTCATGTCAGACGATTACCAAGTTGCACCTATAGCATGCAGTACACTGTCATCATAAGTAACTCCAACCTATCTGAGGGACATGACTTTCAGGCAGATGGCCCGAAATGACAAAACCTGAGAGTTTCCAGTAAAACACTACACCACCAGACTTCAGACCAAGTTCAATACTCAAGCCACAGTATAAAACACTGGTGACTTACTTCATGGTCACATAGTATTTGAAAATACACTATTTTGTAGCATTAAAAACACACTATTTGATAACAAGGCTATTGTTGTCATATAAAAAGGAGGTCAAACGTTATTATAAAATGCATCATCAAAAGAGTTTTCTGCAAGAAAGTCATAGTGCAATGACTGGAAAAAATGACAAGTAATCCTGGCTGCTCGATTCTCACTCATGCAATGAAAGACAAAAAGAAGAAAAGCAAAAAGACAAGAAAGGGAAACAGATTGTTGTCCTACTCAGGAAGAATCAAGGAGACTTCAGGATTGCAGATTAGGCATTAGTCAAAAAGCAAACTTGGCACGTTGGCATTTCAGTAGTTTATTATATCTCTGCTCAAAATGTCTGATTTTCTCTTAACTTCCAGCTAGTACTACCTACTAGCACAGCATTCTAGTGCTATAAGTATTACAAGCAAGGCACCACCTTTTCAAACAGTTGGACTTTTTCAGCATTTAAAGAAAGATTAGCTTCACAACCAGAATGTCTGATGCCTAACTTTCATGCCTGTTTGTCTTGTACACTTTCATGCTGACATCTACCCATTCCGTTTCCACAAGAGGAAGAGAGGATGCAGATCTCCTGCAGATGACACCTGAGGAACCTGGCTGCCATGCCCATTCACTTACTTCTTGTTTGCTGTCTGAAAGTGAACAGTCATTCTGGAATAATTCTTATCCTTCTGCTTTTCTCTGGTGGCAGAGGTAACAGTGAGGTCTCCAAAGAGGTCAATCAGCCAAGTCAGTCTTGCGATTCCACTGAAAGCTGGGAATCCTGTTTTGTTTTCATCGAGGACGCTACCTGGCAACACAGCAACAGAAAGTCTTGAGAAATGGAAAGGAGAATAATGCCCTCTACATAGGAAAGGATAAAGAAACTGCAGTGTTGCAGGCTTAGAGACCAGGGTGTAGAAAGGCCATGAGTGGAGGGACTGAGCAGGAAAGTCAACAAACACGGTCAACCTTGAAATCAGTTGGTAAGGTATGAGAGAAGGCTGCACAAAGTACATATACAACAAACCTTTCAGGATATGTTGTAGACAAGAAGCTGTATTCAACTGTTGGATTCAACAAAGGAATAAAGTAGGGAGAAAACAATCGCTTGAAAGCCTCTCCCAACTCTCCCAGGGCCAAACACCAGCAGTGAAAACAAACCCAACTAGAAATCGGGACACTTCCTCAGAGCTCATTCTCTTTGAGACAAATATGAATGAGAAATGGTGGACACTACCACCAAAGTACAGAAGGGGTGGGGAAGTGCTCTCTCCTCCATACAACAAGGCATGGGCTTGCATTCTTCGCCAAATAGCAGAAAGAGATTAGCAAAGCAACAGTCCATAGAAGACAACTGTTAAGGCAAAGGTGCTTTCCAGACAGCTCTGTGATTTGATGGGAATATCCAAAACTGCTACCTGTGTCTCTAGCCAGTTATAGGCAGGCTCTCATCTAAAAGAACTGAATGAAGCCTAGAAGGACTGGTGTCCCTGTAGAACAGTCAGACAAATCCATAGGGGCTTCAATTCCCTCACAGGTACTGACCTGTGAAATGCAATGTTCCCTTCACCAGGTCCTTCCCAGCCACCTCTTTTTTCAGCTGCTTGTACTCTTCAGTCAGAAGTTCAATGTGCTCCACATGAAGTACTTTACCTGCCATTCAGAACAAAGCAAACAAACAAAAACCCCACCAAAAATCAGGAGAGACCAAATAAAAGCTTTCCGAGTGAATCAAAGGCATGTCTAAGCAATAAAGGCTTCAGCAGCCACCCATGGGAACTCACTTATAAATGTTCTCGTGCATGGCTGGTAGAATGATGTCAGAAAGAAAATCAAACACGGACCCTGCTCTGACACATCAATCTGGGTTAAGGACTTTTCAGGAGACAACAAATATAGAGACTACAGGAACAGTAGCCACTGTGTTTAACAGAAACTCTGTAATGAAACCCAATACCCAACTAAAGCTGAAACATGAGTCTTCAAAGCAAAAGACAGATAAATTCTTGGCCTCTTTCCCCTCACATTTCCTTGTTCTGCATTTCTTTCCTACTACCCTGTGAGGAAAAAAAAAGGAGTAAAAAAAACTATAATACTCAGATGCAGACTGTAACAATATGTTAAAGATAACCTCCCTCCACTGCAATTAATCAGACTACTTTGGAATAGAGGCTATCCGATACACACTGAATGTGGCCCTCATTCAGTATGTGTGTTTCTGGAAGGTTTCCAGGAGAGACAATTTAGGCTGCTGACAGTAACTGCTGCTGCTTCAAGAGAAAAGGCATAAATTCTGCTCAATGGGAAGCTATTTGGCAAGCAAGAAGGCAGTTAAGTGGTGATGGCACAAGGAAACAACAAAGCAGAAATCCTGTACCTCCGGTGTTCTAGGACAAAAGTCACAAAGGAAACTTTTAAGAAGTAGTGGTTTAAATAGTGCAGCTTGGCCAAAGGGTTTGCACTGTGCTCCTGCCCAGCACTGTTCTTTTCCTTGCAGCTCCATACATCCCCACTAGTCTCAGCTGAACTGCGAGCTCCTGACCCTTGGCACAGCAGGGATAGGACCACACACTTTCCAGAAATAAAGAGATCTTGTCTTTCAGGCAGGGACATCTTGCTGGCCTACTGTAGCATCAGCAGCTGTGTGTGACCAACACATCGCAAATACTAGAAGCCAGGGGAGCTGTTTCCAGTTTATTTTCAGGGAGAGAGAACAGCAAAGGGCACAAGTCAAATGGCTACACTAATTAAGTGCTTTACTATCAGTGTGACAGATGTTTCCTTCTCTAACTACATTCTTAGTGTCACAAGCAGAGATCAGTGCTTTTCAGATCAGAGGGCAAATGTACCTTACTCTTTGCAATGACATCTGCGTGTTTGTTTTCCCATTACACACAACTTAAATCCTAGATTGACACATCTCTGAGACAAGCATACTGCCTTGTATGTTATGACTAAGAGTAGACTGGAGCCCTGTAAGTTTGATGCCTTTGGTGCTACCTAACAGGTAATACTGTTTACACCCTTGAGAACAAATGCATTACCTTTCTGCTCAGCCATCTCACAGAGCTCATGGGCTGCCTTAGCAGACAAAGCCATGGGATACTCAACGAGGACATGTTTCCCAGCTTCTAGAAACATTCTGAAAGGGATACAAGACCAGTCTTTAAAAAGAGTGTCATCGTAATCATCTCTCCTCACTGTGCAAGCTGCTTCTTATTCCCACTGTCAGCCCCCTGTGGAGAAATGCACAATGCAGAGTCACAAACCAACTGCAAGTTTCCTAGCAAGGATGGTGTGTGGCTACATCACACATTTAAACACAGGGAGAGCTAGGTTTTAATTCTTTTTCCATAGAATCCCCTCACTCACCTATAGCAAGTCACTAAAATGCCACAGCGTTGAGCACTGCAATTTCTAACTTCCAGACGCTTGAGTGGCTGGAGTGGGGCACCAGAGTGCCTTTTGTCTATACAATCTGTGAGGAAAGTCTTTGAATCCTGGTTTTAGCTGCCTGTCCACCAGACACAGGCCTGGAGGTATGCAATTTGAATTACCTGGGAAATGAGTGCATCTTAAATCATATTCTCTTCCAGAGCTTATTGGGTGCCCCAGGGAACTCACTATCTTTTGCTTCAGGCTTCTAGTCTGGCAGTCTGTTCTCCACTGTCCACATCCTCTCCAGCAACAGTTTTACACAGCTCCTCTATGCTTCTAAATTACAGGGGAAAGGGTAGGAAGGAGGGAAGAAAAACACTTCAAAATACCTGATGGTTTCTTCATGGCTTCTATTCTCTGTGCTGATGAAGGCTGCATGGATCTCCTTGCTTCTCAGAGCATCTTCCAGGTTAATCTGCTTGACCTCATTAATATTGCCAAAGCTTCTCCTGTGTATTTAGCATAAATACAACCAGAGCATAACTGTCACAGTCCATTCTCCCCAGCTGCATGTAGTGCAACAGCATGTAGAAATTGTTCCCATGGATGGCCATCTCAGGGAGCTCAACCAGGGTACAACAAAGGCAGCTTGTTATCCAGGAAGATCACAAGCACTTACAGACAGAAGTGGAGTGCACAAAAGAACAAAACAGATGGGCCAGTGTGTAGGTGGCCGTATCAATACAGAAACTGTCCTCCTATTGAAGTGTAAAGTGCTTTCTAATTAGTTTTGTTGTTCTGGTTTTTAATGAGCATCATTATGAAAGAGCCATTTTAAAAAAGTGACTAGAAGGAGGACATTGCTCCTATGGGAGAACTTCTCCCCACCACGCTGGATAACACGGGCCAAAGCACTGGAGTTGACTGGGCCACATGCAACTACACGTATGGAAAGAAGGAGAGGGACAAAGCAGATGCTTGGCTATGATGGACTCCCCATGCCAGGGCTAAGGGAAAGGCTCCCTTGGCCACCACCCCGAGCAATCTCCACCTGAAAATGAAACATATGCAACCCCCCCAGAAGCCTTTTACGTCAGTAAAGACTGGAGCAGACACCTTGATAGTGTTACAATAGGTAACAGAGGGCATGAGGGTAGGCCACAAGCCAGACTTGAAAGCAGACAAGAACATTTGCATGTGATTGGAATGCAAAGAGCAAGACAACATATCCAAGCAGTCTGTGAACCTGTGAACTGTGCATTTTGACAGCACTGTTTCTCAACAGAAGTAGTGAAAACCCTACCTTGAGTGTTGTTTGAGGCTAGCTGTAGCACTAGCAAAGGCATCAAGGAACCAAGAGTCTATTTGGCAGGGAAATAGAATGGATGACCTAATCGGTCCTCTCAGTCTCAAACAACCCTGACTGCATGATTTAAATATAGCTGGAAAAATACATTGACAGTCTAAGATCCATACATGTACTGCTTAACTATTTAAAACCTTGATGTTATGGGGCAGACAGTCCAGCAGGAATGCTCAGAGGGAGGTATACACTAAATTTCCCTGTCTCTGAGCTAGTGAGACAAACTGGCTCTCTAAGAATCAACTTTACTGTAGGTACTAAATGATGGGATTTTCTTTAAAGACACTATAGGTTCAGTACCTGGTTAAAAAGAAAGTAATTAGAATTTTATGATGAAGTTGCATTATTAGGAATGTTACAAACTTATGTTTTTGTAAAATACACCTTTTTTAACTCTGTAAAACGTCTTACACCTTTTAAACATCTCTACAAATGTCATGCAAACATTAGCTCCTTAGAGTGACTATTGTCTGTACCACCCTGAACCTATAGGAAATTTCAGTTAGACAGAACTGCATTTCCTTTTACCACACAGATCCTACAGCAAGAACATCTCTCAGCTTTTATTTTAGTAATTTCTGCAAGGTATCTCACTAAGGTAACCTATTAGCTCCCTCTTGCAAAGCTTTCTGTGCTCATTTCCTAGCTGCCACTCAGAATGACAGGCATCTTTGCATACACTTTCCCTGTTCAGACAGCCTTAATTATAAGAGAAATACAAGACTTTGGATATTCATCCCCTGCCCTCTCAAATAATAGTCCTCCTCATGGAAAGGCATGTGCATCAGAAGAAAGAATCATTATAGTACACATATTACACATGCTAAGATGACATTTCTAACCTGGACACAAATCCAAAGAGTTTCAGGTGCTCAGAAGGGCTGGAAGGCATCGGATTCATCAAGTCACGGATTCGTGCTAAGCCAGCAATTCCAACTCCAACCACCACTGTCCCAAACATTTTGTTAATCTGGCCAAAGGGAAAAAAAAAAAGGCAACATTTATTGTCTTTTAGCGGGGAGAGAAGCATCTAGGAAGAGAGGATGACTTACTCTTAAACCCTGCTTTCATACAGCCAAACCTGATTCAGATGTCAGCAATCGGCTAACAGAGATGTGATGCTACAGGCTACTGAGCTCACTTGTATCCCATTGAGATGTGGTCAAGCGGTTCAGACTGTCATAGGGCTGGTCTTGAGACTTGTATTTAACAGCTATGATATCACAGCTCCAGCACAAAATTCTTCCTTTCTGTGAATAGAAGGCAGACTTCAAAAGTGAGACATTCTTCTATTTATATCACCATTTCCATGCTGGAAAGGAGCCAAAAAGTTCTACAAACCCAGCAGAGCTTTATATAAACCCTGCTGACTTCCTGAGCGTCTGCAGCACAGCCTGCCCTGGGCTGCCACACGGGCATTCATAGTGCATGGCAGCATAGCTGAAATACTTTAGGACAGGAAGCAAAGAGCATCTTTTCTTCCCCTGGGTAACCACTGGTATGTCCTACAACATCAAGATGCAACCAACCATCTGATAATTTGGTCAAGATGTCAGCTTGACATTTCCATGCACGAAGAAAGCTCTCCCATCCCTTTAATGACAAGCAGGCATGTCTTCAAGATTTACATCTCCCAAAAGCGTATTCCTGGCACAATTGCATCATGGGGAGGAAGAGCCAGGAATTGCACTTGCTGGATCACTGGTAATAAATTCTCCTGTTGGATTTATGATTTGCCA
The DNA here is from genome assembly GCA_039720435.1 of Amazona ochrocephala. Lineage (NCBI taxonomy): Eukaryota > Metazoa > Chordata > Aves > Psittaciformes > Psittacidae > Amazona > Amazona ochrocephala. The sequence goes on along the minus strand of CM077885.1, from coordinate 16,887,979 downwards.
TTGATCTGCAGAAGCACTAGGCAATTGCTGTAACCTTTCAAACCTGCACTGTTCCACCACCGTGAGGACTAGCAACAGTTTGTACAGTAATTTTAAGATTTACAGGAAAGCCATCCTAAAACCAAGCCAAGTCAGCCCCACTGCATTTTTTGTTCCTTCCATCCTACTACAGCATCCCTTCAAACTCTGTTTCTTCTGTTTCAGTGTTCTCCTTCCTGCCACTGCAAATCCCTTCACTCGAGTGAACTCTTTCAATCAGTTCCCCTACCTGGCTGCAGCCTTTCAAATCCTCCTAAGACTTAAATGGATAAAAGGACAACCCCACTTCACTCCTCCTTGTACCTCTTGTCTGACAAGATCACAGTGCAGCAGCACAGCTGTAAGAGACCGTTCTGGCACTGTTAGAGGTTGGCAGCTGTTAAGAAATTACATCAACTCACACCAAGAGAAAAGTTCATCAAAGAAATCATGTAATTGGGGTTTTGTTATGAGTTCCTGCCTATGTAGGTATTCCTGTCAGTGCTGAACTCTGCTTTCTTATACATGCCAAAAGGGTACCAGGGTAAAACACACAGCAGCGTGTTTAATATAAAAGAAGTGAGTGATATTGGAAGAGTTTTCTAGGGGGATTACAGTGACATGTCATTACCAAATATTTGAGGCACAACGTAATGGCACATTGTGAAAGAAACTTGTAAAAGTCCTCCTTGTAAAAGAAGGAAAGAGAGATGTAGAAGGCTGGGAGCGAGCAAGGGGGGAAAGAGAGTAACATAAGCACACGACCCATTTTCACTTCCATCCACAGGCAGAGCCCTGGTCTGGGCTTAACCTTCTCTATGGCCAAAGAGAAGAGACTTGAGTGTTGCAGAACAATCTCAGCTGGAAGTTGCTCTTTGAGGTCACCCAATCCAAACCCCACTCAGTCACACCAGGGTCACACCAAGTTCTAACTGACCCCACAGTGACAGATGTGAATCTGGAAACCTCCCAGGGCCCCTGATGCAGCCTCTGACCACCCTCACAGTAAGAACTTATTAGTATCTACTTCTTAGTAGTATTATCTAACTTCTTAGTATCTGCTCAGAATTCCCTTGTTGCTTTTGCCATTTCAATGCAACAAGCTACGCTCTTGCTAGTGTAGTCAAGGACAAGGTTAGCCTCGTCTTTGCCAGAAGAGAATGCTGTGGACTGAGGTTCAACTTGTCCACTAGCCTCTGCAGGGCATTTTCTCACTTTCCAGCCAGGCAGTCCTCAACCTGATGCACAGGGTTATTCCCCCTGGACACGAGACTCCACATTTGCCTCTGCTGAAGTTCATGATGTTCCTGTCTGCCATTTCTCCAGCTTCCCCAGGCATCAATGGTGCACTGACCACTCCCCCCAGTTTGATTTCATCCACAGACTTGCCAAAGCTGCACTCCACCCTATCGTCCAGGTGGTTAATAAAGACATTTAACAGTAGTTGCCTTTTTCCAGTCACCAGGAACCTCTCCTCATTGCCGAGTGGCTTCACAGTGACATCAACCAAGTCCTTCAGCACCCTTGGATGTACCTTGTCTGGTGCCAGGGGCTGCTGTACATTCAATTAGCACAAGAGCTATAGCACTGTCTTCTGCTACTGTGGGTAATGTTAAATTCCTAGACAACTTAGCAGACTCAGAAACCCAGGAAGTCTGAGGACAGCCCTTTACTAATCAAAGCTACAGCAGAAAAAGGCATCAAGTGCCTTTAATTTCCTTCACCTTGGCCCCACTGAGCTGCAGGCTCAGATTTACTCAGCCTTATTTTTGCTGCCAGCGCACCCAGAGGAACCTTTCCTGTGGCTCATTTCAGCTTCAGCTGAGCTTTTCCTTTCCCAGCTCTGTGCCTGCAAAGCTTGGTCACTGTCTCTATGTCCCTCCTGGATAGTCCCTCCCAGCTCATGCACTTCTTGTGTTTGAGCTCAGTCAGGTCCCTGCCAATCCACACCATCTTTCTGCCATGCATGGCTCTGCTTGCAGCACACTGGAGTGGGAAACCTGTGCTCTGGGGAGGTTGTCCCTGTAGATCAACCTCAGCCCCTCCAATCCCCAGGGCAGTCTCCCACAGGATCTTGCCAAGCAGAGCCATCAAAAAAACAGAGAAATGCTTTTCTGAAGTGTATGGTTGTAATTCTTTAGAGTCACAAATGGCCCCAGTGTGAATCAGGACCAGGTCAGCAGAGGTTTAGAAGCAGTCCAGCCGGAGAGTAACTGATCATGGGCTTACTTTAAGTTCAGAAATTCTCAAGGCTACTGGAGTGTTAAGCTGTTAATATTCACCTACTGCCTTTAGTGGGACTGGGAGTGGGAGTCACACAGCACACAGATTCCCCTGAACCTCCTACAGTCATCTCGCTTCCAAGGACTGCTTTTCTGGTGATCTGCTGACCTCCTTCTCCAATGAAGTGGAGGAGGTGGGGAGCCACCTACCTTCTTGCCATGAACAAACAACATCTCTCGGCAGATGCTCGTGTTGCTGAACATCAACATTTTTACCTCTCCTTTCCCAGTTTCACCCGATGACCTCCCCAGAAATCACATTTTAAGAGGTGCAAGATGACTTCAACCTCAACGAAATAACTGTTCTGATGCAACATGTTGTCATGGCAACCAGCCATTCGGTCCAGGTCAAGGTTTGCAAGCTAATACGGTATCCACACGGAAAGAGACAGCTGCTAAATGCACGCTACAGAGTCTTTGCTTTGCTTTTGCACATAGCGAGGAAAAAAATCACTGTCTGCATCCCTGCTGCAGCTTTTTATTACCCTCATTTTGCCCACACAACAAATCCTGCAGCTGCTCAGGGAGAAAAGTAAATCATATGTTTTTTTGGAACCAGGTAAGAGCAGAATAGAGAATACTCATCTGACAGTCCAGATGAATATATGAAAATTTACTCCTTACTTCAAACCTTTGCATGAGGATAACAGCAACATTCTCTTTCAAGTAGAAAAATGATGAAGGAGGAAGCCCAAGCTGTAAACTGCTGCGCCTGCCTTCCATGCTTTTTTCTGAAAATCAGTGATACTGGTTAAAGCTTTAACAAAACAATTTCAGAAGTATTTTTAAGGCTGCTGAACTTTGACATCTGTCATACTGAAAAAAGAAACGTACAGTAAGTGATATAACAGTGCATCAGCCAGTGCCCAAAAGCATTTTCTCCACATAAGTGGCTGTAGGAAAGTTAAGGGGCCGAGGAAAAGATTAGAAAGGGACATCCTTCATGCTCACAGATTGTGATTGAGGAGTACCTCCCATCACCCAGCACCTACTGGCCTGGCCTGGTTGCACGGAGCTCTTCCAGCCCCACTAAGGGTCCCCTCTGAACAGGGGGTGCTGGCTGGTGTGGGAGCTCTTTCCCACTGATGGCCAGCACAAGGGGCTCTTCTTACCCAGGCAGACAAGCTCTGAATGACATAGAGGTAAAGATGAGAAAGGCGTCTAGCTGAAGAGGATCATTTATCCTACACTGATACATCATTGTCACATTACCCCTCTACTCTCTGTTGAGATTTCTGTGACTCTTCTGCTTATTTCCTCGATTGGATGGATCAAGGCTAAAAACCCAAACAAACAGCTCTGTACTCAAATATTCTTGCAGAATTTAGCAGCAAAACAGCAGCAAACCAAGCAATGGAGTTGAGCCTAAAGGGATCAGCCACCCAGCAAGTGTGTGCCTCCCCAGTGCAATCACATTGGGACTTCAGTCCCTACATCTCAAAACCCCTTACCTTACCGAGGTGAGCTTATGGGGTGCAAGGCTTACTTTTGTTTTGTGCAATACCACTCAAAGCCAATGCAGAGCCAAGGTAAAAGGCAGAACTAAAGAATTATCTTCCCTTCAAGAAAATTTGTCATGGCCTTTCTAGACATGACAGGCTGAGAACAGGTACCTTCTCTCATGACACACAGAGAATGTCAGTAAGCCTTGTGCACTGTCCCTGCAGTTTTCAAAGTCTCATTCCCACAGAGATGAATGAGTGACTCACATCAAATCAAAATATTTTGCACTTAATGTCACCTACAATAGCGTAACACTGATATGGGAGGCTTTCCTGAAGCACTCCCAGCCTGGTCTTTTCAATTGTGCCACCTGAAGTGACTACTGTTTTACTGTCACATGTATCTTAAGAGTAGCAGGAACTTTGCGGATGAGTACTTAATGTGAAAACACTGCTGTCAAGGTTAGTTCCCTTTTGCAAACTCAACAGTTGAACACAGTAATTTTTCAACAATTCTCTCTCCAACACCCCCTTCTATACCTGTCAGATCTTTGCTTACATTAAATCTGTAACTCCACCAAACCTGAGTGCCGACAAGCCATCATTTCCTTCCTGCTGCTTAAAAATACACAATACAACCCCCAACACTCCTGACAGTCACCTCCCAGTACTCCAGAGAATAAAGGGGAACTCATATGGCCAAGTGCCGGCAACAGAGACTAGGATTCTGGGGCTGCTACTGGGCAGACTGGGTGTCTGAGCCTGGCTGCTGGAGGGATCCACCTTGTACTTATATATATATATATTCGCACTAGGAGATATATATATATATATATTCGCACTAGGAGACATTCAGCCAGAGATGCTGCTGGTGCCATCTGTGTTTCTGTGAGTGCTCTGTGTGGCTGGCCACATACATGTGCATATATGTGGTGTATATGTGTGCTCTGTGTGTGTGGTGACTGGGAGTATGTTTTCAGCCTGTTGGACCAGGGTCCATGGAGCTGTACAGCCCTGTTCCTTTCAGGCTGTGTCAGCCTGATATTTTCCCCTAACATAACCCAGAATGGACTGAGGAATTTTTCCAGAGGTCTCTGTGAGGAGACTTATGGATTAAACATCATAGAAAATGTATCCCCTGTTACAGCAGCAAAACCCTGAGGTGAGGGTTGCAGCATTTTCCTCAACAGAAATTTTCAGTGGAACACTGGACAGACAACAGCAGTCACAACCTGGCAGAGGGGTGTTGGTACATGCTACAGCCTGTGCCACCCCATCTTATTCTCATTGTCTACTATCAGCAAGACACATCTGCCTGGAGCAGAGAAAGCAGGAGCTGAACAATGTGGCTTTTGTTAGTGCTGGTTTTTAAAAGGGAAGAACTGCACAAATGCTCCAATTCAGCAGCGCATTCAAAGGCATAAATATCCTTTGTTCTGCAGAAAGCCATTTACTTGCTTTAACACCTGTATGTGCTGAAGTACCTTCTCAAGGAGACCATACATAGTCACTAATACTAACTGTAGGCAGAACTTGAAGGAAAAAGAGAAATGAAGGCAGAGAAAATAATTACTCTACTGCAAACACATTGGAGCGTGACTTTGTGTTTTCGCTCTGCCTTTGCTGCAACCAAGAGATAAAAGTAGTCTTTATGCAAGAAAGAGACAGTCAGGAAAGCAACCACAAACACTTTGTTATTTCTTTTTAAAACATTAATTGGCCATAAAATGAGAGTCAGAAATTGAAAACCTGCCAAGACCGTTTACAGTTTCCACATTTCAGAGGAAAACAACAGCACCGAGAAGTTGCAGAGCAACCACATACATCTTCCTTGAAAGCTGCTTGTTACAGTCTTAAGTATCAACCCTCCCCTCTCCCCCCAGTGCCTCTCCGTCTCTGACACTCATCACACTGGCCATCACAACCCAGGCCTCAGTCTCCTGGCAGGCACATCGGCTCCGGTGAGCTGTAACTTCAAGGCACCAGCTCTCGCCCAGGTTTGCCAGCAGAAAACAGTCTTTCATCCTGACTGGCACCACTGTGTGTTGGAAACAGCCAGAATGGTCTTTTCTTCCCAGCTTTCAAATGCGATTTGAACAATACACATGCGTCATTTTACATTTATAGGCAGGCTTTCTGATTAAATTCTGGTTTGCCAGCTGGCTGCCAAAGCTGAGGTTGATGTAGTTATATTGAGATGTGGCCAGATGCTGTGTTACAGCTGCCAAACAAGCACCTTTACTCTATACAATGAGTGATTAATAATAAATGACTGAACTCATAACAGATATGCTGTCTCCAGCATTAATATCTGAGCAGAAAGAAAAACATTTATTAAAACACACTTTTGCAACCTAACCCTGCTGACTCCAGAGTCTACAGTGGTCCCGTCTCCCATCACATTAAGGCAGCTCTCCACAGCCTACAACTCCATACTTGCGGAAAAGACATCTCACAAAAGTAATATAAAAAAACAAGACATAATAGAAGAATAAAAAGATCTGGTTTTAATACATGACATATTACAACCTGCAGGTGACTGAGACAGAAGTGCTGTGACACACATGCATGGCTATGAATGACCATTTCATCCTGTTCTCTGTCTGTAGTTGCCCTTTGTGGTTTGGATTTGGTTGCTAGCCTGAAGAGGAAAACCAAAGCCAAATAACACTTCTGAGATGGAGTCCCAGAGGTGTGTAGAGAAGCTAAGTCCTCAGTCAGGCGCATCCTGTTTGAAACTGAGAGAAAAATTACGTTTTGATACACCTACACTGCTAAAGGCTAGAACTATCCAGGAAAGAACTGAGCCTGCTTTAGGGCACCTGAAAAAAAAATTAAGATGACATGAAGGGCTTCATTTTTTGTTTCACATATATAATAATATCTCCTTGAAATAAACCAAAACCCAACCCATCACTTCCGATGTTAATTTTCCAGGAACCACTCAGGAGGGAATTACAGATTGCTTTGTGAAACTTCTGGTGGGTAAATAAACAACCCCACATAACTGCAGCCTCATCACAGCTATTCTTTAACCAAAAGGCTGCTTGTACATGGCTAACTGCCGTATGACTCAAGCAAAAGAGCCACAAAAAGTCCCCAATATTTCTTTCAGGCTTTAAGGTACTATCAGTTTTTGAAAGTGGATTTGCCCCTGGCAGTAGAAGAAGAGTGTTTTAACAAGCAACTGTCAATTACTTTGGAGTAAAGTCCAGTTTTAGACAAGCATTCAGGAGAATGCGCTATGGTATGGAGCTATCAGCAGTTCACAGATCAAAGTTTTCCACGGGATCAAACAATATTATTGCTCCAGTAGCAGTCTGTGCCTGAACACAGGCTGCAGAAAATAACCCTGAGTAAAGCTAAAAATGATACTGGCTCAAAGAGGAAAAATAAAAAGGCGTGATACACATTATCCACCACTGCTTGACTTTATGCTCATGTAAACACTAAAGCTATTAGACTTGAACTCTGCCAACTCCCTGTGGACCATGAACGGCGTCCACCCTGGCTTCCCTGCGGAACAATAAAGCCACCAAAGTCTCCACATGGGTAACCACTGAGACTCTGCTTAAACACCTATTTGATAAGAGACCTTGCTGGTTTGTGCCGACTCTTACACTTTTTAAAATGGAGAGCTTTCCATATTAGAAATAAAATAGGAGGACTGCTCATCCATAGCTGCATTTTCAGGGAAACTTTACTCGAAGCTAATCACATAAGGTGTAGCTGACTGGGCAGGGAGCTGACACATGCCAAATAATCTCCATGCATTCCCTTCCCTCCCTTCTGCTGCTCATTTTGTTTTTGCTGTGTCACCTAATGAGGTAAGTGGCTTCTTCACCTCACTTGAACAATTCAGGAGTGCTTTGCAGGTAAACTCTAATGCCAGGAGAGGCTTCCAAGCCTTTGCTGTAATGAAAGTGATGACGGACAATTACAGAGAAATGTTCTGATATATCTTCTAAATTACTACATCTGCCCCTGAATTTGCCTGCCCATTACTGCAGTCCTTTCTACAAACACTTTCTTCTCCAGAGGGCCTAAGGAATGCAGAGCTGGGCTGAGCAGATGCAAGAAAGCTGTATTCCCACGCTGTATTCTTACTTTCTCCCACAAGTTTACTGGTGACCTGAAGCAAGCAAATCACATCTCCTTTTCCTGTCACTCCTCCCAATTCCACAACAGGGGGAATTTCCCTCTCTCTTCTGTAAAGCACTCTCAGACCTGTAAGTGCAATGTAAGTAGTAGGTATCATTACAACCTCTCTTCTTCACTGTAGGAAACAGATCAGACATCTAGAAAAGGTGGCTACAAGTAAGGTTTGTATAGAAATACCTATATAAACCAACAACACATAATGTGCGAAACATTCTTTCTTTCCTTTCTCTTGCTGTTAAACTCATCTGAAACCCAAGCCCTACAAGGCATTTTATGCAGGCTTAGCTTTAATCACAAGTAATCCCATTGACATCAATGAGAATGCTCCTACAAGTACATTAAGAAATAAGAGCTTTTGCTGTTTACTGTAATATTAGCAGGCAGAAGAACAAAACACATCCAGCCACAAGTATGTTCTTTTAATATCCTTCTGGACTCAACCCAGTTGATGATACGTATCTTCCGGTCCACTAAAGGTCACTGCATCCCAGATCTGTAACAGGCTAGCCTATTTTGAGAATTCCCCAAACAAAAAAAGCACCCCTTCTACATGCTGCAGTCACCATGAAGATATTGATTACCATGGCTGATGAAACCCCCTGCCTCCACCGTTAGCACAATGCAACTCATAACACCAGAGGCCTGCCCCATACTCTCTTCAGAGCAAACAACACACATGTAAATTGTAGCTGGTCAGACAAACATACCTTTTTTTAGCAAACTTTCTCTTCTTCTACCCCAGCAAAGATGTTTTCACCCTTCTAATACCAACTGAGAGTAGGGTTTTCTTTAATAACTAGATTGATAAAACTAGGGAGGTAGATAAAGTTTGGCATAACACTGTAATCCTAAAAATGATGCATGCAACAGCTAACATGTCTGTCATTTTATCAGTGTACCACTCTTCAGTAGGGCCTGAAAAACGCAACAGATGCTGTCCATTCCCATTGAATTTTTGAAATATACCTATTTCAGCAATCGTTTGAGTAAAAAAAAAAAAAAATAGCTCTTGAATGAAGAATAACAATTAAGGTTACTCAAATCCCTTCTAACTTTAGAGCTCAGTATTTTTCATCTTACTGGGCATCAGAACACTAAAGAATATACAGGCCAGCCACTAGCCAGCTCTCTCATGAAGAGTTACTCAGCAATTCAATGTGATTTAGCAGTCAAGTACTAATAGCATGCTACTTATCTGTTAAAATTGTCCCAAGAAACCAAGAACACCTTTATCAAAATATCCACCACCAGAGGGGGCATTTGGTATCCTACTTAAATTGTACCCATAAGGAAGTTAAATAAAAAACAAGCAGGTTACAGGAATGCTGTAAAAGCGTATTTCCTGCAGTACTTCAACTGCACACTAGATCCTACACAAAGTTTTAGGGAGAACAATGATTTCTTTGAGTATAACTGGACACAACACAAACTCCACATCTCCCAATTCCTAGGTCTAGCTACATCAAACCCTGCAGTTTCTACAAGCAGAGATGTAGTTTCATACGCCAAGAAGGCGGCTAAATTACCCTCCAATTTTGATTTGTCTGCCTGGACAGACAGCTCTGAGCATGCCTGAACTGGAACCTTCAAGGGTGCCAAACTAGAGCCTGACATGCTTATGCTAAGGCTTGACAGAGAAGTGAAAGAATGACATACAAAATGGTTTCTATTTACAGCTCTTCTGTCTCCTTACAGATCCACCATCACCAGACCTATTGTTCCAAAAGTCTCCAAAAGGACCTAAAAAACCGCCATCAAGTTGAGTCCAACTGCAAGCAAAGCAGAAGGTTCTACTTGGTTCAAGCCACTCCAACAACTACTGATATTTAAAACATGTCTGAAGATAGATGAATATATATATGGCAACTCTTGGACATAGATGTGTAGTGAATACAAAACTCATTAAAAATTATAAACTTGAGTGGGTCCACTCAGTGACATTAGCTGGAGAAGGATACAGGATGGACTGTGCCAGCATATTAGGGGCATCATAGGTTCTACATTGTCAAATATTGTTGGTTTGGGTCCAGTGAAACTGGTGGCAGCACCTACAAAACTCATGACTCTCTCTAAAATCTACATGAAAATAACTATAATTGATGGGTAGGCTTAAAAAAACCTTTTCTCCTCACAATCTGTCTTCAAAGATGTGGAGCTGGGAGATTTTAGTGAAGCGGACTGCCTGCTCGAAGGAGTATTTTAAATGCACAACCTATTGAGAACCAGCATGGCCATGTAATTGGGATAAAAGAACCCAGTACTGCTCTTTTCATTTCCTCTGCCAAGTGAATGGGCTTAATGGGACCAGTATTTTAGTTACACCAACAGTGGCTGAACAAATGGATCATATCCCACCAAAGGCAGGATCGGCACAACCGCCTAACTTTGCAGTAACTAAAACAGCTTCTGCAAAGGTTCAGGATCAAGCAATACTCAGGCCACTGGAAGAGGGAAATACACCATGTAAAAGAGGTGGAAAAAGAACTGGATCATGGAAGCAGATTTCCACGAGTGAATAATCCTGTTTGAAACATAATACAGGCCTTTCTCTCTCCTATCCAGATCTCATTAGAATATAGCAACTTCATTTTGTTCTGCAATATTTTGGTGAAATGATTTAACAGTTACTCTTATAAAAGAGCTTTGCCTCCACCTCAAGCTTATGTCCTTAACTGCACCATTCTTTCAAATGGCCAAAGAGGTCACTGAGTTCTGAAGAGAATGGCTGTACTGAACCACCACTATCCCATACTACCAGTGATAACATGAAAGTGATTTTACAATGTAACAGCAATCCCTCTCATTACTTTATTCAGCCTTGCAGCTTTTTAAAATATCAGTTTAAATTTCTTACCTCCTGCTACTGTAATTCAACAAAGCATTTTGAGGTTCTGGGAAAGAAGCTCACTGTGTAAGATTCATTTTGATTATTTAAACCATCCACATCTCAGGGATGACTGTGGACTCTCCAAAAAAATTGGGTTTCAGACAAATAAACTCTTTATCATTAGAAATGGAATCACAAGGCATCCTACACAAAACCATAAACACAGACTCTAAACATGCACATCTAAGTCGTCACTGGTTTATAGATACCTCCCTTAGATATCAGATAATCAATCTCCATTCTTCCCTCCCATGTTCAGACTTGTGTATATAAAGGTAACAATGGAGTCTCAGCAGCTCTGAATACATAAATGACAACTGCCTGCAATGATCTGTCCTCTGAGTCCACTAGGATCTATTGGCATTGTTTAGGATTCAACTGAGCCACAGAAAGAGTGTAACAGTGTGGTCAAACAATGGCTTGTGAGCAAGACTTACAGGTCACAAGCCATTTGACAACACTTACTGTCAGGCTGGATGGTTTTTCCTCCTACCACATGGATTTTAGTTCTGCAGTCTGGAATAGGAAACTTTATTCCAGATAGGCATATAAGCAAAAATAATGTCATATAGGAGCTGGAAATTAAAAATAATGAGCACACTGTAAAGGAATGCATATTGAACTTCTGTTGATTAGAATGACAGGATGGTTTGGGTTAGAAGGGACCTTTAAAGATCATCTAGTACAACCCCCCTAACATGGGTGCGATGTTTCCCTTTTGCCAGTCATTGGGGACTTAGCCTGATTGCCGTGACTTTTCAAATATGATGGAGAGTGACTTGGCAACTGCATCAGTTCTCCCTGCTCGTGATAACTCTTTCGATGATAAAGGCCATCTCTGTCAGCATGGCAGCATGAGATCCCAAAGGCAAAAGATGAAGTATTGAAGCCTCATTTAGTAGTCATTTAACCAAAAAGAAACTTCACCTCCAGGGTTATCATCACCTTCATGCTTCCTTAGGAGTTGATAACTTAGCAGCATCTAGGACAGAAAGACTTCCCCTCATGTGTTTTGAAACCAGGAACATTTCATTTCTGATATTACAGGTTATTTGATGTTGGAAAGATACTGGCCAACTGAGAGGGATGGCACTATGCTGCAGTGGATCAGCAGCTCTTCTGTAGGGTGCTCTCCCAACCTAAGTACATGAATACAAGAAAACTGCTGACCTTGCATTTGGGGGAAACATGCCTCATGCATTTCCTGGTGCAAAACTAAGCCTTCTTCAGAGCAAGTAGAGAATGAAGACTCCGTTCTCCATCACTGTCCTCTTGAGAAAGTTGCATCCTTTCTGGCAGAGTCATAACAGAAAACGGGACTTGAGTAACCAGAGGATTACACTGCTACATTCCCTGCTTGGAACGCACGAGCAGAAAGGATGTGAAGCTCTTCTCCCCACTAGAACAGAACACCAGCTGCCATTCAGTCGCTTCAGGCCCATAATATTGCAAATATTACTAGACCAGGCTCGTTGTCACCAGGACCTATCCAGGAAAAGGAAGGACCGAGCTGGAAACACCTGTCAGAATAATGTTATTTTTAAACAACAAGTGGACTCATGCGAATGACCTGTTTGTTTTCAAAAGATTTATTCGACAACCTTTAGTCTTAAGGTCTCATTACAGATGCCAGGCATACAAGAGCACACAGTATGTCTCACCTTTGTAAATACTGGGCTAAACGCAAGGATAGCTATTCCACTTCACTATGCAAGTTAGTAAATGTAAAATAGATTTCAAAAATCAAAGTTTTGCTCAGCTGCTGCCATTTGAGAAGATTACAAAGAAGATTACAGGGAAAACATGTTTCCTAGAGCAAACATTTTCAGCAGCCACTGATACCAATTATCCTGGCTTCTGGATGATGAACTCATCATTACTCTGACTGCAAATTCAAATACTCCACACTTCTGGGGAAAAACCCAAACTAAACCAGGCCTACCCTGTCTTACACTGGGCACCAAAACTGAAAGCAGGTGAAGCCCATGGTCACCTCCAACACTGTAAGTGTATCACTCCCATTTACAGCCTCACCACTTAACAGTCAATTGCCACCTGTGAAGAATTCATCTTTATCCTTTTCTGCAAGTTCCTCGCAGGTTTTTGCCACTAGAGAATCATAATTTTAGAAGAAGACAGAAGCCAGGAGTTAATTTGCCTTCTCCACCCAAGTTAATTTTATTAAATTTATTGAATGAGTACTAAAAAATAATCTCAGTCCTTTATACATTTGAATCTGTCACCCCTAAGCTCAGAGATCTACACAAACACACTGACCCACTTCCAGCTGCACATAGTGCTGCTATGCCTAAATAATATCAGCAAATTATGCCAAAGACAAGTACAAGCAAGCCACTGCACTCCCAAAATTCATCACCAAACAACAGACTAACCAGTCTTCTTTTGCTGACCCGTGTCAGAGCCTGCAAAAGGCAGTAAATACTGATGAAGGGCTGTTCTCCCTAGCAACAGAAAAGTTCACAAAGCTCTGCAGCTTCTGGCATAGCTAAAAAACATCCACGGCGTTTCAACTACATTGACTGTAGTCTCAACTTTCCCCCTCATATCCTGTACCACTTCTTCCTCTTGTTTAGGGATTATTTAATAATTCCATGTTCTTTCTGGTAGCTTTCCTCTTCTCTCCTTCACAGAACAAAGGTAATGACAAAACAATAAAGATCCCTTTCTGCCTACACATCACTAAGAGGGAAAGCTAATAACCACAGTAATATTACTTAAGCCATGAGAACGGCTTGCTGTACCAGCCATTGTAGTTCAGCCTTTAATTTAGCATCTAGCATAGTTACTATAACAAGAACACTAGTTGCCCCAAACAGGGTCTAACTGGTTTATAATGCTGAACTGAGAAGAAAGAATGAACAAAAACAAAAAAAAAGAAACTTCTTTTATGCTATTAAACTCTTATTGTTGAAGTGGTGGATTGCACTCATCCGGAGTAAAAGGATTAGCAAATGCATTTCATTATCTTTCCCAGACAGGTGTGTTTTCTGCAATGCCTTCTAATTAGCACAGTAGAGCTTTGTCTGGGTTGCAAACATGAGTGTAGGGAATGCTCAAGTTCAGTTAAACAAAAGCCAAAGCTCATTTTGCTTAGTAAAGAAGGAACAGGTCAAACGTGTATCTATATTTTTATTGCAGTTGCACATAAAGTTGCAAGATGTAAAACCCAAAAGCTTGGCTTTACATGCATAAGAACACTTTCCATGTTCAAGCCTAGCTCCAGAGGAGAGGGGCAGGCCCTCAAGCAACCTTCATCCTAAGCTACGATAGAGCATGTATGCATTCAAATTTTGGGTTGTTTGGGTTTTTTACTACAGGAGTAAGCTGCTAAGCATTTTGGTTTTCAGACTGTTGTCCTTCCCTAAGCCCCATTCCTACCCTGCTCAGTGAAGTAACCTGAAGTGTAGTATGAGCATAATGTAAGTTCTTTTACTGCCCTGAGTGCTACCTGCAAGTTTCAGAAAGATCTATGCTTGCCTGAAAGTTAGAGGTGAAAGAGTCATCCCTGGTCCTGCATATGTTGATTTTGCTGTATCACTGTGTCAAACACAGTAATTCCTTTCCTGGGGAGTTATTCTCCCACTGCAATTACTGCTTTATCACGTCTATCCAAGTTCTTCCTGTTAGTTTCTCCACTTCTTTCCACATGTAGTTTATCTTTATCTCCTGTTGCCTGACTGCTGCTTACCTAGCCAAGGATGGCAGCACAGATGAAGCTTCAATGTACCACACCAGTGGTAATGGAAAATACCCACTGAAGCTTCCTACAATGGATCTGCACAACATACAGGCAATATCCTCTCTACAAGCCATACGAAACTGAGGTAACTTCAGAGTCATCATTAAAAAGCAAAAATGCCAATGTGCATTCCATTTCTGCATCTTACTGAAGTCCTGACACAAAAGTGTAATAGGGGAAGTAATTCATGTTTTAATTCAAGAACTGACCAGTTAATTTTTCCACTTACTTTCACTTGTTTTGACATGAACGTTTCATTTTCAGTGCAGAGATCAAAGGGGCCCTTTTCTCATCCTGTTCTCATCTGCTGAGCTTAAAAATATTTGGTCCTTTGACATTTAACAGAGCTGAACATCCCCTTTTGGGGTTGTTGGGGGATTTTGGGGGGAAGTGAGGAATGGGTGTTGAAACATCCAGTGAACACAACAATTTGGAAAATACTGAGGATGCTAAGAAGTTGAAAACTACAAAGATTGATTCTCCTTTTTAGCTCTACAAAATAAGCATTACCATTCATTTAAGGATAACGTAAACCACACTTCATTGACTCAAACTCCAGCTGCTTACAAACAGTAACAGAATTCACTGTCTAAAGAAACTGTGAGGTTGGTATTAGAAAAAAAGATTGTTGGCCATGTGGATATAAACTCAGGAGGACAAGTCCAGAATCATCAGCTCTCCAGTATAAGCAAAGTTCTCTGATCCAACAGTAAGAATCATATAGATCACTAACATTTTACTATCGATTACTGAATATCAAAGTTGCATGCAGTCCTTGTGACAATAATTTTTAGTAACACTTTAACTAAGGCTTTCTTAAATGTGCATTCTTATATGTGAAAATAATTTTAACTATTTACAATTTTAAATATTTACCTATTGCTCTTTATTTTGGGAAGATTAAACTTCAAGTTGGATTTATATCATTAAAACAGATTTGTCTTTATTGTCCCATTTATCAACACAAATGACAAAAAAAGATGCTCCAGCACTGTTATTGATTTTTGACACAGTGTCATCTGTGTTCACATCTGTAATCAGAGAACCAACAGCTGAACGACTATCCTCATTCCAGGAAAATTAATTTGGCAAAGCAATGCAAAGAGTTTGATAAAAATGATTCACACAAAATCAGTTCAATAAACTGTTGCCCTAATTAAAACTAGCTTGTTTTTTTTGAACAAGCTCCAACACAGAAGTTCAGCACGATGCCAGGGGAGTTATATAAAGGCTGAGCTTGTCTTTCCTCTGTGTGTAGACTGAGCCTTGATATGTGGGTTTTTTAAGACAGAGATTGGTGGTAGCTGTGACTACAGCACAAAGTAATTACTAGTGAAGTGCCCACGTGCTTTACACACCAATTCTGTACTAGTCACCTTTCTCCCAAAAAAGGCTGTTTGAAATATGGCCCCACCACTTTTCTTTAAAAAAGGTAAATATTCTCATCCCCATTTCACACACAGGTAAACTGAGGTGCAGCAAGGTTAATGGCGTGCTGTTGCAGAAGCGGGTGTCAAACACCTGCAGTGAACATGGGTTTTAACAGGATTTGGAGGAAGCTCAGCAATTCTGAAAACAAGCCCAGAAGACACTTTGTAGGAAAGGTTTTAAATGACCTTTCACCACACAGTGCTCTGGACACCTAATGATGCTATTTGCCTGTTCCACATCACTTACAAGCTAATATTCTGCTTCACTGCACTCTGGACACTCTTACAAACAAAAGGCTTTTCCTTCCCCCCCCCTCCCCCCCTAAGTGCTGTCCAGTCCCCTCTAGTGTGGTGGGTGTCTTTGGAGCAATTAGGATAACGTGATTTGCAGGACTCCCCCATTCCTTCACAACCGAGGGGGAAGTACTAGTGGCAAGCAATCCTGGGAAGGGTGGAGGGAGGGTCAGAAGACGAAAGCCGTGCTTCCAAATCCTAATTACAGTTAGCAGGGATTAAGTAATAGTCACTAACCTCTTCGGCTCACAGAGGAGAAACGTGATCCTGTTTAATTCAACTCTGCTCCCTGCAGCTCCTTCTTATACAACGCTCTGCAGCTCCACCATATCAATGTACCGCACGCCCTGTCGCTATCATTGCAGCAACACCCCCTTTGGCCTGGAATCCAATAAGGACACTATAGGGGCGGGCTATAGCCAGAAGCAGCTGCAGGAAGGCTGGTGCAGGCACCGGGATGGCAGCTGTCGCCTAGAGAACACCAAAAAGCTGCAGATGGCTAGCAAGGGGCTGGCACCTTAACTGGGTACCACCAGTTAAGCCCCTCACAGTGCCCACCCCAGCCAGGCACTGTCCAAAGCCCAGTCATGTAATGCTTACAGACATGGCACATCAGCAGTGCTTGTGTCCACCCAGCTGCATCCGTAGGATTTATGCTGCAGGCTGAGTCCATGCTCAGAAAATCAGGAGTTTCAGCAGAACCAGGTAGACAAGAAATCATTTTGTGCCTGAGCAGGCGGTATACAGAAAGGAGCTGCTGGAACAGCCCAGGCCACATGTTACACAAGCTCTTACTCAAGACTGTCTCACTTCCTACAGGCATTGCTTCCCGGCCCACAGCATACTGTGCTGAAGCACTAGATTTTGCATGGAGAGCCACATTTACTCCCAGCCACTTTACTTAGTTTCTTATCTACATGCAACAGGACTTTCAGCTGCCTCTTTCAGGGCTTGGAAGATAAGAGCCTGCAAGGGTGCAGCTATTCTCCCCCAGGCCAGTCGTTCCTGCAATAAACAGTGTTTGAAATGAGGATCCGCCTGAATTCCACAGGTCATTCTATACCATGCTGATGCTGGACATTTACAGACTATGACAGAATCTAAAACGGTGTCATGCTGGGACTACAGGAACAAAGAATCAACTCCTGTACTCATCTACCTCTGACACAAAGTAGAAATAACTCTGGAGAAGATCAGTAACTATTTTCTTTTGCACCTCAGTGTGTTAAATCTGTTTCTGGCAAATCTTGGGCCTTGCTATGTGTAAGTAGTAATCCCAGAAGCCTGTCTTCTTCCTCTAAAATGCAAAAATTCAATGCAGCTCCAGATTCCTTGAATTCTTTATTCTGAAATCCTGCAGGTTATGATTGCAAGAGTAACATGCCCTTCTTTTAATCTTTTCACACTCATTCCTGCTCATCAGCAAGACTTCAGGAACTCGCTCGGCCTCCTCCCAGCAAACTGGCTTTTCCAGGGTCACAATTTTTGAGCCAGTTGTAGAGTTTAAACTCATGCAAAACTTCCATGGTCTGACATAACTTCATCTGAACATGGGGTTTATACTGACATTACTATGCATGATGTTTCAAATATGTCGCAGGCTTCTTTCAGAATTCTTTTCTTCCCCTTTTAAGACATCATATTACCACAAACTAAAGCACAGATCTGTGCATCAGCAGTTTTAATTATAGTCATTACACACCTGTGATAAGGAGGAGCTCCAGAGAGTAACTGAAGTACTACATATAAGACTAATGAGCAGGAATTTTCAAGTCCATCAAAGCATGAATGAAGATCCACAACATATGTGTGCTATTGCATAAAGGAGGATTGGCAGGCCAGGAGATACGGCATTTAAAGATATACATGAGTTCAACATATGGGACTGCTAATGACTAGCACGTGACTGTACGCTTAGCATAAAGTAATTAATCAATTAGCACATGATAGGAAACCATAGCAAATAGCAGAACATATGAAAGAAGGCATACGGTAGTGATCAGAGGCAGATGTAACTCAGAGCCTTTGGATTCAGTAACCCTGTTCCCATTTGTACAGCCACATGTTCCACAGGACATGGGACCTGTCTGATCTCATCATTAACCTTGTAGAAAAGTTGAAAAAGCCCCTACTTTCTGGATGAATCAGCTCCCAAAACCAGGTGGGAGTGACAACACGCAGCCAAACACGAAGGTCCAAATGCCTCTTCCCACCACCATGTAGTTTGGTTAGCTTAAACGAGTAAGGTAACTACTTGCTGTTTGATCCCTGTATACAGCCTTGAGCTCACTCTGCCATAAGTTTGTTGATTTATTCAGGCAGCTAGATAAAAAACCCGACATTTAACTGAACTCCAGACCTGGGGGGCTGGGGGAGAGCATTTCCTCCAGAGATGGAAGGAAACATGGGCTCTGAAGGAATCACTTGTGGCTATGAGATGAGCTGCTGTCATGGCAGGAGAAGTTAGGGTCCCCAGGGCAGTCACAGTGGGCAGGGGGAAATTCCAACCTTGGAAAAAGCAGCAGCAAATAACCCCCAGTGCGGAGAGAGCTTCACTTGTGCATCGATGTCTTACACAGTCTGTTTCTCTTTCCATATGGAAATGACAGAGAGAGTATTATAAATGACTAGTCCTTTCAATACCAATAAAACCTCACCAAAATTGGATAGCTATTGTACAGCTTTCACCATTGTAAAATTACAAGGAGAATGCCTGCAGGGGTAATTAGGCCAACACAGGCATAGCTGGGAACCATAGACAAGCTTTTGGCGCAAAATCCTTCTTCAGGTCTGAAATGTATGAAACAGATTTTTGAGAGAGTAATTAGATATGAAGGAGTCAGACCACCCCTGAAGGTAAAGATAAAGAAGGGGCATTAGTTGAAAGGCAGGAGGAAAGAAAGGTTTAAAAAACCTGCATCTTTGCATGCAAAACATCCTCTTAACAGGGCTTCTTAGGAGCATAAAAACCAGAGGTCCCACTAGGCTGGGCCACCCGCTCCCTTTTTTGTCCTGTATTTCTCATTGTCTGTGTTTTTTTGGCCATATCTGCACATTGTTTTGCTCTGCTGATTGTCTTTCCAGACCATGTTTCTCCTCGCTCCCACCTTCCACAGTCCCACGAGCGTTACAAGTCCTAGCAAGCAGATGTATTCATTAGCTTCAGCTACAACCTTGCAACCTCTCACTTGTCAATTATATTGTCAGGCACAATTGAGCAATGCAAACTAATGTAATCATCATTCTGATGGTAGGAGTTGACTGGCAACTACTAGAAGCCCTCCATTGGAATAAACAGTTTTATTTGGGAGAATCCAATAGCAGATAACATTGCACTAAATCACAACGGTAAGCCAAAAAGCATAAATAAGAAGCTGGAAACTACTTGGATAAGAGAACAAACTGGCATATCAACAGCCCTGAGAATGCCTGATTCAACTCCTCATCCAGGAAGCATGTACAGTAAGTATCAAGGCAAGTATGAGGTGCTGAGGAACAGGAGCACTCTGAAATCACTGGTACACTCATTGTTTAATTTCAGATGAATCAAACCCGTGAGCCAAGGCTCAGGATCCTGTAATCCAGCAGCAATCACACACACTTTACAAATGCTACAGCCTAAGTGCTGAGCTCAGGGACAGCCCGCTTGGATAAACTCCAGGGGGGACATGAGTTTATGTGGTACAATGAGGAGGGATAAATTTGGAATGAAAAAGATAAGCTAAGGACAGCAGTAATTAAGTTTAATAAGCGTATCGGGGCATGGAATCAGATCAGCAGATTAGATCCAGAGAGTTTTCTTCAGGGATTGCTGGGCACAGAAATTCTCTTGGGTTTTTTTTAGTTTAATGCATAAGGGTGCTTTTACAGTATTCCTTGGTTTGGGGCTTGGCCTGGAAGAATAGTGGAACACCACAAAAGTGAGCTGATGGCAGAAAAAAGGAAGCAAGTTCAGGGGTGTTCTGCATTACCAGTACGGAGCTGACTGGAGGGGATGTGGGTTACAGGGAAGCCTGAGCTTCCGCATGGAACCGCAGCAGCCTCCTCACAGGTTTCCCCGCATTCACTCCCATAGCCGCAGTCGCAGGATACCCGCCACCTCAGGCGGGAAGGGCGAGGCACAGACCGAGGGCATCCCCAACCCTGCCCCCGAGGAGCGGGACCCTCACAAAGCGCCCCCGCCACAGCAGCAGCGACGCGTACCCCCCGCTCAGCCGCGCCCGCTCACAGCGCCGCCCAGCAGCGCCCCCTGCCGCGCTCCGCTGGCATTGCAGCCGCGGCAATGGCGGACCCCGTGTGAGCGCTTGCGGCGATCGCCGCTGCCGTGAGTGGTGTGCGGTAGGCGGGCGCAGGGCGCGTGTACGATCGTTTGGCAGGGCCCCTCCGCTCCCTCCCTCCGCCCCTCACCGGGGTGAGCGGCATCGTGGGCCGGCGGGCTCGGCGCTGAACAAAATGGCGGCCGTGGGGCGGGAGGGGGCTGTGGAGCAGCTGGGGCCCGCAAAGCGGGCGCCGGGGTGGGCGCGACAGGGCCTCGGTGTCTCTGTGGGGGCAAGGGGAGCAGCGGTCACTTACAGAGGCGGTGGGGTGAAAACAGGCACTAGACACGTGGCATCGCGGTGAGGGAAGCTCTGCAGCGAGGTGGCCGCAGCAGTATAACCGGCATAAGAGGATGAACGAGTATAGCAATTACACGCACAACAGCTCGCCGTGCAATTACCAGCACCGTGATAATGGTAATTGCACTTTAAATACATCTCACCACTTCTAGAGGTGGGATGTGAGGCAAATTTATCAAGCAAATGCAAACAAAGGCTGATCCACAGAAAATACTCAAGTTGCTGTAAAGACCTGCACTTCTAGCGCTGGTTTCACACACTTAAACACGACTTCTAGAGCCCGTGCTGCCCAAGGGAGCACTGTCAGCTCCTTTTGAGGGTTTGAGGTGGAGGAGGCAAAGGATGCCATCACTTCTGCCCCAGAGGGCAGTGGCAAGTAACATCTCTGGGACTGAGGTAACGTTTCAAACAGGGACAGGCCCACAGTACTCTGTGCTG
Organism: Amazona ochrocephala; assembly: GCA_039720435.1. Classification (NCBI taxonomy): domain Eukaryota; kingdom Metazoa; phylum Chordata; class Aves; order Psittaciformes; family Psittacidae; genus Amazona; species Amazona ochrocephala. Next base: position 16,866,651 of record CM077885.1, on the reverse strand, counting down.
TGGAAACCTGAGTGCAAGAAGCACAGCTAGTGGGAATTTAAGTAGGGTAAGCATAAAGCAAGTCAGTCGCAATGACTCCTTCACACAGTAAGAAAACTACAGTCAGATTTGCTTTGTCATTCAGGTACAACTTTGAGGAGTGATCGAGTTGTCTCAAGCATGTTTAATATTCTGACACTCTGAAAGAAAGAAATTGATGTGTTTCTCTGAAGACTGAAACTCCAGTTTAAGACTAGCTTCATCACTAAAGCAGATAACATTACCCCTGTTCCTTCATATTGGTAAGTCTAGTTCCTTCCTGCCTCCTAGCCTACCTGCTTTTCACTCAAATTAATTACTTGCTGCTGATTCACTTGAACTCTTAAAGTGCAAGGAGAGACCATGAGGTATGAGGGTGGGCCGGATTGCTGCTTCTAAAGACAGTTTTTGATAAACTGAAGCGCTAAAATGGACTGAAACTGACAAACTGAACTGATAAATTGATACCAGCTGATAAACTGAACTGAAACCAGAAAAATGAGCCTCCCCGCTTAGGCCAGCCTCATGGGCTGCAGTAATAGCAGGCTGTGACAGCAAGATGGCCCTATTCCACTGCCCAGCTGTACATCGTGCTGCACCTCTTGTATCAGGTTTAGGGATCAACTGCGTGTTTGAAAGTTGGTTTCCTAGTGCGTTAGGGCTTTCTGGACATGGCATACACCGAAGCTGCACAGGCCAGCAGAAGGGAGGGGAAAAGGGGCATAAGTACCCCTTCCAGCAGTAACTCACAACTGCACTTAAATACAGCATTGAACTGCGCTTACTCATTGTTTTGAGTCTAAGCTTTGACTCAAATTTGAACAGTAAGCTGATGTTTCATATTGTGCAGTAGCCCATGTTAAGGGTACTTAAACCTGAACAGGGGTGTGGTAGAGAAAGATGCGTGTGTGTTGACAGATAACAAAATAACTGCCTTTCTGGCAGCTTAATGCTTAGATATCCTTTGGTCAAGTCTTAACAAAGACAAAAGTTGCTGCCCTCTTTATCTCAGCGTAATAATTTAAGGTGCTGAAACATCCAGAATGAGCCAAATTCCATCAAACACAAAGCACAAAGAAAAGTGATCTTAAACAGGCAATGTAAGCTATTTTAAAGTTGTTGCATTTATTCCCCAGGGAAGAAAGGATTCTCCTCAAGAGGGGGGTAAAGGTGTTAGTCAAACTTAATGTGTTATTTTTTTGTTAGATGAGCTTGAATTTAGACTACTGTAAATTGAACAAAAAAACCATGGAGAATGGAGATAAGGAGCTTTTGGGATTAAAAGAAAAAAATAAACCCCAAACCCTTCATGAGTATCTTACAGCTTTTTCTAAGAAGTACTTTGTTGCTGCAATTCTGAAATTAATGAAGTGTGCATGGATTATTGCTGCACATATTTTACCTTCAAAGCTGTTTATTCCCCAGAAGTCAGAGGCTTTGCATGTCTGTTAATATAGTACTTTCCAGGCCATTTTTCTAATACAAACTTCGGGGTTTTTTGACTCAATGCCAGAGGAGCAAAAGGAGCAAAATAACATCCTTACATTTGCAGCTGTGACCACAACATAAAATCGAGCAGGAGGAAGAGCTGATTCTGGGGTTGTTTGCACTACACTTAAGGCACCTTAAGTGTTGGAGCTCACACAAAGAGACAGGCCCACACATGCCCTCCCTAGCAACATGGCTTTTAGGGCACTTGGCCTTTCTTTTCTACCTGCCTTAGTTTAGCAAGCACAGGTGAATGCAGCTTATCTGTTAACAATACAGTTTCATGTGAGCATTCTTTATGCACAGCAGTTTCTCTTATTTGTCTGTACTACCTTACCTAAGTCTGCAGCACATCCCTTAGAGCAGCTCCGAAGATGATTTTAGTGGCAGCACAACTTGTGATTGGTTCAGAGAACTGGGAGGGAGCTTCGATACTGATACAAAGGCCACATCAGCTGTAGCCTATTTTCATGCAGACACCTCACTGCTTGTGCAAACCCCAACTGTAGAAGTGCCACAGAAACAGAAGTCAACAACTGATGTGTGAATACTTGATCTTGAAATATTTACATATTCAACTGAGGGGGGAAGGGAGAGGAGGAAAAGGAACTTAGCTAGATTTTTTTGTCTGTACTGCTTTTAGTGACTCACGGCTTTGAGCTGTGATTTTGCTAACTGAAGAGGTTGAAGAAAAAGGCTGTATTGTTTCTCAGTTTCCAGAAGTGAGCAGCAGTTACATGACCATAAAGCTACTGTAGGAGCTAACCTCTTGAGGGTGCAGTCTTACATTTTGTACTTAGCTTATCATAAGGAATAGAAGCTGTTTGACAGTGTACTTCTGAAAAGTTACACTAGAAAACTTGATATTTTACTAACATGGTTCCAGTTGTCAGTTCAGCATTGCTTCTGAGTCTTTCCCCTGTTGCAAACAATTTGAAAAGCATCACCAGCTACTTCTACTGACATTTGCTTTTAAGCATGTTTCAGGGGTGCTTTCTGGCATTAGCATTTTCAGTCAAGTGATAGAATATTTCCATCTGGTGGGGTGGTGTTGGTTTTTTTTTTTTGTTTTAACAACTGCACAGCAGTGATAACAGTTGTATTTAACCCTCCCCTCTTCCACAAGGGCAGAGTAATTTGCTTTTCTTGGTAGGACTGTATTTTCATTAAGTGATTGCACAGCACACTACCAGCTAAAATACATAGTCCCTGTTTCCAGAGCTGTCTCAGAGTACTCTGCATAACCTCAGTACACAGCAGATAATTTGGAGGGGTATATAAAAAGTCATTCCTGCTATTAATTTGATCACTACACTAAACATAGTAGCCCAATTATCCATTACCTAAAAATGGATTCTAACATCATGTTATTAAGACCTCTTAAAGATCAAACTGGAGGCACATGAGCAGGGAATGTTTTCCTTTTTCATATCTGTAGCTGTATCTGTTTAGAAGAATGACTTTGTGAGCTTCTCCCGTTAACTAACAAAGAGATAGAAATCTTCCACATGCTTGTGTGCCTTCTCCAGATGCAGATTAACTTCATTAATGACAGCAGTAATCTCCCAGTCTGTCTGGCAGGTGTTGATCTATGCTCCAGCACCAATGTAGATTCTTGCTTTGATGATGTTAAATGCATTAGAGCCCAGAGTGTGTTTTTGAAGCATATTGTCTCCATGTACTGCACTTTGACTTGAGCTTGAAGTTTTCATATGGACCACCAGAGGCTGCACTATGGGAGAATACCTAACAGTTTCCACAGTTCATAGGTGGGAAAGTCCATGAGAGTAGGCAAGAGCTAGTCTATACAAAACACACACATAAAACCCGTGTAGTGGGAACACAGCCCTCAGCATGAGGTATTTTGATTTACAGAACTGTACTTATTCCTGATGTAGCTATAGCCAGCAGTAATTATAAGAGAGAACAGTCTAGCATTAGAATAATTAGGAATCAATGTATTGAACTCCCCCAGAAGGAACACACATAAGAAGCAGGAATGCCTATAGGGAAGATCCAGTATCTATAGGGAAGATCCAGCAGAAGACTTAACACAGTCCCAAAGACCTCACTTCAATGCTTTCCATTCTTGAGCCCTCTACAGGAGTCTCTACAACTGGTTATATGGTAGTGATGAACACTACAAATTGAAAGTGTAAACACACAGTGGTGCACTGAGATCTGGACTACTTGAACAGATACACTCACCTGAACAACATTCATTGGAATGTAATATGAAAAGTCATTCACCTGAGGCTGGGAAATGTGTGTAGGGCACTTAGTAGGTAGAAGGAAATAAGATGCTGAGAATGCAGAGATACAGGGTGACTAGAGTGCCTAGCAAGAGTTCATTTTGGCAGGTTGTAGGTGGAAGTGATACAAATCTTGCCAGAGACACAAATTAACAGATTCGTGTCCTGTTCATAGAGAACCATGAAATTAGTGTTAACGTTGAAACCAGGCACAGAAACATTAAGTTAGAAGATTAGGGAACTGCAAGACCTGCTCTGGAAAGCATGATATGTCAGGGTGATTAGGCTTGATTAGATGTGCTTAGAAGCAATTTGATGCTTTAAATACAAGTGTGGGTTTTTTAGAGATTGCTGTTCGGCTGCTCATCAGCCTCCTGTGGAAAAAAGTACAGGCCAGTAAGAGAAAGCCAGAGCTAGCCAGGCAAGAAGTCAAGGATAATGCAGATGGATACACAGTGAGGAGAACAAGCCATGAAGCACCTTATTTAGCAACAGTTTCTGAAGCCTAAAAATTAGGACCAATATTGTCTTAAAAACTCTTATCAGGACTTGTCAGCTCACTGTAGACATCACTAAGTAAAGGTGTTTGACTTTGCATACTCTGATCTCCTGTATCATTTTATTCTGTCTCTCCACAAAATGAGACTTCTCCAAAATACATACTAAGGACCTTTTCAGTAGCCATTCCTGAAAGCAGCTTTGCCAAGCAGTAGACAGAGTCATTTTTTTCCCATCTGTGCTGCCTGCCCACCATTATCTCCAGCCATAATAAAGTCAGACTCTAAAGAAACATTTGCCAAGTTTGATAGGACTTGTTGTCCAGTAAGTATGCTATTAATGCGTATTCAGAGGAAGGACACACAGCCTGTCTGTTTAAACAAGTGACACAGCACTGTTTTCATGTGACTTAAGTATCAGGCATTTAACTTTCGGTCAATGAAAGCTCTAGTGTTGGATTTTTGCTTTGGCCCCTTAGTATCATCTCTTATTTGGAGCCAGAGAGCTGCAATGTTGTGGAGATCATACACCAGCCCATTTTAACTACAAACTTGAGATAGAAGAATGGTGTTGCTTATTCCACTAGGACTGGAAAGCAGCTGACAGCACTTAGAGCTTCAGCATGAACTGCTGCAAGAAGTTTATGAAAATCCTGTGTTAAACAGAAAGCAGAGATCTGCATAGAAGTTACTAGAGCTGCAGCTACCTATGTGTAATCCTGATATCCATGAACATTTCCTTGGGTTTTATTGGATATGTACATTTGTGGAGACAGCTGTTCAAGCACTGAGGGAAAACTAAAAGCCTACATGCTTCAGAGCCTTCAGTATAGTTAGAAACACAATTAGCATACTAGCACCAGTGGAGAGGGAAAGTCGCTATGTGCAGCTTCATCGTTACACATGGTCAAGGCAATTGCATAGACAAAAAGCTGCTTTAGAAGTATCAAGTACAACATTGTGACATGTAGCATAGTTAGAAAACCTAACTTAAGAGCTAGCTTACAATAAATAGTACCTCTAAGATTCCCTGCGCTATTAGAAACCCATCAAGAGATACTCAATAGAAGCCATCACATGCCACTCAGAAAAAGGCAAGCAATAACTTACCAAGAGTCCCACGTACACCAAGTAACAGGCTCCAGCGTGCTTAAAAAAATGAAAATAAACCAAAACTTGTATCTCAACATACTTTCACTTAGTTTCCACCCTAAAGTAGCTGTAGATGCCTGTTCTAACATTACTTCACTTATTACTGGAAGCTCTGAGGTACCTTCTCACAAATTGTGATATCTATCACCTGCTACTCTTTATATACTTTCTCCTTGGAGCCTCCCAGGTGCAAAGCTTCAAGCTGAAAAACGTGTTCTTTAACTCTGCCTTACCCAGAAGTAATGAGGAGCATGTTTCTCCTACTCTTTATCTTGCTAGGTATGGAAAACTGATTATGAAAAAATAAATTGTCTGAATTTTTGTTACTTCCATTTTTACTTTTTTTTTTCTACTTTCTTTCAGTCAGGAGTTAATTGCAAATTCTGCAGGCTTCTGAGTAAACGAATTGGACTCCAGGGGTATATATGAGTTACAACCACTGTTAAACACAGGGTGTTTTCTTCCCAACTTTATTACAAAATCTGCAATGATCTCCGCACTGCTTCAATTTCACTGGAGTTTTGCCACCAACTTGAATAGGTAGCTCAGGTCCAAATTCATTAACAGAATGGAAAGATTTACTACAAATGTGGGATGTAGTACAAAGATGATTAGAAGCTGAGCAGTTGCTTTTCCATGGTCAGCGTGCCTTAGCTTGATGGGGTTATTTCCTGAACCTAAACTGTAAACATGCAACTGTGAAAGTTGCAGACCTGCATATGGGATGCTGGGTGCATCTCTTGGAAATCATGACAAAAGCTAACAATCTTCACCTCACTGAAGGTGGTGAAATATTTTCCATGTACTTGATGGGAGCCAGGATTTTGCTGGAGGCACTTTGCAGGAGTTAATGCACGCTGCACAGTAAATTCCTCTTAACACTGTTTTAGTTCTTCTCCTCCCCAGTTCTCCCTGTTCTTTTAGGATAGCTGAGTTTTAAAATGCTTTCCTAAACCTTCTTCATTGCTATTACCCTGTTGAAACTGGATAGATACCTTTCTAGCTTTCTGCTTGAGCAACACCACTGGCATCACTTTTACACTGTGTTAGTCAGAAAGCACGCTAGTATGTTGTCTGCCATCAGAATTTCAAAGCACTTAACAAATATTAATTAAGTATTGCATCTCTGTGAGGTATGTCAGTAATTAATTTTATAAGCTGATGCCATATGAAGAAGAGAGCAGGGTGGATTCTCACATTACTACGTAGCTTCTTATTCATTTACAGTTATTTTCTTCATGGGTGTCTAGACCTGAAGAAAGTTTCTTATACAGCTTTTGGAATGACCACAGTAGCAGGAACATTTGTGAAGCTGAACTGCAAGACACCTTTCATATTCCTGTTAAGTGAAAGCATGTCCTCTCAAATTCTCATTGTAAAATGGAGTTAAAATAAATCAAGACAGGTAAAGAAGTTGAGACTTGAGCTCCAGCCCTGCCTTCAGTTCATCAGAATAGATGTTCCTAAACTTCTGTTGTCCTGTTTGCTTCTACATGTAGTGAAGGCCTTTCTGGATGTTGTGGGCTCCTTTTCCCAGACACATTTTCTCCTTCTGCCCGGAAATCACACTTAGGCAGATTTTGAGGACTTCATAAATTTGTCTGGGCTTTCTGAGTGTCTGATAGCTATAGGGAGCAGACACTTCTGAACTAGTTGCTGCGTGTTTGGAAACCCTGGGCATTAGCACTATGAACATGGACTGCAGTTACAGAACCTGAAGCAGCCTAGCAGGGGCAGCGCTGTGTGTGCTGTGCTATCCAGCCATGCACAGTTAAGGGCAAAACCCTTCAGAAACAGCAGGCTTAACCTAAACATACTGTGCAGCTACTAAGACTCCATGCAGCCAGCCCCATGCTTTCATGGGGGAACTGTGCAGCTATTTGCATACAGATTATATATCCCCTGGCTCCTGCTGCTGCAGCATGTGCTGCAGCTGCTGCAAATGCACATGCTTTTTTTCTACCCAGGAAATTGTCAGCAAACATATGGGATTCCTACCTCTCTAGTTTGTGTCCTTAAATCCACACTCTTCCAAAGCAACAGTGATCAGAACTCATACTTGTTTCACTTCTTTCTTTGATTCCCCCCTCCCTTCCAATGACAGGTGCTTGCAGTGCGCTTCCAGGAGACACCCCGAGACAACCTCACAGTTTGCTACTGTTATAAGTGAGAGGTAGCAGTCTCCAGTCCTTTGCCCTCTCAGCAAACCATGCTCTTGATCATCCTGCTGCTTACTCTGTGCTGCTTCTGGCATGCGTTAGCCACTTTGACCTATCAGCCTAGAAGAAAAGTAGCAGAAAGGGGGATTACTTTCTCTGTAATGTTGAGGTAAATCATCTAGGTGCAGATAGAAGGTAAAAGATCAGAGGAGTATCCGAGCTGCTGCACGTGCAGCTGGGAGGCTGGGAAAGAGACTGAGAGACTTGACCTCACGCTTTTGCAACAGTCACTTGTTAGATCAACTCAGCTGCCTGTGAGGCGGTAGTTTGATTTCTTTCTTTTTCAGACCGAGACCCTGCTTTGCCTCTTCTTTCCCACTTGTCATTTATAGCTAGGTCATTCAGTCTGGGGAGATTCACAGTCACACCACTGCAGAATAATCATGTTTTTTGAAGGGTTATCAAGCATTTTATGTGTCATGGTCTTACAGGCAGTTGCACATAAACTTTCTATAATTTGCTTCTGTGGCCTTAAACTAGTTGGGTTATTTGTTTTTCTTTGGTTATTCATATGTTGGAGCCTAAAAGCATTGCTGTCATATTCAGAAACCTCTATGCTTTTAAACATGCTTACTCCCGTTCTAAGGTATCCTCAAATAAAACCTTGAATCCCTTATCTTGCTTCTTTGAAGTAGTGTCAAAATTGTACCTAAAGCTAAATTCATCTTCCATATTGTGTGGAAACTGCTTTTAAATTAAACAGAAATTTGAGAAGCTTCTGTTGACTGCCCCAGAGAGTGTCAAGCACATGAAATATCCTTCCCAAACACCTGGAGAATTAATAAAAAATATATACTTTTTTTTTCCCCTACTCCATCTAGATTAGAGCTGGAAGAGCAGAAAATCAAAACATGGTGAAATTCTGATTATTCCATCAGTATTGTTTGAGAAATGGTGGAACATTTTGGGACATTAATAAAGTTTAGACATCCATCTGCCACAGTGGTGGAGCGCAGAAGATCAAAAGAACATTCTCATCTGCTTGACACCCACACCCAGTGTTCATTCATTAATGGCATGCTTTTAGCGTAGGTTATAACTGTACACATTGTACAACAAAGCAATGCCATGAAGTCCCCTATCCGTAGGGAACAGAGAGAGAAGAAAAAAACCAGTCTAGTTGATGAAAGCATTCTCAGTGACTGAGAACAGCACTAACTGACACTGTTTGCTGTGAATTTGAAAGGGTTGGAAAAATAACTGCACACCACCATCTTCGTTTGCGTTGTTCAGAATGAATCCCTCCTCCCCATTAAAATAATTTCTAATAAAAGGCATTCTAGCTTTCAGAAGGTGTACACTCAGAGAGTACAATGTGGGTATGTGTTGAACTACCAGTACCCTGTAAAATACAGGCAAGTTAGAGGTGTAGGGCTGCCCACCTGTTTTGGTGACAAAAAGTGACGGTCAGTGTGTTTTAAACCAAATATAATTCATTTTCGGTTCCAAAGAAGAAAGAGGGTCCATACTTCCATGATAGAAAAGAAAAAACCCATTGTGTTTGTCCTAATACTCATTCCATAGGGTCTCTAATCTAAAGACCTAAACATAAACTGGAAAGCAGAAAGTATTTGCTTACTGTTTTTCATTTTATTGTAGAAAATATTGTAGAAAATAAAGTTTCTCACCTCCAGTTTAGGCTAACTGGGCAGATTCCAGATCAAATTCGTTCCTGGCATGGTGGCGTTGACTTAGTGGCAGAGCCCTTTCTCTCTGAGAAAGTGAAAGTGTGTTAGCCAGTTGCTTCAGAAGCATGCAGAATAATATGCCTTCAGATTGCACACAGCTAATCCTCTTTCTCCTTTGCTGACTGTAACCTGCTTAGTCTTACATGCAATGTAGTTGCCGTCTTCTCATGAGCCTGATCCAAAGCCTGTTGAAGTCCGTGGAAAGAGTCCAGGGTTTTTTGCAGTAGTTTTGGAACTGACTCTATATGAACAGCTGGTCTAGCACTGAGTCTGCTAGTTGAAAGGCAAGGAAAATAAGCAGCACCAAACCGCATTGGACTCAGCGCTGTATTAAATGTATAAATGAAAGTAATGTGAAACTTGTAAAACCAGACTGGACAAAACACTCTGAAACATGCTGCAGGGAACAGTCTAGTGCTAGCAGGGGAATAAGTTAGCTATTTAATGATGTCTTTTCCATAGCTTTTACTTTTCCACATATTCTGTAATGTAACAGTACTTCTTTTTTTCTTCCTTAGGCAAATAGCTGCCAGACAGCAGCACTGGAATAAGAACATATGTAGTGTTTGCTTTTATCTTACATTACAAAAGAAGTATGAATACCTTGTGTTATTCCAAGTATAAAATTACAGGTGTCAAATCATTTGGTGCCTTAAGTGCCGTGCCAGAAAAATAATCCAGTAAAAATAGCTATGTCCTGTCAAAGCTGAGCAGTTGGTATTGTTATTACAGTTCCTTACTTGCATGGCTTCAGCAGTGTAAGATGGCACAAAACAAGTATAAGAGATCAGCAAGGAACTTGGCTGGAATTGCCCAGAGCATAGAAAGACAGGAGGATGGAAACCAAACAAACCTAAGGGCTCAAAGCGAGAATCTGCCTGATCTGCTTTGCAGTTGGTTTGAACTTTAAAAATGCTGTTAAACAAAGGCCGTTCTCCAGAGATCCCAAAGAATTAAAGCAAAGGGTGATTTGATCTTGGTTCTGGGTAAGTATGTGGTCAACATTCTGTTCTAAAGAGCATACCATTTAAAAAGGAGAAGAGTACTTAGCTGGAAAGGTGAAAGAATATTTCTCATCTCCATGTTACAGGTGAGAGTGCAAAACAGGGATTAAGCTGTCTTGTCTGGGTTAGATGGTCAGTAGCTGCATTGCCTGTGGCAGAGAACTCCTAGCTGCTCTCAAGTGCTTTACAAGCAAGGCAATCCTTACTGAACTGAATAAGCCTGGAGGAAGAAGCTTGCTCTGGACCTGAACTGAGGCAGGAGGTACAAGAACAGGACATAGCAGAGCACAACACAGGTCTTTGGTATATGAATTTCTCCTCAGTAGAGCTATGAGGAACCTCACGCACTTTGTGCAGCGCCTAGAAATTAAGTTAGTACTTTTATTGTCCATTCCACAAAAGCTGGGTCTGAAACAAATCTATTTAGTAGATTATTTCCCTAAAACGGGCAGAAGACTCGCTGCATTTAATACATTTTCCAGGCCTTCAGAGCTGTAGTGAAACCTGAACAGAGACAGCCTGGTTTGCTAAATTAGGGACATGCTGCTTCTGTCAGTATAGATGTTAAGAAGCTTATTAAAGGACATAGCAGCTGACAAGTGAATCTTTAATCCCTGTCAAATCCCTTCAATTTATGGCCAGTGTAAAGCAGTTAATGTAAAAAAGAAACTTTTCATATGTGTTTCGAGATGAGATGCATTTACTTGTATGGTGATCATCAGAACACATTTTACTTGTAATTTTCAGGGTTAATTTTGCCTGCCTAAAAAAAACATTCCTAAAACCCCCAGGCTTTCTTCCCCTACTTCTTGAAAACCATGGGAGTCATATTCATTGTCCACACTGGTATTTTAAGTAAGTGGCACATGGGGTGTGGCAGGCTACATAGTATGCCACTGAACAGGAGGCCAAATCTCGATGCTGGAAGGCTGCAATTGTGTTCAGTGGTCAGAAATGACAAGGGCATGTAGTGCACTAAAGCTTGACTGTCCTGATGGAGGTACAAGTAAGGGGTTAACAGTCACACCTCTGGATTTACAGGAAAACTTTTTATTTGGTAGCCCTTTCTTGCTTTGCAAACCACATGCTCACACTGAAGGTAAGTATCTCATGCTGCAGTAAGTCAGTCCAGTTTAGGTTCCTTTTTCAAATGGGTTTTGTTCTGCTTAATCCATGAGAAGACTCTACCAAAAACCAAGAACCAGCTATGAAGGACAATTTTACATTTGTTTTTGTTTTGGTTTGGTTTGGTTTTTTTTTAATTTCTGAAAAAAAACCAGCACTGCAGTAGGTCTGTCAGTCAGTAGATCAAAGTCTGCATCTAGTGTACCTCAGTATGCTGTAACGTGAGCTATTTGTTCAATAGTTAGCTCTAGTTAACTAACATGACTATTCATTCTAAAATAAGCACTTTGGCAGTGTTTGCTCCCAGGCAAATACTTGTTCTGCTGCAGTTCTTTCTCAGTTCAGCTGCCTCTGATCCCCTTTGCCAGTGCTGAAGTTGTTAGCCTTTGTAGTCATGAGAGTTAATTACTACTCATTTTGTTCCTTTTCTGCATGGCCAAAAGCTTTTATGTCCTTTCCACGTTTCAGGAGTGGAACGACTAGCCTGCATTAAGGGACTGTTTCTTATGCAATATATGATTAATAGATGCCAAGAAGTGGTCTACCACATGCGTACTGGCAGGTTGATGGCTCTGCAGCTGTCCTGCTAATGACATGGTTGGGCTGGTTCAGCAAAGTGCATCTGACAGTGGAGACAGGCTCCAGGGCCCAGCAGGAGATCAAGGTTAGGTAAACTGGGCCACCTGGGAAGTGGTGGCTAGATATGGCATCTGAGGAGAGATGGGATGGATCTGCTGAGGATGGAGGAGGCTGGACATGTGGACAATACAGCTGCTAGCTGTGATACAGGGCAGTGAGTAAGGAGCAGAGGACAAAGTTAATAGCAGACTAAAGCAACTCATGGACCAACCAGCTGTGTTCAGCACATGGACCTTTGGTATTGGACTGGATTTACTTAGCTTTGGAGTGGTTGTGGTAGTAGGAGAGGAGCATATATTATTGTGTAGCTTTCATATCATTCCAGGAAAGCTAGGTTTATCTCCCAGCCCAAAAGTGTTGTCGCCAACAAAGTGGATATTCAAATACAGTGCTCCTTAGAGGTTGTGGCCTGCAGTAGCAGGAAGCTTAGCAGGGACCACATATTTTTAGCATCTCTAATCTCTGGAGTTTTTTACTTGAATTATGTTGTCCCTTTTCAGCTAAAACAACCATAGCGAAAAGCCTTTCACAGTGTGCTAAATTGTTCTCAAGTGCTCTTGTTTCCAAGGGTGACTTTACTGGGGGCAGCGGTGCAGTCTCAGAAAAGGTTTTTACATGTCCCAGTTACAGATTTACTTCCCATGCTGCTGACAGCTTGATTTGTGAAAGAAAAAAGGACAGAATAGCACAACAAAATTCAACCCACAGCCTGTGCGAAAGAGAAAAACACAGACTTGCTGTGCTACAGAGGAAGTGTCAAACACAAACATTTCTAAGGAGGAAAGCTTCTAGTCTTCATGTACATGGTAAAAATCCTTTTACAGGAATAAGTCACATAACTGTATCTGTTTTTAAGCTCTAAAAATTTCCTGTTTAATACCTGTGGGATAAGTCTGTGCAGCTAGCTAGCGGCCAATTTTAACCTTGGACCATTGAAATCTATTGACCTGTGGTTTGGTACAGAGCTGGCCATTGTGTTTTTTTTTCCTGCTTTTAAATAAGGGATATCTGGGAAACCTCCAGCACCACCCCTTTCTCCCCCCCCCCCCCCGAAAAAAAAAATCACAGTTGACTATGAATTAGACCTGTTCTACTTAGCTGCCTAGTTTACAAAGTAGCCAGATATTTTGCAGTTATTTTTGCAGATAGGGTTTTTTTTTTTTGCAGATAGTGAAGTATTTTGCAGATAGTTTGCAAAGTAACCAGATATTGAATATATTGCTTAATCAAGCTATTGAATATATTGCTTAATCAAGCAGATGTCAGACCTAGAAACTCACCGTGATGCTTTTTTACTGAATCTCATAGATGCTAACTGGACATTAAGTGCATCTAATTCCAGTGCTGCTGTTTGATTCTGGTTTGAGACTAAGCAGCAGTTGTGGAAAGAGGAGGCTGAACTGGAGTGTTCTGCTGTTGAACAAACAATTGTATTTTTAAAGCAAAGTCTTACGGCAATGCACTGCAGGGCTCATGATTCATAAAGCCAGCCAAGTACTGAAGGAAGCTGTGTCTTGATTTGCAGCTTATAAAACCAGGAGTTTGCTAATAAATGCATTCTTCAGAATTACAGCCCAGCACATTCTTAAAAGTGGAGTTCATGGCTTTGTCTTGAACAGCAGCCTCCTATGATTACTACATACTGTGCTTTTATGATAGGTGAGGCAGCTTCCTCCTGGCCACTTAGTTATGTCGCCATTAAATGGAATGAAAGAATCGGGATGACCCAGTCTAAAACAGGTAAAGCAAACAGCAGAGCACTGCCATTGATGAAACAAACTTGCTCTAAGCACATTCTCTAGTTAGTCTGAGTCATCAGTCTTCCAATATATTTATTCTCTTCTTCCTCCTCCATCTTTCCCTAAACTCTATTACAAAGCAATGCTTTGACTAGAAGCTGGGGTGCATCACAGGGAGGGGAGCTCCCAAGAGCAGTCAGGGTTGGGGACTGTAAGGAGGGACTGAGAAAAGGCACTGAGAAAGACAAGCAGAGCCCATGTTGCAAGAACATGCTTGAGTCAAGCGTTGCCTCTTAGGGAGGGCTCTGAAAGAGCATACCCAACCATGGGTAAGCCATGCGTTAGTTTCGCCACTCCCTTGATGGCTGTTCCCTCTACTGCCTGTTCTACCTCCCATCCCTGGAGTTGCCCCTGTTGCTTCCTGCTGATGCAGGCTGTGGTCTTAGGGAGTCCCAGGCTGCGGGTTCCTTTTCTTGTCAACTTTCTATCCTTAGCACTGGGATTTTCTTTTTTAAATCTGGGGAAAAAGTATTGCCTGGTTATGAAATGGAATGAGTCAAATATACCTTTAAATCTCTTCATGAATTTCTGGCAAGATAATCTAAAGTCTGCAGGGGCAGATCAAAGTGAAGTGTGGTGAATAGTGAGCATCCACAGTAACCAAACTGAGTATGGGCACCCAAATGGTTATAGTTTAAAACTAAGTGGTATAGGTGAGCAGATGTATTTTGGTAAGGATTAAGAGAGATGCAAAGAAACTGATTTTCCAGAAATACTAAGCTAGGAAGTGTTGCTTAGTTGTTCACAGTGCACAATTTTTCCTAAAGTCAGCCAAGTACACAGTTTTGAGGATGTGCTTCTAGCACATGCTGAGCTCAGGAGTTTTCCTTCACCAGTTTAATTTGCGTATCAGAAGTGTCAGGTATGTTTTCTTCTGTTAACATATCTGTATATGCACATGTGTTTGTGCATGTATATGTGTGTGTGTATCCCATTATTAACCATGTGCATTAACTGCAGGCATCAGGGATGAAATGGACTGTAAAATTTCTGTGCCATCCCAAACAGCACACTGGCTTCAAAAAGGATACTCAGATGTTTGTAACTGCTAAACTGGATGATGATGTTGAAATCTCTGTGTGAGGGGAAAAAACTGATTTCTGAACTGGTAAATTTCTTTGAAAATCCAAAGCTTTTGCTATCTGTCTTTCTGCTTTGTTAGTACAGCAGGTAGATTGAGCAAAAGAAAGTTAATGGTCTGACAGAATGTTTTGATACATTCAAGAGAGGTTTTCTCACCCCTCCATGCAAGAGAGCTGCTTCCCAGCATGGGCTGAGGCTGCAGCAAGCCCAGTTTCAGTGGCAGCAGCTTTGTCACTGGCTCTGTTCTTCCACAAGAAACAGCTGCATCAGGGTCAGTGTTAGGTGGCAGATTTGTCGGTGAAAGAATACAAATTTGATTACAGTATTGGTTTTGCTGTTAGTCAAGTTCAGCCAATTGCACTTATGTTGAGCAACACCCCAAGCCTGCTGGAGCCAGTGGGAGTTTTGCCATCAGCTTCCCTAGGGGGTAGGATTTTGCTCATTGTTTAAATTAGCCGTATCTTCACAGGAGCATATGGGAGCAAAAGCAAAGCTTTTGAATCTAAGGAGTCAGTAAACAGCTTTATGCATTTACTCTGTAACACAGGTAAAAGCTGAGACAGCAAAACCCATCTGCTAGACTTTCAACACATCTCTGTAAAATCCATGTTAGAGTCAGAGCATTCTTTCCTATTTTATTTATGGCCCTGGCTGCCTGAACGAGTGCATCTGGGGCTCAGATGCCTTATGCCTGAACAGTAAATTAGTTAACTTGAAAAACTGCACACGGATCTTTGCTGTAGAAATACCAGGCTCTGTAGTTGAGGTGCTTTTGTGTGTGCGTATGTTTTTTACTTTAAAAAGCTATTGAACTTTAGGCATAAACACTGTTCTCTGTCTCTTTTTCCCCCCCTCCCTCTTTTGTTACAGACCATGGACTAGCATTGAATATTCAGGGAAGGCTCCCCAGAGAGATTAGGGACATGGACAGATTTTAAACAGGACCTTAATGCATGGACATGAAAGGACAAACATTCTAGTGGGAATACTAATGCAAATGCCCTTCTTTGGTGTCGAAATGCATTAAACAGCTGCTTGCATGCTAAAGATGCTCTTAAAATCAATACAGACCGGAAATCACAGAATTTCTAAGTAGAGATCTTGCTCAGTGTAGTATCTAAAGAGTAGAAGGACTTCAGTGACCCCCTTTGTTATAAAGTACGCAGCACTATCAAGTATCGGTGCTAGAGAGAAGCACAGCTATGGATCACTTTCTGCAGGGCTCAGAATCCCAGATTCTGTTGAAACTTAGTTCAGACAGGAGTATGTCCTTCCTGGAGAGCTATGGGAACTGAGACTTAACAGCAGTAGGAATTAGATGCTTTGACATGCGTAAACTGCTGTTATCATCAGTTACTCTGATTACATCTTTGTGGAAGATAGCCTATTGCTATTTTTAATAAATCTAATTGAAAGAAATGCAGTGAAGCCACTGCAAAACAAGCAGTGACAGTACATACATATATTTGGGCCAGCTGTGCAGCAACTAAACTCACATGGAGTTCAACTGTAAAAACTGACCACCTAGATGGATCAGCATTTGAAATTGAATTGCATCATAGCCACACAGCAGTATCAAAGCCACAGTGCAGCTTTAATCGCCACATGGCTGGTGTTTATCATTAAGCTAGGTGCATATTAAAGGAAGGCTTGACAGATTTAAACTACATGTAATCAAAAGATATTTCATTAGGTGCTGCATCCTTGTAACTGCAGCAGGCATTTGACAGCTTCAGACTCCACATTTCTTAAGCTTGGGGAAGAAGAGCATGTGTTCAGTGAGGAGCCGTGTAGTGCTGCACTCTGCAGCCTGCAACTTTTCATTGCAGTCTGCCTCCTTTGTCCCCATAGCTCTTCCTTTTGGCTCCTCTGCTTTCTACCAATTCAGATATTTGTTTCCAACCTCACAGCTTTTCCTGGTCTGCCATTCCTAATTGTGCTCTTTAAACCATTACTTGGAGACATCTCCTCTGCACTAAAAGTTGTTCCCAAGCTTATTACTCTGCGAGCTGGTTTTGAGGCTATGTTGTGTATGCATCCTGTTTGCCACTTGGAAGACAGTGGTTGGGTCCAACTCTGGAGCTATAAGAAATAGGTAGAACTGCAGCTGCTGTCCTCAGGAGGTATAATTTGGGATTCTTTCAGAATGAAGTGGCCTCTCTAACCTTAGCTTTGCTGTTGGTAATGCCTGTGGTGTAACCGTGCTCGACTGTTTGTGGTTTGTATTGTGGTTAAGGAGGACAATTCCATTTAAGAACACAACTGCCATTGACATAAATGGCAAGACTTCATGATGTCTGTGTTCACACATGGCCTTTAAATCTAATCCAACAGCAAGACCAGCCAGACCCCTCTTCACAGGCTGGGCCTTGCTGAAATTGATACTTTGTGAGCCTTGAAGTGGTACCACTGGTGTTAACCAGCATGCCCTTGATTGTCCCTGCTCTTCCTCCCTGGCCTAAAATGCACACATCTGTTAAGATGAGCGCCACTGTCTTGTCTCTGCTTCTCCCATTTTTCTCAGAGGTGCTTGTCAAAGAGGAAACGTTAAAGGGAGGGAGCATTTTCCTGAGCTTGCAGCACGTACCTTTCCACAGAAGGTGGGGTGCACTGCACAGCCGTCTTGGGTCCTGCTGCGGCTACTTAGTTGGGGCTGCACCCTCTCAGTGGTGTGCGACATGATGGTGGATTAAAAAGAGGGGATTAAAAACAAAAAAGCAGGACGGGGGAGTGAAAAGAAGACGCTTCGCTTCGTGCTCTTCCATTCCAGAGGAAGGTGAATGACGCTTGTGTCCAGAAGGTGGCACCGGCAGCCCGAGCCTGCCGGCAGTTCTCTCCCTGCCCTGCCCGGCTTCGGCCCGGCCCCAGCCAGGCGGGCACCGCCGCCGCGGCTGGAAGCTGCCTCGCTAATCTGGGCACTCAGCCTTCTTAAAAATTCTCGGCCCTTTAAACCTACAGCCAAGCCTGTGCTCGCCTTGCCTGGCTACAGCACACGGATGACCGGCATGAGGGATACACCAATAATCAGGCGTGTGACTGTGATCTTGAAACTTGAATAAGCAACTGAGCTGGGGAGGAGCAGAAGCTTTTAGCAGCAGGATCTTTACCTCCCCAGTACAAAATTAGGTTTGCTATTGGAGGGGAGAAAAGCTTTGAGGTCACCATTCAGGGTTTAGGGTTTTTTTAAAGGATATCTTGCAGCAGTTGCTATTGCAGTGTGGGCACTGCTGCTGTTACTTATGCATTTACTACTAGTGCAAGCAGCTGAGTTATCAGAAGCACTGGCAAGCATCTCAGGTGACACAACTGTAAATACTCAAGGACAATATTGTGCTTTCCCTTCTCTGTTTTGGGGGAATCTCAGTGACTGTGAAAGGTAGATGTGGAGCAGAGTTTTGGCCCTGTGATCTGAGATTTTCAGACAAAGTGTGGGGTGAGGAGACACCTTGGTGCTGGAGAGCCCACTCAGCCCAGTGCCTGTGGGCAGTGAAACAGTTCTGTTGCAAAGAAGAATGGGTCAAATTTTCAAGGAAACTTTTATGCGAGAGCAATTCTGGCTTCTGTGTTTCCTTTCTTAGGTTGCAAGATAGCTTTCTGAACTTAGACAACAGTTTTCCCAGCCTCAAAAACCACAGGGATCAATGCTGGGTTTTGGGGATATCCTGTTCTCCATGTTGGCCAGTCTATCCCCATTTTCCTTGACTAGTATTATTGCTTTTGGTTACAAATTAAAAATAGTACTTTTCCCCCCTTTTTTCTTCACCCCATCTCCTCTCAGCAGGAGCCAAACCCTGGCTCCTGTGCTGGCCGTGCAGAGCTAGCCGCTGCAGTAGGAAGGAGAAGGCAGACACCAGGCCAGCTGCTAGCTGCGGCACTGCTGCCAGTCCTCATCCTCTAGCCACTGCCCTCTGCTTCCTCTCTGGCAGCACTTCAGTCCTGAGCAGTAGCAGGCAGGAGGAGACACTCGAGGGAAAGCCTGCTGATCATGTTGGTTGCTTCTGCGAAAACAAAACCAACAAGACAACATCCAAAATAACCCCCAGACCTCTCGTCTGTGCTGGTTCTTAGGCGCTGCTAGTTTGCATCTAGAAGCATGAAGTTGAAAAACTGAAATAAACTGGGCACAGTGTGTTTACTGTGTCCCTTTAGTTTAACAGTGTCCTGAAAGGACCCTTGTTCTTTAGAGCTATCTACTGAGCAGCTAAAAGTAACTGGTTTTAAAATACAGCTGCTTAAGTCCATCTAGATTTTAAAAAGGTTTTAAAGGAAGAAGCATGTAGGTTGAAAATAACAAGTAGAGGAGAAATTATTCCAAGTTGTGCAGCTCACTGTGTTGGAACAGCCTGCTTTTTCCCAGGTGCTTATCTGCTGTTGATGACTCTTGGCACTACACACATGCAGGAAGGCAGAGCATGCAGCTGGACAAGAGGGCTGCATACACAGAAAAAAATTTTGACCTTGCAGTAGCCTCAGATGTTGCTTTTCCTTCTTGGTGCTGCCTATGTCCTTTGTTTCTCATACAGTCCCCTTGCTAGACAATGTTGGGGGCTGAGCCTCTCAGGTTTTTTCCTTTCTATGTTGTTGGTTTACACTACTTCTGATAGCTTCTTTATCACCTACTCCCTGCAAGGCAAACTGCAGGGTTGCTTCCCTTCTGTAGCAGCTGTGCTGGAGAACTGCTGATGAGGAACAAAATGGGAGCTACTGAGCAATCACTTGGAGACTGGCTATTGAAAACAAAAAGCCAGCTAATTAGAGCTTAGAGGAAGAGGCAACACTTTGTGCAGAAACACCAGAAGGTAGGCCCTCCAAATCCCATGCACTCCCTGTAAATGACTATAATTAACCCCACACTATTCAATTTATTAATTAAAATTTAATTAATATTTTCTGTGCCTGACAATCATCCTAGAGGCAGGCAGGGAAACATAGTGGCAGCTGGGCTTCCATAGAGCAGCAGTGACATTCAAAAGGGCAGAGGCACAGGAGACTTGTCTCCCGGTCATACCTGCAATAAAACAGAACTAAAACTGGTCACTGGATTGCTGGATGGGAGACAGTGCAAGCCTCATTGTTCTCCTGCATGCTTCCAGGCAGCACCCTACAAATGCAGCACCCACCTGGGTTATTTATAAGTGTGAAAGAAAGAAATAATGAGAAAATGAACGTAGTCATTACTTATTTGACCACACCGACTGAGGGCTGCTAGACAGCACTGTGTTTCACTTGTGTGTGATGTTCTGCTTGGTGCTTTGAGTAGAGGTGAGCTCAGCAGAGACACCTCTCCTGAACTTCATGGGCCCCATCAAAATAGAACATCTATTGCTTAAAAATGCTGTGTCTGTACTAGTAGCTTAGTGCACTCCTGTTTTGCTCCAGCGATGGGTTTCCTGGTCACTCATACTCCCCATGGTCCATATGTCAGATGTCTGTCAGTGTCTGAGCTCTATTCTGGAACAAATCTGTTGGTATCCCCAAGGGCAAACCTAAGTGTCACCAGCTGTGGAGTTCACACCAGGGTTTGCTCCAGACAGGCAGGATAGATGTGGAAGGCACCAAATGTATTATCTTCAACAAGGACAGTGCTTCCATGTTATTCCGGATTAGGCAATAGCATAATTTATACCCACACCCATCCTTTTCCTAGAGGACACAGTATTTTTAACTGGCATTGTAGTACTCTTGATGCAGCACTGCTCTGCTGCCCACAGCATGCACCTGTTAGTGTTCTCCATACTTTGAACTGAAAATAATGACTGCTGAAGAGGAGGCAAAAGCAGAACACTGTGCAGCATGGCTGCAGCAGCCCACTCAGAAGGGAGCAAACTCTTCACAGTGTGACCATGAGTTGCTCTGCAAAAATTGGCCTGTGGGCAAGGCCTGGTGACAATGGCCGTGAGGTAAAGACGATCTTTTATTCCCCATTTAACAGAAAGGTGCAGACTGACTCAGCAAGAGAGCACCCTCAGAGCATGTTGAAACCAGATCTCCCGGGTCACAGGGAAAAAGTTCTCAGTACAGAACTGTTAGAAGCAAGTAGGGAGAGGAGATGGGACACAAGTACTGTCATCACCACCATCTTCTTGTCTTCTCTCTGCTCCTCTGGATGAAACATGATGGGTTAGGCAGGTTTTGGATACACCTAGTGGATCAGGCCTTTCTGGTAGTGAAGTGGCATGCCATTTCTCAATCCTGGAGAGGCAGGCGCCAAACTGTTTAGTGCTATGAGGTCAGAAGTGCTTCTGAGCACACCCAGAAGCTGGACTGAAGATTCCAGGTGAACGTCAGCATTAGTAGAGTGTTACATTATGGAGTCTCTTTAGCCTCTGGGCTTTGGTGCATAACTGCAGCTTCAGGACCATCACACAAGAAACCAGTCTCAGGCCCCCCATACAATGAATTACTTCTCCCATAAGTGTGTGCTTCCAGGCATGGCCAACACTGAGGGGTATTGAGGGGCTAGAGTGAACAAGTTCTCTACTCCTGTGGGAAAAGAAGTGCCTCTGATGCCCTGCAAAGGCGCTCACACAGGACTGTCCCCACTGACAGCAGCAAGGCCAGAAGGGTGGAGGTGAAGATGCCATTGCTAGTGCAATGGTTCCATTGGCTTCAGGCTGGGACACCCCGTACGACAGTGTTGAGTCACAGCAGCATTTAATCTTGTGTTGCCACAGGTGGTGAGGCAGGTCCAATCGTTGTATTGTTGGTAATTCCAGGTAGATTTCAGGAGAACTGAGGGAGATGGAGATAGATACTGAGAATTGTTGTGGCCTTCATCCCAAAATGAAACTCCAAATGAGCGCAGTAACTGTCCAACAGCTATTGCATCTATTGCCTGACTTTGCATCCATCACTTAGCCTGTTCTTACTTTCCCTCTTCCAATCTAGTACATGATTTTAGCTGAATTTTCAGAAATATACTTTCTGCACCTCTCCATAACTCACCAGCTTCTCTGACTTCTACAAAAACAAAAGCAGGGGGAATAAAAAACAAACACCAGGCAAATCACTGCTGAGTTTTGAATTCAACATTCAGAACAACAAATACATCCAAGTGATTTTTGCTTTACTGTTAGTCATTTGTACTAACCTGCAATTAAAAGGCTCAGCATTTGTTCTCATCTCTTTGTGAAATTACATTTTCCACTTCCTAGGCCCTGGCCTCAGGCAGTGGATTTTTGAAGCATTCATGCCTTGTTAATTAATGTTTAAAGATGAATGTTGCAACTTTAAACACAGTGTGTCGCTGAGTAAACACCCAGCAATGCCAGGGACCAAAAAAGAACACAAAAAATACAAGGCTTTTACTGGAAGCTGCAGGTTTTGTGGACACTATCCTTCGAGCTCCCAGCTGCAGTACATTTGATTACCCCTTCCTCAGTGCCTGGGGATGGGGGAGACTGCCATGCTTCGAAAAAAGGCAGAAGAAAATAAATACCACATCTAATCTGTCAGTTCTTTGTGCCACTGACTCATCACCCCCTAAAGCTTGCTGGAAAGGATTAGCTCATACAGAGAGGGGGGAGACAAATCTTTGACAAGTGATCTGTGTATGTAACACCACCAGTACCATTTTTGGTTTTGCTAAAGGCTAGGAGAACAAGGGATGGAGTGGAGAAGGAAGGGGTAAAAATGGAAGATGGGGGGGCAAAGTATGGTCAGAAGTTCCTTTCCTATTTCATGTTCCTTCATTTGTCCTGAGTCTGTGTTTTCTTTGTGGAAGCTACAGCTTCCACTCCTTTACTAACCCAGTTGGTTATACCTGTGATGGCAGCCCATCCTATGCAGGGCTTCTGTATATGACACCAAGTGCTCCTCAATACCATTATCTGAATCTATCACTGCAGCATTTTTGGATGCTTTAGAAATTAAGTTACTGTGTCATCCCTTTCTAACAGAAACCCCTAGCAACTGAAAAGGCAAGTGGGAAGATCAGTAACCTTGGCATTTCGGGAGGGAAAAAGGATAGTCTGGATTGAGGTTGCCTCCTTTCTTTGACATCTGACTTGGGCATTGCAGTCCTGATTCAGACCTTTTGTAAGATACACCTCATGTCTAACATTTCCCAATCGGTTGGAACAAGGCAGCTGCCTCTTCTCCAGAGCTTCTTAAGACAGGAGAAGTGGGAAATTACTCACATAGTCTTGTGAGTGGTTTCTGTCAAAAGGGGCACTGTACCACAGGAGGAGTCTGGTCGTACCAGGGACCCCACACTGCATCCATTAGTTTGGTATATCCCCCTTCCAATCTGATCTCTTAGTGATGTTTCTCATACACTGTAGCTTTTCCTGGTCAGGCAGAGGCCAGTGACATAATCAGAGAATGGTTTGGGTTGGAAGCTCAAATGGATGAGCTTAAAGCTCATCCATTTCCAACCCCCTGCCATAGGCAGAGACACCTTCCACTAGAGCAGGTTGCTCCAAGCCCCGTCCAACCTGGCCTTGAACACTGCCAGGGATGGGGCAGCCACAGCTTCTCTGGGCAACCTGTGCCAGCACCTCAGCACCTTCACAGGGAAGAATTTTTTCCTTATCAAAAAAGAATACTACCTTGGGCTAGTTCCCCCCACTTCTTTTCTGCTCTGCAGAAAAGATAAGGAAAGTCCCAATCCAATGCACAGCTGGCAGGTTGGCAAAACAAGTTCGAAGCAGGTGCTTTGGGCTTTGTTACTCTTTCATGTTCTTTCTGCTCAGAAGAAACCAACACCCAAAGAACTCCTGGGAGAGCTCCAGGTCTCTGATTCTGCAATTAAGTGTGAAAACGGAACCTCCCAAATAATCTTGCTTTTCTGGAAGTTAAGTTCAGGCTTTAAGAAAGATTAGTAAGAGAAATATTCAGCACTAGTCATACTCATTTGGGTAACAGGCAAGTTTCTACCTGTGCTCACTTCTAGTATTCATTATGAGCGTGTATTAGTGACTTCCTAAGCAGTAATCCCAGCTGAATAGTAAATGAAGTAGTGCCTTCTGCTGTAATAATTTCCTGTTCTTTTAGTGTTGTTTATATACTATCAACAGCATGCTGATACGTTAATGGGGTACCCAGTGCTCGACTATTTCATTACCCTTTGCTTTAGTTATCTTCCCAGATTGCTGTGAATCCTCAAAGGATTAAGCTGGTTTTTAGGTGATTTGGTGCTGAAGCACAGCGGATTTAAATTCTTTTGTTTGGTTGGTTTTCTCGGCTCCTTTAAAAGTTTTCCAGTAAAGATGAGGACCTATTTGTACTAAATTTAGGCCTGCTCAAAATAGTTTGCTTTTGTTTATTCTAATGATTTTTCACAGATCCCTTAAAAACCAGAGGTCCACAGAACACTACTGGAGGCTGCTTCAGTTACACTTTGTGTTAAACATGACACAGATCAGATCATTCAGCATGTTGCTAAATGGAAGCATTACCAAGTACCATGGAATGGAAAATGCTTTGGGAGTAAAAGCACTGTGTTTTTCCAGAAATGCTTAATCTCAAACAGATCATTCAAATGGACTGTAATAAACACTCTACTGCAGCTAATGAAAAGATTTTGTTCAACCTCAGTGGGCCCTCAGACAGGCAGAGATAATATGCTTGCCCTTGCTAACAACATTCATTTAGCTGTGTTTCCTTTCCTACAGGGGGAATTAGATTTCCTTTTCCATTGTTTGTACAGAAAGACTCAAAGACTCAAAAGATCATGTGGGAGCCACTGTGTTTAGAAGAAGGAGCTGCATTTGAGTAGAAGATACCCCCAACTTCATGATCAGCCATTTGGCTTCAGTCAAAAGAAGCATCCTTACCATGCTTTTGAGCCCTACAAGGGACCATACCAGTCTACTACTGCACTACTTGTGTTGCTGCAGTGAGGGACTGTGAGAGAACCCTCATAAACAAGCAGCAAGCAGCCATCTCACATGCCAGCTCACACACGTGTGCATGTGTTCACACTGCTGAGCATGTATATTAAGCCATCTAAGTTTAAGTACCTCTGGCTGGAAATGGTTATCTTTTTTTTCCCTAGGCTTCATTCCTGGCTTATTCCAAATCCTAACCCCAAACTTAATGTACTTCATTCTTACATTACCCACTTTGAAGTCTATGGACCTGAATTGAGCAGGCTCCCACCGCCTTCAGTTGTCTCTGGACCAGACGTTGGTTGGTATATTTTATCTAGAGGACATTTTGAAAGACATATGACTGCTGACTTCCAAGGTCATTTCATAAGGACCAGGACTCATAAAGAAGCAAGCAGAGGCAGAGAGCAATTTGATCAGGGGCACAATCAGAGCTGAGGGTAAAATTTAGGGATCTGCCTTTCTACTTGCACCAAAGCATTATTTGCCATCTTTGGTTTGTTTTGTCTTTTGCTCTTTTTCATCCTTGTTTTTTCACTGTTAGAATTAAAATGGCCAAGGTAATTTATACTCGAAATTTGTTTTCTTGTCCTGAAACCAGCAATGAATGCTTTCTCTAAAGGTGCCACATGCTACAGTTTTCTCTCTTGAGAGCATGGGATAGGGAGAAAAAAGCTCCATTAGTGATCCTTTTGCTATGTAACCTTTCCTTAAAACGCCAGCAACTGAGCTTCCACAGAGAGAACAACAAATATTGGAAGAGGAATGTGAAGGGCATTATGAAAGAAGAAAGCAAGAAAAGGGATCTGCTCAGACAAGTTTCTCAGGAAAGGTGATGTAATATGTACTGTAGAAAATCCTAGCAGTTGACATAACTTACTTTCTTTCTAAGTAGCTGCGGCTGCCAGCCGGCTGGGAGAAACAAAACATATGGCTGGGAACACAGCTGAGCAGACTGTTTTCTCCAGAAGAAATATAGTAGGTGTAAACCTTGTTTTCAAAAGATGTCATTGAAGTGTAATTGAAAAGTGTCCTATTAATTAAAGCTGAGCAACCAATGGATGAAGTCTCTTCTCTGTTGGGACAGTTCATGGGGATACTGCAACATTAACTCCTGCATGCTGGGAGCACTCAAGGAGCTGCTGTTGGGATGCCATGGTGCATGGTGCTGTCACAGGCGTACAGACCGGCTCCCAGAGTTTTGCAAATGTGTAGCAAGTATGTAAACAGCTGTCTTGAAAATTGTCTGTGTTTCTATTGACTGAATTGCGCCTATTTCAGCCTGGTTTCCTATGGAAATTACTGTTCTTGGCATGCATATTGTGTGTGTGTCTGCATATGTGTGTAACAGTTTGGGATCCTCCTTACCTGTTACAGCAGACCTGACAGAGAGGCACAGGCTCTTTGGGATATTGAAGATATTAGATGTTTGTGGAAGAAGGTGGCTGGGTCTTCTCTTCAGGGTAGAGGCTGCAGGGAACCGTGCTCTCAGTTGGCCTTGGAGACTCCAAGAGGTCCAAATCTGGAGGATCCCAGATTTTCTTACTCTGCTTCTTACAGAGCATTAATTTAAAAATCTTGGCTGCATCCTGAAATGTTTAATCTTTAAAAACACTAGCTTCTCTACTTTGTTCCACCTGGTATGTTACAGAGCTCCTCTGTCCAGAGGCTGATAAACAAAAGTACCATTAAAGCATGAATGTATCCCTTTTCAGGTGAGCTAGTGCATGAAAATTGGATAAACTGGTAAACAGAAAGCCCCAACTCATGGATTGTTGTGGATTTATTAATGATTGCCAGCAGAGGAAGAGCTGTATAAGAGGAATGTCTATTGTGGAAATTGTGTTTAGTTGTAGGACTGAAATACATGGTCTGTTACTTCTTAACAACTACTGCTAGCACTGTTCAGACAGCCAACAGGCATATGGTTTAATGAAAAGAATGTGTGGTTGTTTTCATAAGGTTTTTGTGAATAATGATGGACAAAGCTGCAGGAGATCCCTGATGTTTCTGATGGGACTACTGTCATGTCAAAGTGTCATGTGCCACTTTCTTGCTTTACTGTAAATTGGTTACAAGGCAGTCACAACCACTGACAGTACTAGATGTTTTCTTGCAGTAGGAGTGGAGGTACCCTGTTGGATACTTAGGAATGTCTGAATATTCTTCTTCTGCCTCTGCTACATACCCACTCCTTTGCATATTCCTTTTTATTCTAGATGGAGTCTGGATAAGAGCTGTCAGGAGACCTTTTTAGCTGATTTGAGGCTACCAAGTGATACTGATATTGAACCACAGTTGAGGAGTGACATCAAAAAGCCTGTTGTTAAGCTGAGTGCTTTAGAGGACTTCCTCAGCTGCCCCAAAATCAAGCCATAGGTATCAGAAGCCTGCATCCATTGCATAGAGTTCAAAATTGTAAGAGTCACCAGCCTGTTATCAACTGTTTTAAACCAAGCCACAGGAAAAATCACTAGAGCACAGTGCTGTGTAGCTGACAGTCATATTGCTAGACCTCTCCCTGTTCCAAACCTACAGTAAATGTGTTCTTGTTAGTTTACCGCAGCACTGTGCTGATGCTGGGCTGTATTTCAAGAGCTCCTTCAGTTACAGCAGTGCTGAGGCCAGAAACCTGTAGTGGATCATTGGGACTGCCCTGCCCACTGCCAAAACCCATCTTGTTTCTTGGCCATGACAAAAGCTTAAGATTTCTTTGTGCAACATCAGTTCACTTCCTAAGCTGGAAAGTGCAGAAGACATCTCCTAAATTGGCCAGTTACTTAAGCAAACAAAGTGGCCAGTCTGCTTTGTTCTGGGGCAAAAAAACAAGGATCAGAAAGCAATGTTACCAAAGTGAAAACTCTCTACCCATATACACTAACACTAAAGGTTACTGTAGCCCTGAAGAGACAATAATCTTTCAAAAAGCTCTCTATCCAGGATATAGTATCCATTACACATCCCTTAAGGTATCCCTAAGATAAAGCAACCTCTCAAAAAGCTAATCTTGGGTTTTCCTTGCAGTTTGCTGGGCTGCGTTTAAGAGAAAGTTTCCCCAACCTCAGTGGCTAGAGAAATAAGCAAGAAAGGGCAGTATAACTGGCTGCGCCTTTAGCATAGAGATAAAAACCATCTGGTTGCTCCCATTGGCCTTTGGGTCAGCATTTGGTAGTACAAGACTTTGTCCTATTGCTGCTCCCACTAGCTCCTTTCTGGTGTCACACTCTAATATAGCCCTTTCCCATTTCAACATAACCCCCATGCATACTCTTCTTTATACTTCTTTATAAAAGTCCATTTGTGGCATGAAAAGCTTGTATCACAAACAAAACGATTTAAATTTCTCATGTTTTCTTATGTTTCTTCTTTTTGGGGGGCATCTGAGCGCAGTTGCTAAAAGTCTGGGAATGTCTGCTGATCCCGTTGGGATTTCTTCCCCTCCCCATCCTTAAACCAGGTGGCATTTTTGGCTTCAAATTTTATAGCAGGGAGCACGTTAAACATCAGCTCTGAGAGAAATGGGAAACAACACAATGGGGCTGCAATTTTTTAGTGTTGCAAACAGCCCAACTCTCTGTATTAAAAATCAACCACATTTTTTGCTTTAAAGTGTGAACAGTCCATGAAAAAGCTACATGAAATCCATTTTCTGGGTGATGGAATGTACACTTGCCTAGTTTGCTTCCTATTAGGTTATTAACACTTACTGCATCTGTAACTGCTGGTTATTGAAGGAAGGACTTAACTTTCTACCAGAACCCTGGGACTAATTAAAACATTGCCATTAATGTTTAATGAGAAAGTTGTTACTTTCACCAATAAACTAACTTAGACTCCTAGTCCCATAAAGTACAAATGGCACATACTGAATCATAGCTAATAGTGCATTTGGAGAAAAAAAGCAGTCAGAGGAGTGCAGCTTGTTGCATAAGTTAAAAATGACTGGTTGCTTTCTTGCTTTCTTACTTTCCCCACCAGTACTGAATAATATATATGCTAACTAGTATTCATCTCTCAGCAAGGCATCCAGACCTGGTAGGGCCAGTTCTTTCTTCCAGTAAGACCTTTGCATCATAAAATGGCCCAGACAAACATGCCTAGGGGGAAATGCCATGCTTATAGGAGCTTCCAAAAGCCAGGGTATAGCACTATTTGCAAGCCTAGCTGCTTGTCTTGTGTGGAGGAGAATGGCCTATTAGAAAGGAATGGCCAGCACAAACGGGGAAGAATAAATAAGACACTTGAGGATGTGTCTAATGGATCTGAATATCAAGTGCAGGAAAGGAAGAAGCTTTGCTTCTCTTCTGTGCCAGCCTTGGGCAGAGAAGCAGATCTGGTAAAATTTAGCTCTGTATATCTATCAGCCAATTCTGTGATCTTACTGTGTCTTCTCCGGTACCAAGTTATTCTGCATTTAAAGTGATTTGATTTACACTGAAGAAGCCTCACATGAGGAGAGTAACGTTTGGAGATGATGAGTCCTCATTGCTAATGTTATAAAGGTTAAGAAAAAACAAAATACCACAAGCTGTTTCACAGTGCATTTACAGAGAGAATGATAAAAGCAGTGAATAGCGTATTCCGTTCCATTCCAAATGCTTCATTTAACAAAGATTAAATACTCATCTGAACACTGTCACTTTGAGGTACCTTCCTAATCTGGCTTTGCTCTTGCAAAGAGCAGTATAAATCAAGAATTACTCTACTTAGGGCAATGAAGCTGTTACCTTGTATTAAACTCAAAAGAGTGAGTCTTGCTTTTTACCTGTACAGCAAATCCATTCAGTTCAGCACAAGTACAGCAGTAAGTTTAAGTGCAGTGCAAGAACAGAGCCAATTGGTAAATCTGTGCCCTAAATTCAGTACAGAGTTTCTGAGTATTCTTGAACACTGCAGAACTAAATCTCCTTTTCCTGCTGTATAATCTAGTTTATTTTCCCCAGAAAGAATCCTATTTTCCTTTGTGTAAACAAAAGGCCGCATAAAACACATGGTTTTCTGAGCAAAAACCTCAACAACCATAGCTTGTATATATTAAAAAACCCAACAACCCATCAACTTCTGATTTGAAGATAAATGCAGGTTTTGAATCTATCAGCATTTTTTATTCCATACCAGTTTTCTGCATAAGTGTAAAATACACACTCTTAGGAGTGTAACGGCTATGATAAGTCGTTAAAAACCAAATTATCTAAGAAAGTAATTTTTTCCATTATGAATGTGGCTTGTCATATATTAGTGAAATGAATTAGTCACATAGCACACCTTTCACAAGCTCAAAAGAATTAGACTATGGCCTATATGTTCCCACATGTAACAGGAGCAGCTCTCCTTTTTGTACCTACACCACTATCACTCCACAGTTTCCGATTATGTTTTATTCATCTGTAATCATAAATCACTCACAAATCTGTCCAAAGCCTAAAACCAACCAAACCAGTTCATATTTCTGGCACGAACTTTTCTATTTGCGCATCTTTCTGGATTAAAATATTTCTTGTTGTGATATGGAAAGATTCCAGGTACATGGTGTTCAGTGGGAAAAGGTGACAGCATGACGTTTAGGAGAGGTACATGTGGAGAAGGGAAGAAAAGCAACAGGGAAAGAAAGACACATTTGCTTTTGACCCACTCAATAGAAGAAAGTCAACTGAGCAATAGCTGTCCACTTCATCCCTTGTTTTATCAGTCTGCTTTTGGGACTGTTCAGCACAGAGAAGGCTCAAGGAGGATCTCATCAATGTATGTAGATACCTGAAGTGAGAGTGTGGAAAAGAAGGAGCCAGGCTCTTTTCAGCCGTGCCCACTGATGGGACCAGAAGCAGTGGGCACACACTGAAACACAAGAGGTGCCATCTGAACATCAGGAAGTGCTTTTTCACTGAGGGTAACTTAAGTGCTGGCACAGGTTGCCTAAGGAGGCTGTGGAGTCTCCATCCTTGGAGATATTCAGAAGCCATCTGGATATTTTCCTGGGCTGGAGGCAGCCCCATTTGGGCAGTAGAATTGGAGACCTCTAGAGGTCCCCTCTGAGCTCAGCCCTTCTGTGATACTGTGATATTGCTTTGGCCTCTTGTCAGTGAGAAAGTGAGGCACCTCATTTTCTTGGTGGCTTCCTTCAGTCAGGAACAACAAATTTTAGACATGCTAAGGGTGCTGCAGGAGCTCTGTAAGGGACTCCAACAAGCAGTTAGAGTTTGCAGAGGGAAGGAATGAAGCGCTTATGAAGACAGGATGGCAACATTACATCTGGCAAATTAATAGAAACAAAGCAGGAGTGAAAGAATTGTATATTACTTCCAGTTCAGTCACTCCAACATTCCTATCATTTTTGTGTCAGGGAGGGAGAGCTGTGACATAACTAATAAGTATACCTCAAGTATTACCTGAGGACAGCTGTATGCCAGTGGCAGTGGGAGCACAGGAGGGATGCTGAGAACTACTTTGAAAGGACTTGTTGTATGCAAAGGCAAAGCAGAGCTATCTGGATGCCTGAATTTTATGACATTTCCGTGCAGACTAGTGAGGCCTTGGTAGTATCTGGGGTTATAACAGTGTTTTTCAGAGTGGTTTATCATGTCATCCTCCTACACAGGATGAAGGTAAGTACATCAAGGTGTGCTTAGGCCTAGGGGTTTTACAGTGCCAGCTGCTGGTGCTGCAAGCTGCAACATTTAACTCTAGCCATAGACACGAATTAAGGGCTGTACTGTGATCACACTGGGGGAAACATAGAAAAAGGGGTCACATGCCTTCATCTCCTGTGAGTAGCTTGCCTTCTTGAACGCCAGCTCTCCTACATGCTAAGCAATAGCTGAGATGGACTCAGTGCAGTGGTGGGCAGCAGAAAAAGTTGGAAGGCAAGTTCAGTGCCAGGCTCAATACTGTGTTTGTCGGAATGCTGCTTTCCTTGGAACAGTTTCCCATCTGCATGGCAAGACAAGGTGGCAATTTCTTTTTCTTGCTTAAGTGCATTTGGCAAAAGGGCAGGATAGAGGAGACTGAACCTTTCACAGACACACACTCTGTAACGCTAAGCTGAGTTCAAGCAAAGTGCAGCACTTTCATACTGTACCTGGCACTGTAGGACAGCCCTGACAAGCAAGATGCAGAAGTTCAATTGCAGCTTTAATGTGGAAGTAGTAACTTTCTGTCTGTCACTGGAAATACAACATCTTGCCAAGTTTCAAAGGCGGCGTTTTATTCATACTCTGTAATACACAACCCTGTTATCAAATAATAATCCCTTCATCTTTAGATGGTGCTGGTGGAAGTGGAGCTCTTTTCACATCTTGCTTTGCTCTGCCCCTGCTCCTTATAAACACAAGTGCGTGCAGCTGAAAAGTCTATGTTAAGTGCCTGGCTTTCTCTAACGGAGACCTCAGAAGCACTGCTGGGCTTAACATATTGTTGTGCCCAGGCATATACAAGTGTATTGCAGAAGGCACTATGCAAATAGTGTTCACAGAGTTTATAATTTCCTGTTAGAGCAGCAAAGAAAAGAAGGTCATTGATTTAAACCAGAGAATACAAATGATTTCCTGCCCACAAAGCTGCCAAATGCTTGGAGTTATTGATTCTTTTCCTCCCTGCTGCTAACCAAACACTTCTGGTGCTGTCATGGGCGTCATCAGCTTATTGACTAAGCAAACATAACCTATTAAGCCAAACATTTTAAAAATAATAGAAAATTACAGTGGCTATAGTAAAAAAATCTGTGTTCCAGGAAAAAAAACAAAAACAAAAACAAAAACAAATAGGAGAGGAAAATCAGTTCCTGAAGTTAATTAACTTTTATGTAAATTGAAGTTTCTGGAATTTAAGTTTGGATCCAAAAGAGAGAAAAGAATAAACTGAAAGAAGACTGGGGTAAAAAAAAAGCCCTTTCCTAAAGAAGCCAAAAAAGAGAGGGTGCAGGGAAGTGAATACTTCAACTTTAAGACCCCCCCCAAAAAAAAGAAGATAATATTGCAAAATTGAGATTTTAAGGCTAAAAAGGTGCAACAGCAGCGTGGTAAAGGCATGTTTTTATTTATTTATGTACTTCTTAGCAGCAGGAGGCCTGTGCTGTTGTCTGAATATTGTTTGTGAAGCCAGAGCTGAGCACAGCTGATGCCTGTCCTCGGAACATGTCAGTTTGAAGATACCACGCATCGTATTAATAGTTGTAGAACAATACTTGCTGTCAAATTGGTTACAAGGCAGTAGTTCACTGAAGGGGGGCTGACAATGTCAAAAAGCATTAGACCAGAGCCAGCAAATGCTTTATATGCTACAGCTGAACCCAAAAGACGAATTGATGCCCTGGATCTGACTTTAAGGCATCTGTCTGCTCTGGAGAGCATGTGTTTTTCTGAAGAAGCAGGAAACAAGTTGCTTTTCTCTCTTCCTCCAACCATCTGCCTACACACAGAAAGCAAAGAGCAAGAAGCGAGGGAACAAATCATAGTACGTTGTAAATGGACAGGGATGCTTTGCAGACTAAATAATCTTCAGGAGTATGAGCATACGCTCAGGAGAGGTATTTAGAGGCAGCAGTGATGCAGCTACCAGGTTGGGACACCACAGAGAGGGCTGCTTTTCCCCTGGGACTGGCTGTTGCAGGTGCAGCTGCTGGCTTGCCTGGCCGAGAGCCTTGCAGTTCTTTTGGTGTGAGAACTAGCAGTGAGGGAAGAGCCAGTCCAAAGGGACACCAGGAGGGAAGTAAACAACCAGATTACAAAGTGATGAAAAAAAGAGTATCAGCCTTCTATAGTGACTTAGAAGAAGGTTGACACTTTCATCCACTCCCTCACCCTCATGCCTGTTGATTGAAGAATACTATTAAGGCAGGTAGTCACAGATTATTAATGACCTGGTAACAGCTTCTTTAATTTTCTAATAAGTGCCAACTGCGGCTGCTGTAATTATTCTGCTGGTCCTACAACACACCCTGTGCCATGCTGCAAAATGCTTCTTTTCATCACTGGAACACATTGTTGTGCCTCATAACATGCATGTACAGCAAGTACACAGGCAACTTTACCTAAGTAAAACAACATCTTATGTGGTCAAAGCATTTTGCAGCCATTAAATGGCGCTGTCTTCCAGCAAAGTAGGAACCAGGAAGTGTTTAGTCACTTATTTTCACATGTGTGAATTAAGACACCCAAAGTTTATGGGTTTAGCCATAGTGATACAGTGAGTCAGTCCTAGAGCTGCTTGTGAAACCCAGGAGCATTGTCTTCTGCTGTGCCTGTACAAGAGCTGCAGATGAATTGGAAATTACACTGAGTAGGGTCCTTTTGTACCTAAGCAGGGGTCCCTTGGAGTAAACATTGTATAAAAGCGATGGTATCTCTTTATCTCTCTTCCTGATTCCCACAACAAGACAGCTCAGTAGCATGCAATGAGAAAACAAAAGCAAACAGAAAAATGTATGTGTTGTGGCACCCGCTCGAGCCTTCAGTTTAGAAGTCTGTGGGCATGGATCCTTGCCAGCATCATTAGCAGCAGTGATTCCCCGCTAACTGGTCCTGTTCCCTTTCCTAATGGCTCACAGCACACCTGTGTGTCTTGTGTGTGCCACTTCTGTCGTATTTCATTGTATTTAGTCCTTAGCAATCTAGCATTTTCTCAACAAACCCCACAACCAAGTATTTGAAGATTACAGTAGCAATAAGTTTATGAGGAAATAACATTATGTTGTTAGCAGCCCTGTTTGAAAGTTCCTAGTGAAGGCATTCTTCACAATGCCAGAAAGCAGCCTACTTTTCAAAGATACCAGCACTTTTAGGAAACAGTGATCCTGTAAAAGTACTGCCTGTTGAGCGCACAGAAACCACATGATGTTTTGAAAAATGTCACTCAGCAACAGTATGTAAAAATGCGGTTTATGCTTTTGTCCAGCTCTTGGACTGTCACACCCCCTTGTTGGGCAAAGCCCTGTGCTGTAGCTCCATAGGAAAAGCTTCTCACCATATCCCTAAAGGTAGGTTGCTGGAGGAAACAGCCCTGGAGTTGTGGTGAACCTCTCTAGGCTGGAATGTTTTAGCCTAAGACAGGAGATAGAGTATGTGCAGGAACACAGCCCAGGTCTCTGGAGACAAATTGCCTGACTTGACAGAGGATTCCTGTAAAGTCATTTCATGTTTTTCTGCCACAGCTCTGCAAAATGGAAGGAAAAAACTATTTCTGCCATCCCTAACGGGAGCTGTAGAAAGACCCAATATTTAACGAATAACATAGAGACATCATTTCAAGCATTAAACAGGGAGATACTTTTCCCCTCAAATCTTTTCCCACACATGCTCTGAGGGGAAAATTTGGATTGCAGTCAGTTGTTCCCTGAAATTCCTCTTGCCCTGACTCATTTTTGGAAGAGAAGCTGATTCACATTCAACTGCCTTGTGAGCATCCAGCATATCTTTTTCCAAGAGTGGACAGATAAATTGGTAGCTGCTCCTCAGATCAAGTTAAAGGTCTGACTGCAGGTGCTGCACATGCAAACAGTGTGGCAAGTTCCACCTTTTCCTTCACCCTTTTGCTCTCTCCATCTCCACCTCACACAGCTCTGTGCACAAGTTAACAGGCTGGATCTGTCCGAACGGAAACTTTCAAATATTATAGAAGTTTCTTGTATTTTCTTTTTTAATAGTTCCCATCAGAACTTTTTTTCCCTTTTTGTCTTTGGGAATAGAATGTTTCTAGGTCAGAATCCCTGTTGGTCTTGTGCTGGTTTTGGTCTTCAGTGCTTATTAAAGTCACGAGTCTTTGAGGTTCTTTTTTCCCCAGATCTTAATTTGCGTTAACAGATTTAGCTGATACTGAACCAGTTCTGCTCATATGGGCAAGGACCAACTTCTGGAAATGATCCAGGTGTCCAAGATATTAGAAAGTAATTAGTTTTTCTCAAAGCCTTTTGCTTTTAAGTGTCGATCTGATGTATTTCAAAGGGACTTGACTTTCTGAAGAAGGGTAGGGTCAGCTTTTTTGCGAAGGAAAGGCACTTCTGCGAAGAGTGTAAAGATGGGTGCTTGAAATAAACTTACCACATCTGAGAATTTGGGGGAATTTAGGGTAGCATTTTGTTTATTTTTGGTTTTCAGCAGGAAATATGGGGAAGAGCAAGGTGTGTGTGAAGTGCCAAAAGTGTGTACTGCTATAATACTGTGTAATAAAAGGCACTATATCAGCAAGATGTTTGGCCATAGGGCTGCTAATGTTCATGTTAGCACTGATTCTTTTTAAGGCTTTGTAAATTGGGCTCCGTGCTAATCACAGTGGAGTAGATCACGTCTTTTACCTCCTCATTTCCGGAAGCAGATACATTACAAGGGAGCAAAATCATATGATTTACACTCTGTTCCTGCCTTAAACATTTTTTCCCTGTGACTGCCTCCGCTGGCATTCAGTTCCTTTAGGCCACTGTCCGCTGCGTGCTTATTTAGTGCATGCATGTGGATTGTATTATTGAAGTTAGTAAGGCCACAGGCAGGCATGAGCCTTACCAGGATTGGAGATAGAGACTGTGAACTTCCAGGCAGGTACTAGCTTTTAACATAGCCATGAACAGTTCTTAGCCCAATGACATCTGCAGTACTTCTACAAACTTTTGTGACCATTTTCTCTTTCCAAAGTAAAATGTGACCTGTTAGCCAAGCAGCTTACTACAGACTCCTTGTGTTTCTTCATGGTTTTTCCCCATCTCAGGATTTAGTAAGTTGTCTTAAAGCTAGATAGGTTCTTGGGTTTGGCTTTGAGATCTTGTCAGTGTCTTCAGTATAATTAATGTATTTGAGACAGATAAATGCCCACAGACTGGCAAGAGAGCTAAATAGTCATCACTGCACAGAAAGCATTGCAAGCTCTTTGATATTTCCATGACAAATGGCTTGGTAGTCTTCACTGATTACCTTGCAGGTTCAGTGAACCTGTTCTAGGAAACCATATGCAGAAAATTCACATCACACTATGAAAACCTCCCTGGCTTCACAGTCCACTTCTGCTAACCTCATCCTAAACACAGTGCTGTTCCCTCTCATCCTGAGAGCATGAGACAGTCAAGGGACTATATATGCTATTTCTTTATGGGATTCTTTTGTTCTACTGTGCTCATTTGGAAGCTGGGCTCTGACGCATGCTGTGGAGAGGCACAGGTACAGCGTGGAGCAATTCTTTTGAACCTTGGATTGCAGCTCTTGTGACCTCACCCCCAGTAGCAGGGAAGCCAAGAAGCTGTCCTATAGCTTTCTCAGGTAAACCACTCACTGTTAAAACCGTAAAAATAACTCTTTTCTTCCTGCATTTGGAAGAATGCAGGAAGATGCAGCTTGGATGCAACTTTTTCATTTACCCTACTTGTGAATTCTTACTGTTAAATCCTTTGCAGTTCACCTCTAAAAGACAAAATGTGAACATTCACACCTTCCTCCCCCCTCCATGATGTCCAATTACAGAAACATACAATTAAGGATGCTAATGACAGATTATTAGGCATTAACCTATAATGCTGTGCTCCAGTAACAGCAAAAATGGGTCACTTTGTAGGTATAATTATCCTGCTTCTCCAATAATACACCCTAGTTGTGCCTGTTTTCTGTGGTATCCCTAGTATTTCAGTATGAAGCATGGGCAGCTCTAGTTGTCTGTGGAGGATGGTCTGGAGCAGGTTGCTCAACTGTCTGGCACATGAACCTGGCTTTCAGAAAGACTGAACAAACTAGGCTGTAGCACATCTTTGCAACTTGGGAGAAATGCAGAGAAGAATTTAGGCACCTGCCTTCATTACCTGCAGTTAGGAAGACAGACTCCATTTCATAGAGAGATAAAACAAGGGGTGGCAGGAGAAGGCTTCTTGGGCAACAGGAATGGTGTCCCCAGCCTGTCATTTGGGTGCTGCAGTAGTCTGCAGGGAAAGAGGGCACACAGAGAGGGGAAGGTGAGCAAGCAGGAGGAAAAGAAATGCAGTCCAGGCAAGCCTGATGGATGAGACTATAGTTCAAGAGCACACAAGGGAAGTGGTCTGTGGCAGTGGAGTACAAAACATGTATGAAGATACCTAAAGATATAGAAATGTGCAAATGAGAGCAGCCAAGAAGGGAGAAAAAGGAATTGAAACCAAAATATCTGTAGGCACCATATGAGGCTTTGTGCTAACTGAGCAAGCTGCTTGTGCTGTAGTGTGTGCCCCAGGAGATGTGATACAACTACAAGAATGAGGTGGCTGCTTAGAGTCCTTAATCATTCTAGTGACTACTTTTACTTTCCTTGTTAATTAACTAACAGCAAAGGCAGAAAATAAGCTTAATGCAGTGTCCTGGCTTGTCAGTAAACTTCCTCATACCTAGAGCTGTCCCTTCAAAGCATTTAACTAGGGTAAGTTACACATTCCTAGGAATCAATCCACAAGGAGACCCTGGAAGAGACCATTTCAGTGCTGGCTGAAAAGGTGTTTGCTTCCCTAAATGCCAAACTGTGCCTTGTCAGTGCAGATCCTGCAGATCAGTGCAGATCTTTGGTATTTCTGAATGTGGTGGCAGGGGGCACAATTTGTGCTGTTACTTCTCAGAAATGAGGTAAAATAGTATGTTGAGACTATTTCAGTGAAAAAAGGGAAAAGAATATGCTGAAATGATGGTCCTATTGAAACACTTATTCTGTACTGTCCTCTCTCTGGTGACAATACTGATGATGAAGGTATTTTGTAGACAGTGAGTATCAAGAAGGTGTCTCTAAAATGTTGTCCTGGCATGTTTTTAGTATAGAAATTGGCTCACACTCAGATGCCTTATGGATCTTTCAAGATCAATGGATGAGCAAGAGAGCAAGAATGTGAAATGCAGGTGTGTGCTTGTGTGTGGTTTGCCTAACATTACCCTCATCTCCTGTACTTCCATGACTACCTGGGTGGCTTGCAGAAAAGCTGAACCTGGGGCTGACTCAAATCCCACCAGCCCAAGGGAGAGTTTAATTGCAGAAGGGTTAGGGAACAGTTCCAGCCTTGAAGTCAGATGCTGAAGTCCATGTTTGGGCCTATTGATAAACTTTAATGTAATAATTGTCTCTTGCCACACATATTTAGTATGTCATGTAAACATCTCAGGACCACAGTGGTTCAAAGTGTTTTGAAGGGTCCCAGCTACTTGCATTGGTGGCCTGGCAATATATTGTCTTGGCCAGGTAGGTAGGTAGGTAGGCAGGCAGTAGCCCAAATTGAGATAGCAAGCAGTGATCACACTGAGTTTCCATGGATCAAGTTGCTTCTCTGATTTCAGAACTATATTATTGTTTACTATTTGGTCTGTGATAGCACCCAGAAGCTGGATGTGCTGGTAGAGCTTGGTAGTCCCAGGATGAGGAGAAGGAAAAGGAGAAGGAAACATCTCCAAAGAACCTGCAGCCCCAGCTCCTTCACTTAGGTCTGAGGGAAATACAATGAATGTCTGTCTCTTGGTGGAAGTGCTTCTTGCTTCATGCTACCTGCCTTTGGTGGATGTACCCAAGACAAACCTCTGCAGCAGTACCTGAAGGGTGTCTATAGGGATGCTGGGGAGGGACTCTTCATTAAGGACTGTAGTGAGAGGACAAGGGGTAACGGGTTCAAACTTAAACAGGGGAAGTTCAGATTGGATCTGAGGAAGAAATTCTTTACTGTAAGGGTGATGAGGCACTGGAATGGGTTGCCCAGGGAAGTTGTGAATGCTTCATCCCTGGCGGTGTTCAAGGCCGGGTTGGACATAGCCTTGGATGGCATGGTTTAGTGGGAGGTGTCCCTGCCCACGGCAGGGGTGTTAGAACTAGATGATCTTGAGGTCCTTTCCAACCCTGACTATTCTATGATTCTATGAATTTCAGAGACCAAACCAGAAAATCTGAATTTGCTGAAATAAGGGAGAATCTCATAAGCCCAGCCTATTTGTAGAAGATCCTCTGTGGAGAAAACAAGTCTAATTACAACCAGACTTCATTGTTGCAGAATCCACTATTTCACATGTGACCCTGGGAGTCTTCCACTTCTCCGAGTTTGTTAAATCTTGTTATTAACTACCTGAGTCCTGCTTAATTTCAGAGTCAAACATGAATCTTATACTACCTCCTCCACCATTTCTTACTATTTTCAAAGCACAAAATGAAAATTGCACTTGTTAGGAAGCTCTGCTCCTTAATACTCATTTTTAGAGAGCACTAACTTACTATGATTTAATATCTCTTGGTAACTGTAGGCTTGGTGATTTTGTGTGTGCTAATCTCCACTTAATCATTTACCACTGCAAACAGCACAAGGGAAAAGATGTTTTCGCAGAACCACCTAGCTTGGAAATTGTGCTTTTTTTAATTACCAGCTGTGAAGAAATCAATTTTTCCACTAGTTGACTTGCATACTTTTTAGTGGTATAACAGGTTCTGAGGGGAGATCTCCACCACAGATAGCAACACGAACTTCCCTCCTCAGGAGGCAATTGCATGTTGTATCTGTAAGATTCTCCTAAATGAGAATCAGTCTTACAGTTACTCCCTTTGTGACAGGTGAAGTTGAGGGGGTTTCATTGGTTTCCTTTTAACAGCCTCTACACTTCGCAGGATGTAAATTGCTTTCAGAAAGGCTCAGGACAGGAGGTACGCCTCTGGGCATGCCTCTGCTTCCCTTCCTTCTCTGCTCCACCACACTTCAGCAGAGCAGGAGATGGGAGCAGCTAACATGGTTGGCCAAAGGGCAGAAATCCTTGCTACAAGTCCTTGCAGAAAACAGCTTCTTACTATACTTCAGTCTTACACAAGCTGACACCATTAGTAGTATCTCCAGTGTCATCATTCAGAAATCATCAGCAACTGCATGCTGAGATGCTCAAGGATTTGGATGCACCACCTGGACATCCATGCAGCAAGGGACCATAATGGCAGGGGAGAGGAGAGCAGCAGCCCCCTGACAGAGAGGCACTGGATTCCAAAGACACCTCTGTCCTTGCTTTTGGAAGCTGACAGGGAACTGTGGGATCAAAGAGAAGGTTTGCAAGGTCTTGAGAGGCTTGTTAAAACACGTAGCTCTGAACCTCTTCCCGCGATGTGCTGTCGTGGGACTGGCTTGGGAAAAGAGCTGAGAAACAAGTGGGAGGAGAGCATCAAGGGCTAGCTTGGGGATGGGATGGTCCAGCCTGCAGGTTTCCCACTGTGACTGAAAGCAAGCAACGGTGATCTTCTCCCTGTTAAATCAATGAGGACCTTCACAGGGCTAGTGTGGGCTGTGCAACTTCTGTGCACCTCAGCCCCCCACGTCCCTGCCTCAGCAAGGCCAGCAGCCGTGACAACTGCAGGCAGGAGCAGCACATCAGGAGCAGCCAGGAGTGCTGCATGTGGCAGCCGTGCTTTCTGGGATCACCACTTCTCTGCTCCCAAGGTTCCTTGCCAGATGGCGCTGCCTTGGCACAGCACCATC
Organism: Amazona ochrocephala; assembly: GCA_039720435.1. Lineage (NCBI taxonomy): Eukaryota > Metazoa > Chordata > Aves > Psittaciformes > Psittacidae > Amazona > Amazona ochrocephala. The sequence goes on along the minus strand of CM077885.1, from coordinate 16,825,443 downwards.
AGGGCACTTGTGGCCCCTGACCTGCTGTATGCAGAGCTGGTGATGAGCATGTGAGCACATTACTGATCAGCACAAAGCTTCTCTTACTTTCCATTCCCCTTGTTTGGGTGTGAGCAGACTGCAAGACCTAACAAACCTCAAACACCTGACAGTGAGTTGCAGAGCTTCTGATTTCCACCCTTTGCTAAGGAGATCCCCTGAGCCTTGGTCAAAATTTCCTCACTGGTGCAAGAGCTCCACATCTTCCCACTTTTATTCAACCTGCCAGCAGTATCTCCCACCCTCAGACATTTGAGTTCAATTACCCTGAATTTCATCACAGAGCAAATTTTGCCTGGCTGACACTTTGAAAGGGGCAAAACTAAATACTGTGGGTCACAGCCTATGGTATCTGATCCACCCTCCAGATTTACCACCTTTTCCCCATCCCTGCTATGCTCTGTTAGTGTCGGAACCTGCTCCTGTCTGGCTGGATCTTACAGAAACTTGGTTATTAATCAGATTTTGCAGTTTGAGGGGGAGAAATAATGTTATAAATTGCAATCTAAAGAAGGTTACAAACACGAGCAGGCGAGCAGAGAGCTCTTGCTGTCTTTGTAAAACCACTGATACCGTTTCTATGTAAAGACACACTTGTACTTCCTCTGCTGCAACTTCTCACTCTGCTCAAGTTCCCCAGGGGAAGTGAAAAAGAAAACTCAGAGATGCAGATCAGGAGTGAGAGATGGCTGTACCGGAAGCACAATTTGGGGATTTTGGGGCATAAAATACATATAATGCCCACATGCTTCTCTGAGTTGCTACCATTACTAGCCATCCATAAATGTGAAGTAAGTTAAAGAGTAAACTTGAACATTAAGAGCTCTTACAGTCAAGGGAACTAGTTAATAAGGAAAGCCTTCAACTAAGGAGAAGCATACATTACAATTGAATGCTAGTGCTGATAGAGTAGTAGATGAAAGTTGGACCTGGGTTGCATTCATGGTTTCCCTTGGGCTAGAGGATGCAAGAGATGGCATGTCAGAAGAGCAATGAGAAGTGGAGGCTGCCCATGTCACCCTGACCTGTCCATGATGGGAAAGAGTCCTGACATTTGCCTCTCCATCCTCTCTAAACTGTGGCTGTCAGCTGAGCAATACCTGACTAACACATACCTGAGGGATGCTAGAAGAGGTGTTCACAACAGGACTCAAACAGCCTTGCCCAGGTTACGTTTCTGTAACTTGTTTGGGCCTTGGTTTATTAACCAGCTCTCACTGAGTGCAACCCTTAAATCACACCATTGTGGCATTGAGGCATGAAGCCTTTGGGATTAGAAACCTACAGCTTCCCCAAGTGTTCAGCTGTCTGCATGCCTACATCAAAAAGGGCAGCCTCTTGCTAGCTTTTCTTGCTTTCCTTTATTTATTTATTTTTAAACTGTTGTCAAGACCATTCCTCCCTGACATCCTAGCTGCAAGACAAGCAACAGCATTAAGTCGATACTCTGATGCTTGGTCAAGTCCCATCCTGAAGCAACACGCTACTCTCCACTGACAGCTCAATTCCTACTAACCTGTTGTGGGCAGGACCATTAGTTCAGGATCTTCAGGCCACACAGTCTCCTTTGTAAAATGTTTGGGGTTGGACGGGACCTTAAAGCTCATTCAGTTCCAACCCCCTGCCATGGGCAGGGACACCTTCCACTAGACCAGGTTGCTCCAAGCCCTGTCCAACCTGGCCTTGAACACTGCCAGGGATGGGGCAGCCACAGCTTCTCTGGGCACCCTGTGCCAGTGTCTAGTTAAAAATTTCTTCCTTATGTCTAATCTAAATCACCCTTGTCAGTTTAAAGCCATTCCCCCTTGTCGTGTCACTACCTGCCCTTGTAAAAAGTCTTTCTCTAGTTTCATGTAGGCCCCTTCAGGTACTAGAAGACTGTTTAAGGTCTTCACTGAGCCTTCTCACCCAAACCATGGAAGCATGTAGTAGGTTGATTTTCTCAGAGGTGTTTCTTACTCTGCTGGGTCATGCATTCAAATGTCAAAATCGTGATTCATTAAAAGGACAAGCTTAGGCTGGGGGGTGCAGGAAGGAAGAGAAGCAGCTTGCAAAATCCTTCCTGTTTACCCACGGCTTGGGAATAAAAACAGCACAACAGAATACACACACCCTGGCTCCATTATCTTCTCTGGCACAGAGCTGGCTTGGCTCTGTCCCTCGCCACTCCAGGCCAAATCCAGCCCTGCCGTGAGTGGGTTTACTTGAGAGGAGTTTACTCAAGAGAGAAAACCATTCCCCGAAGCCTGAATGCTTGCAGTGTGCGAGCGAGCGCACAGGCACCCCGAGCCCCCATGACAATGTGGTGCTGGCCCCTGGCCACACCAGGGAGGTCATTTTCTTCTCGGCAATTAGCAAAGTGGTGGCATCACTAAAAGAAGTTGAATAAACACATTCAACCCGGCTGGGTCCCTGCTTCTCTCTGTTCTCACCACCCTTCCTTCTGGGCACACGGTGGGGCCCCAGTGAGGAAGAGCCTGATGCACTGTGCTTTCATTCAGGCCTGGTTGGAAAGGGCTTTTAGGAAAGAGGAGGAAGGGGGAGGGATAGCCCTTTAGCTTTCTTCTTTTGCAACAAATGTCTTCCTTTTTTTCTTTCAGGGAAGAAAAATGACAGCTTCTCTAAGAAAACTGCAGCAAATGGCTATTTTCATGGGACTGTTCAGCGGCGGGGGATGCATCGTGATGTATAATCTTATGCAAAGTAAGCCTTGCTGCTGTTAGCAACCTTATTTCTCCTCTGCCCCTTTCATTTGCTTTTGTGTAGTGGGGAAAATAGCAGCATGCAAGACGTGAAAAGCAGATGAAGTTAAGGGAGGTGTGGCTGAGACTCTGGGTTCTGCTTCTGTGGGCCCCGCTTTGTTCAACTTTAGGGCTGCTGCTCTCCCAAGTGCTGTTGCATGCATTTCCAGAGGTGTTGCATAGGGAGGAGGCTGTCATGGTCAGGAGAAAGTCTGGTTTCTGAGGGCAAGGGCAAAACAGATGCTTAGTCAGTAATGCAGGTTTCATTTCTTACTGAGATTTTACAACTGGGCAGGAAGAGAGGACCATCTTTGAGAAGGTATTAATGTCTAGTGATTTTATCTGTACATCTCTGTGGTGCAGGCCCTAAACACAGCATGCCTGTGAAGTGCTAAGACACCATTAGTTTCTCCTGAATGAAGGGCAGATAAGAGGTGCTCAGTATCAAGAAGACTAGGACAAAGAAAGAAAAGCTAGACAGGTGACATTGCTGTATATAGACAGCCCTAGTTGCTCTGTGTCTTAGACCATGAATCTGAGTTATTAGTCCAAATGACAGATGCTTATTTTATCTAAAATTATTTCTAGATATTTAGCATTAGACCAGAAATGGGCTTTGCATGTCTCAAGGGGTGCTACATGCCTCTCAGCCCTATGCCTCTCCCTTGCTGGAACTATCAAATGATACTGCTTTTTGACCTATCCCTATATCAGAGGATGCTGCCAGAAAAGTGTAGCCAAGCCTGTTCCTCAAGCCCTCAGATAAGCTCTGAAACCTCCCCTTCATTTTACACGTATTAATAGCAAATCAGGCAAGGCTGGAAAGCAGGCTTTAATTTTAGACAGCTCATGCCCTCAAACTCTGGAGTACATGACAGATATGTGATCCTCTTATGCTTAAAATACCAAATCTGGCTTTAACAAGGACATTAGCATTTTTTAATTTTCAGCTTCAGCATTGTTATCTGGTGAGGGGAAAGTCAGCCCCTGTGCTACACAAAAGTCAAAGGGCTCGTTCCCCACATCACTTAGCTGTGCAATCAGATGGTACAAAACAACAGCTATGTCTTGCTCTGTTGTGATGTCAGTGGCCACTGAATAGCTGTCTGATACAAACCAACCAGGCTGTTGAAAGGACACTTCCTAGTGCAAAGTGTCCCCTCTATATCCTCTAACAGACAAAGGACCCTTCTGTTGGCCCACACCCATGGCTATCCAGTTCCTTCTACCCAATGCACAGAACTGGCCCATGCTGGAACCTGTGAGGGGCAAGTGGCTTCCATTATGGTGGGAGCAGGGGAAGAGGGGGACTTTTCTCCCTTAAGGTTGAAGGAAAGCACATGTGTGTGTGATCTCTGTGAAAGCGAGCACTCAGGTAATCCTATTTCTACTCACTGTGCTCACCTCCACACCCTCCTTGTGGGAGCAGTCTCCCAGGCCAACCCCAGCATCGTTTCAGCTCTCCTACTGAAACATGCATGGACAAACAGATTAGTCAGGTGTTTTATGTCCAGTACTAACAAGAAACAGCTGAGAAGGAGCACCAGGAAACTCAAACCAGTTTCCCCTTCAGCCTGGAGGATGAGTGCAGCATACTTCTAACATCATCTGGGTGGCTGCTTGCCGTGATCCATAGGCACTAAATGACTCCTGTGCTGCAACCCTTTTACCTGGAGCTCCTTAGGATGGCCCAGGGGACCAGGGAGGACCAGTGCAGGCTGCAGCCTAGTAAAGCTGTTCCTATGCCAACTGAATGCCACCTGCTCACAGGGAATGCCTCTAATTAGGGAGAGGGGGCAGCATCCTTCTGCCTCATGCTGCAAGAGCAATACAGGCAAGAGAGCAGGAAACAAACCTTATACTTTGTGTTAAACTCTTTGGAAAGCGAAAGCAAAGTAGCCTGAGTAGGATTTTGATACATTTAGGTTAACTCTGCCCTTCTTCATGTCAAGAGAGTGAAGTTAGGCTGCCACAAGGTGCATCTAGAAATCCCAGCAGTCAAGCCTTAAATCTGTTTATCAGTAAATCTCTGCCTTCATAAGGAGAGTCGGCAAGTTTCCAGCCTCACGGCTCTGCATTGTCCATTGGTGACCATTGCACAGCATTTCCCAGCTATACATAGCAACCAGACATTGATAAATAGCAATTTACCACAGTTGTTCTCCATATGCCAACACTGCAGCATCCAGTCTACTTAGCTATTGTTGCTGCTTGACCATTAACTCTAATGGTGCTTCTCTAATAGCCTCTCTTTTAATGCATCCATCAGTAGAGTTGCAGCTTCCTGGCTGCCTCTCGAAAAGCCGTTATCATGACCACACCAAGAGTTTCACAGTATTAGCACCTGTTCCAATCTCACACTAATGTCTGCAAAATATTCTCCATTCTTGAAGTATTTTCTAATCTCCTTTGAAAAGAAAACTTGAATTACCTTCAGAACATTTTCAGCTATTCATCCTTATGCCTTTTTTTTACCCCCCTTTTTATGTTCCTTTCAGATAACATACAAATGTATGAAAAGCAGGGGGACACAGCCACAAGCTGAACTGTGTATCAGTACAGAACAGGCTATATTCAGAGTCCTCTTCACTTAAGTGAGCTGAGCACTGCTCCTCTGATGTAAGGGTGTGTTTCCTCCCTTAGCCAAATTTCTCTTAATTAATAGTTTTGGACTGTTTTTCAGGAAGGATGGGATAGTCTGGAAGAAATGCCTTTAAGTCATTTTAACTTATTTTTGGATTTTAATCGACAGCTCTCCTCACTGCCCTGTTTTTCTCACCCAGAAGGTTTTGCCAGGACCCAGTATTACCAGCAGGCTTTGGAGCAACTGAATAGTAATCCTGATGCTCTGGAAGCCCTGGGTGCCCCCCCTCTCAAGGTTCACAACATCCGACTGACAGATGGGAGTAACCGTGTGGACACAGAAAGAGCACAGGTAATACTGGGAGGTGGTGTCACAGGGTGGCTTCCCAAGGCATTAGGTGACAAGAGATCAGCTGGGTGATTTGCAGCAGGTCACGAGTCACTTGGGGGCACTGGAAGGCAGTAGGATGGGATGTGAGTTGATTTAGAAGAGGAGCAGGTTTCTAGAACATAAATTATGCTCCAGTGTGGGGGACTAGGTACAGCACAAGCAGTACCTTTATGTTATGCTCTGTGGGCACATCACAGAATGCCAAGGGACCTCCCAAGTCAGTCAGTCACCCTCCTGCTACTATAACCTAGAAAATCATTTTCAGAAACATATCAGATCTAGCTTTAAAATAGCAGCTGCCTCCTTCTCCCTGCTGGATACATCCCATACTATTTTTTAAAGCTTTGTTCAGAGCAGTTTTATAGCTGCCTCTGAGCTATGCTGTGGTACAGCACAAATGGGGTGGTTTTTAAAAGCGCTGTAAGCCTCTGCCACGGAGTGCAGCTGCCAGGGCTGAGCACTTAAGTTACATCGTGACTGGAGAATGTTGTGCTGGGTTCTGACGTATTGCACAAGGCTGCCTTGCATCAGCCCAGGGCTGGGCCAAGGCAAACCTCACAAACACAGGTCCACTTCCACTCTGGGTTGCTACCTGAAAAGACCTTTTCCATCAGTGCTTTTACCCCTTAATCCAGGACTTCTCTAGTTTTGCTGGTGACACTGAACATTCCTAGTGACTTCTCCAGGTCCCTCATTGGGGGATCTTGTCACATTTGACTTATTTTGTTTCTCCTGGTGAGTAGTTTTGAGTCCTGCAGACCAAGCAAGGACAGTAAGGAATGGAGCAAATGGTACAGCAAAGAAGAGGGGCTGTAAGGGCAAGAAAAATCAACCTTGAAACCAACTCATGTAAAATTCCCACTTTCCATCTCACTCTAGCCAGGCTTCACCCACATGATACCCGAGCCAAAGCATTTCCCAGTTTCCCAGGTATTCAAGATTCTATCAGGAAACATTTCTAAACCCATAAATGTGCAAAACCCACAGCCTCTTATGCTGAGTGAAAAGAAAAGAACCTGTCCCACTGACATTCTCCTATGTCAGTGTTTAAGAATGCTGGTTGCTTGGGTGACTCAGGGTGAGGTCAGACCCTGCCTTCTGCTGACCTCACCCAAGACACGAACCACCAACTTTCTTCTCTGCATTTTCATCCTCCTGAGCACTCATATTTTTGTGAAATAAACTGGTTAATCATCATTAATGATTATATCATAGACTGATTTACTGACTCCACAACATCCCCAGCCCCAAGGCCTGCTGGAGAACCCCTGGCATTTTCTCTTTGTGATTGCAATACCACCAGCAAACACTACACCCTGAAACGTTTCTATTATTCAAACATTAGACCAAGTGCAATTAGCTGTGGTTAATGCTATAGCTTCTAACTTTGTTAAACAAGAGAGTGGTAGAATTTGTGACACTGAGAAAAATCATTGAACTTATCATTGCCTCAGTTCACATCAGGGGGCTGATCTATAGAGGATCTCAACCTACAGGTTTGTTGTGGTTATGGGAAGCTCTAACAGTGCAGGTCACCTCTGGATCACCATGCACTTTGGTAAGGAAAGGTGTTTGCTCATAAATGTTTCAGAGAGCAAGTGGTTTTCCCTGGGGGCTGCAGCTGTAACACAGTACGTTCTTTCAGCAGAGAGCGATTAATACATGGCAGAGCAGGCATACTTGCATAGCCGTGCACATGTTAGCCATTAGAAAACACAGTGAAACTCTGAAATACATTAAAAAAATTACACTAGAGTTTAAGTTAAAAAGAAGGTGTTGCACCTCTGACTGTAGAAGGAGTAAATGTCCATTTCATAACACGCTCCACTGAATCTTTGACATACTTTTACATTTGCAGATAAAGTTACCAGTATCTGGAACAAAATCAGCGGGGTACCTCTACATTAACTCAGAGATGGACCATTCCCGCCAATGGTGAGTGCTGGTGGGGCGTACCAGGAGAGAAACTGTAGGAGAAAATTGTGGAGCAGGATATTTGCTTTAGTCATCCTTGTTGCTGAGCTCATGCACAAAGGAAAGAGAAATTCATGTCTGAAGGTCTTGTGAAAGTTTATTACCGTCATTACAGCAAAAATGCAAATTAGTTGAGAATTACATTGAATTCATCCCCATGAATACAAATAGAAGGAACAACACAAGCCATTCATTTGTGTGAAATGTGTTCTGCAAGCTGTGGCTCAGTGTACATACAAATACTGTGAGCCAAGGTAACATTGTCCCCGCGGAGGCGCAGAGGCCATGGAACAGCAATCCTTCCTCCAGTCTAGTATTATATATTGCAGTAAGGAAATCATCCATTATATCAGAGCCTATCAAGGTAAGCTAGAAGTCATGAAGGATGGTTGTGGGTTTGTTTCCCCCCCCCCCCCCCCCAAGCTATCTGATGAATACTGTTCTTATAGTAAAAAAGCATGTGTTAAACACATTATAATAGAAGGATATTCTGATTCCACATCATACAGCGGCAACTTTACGTTTTTGTAGTGCTGAAGCCTGAAAACCCCCTTTGTCAAGGGTAAACTGATTTCTAGAACTGAACAAATAATTACTACATGAATTCAAAGTCCATCTCCTATTGCAAAAGTGGAAAGTTTATTAGACACAAGTCTGTTCACATGTACTTGTTATTGGAATTTGTTAGGCATTTCTGTTAGCTCTATTTAGACACCCAAAGCTACAACATTTTTACTCAGCTGCCACCAGCCATATGGTAATTTTTCTTCTCAGAATTAGATGAGCATTACTTAATAGATTTGTCTTCTGAATAAGTATAGAAAATTAGGTGTAAGATGATGGGAAGAAGGTGCTAGGCTGAGCCTTCAAAGTCTCAGGGCCAGTCCTTCTCCCTTGTGACCAGAGATACCCCCAGAGGTGCCCAGCCCCCTCTCTTACACACCTATGCTTTCCTGGGGCCTGGGCTCTGATGTCCCACTCCTCCTTATCCCTTCCTCACAGATGGAAGGGAATAACAATTCCCTCTTGCATTACTGAGTTACTGTGGAGACAACTGAAGATTGCAAGATGTTAAACTACGGCAGTAATCGAAGTCCATACACCTCTGAGTGTTGTTTTACAGTGAGCTCTCCATGTATTTCTGCAAGCTTTAAAGGAGGGGAATAAAAAAACAAAACCCAACAAAAAGCCATCTGTCAGACTCAGCCTTCTCATGCTTACATGTGCAGAGCTCAGCACAGAGCTAGGCAGGACTCGGTGTACTTGCTGAGGAGCTAAGAGTGCAATAGCTGGTTCCCATCTGGTCTATGGAGAAGAGCTCCTGAAGTCTCAGTAGGAATAACAAACTCCTCCTGGTGTAGCTCTGCAGGGCATGCGTGTTGGCATTTCTAGTGGAGGCCTGGGAGGCAACCAGGCTGATATACACACAGTTGAGTGACAGCAGGCAGTGAACACACTGCTCTGTGCAAGAGGGGTTGAGGCTGCTAAGCCACTGAATGCTGCTGTCTGAGTGCACAGTCTGTCCATAGTGGTTTATTTATTTAGGTGGTTATTAAAGAAGAGGACAACTGAGGAAAAATGGAAATTTGGAGTGTATGAGCTGGTTTGGATCTGGAAGAGGAGAGGAGGCATTCACTTAGCACAGGAATGGGGAAGGTGCACCGAGGCAATAAGTGACCAAGGCAGCAGTCCTGCAAAATGACACTTGTCTGCCCTGAAGCAAATGGAGGGAAGGGCTGGGACTCCATGCCAGGCCGAGGGGAGTGAACAGTTACTCCTTCAAGCCCTGTTATAAAAGAGGCAGTTGCTTGTCCCAAGTCAGATGGAGGTAGAGGGTTGATGAGCAAAAAGCCCTGTAGCAGACCCATCGCACAGCCTCATTACCCAATTGTGTGTACTCAGCACTGACTCTAGCAAAAGCAGAACTGGGTGAATGCCAGGAGCTTTTGGAAAAAAAATTCTTTTCTTAGTACCCCAAAATAATAGTCCTTCCCAGCTGGAAAAGCAGCATGAGCAGTCTCACAGAACTGGGTTTAAAGCAGGACTTCACGAAAGGAAAAGGCTCCCACTCAGTCTCCAAACAACACAGTTTTCCTTCTCCTTTGAGTAACCACTGTCATACCCTGTCAGGGTTTCAGCAGTCACACTGAGTGATCACACAGTGTTCAAACTCCTCCAAGCCAGGATAATTCCTTAGCAACGCAGTCTGGCTCCAAGGCTGGAGAGGAGTGGAACAAGGAATGCACCCACAGGATGGATAGGAAGAAAGGCACTGGGTCGGGGGAGGAATGTCCCATCTAAAAATAGCTGGCAGGATTTTATCCAAGTTGCATCCAGTAAGAACATGCATCCCAGACCTCTGAATCTGGGCTGTCCTATGCTATTAGGGAAAACAGCTTTCAGAAACTGACACTCACAAGCCAAGTTTTAAAGCAGTTGAGAGAATCTTTAGAAGTAATGAATGTGTGGAATTATTTGTTTCTCCATGCCAGCTGTTTCTACTCTGACTTTACTACTATATTAACAGTGACTGAAACAAGTTAAAAATCTCTTTTGGTTTGTGTCAGCTGGTGCCTTCAGGATGTCACCCTGAAACTGCGGGATGGGCAGAATATTCCTGTTTACCACTCCCCAGTGGAGAGCATCAGTGTGCAAGAAGGCTAAAAATCAAAGGCAGCTGCTTCTCCACCTCCCACTGAGCTGAAGGAGTCATTAGTCGATCGCATCCCACTGTGCCCATGAATGTACACAGTTGTCACAAGTGACAATTCCACTGAAGTGGATGCTCTCAGGACAATTTATCTGAGATTGACCTCATAATTGTAATTTATTTCTTTTGCTGGTTTACTCCTGTGTTCAGCAGAGCCTAAAATAAAGATATTGCAGAAGACTTGCTGTTCCAAAGAAGTCATGTGTTATTGCCTCTGTGTGCTGGTATTATGAATCTGAAATACAACAAACAAACTGCCAGGGTGGTGGGTTGACCCTGGCTGGCTACCGGGTGCCCACTAAAGCCACTCCATCACTGCCCTCCTCAGCTGGACAGGGGAATTAAAATATAACAAAAAGCTCATGTGTCAAGATAAGGACATGCTGAAGGTCACTCAGAACTGCTTCATACCAACACTGCCCGACAGGAGATCAGGAGAGCACATTTACTTAGCGAGGAAAACACTCATAAGGTACAGAACAGGTTAACAATGCAGCAGTTAACTGACTACAACAAGAGATTTTGATTCTGCCTTGATACTGTCGATCAGGCGGAGAATTGCCCATCATCAGGAGCAAGTTGAGGAATAAGCAAAAAAATCCCAACAAACCCCAAAATCCACATAATTTCTATACAGCCTCAAACTGTGCATTCAAACAGTTGCAAAGTCTAAGGCTGTCTGAGTGAGGAAACACCACTGTCCTGCCTTCATACCTTGAAGTACACACAAGCCATTAAAAACATCCAGAAAAAGAGACTATTTTGGATCTATTTTAATGGAGCAGCTTAAGCAAGCTGCATCTAAGGAAAGCCCAGAGCTTACATCACTCAGTTCCATTCCCCTTCCATCTTGACATCCAAATTTGAATCCCAGAAATCTACCAAAGGCCCAGGCAATGCAAACTTTTGAGGAGTAAGGAGTATTACATACAGAAGGGAGAGCTGGAAGCAAAGACTCACTAAAGACCAGCAAGCATCTTCATGCTCAACAATGACCCATCAAACTGGGCAAGATGGCTTTTGAACAAGTCTAAAGAGCAAACACAAATATCAAAAGAGAGATACTAAAGGACCGTAGCAAAAGCATCTTGGACAAACTATTTGAGAGGAAAACAATATGTATAAATTTTAGCTTGGGATTCATGGAGAGCTGCCGAGATGAACAGCACTTGTGAGGCCTGATCCAACCCATATGAATGTGCCACACATCAGGGAAAGGGTGAATCAAGGAGGGACAGTGGGTGTCAGCTTTAACACTGAAATCACTGCTATCTGGTTTCACAAAAAATATAAACCATGTGGTTTAAAACCATCAGCCTTGCATTGCTGCAGCCCCCCTAGCAAGGAAACCACCTGGGAGATGTGGAGATCTGCAGCCACCCAGCGTCTCAGAGCTTGGTCAACTTCAGCTTCTGGTCACTGAAGAAGTTTGATGGGGAATCAGTTGACAAGAAAAAGTTAAAATAACCACTTCATATCCATCAAAAAAAAGACAAAGAACTTCACACTCATCAACTATCACTCTTCTGGCTACAGCTTTGATTTGTTACTCATCTCCAAAAAAGTTGTAGCTATGGAGAGCAATCACAGCTTATTCAGTCCCTCCCCCTAACCTGGCCTGGCTCTAACAGGTAACACCAGAGATTCTGTTACCTTGCTTAGGGGAAGCAGAGCTTGCAAAGAGCTTCCATCTCTCACTTTCCCCTTAGAGACCCAGCAGAGCACCCTGTTAACTTTGAACACTCTCAGTCATCCTAACCAAACCATGGGGTCATCAAAGCTGTGAGAACAGGCAGTATGACTGTATCATATCAATGTTTCTTGACTCTCTGAGCCTGGAGAAGGAAGTAAGTAATGGGTGGAACATCAACAGAATGGGACAAGAATAAAACTACATTCAAATCCCTGCTTCGGTTTAACTACCTAATAGCCAGCAAACACAGAATCACCTACCTCTTGACCTCAAAGAGCCTCAGAAACCACTTCCTCTCCATGTTTGAGCTCTTTTAAGATGCACATATTCAAAGAGAGATAGGGAGTACCAAGTTGCTCTGGTTGTGTGGCTCCCATTAAATACACCACAGCCCATGGTGGCTGCTATCAGAGACACAGGTGCGGCAGGAGCAGCCAAGAGAGCTGGAGCATGCCAGGAACACTGTGGGGAGCTGTTGAGAGCCCAAATAACTTCAAGAGGACACCTGGGCACACCTCCTCCCCTGACAGTCTTTTCTTCCGAGTTCGTTTGAGCAGATTAGGTTGTATTTAACTTCCTTAGGTCACTGGAGCACTAATGCTTTATAATTGTGTTGTGTTGCATGTCACTCAACACCAGTCTAGATAATAATTTAATTTTTTATAAAGAAAATTATCATCTTTTGATAAAAGACCCTAAATCCCTCAGTTAAACTCCTTAGGAAAGCCATTCTTTGCTCATAGAATCATAAAATGGTTAGGGTTGGAAAGGACCTTATGATCATCTAGTTCCGTCACAGAGGGGTTAAGGTCATCTGCACCTCTGGAGATCATCTAGCCCAAGTGCTTTGCACACAGCAGGGTCAATGACAGCAGGTTGCCTGGGGCTGCATGCAGCCAGGTTTTGAAGATCACCAAGGATGGAGACTCCACAACTTCTGTACCAGTGTTCAACCATTCTCACAGTGAAGAAAGTATTTTCTTCCATGTAAACAGTATTTCCTGTGTTTCAGTGTGTGCCCATTGCCTCTTGTCCTGCCACTGGGCACCACTGAGAAGAACCTCGCTCTGTTCTCTTCACTCTTCCCTGCAGGTATTTACACACACTGATAAGACCGCTCCCTGGGCATTCTGGTCTCCAGGCTGACAACCCCAGGTCTCTCAGCCTCATTAGCTGTAATCCTTTAATTGTCTTAATCATTTTCAGTATGTTAAATAATGTCTTTTAAATTGCCTTGAAAATTTGCATAGTTCTTTTTCCAGTTGGTGTGGTTGAAACAACTGTCACCTTCATGGCCTTTGCTGGATTGCAGGTTTGTCCCTTGCTCTCTAGTTTGATTTTAATAGCTTCTGCCAAGCAGTCATCACCCTCAAGGAAACTATCAAGGCAGCAGGCTGTTCAGGGCAAGAACTTCATTTACAACTGAGGAACAACAAATATTGCTTAGCAGGCTGTTATAATGCTTGCGCCTATTTTAGTTACTCCTGACTAGCATACCGTAGCATAGGGACTATGTAAAACCAGGCGTTTTAAAAGCACTTGCTCTATAAAGGTGAAGCACGCTGATGCGTTTCCATTTGAGTATGTTTCTCCAGGTGGTGATATGCTTTTTGCCAACTTGTGGGCCTGTTTTCACTTCCCATCTTGGGCAGATGCCTTGCATTGCACAGGGAATGTTAGTCATCTGGATTCACCTCCCATTTAGAAATGAGGGCCTACACCTGGGTTGGGCAATCCCAAGCACATCTACAGGCTGGGCAGAAAATGGATGGATTGAGAGCAGCCCTGAGGAGAAGGATTTTGGGGTGTTGGTTGATGGGAAGCTCAACATAAGCCAGCTTCAGTGTGTGCTTGAGCCCAGAAACCAACTGTGTGCTGGGCTGCATCAAAAGGATCATGTCCAGCAGGTCAAGGGAGATGATTCTCCCCCTCTACTCTGCTCTCATGAGACCCCTCTGCAGTCCTGCATCCAGCTCCGGGAGCAACAACACAAGAGGGACGTGGAGCTGTTGGAGTGAGTCCAGAGGAGGCCACAGAGATGCTGTTGAGGGCTGGAGTGGCTCTGCTCTGGAGACGGGCTGAGAGCTGGGCTGGTCTTAGAGCAGCTCCTGTTGCCTAAGGGTGCCAACAACAAATCTGGAGAGGAACTATTTACAAGGGCATGCAGGGACAGGACAAGGGGGAATGGCTTTAACCTGACAGATTGAGATAGGAAATTAGGCAGAAGTTCCTCCCTGTGAGGGTGCTGAGGCGCTGGCACAGGGTGCCCAGAGAAGCTGTGGCTGCCCCATCCCTGGCAGTGTTCAAGGCCAGGTTGGATACAGCTTGGAGCAACCTGGTCTGGTGGAAGGTGTCCCTGCCTGTGGCAGGGGATTGGATCTGGATGAACTTTAAGGTCCCTTCCAGCCCAAACCATTTGGATTCTAGATTGTAGTCCTTCCCCTGCCGTTTGCCAGCATCTTATGTGCTTGTCAAAGCAAAACCATTTTCCTGCATGTTTTCTGCAAAATGTACCACAAAGCTCCTGGCAGCATGGCACAGGGAGTCCTGTTATACCAGCAGTGATGGGGACCTGTCACGTTCTGAGTGTTGCTTTGGAAGACACAGAACACCTGGAAAAACACCTTTGGTTCATTTTATGTAGCACTGAGTATATAAAAATACTAGAATCGTGTAATTTCTTGACCAGTCTAACACAGTTTCTGTTAAGTGGCTTTCCTTGAAGATTAATAGAGCCTGTGCCTCTATTTGCATGGTAAGGCCCATGATGAGAGCATCCATCCAGCCATCAGCCTAGCTGGATCCCACAGGGTACAAATGGAAGGTGGTAGACTGTAAGGCAATACCGCAACAGCTCAGGGGATTTGCCTGTAAGGATTAGTTAAAGGGCACCTGTGTAATTTGGTCTGTACACTGGGATTACAAATTAATTGAAGAGATGCGGTACAGTGATTTCAATGCATCACTGGCAGAGCTGTGATTCTGAGTGCAGAAGGAAGCACAGACCCAATGCAATTAAGGGCTCTGTGTTTACAGGAAAAAAGATAATCCTTTCAAGTAGCTAAGTTCCCTTCCCTCTCCTAATTTTGCAGTAATTGTGGTCCTAACGCTCTGCTTCACTTTGACAAATGCTAACCTTTGTTTCATTAAGAGAGATTTTTATTGTATCCATATGGACCCATTTTTCTTCCTCTGTTTTAGAAAGCTTCCAGGTTGTATTTTTATGGAACCAAAATATTTTGCTTTTACAGAGCTATGGAGTTGTCAGCTGTCTTGTAGAAGGAACAATTACTGAAATTAAGCAGTTAGAAGAGGAAATGCCTTTCCACAGAAGAGGAAATACTTTTCTCAGCCACCATCTAGTAAATGCTCTGTGTTTCCCCACAGGAAGTCACATCAGGCAAATAACATGGTTCTGGACACAGTGTGCCTTGGAGGGGACAATGAAGTTTCAGTGCTTTGGAGCACATGTTTCAGCATGATTTGTTAAACGTGGATTAATGCTGATTTGTGTCTGCTCCACCCTGGCCCAGATACACAGCTGTCCTACATTGCACCCCATTCATTGGTATTTAAATACCATCTTTCCAAGCTCATGTCTTCAGGCAGGTTATTTCCCACCTGTCAGACATCTGAAATGACAGCCCTAAGTTTAATAGCAATGCATTTCTAGGTTTAGTGTACACCAAGAAAAAAATCCCCAACAGGAATATTTACATGGATAATGTGATATATTTATTAATCCCAATTCAACATCTTTACATGCTGTAAAGACCTCTACAATGCAAGCATATTGCTTGAGAGTGATGATGATTGGTGTGTTTTATATTTGCTGCAGAAATTGGACAAATGTGTAACTAGAAAACTAGAATATCAGTAATCCTGCTATGTGGGTGTTGAAAAAAGTAACTTTACAGAAGTCCTTGGAGAAAAGCAAGGGCATTTGACCAGGAAACTCCATTTAACATATTACAGCCTGGTACCAGGATTTTATTTCTAGCTAGTATTCAAAGCCAAGCATGAAGGTGTAGTCACCAACCACAGCAGAGTTGAAGCTGCATTAGTCTGCAGTGCAGCACTGTACTTTAGAGCTTTACTGTTGATTCCAGTCACGCCACACCAAACAAACAAGAGGAACTTTTGGAGTTGTGTTTCAAATCAGTAATGCTGTCTTGAAGAAAGATTATTATTTTTCTTTAAATCCTATCTATAAAGTGTTTTCCCATGCATGAAGAAGAAAAGACCCACCAGGTATTCCGAAAACAAACTTTCATTTATTGTGAAGTTACTGCAACAGTAAACACCTTATCAGAAATACAGTGAACTGGCACTATTTCTTTAAAACACTGAGCTGTCCTCCAGGAACAGCACCTGGAATACTCAAGAGAAATCTGAAGCCATGGAACAGCTCAGTGCGGGGTCCACCTTGCTCCCTGTCCCCTGGCAGCACCACCAGTGGAGAATGGGCAGTGCATTTTTAGCTGCATTTCCTACATAACAGCTCTCAAGATTCACCAGGTGGCTCACAACCTGGAATGTACCTTTTTGTATGTAGGGGCCCTCTAATGAAAGGTGTAAGAAATGAGACAAATCACAATGCAAATGCAGCTTTGGGCAAAAAAAAGATTATTTTATAGAGCTTTAATTGAATGACTATAAAATCTACAGCCTCCTGCTTAAAGAGGTAAACGTAGCAACAAGACAAGAGGAGACAAGGCTTTGCTTTTAACTAGCCGTTTATTCCAACAACTGCAACAGAGGCAGAGTCCTGGGCTTACCTTGCCTACAGAGTTCATGTCCCTCACATCAGAACCATAGGAATAACAATTCTCCAGCAACTTTTAAGAACACTGGCACTGCCATTTCTTCCAGCTTCCTGCATTCAAGCAAACAGGTACCATGCTCCCAGTGCTAGGAATGCAGCCAGCAGGGGAGAGCAGGGACAGAGAGCATTGCCCACGAGGTCCGGGGAGTGGATTCCTTCTCTGCACCCACTCCCTTCCAACCCTTCCCATAATTTAAGGCATAAGCAGCTTTCACATGAGACACGTATGTACATGCAATGTTCTATATTCATGGAGCTGTAGAAAACCAGCTCTTCTTCACAAGCTGCTGATTTGTTCCCAGTCTTAGCATGTTACTTCACTCATAACTAAGCATCTCAAAAACATTAACCTCCACAGCCCCTTCTCTACAGAATACCTTATTTACAGCTTTACCCACACTCACAGTGGAACAGAAACAGCTTCAAGCTTGTGGGACTGGCTGGTAGTCCTGCAGTTAAATGTTACAGAAAGTTTTTCCTATTGCAGGCCAAATCTAAGATGCCTTGTTTATAATTTATACTATTAAACTTTCACAACTTACACAAATTCTCAACAATGTTAAAAAACACTGTATAAAACCATCTTAAGGCACAGAAAGTTAAATGCAGCCCACTGGAAATCTCAAAGCAGCCAATTCAAGAGAAGCTGGCCTTGTAATAAGTACATAGTTCATTTATACATGTTAAGCTTCATTGTCATACATCAATACCAGTAAATATAGCACAAAATGTATGCTGCTCAGCATCTACTCTGTTTCATCAGTACTAGCCCCCATTCAAGACATCATCTGTTGTTACAAATAGGAATTGAAACAGCTATATATCCCTCAAATGATTTTCTGTGAGCAATCATGTGCTGTTACACATTTAGGTATGCAGTTATGGCAGCATTATTTTGCAAGGGTGGATGTGAGCGTGCTTCAACCTCAGTGCTTTGCTGAACTTTGTAAAAGCAAGGAAGTATGGATATGGAAATAAGAAGTCAAAATGGCAGCGATGGAAGCCAGGAGAAATTGTTGTCCTGCACAACAGAATTTCAGAAGCTAGTGTCCCTCACCCAAGCAAATTGCCTTGGGCAAATGACTGAGCAGTAAAAGGACACCCATCACAAGTACTGTTGTGCCTAAAAAGTCTGAGATCAGCGTTGTCGGTGGGGTCAGCAAACATGCAGCAATGCAGCTACTGCCCACCTCCAGAAACACCCAGGTAACAGCTACTCTGTTGGCTCAGGGATTTAACTTGTTTAACTTTAATGGCCAGCCAAAGCCATCCAAGAAAACCTTGCACAGGAGCTTCTCAGCAGGAGTCTGTAGGCCAGTGCCTACAGCAGGGAAATAACAGCACATAACTCATTCCTCCAGAGTGTGAAAGGTATCTCTGCACTCTGACATACAATACATCCAAGCTCAACTGTGAGTACGAGTGGATGTTTTCTTATATGAAGGTCTTCAAGGGGTGGAAGCTGTCCTCCCTACATGAATATTCAATAGGTAATTGCTTAGGGGAAGAAGGCCGATTAAACAGTTCAATTTAAGTGCAAGTTTTCTGATGTGGCTTCAAGCAATGAAGCCTCATAGAAAAATGCTCATTGTCACCCCCTCAGGTCACACAGCTTTCTTCTTTACTAGTGCTTTTCTCCCACCCTTAGCAATGCTAATCAGATCACCCCAGCACTGCTTGTGTTATTAATAAGCCATTTACCTTTTGTGTGAAGGAGGGACTGTAATATCAACACAGAGCACTGAACTCCTGGCCACTACAAAGAGTAAGGACAGCCTTGGTACATTTGAAATTAGGAAAAAGTCTGTAGCAACGTGGAAATAAAAGAAGAACTAGCTTAAGAGTTTCTATTCATTGTTTTATAGCAAGAAAACTTTTGTCAGGGTTTATTATAAAGGAACAGCATAAGGAAACCAAATAAATAGTTGAATAGTTAACAGTATGCAATATAATAGTACTAAACTTCAATTACATAAAACTTAAACTTTGGAACAGCATCAATATGAAAGATTTCTTACAAAACTAGGACTTAGTCTGAGATCCTCCGACCTGTACATTGCAAAACCCTGTCAATTTTGATGCCCAGTTGGTCCCAGCTTTGTCCTCTGCGGGACCATGTCCATTGAGAACTATGACCCATCCATACAGCTCCCTAATCCCGCTCTGCCCCATCATACACATGCTGTTTTTCCAAGTCTCTAAGGGAAAGCATGAGGCATGAGTTGTGCTTCATTATTTCAGAGGAAGTGGCACCTTCTTCCCCATCTGATAGCTATATGAACAAGGTTATGCAATTTAGCCTAAGGATGCTTCTTTCTTCCTTAAAGCAGTGGTTAGAGGAAGAGAAATAAGGCAGAAGTGACCTCATACTCCCAGTAAATCCCCAGCTGGGTTCTGGGGGAGGTGGAATCAAGGGCTGATGTATTATTAGTTGGACAAACTGCCTGATCTAACATGGCAAAGTCAGTGGAGAGAACTTCAATGCTGTATCAGACCCTCTGTCATTCATTATTCCACTTCTCAACACTGTGCAGTCACACTGAGCTGGATTCTATTAGCACATCTCACCCAACACAGGAGGGAAGGGGAACAATCTCTGCTGGCTCTGAAGAGTGACTGAAGCAAATATATCACCCTCTGGAGCAGGATTTTACTGTGCTCCCATATAAAGAAGTATCATCACTGTGATCTGAAATTGTTCCCAGATACAGATTTCTTTACCTGTGGGACATGTGCATCTCTCCCTAGAGAAAAGCAGCTCACTGTTTGGCTATACATCAGATGAGTCTGGGTCTTTGACTTGATGCAAACAGAACTATATACACAGTATAACTTTGAAATCTGTATGTCAAAGCAGTTGATCAAATTCTCTCATACAACTTTTTTAGATCAGTAGATAATTCCACTGAAGTCAGGAGTGCTAAGAGGCTTTTGAGGAAAACCCAGCATTATATATTTGCATTAAATGCCAAACATAACCTAAAATACTCCTTTTGACATCTGTCACTGAAACATTTCCAATGTCAACTTCTCCAGAACACTGGAACAATTAACGAAACCTCTGCAATCCAGCAACAAAAACAGAAATAAAAATTACAGACAAAAATAAGCTTTTTATCTTGGTTAAATTCCTGTCAGCCACTTGGAATCTTATCTGTTCCATGGAATTAAAAGCTTGGCACATTTGCCTTGAATGCCATTTATCAACACTTTTTTTTAATCTAGAACATTTATTGCATATCAGAAATTCACTTGGCTAGGATATTTTTGTTTAGTAGGAACCATTGCCTTCCAGTTACAGCTATGAAGCTCCAGACTTCAGTAAATGAATTCTCCTGGTATTTCTTGCAGTAATGGTTCCTCAAATTTAAATCGTTTGGAAATGGCTTTCTGCTCAGTTGCTTTTTCTTTCTCTGACTGCCTACATTGTCCCAGTGTATATGAAGCCACCACAATTAGTTCTTCTGTCACTATTGATTCCTCCTCTTCGGTCTTCTCAGCATCAAGTGACTTGTCAGAGGCAGAATCTGCATCTTTCTGGGTGACATCACTGGTCTCCCTTCCTGCACTCTCATTCCTGGCTCTGCAAGCAGGATTATCACTTTGTTCTAGCCATGGATGTTGAAGACATTCTTCAGCAGTTGCCCGGTCCCTGCAGAGGAAGGAGAGTGTTAGGATAAATGTCCAAATGAGTCTGAAATGCAGAAGAGATCCATACAAATTATTCCAAGGATAAGACTGTATTAAAGACAGACTGATAGAACTTAAAAAAAGGGCTGATAACTATCCTTTACCAAAATAAGACCAACAGCAGCCCAAGGAGATGAACTGCCAACATCGATAATAAAGGAATCCATAGATCCTTAAATATCACTTTCTGGTCCCATGTTGCCAACCAACTTTTGATGTTTATACCTTCTTTTATATAGATGAACATTATCCAATCTTTACATTCTTAAGTAATCTCCATAGATAAGCAGTGCTGTTTCATTGGTAGTTTTCTTGTATTTTGAGACCTGGAAGCTCCAATTTGTTTCCCATCAAGAAAAGCAACTAACAAACCAGAAAAGGGTACGGCACTTAAGCAAAAATAAAAGGCTCAAAGCACAGGTCATTTAAAAGACATCAGCAAAGTACCTGCGAGGAAAGTCAATAAACTGTATCACATGGTACAGCTCAAACAGTTTCCTGAAATCGATTTGAGTTCGGACACTTTTAGAATATGCAGGTTGGAAGGGAAACGGAGGAATTCTCTTTCCATAGACAAGAAAAGTAATAGCCTAATGAAATATGAGTAACCAAAGTTCCTTTATGCTTTAGAAAGGACAATGCCAGCACTTGCTGTATTTAAAATGAATCCAGTCTGACATACTGACATACACAGTGGTGTATTTTACTTACTCGGGTTTCTTAACCAGCAGAGTTTTGATGAAATCCACGGCAGACTCTGATATGAGGTCAAAGTCTTCTCCAGAGTAACTTACATTCATTTGAGATATATTTAAGAATGTTTCTTGTTTATCATCCCCTAAGAAAGGGGATATCCCTGTTAGCATAACGTACGCCAGGACTCCAATGCTCCTAAATCACAAGTAAAACACACAAAAGCAGCTTTTTAGTTTTTAGAACAAAAGAAACCCCTTTTCAGTGAAGCGAGCTATGATGACTGTTAATTTGTTCAACTCACCACATGTCAGTCGCGGTACTGATGGGGTCATAACTCAGAATTTCAGGAGCTATTCAGGGAAAGAAAACAACAACCCAAGATCTTTGTCATTTGCAGATATTACATTGTAGTTACATAGCATGGTCATGGGCAGGTAGTAAAACTTAAGCCATTTGAAGCACGACAGTCTTTTGAAATCAAGACATTTCTGTTCAAGTGATGCGATTTCCTTTTATCGCTATCTTCAGAAGCCAGGGCAGTCTCCTTCCCTACTAAGGAAGCTGTATACAACTTTCTTCCAGAAGAATCAGAAATATCCAATATTCCATATTCCAGCACTAAACCTCATACCCATAAAGGCATACCATACAACTTAGAGATGTTTTCAAGTACATTTTCAAGACCTGGAATGATATATATGTGTGTGTGTGTACATATATATATATTTTAAAATAAAAGGGACACAAGCCTCCATAGGCTCAAATGTATTCAGAGAATGAATATGTAATTTTTAGCTTTTAATCCAAGTAATACTTATCATCACTGCTGGTAAGACTCATCTAAAGCATGTACTCATCTTCAATGCAAGCACACAACCATCACTCATTAGACTGGCAAGGTTCACCAGTTCTAGCTTTTCTAGCAGTACCACATCCAAGAAATAAACTAATCTTTGGACACAGTAACTACACAGTAACTACACTGGCATTCACCAAACTGAGGGACTCTCTCTTCACTCCTCGAAAGCTGAGGCTGTACATCACTCACTATAGTAACAACTTACCTACATATTCTGGAGTTCCCATGATTTCTCTTAGTTCCTCACTGCTCTTCATTATTCTGGAAAGGCCAAAGTCCACTATCTTAATGTCTCCCAGAGGAGACTTACTGGTTAGTAGAATATTTTGGGGCTGAAAAACAAAAGGAGATTTTCAGGATCACCCACATACAATGTCTATGACACCATATTGCATAATGCTTTTAGATCATGAGTAGCAATAATGCATTCCATAACAAATCCAATACCCAGGATCATTTATACTTCCCCCAAGGTGAACTTGAAGAGGCAGGCAGGCTAAAAGGAGCAGCAGGATTTTCTATTTATAACTGAGAATCACACATCTATGTTTACTAGCTTGGAACACATACAAAACACCTGCCAACAGCTGTCATTTAACAAAAGCATATAAATACCTTCACATTTGCACCTTTAGTCCTCCATATCACCTGTTTAACTCCCCTGCTTGCTTCCTACCAACAGGTGGTGTAAAATCCTTCCTGTGGGAGGGTGTCCAAAAATACCCCATCTTTTTGAAAAGCCTGAACACACAGAACTGTTTTGACTACCCCTGTTTAAAGAAAGCCTGTTGCAACCGAACTCAATCCTGTTCAAAGTACAAACAACTGCATTACAGAACACTAACTGAAGAACAGTTTAAAAGAAGACAGCAGCCTGAAAAACAGGTTTTTAAGAGCATCACCTTTGGATAAACTTGTTTGCTCTGACGTCACTAGATCCTGGCTGTCATCCTTCAAAGCAACTTTGTGGTCATTAAGAAGTTCTTTACCATCTCTTTTAAATGCTAGTTCAGTTTAAAGTCTGAAAACTAACTTTAGAAAACAGGTCTTAGGGACTTCTTGCAACTGAAGCATATCCTTGCCAAAACAAAGGAAAAAGGTGTGACCCTCCCTGCCCCCAGGCCAATAATCACTTTGGGTCTACTATGAGCTTCTCGGAATGGTAACAGCAACAGTTGACACTGCCTTCATGCCTCCAGTGAGGCAGTGGTCCCGTGAAAGTGAAGAAGCCCTTGCTTTTTGGGAACCTGGATCATGTTGCATCAGGGGTGCTTGAGAAGGGAGGAGGCCAAAGAGTGAGAACACCAAAGCAACCACTGGCTGATAATCCACCTGGATTAACACCAGCATTTATACTATTTCCCTCATCACCAGGCTGCTCTCTCCTCACTCCCTTTGTCAATCATGAAGGTATGCTTTCACACAGGTAGCCTTGCTTTTGAAGATACAAATAAAACTGTCCAAGAACATTTTAAAAGCCTCGGGCCAGTTCTTGCTGCAAGACCTAAATACAGTCTTCCATTCCTGCAAAGTGAAACCACGGTATTTCAAACTAACCCCACCATGTTGTCAATCTATTTTCTGTTTGTAAATCTATACATTAAGAAAAGCTCTTTCCAGTATCTGGTGGCTGCACAAAGGCTTTGGGAGCTGTGCATTACCACATGCTTTCTAGTTCACATTTGTTATTCTGTATTTGTATTAGAAAAGCAAACATCAAAAAAAGCTGAGCAGGCCTCCCTAATTAGCCTCTCAGATGTTCTTCCCACTGGGAAAGTTAGTTACTTTCTGAAGAGGCAAATAGAAAGCACGAGAAAAGCATTTGCTCTTTATATTTAAACGAGGAAAAGTTTTTAATGGAAACTTCATGAAACCCTGAAGCCTCTATTACAGTATTTTAGCAGATAATGTGGTTGCCAGAATAAGTTTTTATTGTCTTTTTTCCAAATCGATCTTCTTATTCAAAACACACCTATGCAGAAACACCCCTACAGTACAAATTGAGTCATAGCCCTAAATCAATTCGTATGAAATACCAGTTGTTTTCTTTGAAGGAAGAATTCTGGGGTTCATGTTAAGTGACAGTCTAAACACCAGCATGAAACCTTACAGAAGGAGTAGCTTTGAACTTACCATAGTTTTCAGTTTGACACAGTTACTATAAAACTTCAAGGAAGATCACTGTCACACATGTGTAACACTCTTTGTTTTTGTTTTCCTGTACTATAGCACATCTAGGTTTACCTAACATTGATTAGCCCATAAAAAGCAAGAGAGATGCAGGCCAGAGGCTCTCCTCATAGCCATTCTAAAAAGCGCCTTTCACTCTTACCATCAAGCAGTAAAATGAAATGGCTGATGAAAACTGTCAAATGGTAACACTTAAAAACCTCCCCCTCCAGTGCAGTAACGCTTAAATGTTCCAATTTAGATCCTCTTGTGCTATGCACCAAACAAAAACACATGGAAAAATCCTTGGCTAACTGGGCAATCTGACCAGGTGTACTCAACTACAAGATTGGTATATGCACAGAAACCGTGTGATATAGTCACAGGAGTCTAGCCCAATGCCATAGCTGGCACAGCCAGAAACAGGTACCTTGGGAAGGATTATAACAAGCCAAAAAGCTGTTTTTTCCAGGAATGCTGTCAACAGCTGGAAACTTGGGCTTTAGGAATTTCGTGTGTCAGTTATACCTGTATCATCATGTTAAGAGAAACAGCAGCAGAAAGCATCATTTATCATTGCAAATATTAACCACTTCTACATTTTTTACTTAAATCGGACTAAATTATTGTCACATGGAGAACATGGCTTCCTTGACACCATAGAATCATAGAATAGTTAGGGTTGGAAAGGACCTTAAGATCATCGAGTTCCAACCCCCCTGCCATGGGCAGGGGCACCTCCCACTAAACCATGCCATCCAAGGCTATGTCCAGCCTGGCCTTGAACATCGCCAGGGATGGAGCATTCACAACTTCCCTGGGCAACCCATTCCAGGGCCTCACCACCCTTACAGTAAAGAATTTCTTCCTCAGATCCAATCTAAACTTCCCCTGTTTAAGTTTGAACCCGTTACCCCTTGTCCTATCACTACAATCACTAATGAAGAGTTCATCCCCAGCATCCATATAGGCCCCTTTCAGATACTGGAAGGCTGCTATGAGGTCTCCACGCAGCCTTCTCTTCTCCAGGCTGAACAGCCCCAACTTTCTCAGCCTATCTTCATACGGGAGGTGCTCCAGTCCCCTGATCATCCGCATGGCCCTCCTCTGCACTTGTTCTAACAGTTCCATGTCCTTTTTGTGTTGAGGATACCAGAACTGCACACAATACTCCAAAGTGAGGTCTCACGAGAGCAGAGTTAGAGGGGCAGGAGCATCTCCCTCGACCTGCTGGTCACTTTTCTTTTGATGCGGCCCAGGATACGATTGGCCTTCTGGGCTGTCAATGCAAAGGCCAAACTAAGGCGATGTAGACAAAGATCTAGTCTCCTCTGAAACTTTATTCTGCATTAATTTTTTCTAAGAAATGTGTTCAGTAAAATAGGATGCCCTAAACCCCTACCTTGGCAGCAGGTTTTGGAATCTTCTAAATTCGATAATAGCAAAATCCATACATTGCAAATTTGCCATTATTCCAAACGTTTCTATGAGCCTCTCACCTAATCTCTCTTGTATCTTTAGCTGGTTTCAAGAAGAGTATGACTAAGGATACATAATAAAGGTCATGTTTTTAAGCTAATCATTGCCTCACCCTAACTTGCAACATGAATGAAGTTAGGTATCTATTTTTATGATAGCGTAAAAAAGATCAGATCCCTAGAAGACAAGACAGGAATTATCCAAGGAATAATGGGCAGAAACATGAAAAGCAGACTAGCTGGGATACCCTAGCTACATTGTGTGTAAAGACACTGAACTAGGCTGATCAGTTTACACTAAAAATAGTTAAAGGGCTTCCATATCATTAAGAAATTAAATATAAGGGGTTGGGATTTTTTGTTACTTAAGGAGTAGACATACTAGACACGAATCATACTTTATTCCCCCAAATAAACAATGAAAGTCCCATAAATTAAGAAACAAGACTATAAACAAAATTGGTTGTGTAGGGTCCGGATACTCTGTACCTGTCTCCTAACAAACAGCTTTGCTTCAAAGATTAAACTGTTCTTTTGCCTTGAAAATTTGATATTTTAAATTACAATCTTTTTCTTAGTTTCCTGGATATTCCTTTAGACAAAGAACACTGCACTTCTAATGATACTCCATTTCTGTGGAATAGACATTCCACCTTAATCCTCCTGGAAAATTCAGTTGAGACGCTCTGCAGTGTTCCTTCTTTTGTAACTGCATGAGTTTGCTTTCTGGACATTGGGGTAAAATGACACCCAAAATAATTTCCAATTATTTTGCTAGTTGTCCTCACTGAATGCAACATCTTGAACGCCATACAGAAGGAGGAAGTGAAAAGCTGTCTGTTGGATAACCGGAGTGATAATATATGGCACAGGAGAGTGCTGCTTGGAGCAGTCATTCTCCCAGAGGCCAGGGCTATGTGAGGCTCTACCTATCTCTGCTGCAGAGAAGAGGCAGCTAGCCCTTCCTCAGCTCCCACACCTTTATAATTCTCTTCCGTTCCCAAGTACCTTAAGCTTTCACCAAACACCAATTCAAGCTGAAGTCAAACAGCAAATGAAAACAGAGGAAGGAGTCTTCCCTTACTCTGCAGCTTTTATGCACCATTAAGAGGAGACGAAAGACTCCTGACTACTATCTATGCACACCCTGCAAATTAAACAGCATCCACACAATACTGTCAAGTGATACTTAATTTGCACTGTATAATGTTATATTTGCTCATTTTCCAAGTCAAAGCTGGATTACATGACTGTATTTTGCTATTAAAACTCAGACATATTTCAGCTGTCTTTCAGGAGAATCATGCTTTTGGAAAGAAATTATTCGGTGGCAACCTTGCTAAGTAAGCCATATCAAAACACCCTTTATTAACCTGCAGTGTTTAGTCTCATAGAATATATCTTTCATCTATTAAGTGGACAGACAGAAGCTAAAGCAAGCTAGCCGTCAGTGTCATTGATCAGATTTATAATGTAAAACTACAAGCAGCTGTCAGTCACATACTGACAGCCATTTTGACTTAAATTCTTCTGGGTGTAGAGCCTGATTTTCTTGAGGGTGCAACACATGGAAAATTGGATGGACCTTTCCAAAGTTATCTGTACCAGACAAATGAAACAGGAAACCTTTAGAAACCCAAAGGTGAACCTAATAGCATAGAAAACATTTTGGCAAGAATCTGTAAGCCTTTTGATCCTAGCAAACACCTCACTTACAGCAGTACCCTTGCACAAGTCTTGCAAATATCACCACAAAACCAAATATCTAGTAACTTCCATAGTGCTGTAAGCCACTGGGAAAACCAGCAAGAGCCATACTATAATCAAGAGAAGATTGAGGCCAGTAGGTTAATAAACATGCAGCCAGAACCAGAACCCAAATGCAGGTTTTGAGTTCCTTGAAAAAAGGAACTGTTTTAAAGTCTTGCAAGGCACACGGGTCAATCAATCCTCACAAGTCATGGGGTTTAATCCAGTTTGCATCCTATTTGCCAGTATTCTGAAGACTTCCCTAAACCTTATTTTGCTTAAGACCTTATAGGCAATGGAAGTAATCATGCTGCAATTAGGACTCCTATTAAGATCCACTTTTCAAAAGCACATTGCACACACTGCATCAATGTTTAAACATAATAAACTCAAACATCAGACAATTTGCTCTGCTACTTAACTTTCATAGGGCAGCAAAGTGACGTGGGATCCTTCAGTGAGAACTAGATACACTCAAATTTATAACCCAAGTTTTCTGATCAGTTGGAAAGTTTTTAAGTCAGCTTTTGCTGAACTGGTTTTAATTTTACGTACTTTGCTTCAAGGAAATTCAGTGGCCAACCAACACTGAATTTCTTGTCTAAGCATACTGGAACTTTAAGGAATTCTAGCTGCTTATTTTGAGTCCTTCTGAACACTTCGTCTTACATCACTTGCTAAAATTTTCCATTCATTATTTTCATACAATTATTAATATTTATGTGCATGACTAAATCAATGGGCTACGGAAAGTCTTACCGAATGATTGGTTGGAAAACCAGGCAGGTGACATTTATGTACAAATATTACCCATCATCTGCTTTAGCTGATGAATGGTTCATGATGTGCTAGGTTATACATGAAGTATGTGCAGCTTGATACTGGAGTCTACTGGTAGCTTTGCAATACTGCCAAAATGCAATTAAGCGTAAGTAAGGATCTCAGCAACAGAACAAGCACGTAGCAGCTTACTATATACTTAGCAAATATGGGAATTGGACACGTAAAAAGATCTCAAAAATTTCAATGCAAGATATTTCTTATACTGCCTTGCTTAGTAATAAAGTAGTTCAAGCTCAAAATGAGCTAAAATTGCATCTTCCATAGGAGTGCATGGATAAAACTAACTGCAGCTTGGGAGACAATAGTTTTTCTGGATCCCTGTTACAATTCAATTGTTAGCCATACTGCACTTAAAAAATGAGTCAGGTCTTTCCCAAAGCACTCATTTGCAATTTAAGGTGCAAGGCAAATCCACTTTTGAATGTATTACATTTCACTGATCAAATGGAGTTTATGATTGACATAATCACAGAAAACTGCCCTGGTGCCTACTGCATCCCAGATGCTGAATTTTATCATTTGAAGAATAACTGGACAAAAATCGTATTAATTACAAATTAGCATTACTATGACAGATAGCCAATGAGAAAGCAGATGAGAAAGTAATGAGAAAAACACAGCAACAATCTTACCTTTAAGTCAAGATGAACCACATTGTTTCTGTGCAAGAACGAAACTCCTTCTAAGATCTGCTTCATAAGTCTTTTAACATCCTTTTCTTTGAAGGCTTCCTCTCTTTCAGCCACACACTGGTCAAATATTTCACCTCCAGCAGCACTATGGAACAATAGGAATTTTACTATTTCAAAGACTAAGTTACAGCACCCGTTTTGTTCTACTTGCACTGTTTTATTTGGAGTGTAACATCAGTGGGCAGTAGCATCCAATAGTAATATTTTCAGTTCTTAAACACTCGGCAAGCTTTTACAGCCTAGGAAGGCTTCTCTGCTTTATTACTCTTCTTTGGAGAGAAGTAAAGACCTTAGTAATTTAGGTTAGAGAATGTGAATGCTACAGAAATTTTGGGGACTACTTTGGAATCACTACTGACAGTGCTTTTAGATGAAAGCCACATTTGTTTAAGGGCAGCGTATACATAACAGATGTACCTTTCACCATAGCTATGAAACTACATGGTCATTTGGCCAGCATAAGCCTTTGTGAACACAAAGCAAACCAGCTGCATCCCCATCCTCCTAAATACACTCTGCACATACACAGAAGACTCAATGTAAAGTCTATAATTGCATTGTTTCTGAAGTCTCTGACATAGAGGGATGCATTAAGTTTCTAAACAACTCATCTAAAAACCCTTGTGAAAATCTTAGCTCTCCTCTTGCATCCTCATCTTTTGTTCCTATATGCTTAAATAAATAGCAAAGTAACAAAAAAAATAAATATAACTAAAAGTGAATGAATGTTTTTAAAGTACTCCGCAGCCACATAATCATGTAGCATTAGAAGTAAAATAACCAGAGCAGAGGCTCCATCTTAAAACAAGAATGGGCGTAAGAGCATTGGAATGGGGCCATTTTGCATTACTACCATTGTTGAATTACCACTATGAAATCAGCACATACACACTTCGTTCTGCATGAAGTTCTATAATCCCCCCTTGGTGAAAGACAGTGAAAGCCCTGAGGACAGCGTCTTCTCCAGTTACCCCAAACTGTGACATGCCAAACATGACTTCTTGTACAAGTGTTAATCGTTATTGATGTGTACCCATCTACTCTGCCTTTGCTTGCACCTTTCTAATGAATTACATTACCTGGGCAATCCAGAAGACAGAGGCACATGCAATATGAATGCTACAGGAAATGAGATTTCTAACAATGGTACATTTGGATTATGTACCCCCAGAAAAAGAACACTTAAATATACTCCAGTTTTCATTTTGCCTATACTATGCTGCTACAGTCCTCATGGTCTATCAAGCAGTTTTTTTGCCTTTCCCAGATATTCTCATTACTGTGACTTAAAATTCTCCCTGCAGATAGTCTTATAAGCAACATGAATTTAGAAGAGGGTTACATCTTAACACTTCAGTGTTTTCTATTTCTGTTCTGGGTGCTGGTAACTGGCACAGCAGTACAATTTGATTCATTAAACTAAGGTTTTCTTTTAGAGAAAAAACGTCCATTTAATTATTTTTCTTCGAAGATGAGCGAGCTCAAATGTAAAAGGAATATGAATACTTTAATTCCTCTAAAAAAAATGCATATGCCCGACACTATCACATCTTTCTTCTGCACATTTTGAATTCAAAGAAAAAATAAGTAATATTTCAGCTTTGAATGGGATTCAGATATTAATGACATTTCAAAACTGGACATGGGCCAGTTTATTCTAATATTCTAAACCGAGTTCCTTTAAAAAGCAACATCAATTGGAACTTCAAGACAGGGATAGAAAAAAGTCTACTGTAATCAAGAAATTAAAGTTTCTACTTCAAATATGCCACAAAAAGTTACTTGGAAGAATGATGTATTTCCTTGTAGCAGTAAATGATCATGCACATACAGTGATAAGATCTACTACCAAAATTACTATCATCATGTGTTTTACAGCAACAACCCTAGGATTTTGCTGGTGTAGCTCTGCCACCTAAAATAAGCAAAACAATACTTTTCCTATTTAATTCTGTGAAATCTGATTTAAACCCAGAATTTGCTGTTGCCAATCAGGGATCACACTGAATACAGACACAGCTGAAAAGTCAGCAAAGGGAAAGCCTTACAAAGCCCTGTTTGTTATATGTCTACCTGGTAGACCTCTGTTACAACTAGGTTTCACTAATAAGCAAATTAACATTTAAGTAGGCACCAAGCTAAAATTTAAGCTATACAGAATGCTATACTTAAAGAACTTTGAATTAAATGTGTTAAAAGTCAAATCAATGCCAGTTGAAGGAGGCAATGTCCCATCACTGAAATCAAGAGGTAGCACTACCCAATGAGACTAGAAAACACTCAATTCAATGACTTTTTAAAGGTATTTTAGTACTTCCCAGTACTTCTGCAGCTTCCCAGGTTCATCAGCATTTGTAAGAGTGAGACAAGCAAATAGGGCCCTTACACATTCACACCCACTTCATGATTTAGGAAAGAGAGCTATTCCCAGCTACCATAGGCAAACATTCAGCTTTACAACACAGTTTCATTTATCAACTTCGCTACTTAGGATGCAGCTGGAATAACTTCTTCCAGGCAGTTCCTTCTTTCCAAAATTACCATAATGAAACAAGTAACTAGCAACCCTTTACAAGAACACGGGAAATTTGTTACTGCCAGCCTGTTCCGTGTATTGTTGCTGGGAGTGAGCTTAACTGATTCCCTTAAGCAAAACAGTCAGTGGTTCTAAGCCAACCCAGTCACAAGTGTTGGGAGTACAGTGTCAAAACAAACTCCAAAAAGGTTCTCCCACACACCTATGCCAAATTTTTACAAGCTTCTTAACAACAGTTTCAACTCAGTTATTTCGCATTCCCTACCTAGAGCTCAGGGGAGAAAAAATATAATCCATATACAGAAGGGATTAAAATACCTGTGTCCTGATTTCGGCTGGGATAGAGTCAATTTTCTTCCTAGTAGCTAGGAAAGTATTCTGGGCATGTCATTGCAATGCTTTCTGAAAACACGCAGACCAAGAGTTCACTGGTGTTCATAACATTTACCCGTTTTTCCTCTAGAACACATTTTCCATTCAGCTGCATCTTTTCAAACGATCATTATGAAACAAGAACTTTGCAAACCACTGTGTACCCCCACCCACCTCCACAGAAAGCATTCCCAGGGGATAAAAGCAAAGAATTGTCCTTAGAACAAGAGTCTTTAGGAAAACAAGCCATCAACCTGAGAAAAGAATTGATAAGGAAATATTTAAGAGCACAAGGTTTGGAAATCCAGTGTTGCTTGGAATGCATTATTTCTCCAGTGCATGCTCTCTTACCTCAGTGTATGGAAAGTGCAAGACACAGGAACTTTTTCCAAACTTAAAAGCTAAGGCAACCAGAATTCTTTAACTATTTTGTTTATGAAAGCACTGTTGTGCTATTAAGTTCTCTGTAGTTGCAAGTGAAATCTAACTACTCTTCATCAGTGAAAAGCATGCTAACACTTTATTACTGCTTATCAGCATAAAGGAGCTAAAAGTCACTTGGAAGTCTGGAGCATTAATCTTTGTTACAATCATGTTGACTTTCAATTCAATGGAGACTGCTTATCTTCCTTGAAACATATCTTAACAATGCACTGGATGGAATTCAGCGTTCAACCTCTTTAAAGTGCACTTACAGTACATGAACACAGTCATTTAGTGTATCATTAGAAAAAGGTTGAAGAAATCTAGTTCAGTGCATCAGAGAAAATTAAACAGTCCCCCAGCTTTAATGGGTCAGGCTTGTCTTTTAAAAGACTCAGAAGTGCTAATCCTTAGAGCACAGATATATAGACAAGTTGCGAGAATGCACTTCATTTCAAATGCTGAGTGCGACCATATAGAGTCTGCAAGACCCAAAAATTCACTACCTGGACCTTATGCTCTGTCAAAAACCTCTCTGGAAAAGGTTTTCTTTGGAAGATAAATGGAAATTTATCTGCTGTTACAAAAAGATCAACCAAGGTGTTCATACTGCTATCTGCAAAGGAAGTTCACATTCACCACTGCTGACAGTCATACCCCCTTCTTTCCTTGGCGAGGCATACTAGTAGATTGTAAGCAAGACGTAAACTTACTGTAATTTTTTCCAGTGTAAGGCTACCACAACACACCAATGTCCCCAAAACCTGAGAAAACTTTAAATCCATCTCTGGTGAGAGGGCATATAGGAAGAGAAGCATCCAAATGATTTAAGTTGCACATACTATTGTTTTGAGGTCTGGTTCTCAGAAAAATGCCTTTTTTTAGAGGGGTGTCTTAACCTTTTAGATCAGGCTACCCAAGAGCTGCATGAAACAGAAGCAGAAGGTAACCAACACCATTTGAAGCATTCTCCCCTAAAACCTTTTGAAGGGCTCCAATCTTGCTTTAAGTCTGCCATTTACAACAACTTTGTCAATTACTGCAACAGACAAGATGCAGATATGGGAGCAGCACTGTTATTTCTAATTCCAGTGGTTTTGCTTCAAATTCTATCTGTTCAATCCCATGCCAGATGAATCATTTCTGGGCAGCAGACTCTGACCAGTCACACCTCCAGTAAGTAGGACAGCAAGTAATGTCCAAGACAACACAAGTAGCAACATTATCCAGGTCCAAATAGAGAGGTGAAAAAAGCACTTCATCCAGCATATCCAATAAACCCTGACTGTGCCTTCAATATGCTAAAGACAATGTTTTTAACTTTATTTAAACTAAATATAACAAAATTCTACTATATTTATACAAGAACCTGGCAGGTAATTACTCAGTTCACCTAAATATACTCAGTGGAACTGATTTTGAAGTTACACATACAAGTTTCTGCACTATCTGACTCATAGTATCTTCTATCTGTCCCATAGATGTATAAGCATGTGGTGATGAACACTTACAAAAACACCAGGTGTTAAGCATTAGATGTTCTTTTGCTCTTTCTTTCAAAAGAAATTCGAAAGAGCCAAGTTATTAAATTTGCTTTTTTTCTTTTATATGTGATGTGTCAGGTTTCCCACATTGCATCCCTACAAGTCCCATTTTCTTTTTCATTCGTTCATTCCATTTTCACTGAAATATAGAAACATGGCTGGCCCACAGGTTAGGTCCAGGCTTTACATGCTACCCCCTTCAGACTTAGCTCTTCAATGCCTACTTAAATACATTGTTTAAGGTCTTGTGACAACAAATGGAAGTCAGAAACTTGTCAGAGTGGATGCAGACAGCCACTGATCTGCTGTCCTGGAGCTGAAGCCACCACCATAATGCCTCATTGCTTCTCCTTGTTCAGCCCTTAACACAACAGTTAGAGGGCAACTTTGTTTTCTATCAAAAACTGATCCTGCTGGAAAGACAACCCTCCATGTAACATTAGTATTTATCTTTATAAAGGCAAAGCACTATGTGTCCCTTGCACACCTTAGGATTCAACATAGAATCATAGAATCCCAGACTGGTTTAGGTTAGAAAGGACCTTGAAGCTCATCTAGTTCCAATCCCCTGCCATGGGCAGGGACACCTTCCCCTAGAGCAGGCTGCTTCAAGCCCTGTCCAACCTGGCCTTGAGCACTGCTGGGGATGGGGCAGCCTCAGCTTCTCTCAGCACCCTCTGCCAGTGCCTCAGCACCCTCACGGGGAAGAACGTCTTCCTGACATCTAACCGAACTTCTGTTTTGGTTTAAATCCATTGCCCCTTGTCCTGTCACTACAGTCCCTAATGAAGAGTCCCTCTCTCCAGTATCCTTGCAGGTCTCCTTCAGATATTGGAAGGCTGGTCTGAGGTCTCTAAGCTGAAAAGCCCCAACTTTCTCAGCCTGTCTTCATACGGGAGGTGCTCCACCCCCGATCATCCTTGTGGCCCTTTTCTGGACTTGCTCCAACTGCTCCATGCCCTTCTTATGTTGAGGACACTTGAAAACCTTAGCAGATAAAGTTAGCGGCCAACTATTACGTATTTGTTTTTCTCCTCAAGATAAAAATCTGCCACACAGGCCATCAAGCTGAACAGAGACTGAAATGCCCTGGAAAAGCTCGCAGTCTAGATACATTCTTTAATCCTCTGCATACAGAATGTCAGAAATTTACTAACATTCATACCTGTTTTGTTGTAACATGTCTCTGGAACATGCTGACATTAAAGAAGCATCCAGACAGATTTGCTGAAGTCAGGGGAAGGCTGTTTTTGAAATTTATAATTCTAACACACAGCCCTCTATCTGAAGCAAGGTATGACTGATGTTATAAAGCCAATAGTGTTGCTAATTACTGAACAACCTGGTGTCTACTGAACAACCTAGTTAATACTTTGGATTAAAAATGTTTTGCAGTAGTAAGAGTACTGAGCTCTAAAAGAAAACTAGCAATTTTGCATTAAGATTATCACAAAATCCATCAGTTGCATCAAGCTTTGGATTCTACTGTTTGTACTACATCCCTACGGGGATCCAGACATTTAAACCGTATTCTAGGTACATCTGTGCTGCTAGTGTTTAAAGCATGTATTTATGAGTCTCCAATAACAGCAGTCAGAACTCCAGCAGCTCTGTCACACCTTTGAGTTACAACAGATACCTGAATATCTCATGAATTCAGTAAAGGCACAATGAAAATGAAAAACATATTCTGGAAAGAAGCTTGCCTGAGCAGACACAGTGCCATTCCATATCACTGAACTTCAAAGATACAGTTGCTTTTGACTTCTAAACAAGACCGGACCGGGACACAAGATCTCTCGTTTCTTTTTGCTATCAAGCAAGAAAAGAGCCGTATAAACTAGATTTATCTTAGCGGACAAGTCACTTCTGAACTGGTGAACATCACTGTTCCTCTCCTAATTATTTAAAATCCATAATGCTTAGACAGGATCTTAACAGAGTTCAATAGCAACAAGCATTTGGCTGCTTCTTGCACCCTAGATGTCAAATATCTAAGTCACTGGCGTATTAGATGGACTGCTACAGCAGCTGCAGAAACATCCATCTGGACAAATTCAAGGGGAGAAAACCACACAGACAAATGTAGAGTTAAAAGATAAATGTAATTTGAAAAACTCCTCTAGGTCTGAATCCTTTTTCTTTCCCCAAAAGATAATGATTGAGAGAGTTTTTCGTTGTAGATCAGAAGGGATTTTGATAGTTTCTTTTTAATAATGATGTTGCTTTCGGTATCTTTTTCACAACTGGTAAAAAAAACCACCCCAGATTTTACCCCATCTTTGTTACTGTCAATGAAATATACTTCAGTTTTTGAACACATGCTCACTGCTTCTTTCCTCTTCCTCTTCTACAAGTAGGGAGTGCACATAGTTCTTATTTCACTAATGATCTAACTACGTAACCTGTAGCTCAGCTTTGAAAGATACTACATCACTGGAGAAATGTCTTGATAATCTGCAGTAGCTGCAAGACTTCTTGCAATACTGATTTTCTTAGCAATTCTTTTGGAACTCATGTAAGTGTAACAGACAAAGTACTTTCCCATTACTCATATTGACACACAGTCTTTTTACATTATTAGTTTTAAGCAAATACTGCAGAAGGTTACTCAGGAATTATTACTAATACTTACTATTCCAGGACTAAAATCATCTCTGTTGCAGTTTCATAAACTTCGTGCAAGTTAATGACCCAAAGGTTGCATTGTGCCAGCTCAAGGACTGCAATTTCGTGGATTATTTCCATCCGACAGTCTTGGCCCTTTCTTCTTTTTCTCATGAATTTTGCTGCAAACTCTCTTTCAGTGTCCTTCTGGATACACTTCTTCACCACTGCAAATTTGCCCCTGAAATTAAAGAAGAATTTAAAGTTAATTTTAAGTCCCTTAGTGACAAATTTAGCATTGCCCTTATAAATTAATATCTCAGGAAACTTGAGCTAAATTGCCATTAATGGATACACTTAAAATGTTCTCAGTTAAGAAAGACGTCTTGCTGAGTGATAATCCCTACACTCAAACACCACAACCCAGAATGTAATCTAACCTCCATGAAAAATAAGGGATTAAAAACCCTACCAATTCAAGGAACCTGGATTTAAAAAAAG
Organism: Amazona ochrocephala; assembly: GCA_039720435.1. Taxonomy (NCBI): domain Eukaryota; kingdom Metazoa; phylum Chordata; class Aves; order Psittaciformes; family Psittacidae; genus Amazona; species Amazona ochrocephala. The sequence goes on along the minus strand of CM077885.1, from coordinate 16,788,328 downwards.
CACAGAATGAACAAGCTGTGCTAGGTCATAAAATGAAGTTCTCCTCAAACCTTTCATTTAAAACGCTGACAAAACCAAAGTGTACAAATAGATAACCTATGCTTTGTATGACTTTGCCCAATAACCCAGTCAGTTTTGCAAAGTATCCCACCATATTCAAGGCAACAGCAACCAGCACTTTTACTGAATAACTGCTGGAAGACCTGTTACATTTACTGTGCAACATTCAGATTCTACTCTGCATTTCCAAAGAGAGCACTTTATTTTCACCATACTATATCTCAGATGCTATTTTTATAATTTAACAGCGTTCAAAATCTCTTCTTCTTAGTCTCACTGTATAAGACACATGGATGATCTTAAAATAAGCAGTTTGGCCAATATAAAGTTTTCTAAGAAGATCTGTGACAATAATGTGAACACAAACACACACTGAGCATAGCACTTAACCCACATTAATGAGCGTCATGTCTGACAAAACACACAAGGGATGAGTTACACCAAGCCAGCAGGCTAGCTAAAACCACACTGCAGCACTTGCGTCACAAGACTTCTCCCATAGCACCTTGGGCTGAAGTGTCTGCTCTAAACTTCCTTGCAGTAGAGTCCCACCTGCTCCACTTGGTTCCATTCATGCAGTCCTGATATTTTAACTGAAAAGGTGTATTAATTATTATCTGTCATCTAATGCAATAATGAGTGCTCATTCTTTGAAGTATAGCAATCTTGTTTCAAGTCTTACCATACAGGTATAATTTTCATCAGAACTAGCTGCTTTCCAGTATCTGAAGGGGGCCTACAAGGATGCTGGAGAGGGACTCTTCATCAGGGACTGCAGTGATAGAGCAAGGGGTAATGGGTTTAACTTAAACAGGGAAGTTCAGGTTAGATATAAGGAGGAGGTTCTTTACTGTGAGGGTGGTGAGGCACTGGAACGGGTTACCCAAGGAAGTGGTAAATGCTCCATCCCTGGCAGTGTTCAAGGCCAGGTTGGACAGAGCCTTGGGTGGCATGGTTTAGTGGGAGGTGTCCCTGCCCATAGCAGGGGGTTGGAACTGGAAGATCTTAAGGTCCTTTCCAACCATTCTATGATTTTTATGCAAAAATCTTCTTACAAAGCTGCAGGAATAGCTTGGAGATCTTTATTCTTCTCTCAACTTACTACAGGGTTGCTGAAATCAAAATAAGCATCCTTGTCTGGTCTGGAGTACAATGCCATGGGGTTTACCTCTCCTATCTCCAAGCTGAAGTTCACAGAATTAACTAATTCAGCTCATGTCAAAGTTTTCAGTCTCACAGCTCCCAACCTATCAGCATGCTGCTGTCCATGAAATGTAACTTCTAAAAGAAGTTGTGGTCAGCTTGCTTTTAATAGGCATTTGTTTCAAAATTACCCAGTCTAAATGAAGGAAGTCAAATAAGCACCCACAAAGTGGGTATTTGCTAAGCAATCTCACTAAAATAATTGGACTTGTAACCACTGATACAGCCACAGCTATTCCTCTAGGAGTAATATTTTGCATAAGGACATTATCTACAGCACCGTGTGTGTTAAGACTAGATCAGAGCATAGCACAGATGTCTGCGAAGGCACACAAATGGTAACAATATGCTCTCAATGTCCTGAGTGCAATTTTTGGGGAGAAAGTTCTTAATAATTAATATGCCATTTAAGACAACATTATAGCTTTGCAAATGCCTGAAAAATGTTATAGGATTTCATAGCACTAGGAAGGTCAAAAGATTTCTATAAAACATGTTAATGCAGAGTTGCCACAGAAGGAACAGATAAATGCTAACAACCTCCTAGGTGCCTGGTACACGTATATCAGAAACCACGTTGGAAGAAATGTGTATCGTAGAGACAGCTCATCGGGAAACATAGGAATGTGCTAACAATGCTTCTGATCCCAAAAATACTGCATGTATTTTAGCTAGATTTCTAGGAAGCTTGTGACATTAGTGTTGCAGCTACAAGTATAAATATCCCTCCAGTACTGCAATCCTAACCGTAACAGAGAGCAACCTTCCCTACGGAGCCAGTGAAAAGGATTTTAAGTTATTCCAAATGAACACATGCATCTATGACATTCATTTACAATCTAAAGCTATGCATTTAGCAAAATTGTTGAAGTCCTTGCTGGACGTTTAAGCACCAAAACCAGAACAAGAATAAAACCTAGCAATTATGCTGACAAGTAAAAACCCAACAGATAAAAATAAACTGAGATACTAAAAGATAAGCCCTTTAAAAGCAAGTTATTTTAATATCTGGTAGACATTAAGCCTTTGTACCAAAAATCTAGACCCCTGCCTTGGTTCAGCCTTCTCTGTTTTCCTTAAACAGACTCTGAATGCCATTTTCTTATGGCTGTATGTTGCCTTAGCACAGGGTCAACAGCTTTTAATTCTAGCAGAAGTGAAGGACCTAGAGAAAGAAGGTTAGGGAAGTCTGAAATCTCTATAATACAGCTTTCAAGAAGCACTGCAGTTGTTTTGCATTACAGACAAAATCTATCTGGGAGCAAGTTAATTAGCCTAATGAGTACCAATGCTGCCGATTCATGGCACATTAGTCACTATGGAAATGAAACAGTATTCATGGGGCAGCAAGGAACAGCAAGAGCCACCACTGTGTGTGGTCACACATGTCATGTTCGGCTGAGCTGGCCAGAAGCCTGACAGGTGACGCCATTAAAAGGACAGGTTACACGGCAGTTTAGCCAGCTGACAAATACTAATTCTTAGTTGTTTCAGACCAAGAATCCTGCCCAGATTCTTTTTGTCTATACCTGTAATTAGAGCTGCTAGAACTGCTGCCTGTTACAACTCATCTCTTCTGAATACAATCCCAAAAAAGATCAAACGTGACAAACCTGATGCTTATAAGTAGCAGAACTAATTTCTGTGCACCAGTCTAGATCCATGCCTGAGACAATTTCAGAGCTAAGATCCAAACAGACCATTCACTGTATGGTTAGACCAAAAGAGAAATTTGTGAAGAATTGCTTTTTGATAGAGACAGAGTAGTAGATAAGATAGATATAAACATGCTTTCCTATAAAGTATATTGCATACACTTCATCTTTGCTTTTCTTTACATGCTGCTTTTCAGAGCTCCTTATAAAACAAATAATCTACTAAATAGTGAAAACAATGTTAGACAGAGCATTGCTAGTTTGGCTGTCTTGAGAAGAGCTAGCGGCTAGAGCACTGCATTGAAGGAAGAATAGTTTTGAGAGGAAAGGGGCAAACGCTCATTTCCAAAGTTGAAAACTGATTACCAGTCATCCCAACGCAAACAAAAATGCTTTGAAGGCAGATATGAATAGGAAACTAGAAGTAGTTCTCAGGCCTCACAAGAGTCTCATTCAAGAATTATGATTTCAGATAAATCATATCTGATTACAAAGAAGCTCAATGTCATCTTTTCAGACTGTCAACAGAATTAGCATTGTTTCATCTGGCATACATTGTGACTTAAAGGAAAAGCCTCAAATCACAAATCAAGTGTCAAATCAGGTAAGCAGGAACACTTATGTCGCATCTGTTAACTTTGGTTGTCATAAGAACAGAAGAGCAGAGAACAAGCCTTACTTTAATGAGTATTTTTCAAGTGACATAAAACCCTGTAACAAATGTAGGAATAACTGCAATTCCTGTCAAGACATTTACTTTTTGTAAAGTTCAGAAAAGTTTTGAGACCCACAAAACTATATGCAATTTATTTCATAACTCACATCAAACATTTTCTAAAGTGTGGTTTTTTCCATACAATTCCTGATTTCCAAGCAGCAAGGTGCGGGGACTCCATTTCTGATGTTCATGAATAATTGACTCACATAAAATATTCTCAAATGGTGGAACCAACTACTTGTAACTCTGAATTTTAACCTTTTCCACTTTCACTTAGTTCCACAACTGTTTCACCCTAACTGTGCTACTGCAGAGGGGAGCTGAGGACCGAAGTATGATAGCATATACATTCTTACTGATGCACAAAATCATGTAAGTGCCATGTACTACTAAGACACATTACTGAAAGTTGCTTGAGAAATAGGCAAGTTCATGTCAGAGTTTGTGGGTAACAAAAGAAATAAAATATTCAAAGACATGGGTTACCCGCATGTGAAACTACAGAATACTCCATGAGCTGAAGAATTAACTAACAATCTAGTAATATTTTCTGTGAACTTAGTTTTTTGTTGATGAAAAAGAGCAAAGCAACTAGATTCAGTTATACTAGACTCTTTAAGGAAGTGCTAGCTAACACAAAATACATTGTTCCCCACTTTACAGTATAATTATGGCTTAAGCCCAGATGGTAAGGGGAAGAAGAGTTAAGCAATTGGTGTTTTGTTCTCTGCAAAGGTTACACCACTTCAAACTAACCGAACTCAAGCTAGCACCTTCTGGAAACCCTCAAGTCTGAGTGAGATGATGAGAAGTGGCACCCTTACAACATCTATCAGAGGTTTGATTTTAAACATCATGCAGATTAAGATGTGCGTGAGAATGTTCTGATTTTGGGACAGTACAATTAATTAAGGCTGTGAAAACTAGCTCAAAATTTCATTTGTTACAATATTTCATTAAAAAAAAAACTGAAATTTCCATGTCCTCCTAAGCAGCTTAAAAGAACTTCTCCAGAGTAGCCATTATATAACCATATTTGGGGTATTTTTCCTAAATTAACCCGTTTTGCCTAGCAGCTGTATTTCGAGAGACTTACAAATGCCTGTTCAACTACTGAATGAGGCAGCAGCCTTTTGAAGCACATAAGCGTTACATTCTCAAAGCAGTTGCTGTGAGAACCTGTGATCAGGTTCCTCCCAGGCTCATTGACACTTCCAGCAATACTTTCCCAGGAATTTCACCCCCTAACATGCCACCAGTGGGCAGCAGCCCCACTACCTCCCTTCCCTGCTAGAACTGCAGCGCTTTAATATTTTCCCATGTTCCCCCCTCTTCCAGGGAGGAACACATAGGTGTCTTCTTCACACACAGGTGACAAGGGAACAGAAGGCAGACGCTCTAAGTGCCACGGGGAGTTCCACATACGTGTGTTGACTGACTGATTGGAGGCAAAAGAGCACACAAACCTGCTGAGTTCATGTAGCTACCCTGCTCTCAAAGGCACTAAACCTACTTTCTTTTCTCTCCCCACTGTCATGTTGAAACACAATTCATAAAAATGTTTTTATTCTCAAAGTTCAGCTTTTCAATTGTTTCCCTAATTCTGAGTTTAACAGAAGGTGTAAACACTTCCATTAGCAAATTTTCATTAACAAATCACAAGTGAAGTAATGCTGTGTGCGCAAGGACTGCTCTTCCGAGACAAAATCCTGTCATATCTAGGCGGCAGTTAGTCAAAGTCCTTTGTAAAGATATACTAGCCCTAAATAGGGACTTTCACACTTTATGAACAGGTAAGAGTGAAACAATTCCTGAGCATACTTTATCAATAAAATGAGAGACAGTTACAAGAGGCAGAGAGACTTTCTGGTTACCACTCATGTTCTGTCACGAGATAGCAAAACCAAATATTTTAATGAGTATTTGAGCAGAAGTATCCACTTCTTTTAAGCAAAATGTAGCAAGAAAAAGCATTCAGAATTGTTTAATAGAAACCCAAGCACCTACATTGAAGTGCATCGATTTCTATATTCTAAGAGAGAAGACAGCGAAAGCATCTGTGAAGTTGAGAAGAAAAAAAGGCATGTCTGAAACAAAATATGTGCAATTCTTGCACAAAACCAGGACAAACAGAACAGTCACTTAACTTATTTTAACTACAGGTGCAACATCACAACCTTCATGCAAAGATCATCCTCACATGTATTCTGGTCAAAAGTGACTCCACACAAAAAGCCTGCTGGGATTCACTTGTTTAAACTGCAGAATAAGATTTACTGTGGAACTTCATTCTTGTTCACGGTGTAAAGCTAATCGCTTCAGTTGTACCTGTGTGTGCCCGAAGGAACCTTCATCCAGTCTATTTTCTGATTAAGAGAAATTGAATCAGAGACACCCAGCTTGAGGAGAAACTCTCAATCTGCGGCAGAACTGCAAAATACCTTTTGTGAAAAGCCACCTGATCTCCAAATAAAAAGCCTGGACCAGCAGCAGTACCAGGACACCCCGTGCTGCGCTGCTCCTACGCCTTCTTGCCTGCTGCTTAGAAATCAGGCTGTTTCACAGCCTGTATTTAGGCAGCTTCAGTTTCCAAGCCCTGGACACTGTGGTCATATCATGCTAAAAGAAGTTTTCTCACTTCATGGGAAGTTTCTCCCACCTGCTTCCCATGTGAATGCTTTAGGCCACTATGTTTAAACAGGTATTATCCTATTACTGCACCAGAGTTACTAAGGGAGCATTAAGTTGACACCTAGGCAACCTAAAATATTGTTACTTACAGCAGGTACCTTTGCTCTGAAACTCCCCTTTAGCTCCAAAGGGGTTGATTCTGTTGCTGTATAAATTGGGCTACACAGCTAGCACAACTTGCAAAAGAACATACATTAAGGAGGGCATCTTGTCATAGATCCTGTGGTATTTCATCTAATCTCTTTTATTGAAATACTCTTTAGATAAAGCACATGTGAATAAGGATACTGTCATTCTTTTGTAAGAAGTGACAGAATTTCAGACAAAAATACTGGTTTAGTGGTACTGAAATTCCATGTATGTAGTTCCTGAGAGGCGAAAAGCTTCTAACAAGGCTTTCTGTCTCAAACCTTGCTATCCGCCAGGTGTTGAAGTTACACACTGCTTAAACCTTACACGTGGAATCACTTTCAAATCCACGTTTTTAACCAGCTTTTTAGTTCTTTGAAAAGCTCCACCACTGGATTATTGTCAAGCACATGCTACCACAACGTTGTCTCCTCTAGACGCGTTTTCCCCCATACCACAGCTTAAGGAAAACCAACCCAAACGGGCAGGTTTCCGTCTCCAGTAGAAACCTGGGGCAATGCTCACTGCCCACACGGGCTCTCGGGGAACAGCCAGCTCCGCACGGCCGGGGATGACACGATCAGCGGAAGGAGGGACGCGGCCAGCAGCTGGGGTACAGCTGCGCTGACAGCTGCCGCCCCGGACCCGCCCCAGCCCAGCGCCGGGCACGTCCTGCGAGCTCACCCCAGCATGGAGATGCCGGCAAAGGGTGGCACCGACAGGGCACTGACTCCCCCGCCACCTTCCCTTTCCTTACGCTAACTCTAATGGTGCTCGGACGGGCCAGCAGGTGAAACCCTGCCGGCAGCGCGCCGAGAGGCGCACAGCGGCAGAAGGCGCTCCGCCGCGGGCACCCCCCGCACGCCCAGTGGCTGGAGCGGATCATGCCGGCGGGGATGGCCCCCGGGCACCCCTCCAGCCCTCGCTCACCTGCCGAGCTCCCTGCCGGGGCTGAGGCTGTACCGCTCCTGGAAGGGCTCGGTGCGGATGGGCGTGCGGATCTCCGTCAGGAAGCCGCCACGCCGCCGGCCTCGGCCGGGAGCGGGCTGAGGTGGCGGCGGTGGCCGGTCATCGCGGGAGCGGCCGGGCGGCGGCTTCTCCTCGGGGCTCATGGCTCCTCCCGTAGCAGGCAGAGGACGGGGCCGCGCTCCCACTCCGGTGCTCACCGCGGTACCAGGACCAGGGCCGGGCTCCCCTCAGGCTCCGCGGTGAGCCGCCAGCCGCGGCTGCGGGAGGTCGGCGGGCACCACGCGCCGCTCCGCACCGCGCCGAACCGAGGGGGCGTGGCCGGGCGCGGGGCCCCGCCCCTTTAACGCCTCACCTTGGTGGAAGGGAGGGGCGGGGCGGCGCGCGGCGGTCGCGGGGACGGGAGGGTAGCGCCACCTGCCGGCGGTCGCTGGGAGCGGGCGGGGGGTCAGAGGGGTGAGAGGCGGCGGGAGGCGGCCGCAGTGGGGAGCGTTGGGTGCTGATAACGCCTAGGTGAGGACCCGAGCCGCCAGGTCCCGCCCGGCGAGGCACGGACCTGCCTTCGTATCACACTTTCCTTCATGTCTGCCCGGCACGGGACGTCTCTCAGGTGTGCCCTGAGGGAGCACCGCAGGGCTCCCTCTGAAGAGCAAAGCCTGAGGTAAAACCGCAAGAGCTGGTCATGGAGGGCATGTCCGTGTGGGGACACAGGGCTTGGGCCCATCGTGGGGACACTGGGATGCGAGGCTGAAGGAAGGTGAGGACAAAAGGGGCAGCAGTAGCTTGGAAGGGGAGAAATAAACCTGAGCCCTGAATGAACCTTGGCCTCTGTGGTGTCTAAGGCACGAGCTTCAATTAAGCCTTTCCCAGCGCTGGGGCATGATTAGCTCCTCTCCTCCATGCATACCTGAGCTTAAATGTCCCTATGAGGTGTGCAGGAACTGCCTCCAGTCATCCGTCTGTGGGACGGTGGAAATTGTCTCATGGATTCCACATGAGCATAGCTGGAAGAGGCTTGATAGATGGCTGCACTCCGGGTGCATCACGAGCCCGTTGCCATCCAGCTTCCCTAATGCACGTGCCGAAGGGACCTGCTCCTGACTGGCACTCACTTATCGAGGCAGTGCTGCAGTGTTTGTCTCCATTGAGGGCACAGAATCTCTTTGCTGACATCCAAAGCATGGAAGAGACTAATGAGGAAAAGGGGCAACATACAGGAAAGGATTCATCCCAAACCCCGATCAGGGATGGGAGTGCAATTGCTGATAAGGCATCGTTCTGGAATTCCCTCCTTCACTTAATGCCAAATCTGATTTTCAGAAACACTTCAGGAATAAATTCCAGAACCAAGGTATAGAGTAATGGAGAATTCAGGACATACAGTATCAATGTGCTTTCCACTCAGAACATCACTTAAGTTGTAACAGGGCCAGGCTGCTACTGAGCAATAAAACTGGGATTAAACAGGGGTTAAGAAATTGTTACATCTGAAAGCACATCAGAGGTGTTTACTACAGAGAAAAGGTTGCTGCCTGACAGAGCACATCCTGAAAGCATGTTAACCCTAAACGAAGATCTCAGATATTTAATTCTTGTGATGTTTCCTACTTCTTCACTTACTTTCACAATGACATTTTCCTAAGGGTGGAACCTGCAAAAAGTTAATGAAAAGGAGTGCAACTACTGATTCTGGACTATGAACAGACCTTCATAATACTTCAGGAATACTTCAAAATACTTTGGGATATTTAAGGTTCTCTGGACATATTTTAAAATAAATTATGACTTTTAGATTCTTAAATGCCTTTAAAAATCTTGCAATTGGTTCTGTTGGGCTTACATTTTTTTTCCCACATATGATTATTTTATTCAGATAAAATTAAGATATATTTGTATCTAACTTATGGTGAGCTTTCAGTTTATTCCTACCTGGAATATAGTTCCAGAGTATATTCCTATCTGGAAGTACTTTTATTCCATATAGTATACAAGTTCTTCTATTTGCCTTCCATAGGGTAAAAAGTACCAAAGACAGGAACAGTCTCTTAAAAGAACAGGAAGAAGGATTTGTTGCATTCTTATAAAGAATTATCCACAAAAGAGGAAGAAAATGGGAAAAAGATAAATTGTGCTTTACTGTCTTGAAAATGACCCAAAATAAAATCTTTTCCCACTTTTACTATGCACTAGCCATAGAAGAACCTATGCTTTGCCTTTTGCTAGAGTATTATGGAGCTGATATATGCTGCATTACATTTTCCCTGTAGAAAGGATAAACACAAGCTTTATGACTCACTGTAGTTCCACCTGTGCATTAAACCAGCAGTGATGTTAATTGTAAATACTGCAGCTTAAGCTTGTATGTGCTATCCACACGGGGAGAAACCTGTGAATATGAAACATGCGGATATGAATAATGCTTGACTCATTCAGAGATAAGCTAACAGACACATCTAGGCTGGTTACTCTCTTGTCTTAGCTACTGATAAAGTATATATGATTTTTTCTGTTGTTTGGATATTTGGTTTCAATCACTGAAATATTAATAGCTGTTATAAGCTCAATTGCACTCAGATGGTACAACAAACATTGATCTCTTCTTGTACAGATAACATTAACTGTTACCTGTTTTTTTCTTTTCTGCCAGTAGCTTCCAAGGAATTCGTTCTCATGAGCTGTGTTTGACCTGGAAGCTGAAAAACAAGAGGTGAGGTGGAAAACACTGCCACAGGGGTTCTGCTTAAAAGAATGTCCTTTTCAATTTACGTGTGCATGCACTGAAGTGAAAGAGCAATTTCGATTCTGCCCTGAAGAGGTAGATCAAATGTGTTGCATGGGGACATGAGCTTTGCTCAGTTATACCAGTCTGACTCTAGCTTGATCTTCATGGGACGTTCCTCTTCCCCATATGAATATATTCCAGCAACTTGTACATGACTTAGCCGAAATACTAATAATAGTCATCATGGTCTATTTATAACAGAAACATGAAATCTAACCATCCATAGCTCAGCACACATAATTTAAGATTGGTTTTCAGGTGCTAAATTCATCATTTCAACTTCCATAATGATAGAAACCCATAATCTTCTGTGTCTGCAATTTCTGCAGGCTGCTTAAATTCCAGATGAAGTTGGTTATTTGGGTACTTATTTCCTGATGTGATTGGTTTATATATAAGGCAGCAGAAAGAGCACACATTCCTCACCTGAGGTGTTTCACTACTGTATTCCTCAAACGCTTCCTGCCATCATGTAAAGGCACTTATACAAGAGCTCTGAGTACCCAACACCACTGCAAAACACTTCTGTACCAAGTGAGGATTTTACCAGCTGCAACAAAAAAGCATTACTAATCTTCACCTTCTAATTTCAGGAAGGAAAGCACAGCTCCACTAAGTGGCAGCATTAGGCATCGTTATTGCCAGCTTCACTGAATTATCTGTATATTTGTGAGAAATTTAATATAAACTGCTACTTAAGTTGCAACAATATGTATGCCTGTTATTTTTTTTGCTCATAGGGTTTGATTTCAGCATTCCCAGGATGGATGTGCTTGGAGAACCTAAGAGTAACCTTACCAAATAGTTTCACAGGTTCGTATTGTGCAGAAATTTCCATTTGAATATGAACTTTACATATAATAACATTAATTTACCAGTTGGAAACCACATCATGTGGGACCTCACATATTATACTGGATGGTCCTCAGAGCAGTTTCACAGGTTTTCTGCAGTGCCAAGGCAGTTCCAGATACGGATTCGTCTTACACAAATTAGGCAGACCACAGTTTACAAAATCCAGGCTGCATCACTACTCACCTTATGTCTGTGTACAGAGCATAAAGATAACCTGTTTCAGTTTGTGCATTAGGATGACTAAAATATATAGTTGAAGCACAATTATAATGTCCAAAAGCCATGCTGTGTGCTTTACATACCACAGTAGTAAGGGTTAAACTGAGCTCCCACTTATGTTAATCAGTACATTTTAGATCATTAAAGCTGTTAACTAACATGCCTAAAGCAGGGAAGTTTATATTCAATTGCCAAAGATGCCACAGCTGTCAATAAACATATCCTCACACATTGCAATTATAATCTTATGAAGTAATCTGTATTACCAATTTCAGTCATTCTTAAAAAGTCACTGAGGGGATTGAATACTAAGACATACCTAAGAGGTAGTGAAGTCAAATCACAGCCTGTAACAAAGTTCCTAAGCAGATTCCAGTGCTGCCCCAGCTGCATTCCTGAAAAGCTGTTATCTAAAAAGGATGACTCCATGTGGCACACTGGTTAGGTGCCTATACTGCTTTGTCTACAGGCTGAAGCATACTAAATCCTGAAAACAGAAAAACAGGAGCATATACCATTTATTTTTGTACGCTGTTTTGATTCTGGAAAGCCAGCATGAGGAAATCCCAGCCAATAATAGTTCTTCAACTGCTGTCTGTGGACCATTTTGAAACTGACTAAACAGATTTTCAGTGTCGCATCACACAGTATTTCGAGCATTATTTTTACTTACAACTGATTAATTTTGTAACTGGGAAAGAAGACAACGCAAACCAGTCCTTTATTTTCATACTGTGCAACTTAAAAGGTGAAGGTATGTCCCGAAAATGTATTATTCTTCACAGAAAGAAAGGCAAAAGTGACCTTAGTATTACTATTGCTTAGCATTGATGCAGAAAACTTTCACATGCAGCTCCACTATCTTCTTATGCCATAGGAGTTAATTAAATCCTACATGCCAGCAATTCAGGATAAAAACCATCAGTCTGTGTTCTTCAGTGACTTCTGTTCTATTCAATGTCAAAGAACACTGTGGGGATGAGCTTCATTTACACTAAAGTTAAAACAAATGTGCTTTACCCCAAAGCCTAGTATAAATAAGAATCAAGTCTAGTGTTTCAGACAGGATAATCTATCATTTTTTTTTTCTTCAAAACTTGTTTCCAAGAGGGTAGGAACTAAACAAACAAAGCCACACACTCTTCTTCCTGATGTACCCATGAAAGGTTATTTTCAGGCAAAATTGATTTTGAAGGCTACTAGAATTAAATTAAAAAAAAAAAAGTGTGGCTTTGCAGCTCAAGGAGGATTTCTGATTAGAGGAGACACAGCAGATCCTTTGTGGCTTTGTTTTCTACTGTTCCCCAGCAATGTTCTCCAGCTCTTGTCCAGTCTGGCCTCTTATAGAAGAATGAACGCCAAGCCACAAGTGCATTTATTGTCCATTGTAGCAAAAAACTATGACTTTGCTACCTCAGGGTGGGAAGGGATTATTATAGATTTGTAATGTCCTACGGGATTATGGAGTTTTGTTAGCATACCAAGACAGACATCTGATGTATTTATGGAGGCTTCAAGTGGACTGCTGCTGTGTTTTAGCAGAAGTTCAATAACATGTATCATAGAATGGGTTCTGGTAAAAGCCACCTAAACTGACACGTTGGATGTACCCTGACCATCAGTACCTCACCTTACTGCTTTTTAGTAAATACTGACTTTTCCTTTCTTCATACGTGAAAGTGTCAAAGGAATGTAGCTCAGTATCACACATGCCCTCTCCTTCCACTTCCTCCTCACATACGTGCACTATCACACAAAGAAGTTCAAGACCTGGATTTCACGAGCACATGCTTGTGTGAGTGCTACTCTTGCCAGCACAAACTTCCCTGCTGCAGGAGAGCTAGGGGCTTGTGGAACTGTGCTCCTCCACATGATGAAATGCAGTGCCAACTGTGGAAAGTCTCTGAAGAGTTGTCATAGTCAGTTTCTGGTTGCTACTGATTTGTCTTATACAAGATATGCTTACCGTTTTTGTTGGAGAGTCTTTCACGGGTTTATATTTTCCCTCATAGAAACTCTTCCTCCTCTAAAGCTTTCCCATCCTTCATATTGTTCTATGATCCCTCTTGAGGTGCTGTTTATGTAAGAAAACAGGTACGGTCAGCAAGGTGTGTGCTGACTGTGTATCTGAGGCGTGTTAATCTATCCTGGAATGTGCTAATGAAACATGCCTGAGATATTACAGTGACGAGCAGTAAAGAAATGGGTGTGACATACTGAGAATACCAGAGCATCTTACTATTTATTTGCTGTCAACACTTAATGCAGACCCAGCATATGCTATTAAGAAATCATCTTTTCACTTGCATTTCATACCTATAGTGCAGTAATTATACCTAGAAGGGAGGCATGTGTAAGTAGCATACACATCTCTTTTGTCTCTCTGTTCTACATCAAGGAATAACCTCGCATGCTTTCAAGGCAGGGCTGCTTTTAGGATAGTCTAGGAGAGCATGGGGGCTTTGGTTACATACACTTATGCGGAGAACCTCAAGTTTTAGGCATGTACCCTGAGAAACTGAACAAAAGCAATGGAAGGACCTGAATGTAGTGGCCAGAAAGGGGAAGAACCTGGAAGAGCAACTACTTACATCAGTGGACTTTCACTAGTGCCTCTTTCCATTCACTCTGGTAAAATACATCCTCTACAAAATAAGTTTTTTGTAATAGACAGTCCACACAATGCCATAACAAAGTGATTTTATTGACATTCCTCTATAACGATATGGTTGAATAGAAAGCACAGCCTGAGTATCATGTGACATTTTTCTGTCAATAGAAGCAAAATCAGTCCAATAATGAGGACCTTTCCTGCCATTGACTTTATGTAGTCTTTAACAAAAACCGTAACAGACATCTCTGTTAGATAAATTGGAAGCTGCAGGGAATTTGGCTAATGGTAACATTATTTACTATACCTAGTATCTACTATCTACAGGCATCTGGTTTTCTACTAGAACAAAGGAACTACATGACTCACTACAGAGAAAGGAACAATCCAATCTTTTGGACCTTGTGATAACTGGAAATCCTATCCCAGATTTAGTATATTGCAGTAATTTTTTTTTCTTTCAATAATGAACACTGAGGTACAGCAAGAATAATAATCAAAAAGCACCGCATTTGTCATAGAAAGATCTGTTGGTCTGCATTGGACTGAAAGTGTTTAATCTTGACTGGGAAGCTCTATTAATATTACTGTGGAGACAGGGCAAATTATTATTTTGATAGAAATTAAATCTCCAGACAAATTCATCCTTCTGGAATTCCACAGACTGCCACAGGATTAAAAGTGAAGGACGAGTTTAATTCATCCTCTGTGCATGTTATATTTTAGCCTATTTCTCATTCGATTTTCATGTCGAAATCCAGTATCCTATTGTTTCCAACTAGAGGTATGTCAACTATTTGTTACAATGAAACTAGAACAACAAAACACAAAGCCAACAAACACCCCCCTCCCCACAGGCTATCTCTCAGACTAGACTACGAACTCAAACCTTAGCTACAGTTCACGGGCACTTGAGCAATCTGGGTGAAAAGACCTGTACAAAACGCATGATTTCTCTGTCAGATGTACTTTGGACCACTCGCTTCTTGCCTTGTGATAGCCACGGATGTCCCTGGAACATAAAAGTCAAGTTCTGAATATGTGCAGCTACATGATTGAAACTGAACACTCACATAATGTACTTCAGACTGAAGTGACAGCATCTGTGAGGTTTAGACCTGATGCAATTAACAGTAAGATACGGTTGGTTGTACTGGATCAAATCCTGCATAGCTTATGTGGTTGAACAGTCAGGGAGACTACGTCAAGGTGGAAGAGCTACCAGTGATTTAAAATACCTATTTTCATTCTCATACCTTCAGCTTAATGCTAGTACGGCAACAGGATTTCATACAGAAAAATATCGCTTTCCCTCCCTCTACCCTTAATGCCATCACAACAGTCACCTTGAGAAAGATATGGACCCTCTGAAACCAAGCATACAGATTACCAATATTCATTGCTCTTATCAAAAACTGAAATCCACAAAAGCTGTCAGTTTGTTTTTTTTCATTCCATTTTTCACTTGCATTTTAAAATCTATTGATGCTGATGTCGTTTCTTAATCTAGCCACCACCATGTTTAAAGGGAACGGAGCTGAACAGGTTATTTTACTAAATCTGCCCTACGGAATATCTTCCAGACTTTCCTGTGGGAAAACAATGAAACAAGAAAATCTGTAATTAACAGTCAGTGTTTTACAAATGAAAATGCAGACCTGGGGAGGGCACAGATGATTAAATGAGTAACAGCATCTGAATTGAAAGCTGAACAAGGAAGGCTATATGCCTTGCATATGCATAACAACAACAAAGCCAATTAATTGCGTAATGGGCAGGTTAAATAGCAGGTCAAGGGAGAAAGGGTTCCTCCCTCCCTCCTGTTAGCATCATTCGCTGCCTCACATTAACACTGTAGTGCCACCTGGATGCATGGCTTCCCTTCACTCCAGACTGAGGCCTGATTCTGCCCATGGTATGATGCAATGAATGGAGAAAAACAGTGTGAAGCATCGATCAGGGTATCCTAGAGATGATGTCAGTGTTTGAAAATCTATTGGGGTAGGTAGGGCATCTGGGGAAGAGAGAGGAATGGACTGGAATGGTGGAGTGCAAGAAAAGCTGAGTATGGCATTTTCTCTTCTATAAAAAATCAAACTAGTCAACTGTCTTCCTCTATTCCTGGATTTAGATCCCAAAAAACTTGCAAGGAAATCCACACAACCTTATCACTTTGATGTCACCAGAGTCACCTAAGAAAGTAACCTTCAAAATATACTCAGCTGTGTGCTGGAAAGACAGCTTGGACCAAGGATCTTGATGGAAAGCAGCCAGCTATGCTGAATGCTTCGAGACAGGAACACGTAAAGTGCTCAAGATGGTATCTGCCAAACACCATGGAGATGCATAACACCTAATCCAGCTTAGTGTGTGATTGTGTGCCAGAACATGTGAAGAAGAATTCCAGGAGAAAGGTTTCCTTGTTTCAATCAGTGGGGTTTGATGCTGTCTCTGAAATACAAACATCTTTTATTACGCTACAAAAAATAGTTTCCCTTTTCTCTTAATAAAATATAGTTTTTCAAGACTTAAAAATTTTCACTATACACTGTGTAAAGATTGGAGATTTTTTTTTTTTCCTTTTTTGCTATGTTACTGAGACAGCTCTTGATGCACTATTTGCCTTGGCCAAACACGCACCAACCAGTTGGATACTTCTCTTTTCCTCTATTTTTGGAAGACATCCAACTTTTGACATAGTGCAGGTGACTTTATAACATCACCAGGCAATAAAATAAGAACCATAGAGGAATCGCTGGATTTTGGGGCCCACTGGTGAAGAGGCAGAAATGACATACACTGGAAGATTTGGTTGTTCAGTCTCTCCTGGTGTGACTTGCTCTGATGGAATCATGTGCACATGACAATCGCTCTTCAGAAAGAAGTGAAGATTTCCATCTCTGCTGTGCAGTGGGGGTGGTCATGTGGAACAGATGTCTGAGAGCTCGTGTGTGGAAATCATGAGCATCATTTTCAGTGTCTGGTACCATGATGCTGGCCCGTAGTGGCAGCCTCCGTACACAACTGGAATATGACTACTCAGTAAGAATAACAACGTACTATAAAACAGATTCTGAGTAAAAGCCATACAGTAAAGTAGTATAAAAGTGGCTGAAACGTCACTGGAATGAATGGGGCAATTTAAATATGCCAAATACTTTATATATCATTAACAAAAGCTACTATTTCTGCTTAGAAATGTGTTTTTGGGTCCACCACCTTTCAAATACCTATTCACCTAAGAATAAAAGTGGGAGAATGATCTACAACTCTCAGAATGCAGTTTTTCAAATGCGATGAGTTTCTGTATAACCACCATAAAAATACGTGGGAAAGCAGCGTCCAGTTCTTTTCTCTGGAGAGAAGACTTCTGGGAATTACATGTGTCAGACATTGAACTGATCTGATTTTTACAGTTTCCTGAAGCATAGCTAACACAGAACTACCAGTAACAAGCCCCCGGGGGGGTGTGGCATTTCATGCGAGCTGCTAGATACTATGATGTTACCTTCTCACTTACCTTCACTCACCCTTCACAAGTCTCTCACTTCATATTTCATGCATCCTTTAACATATTTAGTGTCAGAAGATACTTTGTATTCCTTTTCCCAGTTAAGACAAACACTTTCAATCTGAGATTAGCCTTGGAAAACAAGGGCAGCAAAGATTAATAAATGAAACACAATCAGAGCAATGAGGTTGGTTGTAACAGCCTCAGCAAAATCCATCCGAAGACAAGCTTTCTGCTGTTTACCTCTCGCTCCCTGGTTTCCAAGCTGGAATGCAAAGTACCCCAAACTGAAGAGGGTTATGCCTGCCGTAACAAGAGCTAGATTTTTATTTCAGCAGTACCTAGTATGACCAGAGGGCCTTTGGGCTTAATCCGAGAGGAACTGCAACAAAGTCTTAACCCAAAGAGAGTTACAGTCCCATTCATCCCTGACTAGCACCCTCATTCACTGCAGCTTCTCATTTAACAGACCCTAGACCAAAACCTGCTGTCTACGACCACGCTTGAGGTTACGGAGATTTCCACTGGACAAGAAAAGAAAAACAACAGAAGCGAAAACTGCCCCCAGCATCCACAGATTAGCCCAGCTTGACAGAAAATAAATGGCTTCTGACACAGGGGATGGGATTGTCTAGACCTCTCATTTGGAAAGGAGCGTTTTAAACATCAGAAAACAGAGACCTGGTAAACAGAACCCAAGGGTATTCGTCAGAGTAGAACATTCTTCTTATTTCCCCTTTTCCTTGTCATATACAATACTAAGGTAAAGGAGCCTTATCCTTTATGCTACATAATAAAACATCCATCTTGAGTGTGCACAACCTTGTGCTTCTTATGTGGTAAACATTACAATGGAGATGCCCCTCCCAATATCTCTGAAGTGCAAGTTCTCTCCAGTGCTGGCAAGTACCAATCATAACAATTGCTGTTATGCTTTGCATTGCGTTACAGGTTGGGTTTTTTAGTTTCTGAAGGTCTGATCTGCACCACGTATCTGGGCCAGTTCCAGCTGATGCAAGTGGAGCACGAGTTCGTCTATAAAAATGTCAGTTCTGCTCATAGGTGTCTCTCAGATGGACAATACATACAGAGAAAAACAAGGATGGATGAAGATATATTTGACCAGCTCCTAGTACTGGATTCAACGGTTAAGAAGCAAGATGGGCTGTGAATTGATTTAGAAGATGTGGCCATATAAAAGCTTGGAATGCCTGATGAGGGTTTTTTTATTATTTTTTAATCAACGTAGGTGGAAGTAAACATTTATTAACATTTGGTCAAGTGTAGTGTAACTTGCATTTGTATTTTCATTGTTATTAATGGAGGTATGTAGAGATATACAGAAACCTTGAGACAGCTGGTTTTCTATTGCATACAGACTAGTAGTCCATTGGAAACAGAGGATGAAAGCATGAAGGTTAGATCTTAGAGGGAGGCAGTTCTTCATGCACAGCTTTTGTTAATCTTGATTTTGTTTGTTTTTCAAAACTAAAAACATGGGAAACCAAGATCAAATGATGGTGGACAGGAAAGGTGACATCATCAGCCAGAAAAACACCAGAAGTGCCTGAACCCCCTCATTCAAGTCCAAAGGTGCTAGTTTCTTCAACAGCTGTCAGCAGCTTTTCATACAGCATAGAATATGAGGGGTAAGGTGGAAGATCCAAACGGTTGAAACATGTGTGTGCCCTGCAAAAGGAAAATATGCTACAGGTTAAGTTTAATCTAAATAACTTGAGAAAATAAGAACTGAGAAAACAAGTTCCTACTGAGACTCGAAACATTCAAGTTCACTCAAGAGAGAAAAACAAATTGCAACTATTAAAACAGAATCTGCCAAAATCTGAGATACTGCAATGCACGTGCACATACACATGAATATTTCAAAGAGAAGCTAAGTATCAACATAACATCATTCTCTACTATCTCTGCATTCGATGTTTGCAGGGATCTTGTAAGGATCTTCATATAAAGAA
The DNA here is from genome assembly GCA_039720435.1 of Amazona ochrocephala. Lineage (NCBI taxonomy): Eukaryota > Metazoa > Chordata > Aves > Psittaciformes > Psittacidae > Amazona > Amazona ochrocephala. The sequence goes on along the minus strand of CM077885.1, from coordinate 16,768,952 downwards.
CACTGGAGGCCACTGAGGAGATGGGGTCTAGGCCCAGACAGAGAAAATCTCCACTCTTTTGGTTGCTTTGAGCTTTCCCCCCAAAAATACAACTCAGCTGTACATCCAACATGAGCAGCCAGTAAGTTTTGCATGAGTGGACAAGCAAAATGTGATGAACTCTACTGCCAGAATGGGCTCAGCGTGTGTTTATAGTGAGGCAGGGCTAACTGGTAAAAGACCATTCAGTGACCTGCTAAGGAAGGAAGGCTGCCGAAAACACTCCTGTAGGTCAGCTGCTGACCATCTGCTGCAAGGCTGCCCTTTAGATGTTATTTGTAATAGCCAAGGTAAAAGCAAAACATTTCATGCAGAGCAAGCTGCCAACTTGATGACCCTCTTTGCCCACAGTTCTATCATTGTATTTACCCCGAGTTGGCAGCACCTTCAAAAGAAGCCGTGGAACGGGTTCCACACATGTCTCCACCTTGTTTCAGCTTTTCTGGTAGCAGCAATTAGACCCAGATGCAGACTGCACTGTGTGAGGAGCTATACAAATGTGGAGCAAAGCAACAGTCCCTGCCCTAACAGTTCATCCATTTCAACTGATTGAAAACCAGTAAAGCTCATTCAACAAGCAGCGGGGGCATGTTTTCATTGAAATGGTCTCATTTTTTCAGTCAGCTTGCAGTTCTACATGATCCTACAAATAGTTCTGTTTCCTCTTGCTTCCTGGAATGAATGTGAATTGACTAAACCCTACAGAGGGAAATGTAGCCTCAATGGCTAACAATGTCTAAGCTTCTGGCCCCTAGTATGTATAGAAGCCATGAAGTTGTTTCACTTTCGGCTCTTCTATCTCATACTTTAATTCATGTTATTGCTTCCAAACTGAAGCAGAAGAGCTATCTTGCAGAAACTATTTGAAACTGTGCTACTCGTCCCTTAGGCCACCCACAAAGTGAGAAAAACATGATACTGATACATGGGCTGGCCTGAGACTTGCAGATTCAAAGGGAGAGTTTTGTCAAGCACCAATGATGAATCATTAAAAGCAATCAGGCAACTGAAATAGCCAGGAGCACGTAATCTTCACTGCATCACAGCATTTCAACTGGGAGAGCTTTTACCATCCTTTTCCCTTTCTGAATGAAGATCTGTTCGCTGGTCACCCTCTCAGAGTGTACAACAGACACAGAATTTGTGGGAATGAGCTGGCACACCTGAGTCAGTGAAAAAGGAACTTTAATAAAGCCATTACTGAATACATCTCTTGTAATTAAACATGGCAGCTCATGTGTCTCACCCATGAATAGCCCTGCGCTGTTGTTTATCTCAGCAACCTTTGGCAGCACAAGTTGTTTCTATAATTGCCAATACATACCAACCACTGGGAGTTATTAACTGAAGGATTCTTGTAGTCCCTTCAGAACGTGTTTATCATAGGCAAGACTGCACCATTCAGAGACAGTCAGCCTTGAGGAGCTCAGCTGCCTGGCTCCAGAACTGGGAGTCTCTCCCAACCAAAACTATTCCATGAGTCTATGATTCTATAGCGGCTCAGGTGTGGATTCTGCTAATGTAACCTTGCTGAACCTAAAGTATCACATCTGTATGGTACTTAACCATGGCACATTTTATTGTATGAGATCACAGCATCTCAGACACTGCTGTCACACATCCTGCTGTGCAGTGCGGGCATAGCCACAGCCACTGACTGGTGTCTACATTCTTGCTTAGAAGGTCTTGGAAGGCTTACTTATGACCTCTCAAGGAATTTATTATGGGGAGCAACTATGGCAAAGAAAGGAAGAAAAAGTTACCATGCTTAGAAACCCCAGCACTTTGCCAAGCAACGCTCTCCTGTTCTCCAGTTCAACAACTTTGGAGAAAAAAATCTTTTCTCTCCAAAAGGCAGTGAGTGTTCACAGAACCCCCTCCTACCTTATTATAACTTACCAACTAAAGTAAGGCTTGCATTCTAACATAGCCATGCCTGTCAGGCAGAAACTGGGCATTTCTCCTTTTCACCTTGCTTTCTTTAGAAGAAAGAAGAACCCACAAACTCTTCTCTGATCAACCTCAGGACCCACAGGTATCAACTTTTGTTCCTTTTACACTTACATGCTGCCTGGGAACCACTGCTTAATAGCTGAATATAGATTTGTAGCTGGTATTTCTATTGTATGTGAGAAAAGAGGAAAGAGAAGAGGGATGGGAGATAAGGAATGATAAAAGACAACAAAGCACACACAGTCCAATGGGAAGGAAGGAAATTATGAGAACAAAGTTCTCTGTAGTCACATAGAATCATTTTTTAATTGCTATATGGGATTCTGGTGTGATTAAATACCTGATCATCTAATAGACGGGGACAGAACTCTCTTACAAAATGCCAGATATTTACTAGCACTGGTAATCTTTATCATGCAGACACAATGGTGGCTATCATTTATATTATTCTGCTGAATGAAAATCTTGTTTGATGAAAGGGTAGTTGCAGCTCAGCACTGTTGGAAAACTGACCTCATTGTGTCAAATGTGATTATCTGACTCGCTGGGATTCACACTGAGGTACTTACTTCATTGATACTCAAACGGAAATAACCTTGGAGCTGACAGGGGTTTTGGGCAGGGGAGGAACACAACCAGAAGATGGGACAGTGGCATTTCTAGGCACTGAACACTTCTGTAGGCTGAGGATTTAAGGAAAGGGAGCTGTTGCCTCCTATAGCTGCAGTAGAAAACACTGCTAATTCTTCGCACTGGTTTGTTTTGGGCCAGGAGTTCTGCTCCCACAATATCAGAGCAAGCTGTGTCTGTCCATTAGTGTTCAGTGGGAACAAAGAATAAGTTCTTGTGGTCCTTCCATGACCCAGAAAACCTGAAGAGGGGCTTCCTGCTTCAGAAGAAGTTATAGCTGGAAGAATTCTCCATCCATCCCTACTCAGGCAACCAGTTACAAAAAGTAAAATATGCAACTCCTTTATTTCGGGACAAAGCTCAGCATGTTAGATAGAGCAAAACCCAACCTTGATGAACAAATTTACGTGGACAGATCTGTAAATCTGGCAGTTTCTTTGGAACCTGCTTTAGGCTTTTAGAGTTAAGAGATCTGGGATTAGAGCACATCTCTGAGCTGTACAGTACTTTGACTTTCTAACACAGGTGGTCTCAAAGCAAATATAGATAGGAATAACGTGTCTGGTACACACACACACTCCAGAAATGAACTACTGGTGTAATCTAACTCTTATTTGTATTAGATGAACATATTACACCACCATCACCCCGTTCATGTAGGGGAACTGGTACTGATGAAAAAGTCCACCAATTTAGAATTAAGGTACCAGATTTTCAACTTTACAGCGAAAGTCTTGGACCCTCAGTGCTTTCAAGAAGCACTCTGGCATTATGTATTAGTGGCTGTGCTTCAGAAAGTGCTGCAATTTAGACCATGCTGCTTTTCTGGGAGTGCCACGGTGCTGTCACAAGTGCAAAGGCGTGGCTGGTTTTATTATCACACCTTTGCTTACTATAAGCAAATGGCAGTTGCATGCTCCATTGCCAAAGTGTAAGGACAAGATGTAAAGGAGAGTTGCCTCACTGCTTTAGACATCTGGAGCAGCGGTGAGATAATACAAAAAGAGTCCTGGACTCTCCCAATAGAGCTAAAAATTATCTTGATGCTTTGTAAAACAGCTGAAAACCCAAAGGCCAGGCTAACCTATCCCCAGAGACTTGCCAGCTACCTGCATGTCCCAGAAGCCAAATGCATCAGCTTTATGCAAGCTTCCATAGCAACCCTCACAGCATCACATTTATTGGGTCAGAGCCTAAGAACTAGGCCAGTAATTAAGAGGTACAATCCACACCTAAGCACATAATGACTAAACCTGATGATTGCTCAGACACAAGGAAGCTGTTTGGCTGGGGTTTTTCCTAGGACTTTGAAAGAATGGAGCAAAGGCAACCCTCACTGTGAAATTGTAGGAATTGTTGGAGGGAGAAGGGAATTTATTGTGGTTTATTTTAAACAGCTAGTTACACAGAGCCAAAAGGCCTACAGGATATGACATATAACTTTCTTTTAGCCTCTAAGTAAATACATAAGTAAATCTAACCAAACATGGGCCATCCATAATCAGGCATTTAAAGAAAGTTTTAAATAACCTTTATTTAGTTGCTTGCTATGGGTCCAGGGAGCCTCCAGGTTTAGCCTGTGTGCTTTATGTACTTCTTAACACTGTGTATACTTGGCAGCACCCCATCATTTCATACAAATGCAGGTAATAATTCAGCGTGATCAAGCTGTGTTTATCCCCCATGAGCAAGTGCTGTTTCTCTTTCCCCCAGCTAAAATGAATGCAGAGCTCTATGACTTCTAAAAGGTGCTAACAACTTTCACCTGCAAAAGAGGCCTCTTTCAGGGAGTGCAACAAGTTTGGTGATCAGCAGACAAACATCAAGTCGTTAATACGGATATCTTGGGGCTAACTGCATCTAGGTCATAAGCACTGCCTGGGTTCACAAAGGAAGTTAAGCAGAGCAGAAAGAGGCCAATTACCTTTTCAGAACTTAATGGGTCAGCCCAGGGCATTTTCTGTGCCTAAGGTTTCCCCTCCTCTCTCACCCCTTTCCATCCCAGGGTGAAAACTGATCTCTGCAGGAATGCTGCACAAGTCTGTGACTTCCAGTCGCTGCCTGTCTGCAGGCAGGAATGCCCTCGGTAAGGTCTGAAACCCTTACATAGAACCAGACTATGCATATACACGCTGCAAAAGGGGGATCTGGCTTACACTCAGCAAACTGTAGCTCTCAGGCTTTCTCTCCACATTGCTGGCTGAAGCTCAGAGGGCATGAGTCATCTCACTGACCTTACATGTTTCATCTGTTTTTAAATCTCAGTGCCTATGTCTAGCTTTCACATAGGCTCTAGCTCTCCGTATAGTCTCTGTAGAGTCTTTATGGTCAATGGAGATAAATCAGGATGTACCAGGTGTGGTTCAACTGAGCTATTGTAGAAGTCTGCATTCAGGTGAGATGAACTGTGTCTTAAAAACACTTTCCTTTTCTTGACCTTAGAGAGAGTCCACATAGGATATCAGCTCTGGATGTCTCCTCCTGTGTCTCCCTACTGCATAAACATGGGCCTGAGCAGGCTTGGACTAAGAAGGTGAACACATTTGGACTTCCCCTCTCCAGAGGAGTCTGGAAGTCTGCTCAGGTCCATGTCTTACAGCATGCTTCTGGGTAAACAACACGGATGGCAAGTAACCAGTAAAGCATCCTTTGGAGGGCAAATGTTGTGTAAAAACTTCACGTAGCAAAAGTATCTCAGAGATGCTGAGATGCAGCCCCATGAAAACGTTCTGTAACCTCAATGGGGCAGAACCTCAGGCAACCGTAAAGACGTTCAAGAGAAGGTGACTCACTTCAGTGAAGAAGAATGAGTGCTGGAGCAGAACTCAAAGCTGAACGTATCACTAGCTCTGCTATGTCTCTCTTGGGTGGCCTTAGGCAAGCCAGACCACCCCTCTGTACCCCTGCCCCTTTGTTCTGAAAAGGAAGATGACCTCTCTTTTGGGAAGCACTGTGAAATCTAGTGACTCTCTGACATTATGTCTCATTTGCTTATAGCTGGTTGACTGAGCTAGATGTAACAAATTGGGTATTATCACCACATGGTCTGAAGTCCCTCACTAAGCTTTCTTTGTGATGAAAAAGTGGAATCATCAGAGCAAATGAAGGGATTACACTCAGGTCTCTGGCCGAAACTTAGAGACAGATTCTGGCTTTCATGGCTCTGTAAACTCACAAATATCTTCACTAGTATTTTGGAAGTAAACGGAACAGAATCAGCTCTGGATCTGTTCCAGAATAAAAATAAGAGAACTAGGTTTGGACCAATGGAAATCTTGATCTTAACTATTTCCCAGGATTCAAAGAAATTTAAATTGAGCCTGCAAATCAAAAAGGCAGCATAAGAAAACCCTTTTATCCAAGTGTAATTACAGAACAAACTCATAATTGTTCTTTCCTGTTCTAAGATGTCCTCACTGTATTCATTATCTTTCACGGGCAGAAAGACACAAGTACCAGGCTCACCTTTCCCAGAGCATTTCTGGGAATTTATAAATATATATAAATTATATATATATAAAAATGAATGTATAGCATTTATATCCTAGCTAGGACATACCTTGGGAGGGAGGTGATTTTCCCCCATTTCTCTATACAGAAGCGCCGCAGCCCATTGCTCCCTCGGAGAGCTGCAAAGCCCTCATATGGCACGCTCGATGTTCCAGTAACAAACTGCAATAACCGGAGCCTCTGCTCGTTGTTAAATCTCTCCACTGCTGCCCAGAACCACCGTATTACGATGTGTCCATCATGGTAACCTAAACCAAGAAGCACAAGAGAGGAATTCAAATCACTCCTACCAAGTGGGAAGTGGAATATCAAAATATGTTCCTGCTATCATGGGACAGTAGATCTCTCCCTGAAAAGATCCTGACATAACAATATATCTTGTTCTTGATAAGCAATAGGTCCCAGCCCTCATCCTGTCCTGGCTGTGGGTACTATAATATCACTAAGTCATTTGAAACCCCGGAACTCAAACATGTATTTGAGGTACATTGGCCTCTTGCAAACCCTTTGGCAAGAACAGGGGTTACCTGCACGAGACATAAAAGACCAATTGCGATATACCACATAGTGTGAGTCCTAATGACTTAACAATCTCTGGTTCCCAAATAAAATCTCTTTTGGATTGCAATAGTGTTCAACATATGGAAAGGAGTTTGCTGCTGCAAGCCCTTCCCTGGCAAACTTCCCACCTGAGGGCCTCTGTGCCTTGGTTTGTGCTAGTGAAAGCCATGATAAGCCCAGGCTGAATTTAGTTCAATAGCTAAACAGAAAAAAGTAGGAGAATAACTCCGGGGACCAGCTGTGCTTGTGGTAAGCTGCATATTTCAAGGTAACACAAAGGCCGGGCAGTGAGCAGCAAAGACTTAAACCTTGTATTTCAGGGGAGAATACGTGAACCTCAGGGACTTCCCTTTTGCAGTGGAGAACTGGTGGATCTCACATTAATACATCATTCGAGACAGCCTGGATAAATCATGCTCAGCATTTAAAGCAATACCAGGCCAACCATTAGAGAAGGAATAGAAACCCCGTTTTGACATAGTTCAGGCTGAGGGGATGCTTAAGAAAGATCTCTATGTTGCTGAAGTGTAATTGGGAACTGTGAAATTCAGGCCCGTGCTGAAGCCAAGAGAACTTGTGGTACTGCTTTCAGTGAGCCCAGGAGTTCATTCAGGCATCTAAGCAACTTTTAGATCTAATACTGCAAATCCTTTTCAGTTCTTATTAGTCAAAACTCCTGTTCTGTAAAGACAGTAGGAATTGAGTGGGTAAAACCTGGATAGAAGTAGCAGAAGCAATTTCATTATTATTACATTGGTTGATCCAAACCTGAGATCTTATTTCATGAGTTATTACTCAAAATATTCCTGAACAAAATGGGTCATTTCCCTCACGAAAGACAGAAGGAAGATATGGACAAAGTCTTTCATGTTTTACACTGAAAACAGTCAAGATACAGTAAGTATCAGCAGGCAGTTTACCTCCACGATATTCTGTGTTGTTTCGCCAGTCATTGAGGTCTATTTCTGCAGTGCCAGCTATTACCAGCTCCAGTTCTCTGGCATCAAAAACAGAGACAAGCCTGGAGTCTACAACCTGGAACAAAAACCACTTGTAAGCACAGTTTCAGACTGGAAATAAAGCAGATGCAGTATCTTGTAAACCTATGGCTCTGATGGCCAGCCCTTTAATCTGACAAAGTCTGCATGCTGCCAGCTGACTTCCATTCCTCTGCTGATAAATCTGTGCTCCTCTTCAGGGAGCCTGCTGATGCTTTGAGCTGCAAACAACGACATGTGAGACTTGGCCAGAATGAAACAATACAAGTGACAGGGCATCGTGCGTGCAGAGCACTCTTCTTTGTTATGCTCATTCTGACAAGCGATTTTCATAGTCAAAGACTGGATTTGTAGTATGGACAATTTATTTTATATTTGTTTTGCATTGGAATTTGATCACAATTGTATAGGAGTGCCCTCGGGTCTTCATCCGCTGAAGATGCAGCTGAGATTCACTCTTTTCATTACGTGAAACCAAAAGCTTTAACATCCTGCAGTATTCACAGAGAGAAAAAAGCTGGCAAACCATATGCACACTTTAGTAAACCATATGGAGTCACTTACCAATCCCTTTCTACAGGAAAGAGTTGACCAAGTCTGTTCAGCTACAAATCCACCCTCACTGGCTTCCAGTCCCTGTAAATACCACTGTACAATTCCCTGGACCCATCAGCTATCAGTATTCTGTGTATCTGTTATCTGCTGCTTTATTTTCCAGAGCTGCCGTTTTTTCTTATTTCCCTCTGCAAGACAGCCCTTAACTTCTACTTAAAGTGTACAGCTGCCAGGGCAAGATACGCGTTTGAATATGCTTAGTAAGGGCCAAGAACAGGTGACTACATGGGTTGGCCAGCAAAGCCGCAGGTTTTTGTCCAGTCTTTGTAGCAACTCTGTCGGAAGAATGTTTTCAGATCCAGGTCTTGAGCAACAATAAATTCCCAAAACCCAGGGACAACAATGGAGCAGCATCCATGAATACTAGTAAGATAGTAGCTGACTGCATCCTAGGACCAACTTTACTGGAATGAGTACCTAAAGATTCACCAAAGTGTACAACTCTTCATGATCTTCTCATGTACCACAGCAGGGTAAAACAAAATTTGCAAATGCCTACTTCTCTTACAACGTGAATGGGAAGCATTTATTCATTATGCTTCATCATATTCAGAATACACATTTCTATCCCTTCTCCCTTAATGCTAAACATGCCATATCCAAGGTCCCTGTCTCGACCGATCCAGACACTCCAGTTCCTTGCCATCTGTGTATGTTTAGGTATTTCCTAGGGTTCTGACAAAGCACAGTTTAACATTGGGTCCATCTTATTCAGATGAGGAATGGAAGACTATAAGAATATCTCTTTGTTACTTACTTCGTAGAAGCCACGGACCAGGGCCTCTGTTTGCTGAACCACTCCTCGTTCCACTCTCCACTTAACCATTCTCTCGATGTACTCTTTTTTGTTCTTTTCTGTCACTGCTGTATTTGCTCCTCCAGATTTCAACTCTCTCTCTGTCACCTACAGAACAGAGACAAATAGTGCTGCAGCAATATATGGCTCACATTCTGTTTCAAATTTAACTTGTACTTTGGAAATGTAAGTGAAAACCCTAACAACCGTATTTCTTGCTCTGGGCTGCTGCCCATTTGCAGTAGAATCAGAAAGGGTAATGAGGAACACCCCCCCAGGCCTTGCCCTAGAGCCTTATCCCCAGCTGAAGCTGGACTGACCTTTAGGTTACTCCAAAATGTACCAGCAAAAGTGATTCAGACAGCGCCATCCATAACCCATGCACCATATGCCACTCTGGTCCACTTTTTCATCCTTCTCCTCTGCTTTCCCCTTCTAGGAGCTGCAATCATACCAACTTGCTACTTGCTGTAGATTATCCAAGCAACGGTACAGGAAACAACAGGATGGAAAGGCAATCACAGTGCTGGAATAGGCAGCCTGTTTTGCCAACTGGAAGGGATATCTACCTGTCTCTTTGGCAACAAGTGTTATCCTTCCCTAAGTGCTAATAAAAGTGTTCACTCAGAAATCTCAATAGCCAAAGATACTATCACAAAATGCATACTGCCAACACAGTACTTGAACAAAAGCTGTACAGCACCCTGCACAGAGGACAAATATAGCCACTGTGGGGTTCAGAGTTTCGTATCAGCCATTCAAATCTGTGTTTGCACTAAAATAACTTTCTTCTTTGTTTTATATCAAAAGCTACAGCCTTTCATTGCATTTTAATGGTAATTTGGTTGGCCTGGGTTAGTAAGGCTTAAGACTGAGAAGTGATTTAAAGGCATCAATCTAGATTCTATCCAGCAAGCACATACTCCTTACGTGACAAAATCCAGTATTTATCTTGCAATTATTTTCACAGCCAATTCTAGTGGATTTAAAAGGAAGAATGTTTTACTCTCCTCTTTGGTTTTCTGCTGCTATAACAATGATGTCTAGCACAGATAGTAAATGAGCTGCATGAATACATATTCACTATTTGTATTATTTACATATTATTTATATTATTATCTATTTATTAGCCCAACAGAGCACACAGCATATATATAGTATTTAGGCCACTTTGCTTAAGGGATCTGTTGTAACATTATGAATTATGGAAACACTGAATGAGTCACCTAATCTGTAGCTTCGTTTGAGAAACAGCAAGAACAAGTAAGGTTGGATGTAATGAGTTAGGAACTCTCAGCTAGTTCAGGTTAAACTCCGAAATGTATATCATGGATCATCATCATATAAGCAATGCTGCACTGTCCAGAGGGCAACACTCTGGCCCAGTTGCCATGCTGGATTCTTCAAGACTGTGAAGCATTAAGATTCATCTGTCAAAACTAAAGATTAAAAGTCATCTAGTTTAAAGCATGGCTGTAAGTCCAGATGTCCAGTTGCCAGACTTCCCACAAACACCCAGACATGCTGGTGACTTCTTCAACTTGTCACTACCCACACAATTCCAAATACAATGGTTATCTAGAATTGGGGGCAGGCAATCAATAACAATGCATCCCTGTTTTTTCTTTCTTGTTCATAGAGGCACTCACCAGAGCTAAAATTCAGAATCAAGTTTCAGAGTGGCAAAAAGATACTTCAAGCAATCTTGCCCATTCCTGTAACCTGCCTGGAGCAATTGCCAGGGCTCAGAGACAGGCTGTGTCCACATATAGAGCTTGGAAACAGGCCTAAAGAACATTTCCTACTGGGTAAAAGCATGAGAAAGTACTTAGGGTCACAACGGACATGACTCTTGTAACTGAAATTCTCAAATCTTTGCTATTACAGTAGTGCTTCAGGCTCCAGTATGCCAGAAGGCTGGAACTCCTCGGTAGTAAATCATAAGTAAAAAGGTACCAAGAAAGAGGATTTTGCCTGAAAGGCTGAAAGCTAAATACCCATCAGTAATGAGACAAGAAGAGAAAAATGAAAGCAGTAGTGACTGGTCCATAATAAAGTGATTGTGGAGCAGGACAAAAGGGCTGTAACCCATCTACAGCTTCTCAAAAAGCCACTATTTCTTGTTTCCCTTACCCAACCCTTGAACTACAGCTTCTCAAATATTAGCAGAGCTCCCACTGTGATCTACACTTGGACACATACCCAGCAAAACAATGCTCAGATGGCATTTAAGTGGTCAGATACCCTTGGCATACATGAATTTCCAACTGGGATCCATCTGTGAGCATAAAACGTGACTGTGATTTCTTCTTTATTTTGCTGTCAGCACTTAGCAAACCTCAGAAGGGTGAAAATCTCATTCTGACTTGGGACTCTTGGATTCTGACAGCCAGAATTCACAGCGAGAACCACTGTATCCCCATCCCTAGATCTAGCAAGGTTATGTCTAGTGCATAGGAAATAAAGCACTAGGCAATGTGGCAACTGACATAAATTTCTGGTTTTCTTACTTTCACATCACAGTATCTACAACAGATTGTGATTTTTGTCTATTCTCTTTGGAGCCACCTCTTATCTTCCACAACAGACTGCTATGTAATTGTCTAGCTCTTTTCTTTGGGGCAAGCATACCAAGTAATTAGTGCGCCAAATGTTACTTTCAGATGTGTCGGGGCAATTCAGGCTGAGATTCTTACTCAACTTTGTAATCTTCCAATGTAAATACAAACTTGTCTCATCTGCCTGTGCGAATATGTCAGTATGTTTCTGTCTGTCTTTGTGTATTAGTCTTCTATAGCCATACCTTCCAGGGAAACCACTGTACTGTCAACTGAATGTCATGCAAGCTCTCAGCTCAAAGCTCATGAAAACCCCCTGCATTTAAGTCTGCGGAGAAACAGGGTCGTCATTCCTACAGAGGCTTCTTACTTAAATTCTTCTGTCCTATCCTTTTAACTTCATTCACCCTTGACTCTGCTCATCCTTCATAACCTTGTACTATAAGCAACCTAAGCTCAGTTTAGAAAATATCCCCTGAAGTCTTGCATGCTTTCTGTTACTTTCAAGTTTATAGCTGAGCAGCCCTTCAACTCCCAGGGCCAGAATTCCTCCCTTCAGAAATCAGTCACCTCTCCCCTGGCTCACAGAGCTACCCTAGCTCTGTGCAAACTCTTACTGTCAACTTCATTTTCAAGGGCTAAGAGCCACTCTCTATATATTCCACCTGATCTCTGCTCCCTTTGACACTGTGTGTCTGCTCCTTATACAAGTTAACTTCCAGTTAACTTGCAGTACTTGGTGAGCTTGGCTCTTCAGCCTCTCCGGTTTTCCATATCTCCTTGGAGGTCATTAATCTTGGTCTGGATATTGCTTTGGGTCTCTTCAAGGCTTCCCACAGACAGTTGTAATCTAGCATGGGTTACAACACCAAAGAGCACCAGGGCTTCAGTGCATGCCAAAGAATCCCACAGGAGACACTTGTTCTTGTGGCCAGTCTGGACTTAAGCAAGGGTTGCACCCCATTTAAAGTTACAGTTATCCAGATCAGCCAGGTTAAAGAGATTTATCTGACTAAGGCAGAGTTGAATGGTAGACAGCATAATAAATGGATGTACATACCATTAAGTAGGTGGAAGGTGAGAGACACAGAATCTAACAAGGAGCTTTTAGACAAAATAATGGTGAGAGTTGCCAGGTCTTACACCACCTGCCAAATGTTTTTCTTCCCTCCTAATCCCCCACCCTTTCAGTCACATCAGCTTTAAGTTACATTGCTTGCATTCACTGAATGCCACATCTGTGTGAACCAGAGCCTGGAGAGAAGAGCTGCACTCCACTCCAGAGAATTCCTTATGCTCATCAGTGTGTGGCTCAATAGCCCTGTAGGGGGGCTGGTATTTTATATGATAAACCCTAGGAATAAACATCCGTATTCAAACAGGTGGCTTGAAAGAATCAGAAGGTAGGAGAAGGAAATGTTATTGAAAGGCTGAAGGATCTCTTCTGACAGAAAGATGTTCATCATGCGCAACTCTGTCAGCTTCAGATTGGCTTTTCAGATGTTTTACATAGCTGAGCTCACCTGTCCAAACACCTCCTCATTCACTGTGAAGGTGAGATCCAGGATATCCGTGATGTTGTTATCCTTCATCCACTGCAAACTCTGATGGAACTCTTCATCCAGGTACTCTAAGTCACTTAAATCACATGGCCTGATTGCAAGGCAAGAAAAAAAGATGTAGCTGTACATAAGACTCCATAACTATTGGCAAGATGACTTACTACTAAGAATGTGACCAGATCTGTGCTGAAGAGCCAACACAAAGCTGGTGTTCGTTTGGTTTTGCTGACATCAAAGCCTGTTATACAGACCCTCTCAAAGCAGTTCTGCAACTGCTTTGCATGGCTGGGCTCAAGGCCAAATCTGTTGGCTGCCTGCACTATTTGCTGTCAGAGGGCACCCCTGGGGCTTGATTTAATGTGAATCTTCAGGATGCCCTGCACTTCAGAGCACATGCTTACCTTCAGGATGGATGGGCCCCACCATGCTGTGCCTGGCTGCTTCCACATATCTATCATCCTTGAGGTGAGCACACGAGACTGACATATAAGGCAGACCAAGCAGCCTAAACTTCTGCTAGTAAGGAGCCTGCTTTGTTTACTGAAAGGGCAGGTGGTTACAAACCCCCTAAAGGGGCAATAACGATGCAGGGAGCACTCTTGGTTTCAGGCTATTTCCAGACTAGCTCAGATACAGTAGAGAGGAAACTACTTGGACCCCAGCAATAACCATTGTTATAAAAAATATTAATAAATTAAACACATTAAAGAACCCAAAGAATGTTAAGACAAATATCTTTGCTGATCTGGCATCACTTACTTGATAAACTATTTCAGCTAAGTTTTATTCTGCTCTTTGTCCTTTAATTGCAGTCTGAACTTACTACTTCTGGCTTTTCTCATTGCTGCAAATTTTATGTACCTTGACTTACTGCAGTCTATAGAGAGGGACAGATTGTCAGTTAAAATTAACCTTATAAACTTGACATTGGAAGCAACATATTACTGGTAGCTTCTGCTTACTAATATAAAAGACAGTAGAAGGCCAAAAAGAAACATTCACTGTTGATATCTACGTTAGCATACCTAATGAACCCGAGCTGTGTTTTAGAATGAAACCCAATTCTACCAGTGAGGCACAAGAAATTATGTATTTTTCTTAATATGACCTCCCTCCCTTTTTTGTCGTTATTTTGTTTTGTTCCATCAAAGATACTTTTCAGTCTTCCACATAGTTGAAGTTCGATATGTTTTCATCAGTAAGCTACTGCTTTATCAGTAAGTAGCAAACTGTGGGATTATGGGTCAGTACTTTCACATGTCTGTTTGTAGATGTTATGCTTATTATGCATTTTTATCAACATAGTGTTTATGGAAGGCAGGGTCTTGGACAAAGTAAAGGAAAATTAAAACATGTTTGTTTTCTATCACAGACCAACGAAACACAGAAAGAACTTGAAGGTCATAGTGCTTGAAGCAACTCCACAAGGGTCTGTGTCTCTGCAGGACTCACTGTGGGGTCACTGTTTCTGCACAGTTTCTGCATGCTTATACTTACAGCCTTAGCAGTGCTTTGTAGAACGGCCTTGTGAAGAAAGCATCAAGAAGGTACTGGTGAATGAGAGCAAGGCCAAGAATACGACCACTGAACCTGAACCTGGGATATAAACAGAGTAAATGAAGTGCAACTCAAGATATTCAACATAGAAATTTATAGAGGGAGCAACTGGTTTTGTTTCTCAGTTTCTTGCATTCATTATTTTTTTCTCCAAGCGCATACCAAACACCACCCCTCTCTCCTCTGATCAGTAATGGATCTCTTCTTGATCCAGCTCCCACAGTACTCATACATGCAGCTGGCATGTTATAGGCTCTCCTGTGCCAAACCAATAAGCACTCTGAAGATTCACCATCTATGATACTTAGTTGAATGTTCTGATACAGACTGACTCCATCAAACTCAGTTTTTAGCCATTAAATACTATCATACTCCACCCTCAGCAGAAAACATACTATCAAAATTGCTGCAAAGGGTATTTGGTGAATCAGTATATCCAGTTTCTGACTGGTTACAACCCTTTTCAGGGTGGGGCTCTGAACTATTCTAAATGGGTAGTGAGTTGCCTTTAGAGGGGGAAACTGATGTTTAATTAAGTTACTTGTTGTGACCAAGAACATGAATTAAAATCATTATCTAAAGGTCAAGCTAGCTGTTCCCAGACCACTTTCTTAATGGTGATGCTCTGCTGTCTTCAGTGTTTACATACTCTTGTGTCTGTTTCTGCTTTCAAAGAACAAGAACCGTAGTCCTGCTCCAAGTACATCCAGATAGTGCCCTGCCCATTACAGTCTGTGACTTGTGATGATAAGCTGTTCCATTTGTCTTTCTAGGATTTCTTCCATGACTTACTAGATATTATTCCATCAAATCTGGTTTTAAATCAATAATCTCAGACAGAAAAATACAGAACTGGTGGTTTGTTTTGTAAAAACAACCCCTATCACTCATCCAAAACTTTATTTGTCAAAAAAAGGAAAAGAAACAACACCCCAAATGTGAGCACACCAAGGCTGAGCTGACTGACATCATGGTGAAGTTTTATTGCTCAAAAGATGAGAAACAGATCAAAAAGCCAAGAAACCATTTCTTCCACTACAGGAATGAGTGTGAAGACCCCTCCTGTACATGAATGAAACATGAGTCTCACTGTTATGAAAGTGGTGCAGAATATCCGCTCAGTCAACTTTATGCTCATGGGACAGAACAACAAGCGCTTAGTATGTCAAATGGGGCACAAAATAGCATGCTGTGGGCCCAGTAGCATTTACATCACCACAGGAGCTGCCTCTGGGTCCCCGACATCCAAGAAAGGTGCTTATGATATGCAGCTGACTGGTAACAGAAGGGTGATTATATTACCCCCTTACAGCTGTTTCCACTGCCACCACAAAAGGCAGCTGTTGGGTCTAGTTAGGACCTGCTTCACTTCACTTGTGCTCCAGTGCAATGTTTCCAGCAAGAAGCAATGAAAAAAGGGGGGGCTGACACAATGAAAGCACAATGGAAGCCAGACAGCTCAAATCCCAGAAATGCTGAGGCTGTAATCCATCAGTTTTATAGCACCTTCAGGATCTATAATCAAGTCCTTTTGTCCTAAATAATGCATGTAGGTTTTTTTGGTTTCGTTCTTCAGCACCTCCATCTATCCATCCCTGTACATTTTGAATGTAAATACTATAAGAGCCGGGTGTTCCTCACCACAACACCCACCCTGTGGCTATTCAACTGTGCAGGGCAGGGCAGGGTAGGAAGGAGCCTTTTGGAATAAAGCAAAGCAGAAAGTAAATTGCCAAGAAAG
This sequence comes from Amazona ochrocephala, assembly GCA_039720435.1. Lineage (NCBI taxonomy): Eukaryota > Metazoa > Chordata > Aves > Psittaciformes > Psittacidae > Amazona > Amazona ochrocephala. Next base: position 16,752,432 of record CM077885.1, on the reverse strand, counting down.
ATTTTGGGAATGCTGTTTCTGCTAAAAGACTGCTTCGCAGTATGAACAGCACCAGTTTTCCTCTTGCTGCTTGTATTGCTTCTGCACCTGCATGTGGCTTTGAGGGCATTCATGCAAAGCCAACATGAAAGGGTAGTGCACCTAGATCAAGATGCTTAGCATATGTTATGGTAGCCATTAACAGCAAGTTTAATTTGAATCAGTGCCTTATGGCAGGTGTGTATCAAACCATCCAAAAGCTATGGGTAGTGTTTCTTTGTGAAAGGACTAAGGCTGGTGGGTCAGCCTAAGCAAACGTGGGCACAGCAACTCTAGGTTGTGTGGTCCATCAGGCTGACCTTGCACCAGCAGCCCTGGGCACACCAGGACTTGCTCAACCTGGGGCCTGACTGTGGTTCCACAGCCCCAGCCTTTGCAATGGTACTGTGTGGGAAAACAAGTCCAGCACTACCCAGTCTGGATAAAGGAGATGAGATACTTAAGAAGACATTGCCACTCCTGGTGTCTGCCAATACAATGGATAAAAAAGCTATGCTGCAGATTGTATTTCTTAGCAGCGCAGTATCATCCCAGGTCACAGTGCTTTGTGGCCACATCATGTGAGCTCTGCAGCCCACAAACCCTTCTTCCTCTGCACAAAGCTTTGGTATCTCTGCAGAGCCTTCTGTACCTGACTCTCTGATGTGAAGAGTGGTGTAAGAGAGGGGCCTCTGGCCCCTTGTCCATTCTGGACAGTGCCTGGGATGACAAATGGCACTTCTATGGTCCAGCAGTGGGCTGAGAACTTGTGGACCATGGTCAATCAACAGATACCTATCAAAAGGAAGGTGTTTGCTACTGTCCTCAGAGGATAATGGAACAGTCTATCTGTGTGTGTGTCCATACAGATCATCAAGCTGCCATCATGCTCAGCCAAGCATAACATTACCACTTAAAATATATCAAAACCTACAAAGAAGCAACAAGAAACAAATTGATCTCATTACAAAAGCCAGTTAAAACAAAACCAGACCTTTGTGTTTATTTCTTCCTGAAGGATTTAGAACATGGGTGAGATCCAGAGATGGGTGAGACAGTTGCTTCAGAAAAAACAAGTTTTCTTGACAGAGTAAGCAGCACAAAGGTAAATCCTGGCTGGAGGGCACATACCTTCTTTAAACCTGACTTACATTTACCTGTCCAAGGAAGTGTAAAATGCTTGTTTGATTGCTTTCTAGCAGTAAAGATAGCTTGGAAGAGGTGGGGAATGTGAGATCTTGCTCTGGCCCTTTCTTTCAATACCCTTCTCTTTCAGCGACAATGACTGAGTCTGAGTACTGTGCTCTAGCAGGGAGGGGAGATGTGGAGGGAGTTAATGAACTGGAAATGGCGGAACTAGAGACAGAATTAATAAGCAGGAGAGCTGCTCTGCTCTGACTCCTACTGACACTCTTCGTCCACTCAAAAAGGACATTGTGCGCACCTGCCTTCTGGCTTGTAACAACACAGCTCTCTGACCTATTTGCAGGAGTTTCCACACTACCCAGCAGCTAACTCCTTTTCCTTCTGGAGGCTGCAGGTGCCCCTGAAACAGCCTGTTTTCACAACAGCCTGTTGCAAAATAACAGGCTCATTCTCTTCTGCATACTTACTGCATGTCTGGGAACACAGGAACAGACAAACCCATACGCTGTAGCAGCGACTAAGCAATAAATTTTCCTCCAATTGCAGGTGAGTCACAGGAAATTTAATTTACTCTGGTCCTTATCATATAGCAGCAGAGTAAGGCAGGACCCATAATGACCTTTTGTTACAGGGCTCCCTCTCAACTGGTTGAATGAACGCAGGTCTTCTTTATATGACAGTCCTTCCTTGGATTCAGATGGAGAATGATGCACCTCGACAAAATGGCTATCTATGTGTACAGGGGAAGAATGGTTCTTATCATTCTGTAAGAGGTGCTTTGGTAGCCATGCCTCGTGAGCTAAATTGGCTATGGTACGAGAAACTTGAAATCCTAAATAGAGGAAGCACCTCATGCAATTGAAAAGATTGAAAATCTTGCAAACCTTATCTCAAACACACCCATTGTGTTTAAGTGTGCCCTTCTTGATGCAGTCGCCTGTGAGAAAATACTCAAAGAAGGGCTCAAGAGAGGTGACTACAATATGGTTCACATCCAATTTGAAGATGTCATCTTCCTTTCACAAAGCTACTGAACACTTTGCTTTCATCCGTAAGACAAATTTACACATTCTGTTGCACCAGTTTTTAAGTTTCACACTGTTAAATCATGCAGATAAACTTTTGGCCACCTGAAAGACAAGCTGAAAAAATGAGGCTGCACTGCAGGACAGGATTTCTGCCCTTGGCACCTTTTTTAAGGGAAAATGATATTTGGCAGGTGGAGGCAGCTGGACAGCCCATTAGTCCTTCCACAATGGAAGACTGGACCTAATCTCAACCATTATTAGACAGCAGAGAATCTAAAAAGGGCAAAGTATTTAGAAGGACTCAGTTATGTGAATGGCTTCACTCTGAACATGCATCTTATTAGACAACAGTGAACTCAGTCATGAAACACAAATTTGTAGGAAACCAGGCATCATGGGATCCAGAGTCTGTGGAGCAGCTTGTTTTACAGGACAGTTAAAACCTCCATGGTGATGACGCTCGTGAGCATCCTCATTGTGAAGGAGACATCATGAAGGCCAGAAACTACTAATTAAAGGAACTAAAAATCCATTCTTATAGCCTAAAATACTGTGTTTGCTATCTTGTCACTTGGACGAGAGGGCATGACATACAGAGGAATGTGTACTGGTCCATGACTCCTGGATTTTGGTGGAATCACCAGCACTGGTGCTTCCTAAACAAAGAACAACTTAATTTTTTAATGCAAGAAAGCTCCAAAGATGTGTATTTTGCAAAGATCATCACCAGATAGTTACAGCAACTCCGCCTGGCCTCATGCGCTGTGAACTTCAAGCAAACTGGCAATGTGTCAGACACATGCACCAGAGATGTGTGTCTATGTGCTCGCAGCACATATCCCAGCATTGGCTCAATGTAGGACCTGACCAACATGTCCTGTACTGAGCTACATCAGATAATCTTTACAAAACCTTGGCAGTGGATCAAGTTCACACCTCTATCAGCCTTCATTAACAAATGCCTTTCTTTAATTTGGTGTGCATATTTAACCCCTACTCACATAAATGACAGAACATTTGAACAGGATAATGTGATGATGTGAGGGATCTATTGTCAGGAAGGTTAGCCAGGCAGGCTGAGGAAGCTGACACCATTCTAGTTATCGGACTCGCATCTTGCAAACTTTGCAGACCGCCTCTTTGCCACCATGTCATTTGGTGGTGTGGCAAATTTGCTCTGCATACCTGCAGGCTCAGAGGCTGATGCTGTGGCATTCCAGCAGGATGTCTCTGAAGCTCAGGAATCTGATGAGCTTATGTGTCATTAATAGGAAAGGAATGGCTCTTGGAAAGGCCAGGAGACAAAAGTCCACTAAGTCTTAGCACATTAAAGAGAAAAGGTAAAATAATTCCTTTGTTAGTCCTTGAGGAGAATTCCAATATGAGGAGTAATAAAATTACTGTTTGCTTGTTTTCTTACATGCATCTCTAATACGGAGAATTCTCAGAGAGACAAAGCTGCAACACTGAGGCACCTGTATGTGGTATCCTCCAACATCACACTAAGGACTTGTTCCTCCTCTTCTGATACCAAACCACAGTAGCATCCCACCTGAGAACTTGATCTGGATCCACACACACTTCTTGTGAAGGACTAGTAATAACCCACCTGACCAAGTATTGTTGCTTTCTTTATAACCCCCTTTGGGTTATGTTCTAAATACTGAAAGGCATCGTATCCCATATATGGTCAAAACTCATTCCAGGTTTTCAGACAGTTAGTGATTTTTTTTCAAGGCTAATCTCCATGCTTCCTCACTATGAAACCAGAGAAAATTCATTGGGCAAGCTGAAATTTCAGTCTATTTTCCAAATTAAAACTGAGAGGAAACACTGAGGAGTGCTGACATGGAACAACTGTTAGTGCATATTTCCAGCTTGGAAACTGATGGATGTTATATAGTTAGAGCCTACAGGGATTTATCGCTGCAGCCCCTGCAGACATTATTGGGATTTAATAGAGGATACATTCACCTCAGAGCCAAGGTGTTTTGTTCAGGCATCAAAAGATGAAGGAGCATATTCCATGAGCCCCTCTTTGATAATATTCTGTCTGCTCACTATTCCTATAAAACTTATGAGATTTAATTATATTTTAAAGGAAATTTGTAACACTCATTTAAGAAAGCACAAGCCTTTCCTAAGTAGCCCCAATTGTAAAGTGTACAGAAAGTAGACAGTCGAGCAGGCCTGCTTGCAGATGGTCATAAAATACACAAAGTGGGTGTTCAGAGATGTGTGAAATGCATGGGCATCACCCAAGAATGGAAATTAAGCAAGATAAAAAAGTTTAAGACTGATTTTCAGAGAGAAAAACAACCTGGTACAAACAAAGTTCCATCAGGCTTCAAATCCTGAATGGGTAATTCTCTTCAGGTGAAGATCTATACAAGTGAGACTTCTCTTGCCTGCCTTCCTTCAGGTATTTTTACTTTTGCTGGGCACCTGAGTTTCATCTGATGAACCTGTGTTTATCTGAGTCAAGCCCTCAGGTTTATTGCTAACTTGTGCATGAATTTCCTGCTGCAAAAGGCCGGTGCAATACTGGCACTCCAACAAGTGCTCGCCCTACTTTTATTTTCTGGATTTATCCGCAAATGGAACACATTTCTGTTTCTCAGTTCAAAACAGTAACCACATGAAAAAGAGCTATTGCTTACACATGATGGAAATGAGAACTATCCATGTCCTTCTAAATCTCTGGAGCTCATGTATCCTGAATTAACAACTAAGCCTCAAGCCATTCCTGAAGCTTAATTTACCAGTAACTGAAAAACAATGAGATAATGCGAACCTTATTGCTTCTTAATTTAAGCTAATCAAATCCTCCAAGTCTTTTCCTTGTCTCTAACCTAGCTATACTGCATGTTCACTCAAAATGTCTTTCCATCTTCCTTACGTCCTCGCTTTACCCACCACAAAAGAACCGTCAGGAAAGGTTAAAAGACTAATTGTGTAAAAGAGAAAAAAGCATGATTTTATTAGAGACGCTGCAGGCTGTTCTGCTTTATTCAGTAATGGAGGGGCAAAGATAATGTAGATAAAGCAAACTCACAGTATCCCCTCATGTTTCCCTTCAAGGTAGCTGCCTTGGCCCCCTGCACATCAATTGAACTGTGTCAGAAGTCACTAGTGCAGATACAGAACTGAGCAAATCTGGCCCTGGGACTTCCACTGTGTGCAGTTATTGCAGGCACGCCAGCCTCAGTGCCATGGGTTGCCTGAGCACCAGACTCCAGACATAGGAAACAGAGAATTGGTTTCCACTTATGTGTTTAAACTAATACAGTAGATGGTCTCTCTATAACACGAAATCATGCTATGTGTCATTTTACCAATAACAAATTTCCACGAATGTACTGTTTGGAGGAGAGGAGGAGTGTGGCTGAGTGCTGGATTTGCCATCTCTGCTTGCAGAGCTATCAATCTCATGAATAAAAATGTACAATCTCTCCTTTGGGAGAACCATGACAAAACATGGCATCACAAACATGATGTTCATCAGAAACTGGGCTGCTTGTGGGATTTAGATTTAGCTTCCCTTGCTGGTACAATGGACAAAAAAGACTGTTCTATAAGGCTGTTGGCAAACTCTCCTCCAATTCTGCCCAGTAACAACAGAGGAGATGCAGACTGAAGTATGAACTACTGGCTAGAAGACTACAAACCTCTACATTTTGTGATTCCCAGATCCTAGACAGTATTTTTGCCAGGCAGATTTCAAAGCAGCTTACAAAGGAGATCAGCACCAATATTTCATTTGACAAATGAGAAAACATAAGTACAAAAGTAAAACGACTTATCTAATGTTATCGAGAAGACAAGTGGTAGAGAGAGGAATCCAATCACGGTCCTCTGGAGTGCCAGCTCCATTTTAGTTGTTTGGTATATTTGGCAGCTTTTACTTTCTTACCTTCTATAAAATGATATATGAATGACAGGAAATTTTGTGACTCAGCTCTAGTTTATGACAGCTCCTTATGGACCAACTCACTCTGATGCACATGGGCTGGGTTTTTTTAAGCCAGCAAAAGGGCATTTTTATCAAGAGATGAATTCTCAGTCAAACCTTTTAGAAAAGCTACTGCTGGTGGTGGGGGCACTTTGTAAACCTATGGGTTGGTAAAGTTTCATACACTGCACGATTCATGTTTGCTTTGCCATGTGTTGTAACAAACTAGTCAAGCTACAGGGGAAAACCCATAGATTTAGTCATCTGCCAGACAAGAGGGACATAAAAGCACACACCAAATGACCACGCAATTTCCTTCAATGGCTAACTATGACTGCTGAAGCCGCAATAACTGACTGCTCAGACAAAGGAGGCACAGTCTGGGGTATCTAAGCGCAAGAGAGGCTGCTCATCATAACCTCACTGGTAAGCACCCAGGAATGTCTACACCACGTGCTGAAGCATGATGCAGATATCCTTGAGCTAACTATGGAGAGGTCATCTGCAGTGCAGAGCCACGTGCACTTACCACCCCTGGTCCAGAAGCCATACACTTGGGTTTGCACTGTTCTGCAACTCAGCTAATGATCCCTGCCCCTCAGATGTGGTTCCTCCATTGAGTAAGCTCAGAAATCTGTGTGCTAAATTCAAATTCAGACATGCTATTAACTGCTTGACAGTCTGTTTTAGGTCTTGTTTTGCAAATCACTGAACACCTCCGACTTTTACCAATACCACTGCAAACCTACAGCTCCGATCTTCTGGGAGCATGCAGAATGCAGACCTTGACCTATAAGTTGCTGTCCTCAAGTGAAAGAATGTTTTTACTTCTCCTTTACGAATCCTTCCAATACAATTAAATAATTCCAGTTTCTAGTCTGTTTCTTCCAAAATGCGAGTCATAAGTCACAACATAGAAAGCTCCTTTGGTCAGACACATGAATTTTCTGTTCTTGTTATTAAATACAGAGGGTGGACGGGTCAGGATTTTCCTCATCCTCCATAATTTTATATAGATTTGACAAATATTCATATCTCAAGTTGGGGCAAACTGACAAACTTGACACTGCCCTTCTCCCTTAAAATGCATCCAGATCAGATCAATTTAATTCTTTAATCTTCCCTTTTAGTAAAATTAAGGTAACAAACTGAAAGGAAGAAGAATTTTCAATGGACAAATGAAACTTGTAACTTTCAAAATATCCCAGGGAGAGACCTATGCAAAGAGAAATGTCTTTTCTACTCAAAAATATCCAAAACGGATTTGGGTGATTTACTGAAGGCAATTCTGCTCTGTGAGCAGTCTTTCTTTTGACGTATGAATTGTGTTTACCAATAAAAAAGGTCAGCTTGGGAATTTCTGCACCTGCTCTAATTGACTTTGCTTTACCTTACCCAAGTGTGAATAAAACGTAGTGAGAAACAAGGAGGGGCAAAGATGCCTGAGCAATACTTCACAGTGACAGTCCAGCCTTGCCATTCCAGTGTGGCTGGAACAAGAGATATGAGGACATTCATCACTCCCTGGGAGCTTTTCGCCACTACAAATAAACACACAACCACTGCCCACCCTGATGCTTCCCTGCAGGCTCACATTCTCAGAGACAATGTGGATTTTACCCTTTTCTCCTCTACCACATGCAAGGTGGAGACGCTCTAGAGATTTTCATGTGGAGCCTCCCATCTCCGGGCAAATTTAATCCACAGTGCTGCAAAAGACTCCATGGCCTTGAGCAAGGGAAAAACCCATAAAGATGACTTTTGTAAAAACACAACAAAACACAACAGCCGCCTTTCCCTCAAACCAAACTCTAATTATGGAAGCAGTGCTAGACACTATGAGGTTCAGAGAGGGGAAAAGGAGGAGAGACTGCAAGACGCAACTCTTCTTTCAACCCATGTGACACCATCGTTCAGATCCTCAAAAGAACTTGAAAAAATCAAAGCCAAAAATAAGGTAAATATAAAGCAGAGCCTTTTTGTAAAAAAAATAGTTTCTGTAGAAGCTCAGAGAGAATGTTTTTTTTCTCCTTCAGTTTGGTTTGCCTTTCATCTTCCAATTCCTCCTGACCCTTAATAAATAATTAACCAGCTGGTGAGGCAGGCTTTATGTGCTTATAGTCATACATCAAACTTAATAGGAAAATCAAAGTTTGTGTAAGTACAGAAGGCATTGAGAGAGATCTTAGTACAGCAGCAAGAAGGCGTTTCAGTAACGTACCCTTTACACATCATGAAAAGGTCTTATAAAATTATTTCAGCTGCATATTTAATATCATTCTTGTCCAGAAGATTTACAATAGTGCTTGAAAATTTCTCATGCAAACATAATTTATTTAAAATAAGGTACTGCTAGTAATTAAAATTTCTTGTGTGATGTAACATTGCATGCTTTGGTTTTCTATAGTGCCTTTCATCTGAGAATTTCAAAGCAGTTCACAGCACCAGCATACATCAAATGGATTTCAAGTTGATGACATAGCAGGAGATCTCTTAGTATGGAAACTGAGGCAAAGAGGTAACCATCTAATTGCAAAAACAACTGGCTGTTGCTGGATGCCCCACTCTGGGGTGCTACATCTGATCTGATTTTTAAGAGGGTGATTTTTTTAGAGTATAGCATAAAAGGTCCCTTCAAGACAGCTGCAAAATTGGTCTTTCAAATTCACACTTCCCCCTGAATGTAGACCCAAACAACTGGCACATCTGAGCCCCAAACCAAACTCGGTGTTACTGAGGCCCTTAATAAACAAGTATTGGGCCATATGTCGGTTGCCTGCCACAACAGCTAAAAAATTAGAGGGATAACTGAGTAATTCTGGCCACATATTATGCAGAGCTACTTTCAGTCAGTGGAGAAGTGATAGCTGTTTGCAAACCTCCTGCTTAGATCCTGTGACTACAAAGATATTCTATAAAAAGCCTGTTTCTATAAAGAGCCAAAGAGTGTGCCTAAATCTATCCTATGAGCTGGTCAGCATATGAATACAACCCATTAGGTCATGAGGCAATTTGTCACTTTCTTTAAAAACTAAATGAAATAAGTCATTCTCTGTGTAGCAGAATTAATGGAGCTTTGTTTCCTATAGATCTGTTTCTAACTGTTCTACATTACCATGCTGCAGTAGCTCCAGTTCCTCCTACACACCTCTGTAGCACTTCCCACACTTTGGAGCATCTCCAGCTTTTGCCTCCTCTGAGCTTTCACAGCTCTCCCCACATCCCCAAGATACTGACACGATGGTATAGCTGGTTCACAGCCTGTGCCTGTGATAGACCTGTCAGGTTGCCCATGCTACATGGCCAATTCGGAGGCCAAACAGAACAGATAACTGCTGAGCTCACCAGCCTGCCTTCACTGAGGCACTCTTCTGTGTTTCTATCTTTACCCAGACCCAAGTTTTGCTTTTAGGAAATAAGTACCTTTGAGATGTTTACCGTCCTGTCAAATAGGTCACAAACTGATTAGGAAACTGATGGCTGGGCAGAGCAATTGCACAAGGCTCAACACCTGAGGAAACAGGGTGAAGAAAACCAACCAAGCTCTAAGGAGAAAAGGCAGCTGAGGTTGCAACATTCTTGGTTCTTCTTGGGTTTATTAAAACAAAAAAAGGGGAAAACAACACCCTGCATTCCTTGGCAAGCTTGAGATGGACAGTGATGGCTATGTGGTTTCTTGCTTACACGAAATCAATAAAAGAGAGGGTCAGAGTTTGGCTGGGGGTATACCCACACAGCACTGCGCAGGCCAAGGGAGCTTGCTCTACTCATGTGCCAAGTTTGCCAGAGCACGTAAAAGCAAACGAGGCAGTGCCAAGTCTGAAGCAACCCACCCTGATGGGAGCCAGCATATTTTTTCCCAGCTCAATGTTGCAGTAACCATGACAGTTGACTTGGAGCACAGGGAAAGCAAATCCGTGTCTTCATGGAGAGTGGGTGCAACTGGCTTGCATCTGCCTGCAGAACACGATGTAGAAATACATGCAGGGTTTCTGTTTCATCAGCATGGGCTAGAATATGAGGGGGTTTGGAGAGCAGAAAGAAAGGCTGGAACTGAATGAAGAAAGCAGTTCTAAATGAGCATTAAGGTAATGGAGTTCACTGGGACATTGCAGCCAGGAATGAATCTACAGCATCTAGAGACCTGGGCCACTGGGTCTGACTACATCGGCACCTTTGCGGTCTTCCAGAATTATGCACAGAACCATTTTACGCACAAGTCTTCAGCTTTCTAATGAGGTTCTGTTAAGTAAATGTATTAAATTTTATTCAAACAAAACACAACACGGCTTTTCTGAGATGGATACAGAATGCTAAGTATGAGAAGCAAGCTGTAAATACCTCTAAGATAACTGTGACACTGGGGTACTGCTCTCTGTCTGCATAAATGTCACAGTGAGGTCCACAAATGCCTAATTGTTAAAAAAAACATGCTGTCATTAATCCTCTATGAAAACACAGAAAAAGATGTTTCAAGTTAGCATCCCTCAGATCTCCAAATGAATGTCTGTGAATAATTTTATCTGTCTAGGCCATCTGGTCTTCTATGCAGAGCCTGGGCTTCTCTTCAGATTTCTGGCTGTGGTTCCACATTTACAAACATGCAATGAACTAAAGATCCAGTCGTAGATGATGTGAAACGCATTGCTGGGGTTAGTCAGGTAAAAGACCAGGAAAGTGATCTGGGGACAAAATGTCTGGTGCAGATGACCATGCCATGAGTACCTCCCTGTCTCCTGAAGAAGGGCGCTGTACATTATCTCACTGGATTACTCCTGGGGGCAGGACTGTTGTGAAGGAAAACTCTGGCCTACCCATAAGACACGAAAGAGAGGGACTGGATTTCCACCAGACAGCAGATTGTGAGCACTGTGTTTTGTGAACAACAGAGCTTTTGTTGTCAGCATCAGATAAAGCAATAGGGAAGGAAAGTTCACGAGAAAACACTCAGAATTCCCTTATTCTAAGAAATAAAACTTCTTATGCGATATTATGATGACAGTCAAATCATATCATCTGAAATTGGTAGCCATGTGAACGATGAAACAGCACAGACATAATACTCTTCATGTTTGGTGAAAATAACACAGAAATCATCACAGAAACAAACGTTCAGGTTAGTATTTTGCTTAGCTACAGCTGAGCAGGGGAACACAATGGAAAATGGTAAGACAAAATGAAGACCTGGGGGAAACCACAGTGTGTCACAGCATGATTAGACAAATCATTTTGTCAGAATACAGAATGAATGAGATGCAGTAAAAAGACACCAGCAACTTTCTAGACCTCTTGAGAATCTACCATGAAGAATACAGGGAGAGTGAGCAGTGACACAGACAAAGATATGAGATGATGCAAACTCTGGAACTAGATATTTTGTTCCCAGAACTTAGAAATACATTTCCTCCATCTATTATGTGTTAGGATTTTTTCCTTTCAGGGTTCGTTTACCCATGCGGCTATTTATTATTTACTTATTTTTGGTGAAAAGGAGAGCTACAATATTCAATGAAACTTTAGTCATGCCAATAATAGATGGAAGCCTTTTTAACCCTAGTGAAAAGGTATCTCTGTATATAACCTCTAATATGGGCATCAGCGCTGCAGGGAACTGAAAGTCAGTCTAAAATCTGTCACAGGACTGTTAGCAGGGAGGAAAGTGAGAAGCTACTGTGACAAGCTATTGGGAGCCATTTATGAGTACGTAAATTATGGAGCTGTACTGAATATTACGCCTCTAACTTCACATGAGGTTGTGATAGAAACATTTACTATTCCCCAGTTCTCCCGGCACACCGAGCAAAACTCGAGGAGGGTTCTTCGCTCAGCCACCCTATTTCAGTTGCCCAAAGCACCTCACCAAGAGCCAAGACCTGTCCAAGAGCACATTATTTCTAGGCTAAACCATATTGTTTTCTCTGAAATAATACAAAGCAGCTGCCACCACATTTTGCCCACTTATTGGGAGAAGTGCAAACTACCATAAGTGGGAGATAAGCAGTATTTTAGAAGGTGTTTCCAAAACAGGTAAAGAGCTAGACATGTTACCCTAGATCAGACAGAATGTCTCATTACTGGCGTGGATCAAAAGCAGCTCTTGTGGCTATGAGCTCCAGGTATATCCTGCAGCATGCACATAAAAATGTGTATCATCAAACTTCGTAGGACTGGAGAGATATAACTGTGTCCTTTCCGATATAGGGGGATTTAAAATACTTTTTAAGCTTTGAAAATGTGTGGTATCTTCTGTTTTGTGTATTCAGCAAGCACATACGTTAACTGAAGGAAAAAGTCTTATTCAATGGAAGCTTGCAGGAAAGGTGTTAAATCTCAGTTTCTCCATAAATGAGAAATATTTTCCAGTCATTATGTCTCTTTCTTAACTTGGCACACATACAACTACTCCGTGCTTTGAAGTGCACATTTTGGACTCTGAATGCTGTTTGTACAAAGAGCAAGGCATGACATAAGCCATTAAAAAGGGCAGAACTGTAACTTTTAGGCTGGGGGGGGGGGGAAGAGCAGTGTGTTTCTCAATTCTGCCAATACAAGCAAAACATCTCATCTTTGCATTTTGTTGCAAATATCTCAAACTCACCACTCGCTTAAAGAAGAGAAAATGTAAAAGAATTTCGAGGGATTTTTTTTGCTGGCCTTGTTTCTTAATATAGCCATGTCTGGATAGGTCTGGCGGAATTACTATACAGAAGAACATGTCGGGGGCAGATTCCACATAAGTTATAAGCCCCACAGCACCAAAAGCCATTCAGCTCAAGAAATCTGCAAATCTAAACCAATTGTGCTTGTGTGGTTTTCATGACTGATATCAAACTTCGAACTTTGAAAAGACTATGAATTAATTATCTGTGACACTGGGACTCTCAAAACTGATTCATCCACCTATGTTAACCGATGCCTCACAACACATTTGGGAACAGGAAAATGATCTTTATTTCTCACATGTTAGAGGGAGGATGCTCTTTTGGAATCATATCATCAAACAAATCTGAGAAACAGAAGTTTTAGCACTGACTTTGATGCGAACAAAGTTGGAGAAAAGATTGAGAACTTCAGAAGGCTCCATTCCTCATGAACAAATGACGACAAGCAAGTTAGTTCAGTGTCCTCAGAGCAGTTGGCCTATAAAGCCATTCTGGGAAGATCGCACCACGAGTTTCAAAAAGCTTGGTCCAAACCCTGTCTTATCTGGCTGCACGCACTTCTGAGTGCAGTACTCTAGGGTTACACATGAACAGCTGACATCAGTCAGTGCAGACAGCATAAAACCATTATAATGTCTAGATATCTACAAGCCAATCATGAAACCTATTGGGCTAATTATAAACTCTTGGTCTCAGCCAGTTATTTCCATAACAGGTTCAAGAAGTATTTCCAAGCACTTACTGGATTCCTTATCTTTCCCTTGGGTTCTGCAATCTTGCCCTATTTACCTTATGTACAAACCTCTTCCTTCATAGCATTTATTTTTATTTCCTTCTGCAGGCCAAGGGACTTAATTTCTCTTTCCTAAAAGAAGAAAACCAAAAATGCCCAAAGGCCAAATAACATTCTGTATACAAGTAGCCTGTATAGATACATGCAGTTGGAGAAATATTGTGCTAAGTGCCAAACTGCTAGTTATTTCTGAGTTAAATACTAACTGCTACAGAAAATCATATTAGGTACCATTCTGCTGTTCTATATGCTGAGGATACCTTTAAAAGCCTACCTCTCCTATGCTGAAATCTCTCAATGAGGGGATCAAACAAAGCATATACTTTTTGCAGCTGTATTTATCACTTAAGAAAACTGCAGCTGAACTCTTTGAATCGACAGTATTACAACAGATAAGTATCAGGGCCTATTGCAATCATTGCTGAGATAACATGGCAATGCCATTTCTGAAGAGAGAGGCCTGTGTCCAGTTTGCTCACAGTGTGGACAGAATGATCTTGGGCTTGCAGCTGCCTAAGTGGTCCTGTGCCCTGAAATCAAAATGCATCTTCACAAATACAGCCTTCTAAATCAAAAGTTTATGCATGCTGTCTGCTAAGCTGAATACAGGACAGACTGCATTTCTTCTGGAAAACGGGGAAGCCGCTGCATAATGTCTCATGAACAGGATTGCCGAGGGAGATGGACAAGCCATAGGAATTAAGCTGCTCTCTTCCTAACACCAGCAGAGAAACACTAGATGATCTTTAAGGTCCCTTCCAATGCTAACCATTCTATAATTCTAAGATAATGCAAGGATCACTGTTAGCACAATGCTCTGCTCCTGGAAGTGATGATACAAAAAAACCCAATTCAGAGACCATGCTAGTCCCAGCAACATCCCTTTTCTCCCACTGCAACCATAATAGAGGTGATGGCACAACCATTTAGCTGCTCTTGATCTCCTGCCTGCCCTAAGCCAAAGAGAAGGTGGATCTGTTTACAAGAATAGATAGGCATGTACTATTTCCATTTTAGACAAGGATCTCCTAGAGGAGCCGGTGAGATTGATTAGATGAAGAAAAACATCACAGGACCAAACCCATGTGGCAGTACTTCTTTTGACACAATGAAATCCCACAAGGGATCAAATAATGCCCAGGGCTTGCAGCCCATGCTTCACTGAACCACATCTGAAACTCTCAAAGTGAAAACAACTCCCAAAACCAGACAGATCTGGAGGCAGAGAGAAAAATGAGGAGACTGCATAATGCATTCAGGATTTTCGATAAAGAAACAGGATCAGCAATTTGTCTGTACACATACTCGGTAAGGTGAAGTACCTGATCACACTGCTGGCCTTGCCACAGACAAGCAGGAACACTCTGTCAGGGCAGAAAAGGGAAACTTCTTTCACTGAGCCCTTTTTTAAGGCTTGTAGTAGATACAGAGCAGCAACAGGTCTCGTAGCGTACAGCTTCCAAGCACAATGCAGCTTGATGTACAGAAAGATCACAATTTCCATTCTTAAAATGGAACCAAGGAGAGGAAGCCTGCATAAGGCAGAACACTTCTCCCTGTCCTTTTCACATTCACACAGAAGTGACTTGACAAACATCAAGTCACAGCTGATGCAAGCAGGACATTCTAATAGTAGCACCTCATTATAACTCCTTTTTCAGAGCTTGCTCTTGTATTTACGCTTGCTTGCTGTCTTCTGTCTCCCAACCTACTTCCCACTTCTTCCTAGCAGAAGCATGATATTTATATAGTCTAAAATGGCAGCTTTTCCATTTCCATATTTCTATTGCTCTAAAGGAATTGTTCAATTCTGCATAAAAATGCTCTTACCATTCCAGGTGATTTTCAACAAAGGCAGACATGGGGCTGATCTGTACAGTGTAAGTGTCGTTGGCGGAATACTCAAACAGCCCGTAATAGGGATTGAAGAGCTCCTGAGACAGAAGGAAGAAGAATTCTCGGGAGGGGCCGCTGTAGTCCAACCTGGAAAGGAAAAGGTGAAAAAGCTAAAATGAGGCTCATTCCCATTCGAGTGAATTCCCCTGGTTTTGCCAACACTGACTGCTGTCCAACACCTACACCTGCACAGTCACTGCATTTCCAACATGGTGTATCTCTACTGTCAAAACTTGATTCTGAGCCCTGAACAGGTCATGATGCTGAAACTTACCCAGCATCTAGATTGATGTGGGAGGAATCATAACACAGGCACATCCCATAGGTAGCATCTTTTCCTTTGCTCCAAAGGCTTGGTAAATTGAGGTACGAGGCTCAGCCTCGCCTTGGCTGGCTGGCTAGCAGAAGGCTTGCTTTGTAGTGAGTGGGTTTGAATGGCCTACGAACACCTGCATTCACAGACCACAGCCCAGACTGAAGCAGAAATTGCTCTTACTCTCTTACACTGGGATGTAACCACAGATACAATCTAGACCCAAGAATGCTTTCTTAGCTATAGGTATAACCTAAAGGTCAGTGCTGCACAAGACCAAATCCCAACAGAACTCTCTAAAGGGGGAGTGGTGATTCCTCAGTTGTTCCATCCAAACTCTTCTACTTTTTTGACACTTTCAAATACATGTGGTACACCTTAAGCTGTGCTTTGCTGTTGCATGACTTTGTTCTGTAGAGTCATCTTTTCTCCTTGCTTTTTTAAAATCAAGCTGTTTCCAATTATGTCAACTTGAAAAAGAACCCCAGAAAACCCAACACCAAAACAGCTTCGTGAATACATTAAACCCAACTGTGATGGATTAATTAAAACCAAATCATCCTCTAATAATGGTAGGTAGGTTTTTCATTCTAAAATAAACATACATGTAGCAACATGAACAAATTATTTGTAGCCATATATCACATGTGCCAAAAGATTTTCTGAGGTGGGCACTATTCCTTCTACTTAACAAATGTAAATGAGGCGGAAAACTCTGCAGCTGGATCAGACATCCTGTATTACATTTGAAGTTATGGAAGCATAAGCACAAGGGGTTGAATGATTGACTTGTGAAAACACAAAGACGATAAAGGGCAAGCTGGCCCATCCTCCTGTTACACCTCTGGAGCTTCAGTACTTTTCTCTTCGAGAAAACCAAAATCCTACCCATGGGATTGTTTAAAAAAAGAAACCTTATACGCAAAGCTACTGAAGTATGATTTCATGCCTTTGTTATATGGAACCCTGGAAATATGCTCAATGGGCTTTCCATTTTAAAAGCATGTGGATTAAGCCCCAATTGCAATGTAGCTCTTGAGATAAGACAGGGTGGCTTTGAAAGGTTCTGTTTAGATTGGAAACAGAAGTTCAGGGGCTGGCTTTAATCATCCAGGAGTGGCTCATGGATTTGTTAGGCTGGCAGAAAGTTTCCTGAGAGAAGGCCTTCTCAAGAGACTTCTATTACTTTCGGCTTCCAAAATGGGTGAATTCAACTGTAAGGACTAAACAGCATTCACGTCTCTTGCTTCAGCCAGAAACAAGGAGTCCACATATGGATAACAAATGATTATTAGATAGCATGCAGAGCAAAAAGTTTTGAAGGAAAACCAGATCCGTTTGGAAGAGTAAAAGTAACAAAGGGGATAAAGGTCTGCTCTCTAATTACAGTCCTGAGACTGACTCAGTGTGTAAACATGGGCCTGTAGTTCAGTTTTACCTTCCAGGCAGTTAAAATACCTATGCCAACAAGATGACATTAGATGTAACCACTTAATTGAGACATATAGATGGAAGGTGCTACAAGAAAATGAAGCATTATTGCTATTGTTATTGTTAACAAATGTTTGAGCTTAAGATGAATCACTTGGAGGTAAAACAAAACCAAATAAACATTACATAACAAGAGAGGCTCAGCATTAGTCAACTGTATGTCTTGCAACATGAATAGCTAGTTCAAAACTGATAACATTTTGTAGTTCCCTACCCTTCCTCGCCAACAAACGTGACGTAGAGTTTGTTCCGCTGGAGCTCCTTGCGGGAATATGCCATTACCTGGTTGAAGGTGCCCTCCAGCAAGTGGTCACGCCGTATAATTAACCTGTAAAGGGAGGCAGAAATAGAAATCTAATGACTGAGTCTTGTGTGAGCCTGTAAGGCTGAAGGTAAGCAAGAGCTGGTAAAGACAGACATTCATTGTCAGAGAACTTAATAAAGTTGCACACATTACTTGGCCATTACAGGTTTTCAGTGAGCTGTTTCATTAGGCTTTTCTATGTGCCTCAAAGGTGAGTTTCTTCACAGTGCTGTGATTAGGTTCCAAGAGTTGCCCTTCTGCTAAGACTCTCTGTAAAACCCTCTATGTACAAATTGTATGGTAGAGGAGATGTGAGTTTTCTGTGTATATGAGGCTTCTTGGGATTGGACCCAAACTCTTTGTGGATTTAATCCAGTGAAGGTCCATGGAATTACTGCTTCCGTATCAGGATAAGCAAAGGGAGTATCAGCCTCTGTTTACAACACACCTCTCACTCCCCTGCCAACCTCTAGAACAACTTCATGAATAGTACATTTAAACATCTGTGCAAGAAATCCTTCTTGTTCATATGACCATGGACACTTTAAGACAGACCTTCCAAACTGTATTTTATGTCTGCCTCAGACCCACTTAGCAGGACACCAAAAGGGATAAGCAGTGGCTTGGACTCCCCAGCTCTGTAAGACTATTTTGATGATGACGTTTGCCTGGAACAAGTTGCCTGGTTTCATACAGGTTTTTTTTCCCCACAACAGATGTGATTTGGTAGGGAGCCAACCTGATGCATAAATTCACCAGATGCCCAGGAAATACCTTTGAAACATACAGACCTTTGGCCAAGTTGGGTAACTAGGCTGAGCACAAGTAGGTACAGACTCAAAAGTCAAAAAACAAGATGTCTGGAAAGCAAACTCCACTACCAAGTGACAAAGATCCCAAAATGCACAAACAGAGGCAAAAATCTCTGTAGTTCAAATCCAGGAGGGCTACCAGCACAAAGAACTACTGACAGTTAAACCTGCACGTACAGGCTAACTTCTGTAGGGCCATACTCTGGTTCTGAGTCATACTGATATGTAAATCCAAAGGATTTGGAGTCACTCCATCATTACAAATGACATAACTGTCAATCCCTGGTGGGTGTTTGCCTGAATGGATGATTTTCCTACTAGCAAATAACACGCAGGAATACCAACATCCCTGTTAAACAGGTACGGAATGGGAGTGTAAAAGAACACGAATCTGTAAGAAATAAAACTTCCACACAAAAGCCACTTGAAGGTCACTCTTTTGCAGGATATACTAAGATTTTACCTTGCCCTGATGATGGTTCATGTACAAAACTCATTCTCTGGTGTGTTTCCCACTTTCTATCAGTGTCTTCATTCATGGATAATGATAAAAGACAAAGCTACACCGTGTCAGACTATTTGAGTGACTTGCCATAATACTCACTTAATTTTACCTGGACCTTGCCCATACCCTTTGGCTTCAAGTTTTCGGTAGAAATTGCGCAGCTTGGCTTCGAAGTCCCTCCTATATGGAGAAGGTGCTCTTGCACTTGCTCGCTGCAGACCTGGGAGGAAAATGATGCAGTGATTGCAATAATTTCCAGGCGCTGCATCTTTTCCACTAGAAGAACTGTTACCTCGGCTTGTGTGTGCCTTTGTGCTGCCAGCCTTTAACTGTGCTTGATCTGGACGGGAATTCAAGGATCAGAACAGCGAGAGGAAGACTGGCACGCATGACTCTCACTCACATGCATTGGTATTAAGCTTTTCTTTACCTATTGCACTTTTAAGAGATCTCTCTCCTCTACACTGTATGGGAGATCTCCTTCCTTGGCAGGATTAAACCTCTGGAGCTCAAAGCAACACTTCTCACTGGAGCCTAGCACCCTAGCCAAGCTGGGAATCAGGTTTCATTGTGTTAATCTGACTGTATATGAAACACTTCCAGCTATCAACCAAACCCTCTTTGTGGCATCAAGAAGGATTTCTGTCAGCAAGAAATGCTACATTTCCCTATTATGATTCACACATACAGCAGATTTCCAGCAATTTGGGACCTGCTTCATTTTGAAGTCTGTATTCTCAAAGGAGCTGATTAGTCCTTTTGTATAAGCAAGTGTGATGCCATAAAGAGTCAAAGAATGGATCCATGAAGTCCCATTTCCCTATCTCATTACAGGAGACAATAAAAACAAGCCCTTTAATGAGAAATCTGGCAGAAGATTCTCAATAGGAAGGCCACAAAAACCCCACCCATCACATTTACTGGGAGCACAAAGTACTGCAGCTGCCAGGAGGGAAGGCCAGTACTAATTGTCTCTGCTGGTAAAACAGAAAGGCATATTCACACACAGTGCAAAGAGAATCCCTTGTGACACTTCTCTTAAGACTTCTTTTCCCTCAGGACATAAAAGAATGGGGGTTCTCATGGGCTATGTAGGCAGTGGCAGAAATAAGCAAGAAGTGTGTTGCCAGAAACGAATATCTGCCCTTCTCGTGTTTTCACAAGAACACGTAAAAGACCAGCGTGGTGGTTTCAATATTCTCTAGGTCATGTTCTCACTAAATACTTACATTTTTGTCTTGCAGGAGACTGTTTATAACCTGCCCCAATGTAGATGAGGGGAACTGTATTAACAACGGTGTTGAAACTCAATAATGAAAACAGAACGTTCTGACAAAACACTGTCCTCCTGCAGAAAAGGGTCCAGCACTTAACCTTCACATCGAAAAACCTTCTAATTTTCCACAGTCACCTCTGAAAGCTGAATGTCTCTTGTCCATTAATTTTGTTTTAAACCAGGTAATTTAAATGAATGTTTAAAAAGCTCAGCCAAAACAGGATTTCTTCGTATCACATTTCTGTCGATTCCCTCCAAATGGCCACTGGACACAGCCATGCAGTGAGACTGCGGTGGGGGTTGTATATCTTGGCAGAAGGGAGACATTAGCTCCTCAAATTTCTATAGCATAAACAATAACTACAGAGACATACCGCAGCTGGAAATAACCTTCTCAGACAGCATGTCTTTCTGGAAAATACGCTTCCCGTCAAGCCTAAGTTAATGGGCTCAACACAGGAGGTCACACTAGATGATCAAGATGACCACCTCTAGGTTTAAAATAGATGTGTCTTGGGAAGAAGAGAAGTCTTTGGAACAGTAAAGGGAGGAGACTGAACTTCACCGGGGTACTGGAAGTACTGTAATACACCTTTGATTTGGAAGCTGCTCTTTGCTCTTGTCACAGAATATGAATGTGCTTCCCTATCAGTGAGTTCTGTTTGGAGTGTACCATTCTTTTATCCTAATCTTTTCCAACTACACAAAAAGCAGGAAAATACCTTCTTTCATATGGACAATCTCTGAGCTCTGTGTTTCAGCTACTGTTAACATATTAACAATACATAACAGCAATGGTGACTGATTCAGCAACACAGCAGCTGGGCTCAGATTTGGAGTGGGCACTGGAATTTGCAGGCTGACAGCTGCCCCTGTGTATTTATCAGGAGAAATACCATAAATGCAAGATCTTGTCTTTTCTTTCCCATCCCCTTACCTGGAGAATTCTGGGGTGAGGAACACGGTGAGCAGCGAGGCGAGAAACTGTAACCAGGGTGGAAGGCAGCCTGCAGTGGTACGTAGGACATAATGTCCTCTTCAAAAAGGCTGCATGGAAAAAGGACAGGGAGTTGATTCACATTCATCCCATGAAGTCTGGGTGCATCTCTGACCTCATGGGTTCATAAAATCCACAGGTTTCCCAGGTGGAAAACCTGGGTTGTGGTCACCAGTAACAAAGAGCAAAATTAATTTTATTATATGTTTCATGCTAACACAGTGGCTTAATCTACATCTGAGGCTTTACAGTAAACGGGGACAACTTCAACATGTTAGCAGTGAGAAGCAAAGATATGCATATGTGTCTCCCAGGTTGTTTTTCTTGGGTCATACATTTTCATATAGCTCAGCTCTTTGATCACCTGGATTAAGCTGATGGGCATCAGTTGTAAACTTCTTTCATTAGGCAGTGCTACAGAGCATATCAAAACCACCTGGGTAATGCAACATTTTCCATGTAAGATCAAGACAAGAAAATAAGTCCTTATCTGTGCTGAACAAAAGTAGCTAGGACTTAAAGATCAAGCTCCCTGGTTCCAAGAAAAATTGAAGCCTTATCTATGTTACCCAAACAGTGCTCACTGCACTGTGCATCAAGGTTTCATTAGTGTGCCATGGCCCTGTGTGTGCAGGCAACACTGCTGTAGTAAAACTAGTGATTTCACAAGCAATTACATTATTTACTTGTACTAAGACAAGGTTTTTTCCTCTTTTTTAAAGAACAAACAAACAAGCAAGAGTTTTTCCATAAAAAGGAAGCACTTTGATCTAATTCTTTTTTATCTACTACTTGATGGTAACAGCTATATTGATAGAGCTGGCTGGGGATGGAGTCTACTGCACTGACAGAGGCTGCCTTCCAGGAGTAAGAGTTGACAGATTGGGTGGATTATTTTGGGTGACTGTCAGTAACAATAAATCCTGTTCTAGTTACAAATGACCTGGAAGATTTAACAAAGTCTTATCACTTATGAGAAAGAGCCAACCAGCTTCTCTGGTACCATAAGTAATGACATTATGCTTTTGATCAAATTGCTTACCTCAGCAGAATTACTAAATCTGCATCACAGGACAACTTTTCAAGCCCATGTGTACCCTCTGTCCGAATATAATGGATCTTCTCCCTGAAATAAAAATAATAGTACTGAGAAGAAAGAAAAGACAAAGAAGAGATCATGCCAGTATCAAGGCATGAACTAAGCATAGACTTATTCCTTGGTATTTTGCCAGTTCCTGTTTCTCTCCTTACAAAAATGGCAAACATCTTCACTGCCTGATTCATTTTCTAATCCCAAGAACAAACTGGCAAAAAAATAATCTATTTCTATCACTCAGATTTTATACCATAGTTTAGAAAACAGAACGAGTCTTAGTCCTCCAAGCTCAGGTGTAGTGCTATAGCAAGGTCACTGACAGGGTTTTTTTTGTTTAAGGCTACAACTAGTACACCACCTTTGATCAACAGAATTTGACATAATACCACTTCCTTTACCTCTGCCAGGCCTATCTGGAAAATAACACTAACGTATACTTGATAGTAATTGATCAGACAGAAGTTATACAGTACCTGTGTAAAATCATACATTTTGTTGTTTAAATGACTGCTAAGAAGGAGTGGGAAACACAGGATAGGATCCTATCAGCAGATCAGGACCCTGGAAGATATAGATCTACACTCCATTCTGTCAGTGTGTTTCTTAAGCACTGCTATGTCCAAGAGTATTTATTCTAGTATTGAGTCAAAGGATTCTATCTCGTCAAGGATGTGCATTAGCACTTTGTTGAGTGGGACTGCAATGTGTTGCAGAATCAAGCTCTGTATAAGACAGACATTTGCCTCCTAGGCATTCGCTTAATAGCTGCTGTATAAGTATTAGGTAGTGGCTTGGGATTGCTCCTGACCTAAGGCATAATCAAAGCAACGACCTGGAGGCGAAGGGCTCAATATCCTGTTACAAATCTCATTACGCACTGGCTAAGCTGTCTAGTCCCTATCACTAGTCAATTTTGTTCTCTGCTCAAAAGGAGATAAAAGCATCATCTGTTCTCTGAGAAATGAGAATTCAAATTACAGCTGAGGAAAAAAAAGTAGCGTGGAATAATTTGATGGTGAAGATAAAAAATTCTCAGTTACGGAAACATACATCTTGAATACTGGGAGCATTTTTCATTCTGTCTCCCTCATATTATTTGAATGTATTAATACCTCCAGGAAGGAAGTCTAATCCTGACACCCAAAGAACTCTTTGTCTGGCCCTCACAGATAAACAATGCGCCAGTAAGGCTATCAGCAGAAACTGCACTGCAGGAACTCAAAGGTCCTTCCTTTGCTCTCCCTTCCCTCCTTCACCAGTCCTGCAGCCACACTTTCTACTGCAACAACACAAACTAAAATTCTTGGTCAAACTGGCATTGCTGAGACCAACTAATGCCAGCTTTGGTTCTTGGCCAAAACAATTAATTTAACCTTTGGAATTAGAAGGAGTTTAAATTGTACTGACTTTTGGTTCTGTTATTACTTTTCTTTAAAACCTAAGGAAAGGAATAGGCATAAGAAAAAGAAAGACACAATTTGATTACTTTGGAAAGGACCTCCATTAGGTCATAAGTGAGAAAGATTAAAGGCAGGATTAGAGCTATCTCATAATGTTCCTATTTCTTTATGAAATCTAGTGTGACAACGTCCATGGCCTGAGTGTAAATCCAACCATGAGGTAAAATCCTGGTTCTGATGAAGTTACTGGAGTTTTGCTGCTGATTTCCATTAAAACACAATTTCAGCCTGTCCTCTGAAAAGTGAAGTGATAATTGGAGGTGAAGACAGAATTGCTGCTATTCTGTAACACTTAGAATGGAAATAAGACACGTCACTGTTTGCCCATAGTTATTTTGATTCTTCTTACTTCTTGGGTGTCTGTGGAAAATAATTGTATTAATTACACAGATCCGATTCTGGTGGTTTACACCTACTTGTTAGTGGTGACAGCTCCACATGAGGCCCAGCTTCATCTGCACCACACTTACTACAGTTTGGTTTTCCCCACTACCAGAAGTCCTTCCTGGAATTTGGTTTCAACAGTCTGGAAAAAAGCAGTACCTGAGTGCATGGTTTCTGGCCAAGCTGGGCTGACGCTCCTGTAGCATCTCAAAAATGTTGGGTTGCCGTAGAAATGCAACAATCTTGTCATTGTAAGCTGGAAAACGGGGAAAAATACAGAGGCTTTATTTACTGCAGAGTAACTAGTTAATAGAGCCGGGCCCCATAGAGGGCCTGGTCACGTCACCGTGACTGTGCAGAGGCACATTGACTGCACTTCTGGTGGGGTACAGGGCAACATGAAGCAATGCATGTGGTTGATGAGATGTTCTAAAAAGCATCTTTGTGAGCACTGCTTTGAAAAGAAAAAAGAAACCTGGCTTACCCAGAGGTAACGTCTCGTGATGGTGCTGGTTTCGAATAGCTGTAACAAGACTATTGCCTGGTCTGGCCAACAGAGTAACTCCTCTGTTTCGAGAGACTTCAGAGGCCTACAGCATCAGAGGAAAGGGAAAGAATGATCAGAACTAACTGTTGGTAGCACATCTGTCAACAAAAATGTTTTTCACCTTTATGTCTGTGACCTTCAGAATGGTCTGTGATGCTGAGTGACTGAAGGACAGAAAGACTGTACAAAACCTACAGCTTTATACTTCAACTCAAAAAAGGCAGGTAACTCTGTGCTTCCAAATGGAGGGACACCATTATCTGCAGCTATCACATCTTTTTGATGCTGCAGTGAAGGCACCAGAATACAGAATCAAATGCCAGTTCACAAAGGTATTGCAGTGATGGAGCCCTCTGGTGCAACAAAACTAAAATCTCTGTAATACCATAGAGTCTCTTGTTCAAGCACAACTGCATTTACTTCAATGTTTTTACAACAATGTTAATTTGAAAAAAAGAAAAAAACCCACAACACTGCAACATGTTGAAGGGGAATTTAATATCGGAAATAACATATGGAAGGTATATCTATGCAGATCACAGGCCAGAAAAGAGCTATATTGTTGCAAAAAGGGGTTGCCTAACTTGCATAACCAGAAAGAGAAGCTGAATTGTATACACACTGAAAAAGGAACATAATCTGAAGAGCTGATAAAAAGAGTAGTAAGAAGGAAATTTCTCTCTACTGCTTAAGTAAGACACTTATAGAATGCCACTAAACACAGCATCCATTGAACGGAATCATGTCAGGAAGACAGATACATTAAAAGGTGGGACAACACTTAGGTATAAGGATATAAAAAGCCATACAGTGAGGTCTGTCAATCTGTCTTCAGTAAATCATTACTTGCTGGGTAACTCTGGGGGGGGTTTTGTGCAAGCTGAGAGGAACCCACCTCTCTTTCATATGTGTTCCTCCAAGATATGGCCACAGGGAAGGCAACAGAGGAGCAGTGCTACAAAACCAATGTGAGGATACCCTGTATCAGGACAACATGTGTTAGGAATTCCAACTGCCGTTCTATCGGGCCAATAGCTGCTCCTTTCTCACTGCACCAATTGTAGTACTTGGCAACTGCTTCAGGAAGAAATTGCCCCTACTCCAATGTTTTAAATGCTTAGCTCTGCATCCAAGCAAATGGTGCCAAGCCATTCTCAGTAGTACGGCCAAATGCCAGGTCTTCCAACTGGATATAAATGAAAGCCGAGAAGACTGGCAAGTTGTCTTTGGAGCACATAAAGCATAAAGTGTTTATATGTAACAAGATACCAGTCAATGCATTTGATACATGTCAATCCACAGGTTAAAAACTTAAAAATCTTAATGAGTCTAATTAAACATACAGTAACTGAAAACACAAAACTGCTGAGAAAGGGCATGGCGAATGTTTCACTCCATCATTCAGTTATGATTTCACTTGCACTTGTTTTATATTGGCATGCTTCTGCTGACTGCAGTACAGTTATCCCAGTGTCAGAGAGAACAGTCAGACCACAGTATTTAATGGACTGATGTGCTAACCTTGGACCAACCCTTTTCACCTTTAAACACAGGAAGAACTTTCAAGCAGGGCATACACAATTCACTAAGCCCCTCCGTGCTGTGCTGTATCTTCTTCCTTTGTCTCCTTCACACACCCTCATAGGCCAACTGACACTGCAAGTCTAGCTCAGTTTTAAGCAGCTTTTGCCCTCTGGCCCAGGCATCCTTCTGAAAGGAAAAGTGGCTAGAGGCCATGAAAAGGAGCCTTCACTCCCCGCTTTCTTTCTTCCCAATTCTGGTTTAATAGCTAAAGTGATCTAGACTGTAGGAATCCAGTTCTGTATGCAGCTTACTATAATAAATTGCACCCTCTGTGGAGCTGTCCTCTTCATCACCAGCATTAGGCATCACTAATGCTGTATTTGCATCAGGCTCTTTACACAGTTACACCTCTAAACAATTTTTCTCTGGCAACAACAGGAAAATTCCCAGCTGTCCAATTAACTTCCATTTTTCTAACACTCCTCTTTCCAGTCTTTAGCGAATACAGTACAATTAATTCATTGCTGCAATTCACTGTTTAATCACAAGCACCTTGTCTACTTTTTAATCTTATCATTTCATTGAGATAAGCACGTTATTGTCTAATTAAAAAAAGAAGAGTGACCCCTCTAACGATTTAGTGACCTGGTTCATCTAGAGCAGGGTAATCTGACAGGTTTATGGCAGGCTTAACAGCTTTGCAATTGATACTGGGATGTTGCAACCAGAGTGGAAAGTCCAAACTATCACAGGAGCCTTCCAATGATATAATAACCTTTCCTGGGTTTTCTGTCACTGCTGGATTTGAGAAGCTCCTGCCTGTTTGAATTCCGCTACTTGCTTTTGTGGTTTGGGTTAGTAAGGAGATTTATATACTGCTATATTCCAGTACCTCCTCTGCTTTTCTTGCTAACCCGAAACTCTTGCATTTCCATTATGGATGCCTGCTTCTTTCTTCTTTTTGTCTTTAAAATCCCTACCCTGTAATCATACACGTTCATTTCCATTGTGGATGGAAAGTCTCTCAGAGAGAATGGAAAGCACTTCTGACCTGTTCTGTTTATAGCAGCGGCAGAAGGAAACAAAGCACTTGGTGACCTATGTTCTCCTATTTACTGGTGGCCAGTACAGGTCCCTGAACTTTGCTTTTCAAGAATCAGGTAACCAAGAGAAGCATCAATCACCTTTTCCCTGTGAAAGATTGATATCTTAAAGAAGTGCTTACGAAAGAATCGGTCGCATTTTTGTCAAATACATGTATATAATACTATTTAATATCAAGAATCTACTCAGGTGGATAGCAAAAGTTTTTAGGGAGGTCTTTCATTTCGGAGAATACTTCAACATAAGGAAAAGCACAAATATTACAGATTTATGAAATGGATGCTTTGTTGGAGCGAAATGGAGTACTATTATATGCACATCCATTTAAAAAAACAGCTCACCATATGGTGATTAAGGGGAAAAAGGGCAGGTTTCATCTTCACTTGGCCTCTTTATAGTTGGGGTAAGCCTTGAATAAAAGTACTTGGAAGCAACAGCGAGCCTTCTATAGTAGTTATGCAATAGCTTTTTCTATTCTCTACTGGCAATGAATTTTAAATGTCATAAAGCAAAGGAAACTGCCATATTTGACACAGCATCTTTTTATGTTCCGGTTTCCTGAGTGAGTTTTAAAAGTATATTTGAAATAATAAAAATAAATTCTTTATTAGTATTGCAAGGTTTTCTGCTCAGCATCATGGATTATTAGGCAGGAATCAAGGCCACATCTTGATGAGTCAGAGGGATTCAGAAGATAGATGGAAGGGAGAGCTGGAGATGACCACTTTTACACCAGCACCACAGCCAATTTACTGCACTGTCCCGGACAGGGAGCTTTGAAACTTGTTGGTGACTAATATAAAACTGGCTTTTGCATGGTGTTTTGGCCTGAAAGTATGAGGAAATGGAGACCCAATGACCATGAAATCATCAGTTCCTATGGTTAGCTACTGCCACTGAATTTCAACCCTGCCTTATTTTGATTATTTTGGCTTTTTCTACCAAAACTCAGTTCTTGTAATGTCTGTCCTCTCCCAGATTACACAAATCTTTCTATCCATTTTCCAAGAATTCCAGACATCACATTTGCTTTTTTGTCCACTGCTGAGTACCAAGATCACAATCTCTTAGAACCATCACCATTTCTTTATGGTGATTTACCTAGGAGTCACTGCCGAGTGTATGAATCTGGGTATTTCCTTTTTCCTACTTTGGGCTCATCTGTTCTTTCCTCAACTGATCAGTCAGTGTCACAAAGTCCCTGGGAAGCCCACATGACACTGGCAACTAGCACTGGTACTTGGGCAGGATGTCAGGTGTGTGTGCCAAGGCAGGCAGTTTTATCTCTCATTACCTTGGCTCTCTTCTGTATCCTTTCTGGCACCCACAAGCTATCCTGACTGGAACTGCACTGTTCTGCTCTCCTTCAGGCTAAACTGATATCTGTACATAATGTTCAAAATTGGTGATTGTCTTTCCTGGTCCTTCTTGCTGTCCTGGTGATGGATTCCAGAGGCCACACCACCTGCTCAGCAAAGAAACCAGCTGGACGGCAGACAGCTGACACATGGCCAGGACAAAGCCCCAAGTGTGTCCCCACAAACATGATTTATAGGATAAAAGCACATCCAAATAGACTTGGAAGAAACATCATGGAACATGCGGCTCTTAATAAATGGGCTGAGTTGCAAAGGGCTGAATCTTCACCTTGAAAATGGTGGGCTTTTAGGCACCAATAAAAAGTCCTTGTAAAACAATGGGAGTCCTTCAAGTGGAGGAGTAGATACTTCCAGAGTGGAAGCTACTGACTATGGCAAGGGTGCAAAAGCACTGTGGGATAAGGGCCACCAAGATGGTGAGATGAAGGTGCCAGCACTGATGGCTCCCAAGAGAGAAATCTGTTTCATTAGCTGATCATGCCAAATCAGTGGCCTCAATTAACAGTTTACAATTTCCCCAGAGAATCATTACTCAGAAGTATTCAATGCTTTTCACTCCCTCCCCTGTACTTGATATTTTGGGTTTATTGCAAATTGTTCTCTGCCAGCCTTGACAGCACTTGCAAAACCAAGTGTATGTTTTGGCCTAGGTAACCTGAGTTGCTCAGTGGTGTTTCTGTCCCCGATAAGGTGAAATTGTAAGCAAGCCCCGGGCAAGCATGGGCCCAAATGTGAATCAGCATGCAGGTGACTTTCATACTCATGTCAATAGCTCAGTCACAACAGCAATACAAAACTGCAGACTGTCGGCAGATGGAAGTTGCAAAGTTGGTGAGAAGACATGGCTGAAACAGATCCATTGATACACTTCTGTCTTCAGAAAGTGTGTTGCTGTGTTCACCCAAGATGGGGAAAATCTACCCAAGCTACTCCTGCCTGCTTTGCCTTTGGTTCTGAAATACTGACCTCCTGATCCAAGCCCCATTTGGCAGTGGGAGCTGTTCAGGCTGGTCCTGATGCAGTAAATCTTAATGTTAATTTCACAAGCATTTCCCCGGATGCTTTTCTGGAAGAGGAAGATCCTTAATCTTTACTGCTGTTCAGCTTCAATCTTTACAGATGTTCAGCTGTATGGATTTGCCACATGAATAATCTGATTGCTGGCACTTTTTCCCCTTTAAATCCACAGTACAAACCCAGTATTTATGCTTCCATCAATCCTGTCCATGACCCTCAGTGATACAAATAACCCCCTTGAAACACAGGAAAGATGTTTAATGTGGTTGAAAGCTAGGGAAGCAAACATCAACACACATTACAACACTACTGCTAGGGATATCTTTTCAGAGCACAGTGTCACAGTGGGGAATGAAGAAACATCTGAAGCTGCTGAAGTAGCAGGCTATAAAAACAATGAATGACTTCACTAAAGCAAGACTAGGATGTCAAATACAGATTCTTCTTTTAAAATCTATTTTGTCAGTATTTCACTTCCATTATTTAGTTTTACTTGTTTCTTATTTTATTCTGAAAATAGTCACAATATGAACCTGCATTACCAGCAAGCTCTGAGATAAACCCTTTAGAAAGAAAAAAATCCCTTACTTCCATTGGGAAGATGAAAATCCACAAGACATTCTGTTTAAATGCATTTCAAAGATAAGGAGTGCTTTTAATTCTACAGACAATTGCTGTCAAAAGTAACTATTGAAACCAGCAGTTACCTCTCCAGCGCTGTAGCTACGAAGTCGCTGAAGATGCTGCCTGTGAGTCAGGTGATTGGGGAGACGGCCATTCTGCAGAGGGATCCTGGGATCTATGAAGGTGGTAGCACGGCTGTTGTGGTCAACGAAGAAAGACTGAAACACATGGGAACAATGGGTTTTTGTAAGATGACTGGCAACACTGTGATGATATTGTAGGATCATAAAGTGAAAACCACTGGCAACTGTGTGTCACAAATACCCTGTTTAGGTACAGCCCATGAAAGACATCAGCAAATGACAGGACTTCCTTAGTCAAAGCTAGAATAGCCCTTGGCAAATACCTGAAGCTATGTAGGTCAGAATCATGTGTACCGGCCATGCGGTAAACAAGAGAGAAGAGAATGGAACACTGCTTTAGCCTGTTTAGTGGCTCCAAAAGTCACTTAGCAAAGCTTCACTGGAGGCAGAGACCCTAAGCCAAATTTTGCAGTTATGACAGATCTAAACTCTGGCTTAAACTATTTTTAATAGTCCGATGCTGGACACATGAAAAATTCCACAGAAAGCTCCACTCTGCTTCAAAACATTTGTTCTTGAAGCTTTTCTCTGCTTTTAAGATACCTGTGCTTGCTGCTTGTGTTGTTTAAACCAAATCTCCACAAATTCTGAGTTCAAGAAGGAAGGAACCTTTGGTAATCATGTTTAACAGAGCACATCGGGCCACAAGTGATCCATTTTGTTGGCACTCTTACCTTGCCCTGTTGGTCAGTTTTTATTTCCCAGCCACGAGGAAGCTCCAGTCGGGTATCAGCAAACATGTTGATAAAATTTACCAGGTCTCTGTTGTGCTGATAGCGCTCAAAATTGCGAGCATCTCTACGGATCTTCAGAATCATATGCTTCAAGCATGTACTGTTAGTGAAGACTCGATAGGCACTCTAACAGATGGAAAACAGAAGTAAGGAAAACCAGTTCTGATGTCAAAACAACATATTTGGTTATTTCATGGGACATATGCCCAAAGAACTGAAACACAATCCTGTTAGAGTCAAGAATCATTTCCATCTCATTGTTTTGATTTGAATGACTACTTTACATGGATAACTAGAATTAAGAAATGCAATCTGGAAAGTGAAATATTCCACGTTATGCACAGTTCACTTGTGCATAAACTGCCTTTCCAATGCACTCCAGACAGTGAGCTAAAACCCCACACACTCCAGATGAATGTAGTTGTGCGTATTTCAGTGCTGTCACTGGTCAATTCATGTGCGACTGGATGAAGCCAGAAAGATGCAAAGATAGTTATGAATGTGTATTTATGCTATAATTCAAATCAAGATGCATGTGATAGGATTCATGAACTTTAGAGGACTACAGTGCAGATGTCTACATCTAAGCTTGACACTTTATTTATGATCACTTTATAGCCACAAAACAGAAACAGACATTTTCAATTGTCTATTTCTGGAAGATATGAATCGTTTCCTGTAAGTGAGCATTTGTTTCTCCAATGACCATAAAGCATGTCAGATAGAGATATTTTCATGAATCAGATGAATGCCACCCATCAGGCAGCTCGTAATATCTCACAATGGTCATTAAATACACCTCCTAGAAGCACATGCCCTGGCACAATTCCAAGTGAGCTAGTGTTGATCTGGTTGCAGAATAAGGACCAAACTGAACTCTATTTGTTGCCGCAGTGTATTCAATAAAGCACAAACCACACTTTTTCTCATCTACATGCTTGGGATCTTTTACTTCAGGGGAAAAGCTCCTCAAGACAGGGTAGGAAAGTTTACAAAAGCTTATCCCTAGAGAGAAAATGAGTGCATTGGTTCTGCTGGTCAGCCTGAAGGCTTTAATTACTCACTAGAATAATAAAGGATCACTGGAGGACTCGTGCCTCTAGTGAACTGAGCCCCAGTGTGCACACCTGTAATCTGCCCAGAGAATATGACCCGGCAGCTTTGAATTCTCAATTTCCCAGTACTTTTTAATACATCTTGGCCACTATAATGCACTAAACATTTGCAAATACTGTCTTTATTATGTAAGGATTTATCAGGGTGGTAGTGCTGAGAGGCGAATACTCCCTGTAGCGCAGGGTCCCTAATTACGGCAAGGGTTGGTAAATGTTATGAAATCACAGAGGTATAATCTCTGCCCTAAAGATATGACCTGGTTATAACCTGGGAAAGCTTCATGGTCACAAATGGGTAAGATCCCAGCCTACTCCACGGCAGAAGTTGTATTTTGATCTCGTGTGTGATCAATGACTGTATCTCTTTGCTGCACTAAGGGAAACAAAAAATGTAATGTAGCTTTATCCCTCCATGGAAATGAAATATCTCAAAAATCAGAGCCTTTTCCTTTCAGTTCTAACTGTGGGATAATATTTTCCAATCCCCACCTCATTGGTATAATTAATAGCTTGAAATTTTAATAGGGGCTTGTGGTTAAAATATTACAACCCTGTTAAGCCAAAAGTTATGTGGGCCATTATTCCTATACAACTGGAATCTGTATGATCATTTGACAGATGTTTCAATAGATCATTCTGGCTGTCATAGTAGAGACAACTTTATAAGCTCAAACTGAAGGCCGCTCTTAGGTTTTTTATTTCATTGAGAAATAAAACTAGGATTCAGTCTCTTGTGAGCTGTTCCTCACACCACTATGGAACCAGTTGCTCATTTGGCAAAAACTACCAAATGAAAATGATACTGCTACCAGCTATAAATCATCATATAGCAGCACATCAATGGAAGACATTATGTGCCCTCCATCACCTAGTTCAGGTAATATCAGATTAGTTAATATAGCCCTTCCTCTGTGGATTTCACGGGCAATAATCTCTGGCAGATGGAGATGGACAGCTGGCTTGAGCCCACAAAGCACTACAGCCAAAACTTGATGCCTGCAGTTAGCAAAAGACCTGTGCTGACCAACTCCTGAAGTGCTTTAATTTCTTTTGCTTTCAAAAATAAAGGTCATTCCTACCCAGAAACGGATGACTTTCCGAATATTCCCAACTCTTGTGTAGATGCCGAGCTGAGCTATGTTCAAGATCTGGAAAACTAGGACTGTATCTCCTTGTGATATTCCCCTATCTACTTCCTCCTGGTTGTCCTATCATTAAATTTTCCACTCTGCTCCAGGTTTGCAAGAAAAAATAAAGATTTATTGCATTAATGGCAAAAGTTATTTGAATTTTTAGAGTTCATTTTCATTCTTGTCTTTTCCAAAATAGCTATGCTGACTCAAGTCAGTATTTCTTTCACTGCATTATGGCCACCTGGTTCTTGGAAATGCAAGCTGCATCAGCCAACAGGGTTTTCTCTCTATTTCCCTGACAAATTGGTGGTGTCTGAGTAAGATTTCTCAGGAACGTGGCTCTAAAGGTAACAACCTCACTCCCTGCAGCAACAGGCAACAGAATCAACCAAGCTGAAAGCAAGGGTTCCTGCTTATTCTGGAAGGATAACATTAATGAGCTTCTCGGTACCAGGAAATTCCTTATATGAGGCAGAATTCCAGCAAGAAAGTCCTTGGAGCAGCCTGCTTGTACTGTCCCCAACCTGGTCTGATGCTCAGAAAGAACAACTGAGCCCCGAATCATGCAGCTCAAATTCACCGTGCATCCTCCCTGCAGGTCTGGGGTGCAGCACTTGAATTCAGAAACGGGTAGTGTGACAGAGCAAATCATAATTACTCACATAGTTTGCATGCAGCACAGTGAAGAACTCTGGATTGGTGATGAACTTCACAGCTGGAGACTGCAGTAATAAGGTGATTTTTTGAGAATTCACAGGAGAAAGTGAACCTTCCCTCCTAATCTCTAGACAAAAAACACAAACAAGCAGCAAAATCCTATTAACGTAGTGGCAAGTGCAGTCTATTATTTAACCTTTAATAAATGGCTGCGAAAGTGATGGTATAAAAGTCACCATCCTGCCCAATGCACCTACCTACTTAGTGTCTCCTAGACAAGTCTGCTGGCAAACTGGCACTTTCTCCTTGTGGTTAGTGGTGCAGTGCTTGCAGTAGAAGGGCAGAAGCTGGATGCTTTTGTGCACTGTATAATACTCTGTGTCATATCTACTGCTGTCTCCAAATATCGATGTGATTGCAACAGATTTACCAGCTGATTCAATTTAATATTGTCACCTAGGTCCTGACTGTTTCCCCCACAGCTGATTTTACAGAGATTTGATTTCCCAATCCAGCCTGATGGAGTTTGCCAGCAGAAAGCATTTGGTAGCAAGACTGGGTTA
Organism: Amazona ochrocephala; assembly: GCA_039720435.1. Lineage (NCBI taxonomy): Eukaryota > Metazoa > Chordata > Aves > Psittaciformes > Psittacidae > Amazona > Amazona ochrocephala. The sequence goes on along the minus strand of CM077885.1, from coordinate 16,717,759 downwards.
AGGAAGCACCGTGCTCAGCCACTCACATCCATGCTGGTGCTGCAAAGCATTGTCTTTTACTAGCAGTTGCACTAGTTTTGGAAAGTTTATGGGTTTGGAGACTTGTGCGGTCAAGAAAACAAAAACAGACACAAAGGGATTATATTTAATCCCTTTCAACTCATGAAGCATGGAACTGAGCATTTGAGAATGTAACTCTGTAGAAGCAAGAACTCCTTGACCTTCTACAGCCACCAGAAAATACTTCCTACCATGGAATTATGGCTTGAGTGCGCAGTTCTGCTGTTTTCAAATAGAAGCCAACTTTCATTTGTAGTCCGAGGAAGTCAGACGTTATCAACAGAATAAATATAGATTCCCATTTTCTTTTCTTCCTGCTAGACACCTCACATTATTTTATCCCTTAAAACTGCAGAGTGGATCCATTGTTAAACTGCTGTAACTGAATTAAACTGATTTCTGCTGGCTTGGATTAATGTGCCTGAACTGCATTCCTTCTGAAGCTTTAAGTTAAAAGGCAAACAGCAAATGTACCATACTGCAGCTTTTTCTTATTCTAGCGTGCTTACATCACCTTTGATTTTTTAATTCTTGGCATTTTATACAATATTGATTTCTTCTTTTAAAAGCAAAGCAATTACCTACAGCAAAAACAATTACCTAATCACTTAAGATGACATATATCATACTCGTTAGGTCTTCAGGGTTAAAAAAGTGAATGCTACTTCATAAACTGACTTAAATACTTACTAGTAGCAATTCCTATTGACTTACTATTTTATTATGTAGGCTAAGATAGTAAGCGATTACACATGTTACAACTAATGACTACATTACTTATAAGTTAAATACTAATAACATGATGCGCACCTCCTTTCCATTTCACACAGAGGACTGAGTTCTCCCTATAAGATTCAGTGTAGGTAAAAGGCTGCCATAAATTGTAGTACAAAGGATTGTAAGGAAGCTTTGAATATCAAACACTGAACAGTCTTGGACAAAATTGATTTTCAAGCTAAAAAATACCTAATAGATCAGAAAAATAAACAGGCAAAAATGAGTATTTTTCTAAACTTGTTAAAAAGATTAAAAGTTCACTTTTTCTCTGTGTAATTCTTCCTATTCAACATGGAACATCAAGAAAATTCAAGGAGATGTTGTGCTGGTTCTTTCCCTTTGCCAATGCTATTTACAGAGGGATGGCAAAAGGATGGCAAGAAGTCAGACTTCCAGCAGATAACACAGAAACCAAAGTTAGATGGAGGTGAGAATGATCCAAAGGAAGAGAACTGGCTGATCATTTTTGTGATGAGAGTTCTCAAAGCAGACAACTATTTTTGCATGTCCACAAGCTACAAAGCAGGCACTAGAGTGATTGCTGGTGTTTTTTACCTGAAAAACTTAGGCTATGGTTTCGCAAATGTTTTAAGAAAATATGACTACCACCAAAAGGAGCAGAAGAGTTCCCTGTCACCCCATCCTGCCCTGGGTACATATTCTCCTCTTCTCTGTAGTGACACTCATTCTTATCTGGTCACCTAATGAGCCAGATGAAAGAACCACTCTGACTATAAACAAGGTCAATCACAAGGAACAAAGTCTTATTCATGCAGATCAGTTCTCTGCTCTGGTATGGAGTCCTGTCAGGTAAGTTAGTGATGAGCAAAAAAACCCAGCTGTGCCTCCTTCAGTGGCAGCCCACACTTACTTACATCAGCTCAGGGATATCACAAAATTGCAGCTTTAAACCCACAAGTATTTCATACTTGATGCCAGAGTTGCTGCAGGTGAAACCACAGGGGCATATGTGGCAGCTCAGAAGCCATGCCCGGAGAGGATAAACTGCAGTGCGCCGAGACAAAAAAATCGCACTGCAGTGAAAATAAGACAGGGCTGGTTTTGCAACTAGTAAGGTATAAAAACCAGATGTCTTTTACATTTTAATTTCAAATAGCCCTTTACTAAAGTAAAAATACTTTGTCTGTCTGTCTCAGTAGCTGTTAAAAATAATTGAGGCCCTTTGTATCTAGCTTCATACCTGTAGCTTCAGATCTAAAACCTGCAGCTTCAAGTCTAAACTTCTTTTCTTTTAACCAGATCTTGTAATCCAGTACAATAAAGTTTCAGTCTCCCATGGAAATGCAGGTTTTCTCAGTACTAAATGCCACCATTGAATGGCACTGAACGTACATCACTCAACAGCTTCCCCCATACCTGAGCTTTGCTGGGAAGGCTCTGCCTCAGAGTCACTCCCTCCTCCAGTGGGAACTCTCTCCACCCTGTTGTTTACTACAGCATCATCTTCAGTCCGCTCTGTGGCAATAGTTCGCTGGATATTTTGGTACCTGCATACATTCAAAGAAAGGAACAACATGCTTTAGTTAACAGAAGAGCTTTCTGGTGCCTTCTCCCTCAACAATCAGCACTGGTTTTGAATGACTCCCATAGTTCTATCTTGGAGCATACAACAAAGTAATGGTACATCCAATTTTTCTCCTTCAACTGATGCAGCTACTCACACTTGGGCCAACCATTACTCTGCTAATATGACCTATTGCACTGGCTGACAAATAGCTACAGAGGGTACAAAGCAAGGAATACTCAAAGGTCAAATTTAGACAGGTATTTAGGCTACAGGCTGCTACAAGGCTTCCTTTTAAAACACAGAATCATAGAATAGTTAGTGTTGGAAAGGACCTTAAGATCATCTAGTTCCAACTCCCCTGCCATGGGCAGGGACACCTCACACTAAACCATGCCATCCAAGGCTCTGTCCAGCCTGGTCTTGAACACTGCCAGGGATGGAGCATTCACAACTTCCCTGGGCAACCCATTCCAGTGCCTCACCACCCTCACAGTAAAGAATTTCTTCCTCATATTCAATCTAAACTTCACCTGTTTAAGTTTGAACCTGTTACCTGAATCTAATGGTGGATCATGGATCCCCCCCTCATTTACTCTTATGGTAGCATAACCAATGAAGTAAGGATCAATCCTGTGATGCACTGAGTACCCTTAAATCTTATGACAATGTTGGATACATATGCTCATCCCTAAAAAGGTAAAGGATATGAAGAGTGTTTATTACGATAATGTTTATTACGATATTGCACAGCCAGCAGTTGGGAACACTTCCATTTTAGTAGGGAATATGGAGTGAAAACCAGTAGGTAGTGTGACCCAAACAGCTACAATCTCACTGATATGGGAGCCACCAGAAAGGAGAGTAGGATGTAACACATGAGCTGAGCGAACAGTGTGAGGATGTGCTATGTTGGAAATCAGTGGGCTTTGGCATTTAGTTTGTACGGTAAGTAGCTGCAGAGCAAGGAAGAGGAAAAAATATAGAGATATGAAAACAACAGTGAGGAGGATGACACAAGAAAATGCCCTAAAAAACCCTATCATGGCATTTCCAGACTAATCATGGAACTAACTGGCACATTAGTTGATGTCAACGGGACTGATCATAATCTTAGGGATGCGGCCAGTCCTAAATACCAGCTTATGAACAAAGTATGTACGTGGCTGTGGGAATAACCTGGACTATTCTGAATTTGCACTACGCAAAACAAGTTCTAGTTAACTTGTTCACTCACACAGATGAGTAAGATGAGAGATCAAGATTTCTTTGGTTCTACTGAGAAGCTATGAATATAAGTCTTCTATGTTGAATAAAAGAATGTATTTTATATACAGACACAAAGACAAGCAAAAGAAAGCAGCATAAAGAGGAAGAAAAGAAAGAAAATAGGCACTCTTAATCATTTTAATTAGGTTTACTCCACCCTAGTGTTTTTAATCCTTATTTCTGGATTGCATTTCTGTATGTATATAGACCAGAACAGCTTTACCGCCTACATTTAATCTGATCCAGCATTGCTTGTCTCTCATTTTCCTGTCTTACACTCTTTTTACTTTCCTCAGCTCAAGTTCTGGCTTACAAATCTCAGTTCCTTTCTCTCTCTTTATTAATGCATGCTTTATTCAAAATCAGAAACAAGTCAGGAATTAGCTCCTCAAAGTGCAAGGAATCGTTAAAGACAAGCAGTTAGGATTTGGCTTTTGCATCTCTCAGCAGACATCATCTCCAGTAGCTCTCTGCAACCCAATCTTGGGTAGATGGGCTGGAGATAATTAGGGAAAATTATTAAAGTTTTAATAGCTATATTCTAAGCTTTCACAGTACTATGTGTGTCCCCAGTGCTCAGTCATGTGAAGCTACACTTTGTATATATTCTGACAGTTTAAGTAAACACCCATCTTCACAAGGAAACTCTGACAGCAGGTTTCACAACAGCACGAAGTTATTGCAGCTTTAAACCCTCTGCTTTAGACCTACGTTTTACATTTTTATTCACTTGACTGCAGGCAGTTGAACGAACTTTCCATTCCAGCACCCTCCAGTTTTACAACACCCACATGCAACAGAGAGGGGAGTTAAAAAAAGGAGCTCATATAATCAAGGGATATAAGCACAAATACAAAAACAACCTTGTAGATTCAATTTAATTAGATGGTAGAAAATACCTATTGGCAAGACTTACAGAGTAACACTAGCTGTATGCCAACAAAAGGCTACACTTTTCTTTTGGGTCTCTATACTATAAAATAAACTTATATAAATACCAGAAAATGCCAAAGTCATTGGAGAAAACATTGAAAGTGCAAAAGTTAAGAGGACGCCTCTGGAAATTGCAGTCTCCTACCAAAATAATTTGTCAAAGAAATGGAGGTTTAGAAATACCATTGTGTGGATGTCTTACAAATATTTGGGTTATCATTTATCATGTTACTTAGCACCTTCTAGATTAATGCGAAGACACATCTAGATTCACACATGCTGCAAAGCATCTTTCCAACAGAGCTTGAACAAAAGGCTGTTAATGGTTTGCTAACAAGTCAAGTAGTGCTATAGAAAATGAGCAAGAGTCTTTAAAATAAGAAGTACAGCTGTCTTCTTGGAGTTTGCCCAACACCTGGATTCCAGTTTTGCATTCCCTGTGTACTCAAGTGGCCAGTACAGCTGATGGGAGCACAGAAGGAAAGCAGGACTAGGCTCAATCACAGCTGTAGGGTTTGTTTTTTTCAAGCTGAGTTTCCAAAGCTTTGTGGTTTTGGCTGGGCTGGAAATGCCAAGCTTCCTTGTAATTATTTGGTCTTTCCATTCCCTGCCACAGATGAAAGCAGGAAGCTGGAAAGTGAGTACATTGGTTTAAAAGAAAGGTCACCAAGTTTTCTCAAACTTTCAAGTGATCCTGAGTCCAAATTTTGTTTGAGGTTAGAGCAAAAGTTCAGGCTGCTGCTAATTCTATCAGCAAGGTTTATGCTTGCTGTTGCCTCACCTAAAATGATTCTTGGGTACATTTGCTGAAGAACATTTCAAATAATGAAGTTTTAAATACAACAAAAGAGTATTTCTAAAATGAGTGCTTAAAACAAAGCCCGACCCTCCACAGCGCTGATAATAACCATTTATGAAATGGGTTTTTCCCCTCAGTCCTGAAATCTGGAGACCTGAAATAATTGAAATGAGTTTTAGGACAACAAGAATTGAAAAACTTACAGCAGCCAGGTTGAAAACACAGCAGTGACTTGCCATTGGACAAACACTCAGAGATCTAGTATGAATCTCTTACTAGAATCTTAGGAACTGTTCCCAAACATGGGAACAATACGAGACCTCTGTATTCAACTTCTCAAATCAACTGAACTCTTTAGAAGACAGTAGAGAATCATCAGCTTTCTTTCTCTGTCCCAAGAAGCCACAACAGCTCACATTAAATAAGTTGCAAAGTGCTTAGTCTCCAATGGAACACAGGTAAGGAGAGATATGTCACTGCTGAAGAAGCTCTGCACTCCTCACTTTGCAATTGGACGTGTGAATACTAAAACCAGACAGATTCAAAGGTCAGTCCCATCAACTGTCAATTCCCAACCCAGACCCATGATAATCAAGTCATAACCATGAAAGCCACACAGCCTACATGAAAATGTGGAATCACAGAATCACAGAATAGTAAGGGCTGGAAAGGACCTCAAGATCATCGAGTTCCAACCTCCCCGCCATGGGCAGGGACACCTCCCACTAAACCATGCCATCCAAGGCTATGTCCAACCCCACCTTGAACGCCGCCAGGGATGAAGCATTCACAACTTCCCTGGGCAACCCATTCCAGGGCCCCACCACCCTCACAGTAAAGAATTTCTTCCTCAGATCCAATCTAAACTTCCCCTGTTTAAGTTTAAACCCATTACCCCTTGTCCTCTCACCACAGTCCCTAATGAAGAGTCCCTCCCCAGCATCCCTATAGGCCCCCTTCAGGTATTGGAAGGCTGCTATGAGGTCTCCACGCAGCCTTCTCTTCTCCAGGCTGAACAGCCCCAACTTTCTCAGCCTATCTTCATACGAGAGGTGCTCCAGTCCCCTGATCATTTTCGTGGCCCTCCTCTGGACTTGTTCTAACACTTCCATGTCCTTTTTATGTTGAGGACACCAGAACTGCACACAATACTCCAAGTGAGGTCTCACGAGAGCAGAGTAGAGGGGCACGATCACCTCCCTCGACCTGTTGGTCACACTCCTTTTGATGCAGCCCAGGATACGGTTGGCCTTCTGGGCTGCAAGCGCACACTGCCGGCTCATGTTCATTTTTTCATCAACCCACACTCCCAAGTCCTTCTCTGCAGGGCTGCTCTCAATCTCCTCCCCGCCCAACCTGTAGCTGTGCCTGGCATTGCTCCGACCCAGGTGGAGGACTTTGCATTTAGCATGGTTGAATAATCAATTTTGAAGCAAGGTCACAAAGACAAATGTGATTAACCTGCACTAACTAACAGAATGTTAAATTCCCATGCAGACTCTCTCAAGCACTTATTCCTTTCCTGGCTGTGCTGCACTTACATGAGTCCAAACTCAAAAGAATAACCCAAACCAAAAAACCAAAACCCACCAAACAAAAAGCAGATGTATGTCAACCATGGGCTGGGCTGCATCAAAAGGAGTGTGTCCAGCACATCGACGGAGGGGATTCTCCCCCTCTGCTCCACCCTGAGACCCCCCCTGCAGTCCTGATCCAGCTCTGGGGGGCAACAATACAAGAGGGACACGGAGCTGCTGGAGTGAGTTCAGAGGCAGACACAGAGATGCAGCAAGGGCTGGAGCGGCTCTGCTCTGGAGCCAGGCTGAGAGAGCCTGGAGAAGAGAAGGCTCCTTAAGGGGAGACCTTAGAGCAGCTCCAGTGCCTAAACGGGCTACAAGAAACCTGGAGGGGGGATTTGGACAAGGGAGTGTAGTGACAGGACAAGGGGAATGGCTTTAACCTGACAGAGGGAAGATTGAGACATTAGGAAGAAATTCTTCCCTGTGAGGGTGCTGAGGCGCTGGCACAGGGTGCCCAGAGAAGCTGTGGCTGCCCCATCCCTGGCAGTGTCCAACGCCAGGTTGGATGGGGCTTGGAGCAACTTGCTCTAGTGGAAGGTGTCCCTGCTCAGGGCAGGGGATTGGAACTGGATGAGCTTCAAGTACCTTCCAACCCAAACCATTCTATGATTCCATGTCTAGAACAGAGCTTTCTGTGGTAGATAACTTGCTTAAATGGCAGTCGAATAGTCTGAGCTTTGATACAGTCCAAATCCCTCTTAAAGACAAATGCTAAATGACAGAAAAGTCATGTAAATCCCTTTAAAAAAGCTACATTAAATATTCTCTTACTTTAGTGTGTCTTCTGCAAGACATAACACGTTATGAAATGCTATACAAAATAATGAATTGTGATGAAAATAAAATGAGAAATTCTTCAAGAGTGTGCTCATGGTGTCAACTTAACCTGCTAAACAACCCCTTTAAGAAGGCTGGCTTGCTCTCTACAAGTTGCATTAATTCTCTAGTTGTTGTCACTCAGGGCCCAGTTCTCCTTATATGCAGTAACACCCAAACTATTCTGCACTCTTTTCAGAATACTTTGAAACTCTGCATCCTTCTCTCATCTGTGGATCTTCCTCTTAGTACAGAAAAAAGACCAAAAAACTTCTGTGGCCTTTTAGGTCCTATAATTAGAATATAATTGCTGGTTTGCTTGTCTTTTTCTAGAAACTGTACCATTACAGTAAGCAGGGAATTATAAAAAATCCTTTTCTGAAGTAAAAAAGGAAGACTTTTGACCAACTGTTCATTTTTTTCTCTTTCCTCTTAAATTCAGTCTGAAAAACAAAGATGAAAAAGAAATGATAAACAAACCTATGTGTGGACTAGTTAAAAGGAAAATATTCCCCGTGTTAAGAGATATCTCAGCCAGCTCAGAATGAACTGACAGATTTACAGGCCCCAATACAACACTAAACAGATCTGTCTACATCTAGACATGTGTACAGTCCTATTAGAGCAGTGCTCTGTCATAGAAAAGGAGACAGACCTTTCAACAGGCCTAATTAGCTTGAGCAGAAATGCCACACTCATACAGCAACACTATTTCAGTGACAGCTCAGAAACCTCCAGAGCGTAGCAGCAGATGCTGACCCATTGACAGCACTCTTACAGTTAAACAGCAAAAGCAACTTCATCTTTCAGAAGAACACTCCCTTCTCTTCTGGGAGTCAGTTCAAAGAAGTTTTCCAAAAGGCTTTTTTGGCTGTTTGAAATGTTTTGCAACATCTTTCACTCAACAGCACTTCTTCTGTGGGGAAGTTTAGGTACCAGACACTCACAGCAGGGTAAAACAGACCAGCAGTGGGGACAGGAACACATACGTTGGACTTGGACAAGAACGAAAGATAAACCCTCAGGGAGCCAATGCATTGCACTGGGGAGCACGGATGTCAAGGGAGTAGTACAGGTGCAAATGCTCACCGACGGTTCAGCTGCTCCATTTGCTGGATGGAGCCAGATCTGTGGATCCCATCCGGTGTTGCCGCAGTAGTGGGGCGCTGCCATGTGGTGGTTCGGTTGACATGATCCACATAGAACACCCTCCCGTGGCTGTCTATCCGAGCTTCCCAGTCTAGGGTTGGAAAAAAAGGAAGGGGTGATGCTGTCAGTGTGATACCTTCCAGAAAACTTAACTGTGGGAGATATGTATATATATACACACACACATACATGTACACAGACAGGGTATATACACACAAGAAATAGCATATATATAGTCTACATGCATGCAATTAGTATTATGTGTATATAGTCAAAGTATACATTCAAATGTGTATATATACTATGTGCTTGTCTATATAAATGTATAGGCAGCATATGCATATACATGAATATTTCACACACAGCACATAGGTAGTCTATGGAGTTCACTACCATAGACTATAAAAACCAAGTGGCCCCAGTTTTTAAAGGGCTAGATAATGTTACAATTAGTAGTACTACTTGGCTGGATTGATTACAGGTCGGGGTAGCCACACAGAACCAATCCTTCGTGGAAAAGGATTATATCTGAGCTAATATGTCAAATCCCATGTGTTCTTTTTTGCTGTGTTTCAGAACAAATGTGTTTCATTTCTCTCTCTTTTTGTAAAGTGGCTTCGAAGGATACCATACAATTAAAGGCTCTCCTGAATACTGATCAAAGCCTGGCTGAACATATCCTTAGAAATCTCTCTAAACAGATGAGTATCATAAATCTATTGCTCTGATGGATGCCGAGTAGACTGAAAGTCTGCAGCATAATATTGAGCCTTCCATCATTGTTGTTTCCTTCTAATGTTTATGCTGTCCCATGATTGAAAACTAAGTTATTTGGTATATGATGGCTTGTGGGAAATGGTAATGTTGATAAAAGAAACGGTTTTGGAATAGGAGAAATTCAGGAATGAGTTAGCTAGCAAAGTCACATATCAAATTGGCTGGAATGTATGGAATAATGATATAAATTCAACTTGCTAGCTTCATAGTTCTACATGATTCATCAGCTGATGACAGAGTTATGTAAATATATGCACATACTTTCTACATGTGTTTATATACAAACCTCACTCACATTCACACACAAATGCACATATGGTGATTACCTTTGGAGGCAAACACTTCCTCTTATTCCCATATTCTTACTATGATACCCTCATCCCTGATGAGTCCACTCCTTCCATGGATCAAATTCAGGATCAGCTGGATTTCATACTTTATGTATTTTATCTCCTACAATCTAAGAGTAGGACTGAAGTTCTACCTCTTCCTGCTGTAACTGGAAACATATCCTTCATGACCAGTTCCCATCCCCTGAATGCTGTCACTGGCTAAATTCAGTTTCCACACCTGGGCTGGTCCCAGTCAAGCGTAGGCTGTGTGAATTCTATGGCTGGCTGCCCCTGGCATGTTAACACCACAAACCTTAAAAAGAGGGGCCCTGGGAGTCCTTGGGGGCATTTTCTGTAAGTCTCTGACAAAAGAGCCATATGCACACGCATTATTTCTTTCAAAGCTGCTGGAAGTACCTGACTCCTTACAGGCACAAAACCTATAGTTAAACAGGTACACACACTGTGTCTCACTGTGAACATCACAATATAACTTCCAGAAGAGGACTCTCTCATCCTCCCACCAGGTAAAGATTTCCAAAGATAGTGTAGCTGTTTCAAGAACAAGATCAAAGCTTTGTGAAAACATTGTCTAAAACATAAGACAGTGAAAAACAGCAGACCAACAGATGCATGCTGAAGGAAATCAGACTGACACATAAGGCAGGCTAAAGGCCAGGGCTTTGCTGAGCACACTGTCACTGGTGGCAGGTGTATCACTGTTGGTGGGAATGGTCCTTCTGGAGCTATGCGTTATCTGCAGTATCCTCAAGGAAATAATCTTGGCCAGAACAAAGGTGACATGATGTACCTTAACACCATGAAGGTATTCGTTTTCCTTGCTCTTGTCTCACAAAGGATAAATCCTTCACCCCATACTATTGCAGTATACATGTAAGAAGTTGAGAATAATAAAGATTGATGGATAATTAGAAGCTTGTAGGCAATGCTGCAGATCTACACTTTAGACAGTCTACACAGAAAACACTAACTGGTCATATTGGTCTGAAGTCTGCTGATGGACACTCAGTAAGAATAATACTACCCAATTACACAGTCAAACAAGGGATTCTCATAATCCAGCCCTGTGCATGACTGGCTCTAGAGGTGATGTAGCAGTCTCTCTCTTATTAAATGCAACTCAGAGTTCCTAAGCTCCTAAGCGTAATACTTGGAAATCTAGGAGCAATGAAACTTGCCCAGAGCTTGGCGGTCACAGTGAAAACATCAGGCCAGGATCACACAGACTGGATCACAACTTCAGGAAGATGATCTCATGGATGTATCAGACATCCCGTAGTGGTCTGTACAGACATGAACTGCACCTATCAGTGAGTGCTGCTTTATTCATTGCTTTATGTGTATATACACCTGAAACCATGGGCTGACACTTGCATTGGCATGCTCAAATGCTAGGAACTGTGTGCCACGGGGCTTTTGAGAAACCTGCAGCAGTATTTCTCATCAGCTGAACAACTCTTCTTCTGGTCCCCCAGGAAGGCTGTCAGAGGGTGGCAGGAGCACTTTCTGCCTGCCCACAAGAGAACCCGTAAATCACACAAGTCACTGAAGCTGCACACAATACCAGATTTGTGGATAGATGGATGGATACCTGCACAGAGGGACAAACATGCTGACAGGTGAACCGACGAACAGAACTCTGCTGCTGAGCTGTGCTCAAGTCTCTTCATGCTACTTCAGGGGCACAGGGGATGAAAGAAGCAGACAAATCTCCTCAGGGTCTTTTGTTTGGTTTTCAGGCAAAATAAGACTGTGACTACAACATAAACCAAGCTCCATCTAACCTTCAGAGTCAGAGCATGTTGGAGCACAGGGCTAGGGACAGGACAGTGCTGGTTCTGTTCTCCATCAGCCCAGTCATATTTCACAGCAGCCTCTGAAACTGCTCTGATTTATACCAGAAGACACAACTTTTTCTTCTGGCAGTACCATAATCCTGGCAGGGCAAAGTAAATACACTGTCTTTCCCTTTCCAAGCTCAGCCACACCTTCAGCAAAGAGCAGCTCTGAACTGGGCACATGTATTTTTCTTGGCCTCAGTTCTGTAGGGCTTCCAGCAGTACTGGCAAACACATGCATAACAAGGGGTGACTAGTAATGCCGTCATGAGGCCATACAAACTCTGCAGATCTCTCAGTCTTGCATAGGCCTTCGCATTCAGACTGGCCATTATGATATTCCCACATAAAAAATGAACCTGTTCTACCTTACTTTCCTACTCTCTGAAACCCCAACTGTTGTGGGGTTATGATGAAACAAAGTTACTATGAAAACTATTCAAACGACAAAGAAAACTGCCCAGAAGGTTCTCCATGACCAAAGTAAAACCAGTCAATTTGCTGAACTTGCAGCACTGGCAAATCATCTTCAGCTCTATTTGTGGGCAGAAGCTAATGCTGCATGTGAGAAGTAGGCCAGGTTTGATCTTACAACCTGGCTTAAAAACATTTAAAATATAAAGTTTCTTCCTTTCACATGATTGAAGAACTATTTATCCAGGACTAAGAAGCATTAAAGGCACTGAGATAGTGATACTGAATGTTAGAATAAGAAACATTTCTACTTTAAAGCTATAGTTATTATTTTGAAATTACCTTAAAATTTCATGAAAAGGTTTTGGAAATAGGCTTCCTAGGTGATATTATTAAATTCAACGTTTTTGCCCTCCAAATTAACATAGTCTATTCTTATGACGAGCAATATATTTAAGCCCACACTGTCAGCCTTTGTTGTAAAAAATGTTATTTGCAAATGCTAAGATAGAATCCTAAAAAGGGGCATCAGTTCTGTATCATCACACATTGCACACATTAAGGACATTTCATGTCCTTAAACCCTGTCACGAAAGCACTTGTGAAAACCAGTGGTAGAAATACTTACCATTTGAGGATAATTATCAGAAAGAGGAAAAATGTATTGAATTGGTGATGGAAGAATACAGAACAGATTCACACTGTTTTGTTTACCTGAGCTGACACCCGTGTCCTAGCATTAACATCATTAATGGAGAACGTGCCCTATTTCCAAAGTCTTGAGGTAAGAGTAGGAGGAAGAGAAATATTTGCCTGTTACAGAGGTAACCATTTCCATTTCATCATTCACTGGCAAGCCACAGTGGTACTCTAATAAGACTTCACTGGGCTAAAGGCATTTGAATCATTCATGCTACTGTGCAACTGACGCCAGCATCGGGGATATTTTTGGCTTAGGGAATACTGACAGCATGGTTGGTAAAAGACGAATTATTTGTCAAGGGCACCATAGGCCAAATAAGTGTGTTCCCTTCCTGGGCTTTGAAAAAAATAGAGTGCTTTGTGTACATGCCTGGATGCTTTTCTAACGCTCTGCGCATTTTAGGTCGTTGAATATGCACGGAAGTTGAAAGGTGACGAGCAGCACACTGCAGGGCATAGAGTGCACTCTGCTGGGCACTTAACGCCAATGCAAAAAGCCGGTAACCCTGCAGGAATACACACGGGAGAGGCTACAGAAACAAGTGAAAACACCTCCAGCAGTTGATTCAGCGGTAAAAATCTCATATTATCAGCCTGCTATTCGATCACGCTACTTAAGACCCTCTCATTTTTTATCCAACGCAACTGCAGATACCATTACAGTCCACAATGAACATAAAATTCACTGTTTATCAAATCCAAAGAGAGTACAAGACCACTTATGTGAGCTGCTTTTTCCCAGCTTCTGCTGGTCTTGCTCAGAGTTGGACCTGTCTGTATGAGCATCCTGATTGTGAAAGGGCTCCTGCTGGACCTGCAAGCAGAGCTGGCAGGCCACAGGGACTGCCATCCCAAACCGTCTTTGAAGTCAGCATGGAAAACCTGGAGACAAATGTTGCAGACAAATCAGAGTACTTTGCTGATACACCACCCAGAAAGCTTTATAGTAAGGCTTCTGGAATACCTGACAGATACACACTCACTTGAGTTTAAATACACTGACTTTGAACAGGGAAACAGTATTATTTCCATTTCATGATAGCTAAGGGAGAAGATGGACCAAGGCGGCGGGAGGTTATATGGAGCTTGTCCAAAATAACAACACCTGAAACCAGGATCAAATAAGGGAAACAAAAGGGCATACTGCTTGGGTTCTGGAGAATGTATATACAGAACAGATGGGGTTATTTAGAAAGACATACTGACCTCTACACTGTTTAACAGGAAAAGCTGAAAAAATGCAAGAAATTAAAAAACTAAAGCTTACTTGGTGGAAGAGGCTCATCGATAGTTGGGTAGTGATGGTGCTCAGGCCTCAGAGAAGGAAGCTGGCTGACTGGCTGAGAATTATGGAGTAAAGGACAATCACCTACGGACAAGATATTCAAGACATTGACAGTCATTCACTGTTTTCACATTGTGGTTCAAAAAATGTGCTACTGCAAAACAAGTGATTTTGTAAATATGTTAGCCTGGTGTACTAGCAGCTCTGGTTATTCCTATTTTCAGGCACTATTTTAATAACAACTCATATGCCCAAGTTATTAAAACAATGCACTCAAGGCTCTGATCTCTGATTTGAGTCAATACTAAACTGTTATGGGCCAGATTCTGGACTCATAATGTAAGCGAGAGAAGAATCAGGCTTGACCTCTGAGAAATACTGTGCATGTACAAGCAAATTCATGCTTCTGCTGAAATTGGCAGGAAGATGCAAAACTCTGGTTCCAGCTTTTAATTCACCAGATCAGTGGAACACGAGGCTAAAAGCTGCCTTGGATCATTCTTTGCTTTTCTTAAAGATCCATGGCTAAGTGGGCTGGAATGGCAGGATTCTGCAGTCCCTGCAAAGCAGAAGACTATCCCCTTCTATAGGTAGTTTTCAAAACAGGAAGAGTCCACCTTGGGTATAAGGAGGGAGAATGAGAGAAGGACCAGAAACAGGTAGGTAGACAGGTGGTAGAAGAGGAGGACAAAAGATAGTGAGACATAGTCAGGATCCAAGATAAAGAAGGAAGACCTGAGATATAGAAGAGGGAAAGAAGAAGAAGAGAGACACATAGTAGACAGTGTAAAGGAAGCTTTTAAATACCAACATTGTATATATGTCTATATATCCAAATAAGAAATAAATGAAACCTAAACAAATATCCAAACTCATGTTCTGTTGAAAGGAGTAAGTAACTTAAGATCTAGTCAATGTTTATAGAACCTTTCAGAAACTAAGAAGTTATAGTAGGGATGAAAAAGCATTCCTTATCTTAGACTGAACTGTGCGAATGAGGAACCTGCACATAAAAAACTTCCCAGGTGCTAGAATTAAGATTCCTTCTTGATCTGTTCTTAAAATCTTAGAAACCAGAACTATTTATCCCACTAGCGGACACATTTGCATACTGAGTGGTAATAGTTTTTCACTATAACCTCCAGCTCAAGGTGGGCCCGTTAATACAATCTGAAGTGCATATATTTAACATTTACATGCATCAGAAAGATGCCGCTTATGGAAAAAAACCACAACCATATTTAGTGTTTCCAGCATCACCAGAACCATTCAGATAAGCCAAACTTGCTGTGTGCTGGCTGGTTTAGCTGTCTTTTATGTCAGAATCTTAACAGCCTAAGAATGAACATTTTGTTAAAGACCCAAACATACAGCTATCAAATGTAAAAAAACCCCTTATTTACCAGAACCTATGGGTTTTCTATAAACAACCAACAGCTAGAAGGCAGAAGCCAATTTTGTATCAAACTGTAAAGAAATCTCACACCATCCAGAAGTGAGAAAAATCACTTAGACAAAAATACTCCCTCTTCTAGGTGCTCTGATGATACCTTATGGCCTGTTAAATGTCTCCAGTAAACCACTTGTGTATAGGCATATCTCACAGCAGCATCTGCTGCATGTTTTGAACAGAGTTATGTAAGTTATTACTCAGTGCTAGAAGTCCATCTCTCATAGCCTTAAAAACTGTTCTGTTACTACAGGTGGTGTAGCACCAACTACCAGATCATCCATCTATGTTTCTTTACTTACCATAATTGACTCTCCCCTAGTCAAGATAGTTACGCCAAGCCAGCGGAAGCATGGTAGTATCAGTCACCTGGAGTGGATGAAGGTGACCACATCTACTGTATTTGTAACAGCTGCCAAGTCATGAAGCAATGTGCACGTTTACTGAAGACCCCCAGTGGGACCAAAAGAGTGTTAAGAGCAGGGCTGCCCTTCAGCCATGCTCCTTCCCACTTGATCAAAGCAAAACCACCGTGAGCACTGCAGTGCCCCTTATACAAGCTCAAGGGGCACAATCTTGGAGCTGTTCCATATGAAGAAGACACCTTCTTCCCCCACGTCCCCTCTCAAAAGTACACACAGTTCAAAACAGCCATCCGATCTGTAATATGGTCACACACACACACACACTCGTGCCCCCTTAGTACACTTGCACATAAACGCTGCCCACACACAAACACCCTTGTCTGCAAGGAGGGAAAATGGGTTTCTACGCCTCTGTGTACTGAGAATTTAATGCTCTTTTTCAGGCTAGATTCTGCTCTGCAGAGAAAAGAATTACCTAGGCCCAGCTGCCTACAAATCTTTACACAGCCCAGTGTATAAGCTACCCTTATGCCTTTCTTCCTGCTGGGAAATACTGTGCATGTCTGTGGCACTGGAAGGTGCGGTGAAATAAATTGGGAATGGAGAAGGAATGGGCAGAAGCATGCTTTAGCGGGGTTTCGCTGTGGTCCTCCAATATGTTATCCTTTTCCTGCAATTTCAGTTTAGTGTCACTTACAGTGGGAGACAGATGACTTGGGGTCTGGGAATGCAAAGACTACCTCTTAACCTTGCTGCATGCTCCTTAGCTACTAAAGCATTTGTTTCTTTGGCTGAAGAAAAATGATACACTAGCTGAAGATGTGTGATCAAACCCACCCTTCGTGTAACTCCATATGACGTTAAACGAGTTACAGAAGGGAGTAATTTAATGGAATGGTTTGGAGGGACTGGAAAAAACAGTACCTAAATTACAAAGATTAAAAATCACATTAAGTATGTTTTATATCTAGAGAAGGGTAAGGAGATGAGAACTTTGTTCAATACAGTTCAATTTTGGAAGTATCTAAGAAAAAAACCCCTCTGTTGAGTTGCCCTATGGTCTGTGAAACCTGAGGTAGATATTTGTTTGATACTTGGGGAACTGGAACAAATGGGGCTAGAAAACTGGGCTTGTAAGAGAAATATTTGCATTTCTCCACGCTTATGACTGTGTGTGGCTACAAATCATACATAGAAACTGGCCCAGATCTTTAGCTGGTGTAAATCAGCATCTCTGCTCTTCAACAAGCACAAGCTGGTCCCCTCACTGACTATCAGAGACATGGCAGCACATCAGAATGTGAAATGGAACAATCCCAAGAAATAAGGAATGAGTTGGTGGATGTGGTAATTCTGATCTCCCACATAAATATGGCTGCTAATCTTGATTTTATAATGATGTATGTGTACCTACAGGAATCCATATACACAAATCCCCACCTGATTTATCTGGTATGGCTGAGGTTTTTAAGGACAGGCTCAATTATTCAACCTTCCCTGATATCTGGCCCAGCTCACAGTCCCAATTTGTACAAAATAAACTGCGAGCAATCTGAGACCTTGATTATCTGATGCCTTCTGTGACATCCAGATAATCAGGGTTGCTCAGCGCATCGATTCTCAGGATCTAACCTTCTCTTCTGCTGCTTGGACCTGCTATTGGGGTGTCTAGACTCTCTGTGGCTCTTTGTGGGTTCCCACCATGAGCTACTAGTTCATCTGGCCACTGGGAGGAGCCATCCACTTGCTCCCTGTCCAGCTCAGGGCTCTGCACTGAATCTGGCACTGACTCGAAAGCACTGTTCTCCTCCTCATCATCATCCTGTGAGGAAAAGACCGTGCTCTCAGAAATCTTTGCACTGTCGACAGAGGAGAAGCGGGTATGGCTGGAGAAGCGATTGTTACTGTCATAACAGGAGGTGCTGTAGCATGAAGTGCTGTAGCAGGAGGTACTGTAGCAGGAGGTGCTGTAGCAAGAAGGGCTGTAGCAAGAGGTGTCGCACGCCTCACACTCGTCACCATTGGGCCTGGAGCTCGAC
The DNA here is from genome assembly GCA_039720435.1 of Amazona ochrocephala. Classification (NCBI taxonomy): domain Eukaryota; kingdom Metazoa; phylum Chordata; class Aves; order Psittaciformes; family Psittacidae; genus Amazona; species Amazona ochrocephala. The sequence continues at coordinate 16,699,628 of CM077885.1, read as the reverse complement.
TCGCTCTCGCTTCCTGTCCTGGGGTGCTCCTCATCCAACAGCCCATCATTTAATTCAGAGAGCTGCTCATCCAAGGTCTCAGGAGGCACCGTGCTCTGGCTGAAGTTCTCTTCAGCCTCATTTTCCAGAGGCGGCTCTGCTGCCACTGTCTCACTCTCACTGACCACCTCCTTCTCCAATGCCTCCTTGACTGTAGATTCCTCATCGTTCTCCCCAGCGTTGCCACCATCTTGCTCTTCTTCCCCATCGCTGTTCATCTGTGCTGAGGGCAGACTGTGGAGCAGGTTGTGGATCCGTATGTAGTGCGTGCGAGGAGTCTCTGGCTCACCACAAGCTGAAGCTATGACTGTCTCGAGTTCAGACACAGGCAGGGAGCATGGCCTGTTTTTCCTCTTTGCTGTGGTCCTCAGTTGCAGCTTGTTGTCGTCTTCCTCCTGGGCTGAAGCGCCTTCTTCCTGACTCTTCTCTAGGTCCTTGCCAGCATGCACATCTGCACTCACCTCATCAGTATCTAACATTTCGATGCTGGTCAAGACTCCACCATCTCCCTGAGTACCAAAATCGACTTTGTTATTTTCCCTAACTTCAGTCTCAGGAGGAGACATGCAAGCCAGCAGAGCCAGCTGATCCGTGAGGTCCATAGCACTCAAAGAAGTCAGCGCTTCTCCTGGGATGGATTCCAAGGGCTCAGGAACTTGCACTGCATCAACCTCCCCATCTCCTGCTAGCTCTTCATTTAAGGTGTTCTGGTTGACTTCCCCAGGAGGTTTGACAGCCCCTGGGCTATCGACACTGTTCACACTGTATCCATTTAGCTGTTCTGGAGCTGTACTTTCTGAGGTCACTGTGTTGATGCATGGAGGCTCACCGAGGCTTTCCTCTGTGGGGTTGTTCATAGGGCTTTCCTGGAGTTCAGCTGGCTCAGGATCTGCACTAATGGAGACCTCTTCATCATCTGTATGAGACAGGAAAAGAAATCACTTACTCCTTTAACAAGAAGTGTTGACTGAACCAGAAGATTAGCTGTGGGGGCACAGGGATCCACAGCAATCTGAGAAAATTAGAAACCATTAATTACAGTGAGAAATGAGTTGGAAACTGAGAAACTATTAAGAAATGATAAATTTTTTGTTTTGCTAGGCAGTCTTTGTAGAGTGGATTTAATAATCAGGGAGCTTACTAATAACGACAATCTGTATGCAGCACCCTGCCTCCTTGCAACATAACCTGAAGGAAACAAGTTCTTGAAACTACTCTTTGAGCCAAACTGGCATTGGAGGGAATAACATGGGTCTGACAACGAAGTCTTCCCTTAGTTTTTAATGAAGTTTTTCTTGTCGTGCTGAAGCTGACAGCACACCACAACAGAGAACCTAAACTGGTGCTCACACCACTGAAAGGCAGAAACTTTCCCCAAAACATCCTTTGATGTAATCCTCAACTGTACCACCTCCTCCCAGACGCCAGACAACCTGGGGCCTTTTACGCCATCCAAAGTGTACCTGAGAGGTCACTAGCACAGAGATGCAAGGAGTCCCCAAGCAACGCTCTTGAGACATTGACATGGAAGCCAAGGTTCAAACTTACACCATCATGACAGTGACTTGCTAATAACTACAAGAGAAAGTTAACCAAAACCAAACCAAAAGGGAGGGAAGGAGGGGAACATTTATTATTTTAGTTAGATTTTTTCATTAAAAATAATCAAAATAACAAAGTTTCTAATAATCTTTACTATTACATTCTCTGTTTTTGTTTATGAAGTGCTGAAACGCAGATGACTACAAGTGTCCACGTAAGCAGTTCCCCAGGACAGGTAACTGAGAAGCAGATGATACTTTAGTTTTCCACCCTCTTCTCTCCCATTGATGTGGCAGAGTATTTGAAGCAGCCAAGAACAGAGGGACATGAGACATCACTAGCTCTAAGCTAAGGGGAAACAGGGAAGTTGTGACTCACAATGCATCCTCTGATGGGGAACTTTATGCACTTTCCTTTGCTCATGAATGTACCTAAAGTCCCAGAGCAGCAAGGACTGAATTCTGATTTCTGAGAAGAAAGAATGCAAAGCGAAAAAGATCTAGATAAATGATAGGTTAAGACTGAGAATTACCTGGGTGGATGGAAGAAGTTATCTCAAATCGGAATTGCAGCTGGCCACTGACATGATCTGTAGGAAGCCTGCGACCCAGAGTGTAGCTTACAACTCTGTCCCTGCAAGAAAACAAATACTGTCACAATAGACTATAACCTACCCAGCATCTACTGTGCATAGATAAAGCTGCTGTGGCCTACAAAAACCCACAGTGGTTTTCAAAGGCTATTCAACCCAGCCATGAGGGCATGTTGACTTGCATACGAGAGAAAGAATGGCAAGAAGGAGAGGACAATGTCTTCATTTACAATGGAAGAGCTGAGTCAGTGACTGAGAGAGGCTTCTGGGATACACAAGCACGTATGTATATACATATAGAGAATGGTGGGAATGGAACTTCTGCAGTATGGGTATGAAAATATCGACATGGGAAGCAAACAACTCCCACTTCTGCTATTGTAACAAGACTTCACTTCCCTGCTGATCTGACCATACCTATCCTTCTGTAGAACCTCACTTTTCTGTATTTCCTTCCCTTCATGATCTGCATAAAATTCAGCTTTTCTGTCCTTTCCTTTAGCATCCTGTGCAGGACAGTCCCCGCTAACCACCTTCTCTTTCCAAACTGGCTGAATGACTGCTCTTCATCTCTTTCCACCCCTCTTACCTCTATGAAGCTGAAATATCAGGAGAACACCTTCCTGACAAGGTTGATCAATGACTCCATTCTGTCCTTGTGCAGGTCCCTCCCTTTGCCACACTTCATCCACCCCTCAGAACAGAATGAAACTATAGAAGAGATTAACTTCCCAGCTGCCCAAAATGAGGCTGAATCAATGTTGGTAAAGCATTTCTTCAGTGTAAAGGGTTCACTAAATATTTACACATCTTTGAAGAAACATAGTTCATTTCCAGTTGGGCCCAATTATTTCCTAGGATACAGTTTCACATGCATCAGAAACTCATGTAAATGAGACGATCACAAGATTTGTGTATGATCTTTCTGAACCTGTGTGTATACTTCTCATTGAGCTTGCCTGAGATTTAAAAGCCACTATGGTATTAAAACTAAGCCAGATCTAAGTGCAGGTTGGAGGCACTGGTCTTGGCAAAGTATATCATTAGATAGACAGTATTTACAATAAGGAAGTAAAATAGAAAGATATAATCAGAAGATGATGAGGAATCTTCTCGTACAGAGGGAAGCCAATGATATCAGTTATAGGGCTCTACCTTCCCCAAGCTGTTCTTTTCCATCTGGTTTCTAAAAAGCTACTCCATCCTCCCTACATGAGAAACAGGGAGGAAGCTTAGTCCCTTCTGGTACGTTCAGCTGTCAATATCACAGCCAGTTTCTGAACCAGCTGTTCAAAAACACTTCCAACAAGCTCAGCTTCCTGCTGTTCTGCTGAATTGAGATCCAATTTTCAGAACTGCATTCTTGGAAACTGCATTGCGTATGCTCTCCTCAGGAGATGACTCTCTCCCCACTCCTCAAGGTCTGAACCTTACAAGTTTCGAACCAACTTTTTTGTCTTTGAATACTACCTGTCTTCCTCAAATTGGTTTGTGTTACTTTGGCAGCATACACCTTCCCAGGACTTTCATGCAAAGGGGAAGCACAGCAGGGCTTGTGAGCTCAAGTGAAGTGATTATTCCTTGGTAGTAGGGTAGGGTCAGAAAGATTTAGTTACAACATGCCACAGTTTTGGGGTTTTTTGAATAGTATTTCCACTGTCTAGAAATTAAAGGGAGGAGGAACAGATCTGGCAAGATTTTAGCCCATAGGTAATTCCCTGAAACATGAAAACAGCCTGTTGATAACATTACAAGAATATTCATATTGAAAATATTGCACTATCCAGATTCGCAGCCATAATACACAAAACAGTCTTCTTTCCTAAATGCCAGCTCTCACTTTTCCAAATGCAGTGCATAAGGTTACAGAGGGAATTCTTTTTCTGGCCTGTAGTCCTATAAATTCTAATTAAGACCAACATCATTCATCAGACAACTGTCAGTCTAATAACTCCTCCTCAACATCATTATATCACTATAATGATATCTCACCAGGGACTTCAAAACAGCAACACACTCGTTAAACAACAGAGTAGCATAAGCAGCAAATTTACCCTATGGCATGTCTTTCCAAGAGGCGCTGAACTGGCATAGAGAGTTTTCCCAGGAAGCGCTTGATGATGGGTCGGCTCTTTGCAAATTTGTCTTTAACTTCTATTTCCAGGACATCCGTGGGCAGGGAGACAAAGCTGAATTGCTGCAATAAAGGAAGAGCACAGGACATGAAGCTGATGGCTGGCCAAAACAGTACAGGGCTGCTCATGGCTGATGGACCTGTGTAAGCCTCTGGCTTTTTCATGGGACAGAAACAGTTCTTGCACCCCAAGGCACAGGCCTGCAAAATAAAAACAGCTTGGCCTCAAAGCAGGCAGGTGAAAGCACCTATAGGGACTGTGCAATGCTGCAGAAGCAGGCTTGGGGAATGCATGGATTTCATTTGTTCATGCCATGGTAGCATCCAAACACTTTAAACAAGGCTTGCCAATGGTAAGGACACTATACCTACAGAAATCTAATGAACTCTGCCCTAGCAATGGTCACTGATGTAAATGCAATTGCACAAGATTATGTTTTGTTTTGTTTTGTTTTTTATTTCCTTTATTCCCCCCCCCCCCCCCAAGATCTAAAAGCATTAAAAAGCTGCACGTAAGTGCAACTAAACTGGCAGCCTGAGGAGAGGTTTGCTCAGCATTTCTCTCCAAGTGAATTTAGTCCTCTTTACATTTGTCTGGCTATTTGTGGTACTTCGGCTGGGAGGCACACCTCAGTAATTGAGAAGCGAGGAGCTAGTGAGATGGAGGATCACAGTTTTCAGATACATCCCTCTGTTGCTCATCCCTGCCCAACTCAAAAAGGAAAAACTCTGAAAATACCGCTTGTGTGGACAAATCCCCTAGCCTGGTTTACAGCACGGTCCCACAAAATGCTAAGCCAAAAGGCAAGACAGGGCACAGGCTACTGGAACAAACAATACACGGGAAGACAGAAATGGCACCATCTAAAACTGTTGCTGTCCCCAAATGCTTTGAAACATGTGTCCACCACCTCAGCCAATCTGGTTTTAAAAAGATCAATTCTTATTTGTTAGCAATGTTTCAATAAGCTTTTAGAGACTGTGTGCTTGCAAAGCTGAGGTAGGAACAAGGAGGGTGATATTTAGGTTGCAGGAGCAAGGAAATCCATGTGTACAGGTTCTAAATCTGGGAGGATTAGGGCACCTGGAGATGCTGGGATCTCCCCAAAGGGAAAGGAAAGCTCTGGTTAGTGAAAATAGTGAAAAGTAAATATATTAGATAACTTGGCCTTGCTATCTCCTAGACTGGCTCAATCCAGCACAGACTTGGAGCTGGTGACATAGGCCACAATCATTTTTCCAAACAGATTTGCTAGTACTAGTATATCATTATCCAAAGAAAGCACATCTCTGTTGTGGTGTGCAATAGTAGCAAAACTGTAAGATTGCTGTTCACCTCACAGAAAGGTCAGTATTGAACTGGAAGACAACTTCTGTAGTAAGTGAATATTGAGATAGATGAAAGGATTTTCTGGCTTTCCTGCTGCCGAAAACAATCTTCACAACAGAATCATGCTCTGGGTTATTGAGGTCTGAGTTAAGCCCTAAATTGCTTGCTCTGTTGAATCCTGATCTAATTTTCAGAAACGCTCAGTTCAAACAGCTTCAAGTGAAACCAGTGAGTGGGATACTCTGCTAATCAAGCCCTGAAAAAATGCAAATCATCAGAGAAAAACAATTTAAGTAACAGCAAAAGTGTTATTTAATTCTTATTTTCTTCTATATCTTTGCAACAGGTTACCAAAGAAGATAAACCTAACAAAAGGGAGAACATCAATTCCTGATGTATACTGAAAGTTGCTTTATAAGTTATATTACCATTACTGTTTCACCTGCTAAAAACCCCTCTGATAACTGCCATTTCATGACACTTACAATGAAACCAGAAGGGAATTAACTTTTAACTGAACGAGGGTATTGTAACATACAGTAATTTGCCATTTAATGAATTCTCCTTTACTCTGCTGTTGACACCTCTACTGTAAAAAAGTCTCTGTGGGGTAGAGCATGCACACACACAGGTGAAGGCTGAACTGTTCATAAGTGGAAAGTAAAATATAGGTTAATGATCTGCACCTTCCTATGTTATTAGTATTTTGTCTTGTACAGCTCTGAAGCAAATTAGACTCTGCATGTGTGTTGGTTTCCATAGTATCAGGTAGAACCAAGCCTAGCAGCTCTCTCCTTGCACAAGAAACACACTGACATTTTCCAGAGTAATTATCAGCAAACAAAGTGAATATGTAATTTCTGGCAGTTTTTGTATTATGATGTTTCAAAAGCTTTAGCCTTTCCAGTTGTCCAGAGCTCCACCAAACTTGACAATGGCTGCACAGATGTGGTTTGTGATTTCATCTGAGGCTTTACTTGTACTTGAATACAAAACCACTCAAAGGAAGTAATGGATTTCAGCACATCTGCAAAGTCATCTACCAAAACAGCTATAGTTTCATGGCTAAAGCCCCACTCAAGGAAAAGACTTTGTTTAATGACCGATCCTGTGTTTATTTGGATAACAGCAGAAAACAGGACACATGGGAAGAACAATCCACAAAAATTTTAAGTGATGGCAAGAACTTGATGTATTTACTTGATCCCTAACTGAAATCCAAGTAAAATGCATTATATAAAAGGGGAGGGAAGGGAAGGAAAGCTCTTTCAAGGTATAACTGGCTCCAAAATTTATGTATGATCTACAGCAGGCAGCAGATGAACAGCTAAGAAACAGTAAGTTAAATCTCTATTCTCTGATTAGCCCAAACTAGTAATTACCTACAACGCTAATTACCTACAATGCTGCATTAGTCACAGCACATTACCCTGCATATCACATCAACTACTGCTTGGTACAAAATGACTTTTAAAACTTGAGATGATACATGACACAGCACACTCCACTGAAGAGATGGCAGATTGCTCCAACAAAACTGCCAAGAAATTATCATTACGAACAACCTGTTTCTCACGGGGTGCCTGGCCCTCAAAATAGTCTCAGATGCCATCTTGTTCGTGTGATATATCCCTTTGTCTGATCCTTACAAGCTAGGGATGAGAGGGCTCCTCTTTATAAGTTAGATACAGATGAGCGGAGATATTGGACACCCTCACAGTGAGGAGCACTACTAGAAGGATGAGGTGGTCAACCAGCTGCCCCTGTGTCTGACCTGGAAGAATCTCAGCCTGGAAGACCCCCAGATTTCAGGCTTTGGAAGAGAGCACAGGGAAGCTCTGCGTGATGAGCTCCAGAGGGGAAGACGTTTTTATTTTCCTCTACAAATGTCTTAGGACTATACAAAAAATGGTTATCTGTCAGGTGGATTCCTAAAATGAAGCTGTATGCAGAAAGTTTGAACACAAGGAATGATTGAACATCCCTGATATACTGGATAAAAACAGCACGTGTCATGAGCAGTGGTAAGGAGGCCTTGTGGAGACTGATGGTTCCTGATCCTTGGAATACATTGGCCATATCTGCAATGGGAAGACATGTGGTACAATGCAAATGGATCCAGAGAGCAAAGCAGCTGGTGCTGTGCACCTGATTACCGCATTCAGACATGTTGCAAGGGTTTTCCTATGAAGTAACTCCAGGCTGGTGCCCTGGGTTGAACTCCCATTATCATCTGAAAGGTGTCTGGTGCACTCCTGAAGCACATCTCTTGGCTTAGTTTTCACTGAGAGTAATTCAGTTCACATACTTTCAGACTGCTGAGTGGTGTCTTTAGTGGGTAGAGCAGGAGATCTGCCTTGAAACTGCTCTCTTGAATGGAATGAAAATAGTATTGTAGATGGACCAACTGAATCATTAAGAACTATGATCTATAGAAGTTAGTATTTGTATTATTTTCCCAGTATCTTCTTCAATTATTTTCTTTTTTGGGTGTTCTTGCACCCCTCTGGAACTATGATAGATAGGAAATAGACTTGATCTAGAAGCAAAGTCATTGCATCTCTCTACTGTTCCCACTTTAGCCATTTGTCAATGGCTGTCCCATCTGCCAGAGTGGCAGGAGATCCAACAACTGTTTTAATCCTACACACCTAATGAAAATATAGGAGTAGTAGAACAGGAGACAGAGACTCTATTAATTCCTCACTAAGAGGAAATCTGCATCATTATAGCACATCTTACTAGACACTGAAGAATCTGTACCAGACAGAGCCTTAAAATGCCCCTGCCAAAGGAAAAGCTTTAGTTGGTATTTTCTCGGGCAATCAACAAGCCATAATTAATTATTTCTACTTAATTATAGAAATACAGAGAAGGGAGGGAGAGGGAAGAGCAAGAGTGAAGAGAATCACTTCAACATACTAAGTCTTCCAGGGCTAGCAGCATATCATCAGTTCTGGCTCTAGTTGGTAGTAAGCGGTTAGGATTCTCCTCTCATTTACACAGATTTTATACAGCCACCTCCTTCAGATTCACTCTCACAAGGGACACTAATCAGAATCAAAGTTACCTAGATCCTGCTGACACATTCATTGTATCACACCATCTCAGTGACCTAAATGTAAATCTGATTTTACACTACTCCTGCCATCTTCAAGCAAGATCTGAAAACACTGCAGTAAACACCACTGAAGAAGTTTCAGACATCAATCTGCTTTTCAGTGCCTGTTTGCTTCCAGACCCAACAGTAGTTTTACAGACACAGATGATTATGGAATTAGTATGGAGCTCTGTCTGAGGACAGACACGTGAGCAGTCAATAGAGAATTTGTGGGTCAGGGTTAAAGGGAGAACAGCGATGGGTGACATTATTGTGGGGATCTGTTACAGACCACCTGATCAAGAGGAATCTGTGGATGAAGCACTCTATAAACAGATAGGAACAGCCTCACGCTTGCAGGCCCTTGTTCTCATGGGAGACTTCAACCACCCTGATATCTGTTGGAGGGATGGTACGGCCCGGCACAAGCAATCCAGAAGGTTCCTCGATTGTGTGGAAGACAACTTCCTTCTGCAAGTAACTGAGGAGCCGACAAGGAGAGGTGCCGTGCTTGACCTCGTCCTCACCAACAGGGAAGGGCTGGTTGGGAATGTGACGCTCCAGGGCAGCCTTGATTGCAGCGATCATGAGATGGTCAAATTCGAGATCCTCAGGACAGTGAGAAGAGCGTGCAGCAAGCTCACTGCCCTGGACTTCAAGAGAGCAGACTTTGGCCTCTTTAGGAACATGCTCAGTAAGATTCCATGGGATATAGCCCTAGATAACAGCAAGGGATTCTATGGGTACATTGCAAATAAAAGACAGACTAGAGACAATGTGGGTCCTCTGCAGAAGCTATCGGGAGAACTGGCTACCCTGGATTTGGAGAAGGCTGAGGTTCTTAATGACTTCTTTGCCTCAGCCTTCACCGACAAATGCTCTGACCACACCATTCAAGTCTTGGAAGGCAGACGCAGGGACGGTGAGAATGAAGACCCTGCACCCACTGTAGGATAGGATCTGGTTTGAGACCATCTTAAGAACCTGAACGTGCACAAGTCCATGGGACCTGATGAAATCCATCCATGGGTCCTGAAGGAGCTAGCAAATGAAGTTGTGAATGCTCCATCCGTGGCGGTGTTCAAGGCCAGGCTGGACAGAGCCTTGGGTGACATGGTTTAGTGTGTGGTGTCCTTGCCCATGGCAGGGGGGTTGGAATTAGATGATCTTGAGGTCCTTTCCAACCCTTTCTATGATTCTATGATTTTCTTAATGTGAACAGATCTTGTGGGGATTTAATGCACAACTTACATATGGCAAAGAACAAAGGCATGTGCTTATGCTGACCTGGCAGAATACATCTATATCTACTTATAACAGAACCATTTCCAGAGCTTCAGATGAGTTTTCACAGAAAGCCAACTAATGATGATGATTCATTTCTGTGCTTTATTTTTACCAATATTATTTACATCCCTGAATATGGGCAGATCACCGTGATCAGCTCTCAGTAGCGCTATCAAGGAAGTTGTTGAAATGAGCACATATGCCCATTAGCACCAATTAGACACATTAAGTGCAAGTCAAATTCTTTAACAACAGTCAGTATAACTGGTGAAAGGTAGATAAATTAATACATTAGTGATAGGAAGAACCAGGCTCTTGATTTGGAACTGAATAAGCAACAGAATTAAAAAGAAAATTTATTTGAGATATCCATCATGCCACAGGGATGATACAAGCTGAAGCAAATCTTAAAAGGCTGTAAATTACATTTGATAGATGAAGGCAGATTTAGTGTTTCAGCTGAATATTTCATTAGTGGGCTTTTTGTTTCAAATACTTTATTGAAACAATTACACTTTTAATGTAGTCACCACTCTCCACCTATATCCCCATTCAAAAACCTTCTCTACATATCTCTTCTGTCCCGTATAACACCACTCATATGAACAACAGGGTAAGATCAGAGGGAATTCCAGCTTCTTAAACTTACTACAGTGCTTCTCTATGGCAATACAAAATACTACAGAGACAGAAGCGTCAAGCACAGAGTTCCACTGCTCCTTAAGGCTGGGAGAGGCCTACGCGTCCCCTGAGGGCACCCTGGAATTTAGCCTTGACTGCAAGGTGCCAGATCCAATGCAGCACGTTATGCATGGCACAAGGATGTTTGTTTGCTTTTTCCCTGCACTAAAATGGATGCACAATATGCGGTGTTGTATTAAAGTCGGATTCAATCCTTTCCACTGAACTTCTTCAAAGTTGGATAGTGCCTTCAGCAAATTGGCTTCCTAGAATGCTCCCTCAGAATCACTAATCCCTCAGATTTCCCCTGTACTGAAAACAAGGAATAAAAAAAGTCTTTGCTGTCTATTTCACATATTGCACAACACACATCATGAATTCTCTCTGATGGCTTACATAGTTTTTTGCAAGATGTCTCTTACTCTATTAATGGCAAATTTCAGCCCTAAAACCTTAGAAATTGAAAAGAACTTCTGGATAAATCAAGTGCAAACACTGCTTAAAGAGTCAGGGTTTTTCTTCATCTCTTACTAGCTCAGCATAGACTGAGCATAGTTGAGCACTCTCATGAGCACTCATATACAAGGTTAGTAAGACTGATAGTCTACTGGGATGCAGAAGTTGCAATTAATAAGCATTTCAGAAGAATAACATATTAAAGAAAAAACCTAGACAATTTTTTCACACCATAACTAATTCCTGGAGAAACTGAAGTTGTCTTGGGCTTTCATACTTCAATCATCACCAGATATTAAAATAACTAGAGCTGTAAAATCACAGCTTTTCTGAGTAATCAAGCTATGTTTTACACTTTACATGTCCATGTGTGCAGAAATGTTATACAGTGAAGATACCACCCACAAAGGTCCACTCAGTCCCAATGACACCTTTGGCAAACTCATACTGAATTCAAGTTCTGGCTTTCACTGCACTTATATTGGATTTATGATTAGGTGTAAAGGTGTCCAATTTATGCAGCTGATTCTTTTGCATTTAGCAGTGAAAGGGAGAAAAAGATCAAAGTTAAACAATAAATAAGTAGTTCAATCAGTATGATGTTTCTTTTTTCATTAGGACTCCTGGTGAAATCATTCAATGGTTCTATGAGGCCATTGCAGGACTGTCAGCATCTGGTGCTCTGAATATTAGATTAAAATTAGATCAAATATAACCTACTTTATGCTAAATTCATGCCACTGATTCAAATATATTTAAGCATCCTTACTGGTTTAGCTCTGTTCTGGAAAGACTCATCTTTTATGAAGTATCCCCTGCTTGTATCACTGTAGGTTTGTACTACAACAGGTAGTACCCGTCCTATCAGCCAACATAAAGCCTCAAGAGAAGCAGAATGCTACCATAAACCCCATACAGCATGATATGGCTACTTTGACAAAGTGTCTTTCAGTCCCAGTACTCCTGGGTGGTCCATCATGCACCAGTCCAGCATTCACGATCACAGAATCAATGACTGATTTACAAATCTGCATCACAACAGAAGCAGTTACAAGTCAGCTGGCATTCTTGCAGGCAGCATGCAAGCCCCATCACTGATGATGGCCTGCACTGGAGAAGCCCTCTCTCCCCAAACTAACTTCTTTGGGCATTCAAGCCCCTGACAGCTTCCTTTTTCGGCTTTTGCACTCGCAATCTGAAGAGACAGGTTACGTGGGAATCAAGTGCTGCATTTCTGAAAGGTTGTGGATTATCTGAGGTGCAGAGAGTACAAGTTACGCATGTGAAAATACTGTAATTCTGTTTATGAGATCTGACACATTAGCTATTTGTCAAGTGCTCTTGCGACAGAGTACTGAACACCTCTGCTTATACACATCAATTAATTCACCAGTGAAACGCAGCTACCTTCAGAGTGAGAAGCAGCACTGTTTTCGTGCATCAGCTATTAATTTAACAGGATTTGCAAAGGCTGAGGCAAAGAAACAAACAGCGAAGCCACAGGGAGTTGAGATCATTTTTACCCTAGTACTGGTCTCCCCCTTTAAAGCAATCTACTCTTCTTCCAGAGCTAGAATTATTGGAGTTGAAATTCAATGTATCATTTAACAGGTGACACTTCCTAACTGCTTTAACTATGCTGGATAGTTGCGACAGCCTATTTTTTAGTCATCCCACTGGCCATCGCTTGAAGCTCTCAATCCACTCACTAGTGAATGAATAGAAACTGAAGAAGCAGTTAGATCAAACCGTCACAGTTAAAGAATGTCTAAGGGAAAGTCCAGAGGCCTGAAGTACTTTACCTGCAAAACCATACAGAGAATTTCCTAACCAGCTGGAGGCATGTGAACTACTTTTTAAACCACTTTGCTTGGTTGCTTATGGTCCCCAACGATCTCTATTGCTTGTCTGAACTATCTGTCCCTTTACTGCTTGCTGACAAATTAATCTTAAAAGGAGCTTCTTCCAAAGAGTGTGACAGCAGACACATTGCCTCAATATGAATCAAGATGGGATAGTGTCATAATTTTTCTAATATCAATATTAGAAGAGATGATCAACATTCACCCTTCTCAGTTCTGCTAGATGGACAGAAGACTTAGGAAGCGGGCGCTTCCTTTGCATTTTAAGTCAAATCAGCATGACAGGCCAACTCACCCACTAGGCTCTTGATGTTCTTTGGGATGCCAGCACAATGTCTGCTTAACCTAAGGGTTTACAGTCAAGCTATGCAGCGCCATGTGTTTTCCAGGAACTCACTCACTTCATTTAACAGTACATAAGTTGCTGATGTCACATGCTACTCCTCAATTAGTGAGAAATTTCCATTTCCCTATGTTCTCTTGTATTGCAAAATAGAGCAGTGGAAGAATAGCTTTAAGTCAGGATAAATTCTGCTGAACAGTATTTGAACGGTCTGTGAAATTATAATCATCAACATTACATGAGGCAGATGAAAAATTGCCCGAGGTATCAGGGTTATTTTATAGTTTTATTTCCCTATTCCAGAGTTCTTTCAAGTTTAGCAGCCAAAACGAATTAAGAATGCAATTCAACTGAGAAACAAACAAAAACCCCAACCAAACCCATCAAAACCATCCCTCCCCCCTCCCCAAAAAAACCCCAACATCCCTCCCCTCCTTCTATTTACATGTAGTGACAGAGAACCTTAGGAAAGAATCACCCTTCTGAGATAATATATTGCCTAAAATATTTTTTGAGGAAAACAACTAGTAACTGATCCATCTAATGGAATGGCAATGATTCCTCAGTATTTTTCACTTCATATATTCACTTCTGTCAGTGAAAAGGGTAGATAGAAGAATAGCTACCACTATGATTCAGCAATAGCTTATAGCCTCCCTTTTCCCCTTTTCCCACAAAGGGACAAAGTTGAAGAAAATCAGGCCAAGGGTGTTCTGTGCAACAGAAACCAAGGTGGGTTTTCAGTAACAAAGACTTCAGAGTAGCTGATGTGCACAGACTGCAACACAAACGCATGCAGTTAAACATCTCAGCATTAGCTAAAGAGAATGCAGAAGGAGAATATGCTGGCTGTTTTAGACTCCTTAGCCACTAAGAGGCTGACAAGAGAAAGGGAGAAGCAGCATGCTTGTGTGCAACCAGGAAAACCAGGGGGTGAAGAGAGAAGCTGGAAGCCAGCTGTACTCTTCTGCTTTGTGATGTCCATAATTAGGCATTTTATTGTTTCTCCTTTTCTCACTTCCGAGCTCTACTGGAAAAGAAATGCCAGCCCACAAACTCAGCCATCCCACATGGCCTGAGGAGAAGACACCCTTGACATTTTATCAGGGCTGCATTCTTACTCTTTGGTTATTTTATCTTCCAGCAGTGCAAAAGGACCTTGAAATGAGAATAAATTATATTGGCTGGGGGTTGTCTTTGTTGGGAGAAGACTTCTGACTATTGTGCAACTCTAAAAAGCCTATTTTCAGCCTACATCACTCTCTGGACAAGGAGAGCCTGTGTGCCAACGCAGCAGTTAACTCTGGCTGATGCAGAATGGTGGGTCCACATTCATATCCTGTGTCCTCCTCTGAGCGTTAACTCCTGGCATCCACACTTGCTGCCAGCTCCCACAATCACCCATACTGAGCATGACACACACATACAGCAGATTTCCCCTCCATGACTGCCCGCCTCTAGGCCTGTGTCTTGTGCATTTCACTGAAAGACCTCTGCCAAATCCCTGATCTTCCATGTCAGTTCCAGCTCCTCAGCTTGGCCTGGGACTCCTCAGGCAGATACTTCTGATGGTTGGAGCCACAGAGTAGTTATGGCTTGGTGGATGCCTCATGACAGGGGCTTCCACATAATTAAGTCCTGTTAGAAGGCGTTTTTTGAAGACTTTCAAAGTTCTACCCCCTGCCACATAAACTCCTCCCTAGGCTCACCTGTCACATATTCCGATGTGGTACCCAGCTTCTTGAACATCTTCCTCCAGGTAGAGAATTCAGTGACATTTCTGCTGTCTTTTTCCCTCCCTCTTACAGTGCCATGTCTATACAGCTTGACCTAATTATCCCTAAACCACTTCACAATTTGCATGTTAATTTGAATAAATCTATTTAGTCTATTTATCTACTTTTACTCTTTCCTGCAGTGAAGATGCTGGTCTGAGAAAGAATGCCAGTAAATCACACCCATTATGTCAGGCTCCTTTAATTCCAAAGTGATTCCTTATTCTTTGCTGCCCATTGTCATTCTGTGTGTAATTTAAAAACAGCAGGCAGCAATTGAACTCTCAGATCTCATTAATACCTCCTAAGCCCTTCCAACAACAAGCAGCAGACTAGATAGTATTTCTTCAAGGTGATGGGCAAATGTGCCAAAGTTGCTTTTAATTTATATTGCCACTGACACTTTTCAATCACATAGATTCTTTTCATTTGCTTGCTGTACTTGTTCTGCTTTATATAATGTCTCCTCTCAGTGTAAGAACACCACCCTAATCTAGCAGCAGCCTTTCAGGCTATCCAAGTGTATTTTTCAATTCTGTTTTATGCCTGCCTTCAATAATTAACAACTTCATAAATTACAGCCATAAAGGACAACCTATACTGCAAGTTTTAACGTATCACTCATCTTTGTTGCTAAGTAAGCCTTTTGCGTTAAGACAAGTCAGGAAATGCATCAAGCACAGTTGGGTCAACAACTATTCAGCCAAGAAAGGAATGAAAATAAAACCTAAAAGAGAAATAGAAGGATACTGCTAGAGTTATTTCTTGTAGTAAGAGAAGTCAGCTCAACACTCAAACTGCTTACCTCTCCTTGCCAGACTGGGTTGACAGTATTACACATGATCTTAGATCTCTTCTCCTGTCCATGGTGAGGGAGTGCTGGGAAGATGCTGTGTTTTCCTGGCTGGATGGAAATCTTCAGATAAGGGTCTGGATTGAAGAACATTCCTTTCTTCAGACCAAAAGCCTGGAAATCTGAAAGAAAGTAAATAATCTGATTATTTTTCACATTCCAGGTAGCTCTCTGGGATGTGAGAAAAAGCACATGGAAACTGGTAAGGAATTCAAGTAATATGGCAGGAATACGAAAAACTCACTGTTTCTTGTGAGGTAACATAAAGCCAAACCACGATGATCTTCCGATTTAGGATTTACAAATGATTATATGATTATATAATGAAATTGCAAGTTTTACAATCTGATTTTGCAGCGTGAGCTGGTTTCTAAATCAGGATTCATGCAACTTAAATTAACTGATCTGCTGATTTTGCTAAGGAGCTAAGCACTTGTTCAGCCTGACTCGAGTGGCAGGACTCCTCTGAAAAAGAGATCCATTCATTTAATCACACAGACGTGGTACTCAGTACCCAATGTATGTCACTTGTCCTAGGTATCTATTTTATCTTTCTACAAATCTTAGCTTTTAGACCACTTTTTTTCTACAGGAGAAGTAATCTTATATTTTTCCCCCACTTGAAAGCATTTCCTTCCCTGCATAGGTTAACTTTACCTGTAGTAACTTAGGAAAACTCTTGTATATAATGTTCAGATTCTAAGCAGGGCTTTCCAGCCACAGAACTCCCAAGGAATGTAAGTTGTGAAGACAAAATATCCCCAGGCACTGATTTCAAAGTTTACTCATTGTGTTCTGAAGACAGACATAAAGTCCACTACGATCTGCTCCTGTGAAGTCAATGAAATGCAAACCAATCTACAGGTATATCATTAATTTTGGCTCAACAGCTACAAATGAAAGCCTCTGACCTTATTCCAGATGCATTTTCTTTGGATTATATAAGCACTTATTCCTGCTAGCAAGTTCAGTAGCTGATTTATTTTCCACCACTTTCTGCAAGGATATTCTTCTCTTCTGTTTAAAGCTTTATTTCACATAGGGCTATACGCACTGAAATACATTCTCTTGCTGTACTGAAGAGATAAAGAGTGTAAGACAGTTTCCAAAACTGCCTAGATATATTACATAAACATTCAATTTAAACACAGATTTTTTTCTTTTAGGCAGGTCTTGAAAACATTAATTTTCAGTTTTTAATTGTCTTCTGATTCCAAACCCAATTATTCTGGCAGATTGCAGGAGGCTGTGGAAAACCCTCCAGGCAGATATTTTGGATGAATCTGAAAATCATACATATTCCACACCAACACCAGTATTTGCTTCCCAGAAAACAGCTGCACCAAGAACAGGGATAAAGTTCACCCATTTGTATTTTGCTTCCTTAACATATGGTAATAGCCAACACAACAAAATAGTTCAGTTTTGTTCTGGTTGGTTTGAATCATCTATTCCAGCACAGAATTCATGCTGCACATATTCCAAAGCTGTTGGACAGATGGTCCTGAACCAGACTGTATTTTAAGAATCTCATTGTTGTGACATTCTCTAACAATTGCCAAAAAATAGAGGCTATCACTACTAATAGCCTATTTCAAAGTACTTTGCTGACTGTATGTACTGCCATGGTCCTAGAAACACTCTTCCACAAATAAAATGATCTTGTTCCTACTGATAACTCTGACTTTTTTTTCTCTGAGTGTATAATCTCTGTGTAACCAGCACATATCTCACCTATCAGCCCTGCTGAAATCCTGTATGGCAAACTCTATTGCTTTGGAAGTTATACTGTTAGAAATGAATTCCATAAACAGGAACTAAAAATTGCAAAGGCAGTATGAGTTACAAGACCCAACAGTATAATAGTGTCAGGCTGCGAACATATGAGAGCAGAGAAAGACCTCTGGGATCTTATTTTCTTTCTTTCTGATGTTTCCTCAAATGAGTCTGAAACTGAAATATTTATTGCCAGATATGTTTCTGATTTTTTTTTCCCTTCAAAGAAAGACCATCCTACCTTTGGGTGCCACTGTGCAAAGAAATAAGCTATTGAGACAGAAAAGAATACCTAGCACTCAATCATGTGCACTTATATATTATGTATCATAAAGAACATACATATTATGATGACCTACCAGCCTCTTTTCAGTTATGGGAATTCAGCACAGCCCTGAAAGTGAAGATACTCCTATGCTAAGTTAGGAGTCTAATTCTTGTATTCGGATGAGAAAAAATAAGTTAACTAAGCACACGACAGGAAATTTTGTATCATTTTCTTGCTTTAGTTGCATAATAGAACAGATTTTGTAAGACTGGCAGTTAGAAACTTCAATTTTTTATGTCTAAGCACACATAGGGATAGCAGAAACAGCTTTCTCAAGGAAAAATATCCCAGTTGTACTTACATATATCCCTGCAAATACTCAGCACCATGAAAAACAGAGTATCAAGACCACAAAAGCTCTGAATAAACCTAGATGGGCATCTGCAGATACCCTGAAGTCAACCATTTAATCTGAAGTGAAACCTATAGATGCTGTAACTTGTAATCAAAGGCTCAGATACTCTCTTACCACTGCTGTGTAACATCGCAACAGAAGAATCCCAGCTATTTTGCTTCCCAAAACAAAAATATTTCTTTCTTATCTATATTGCTTTCAGTAAAAGGTTCTGAAGATACTAAATACTTAACCAATGGTTTGAGGTTAGTTGAATTTAAACCTTTGCTCAAACCAATGAATTCAGAAGGTTTGGACATGCCTTGCTGTACACTGTAGTTTTATAGAGTAGTTCTTGGAGGCCTACCAGGAAATGCTACCAACATAACTCACACTTTGCAAAGGTGTATTTTCATCCAATCTCTTAAAAAAAAAGTTATTAATACACCATATGTCAGCTTCCCACTTACTCATAAATCACATTTTGGCGTGAAAGAGGTTATATACATCTAACAGTTTCATAATGTCAGGCCATCCCTCATGAAAAACAACAGAAGGAAGGAATTTAGGCAGACACAGCAACCACAGACTCCTTCATTGCTGCAGACTTTGAGTAGCTGTAAGTACCTGCATCCTAATCCAGCTAGGCACACTTCATTGTATAAAAATGTCTTATACTAACCTCTACATGCTGATGCCCCCAAGTGAATTATGAGTTTGTTAAATTTTAGGGCTTCCCTTCCTTATATGCTGTTCTCAGGGTGTCCTGATGAGACCTAAGGAACCTTTGTTCTAGATCACTTGCATGCGCATAGCCTCTGCCCCGAAGGTAGGCCATAGACTTCCCTGTCTGCCTTGTAAAAGATCATTCTGCAAACCCATTTTCCATGCAGCACCAGAAACTTCGAGGCACTGATGACTGGATAGTGATGGAGACTCTTATTTTTGTGGTAATCTGGTAACTAGCATATATTTATTGGCAAAATGTTGAACCAGGTGAGAATACCAACTGCAGTAGACACAGCTAGAACACATCTGTGTTTTACCATATTTGATTTTGCTTCAGTACAAGTGATTAGGCTTTCAGTAGTAAGCTAAAGAAGTCAGAAGCTGTTCTCCACAAGGAGTAAGAACCTTTTGCCAACAGCTGTGGAGGAACTTTCCTAGAAAGGCTATTCTGTGCAGTTTATAAATGTGTCTCAAGAAGACTGAGTCCACCTCACCTCTTGATGGTGCATATTTTGGATTAGGATGCATGTACTTAAAATTACTGAAATCTGCAGCAGTGAAAAAGTCTGTGGTTGCTATGTCTCCACCTGAATTCTTTCCCTCTGTTGCTTTTCATGACAGATAACCTGATGTATAGATGTATATAACCTCTTCTCAACAGCTACTGTGAATGGCTTAACACAGCAAGGGGGAGTTTTATCACTGCAAGCAATTAACCACTGGAGCAAAGTACCATCTCTTGGTATCCTCAGATCCAGACTTCATGCCTCTGTGAGACATATCTGAGAAAAACTCACACAAAGCTCCACACCATGGAGCAAGGTGTTATACAAGATAATGGAGCAGTTGAATTCAAAGCCTTTTGAGGCCCTCAAAATTGTTATTCTAGAGCACTGGGGTACTTTGTAGGGGCACTAGAGATGGTGCAAAGTCACCTCACATTTGCACAAGCTCTGATGGGTAAGAAAAAGTCTACTGATTAGAAACTCCAGTTTGTAAGGAGTACATCTGGGCAAGTTAGCTTGAATGGGAAAGGCAGAAGAAGAGGCAGGTTTATAGCAATATTAAACAAGATTTAGTGTCTACAACTCCTGTTACAAAGTCAGTCACCAGGACTGCTAAGAATGGTTGGAAGATAAAGTGTGTTATATACCTGCCTTCTGATAAAGCATTTCCTGGTAACTACTATTGCCAAAGTAACCCTTAACAGACCTAACGCTATCTTCAGTTGTGATTCATATTCTGTTCTATAAACTGACAACTGATGTTACCTGAATGCCTGGTCTGAATCACAGAATGGTTTGGGTTGGAAAGGACCTTAAGATCATCTAGTTCCAGCACCTTGCCATGGGCAGGGACACCTCACACTAAACCGTGTCAACCAAGACTCCACCCAATCTGGCTTTGAACACTGCCAGGGATAAAGCATTCACAACTTCCTTGGGCAGCCCATTCCAGTGCCTCACCACAGCCACACAAAAATGACTTGCATTTCTCACAGAGGTGTGATGAGCATAAACACCTGAATGTTTGCCAAGTATTCAGATCTTCTGGTCATTTGTTCCACAAGAACACTTACAAATAAAGAGTATGCAAACACATGAGATAGGCGAAATATTAAAGCTTGAAAAATGTTATCTGATGCAACATACAGCTAGCAGGCATATCATGCACACCTCATGATAACACTTTCTAAATATATCAGTCAACAGAACGGTTTCAAGGGCTTTCAGCAAATGCGTTACACTGCTGCTAAACCATGAGCCTTCAGTGAGGTGGATGCTACATCTTGGGAAGCTTAGCACATCTCTTCTTTCTCTGCTTCATGTATGAGAGCTCTGACACTTTCGGCTGCCTTATCAGAAGTGTGACATTCACTGGCAACAGCAGAAAACTCATGTTGGAAAGTAAATGCTAAGTGACTGCATAGCTTTTCTTAAAGACAGTATTTAATCTAGCTAGATCAGGTTTACAAGATTTCTCTTGGTATTTTTAATAACGAAAGCTATAATAATACAGTCATCGTATAAACAACTAAGAGGCTTAATCATAGCAAGTTATCTTCTTTGAGAACCTATTAATCTGAACTAACCTTTCACAGGACTAACTTCCAGTCTCCAAAGAAGCAAACACTTAGAAAATAAACCTCCTATTGACCTAATGCAAACTCTCAGCTATTTCTATTCTCAAGAAGTTACCCATCTCCTTTTGCCTTGAAGCATCAGTTTATACTTCTGTCTTTGTTTGACATTTTTATCTTTTCTCAGGCAAAACTTCCACTGAAAACAGTTGGATTTTGTCCAACCAAATACTCAATAAAACTACAGAAAAGAATAAAGTACTTTACTTTGTTACCAAAGAAACTGTTTCTGCACAATTCACATTACCACAGGGCCTCACTGGAGTGCGTAGGCAGCAGAGCAAGCCACACAAGTCCGCTGAAACAGACTGATGTTGTTCAGCATTTCTTGGGATTTGGTCTTCTTTGGGATTTGTCTCTTCCATTCTAATAACCTATTCTTTTTAAAGCTGCTGTGGTAGAAGGCATAGCTTTCCTCGCATTATTCAGATGACAAACTGTTTAGGGCACAATGGCTCTGCGGTAGTGCAGCCCCTAATGCAATGGTCCCCGGTCAGACAAATGCGCTTATACTTT
This sequence comes from Amazona ochrocephala, assembly GCA_039720435.1. Lineage (NCBI taxonomy): Eukaryota > Metazoa > Chordata > Aves > Psittaciformes > Psittacidae > Amazona > Amazona ochrocephala. Next base: position 16,677,811 of record CM077885.1, on the reverse strand, counting down.
TTTTCCTCTTAATTGCAACTAAATCAATAATAATTTGGAAACTTAACTTCTAAGTGATTACACTGAAGGTGACAGTATGCTAAAGTATAGATATTGAAATGGAGAAGTCTATATGAGCTGACAATGACAATATAGAGGTTGTTGCTGTGATAGTAGTGCAAGCACAAAGCAATCCCAGTTCATTCTGATGCCTCTGGAAGGTCTGGCTTGATTTACCTTTTATTAACTAGTATAACAGATACAGGAATAGCAACAATTTTACTTTGAGAGAGACAACTTCTACTTGCGGTTGTATTGATTAAGTAAGAAGGTAATAAATAAATCCTTGTGATGTGTTAATCTGTTCATTTCAGAAAGACTGAAATTGAGCCATCTTAGTAGCAAAGATTGTTGACAAAATAACTGTGAGCTCAAGGCCTTTCAAATACCTGGCTGTGATGATGCTGTTAATATGGATGTGACATAAATGTAAATTAATTGCTACTGAACCATTAGAATAAGGTATCCTAAATGTATTACAAGGTATAGCCTTTGTATACTTTGAATTCAGCTGTAAATTAGATAGTTAAGTTAATAAAAGGGCCCACTGAGACATTATTTAGCAGTCTCACGGATTATGACTCTTGCCATCTCTTGGTCTACTAGGCCAAAGAACTTGAGAGAATGAAAAAATGTTACTAATTCTGAGCAATATTTCTATACAAGATTATTTTAGAACATTAAAAAATTAACTCTACTCCTTTATTTCTGCTGAGCTAAACCTGTGGGTTTGTCAAATTGAATAACTGTATGCCCAGCATCTAGCCTGGGAAAAATAAGTGTTAAAAGAGCCCCATCTAAAGTCAGTCTAACTTGCCATAGAGCATAAATAGCCTCTCAAGAACCACACTGGATATCTAGTTTGGAAAAGCACTGACTTGCACTCTTAATAGTAAAGAGATATGGAAGACTTTAACAGAACTTGGAGGGAAACCTGAAATAAATCACACGGCCAAACCAATCATGTAATGTGATGCTGGCCAGATGTGGAATTTTAAAACAGAAAGGCCTAAGCCCGTAAAAACTCTGAACAAGGGTAACTCTTTTTTTCTCTGCACTACTTCCTTGAAGAATTTCCAAGTCATGTTCAGCACATTTCTGTTTGTTTTCCAGGAGCTAAACCCCATGAAAATGAAGCAGCAAGCATGAAACTTCAAAATGAGAACCTTGCTCACAACTACTCTCTTTTGACAAACTGACTTTTTCTACACAAGTGATTTACAGACTGTTTTCTTACCAAAGCCAAATCAAATGGTCCATAGCTGTTTCATGGAACTATAGTAAGCCCTTAAAACCTGCAGCGATATGCCAAGTAATGGGCTAAGCACTCTTCAGAAAATTTAGAGGAGAGCAGTATTCTGGCTCAAGAAGTCTGAGAGTCCCTTCTGAGCAATACAGACAAGCTTGTGCACCTTGGCACATGGATCTACCTCAGGTGCAGGCCAAGACAGCGGAACATGCTCTCCAAGAAACAGAGGACTACCACAAACCACATTTTGCTCTATAAGTAAAGCGTATGCTGTTGATCTTGTTTTCCCTACATGTATGGCACCACATTCAATTGTAAACAGGAAAACCTAATGTGGCCCCAAAACTCTACTTCAACAAGACACTTCAACACATAACTCTCATTGAAAGAAGACAGTTATGTGACAACAATCACAATTCTCTGTCTCAGCCTCACTTGTACAGCAACAGGGAGAAATCCATGAATAAATATATACACATGTACAAATACATAAATGCACATGTACATGAAAACTGCAGTTTACCATTCTCTGGGCTTAGAACTTGCACTTCAGCAGTGACTTACCTGACAATGAAAAACTTATTAGTCTCCGACTTCCTTGTCCATGGATTGAATCTTCATTGGTGATGCTTTTAAAAATCTGCTGGAAGAAAAATTGTGGTGAGAGTGTGTATTTTCCAGTAACTTTTGAACAGACAAATGGTTTAGTAACTGCCTTTTGGAAAGATTCTTAGTTTTACAGCGAAGAATCAATTAGATGACCAGTAATCAAAATTATGTTTAACTACCAGTGGCCTAAGTTATCCTTTCCTGAAGGCTTTTCCTTAAGAACATAGAATGATACAAAAATACTACTGTAATTTTAGTATAGCAGTTTCTCTCCCAAAAAGGAACTGCTTTTTGGGAGAGAAACTGCTATACTAAATTTACCAAAATTACAGGACATAAAAGCAGTGCACAAGCATGGGGATGTGGCTCTCACCTCTAGAAACAACTTCTGTCTTTATAACACCTTATTACTGGCATAGAAGAACTTGTTCCAGAAAGTTTATTATACAGAAGTGAGAAAGATTTCCTAAAGTTTACTAATACTGTGTGCAAAAGCATTGAGGGCGATCTGGGGGGCAGAAATCAATAGATGACCTTTTGTACTCCACAGTTTAGGTTCTAATGTCAGTCTTTGGCTCAACAAGTTTATTAGTGGGTTTCTGTTGTGCCAATTGGGACCCAGGCTACCTTCTGGCTGTGATCAGAACTGGGAAGCCTTCGAGCCAGTGTCTGGGGCATCATCAGAACCCCACCATCAGTAGTTTTAACCACTGTTTCCCTGAACAGAACAGAGGAGATGCCACTGGGAGTCAGGCTCCCAGTTCAGAAGAGAGGTGATGCTACTACTACTACTACTACTTCCCACTGACTTTGGAGTCAAACCAAGTGCTGCTCTGCGCCCAGGAAGCTGCAGCTTCTCACCACTCTTGTTATTTGGCTTTCAGGCAAAAAAGAAAACCAGTGTTTATGCAGCGAAGTTCCAATTTCTGTCAGGAAACAGTAACTGAAGTCCCACTCAGCTGTGACTCACTTCTCAGTATGTTAAATATTTTGTATTCAAGCTTAACTCAGAAAATAAGCTGCTCTTTGCCCCCAGAGAGCACAAAACCTGAGCAAGGGGGCACTACAGCCCAGCTAGCAGGGATTAAACAACATGCACAGTTGGCAGGTCAAGGCACAGATGAGGCCTAGATCATAGGCTGAATTTAGACACTGTTATAAAAAAGTGGGCTCTGTTAGACTTGACTGTCATAATCATTTTGCTCCTCACAGACTATTTAAACGGGAAAAAGGATAGTGAATAGAGTGGGACTATAAGCAAATTCCAGTAGAAACATCCCTATTGGATCACAGCTAATTAGTTGCAATTGCACTTTTGGCCTTCTCAGCTTAGCAGGTTTCAACTTACTCACTGACACCACCACTGACTCTGGATAGAGACATGTTTAAATCAGGATATTGCATGTGACTAGGAGAGTTTGATGAGAAGATCTCGGCAACTTCTACCATTTGAAGGTGTGATTGCACCAAGAAACGACGACATTTCCTTGTCAAGATGTATTTTTCCTACTGTGTCGCTGCCTGACGTTTATTACACGTTATCCTTTAATGCTTACTACTAATGGTCTTCTCAAGATTTTGTCCAGGATGGTAACTGGGTCAACCGACCTAGATATGTGCACGCTTGCAAAACGTTCTTTTTTTTCAGTCCTTAAATGCTTCTCTGGGGTTTAAGATCCACCATGAATCAGTATGAATAGTTTAACAGTCTATGCTTCCAACAGACTGGGGTGGATCTGATGGAGTCCAGCCTGTTCCAAACTTTAAAACACGTTGCTATTAAACGACCCTTTTAGGGCCATGTCTACATCCATAGATTGTACTAAGACACTAGAGTATTGCCACAAATCCTGATAGAGACAAAGCGTCACCAGCACGGCCGAACCTATACTGGCCAAGCTTGGCATTATACAAAGAGAGTAATCACACATCCAGCCCTATAACAACAACAAATGATCCATCTATTTTGTGAAGCATTGTCTCATGTTCCTTTTCCTCCAGTGGTCTGGTGGCACTGGTCTGACACTCTTTCCACATGTACGCTGCACCTTCTCATCTACAATACAGATGCTCAGGTACAGCAGGGCATGTGCCGAAGAGGGATTAAGAGCAGGCAGATATCATACGTCAAAGGAAGGAACGATTATGCATGGACATAGTCAGTGAAGGTTATTAGGAAGGTCAGGAAAGTGATTATACTTTAATACTGGCATTTGGAATCAGAAGGAATGGAGGTGGAAGAAAGGAGAAAAATCTCCCAAAAAGTCTCCAAACAAAAGCCTGATTTTCTGAAAATAAAAAAGCTATCTGCTGCAGTTTGGTTTCACTAATGCAATACCAGAATGTCCGCATTACTGAGGATAAGGCTAACAGCACTTGATGCAGGGCAGGACAAAGGAGGGTCAGTGGTCACCAATACTTGCCAGCCATCATGCCAACTGGGATTCATAGTGTCTTGAGGACTGGGATAGGGAAGTGCACAAGCTCTTCCTGCTTGCCATTTATCATGAAAGAAATCCAGACTGATTTTAGTGGCTACCATATAATTACATCGTGAGTTTTGTCACTGCAAGCCTTGAATTCAGTCATTGGGAGATAAAATCCTTCTGTCTTCTCAACTGCCTCTTAAAATATAGTTGACAGAAAGACAACATTGATCTTCTCGCTTGACATCCTATGGACTTGAAGTCCTTGGTACGAAAAGGAACAAATGTGATTTTCCCTCAATAACTTTGGTGCTCCTTTCTGACCTTGAAGTGAGAGCTCAGTCTGAAGTAGTTTATATTTTCAGCTTACAATGTCATGTTTGCACATTGTGCAACCCAGCCTTATTATTTTACAAGTCCTGCTGATACGAAAGAGGATGAACATGCTTTTATTACATACTTCTATCCTATCTAGACATGAAGACATGGGATGTGAGCTGCAACTTCAAGCCTAGCTGAATCTCTCAGAAAACTGAAGGCTTCCTGAGTCATCAAACCTCTTTTTGCTTTCCTTGTCTGTAGCCACACGTAGTGTCATGGCCACTGATGGGAGCACAAGTACTCAAGCAGTTAGAGAAGTATGAGCACTTCCTTTCAAATATTCTCCAGTAAACACACATTGTAAAATCTTCTCGTCTGCTCACACTTCTCCAACCACAGAAACATGGCAAAAGACAATGCCAGAGCCTGTGATGGCTATCTGTGAAACATGGAAGGTAGTTGAGGCCAGATCCGAGCCTCTCAGGACTTGCTGAGCTCAGGAAAAGGTTCATGTTTGGTAGCACATTTCATTTTTTCAGTAGAGAGAAAAAAGAAGAGAGAAGGAGACAACTGAAAGCTAAAAATAATAAGTCTGGTCCTAGCATCACTTTTCCTGGTGAGTAGTTCCTGCAAATGCTAGAGGGAAGTTATGTGACCCTGAATGAGACAGAAGGCAACTTCACACTAGCAAATGGAGCCCTTGAGACTTGCTCCCTCTTTAGCCATGGCATGTGTTATAAAACATCAAAAAATCGAGAGACCCCAGAGCACTACAGTCCATCAGCTATTGCTCAGGCAAAATTCCAAGTGCACCACCAATAATTTGTGTAAGCAGAACTAAGAAACAAGACACTCTCACAGCTAATTAAAACATCTCCCAAAATACCTTTACTCTTCACCCATCTACACAGAACAGTAACAAGGACAACACTCTTGCTCCTGGATGTAAACTGCTTACAGTGTACACCTGGGGTACCCCTACCAAGCCTCCATGTACCTCCAGGTTAAGATGAAGCAAATACTTTCGGACATATGTATGGTGTGAAGACAGGTCTGGAAGAAGCTGTGACCATGTTTGCCTGGTGTTGCGCTTAGAAAATCTGCTTTTGGGCACCACAGTGACCAGTAACAGTGCAGCATGCTGATAAAACATGCTTTGCACCACTAAGTCCCTTTAGCATGCTTGTATGTTGCGCAGCCCAACTTAGTTGATTAAAAAGTCCTGCTGATATGAAGCAGGATTAATATGATTTTATTACATGGTCTACCACTGGTAGACATGCACAGCTGACAAATACAAGCACTTACTCCTTTTCCTATGCACAGCAGAGAAAAACACTGTTATGCCTCAGCCTTAATACTCTGTATCGGTAGCTTCTGCTGCAAAAGAATGGTAACATTTAATGATCATAACTGATACAAACTATCTCACATAGGCCAGGATTTCTTATATTTAAACCAGAGGAAACTGCAATGACATTAAAACCAACACTGCACTGTTTGTATTTGTTGCCTTTATATGGTGAATATCATGGATGTGGCCTAATGGCTCAATCCAACTGAATTCCAATTTTAGAAGGTGCTAATTAAAACCTAGAATATTTTACACTGACAGTACAGATTGTAACTACAGTAATAGCTTATGCAGATTAATCAGGTACTGTAAACTGGCAAAGCTCTAGCCTGGACCTATCTATTCACAAGAGCTTCTTTTTAAAACAACACACCTAAGAACATATGGAAGTATTCAGGTGGACTTTCACTTCCAAGCAGTACTATACAAATCTGTAGGGAAGACTGAACTCTACAGTGAAATAACACTAGAAACTACAACAGTGAAGCAATAAAGTATTTTCTGTTTGTACACACCAGCTCTGAGGATGAAAAGCAGTAGATGTGAGCACCGTGAAAAGGGAAGGCTGTAAAATGTGCTTGATTCAAATCACAAGTGAAAAATAGCATCAACTCAGCCCCCAGTTGTGCTTCAGTAGGCAGAAAAAGTATTGCTAGATGTGTCAGAGGTAAATATGTGGTGTTCCAGAGCTGGGGGAATAGACAAGATGTCCAGTAACTGCCTGCACCATGCTTGCTCCGAGGTCCAGTTATCTGCTCTCTGCTTTTCCAAGAGCACTACACTTGCCTGCAGATTTAAGCAAACTAAACAAGGTTAACAGCCTGAATTCAACGGTCAGGGGCGAAAGAAGCAGCTGATGCTTTGGCCCTGTCTCCTTCCATCGGTTTGTATCCTTTAGCTCCTCTGAGATTTAAGACGGGTCCAAAACTGCCTAGCACAATGCAGGGTACCAGTTTCCACTCTGCATAGCTTCGCTAATGTCAGTTTAAATCACACTGGAGCTACTGTTACAACAGACCTGTGTGCACATGGCAGGGGTGTCAAGAAGTTACTCCTCCCTAACCCAGTTCTATTGGCTTTTACAGTTGCCCTCTTTGTTACACTGAATTCTTAACATTAGGACAACTCTCTAAGCAAGTGAGAAAAGGCTCACAGCCTTTCCTTTTCCACAGCTCAGCAGTGAAGCATCTTTCCATAGTAAAATAATATAAGACATCATTCCAAGTTCACGCTTCATTCACTACCATTCTCTCTAAAGAAGGAATTCCTCAGTAGATCTGCAAATGGGTGAATATTCCCATTTCCTCCCAAGCGCCGAATTTAAAAAGAAATGTTTCTGGGGAAAAAAGATGACTAAATAAATAGACACTAAATAGATACTTCCTTTTTCTCCATCACTTGACTTCTGCCACATCTTGGGAACACAGGGCACACTGGGATGTAATGGACAAATCATGACAGGAGCAGACGGAGTCCTGAGCCTGTCACTGACAGAATTAAGGCTGTAATCCCAGGCACCACTTTGAAAATCTAGTCCTAATTACTGGCAGTGCTTCAGCTACAACCCTCACTTTGTTAACAGAATTATCCAGCTCTTGAATGCAATATATTCCACTTATCCTGTTAGCCGGTTAAGCCACTGTGCTGGCACCAGACTATCTTTCTGTCAGGTGCTTCCAATGAGCAGTCAGTTTCTCCAGCAGCAGCCTGACTCCCTGCTGGGCTCCCTGCAGCTGGCTCACATCCCTGAAGGACTGTGGGCACATACACGCAGGGTCTGCCTCATGTGTCACAGTCAGCACTATTCTAGCCTTGTAATACACCATCTCTCAATGCCATTCCCTAATTAAGAGGAGAATTTGCCCTTTGTGAGCATATGGCAATTCCCCTCTGCCAGCCTCACAGGATCATAGAGTGGTTTGGGCTGGAAAAGACCTTAAGATCATCTAGTTCCAACCCCTGCCATGGGCAGGGGTGCCTCAAACTACACCATGTCACCCAAGGCTCTGTCCAGCTTGGTCCTGAACACTGCCAGGGATGGGGAATTCAAAACTTCTTTGGGCAACCTGCTCCAGGCCTCAGCTCCCTCACAGTAAAGAACTTCTTCCTTATACCTAACCTGAACTTCCCCTGTTTTAGTTTGAACACTGCTCATCTTGCAGCTCTGTTTATTGATTACTTCATGGACTGCCAGGAGACAGAAGTTTTTCATTCCAAAAACTGCTCTTCTAGAAACCTTGTAAAAAGATAACAAGGAAATGAGTGAACAGTTTCTTCCCCATTGAAAATGCAATGAACTCTTTCAGCAGATTCAAGAGAGCTAACCCTGGCAGCCAAACTAAATTACCATGCAAAAATTCTGCTTAGTCCCTCCAGAAGGCAGCTATCAACACACGACAAGAGAACAGTCAACGACAGTACATACCAAGTGTATGAGATCTCCGTGTTTGCATGAAGATCTTTCCTATTCTCCAAGCTACCCTATGTGGGTACAATGCTATTTCAGCATAACCACAAGCTGGAACAGCAATATTAAGAGCAAACCACTTCCAATTAAAACAAAATTGAGGACTGAGGCAAAAAATCCGTACCTCCCACAGAGTCCAATATCTTTTTCTTCCAAAATTTTATTAGATTCAGCTTTTTAATTATTTCCACAGTTCTGCCTAATAAACTTCAGCCATCCTTTGGCAGCTGAGGAGAAGCTTTGATTACATATTCTGATCTTCCTTCAGTCTTTGAAACTTCATTTAAATAAACTCTTAGATTTTCTGATACTTAAATACAACCATAAGTGCATATGGACAGGCTTTGGGCTGTGCCTTCTGGGTCGATGGCTGGACTATATTGAAGCAACAACCAGTTTTTCTTTATATATAGCATACTTCTGGGATGACTGCTTCCTGCAGCATCTCTCACCAACTGCTCACATGCAGGCTCTAGGGCTCATGCTCTTTGATGCCAATGACCCTTTGAGGTCTCAGTAAGTCTGAAGTGGTCCAAGGATGACAGCACTTTACAGCCCCAATGTGCAAAACAAACTCCAGTTCAGTTAGCAGGAAAGAAGGCTCCTTGCAGTTGCTGAACAGCTTTGTGCTTCCCAGAGTTATCACCATCCGGGAAAAAAAAAGCCTTTCAGAAAATCTGGGTTTATGATCAGATGCACAACAGGCAGCTGCCTAATGCAGGACAGGATTGGTCCTGTAAACCTGACAGGGCCATACACAGAGTATTAATGTGCTTAAGCACTGTGAAAACAAGACCGCTTGTAAATATTGCCCTCTGAGGAACAGCTAAGAAAGACCCTACAGCCCCCTGAAGTAACTGGGAGGTTTGTCACTGACAGGTGAGACAGGCCATCGGGCACTGCTTGGATCCTTTAATTCTCCATAAGCCTTGCTCCCACAGACTCCAAATTCAAACTTTTCAAGAACATGTTTTGTTTGCATGGAGAACTAAAAAACTGCTGTTAACATCTTTTCTCTTTGCACTATGAATGAGGAGAGTGATCGAACTGTAGGGCACATGTAGTGAAAATATTCTAAACTCTTACACATCCATGGTGTCTTCAGCAGGCAGGAAATCGTGTTAGGCAACAGTCTGTACTTCCAGACAGCCTAAGCTAGAGCTTCAGGAATTCTTCACTCTTCTAATGCATTCTGGTTGGGACAATATGCAGATGAGAAACACACATGTGAGAGACAACCATATCCTTCAGCTAAGCTCTGTGTGAAGAATGGCTCAATGCATTAGTCTTGCTGTCAAAGCCTCTGGACAAGGGAATTGAGTCAATGACCCTTCATGCCATACAAGCAGCAGCAAGGCAGTGAACAATGCCCATTCTTCCAAAATTAATGCCTCAAACATCGATTCCCTATGAATACCATTATTTCCAGTAGTGAGTTACAGACTCTTTATTTTCAACCTTGGATCCTGCTTCAGGCAGCAATGAAGCCACTGCAAAGATTTACAGTCTGATTTAAAAAGCAGAGAAATATCTCTGCTACTTCAAGCGCCCCTTGATCTCACTGAATTACTAATAAAACATTTTGTTCCACAAGGCATTTTTCTGGTTATGTTGACATAGGAAGCTGAGAAGACAAAACCCCCAAGTTTTTCCCTTTACAGTGTCTACAATTACTTAGTTAATGCAGCCTTACGCACACTCTGTGTTTCTCCTGCCTTATCTTTTGGGACACCCATTACACCCAGCAGAAACTACTTACCATAGCTCAGAAAACCTAAAGGGAGGGTTGTTTGTGCGGTGGTTGCTTTTAATTTTTCCTTTTTTTAATTACTTTTATTTCGCTATTAAGCTATTGCTGGCTGCAGCATTCACTGTTTTGTTTTTCTTACATTGCTTCTTTCTGGGGCAATGGGCTTCAAAAAGTCAACAGCCTTCTCCCAGAGAAGCAGGCTTGTACCAATACCGATTGTCTGCCATAGAACAACCAGTGTTGGAAGAGAGCTCCTGAAGTCATCTGACCCTTTAACTTAGAGCAGGCTGCTCAGGGCGCTGTCCAGTTCAGCTTTGAGTATCTCCAAGGATGGAGGTCCCACAAACTCTCTGGGCAACCTGTGCTAATGTTTGACTACTGCCCAGAGGAAAAAAATATTCCTGAGGTCTAATCAAAATATCCCTTATTGCAACTTGTGTGTATGGCCTGCTGCCATTTCATCATGCACTGTGAGAAGTCTGCCTCCTCCTTCCCTACAATCTCCCACTGAGTATTAAAGGCATCACTACACCCCACCTGAAACTTCTCTTAAGACTGAACAAATCCAGCTCCGTCTCTGCTACTCCTTGTATGTAATGGCAACAACTAATCTAAAGGATGAAGCAAACAGGGGCCAGACTCATCCTGAAAATGACCATGATGGGGTGTTACTTGAAGTATGGCACAGACTTCTGGGGGGAAGCAGCTTTTACAAAATCCAACCTCCAGTAACTGCTGAATTCACTACAGCAATTTGGTCATCACAGAAAGTCTCCTGAAGGATTTGGCCTGCTGCATATTGGATGCAAAAGGCTTCTGAATATAGAGTCATTAAGTATGACAGGAGGCAAAAGGGATGTCAACTACATGCAGGAGTGCTGTCACTGCAGACACATCATTAACTGTAGTGTGCATAATGATGTAATTCTTGAAGCTTTTAATAAATAAATCACATCTTATCAACAAGAGAGGTGTTTTCTGTTGCATGTGTCAGCTTTGATAGAAATCAGCATAGAATTCATTTCAAACACTTCAGTCAACCCTGGGAAGTGTTCCGTGGAATAGCGCAAGGCAACACAGAGGTTCATACCTCATGCTACACACACCAACCACATCGTCCTCCTTCAATACTCATACAGAACAGAAGTGACTCCCATCCCCAGACAACCTCCATGTCCCTGGCTCCCCAGACTCCTTCACTTGTCTTACCTCCCCTGCCGGTATCTTCTGCAGAAAACATCTCCCCCTCATCCCCACAGGAACATTTTTGTCTGACAGGCAAACAGCTCATCTCTTCCTTCTTTCCCTGTGCAGGCAGCCCCTACGCTTACTTGTCTGCAGCTGTACGAGGGCTGATGGGCAAGGAGAGGAGAGCAGGGCTGGGATGTTGCTGGAAGCCATGGTGAGCAGAGGCTGGTGCTCTGCCACAGGGCTGCCCTTCCAGCAGCACTTCTCACTCTGCTCTTCTCTTTCTTCCAGTAGCAGGAACAAAACTTTCTTTGTCAGCATCCAAACCTTCGGGCTAAGTAGAAGCAGGTTTGATCCAGGCCACCTCCTTGGACCATGCCTCTTAACCAGTAGGTAAGAGAACAGGAGACCTAACTTTTCCCATCCCATCCTGCAGTAGGCTGTGCTGCCAGTCTACAGAGACACGAAGGATGACTGCTAAAAACAGAAGTCAACCCTGACCCCTGTGAAAGTGGGAAGAGTTTGGTGACTGGCTTTGTGGCATTAATATTTTACCTCTTCTGCTGCAGTAGCATTATATATGCCTGAACTGCAGGACACTGAAGCAACCTGTGCTGATCCCCCATCAATGATGCACCACTCACAATAGAAAGTGAGGATGTCATGACACAGGCTGGGCAGCTTCCTCCTTCATTCCTCACCCTCAAAGGCATAAGTGAAAAATAAACATGCAAACCTGGAGCATCCTCTCAGGGGTAAAAGCTCCAAAATCAAGACTTCCTGGACCTCCTAATCAAGAAGCTATTTAAAATTGTGAAAGGAAGCAGTCAACAAAAATCATAGAATAGTTAGGGTTGGAAAGGACCTTAAGATTATCTAGTTCCAACTCCCCTGCCATGGGCAGGGACACCTCCCACTAAACCATGCCATCCAAGGCTATGTCCAACCCCACCTTGAACACCGCCAGAAAGCATTAACTAGAAAATGAAAGAAAAAGTAGAAAAGGGAAAGAGAAAAATAGAAAAGGCAAGTCTATATAGAAGAAGAGGAGAAAACAAAGAAAGGAGTGGTGGAGGATGCTATAAGGAAAGCAAGCAAGTAATAGAATCATAGAATAGTTTGGGTTGGAAAGGACCATAAGATGATCTAGTTCCAATCCCCTGCCACAGGCAGGGACACCTCACACTTAGACCAGGTTGCTCCAAGCCCAACATAGCCGTGAACAGTGCCAGGGATGGGGCAGCCACAGCTTCTCTGGGCAACCTGTGCCAGTGTCTCACCACTCTCACAGTAAAGAATTTCTTCCTTGTATCCAACCTAAATCTCCCCGGCTTAAGTTTAGACCCATTATCCCTTGCCCTATTGCTAGTCCCTGATGAAGAACCCCTCTCCAGCATCCCTGTAGGCCTCCTTCAGATGTCAGAAGACTGCTGTGAGGTTTCCATACAGCCTTAAAACAACAGTTCTTCCATAAGCTATAAAATTCTCTTGCTCCCTACAGACACATCTAAAAAACCCCAAAACAAACACCAACCCTCCCCTCCCCCCAAACCTCAACAATGATCAGTACAGCTTTGTTACAACTCAAACCTGAGGGCAGCAGCTTTCAAACCTCCCTGCTGATGAAGATAAGTTAGACCCTTTTGGGAAAATGAGAGAAATAAATAGACTGCTATAAACCCCAGGGTTTCCTGACAACTGCTGGCATAGCCAGACTTTTCCTGTATTAGGCTTAACTATTCCCACACAGCTGAATCACCTCTGTGGTAACAGACATTAGTTGCCCTCAAACACTTCAGCTCTGGAATCAGAGTCTTAGTACAGTTATACTCTGCTAGACAAAAGGTGGTGGTGGTACCTGAAATATAATCCATTATACATTTTGTGAACTAAACCTTAGCAATTTCCTGAGGTTAGTTCAGTAGTATGAGCAATGCTGGTGGTCCCCTGCTAACAATATCAACATGTGGTGTAATCAATGTGGTTTATACTTACATTCACCACAAAGTCCTACTGGATTGCCATAAAGGCAAAAAGGGCTTCAGTGTAAACAAAAATCAGGCCTGTTGACTTAAAAGGGAACTGTCTAAGAACAATTGAGTTGCTTTCCATCAGATTTTATAGATGCAAGAATTCAAGCCTGTGTTTAAACTGCAGATATTTAGACTGGAGAGATTTAGTGACCTAGTTTTGTCTGGACTTGCAGAACTAGCTGCCAAGTTGGACTTAATGATCATACAGGTCTTTTCCAACCTAAATGATTCTATGATGCTATTCTATGATTCTGTGATATTAAGCAGGAAGGGGCTGCATGCTTTCAGTCTGGATGGAAACATGCTTGTCTGAGAACCCAGTTAGCTAGCTGGGAAAAAAACCCAACATTTAAAGGAAGTGGAAAAGGTTTCTCAAGATATTTAAGGATTAAAATGAACAAAGAGTTCAAAATTCTATTGAAGAATATTCTTACATACATCTGCTGATATACTGACCTACATCAATGTCCCCACTTGAACCTGCTTTGTCCTTAATCTTTCTCATACAAGTAATAATTATAGAAAAAATGATTTAGAAAAGTAGGTAATATTATATAACTGCATTCTATCAGCAAAACAACATTAAGGGAACAGGATTATCCTGTTGAGCCCTCAGAAACCAGAAAATGTAAACCTGAAATATAGCTCTGAAGCATTAAGCTTGCCTCTCGATGAATACAAATTGCAATGCTGCTTTCTTTTTTTAGCTGTCCCTGTTTATAACCTCTTCCCAATGTAACATTACAAATATATTTTTGGATCACCTGGGTTTTGTGAGAAGTAAAGGCAACCCAGGATATACTTGATATTCAGATAAAACATAAACCTAAAAGCTGAATCATCAACATTAAAAAAGGGAAATGTACAACTGAAACATAAGAGTAGAAAACTTAAGAAGCGTGGTGGAAAGCAATAAGCATTCAAATGTCCTCTAATCCACACGTTATAACTGGGTGCAAGCTCATGTCACAGTCAGCCCTGCAGTCGTATCTGCTGCTTTTATATTGGTTATCTGAGGGTAAGAGTGATTTCAGAACAGATTTTAAATACTGGTTGCTTTTATAAAGGGTCGTGCATTGTGAAATTATAACAATGTTCTTCTCTCCCAAAATCTTCCTCCCGTTCTCCCTTCTTCCCAGGACAAAGGAAAGCAGACACAGAAACAAAAGAAATGTTCCAAGAGAAGTGAGTTATTTTTCTCCTTTACACTGGCTGTTGGAAAATCCTTGGTTACTGAAAATCCAATCAGGACTAAAGTTCATCTAACAGTGCGTCAAAGCTTTGTAAAATTATATTTTGCTTTTGTACAGCACTGATATATTCACATAAATTCTCATCTGTGTGTCCTCAACATTCCCCTTACACCTGTAAATCTGCAGGCTACAGCTCTGACTATAACAACATAATGCAAGCTTGCCCACTGCATCAAGAACCCCCAGAGACCCCAGATATATCTCAATGCTCTTTTGCAAAAAACCTACAGATTTTATTCAACTCTTATAACTTACTTCCATCGCAGCCCAAAGAAGCTGTCCAAAGCATCATGCTTTATAGCTAAATAGGTCATCTAAAATGGCCAGGTAAAGAAACACAATGTAAATGACAAGCAAATTGTACCCAGCCTATATATGAGCAACAGTTCACCCAGGCTTTGAGACAAAGACCCACCGAATAGGCAGGAAGATCTCTATTACTTCAGTATATCTGACTTTCAGATTACCATGACCTACACCCATACACTGAAAAAACCACAGCCATACCTTTTTAAGCACCTCTCCCTGCTGATGAAGCTTCCTCTTTCCTTTTCACTTGGCAGCATGTCTGAGATGCAGCAGCAGATACTGTTACACAGAATGCCGTCTTCAAGAAGTAAGATTAGCCTCTGACATCCTAACATTGTTTTAGAAGTCACTGTTCTCTTACAGTATCAGAGATATTTTAAAAACAAGCTCAAAGACAGTAATTCCACTGTATTTACCAACCTTCCTGATAGTCCTATTTTCATATCATCACAGAGGTATCTCAAGAGGTTTACAAAACAAGCTCTTTTATCTGCCCCAGCTCCATCTGCTTACTTTGCCTTGTTCATGGTAAGCTCTTACAGAGTTCACTGTTTCAAAAAGCAGTGAGTTCATGTTTTTTCCCTGTACACCTTTTAGAATATAGTCAACTTCTTTGGAAGGCTTATCCACACCGCTGTCCCTCAGCTAACATTTGCATTCCTGCCTCAGCATGAGTAATTTCTTCTTCATTCAAATCTAACGACTGTGATTTAATAGGCTGATTTTCCTGGATGGACATGTCAGTCAGAAACCTGGCCACTGTGTTCTTCAGCATGATTAATGCTTGCTCATAAGTCCTCTCTCTGCTTTGTCTCATCAGCTAAGAGGAATTAATAGCAGATTAAAGACTATGACGACAACTTCCATTCATGAATTGCTAACCCTTGCAGAAAACATTAATTCTTAGCATATACCTGAGAGAGAACACATTGCCACCCAAACATGAGATGCATCATAAAGATGTCCAAAAACAATGATATGTAACAAAGCTGAACAAGACAGGAAAAAAAGCTAATCTGAAATTGGAGGTAGTGAAGCTGGATCACAGTTATACAGATTAGAATCTGACCAATTAGAATGCATGCATTAACTGAGCTAGTCTTGAACAAGTGTCAGTATGATTTCAATGACTACCAGAACACAGGCTTCTTGTCTTGATGAAAGCACAATGTCCTCCCAGAAACACTGCACTGGTAACACTTTCTGATTGATGCACCAACAGATACACGAATTGGTACATCTCATCCCAACTGATCGCAATTTCTTAGCTAATTAACACTGTTCCTGCTTCAAAAGTCTTCTACCCCAGGTACGTTTCTACACAAAACCACATGGCTGTCATCCACACTCAAAATTTACTCTCCATTCCTATATTCTTACATAAACACACAAAGAACTTCCTTAACTTGCGAGTATTGGAGGATACCGAGAGCTCCTGAAGATATTTTCCTATGCCTTCAAGAAAAACCTCATTTTGCATTAAAAATTGTGAGAGAAGATGCAGATCAAAATCACACACCCTGGACTCAATGATCTTAAAGGTCTTTTCCAACCTAAACAATCCTAGACCAGGTTGCTCCAAGCCCCATCCACCCTGACCTTGAACACTGCCAGGGATGGGGCAGCCACAGCTTCTCTGGGCACCCTGTGCCAGCGCCTCAGCACCCTCACAGGGAAGAATTTCTTCTTAACATCTAATCTAACTCTCCCCTCCGCCAAGTTAAAGTCATTCCCCCTTGCCCTGTCACTACATGCACTTGTAAGAAGTTCCTCTCGAGATTTCTTGTAGCCCCCTTTAGGTACTGGAAGGCTGCTCTAAGGTCTCTCCAGAGCCTTCTCTTCTGCAGGCTGAACAAGCCCAGCTCCCTCAACCTGTCTCCAGAGCAGAGGTGCTCCTATATTGATACATACACTTTTATAGCACCTTAGAAGAACTTCAGAAAAAGGAAACAGGGTGAAACTATAAGCAATGCTAACTGGGAGATCAAGAATTTACCATCTCTGCCTTCATTAATTTTAATTAATTAAGATTAATTAATCTAATAATTAAGATTAATTAATTAATCAAGAAAATTGAACAACAGTAAATTCAAACTTGAGGAAAGCAAAGATTTTTTTTATTGCTAGACCTAATTAAAATGGAACACAACAACTGTGTCCCCTAATTTCTGGGGAAACAGAAAGTGTGCAATTGCTAAGTCAAAAATGATTTCCCTGCTACAACTACTTGCAGCCACCAAGCACCCCACTTCCAACAGGGACACAGGCTTTTCCAACAGCTAGTCGCCTATGCGATACCAAGAAAGGACAGTTGGTGAAAATGTTATGGCAGTAAAGTGATGATGTGGATAAGCAGCCCTGGAAACATAATGGAGCAAAGAAAACCAAACCCTGGCCCTTTTCTCTTTGTGTCTCATCAGGTGGCTCTGCAGACATACCCAATTTGACCTAGAGGATTTCATGCCCATGCACTGTGGGATTCTTGTAGCTTCCATGGTCATGGGTGTTGGACCAGCTGGATCCTGGAAAGATTCACCTTGGCAGCATTCCTGTTCCTTTTTTTCCTGATTGAAAAGTGCATTTTTTAAATGCAAGGTAAGGAAAAGTAAAAATGGTGCTTTCACTAAATAACAGTGAAACACACATGAAAAATGGCTAGTACACAACGTTTTCTTTCTTTAATCCATTAGCAGGCCTCCACAGCACTGGTGAGACTTAGGTCAATGTGTACAAAATTGGCAGGAACAAATCAAGCTGATAAATGCAGGGGGAAAGGGCAGAAATCATCTATTTTGTAAAACAACATCAAACTTTTTTGCAGCTTCTGAACTGATACATGCTAGAAAGGTGTGTCAGGTAGTCATGTAAACTACCCCTAGTAACTTAGCTGGTGTTTACCCACAACCAGATTCATGCCCCATCACTGCAGGTAATTCGTAGAAGGGAGGAGTCAGGAGGTACTTTATTCAGAAGTCTACCACCTTCACCTCCGAAGTGCACTCCACAGGTCTGCATCCTTCCTTCCTTCAACAAAATTACAACATTTGCCCTCAGACCCACCGTATAATTTCAGGAATTGCACTGTTTTTCAGGAATCTGATGCAGAAGGGAGTATGTAAGAACATCAAAGGCAAAAGCATACATGATTATACTAGCGCAGTGTGCTGAACAGTTGATGATCTTCCCATAATTTACTAAACTACAGAAGGGAGTAACATGATGTGCAGACTATTAGTATGGCTATTATGTGGCCATAACAAGAGACATTCAGAAAGTAAGTAGCTGGGAAATACCAGACACGTATTGAACCCATTAACAAATAAATGTCTTGTGTAATGATCTTCTTGGTGTTGCTGAATTAAAATCACTCCAGTTCCCATCTGTCATGCTTTTTATTTCTTCACTTCAACTCCATGCTGCAATGCAAGCCTGCTAATTTAAGCGCCCTAAGTCTGCATTTAGAAGTTCATACAGCATCAGATGCCCAGTAAGGTTAAATCTGACCCAATCTTTTCTTTGAAACAATGTGTGCGAAGAAACTAGGGCAACAGAGACAAGCCCAAAATTTGCAACTGATCTACAAAGTGAAGAGCAGGCTGTGGCCAGTGATATCTAGGGATGGCTCAGCAATTCTACAATTAATGCTGCTTAATTAGAGTCCATGAGAGGACAAGAAGTTGACAACATGTGCAAACGGTGGCCTTAACCCTGCTTTTTCGTTCTGCCCCTACTCTGCTTTTCTAACTGCACTTTCAGGCTACCCCTGTAGGAAAAAGTCTGGCGGATGAACACTTAAAGAATTATTTTGCTTAATTTAACAGATGTCAGCTTTTTCTTATGCCATCTCTCCCCTGTTTAAATCTATTTCAGCTATGCCTACAGCAGTACATTGTATGTGAAGCTACTAAAAGAAGACAATGTCAGGATGGTCCCAGCTTCCACTTCAGGTCACTCATGGTCCGCCCTTCATTCCACTGAGCAGGACAGGTGCTCCTGCCACCCGCCTGTGCTTTTCTCTGCTTCAAGTATTTGGTACAATGCCAGGGATACATTTGATATATAAGGCTAGTTCTTTCATGCTGTAGTATATTACCTGCATTCACCACAAGATGCAAAAGGGCACTGGCTATCACTGCATCAGCAGTATGTGCAGAGCCACTGCTGGACACAGCACTCTATGTTGACTGTTTCAAAGTGGTACAACCATGTGTTGGACGTCCTCCTGGGTGACAAGTACTGTGTTTGAGAGAAGTGCTGTGCTGGGCCATGCCCAGCCACTGCCCTGCTTCACACTCACTCTATAGAGATGGCTCTTTTCTTTGCTCTCCTACGCGTGCAGTCCTTGGAAATATGTGAAGAAGTGCGTGAAGAAGTGTGTGAATAATGTGAATAAGTGCATGAAGTGTGCAGGCGATTTAATGCAAATACAAAAGCACAGAAGACAGGCTGAGAGAGCTGGGCTTGTTCAGCTTGGAGAAGAGAAGGTTCCTTAAGGGGAGACCTTAGAGCAGCTCCAGTGCCCAAAGGGGCCAAAAGAAGTATGGAGAACAAACTTTTTACTGGGGCCTGTAGGGGGAAGGACAAGGGGAACGGTTTTAACCTGACAGAGAAGAGATTCAGATTAGACATTAGGAAGAAATTCTTCCCTGTGAGGGTGCTGAGGCACTGGCACAGGGTGCCCAGAGAAGCTGTGGCTGCCCATCCCTGGCAGTGTTCAAGGCCAGATTGGACAGGGCTTGGAGCAACTTGCTCTAGTGGAAAGTGTCTCTGCCCATGGCAGGGTTTGGAACCTAATGCTCTTTAAGGTCGCTTCCAACCCAAACCAATCTGGGATTCTGTGATTTTGGGTGCATTTCTTGCATAAAGAGTTTTCCAGTCCATTCTGATTTTTAGCATCGTGACTAATTCTAGATGTTTGTATCTGAAATTCCATTATGACAATCAAATACACCACACCTCTGTCTTTCATACTGATGGATCAATAAATTACGAAGACAGAAAAATTTGGTAACATTTAAAAATGCAAACAGCTGTGTGCTGGAAAGCAAAGACATTCCTCCTGGGTTGGAACAATAAAAGAGAACATACCTGCATGCTGAGAGTTATGGGCTGCTGCTCAGGAAATCAATGCTGATGCTCACAAAGAAAATTGTACTTCCCCTGCTCAATTTGTTCTTGTTAGATAATAAATTCTGAGCACTTACCTCTTGTAAGTGGTGTAAATCTATGAATGGGTGGTGATAGGATTTTGAACCGCACTGGGCTGAAAAAGTAGAACTGAAACAGAGAGAAAAAGCCACCAGGAGCACAGAACTGCATCATTTCTCACTGTGGCTATTGACATACCTGAAACCTGTCATAATGAAAATGCTGCCTGAAGTGACTCTACGAGTGCTTGCTCTGTTCCATCTTGAGAGATTCTGCCAATTTGGAAGAAAATCTTTAAACATTTCCAGTAAAGTCAGTGGGGTTTCAGCACATGCTCCATACCTGTACTGAAGCAAGGCTGTAACATCCCATATTACTGGGCTGCACTCAGAAGAAGCTTTCAGTGCAAATGAATTTTCTTAATATTTAAAGACAATCTCTTGCCAACCATCCCTATTTAAAATGTGAGTAGAGAAAATAAAAGGAAGGAAAAGGAGGTTATTTATAACACAGTGACTATAGTTATGCTGCAGTCAGAGCCCAATTACACCCTGGTTACGCTTTCCAACTCCACTAATTCATATAAGTGGAGTGCTTGCTACATGACAGGGTAATTGCAGTGTAAATACAATAGTCTTCATGTAACTAGATAGCATAAAAGCACCCATGTTACTGAGGTGGCAATACAAAATAATTTGGACATGTCATTAACCTTCCAATTCTTTGAATCAGTGCTAATTAGGATATAGAAAAGCATAACCAAAAACGCCATTACATGAACTAAGGGCTCAACTCTCCAGCTATTAGGATGCTGCTCATGTGAGTAACTATGCTTGAACATAACTGAGTACCATCAAATCAGGTTGTAATATAGTACCATGGCTTCATAATGAAGCAAAACAAAGTGAAAAAATGAATTAATGACATTTTCTTTGGCTGTAAAGTGTGCTGAAGGTTGTGCTCACACTAAAAATCATTCCCTTGTAGATGGAGGGGAAGGGGGAGGAAACTGCCAGGAAACCCCCCTTTCTTCCCAATGTATGTTAGCTGTAGCTTGTGTAGTGGCTTATCTATGCACTCAGCTCATACTGCCATCTCAGATTAAGGCTTAAGTTAATACTATAATATACAGTGTTAAAAACAGTAGAGCATTGATGAAAATCCTTCTCTATTACCCCTAATCCTTTCCTTGGTCTCTTTTTCAACTTCACCTCTCTAGAGCACTTCAAAACAAGCGTACAGTGAGTGCACACAGGACTTTGAAAGCGTTCATGTTTCCTACGCATGTAGTAAAATCTTTGCCAGTTCCCTAAGAGGTATTACTACACTTCTTCCTTCTACCGCTGATAAGCTTTCTGTGAGCTACTGCACTTCCTTAACTCCAGACACAAGAATGCTCTTTTCTACACAAGTGACCAAATTGCTTCTTGCATGCGTACAGAAAACCAGTGTTTTCTGTAAATGCAGAACTTGCTGCTAGAATACTGAAGCAACTCCCCAGACCACGTAATAGTTTCTTTAAATTCAAAGCCTTATGTTCTCATGTTACACCACTTCATGCTGTTAGCTTACACTGGTGGCAGTGTATGAGCACACAAGGCAAGTGGGACGTGGACAGCACTGCTGCTGTTGTGAAAGCAGCACAATATAGTTTTCAGGAGAAAACTGAAAATGGGCAGATATTTCTGATAGTTCAGAAACTTACACAGATATGGGTCAGCTACTTTTCCTTCAGACATATTCACCTCAAATAGTTAATCAGTAGAATCCACTCTCTTTCAGCAGCTGTTTCTTAGCATATATATTTTCTGTTAGATGCCCTCTACATTGGAAAGGGAATGTAACCATGTTAATACTATAACATACAGTGTTAAAAACAGTAGAGCACTGATGAAAATCCTTCTCTATTATCCCTAATCCTTTCCTTGCTCTCAGAGAGCACTCTGTATTTGACTACTTGACTACTGGAGTCTACGCTTCCTTCCAGCTGAGTATTTTCAGTCATTTCCCCTGCTATTTTGCCTCCACTTTTTCATCCCTGAATGACCCCCTCCTCTTTGCAGGAAACAGGGATGGGTAGAACACAGATGTTACTAACAATGCTACTGCTTAGCTTGCATTCAAAGGCAGCTGCAAGTTGGGGGAGCTATGGCTACTTCTTATGTCAAGGTAAGAAAAGGAGATTCTCTTGCTTACTCCTGACAAATACCCCATCACCTACACCCACAGCACACCCACAACTTCCAGAAAACTGCTACTTCCCTCCCTGAAAATGCTGAGCCTTTCAAGGCACACCACTTACACTTGTTAAAGATGTACCTGGCTTGCATTCTTTGCCATGATTAATTGCAGCAGCCTGATGCTGTGTTTTCCATAAACTTTTCTCTTTTTTTAACCTCAACTGCTGAACAGTGCAGAAGCCACCAGAAGTTTCTGCTCCCTCTTCATCCTCTGTTTCTTGAAGTATAATTATTCTTACACTCTCAAATCAGACTGTTCTCTTTATCACATAGCCCCAGAAACACTGTTTTAAAACTCACCTATCACAGAATAAGACATGAAGGGAAAAAGAACACACACAGCTGAGATTTTTAAATCCAGACTTTGGAAAGAATGACAGATACAGCTGCTTGCATGTCCACACTCTCATAAAATCCTGGCTTGCGGCACACACATGGAAATGAGGCATAATGCTTCATTATCAAACACTCCTCAGCAGCCCATGCTCTGACGTGACAGCACGTAATGCAAATATTTACAGCAGGAAGTCCTCAAGAATGACCAGTCACCACCAAATGGCAGCAGCTTATCAAGCAGTTATTCCTGCTGTGGGAAACCCAGCTGAGGCAGCATTTCCACACAAACACAATGCAGAGAAGGTCTCTTTCAATAATTAGCTTTAATTTACATAGCTTTCCCCACGATGCTAAGTGTATTTGACAAATGCCATCATGATCTATGAGACAGGAACTGTGGCATGAAAGCTCCAGAGGTTTGATCAGCCGCGGTTCTTTGCATCTAATACACAGCGAGTGAACGCTCCCAGTTTAGTGGAGACATTTGTCCTGAGGCTAAAACATTGATTCTCCACTTACTGTCTTTAATTGTGATGTATCCAATTTATCTTTCTAGGCTATAAACTCTAAGGGAAAAAGGTTTCATTCTGTATGCTGTTCTCATGCCAGCTTTATTTTACTGCAAAAGAGCCATGTTCAGGTTAAACCATTTTCACATTAGCAAGGTAACATTTTCCTATTGCTAGAATTAATTGCTGCAACTTATATTGTTTTTCTATGACATCGGATGTAAAGATGAACTAGTGGTGACATTATGAATGAATGAAGAGCAACAAATAGAGGAACACTCCAGATGTTTTGTAAAAATGTCCTTTTCTACTGAGAAACTGTTTACTCATCCATATCATGGTAATGTTTCTGCTTTAGTAGTATAAAGTACTCTGCATAAGCTTCACTGCTTCCAGTGTGCCACTAGTCCAGAGGAAGAAAAGCCAGCCAGGATGTTTCTTCTTCCAGAATTGCAGGTGCTTTGTTTTACTGCCATTACCCCTAGGCCTATCCACTGCCCCCAATTCCCATTTATGCTCCTGCCGCATACGAGCTGGTCAAAGTGCGCAGCCCTTCATTCCCAGATATTCAAGCCTGACGATTCACAGGGGATAAAATGTGACAGGACTTTTCACCAACAAACGAACTGCAGGGCATCCTCATCAGCAGGCAAGGCAGCTTTAATAACTGGGTTACAGCATGAGGAGATAAACTCAAATGGAGCAGAACATTCATAATACAAAAAACACGAGACGCTACTCAGCCTGAAGCACCATCAGTGCTATAACAGACATCCAACTAACACAGCAACTTCTGTTTCCCTTTGGAAGCAGGATTCTTTTCCATTTCAATTGCAGCAAACCGCAGCCAGACAGACAGTGAAGGATGGGGGTTCTGTTGTGTTTTTTGAACTGTGGTGTTAGGATACTGGTGGTTACTGGTGTAGACAGACAGGACATGCACCAAGCAGCCTATGGGCCAGCTGCTGCTTGTGCTGTGGGAGACGCCACATGCCCGGGGGCCAGGACACAACCTGCTTGGGTGGCTCTGGCATCAGCTGCAGATGAGTCTGTGCTCACAGTGCAAACACTGTCCCCAGAAGGTCACCTGTCCCCAAATGCTGTTTCTCAAAAGACACCTGCGCTGGATCTTTGTCCGAAGCTGTGCCAAATGAAAAGGTTTGCTTGCGTCAAATACACAAAGCCAAAGACTGTCTGCCTACTGACAGTCCAAGCTTCAGGGGGAATCTGTGATGCTGTCACTACAGTGGAAAAACTCCCTTTGGTTGAGGGCAACCAGCTTTTCGAAAAATTCAGCCCCTATACCCACAGCAGGACCCCTATTGAGATTTTCTCCCTGCATAGCTGTTGTTGCTGACACACTAAGGTCCCAGAACCACTGCTAAAACTCCTACTGACTGCAAAAGGGGGTAAATTTCTAAGCACAGATCACAGGCTTCCCCCTTGCAGCAGAAAGGATGTTCAAGAACCTGCTTCAGGATCTGAAGAAGGCTTCCTCAGATCAGAGCCCTTCTCTGCACCCAAGCCACAGCAGTCAGAGGACCAGAGCTTTTGGTGGTAGTGTGAGACATGGCATGCCTGGGGCAGTGCTCAGAGTCACTGAAGCAATGAGAATAACTGAGGAGTTTGATGCATCCAATTTGACCACAAAGGGCCCTGTGTGTCAAGTCTCACAAGGGTGAGAAGTCTCAGGGACCTCAGATGAGCACGTCTGTCATGGCCCTTAACTGATCAGAGGAAGAGGTGGAAATAAAACAAACTACCAATTCCCTGCCCAGTTGTGCTCATATTATGATTCAAGACATAGGATAAAATGAGATGAGGCTGCCCACCCAGTACGCTCCACTGCGGAGCCACTCCAAAGGGATGGGGAGGGACCCTTGTCCTTTCCCGGGCAAGGACAGCTGTGCTTTTACCGTCTGGCTGATGATGGATAAGCATCGCAAAGTACAAATCAGAATATCTA
This sequence comes from Amazona ochrocephala, assembly GCA_039720435.1. NCBI lineage: Eukaryota > Metazoa > Chordata > Aves > Psittaciformes > Psittacidae > Amazona > Amazona ochrocephala. Next base: position 16,652,614 of record CM077885.1, on the reverse strand, counting down.
CTTTTAGAATGCTATTTCTAAGGACACTGATTTGGCCCCCAAATGGAAAACCTTTATCTGATACCACTTTTAATCATGTTTTTTATCCTTCAGTCATGTACAGTATACTCAGCTGAAGGTCAGAATAGGTGATTTTCATCTGATCTCCACAAAGGCCATGAGTAATGCATGACGACCTCCTTTTAAACACAAGTCCTTCTCAGCTGAAAGTCTGAATGGTCACTTTATTTCCATATACATATGTATTTATAACCCTCAACAGAAGAACTTGCAGAGATGACGTATTCGCACACTACAAAGGCACGGATCCCCAGACATTCTTCTATTAACATAAAACGTAGTGCTGACAGTTAATAATGAAAGAGCAACCCTTCCATACTAGACCTGAAAAATTTGCTTAATTGGTTCAAGCTTAGGTCTAAGACATGGATGTGAATCATGCAAAAATACTGTTCTAATCTCCCAGCCTGCTGGTATTTGTTGCCTTGGTTGGCTGGCTTACCTTTCACATAAGACTGGGACCACATCAACAACATACTGTTCCCCCCAAAGGATGATAACTGGGAAATGAACAACAAGTCCGGAGTCAACAAGACACTACTCACTACAGGCTAAAAAGAACTTATTATTCCTATAAGACATGCTATCAGACTCTACCCAGCATCCATTTTGCAGCTATTGTGTGCATCAAACAAAGGTAAGAGAAACCACTAGGTAAGACAACTCTTTCTTGAACCTATCTTCCAGACTAAACATCCAAGCTAGTTCGATTCTAATGCACGTTGGACTAAAAGCTCAGCTCATGTAGATCTCCGCCAAGACTAGCCTGGCAGGCAGCGAAACACTGTCAGAAAGGCCAGACAAGCTTTAGAGGTCAGCAAGTCTCTCTGCAGGCTTCTAGAAAATGCTTCCCTCTCAGGGTGATCAAATTTTCCAAAACCAGGCAAGATATAAAGCTTTTTAGAGCCAGTGGAGCCGCAGAGTTTGCTAAGCTCTAGCAAATCAAGCTTGCTCTCAATGAAGCCTCAATCTGTCAAAACCAGTGTTCAGTCTTTTGATGGATCAGGACCTGAATGCATACTTCTTACCACTGATAGAATAGTTAGGGCTGGAGAAGACCTTAAGATCATCAAGTTCCAACCCCCTGCCATGGGCAGGGACACCTCCCACTAAACCATGCCATCCAAGGCTATGTCCAGCCTGGTCTTGAACACCGCCAGCGATGGAGCATTCACAACTCCCCTGGGCAACCCATTCCAGTGCCTCACCACCCTTACGGTAAAGAATTTCTTCCTCATATCCAATCTAAACTTCCCCTGTTTAAGTTAAATTCAGTGTCTGAGGTTAGTCTGGGAGAAGAAACAATTTCAGTGAAAGATTGAAACTAATCAGATGGAATGCAGAGGCGGGTGTCTCTGGGTTTCATTGGATACCAGTGCAGGGCCTGCCTGGGGTTTACCAGCACTCAGGACTGCCAGCATGTGCTATTGTGGAGTTCTGCAAAGGTGAGAAATGAGATGGAATGAAGGGTCTGCCTGCCAGTCAGAGGCCGCCCATGTGGTCAGCCTCAGAGCACTCCACAGCAGCAGAGCCCATTTTGGATGTGTCTGGAGGAAGCAAGACTTCCCAGGAGCAGTACTTTGCTATGTACTGCTCATGTTCTGCCCATTAGAGATTATTCCTCATCTGAATGTCTTCCTTTGTTATTTCATTTAAGATCAATTATTGTATATTTCTCAATGCAATTACTGTGTGAAGGTTTTAAAGGAAAAAGGATCTTGGCTATGAGCTCCTCTCAGCAGGGTCAGTGTCATCTTTGGTCTCTGTAAAGCACTTAAACCAACAGGGCTCAAAGGACGCACTGCCTGGTCTTGAAACAGGAGTTGATTGTCCTCACTCTGATTGCAGCTTTGTTGGTTGTGCTGAAGTGGGAAAATGCTGCTTCCTAAGGCTGGATCTATGTACTCAATGGGTGAGGAGCTCTGCAGTCCATTCAGCTGTGGGTGCTCACATATTCGGTCCATTTGTTTTGACGCTGAGCGATTTGGAGAAAGAGAGCCCATGTTGACACGTGGCTAACACAGGGATGGGCGGATTGACTCTGTCAGAAACACACACAGGTTAGCAATGTGATGATTTCTGCCCACGCACACCACAGTTGAGGCCTGGCTCTCTGACCGATCTGCAGATATTTGAACAGCTTCCCATGGAATCCTGCTGCTTTGCCCCCCTCAAAAAAGTATCTGTTACAATTCTGGTTTCAGTATCAATCCAGTAACTGCTTTTCTGACTGTTGCTGGGTATGTGTAACCTCGGAGGAATCCTTATTTTATATCAAGAAAACAAACCCAACACACTACTATTTCTTGTGGAGAGAGGTTTGGAAATGTGTACCCTTTGGACCAAAACCAGCTAGAAGACAAGTTGAAAGAACTCAAAGTATGCATACTTATTAGTAGAGTTGTGGTCCTATGGACAGGTTCCTATAATGCTTGCTTTAATCCCAACTAAAAAGGGCTGGAGATTACATCAAATGAGGAAAGGATTCTATGATTTCCATGGCTGGAGAGACGGACTTGCCAGAATAAGCTTGAGTGAGGTCCGAGTTCTACTGACTTCCAGCTACCATAGATGTGAACTGCAAGTACCTTGCAGTGTATATTTATGTGCATAAAAGAGAGTGGAGGGGAGGGTAAGGGGAGTGAATGAAGAGAACATGCAGATGAGAAGAGTTTTCTTCTGGCTTCCCCCCATCCCATCCCATCCCCCCCAGCTTTTTAGCTGAGATGTGAAAATATGCATCCTTACATTGTTCTTTACAGAAATTCCCTAAAAGACAATTCCAGATGCTGCTTCTGTTGTTTTTACATCTATCTTATGAAGCAGCAGGCAAAACGGTTTATTTCAGGATACATTCTAATTGTGTGCAGAGATGTTGTTGCTAGTGACAGTAAGGGATTGATGTGATATTTGAGTTGCTCCTAAAGTGAGGGGAAGAACGCAGCTGACTTAAACCTAGAAGTCAGAACAGCAGTTTCAAAACTCTAGAGGCTTTCTTGGTTGGCTGAGGGAGTTTTGGCATATGAAAAAGACAAGGAGAAGGATTCGTTAGATGCAAAGTCTGTAGTATTCAGAGAGTTCCAAATTGGATTTCTGCGGCAGGGGTTGAGCTTGGGAAAACTTTGTATTGTACAGCTCAGACCTTCTCTGCAAATAGAATGCTCGGTTGCAGGGCTTGTGTAGGACTCGTAGCAGTGGCTTGTTCTCTTTCATCACTCTTCAGTGATTTTAGTTCCTTTACTGATCATTTTCAGCTGATTCTCCAGATGTAAAATGACTGAGCACTGAGACTTGAACCTCTTACTAACAGAATTTGTTATGGTGCACACTCTGTGTCATGTTTCATGGGAAGTCCCTACCACGGTCACCATCCCTGCATTCACACAAGTGCTGTATGTGCTATGGATGGGTCTGTCTAGTCGTCATCCTGCATTTTAAAATGAGGTTCAGTTCCTTTTGAGAGGGACCCATGCTTCAATAAGGTAAAAGAAGTTACTGAATTTAGAATGGGGAAGAGTAAAACTGAAATTGGCTTTCCTCATCTAAATTAGAGATACTGTTACATGTATGGTAGACAAGCATTTCTGTTTGTATTTACTAACTCTACAAGGAGGTCAGCCAATGCTGAGAAGCAGTTCCCTGATATCATAGGAGCGATTTGACTATATCCTGTTAAAGGGCTTTAGAAGCAGTCCAGAATTGCTAGCTTAGCTTTCCAGTGAATTGGGGGTAAAATACAAGTCCTGAAGATCTTGCTGAATACTTTGCTCAAATGAGAGTGAGTCAAGTAAAAATTACAGGTCTTGTGTGATATGATGCTGTGCCTTGTGCATGATGTGTGAAAAGCATTTGAGTTTAAGCAACAATTAATCCCTGGTCAGAGAGAGGACAGTTGCCAGGGCTTCAGGGCTGGTTTCTGCCATGGCCTGAGAGAAAAGGAAGAGCCTGGGCTTGTCCTTGGGAGCCAAGTGGCCGAGGACGCATCAGGGAGCCCAGCAACTGTGCTCAGAGCATGGCCACCAAGGGCTGGGATAGCCCCTGGGCACAGGCACTGCCTCCGGGCCAGCTGCCCAAAGACTTCCTCTGAGTGCTGCTGGGCCGAGGGGCAGCGGATGTGGCTGAGCATGGGGGGCCCAGTCACCCCCATGTCATTGTGACACCAGCAGGCACTGCAGCAGTCACAATGTCCCGGGGCAGGATAAAAGGGAGCAGCCTCCTGTGTCCCCTGGCAGATGGCCCAGGGCAGCCCAAGGACATCCGAGAGGAAGTCCTTGAGGAGCTGGTGGAGTTACTTGGAGGGGCCTTGAGGGAGGAAGCCCAGCGCCTGGTCAGAGCTGCTGGAGGCCAGCTCCTGGCAGGACCAGCTTCTTAGCTCATGGAGGGGAACAATTCTTTTCAGGTGGATAGCTGCAGCCAGGCCATAGGAATGCTGCCTTCAGGAGCACTGCAGAGCTCATCATCCTCATCCCCTGCAGAGCCAGGGGCAGCAGCCGTAAGCAATAAGATGCTGAGATCCAGGGATCCCAGTGCCTTGGCGCAGCCACAGGAGCCCTGCCAGGCAAAGGGAGGGAGGATTCTTGGCACCAGGGTCAATCAGGCCAGGGGCCTTTGGCTATTCTCGCCAGCCAGGGTTGAGGGAGAACAGGGCTTGGGCATTTCTGGGGAGACGTGATCAACCTTCGGACCAGGAGCAGGTCTTGCTCGCATGCTCAGGGACAGCCGATCGCCAGGGTTGGGGTCAGGAAGGAATTTTCCCCCGGGCACATTGGCACTGGTCCCCGGGGGTTTTTTGCCTTCCTCTGAGCATCGAGCAGGACCACTTGTTAGGGCTCCTTTGGTCTGTTCTGGCTGCTCATGCACCACAAAGGTGGCGCCTCGTGTCCTGCAGCTGGGGGGGGAAGGCTTTTTTTCCTCCACGGATCTGAAAGTGTCCCGGGGGTTTTTTGCCTTCCTCTGCAGCGGTGAGCCAGCCCCTTGACCAGGCTCCTCTGGGCTATTGTGGCCCAAAGCCTGCTGCTCCTGCTCCACGGGAGTGGCCCTCGTGCCCCACATCTGGGGGGAGGAAGCTGTTGCGACTGCCAGGGTAGCCCCTGGGGGTTGCTGCTTGTCCTCTGTCGCATTGAGCACAGCCCCTTGTCACTGTCCTTTGGACTCAGTTCTTGCCCACTGCTCTCACCCCTCCAGGGCACCACTGGTGCCCTGGCTTTCTCTGGCTCCGTTGCCCAGCGCAAGCTCGGAGCAGGAGCGAGCTCTGCTCTTCTCTTGGCTCCATTCCTAGGGGAATTTCCTTGTGCACAGCAGCCCATGCCTGGAACGGCGCCAGCCTTGCTGCGCATCAGCGGCTGCCACTTTTCACACCTCCCTGTGTGCAGCACCAGCACCAGGCAGGCACAAGAGCACTTTTCATGCATCCCTCGCCAGGAAGGGATGACTCTTTGACCAACTTAAAGATATGTTGAGCTCTCTCTCACCCATGCTTCCTTCCTACAACATGACATAGATGTATAGAATGGGCTAGACAACTCTGGACTAAAGTAGACTGGGCTAGAATAGGCTAGAATAGAACAGGATATATTGGAATCGATTTAAATTGATTCACATCTGCAGATTAGAACAGGAAACAAATGAGGCTGCAGCTCAGCTGCCTTCTCTCCATCTCAGATCTGCACTCTTCACATCTGGAAGGATGCTTTCATAATATCAAACATTCCTTTAAATCTGCTACAGGAAAGGAACACAGGCATGGAAGGTAGGAGCAGGGTGACAGGACAAGCAGTCTTTATTACGTCACATTCAAGGTATGTTGAGCTCTCACCCATGCTTCCTTCCTACACCATGACATAGATATATAGTGTAGGCCAGACAAGTTTAGAGGAAACTAAGCTGGGCTAGAATAGAACAGGATATATTGGAATCAATTTAAATTGATTCACATCTGTCAGATTAGAATTTGGAAACAAATGAGGTCGCAGCTCAGCCACTTTCTCTCCATCTCAGAGCTGCACTCCTCACATCTGGAAGGATGCTTTCATAATATCAAACATGCCTTTTAGTCTGCTACAGGAAAGGAACACAGGCGTGGAAGGTAGGAGCAGGGTGACAGGACAAGCAATCTTTATTACGTCACATTCAAGGTATGTTGAGCTCTCACCCATGCTTCCTTCCTACACCATGACATAGTCATATAGAATAGGCTAGACAAGTCTAGAGTAAACTAGACTGGGCTAGAATAGAACAGGATATATCAGAATCAATTTAAATTGATTCACATCTGTCAGATCAGAATAGGAAACAAATGAGGTTACAGCTCAGCCACCTTCTCTCCCTCTCAGAGCTGCACTCAACACATCAGGAAGGATGCTTTCATAACATCAAACGTTCCTAGGATTCTGGCACAGGAAAGCCATGGATACGTGCCAGGTAGGCACAGGGTAACAGGACAAGCAGTCTTGATGTGAGAAATAAAAGTGATTTTTGATTTGTCAAATGTGTTTTCGTGTTGCGCCTGTCATTTTATAAAAGTAGATATTTTTATCTCATCTGTAAACGTTTATCAGCCCTGTAAGTAGCTCGTACCAGGAAAGGACTAGAACAAGAGCACCGGAGACATTAGCTGGATTGAAATAGTGGGGAATTAATTGAAGTTACATTGAAATAACAGAGCTCACATTTGGTCACCTGAGCTAAGCTGATAAGAGAAAGATTTGAGTAAAAAATGTATAAATAAGAAATAAACATCATTGGCCTTTCAGTGCTGCATGGTATAAGATCAACTTGGTTGACTTCATAGTGCCATGCAACACCACTTCTTCACTGGAACATGTGTTCCCTGGGGTGTAATCACCTCTGATTTTCTCGGTTTGAAGTCGGAGCGCAGTCACACTCACATAGTTTTGCATGTGTTGACCAGAGTCAACATTTTTGATCTCCCAAGCCAGGCACTCAAAGGTGCTTCAACAAGTTTATTGTTTCAAATGAGAGAGCCTGAGCGGTTTCTCACTGGGTACTGGAAACTGAAACTAGGTAGAAACACTGCTGCTATTTGGGATGATTAACAGGAATTGAACCACTACAGTTTCTGTGAGCTGTAGGGGCATAATGATAAAATACATAAACCTGACACATTTTTAATATACCAATTCTACCGAGATGGAAGTAATAGAAATGGCGTTTGAACTTCCCTTAGAATTCTTTGGAGTAAATTGGGAAACCAAATCTTCTTGTTCGGTGTTAACTTCCATTATATGGGCTTGTGGGCCCCGTCACCCCCATGTCATTGTGACACCACCCAGCAACACAGCAGTCACCATTTCGTTCCATTCTATGCCTTTCCATTTCATTCTATTCCATTCCATGCCTCCATTCCACTCAATTCTATCCTATGATGGGAGTGTGTCACAGCTTAGCTGTTCCTGGAGCTGAGAGGCAGTGCTGCAAAAATGCTCATGCCTTGATTTTGAGAAAAAACACTTTAACATAGGAAAATCTTATCCCTTTTCTGGACCTTTGCTGTATTTAACACCCAAGGATCCCAAATCCTCTAGAAGTACCACATAAGCTTCACAACACCAAGCAGAGAGAAGATAACTTTGCAGAACAGGATATAGCTAGGACATGGGTCTTGCTCCAGACCAGAGCAGTTCTCTGTGACAGACTGAGAGCTGAATATACATTCTCTTGGCATACAAACCCACACCTGAGCTGAAAGACAATCCGTACCTTTGTTTGCACTGAAAAGGAAACTTGGTTTTCATATAAAAGTACACAAAGCAGGCAATAACTTACGGGAGCTGCGTTGTTTTTCACTGTGACGCTTGGAGTTGTGGCTCGTAGTGCTCCACTCACACCATGGTAGTATTTGAAGCAGATCTTTGTTTCAGCTAGAAAAAAAGAGGATTATTTTAGATTAGAACTGCCAGGGAGAAGTTGCATGATGGGTTGCAACACGAGGCTGGTAAGCAGTTAAACTGCAAGTGGTTCATCCCCAGTTGGTTGGCATGAGAGAACACCCTCTGCTTCCAATCTTCCCCTTCAGAGTGAAATTTAGAGATCAGTTCCTGCAACTTCAAACAGTTAAAACCCCTACCTCTTCTGAGCAGCAGTTATGACTGACAGACTATAGAGTACCTCATCAGCATCCTTCAGCTGCATGAGAAAGAACAGAAGGTCAGAGAACCACCCCCCTGTTCAGGTATATCAAACTACCAAACACTAATGTGCAGAGAAAGTGAGAAACTTCCTTAGGACAACAAGATTCCATAGTCGCTTTCTGACAGGTTTCACTGACTCAATTTGTTCTGGCCTTGGTCAGAGCAAGGACATAGATCTACACAGATGAACTGCTCTGCCAGTTCCTACATTAAAGCACAGCACCACGAGACCCTATCTTGGTGCATTTCCACTGACTTCCAAAGATTTTGATTAGGTAAGGAACATAAGCAAGACCATGATTTTGGACTCATAGTGCTGGTTTTTGCCACATGCATTAGTATTCAGATCAACACATTAAGCGAGGGAAACCCATTTCAACATCTGTGTCAAGGCACAGAAGTAGTGAAATCAGCTTCGTGTTAATTGTCTCCTTACAACCCACTTTCTTATAGTAATAAACTAGGATGTCAACTGGGTTGCTATGCACTTACATACAGCCAGGACACAGCACATGTGCACTGTGTGTAACAGGTATGTTTGCAGGATCTGAAAAATGCCTGTTTCATTAAAAGCAGCATTCACATCTGTCTGTTTTATGCGGGTAATGCAATGGAAATTTTCAGCTGTTCCATAATACACTTGAAGGTACTTTTCATCATCAAGTTTTGACTTAACACCTTGCTTTGCTGCTGCTGAGGCCTAGGGAAAACACTGACCTTTGCCTGCAGAGCCCCAACAGTCCCTGTAACTACAGTGCCCACGTAAGAAAATAGCCACATACAAAATGCATCTCAGTTTTAACACCAGTAACAAAGTAAGTGAAGTCAGTGCAGCTGTGACAAAAGATTATGCAATGTTAAGAGCTGATGCTGTGATCTGAGTTTGGCAGATCCAAAAAACAACCACGCAGTGCCCCAGGAGGAAGCAAAACATAGGGACATGAAAAGTAGTGGGGAACCTCAAAACCACATGCCTGAATTGCTTTCCCTGACACCTACAGATACACAGAATACAGAAGGAAAAATACGTCCCAATTTGGTTTTGGAATGACAAAATAGTTTGAGAAGTGTAAAGCCTTCCCAACCTTCCTATGTGACTTGGGAAATGAAAACCAAACTGCTTATGTTCCAAGTAATTGGAACACTTCTCACTCCCAGGTGGCCTCATCACTCTCCTCCCTTAGGAGGCATCAGGAGGTGCAGCCCACAAACAAGAAGTACAGTACATATGCCACTCTGGTTTCCATCCCCACATCTTGCTCTTCAACAGACAACCAGGAGCACATTTCTACTCACACAGTGAAAACCTCTCCCACTGTATGCACAGACCGACACGTGTGTCCTTTTTACCTCCCAGCACCCCACGAGGAGTGGATCAGTGTGGCCCATCATGGGGTTTAACTCACAGCTCTGCCCTAAACACAATTCTGCAAATTCAAGAGGTTTCCTTTAGGCATCAGTGCAGCTGAGCAAGCGACCCTGTTGTTGCACCTGGGAGCAGCAGTTGTTTCCTTCTGGCAGCAAAAAAAGCAGCTGGGTGAGCATGTGGGACTGAAAAACTGCAAGTCCAGAGTGAACTTCCACGTTCCAATTTTCTCTACAGGACTTTTAACAGCTCAGCAGCAAACTCATTTACTCACTGAGAAGACAGCAAAAGCTGAGCGTATCACAATCGCTAAAACATGCAGTTCTCACCAATTACTCAAATCTTAATTTTCCTCTCCCCTGGACATTTTTAGCTACAGTTTACACGGAACATTGAGAACTAGAATAAAGAGAAGCTTTGTAAAGTTGTTTTATTTTTATTAACTCATATGGTTAATAAAATACAGCTTCAGGACTAGCTTGAAGGTATGACAATGTTCAGACCTCACAGCACGAAACCGTCACAGGCTGACAAGTAGGAATTCAGTTACCATATACACTGGGAAATGATGGTTTAAAAGAATCTATCTAATTAAACTAAAAGTATTAGAGAACAGAAGGATGAAAGAATATATATTTATGTAGGTATTCCGGATATTAGTATTCCTTTCAAGGATAAAAGTTTACTAGGATGACTGAATATGTATTTGGAAAGAATCATCTGGGCTATTGAAGAACACAGAACCATAGAATGGTTTGGGTTGGAACGGACCTTAAAGCTCATCCAGTTCTAATCCCCTGCCACAGGCAGGGGCACCTCCCACTAGAGCAAATTGCTCCAAGCCCCATTCAACCTGGCCTTGAATGCTGCCAGGGATGGGGCAGCCACAGCTTCTCTGGGCACCCTGTGCCAGTGCCTCAGCACCCTCACAGTAAAGAACTTATTCCTTATTTCTATCCTGAACGTCTCTTATTTAAGTCTGAACCCACCGTCCGCTGTCCTATTGCTACAGTCCCTGATGAAGAGTCCCTCTCCAGCATCCTTGTAGGCTCCTTTGTCTCAGTTTCACACAACCACTATTTCTAATAGAATTTTAAATCAGACTACCCACATACAGATGCAAACTGGCAAGAAAACACCTCAGAGAGATGCCAATGTCACATCCAATCCAGAACAGCAGCAGAGGTGCAGCCACTCCTCAGGCAGTATTTGAGGCACTGATTAATGAACGTCAAAGGTTCCCATCAGAGAGCAGATCTGACAGCAAACAGTCTTACAGGAGCCTTCACAGCTAGAAAAACTGCTCTGGAAACACCAGGGGAACAACATTTTGTTTTTCTTGATTCTCCCCTTCTCCCTTTTTACCAGCTCTTTTTCAGATTGAAAATATTAGGAAAATGGTTATTGTCGTGCGATAAATAAAATTACATACAATTTCCTTTGGTGCAAAAATGCCACTCAGACTCTAGTTGGGCTTTTTCTGGCTGGCAGCCATTATTTCCAAATACCATTGTTGGTGCCATGTTTTTTACTTCAACAGAGTCCTAACATTTTAATCCATCTGAAGACTGTTCTTGTTTTCCTGAATCACCTCTGAAACATTTCCAAAACAGATGCAGACATTTGCTGGCTTGGTAACTCTGCTTCTGCAGATGAACAGAAAGCACTGGAAGTATAGGCAAGGCAGTGGTAGAAACTAACCTGAATATTATCCAGCTGGCATTTGGACATTATATGTAGTTACAAGGGCTGCCTGCATTGTAATCTTGTAGATCAGCTTGTTCTGGAATAAAGGAGACCATTTAACTCTGTCCTACTACCCTAGCTACATGGCACAGTGCACAGGTCAGCAGTAGGTGCTGTCCAGTTAATCCTCAGTTATAAATAACTACATGCTGTTATTATTTTCATCTCAGTAATTACAAGAAGCAGCTCACTGGATCAGATAATGAAGTTATGATGTTCACATCAGCAAGTAATGAGGTTAAATTCTCCTTTACCATTAGCATAAAAGGCAGTTAGACTGGTAAATCTTCCAAGAGATGAGATGTCTGAAGATGCTCTGAAATATTTGTGCCCATGAGAATTACCGAACTACTAAGCAGTATTCACGGATGAAGAACAAAACAGCATTATATTCCCTTTACACCAGGCTTAGCATCTCTACTAAACCACACCTGTGTTACAGCCTTCCACTGAATTGATATAAATAAGACAGTCCCCACTTGCATGCTCGGATCCACCACTACCAAAGGTAGAGTGTTGTAGTCTGTAACTACCAGAGATATAGAAAATAAAACTGCCCAAGAAAGACCTCCAGGACAGGGTATCAGCGCCAGGGAACAGCAGGGGTGATTCTGTTTTGCTCCTTGCACCACAGCCTGCAAACACCTCTGAGGGTCCAATAGGAGGGATGCTCACAGGGAAGGGTGGGGAGCCAGGATGTAGGTAATTCCTGGACACCACAGGGACCACTCCTAGTTCAGAGGAAAACTGTGAAGTTTGAATTTTGCCAGAGAACATCTCCGCCATGGAGCTCCATCCCTTTCAGAAGAAGAACAATAATCCAGTCTGCAGAAGATTATTTCTCTATCAAAGTGCTGCGTTATCTCAGTCACCAAATCAGTTTTGCAAATTAACTGGAAAATGAATTTACGAGCCAGACATAACTGTTCTTCACAGTAGTCTATTCTGCCTCCTCAATCATCCAGCCCTTGAAATACTCTACTTCTTACTAAACTGAAAGGATAAAATCTAGTAGGGTCTGCTGATGAATTGCAGCTGGAGGTATTGAAGGTTGGAAATCTCTAAGAGGTGTCCTAGTTTCCATCCAGCCGTTCTTCTCTGTCAGTGTTATTGCTCCTGTTGGTGTATTTGATACGCTTTCCCTTTAAAATACTTCTATTCCTACTCACCTTCCCCATTCCTTCAGAGTTGTCAAAATTGTCCTAAATCTCTTCTCAAAAGTTCACTTGCTCTTACAACCCTTTGCTCCTCATTTGGTAAGGCTAGTCTGGTCTCAGAGACTTAGCTTCCACCTAAAGGTGGATTTATTTATATATTATCTCAAATATAAAAAGCAGCACTGCCAGGATTAAGTAGTTACCCTTGTTCACCTAAAAAAAACTCAAACCAAAACAAAAAGCCTAACAAGTATTTCAAGGAAAGACTAAATTATACTCTTTGCGGGAGGGAGGAAGTATCAGTTAGTGTTTGATAGGAGTGTGTGCTACACCTGAGGCACTTCCACAATCTGGTTGTGATTTACTCCCATGACACTTTTTGTTTCAATTAGCTGAGGTGACTTGGCATTACCTGAGCATTTCTTAGCACTGAACAACCTCTCAGGGAAGTTCTTCAGAAGGGAGTCATTTGTGATCAGTTTAATCTATCACTAAAAAGCTGTTGTTGCCCTTTTAGGCTAACATTGTGCAGAAAAATAGTGAGAGGTGTCAAACACCAGCAATGAAAAGGTCTTTGGTAAGTGGGTGGGAACCAAATCAGAGCCAGGCAATTAAGTGGAGTCATAAAGTTTTCCCTAGAGAGTATCCAGAAGTGGAATAAACAAATATATGATACTGTGATATAACCTGATCGTTATGGGAACTTGAATTAAAGTAGCCATCGTGATCACTAGAAGCAGAAACAGAAGGTGTCAAAGTGGAAATAGGGAGTTGACAGAGGGAAGAACTGATAGAATACAATGGGGAAAGTGGGAGAGGCATATGAAAAATTAGGACAAGGAATTAAAATGGGAAGCCAAAATAAAGATTAAAGGCAGTACTGCAAGCAATACTGAGCAAGCAACAGCACGAAAATGTGGAAGTTGAGGGAAGAAGAGGACTGAGATTAGAAGAGGCTCACTGCAGAGTGTGAGTCGTGAGAAAGACTAGGACTGTATGAATGAGGCTAAATGAGAAGAAAGCAGTGAAAAAGAAACCAGGCAAGGAAAGGCATAAAGGAAGAGAGTAAGAAAGTCAAACCTGAAGAAAGAAAGTGCCCTCTCACCAAGAGCTTCATGAACCATAGAACACAATTTATGAGCTGTATCAGCAACTACCTGTGAAACCCTGTGAAGAAGTGTGCAGCCTGTCCACTTCTCATGCATGACCCCCCTTCTCCACCTGCTGCTGCTTCCAGTACCCACCTCCTGTTTTGAGTACCACTGGAAGTGTAGAGAGCAGGTCAACTGTGCAACCTAGAAAGTCAAAACCCAGTGCTCCTGCATCAGCATGAGACTCTCCCTGAGCATCAACAGCTTTTAGATAAATTTAGGCAGTTTCTCCTGATACTGCCCTGTCAGCAAAGAATTAAGACATGCAGCAAAGAAAAAAGGTAAGGTTATTAGTAGCAGATCTAATTTGTACTTGCAGCATTGATACATCGTCCCATTTATTTCCACCATGTGTGCCTGCTGCTGCTCCATGCAAACAACAGCTCTTATTTCTTGTGCTGTATCAGGAAAAATACCTGTTCCAGGAATTGCCTGTCCAGTACACAATGGTGATACTATAACTGTCAGGCAGGTCTGTTGCTCAGCCACCTATGGACTAGGTATTTCCTTAAGCTGCAAAGTGCATCTGCTCTAGAGTGTTTGTTTAGTATCATAACCACCTACAGTTTTCCATAAGGCATCTCAGTTTTTAGGCAGCTGACAGTTTCAAAGCATGCAAGGCCCAAACAGATGTGTTTCTTTAATCCCAGTTGCAGAATTTCTTCCAATTTTCTGATTACTTTTTTCTTGCCCTGCTCTAAAATGTGCACAAACACATGTGAACAGACTGTTAAAAGAGTTCTTTTGATAAAGTCTGAGACACAAGATTAACACTTCCAGGCAAGAAAGAAAGAAGTACCTGGAAACAGAATTAAGGCTGACCAGTACATAGCAACAATTTCAGGCACAAGCCTTTGCAAGGACCCAGTAATAGCTCAAAACCAAGCAGCAGAACATGTAGAAAGCCTGTAATCAAGATCAAATTTAAACCAAAAATCCAAACTTGTCAAGCTGCAGAAATGCACAGTTAGAACATGCAAACAACATTAACTCTGCAACAATTAATGCTGGTTTTGCTGTTTGCAGTTGTAACTGACATTTGAAGAACAGAATAAGTGACCTTAGTAATTTTATTTCATCTTCAGATGGGTTATCTCAGACTGGTATTGCTTCACAAGGGCTGCACATCCAGGCCTGGAGTTGTCTCCTTTATAACAGGAGAGCTGATTATCATTTATTATATTATTGATTCTTCGTTCTGATTTGTGATCCATGGATACTCTCTACGATTGACTTCCACTTGTATTTCCTTTGCTTGGCAATTTGATTCAGCAGCTACCTGCCTCCAACCACCACAAGAGTAGGATGGGAAATCAATGCACTACAGGGTAGTAACAAATCCTCATAGTGGGCCAGTCCCCTCTGTCCCAGCTTCACTTGTTTTGAGCCCTCACTGTTGCATGCTCTGTACTACACTGATTTTGGGTCTAGCTTTCTATAATCCACCTCTGTTACTATGCTGTTCATATGAAGTGACATGGATCTGCTTACCCATGACTGCACTCCGTGTGATTCATTATCATTCTTCAGAATATTTTCAGGTGTAGACTCCCGAGCATAAGACAGACAAAAATCACACAATTTTTGCCTTATGAAAAGAAAGGTGTCCAGGAGTTTCTATTACAGGAATGACACAAGAAAGTGGCTCTGTAAACTGCTATTCAGGAAGAATATATAGATCTAATTTCAGTGGGCTGTTGCTTATATGCTAAGCTCATGAAAGCCATCATATTGGTAAGACTAATTACTAAAGAATGCTAGCAGTTGGAATGGATGTATGCTTATACATTAAGTTCCAGCATTTGAGTATATTTTTCCATCCAGGCAGGACATCTAGCATTGCTGATTACTAAAGTTGCTTGACATTTTTCATTACAAACCTTGTTTTCAGTTGCTTATATGTTTTCCAAGAGACATATATCTAGAACAAATTCTGTCTGCTGGGTTTCCACCTCAGATCTACAGACATGCACAGCAAGAAAATTTCATCCAGGAATTGGTAGCTGTGAAGGTAAGGGGGAAACATGGGTTTATATCCATTAAAGATTTTATGGGACTTTTTTCCATTGAAGACCTTTTCGTTTTACCCTCCATGTTCATGTGCAGCAGAAGTCACTATACAAAGTGTGTATTTTTTGCTGTGCCTGTTAAAAGTACATTAAAATTCAGCTAACTTACAAGCCTCTCCAGAAAATTCAGTTTGATATGCTCATTTGAGACATCTGTGATTTTACCATCTAAATGCCTAGGAAATCCTATCTGTGCTGAGCACGTTCCAGACTGGCACAAAGACAGGCTTTTTCCTGCAATACAGATCTAAGCTCTCTCTGGCTGTGCCACATTTGGGTGCCTCTCCTGGGAGCAGGAGGATTGTATCCCTGGCTCTCTCCCCACTGCACCAAGTAGCATGGAAGAGGAGAATATGAATCTACTGCCAGTTTTCCCCCATTGAAGGAAGAGATGGAGGCAGCTGGGGAGATCAGGAGTGGGGGGTGGGGAAACAGCAGCACTGTTTCAGTCTTGCTAGGACAAACGAACACAGCCAGCTGCCTCCACAGTGGGAACACAGCGCATGCACTGTGGGACTTCAAGATCCCAATTAGGCAAACACAGGGATATGGCAATGGGATTTATGGTCAGTCTACTGGCTCAAATTCTGTCCAGTTAAGCAGGGGCTGGTATGCATGAAAATCTAGTGTCATCCAGCAGCCCTTGTGAAAGTCCAGTTCATTACATTGGCCTGTACCATCCAAGTACCTGGTAAAACTGGTGTTTAGACTGACAAGTAGAGTCAAGGCAGAGTAGGGCAAGGCAAAGCTTCTACAGATGTACACCACAGGGAAGGTCAGTGGAAGGATGCCCCTGCCCAGGCAGTAGCTAAAAGATGCTAAATGTCGTTAATAAAAAGGTGGGTTAGCCCTTAGGTAGCTAGGAATAGAACCTTCAGTTTACACTAGGGCATATTTTCCAACTATTACCCACTACTTGAAATTTATTGTATAACAAGAGTAATGGAATTGAAATTTGGGTTGCTCAGACAGCTCACATCCTTGAAAATAACAACCTCCTCCTAAAAGTATCTACAGATATGGGAGATGGGGGGGAGAAGGACTCTGCTTTACCATTCCTGGCACTGAGTCATCTCTCATCCCATTGAAACCAACAGAACTATTTGCTCCATATTCATAAAAACATCATGATCCAGCTCAGAACAGGCAAGAATTTTATCTACTTACCTGCAGTCCAACCTAACACTGCTGTCTATCTGCTCTGCCTTTATGGCCTGCTGTAAAGGAAGGACTGATAAGACATCAGTCTGAGTGAATGAGAGCTGGGGATGGGGGGTGGGGAGGTGTCGTAACAACTTAGCTGTCTTTCATCAGGAGAAGTAGAGATACTTTAGTCACTGGAAACCAAAAATTAAGGGCTGAACTGAGACTGAGACTGTAATGAAATTCCAGAGCCTACAGGAGTATAATGTTTCTATGTAAATCAGCCTAATGATGAGTTTTTCACCACCAGCATTAGCAAGTGAGCAATTTATTTGAGAAAAAAAAATGCAATCATCAAAGCATTTTTAACTGTGTGATAGTGGAGTCCATAATAACTGGAAACCATGCCTAAAGTTTGCTCTCTGATCCTAAGCGCTCATGCACCTCGCATGAAAAACAACATTGCAGGCAAAATCAAACACATGGTTCATCTGTTTATGAGGGAGATGATCTAAAATAACTTCTGAAATCCAACAATTATATCAGCCTAAGCTTTTAAATAACACCTCTGTTTTAAAGCTGCTCATCATCATCTTGGTTACAATGGACTCGATGGATTTGACAGTTCTTTAAGTGTCCCCCTAGTTAAGTTAGAGTCACTGACAATATTCAGGAGAGTAACTTGAACTGCAGATACATTGCTTAACTGTGTTCTCAGTTATGACAATATAAATTAAAGCACAACATGAACAGATAGAAAATAAATATACAGAAACACTGACATCCCTGAGCTTTTGCTCTGAGTCAGCAGAGGCACTGTGAAGATGAACTCAAAATGATACAAAAGCTCACAGCTCCTCAGAAGAGGAGGGATAGGAAGAGCTGGGGACACCTCTCCTCTCTTTAATGTAATTTACAGCCACTGGGTTGTCCCAGATGAAGCAAGCTCTTCTGGACTGCCCCAGTTGCAATATATACTTCAGGCTTCCAGATATTATGCTTGCCTCAAGTTAATTGTGTCCTAGAGCACCTGCCTGTGAAACATAAGCTCCCTGCTTTTATCAGGGCAACAGTGGTTTAAAGTGTTCATTAAATACATATGACTGGATTAAGCCTTCAGGCACAGCCTTAAGCAAGATATAACGCATGAATTTCAGAAGCCAAGCGCCTGAAACACAGCCCTCAGCATGTTTTTATTCCTCTTGATCTTAAGACATGGGCGGACCAGGCATTGCTTGGATTTATAGAAGCAGAAATGACATCAGCCTTATTATCAATGATTATTATTTAGGAAAGTGTAAGCCTTAGCTTCACCTGGTGCCTGCCCCAGGAAGGGAGAGGAGAGCATGAAAAGGGACATCTTGCAACGCCAAACCCAGACAAGTACTGAAATTGGGGAGGATTCATGCTTCCATTTACATTAGCAGCAGTTTAATTCAAGATACCTGCTACAGCTCTTCTTGAGCAGGTTTGTGATCAATCACCTGAGAAGCATAACTGAACTTCACATTAGAAACAGAACATATTAGAAGCAGAAACAAAAGTTACTCTTTTGGGTTTTCTCCCTGAGAAAGCTATCTTTGAAGATGTTAGTCCCAAACCCCACCCATCATGGACCAAACCATTGTCGCAGCTCTTCTAACATGTTACGTCCTTTCTCTTGTTATACTGCAAATTCCCAGTCAGAAGCCCTATCTATTCACATTCAAGAGCCAAGATCTCTACAGTCACTATAAGAATGCTTTGCAACAACAGCTTCTTTGTGCCTAGCAGCCAGACCATGCAACATTAAAACTCATAGTGTTCACTCTGACTGGGAGCTATTACAGTCAGTCAAGCATGTGCCATGCAGCATACAAAGAGAGTCTTGCAAGAAGTCCTTGTGCAACAAGATGTGAATATTACCAAGGAAAAATCCTTTGCACTTGGATATAAAAGAAGCCAAGAACCTACCACTATTACTGATAATATCATAACAGGGGCTTCTTTTCTTTTTTAATACATTTAATACAGTTGAATACATTCACACTTCAGAATCCGTATGCACACATTCCCTGTCTCTACTGCATATCTAGAGATATTTTTAGCCTAATATTTCCATGACAACAAAGCAAGAAACGGTCAATTTGAGAAGATGGCTGAATGAAAACAAAGTGCTTGCAGAAGCAGCTTCCCAGTGCTCAGATTGTTTCAGTCACCCACTACACCAAGCACATTCTTGTTTGTTGTTGTTGTTTCTAATCATCAAATAAAAAACTAATTCTGAGTGATTAAGAGACTTACACATCATGTCATCACACAACTGCTCATTGCTGTCACAGCACGAGCACCCGAATGCAAGTAAAAAAAGACAGCAAAATACTACTTTAGATTGAAATGAGAACTCACAGAGAAGAGTAAGGATAGATGTCGTGTTATTCTCTTAGGTAACAGGCTACACAAACCAAAAATGCGATGGTGAGTGTGATAATTTAAGCTTTCCTGACTACCACAGAGCAGAACCACCTGCAGACAATTTTGGAAGAGAATCCTTTGCAAAATCTGGAAGACCAAAATGAAGGCCAGTGTTCCTGACAGTGGCCTTAAAGGCAAGGAAAACATACAAGAGAGTAGCCCAAGGAAAGTCATACACCTTTCCCTTCGCCACATGATTATTTGGTCTTATTTGCAAGGCACCGAACAGCTCTGCACAGCATGAAGAGAAAATGAGGAACAACTGCACCTGGGTTTTGCCACCGTAACTCTACTGAAGGCAAAATACAGTTCCAGCACAACGGTGCAGCGGAGATTGGGATCTTTGGCACACTGGTTCCCGGATTCACATTACCATCTTGCAAACATTTTGTTTCTTTCCATGTTACTTTTTTCATTCTTTGCAGAAAGGAGATGAACAGCAATGAACACTATGTATTCTATCACTAAATACTTGTTACATTATTAAATACAAATGTGAGATGAACAGCCTTGCACTGCAATTACCCGATGACTCTAATTCCCTGCTCTGAAAACCAGTATTCTTTGAGGTCTTGTCTTAACACTCCAAAGACTTACCTGGATAGGTCTTGTAAGCATTAATTAAACAGAGGAAAAGAGACTTCTGTGTCTTCATAACAGAGAGCCATTCTCTTGTTTAGACATCCCAAGCCTTTAGAATTAATTGGGTTCGCCCACTCAGAACCCTGAGCTTAAATAAAAGCTGCATGCTATGCAGCTATGCTGTGTGTTTTTTTCTCTCCTTTTAGTCTTACAAATACTTTGTTTTTACAATCTTCTATTTGTTGAGAAACCACAGGTAGAGAGAGAGCACTGGCATCCTTTAGTTCTCATAAACCTGTGAGCCTTGCTGCTGGTTGGTGAAACCCCATCAGCATGACTCCTTTGCAAACACACTGCTGCATCTGGGTATAATGGATAAAAATGTGGCCTTACTCCTTTAAAACAATGCCATCAGAGTTCTTCTCCCATGTACCGCTGCCAAGGTCAATAGGGATGGGAGTGTGGCATGGGTGGGTTTAGCTAGATTTACTTTTTCCAGCAAAGACTGGGAAGAGACAAATGAACTCAAAGCCCAGGTTACCCAGAGACACACAGAAGATCCCAGAGTTGTCTGCTTGACACACAGCCCCTATTGTAGGTCTCTCCTTTCTCTGCAACAACACAATCTTAGCAGATAAAAAACATCTCTGATGCTGACAGCCATCATAAGACACATGGTGAAGAGAAAAGCCCCTGGCATTCCAGCTTCATATACTCTGATCAGTCTCATTATCATGGTTTCTATTCCAATACCAGTTCACATACTGTATTATTCACACACAGGGCCATAGACGGCCCCTGCAGTGCAAGTTTCAACATAAGTGCTGCTTTACATGATGCTGTGTCTATTTGCCACCACCTACTCTACATAAAAATGGAGGAGGAAGTGCAGCTGGCTCCAAGGAGATAAACTTACACATCAGCACCTCTGCGGCTCCTTTCACACATGGTGTGGACCTTTCCTTCCTCAGAGCTGCTTAGATCTCTGTTTGGTAGTAAAGAGAAGGCAGCACAACCAACTCCTGCTCTACAAACTGGGATTGTGCTCTAGGTAAGTTTTTGTGTATTTGCATGCTGTTAACAATGACAAGACTGTTGCTGCTGATAGTATATACGGACTACGCCCAGTAGTAAGATATGTGTAAGCCATAAGCTTGGTCCTGCAACACTCAGCATGTGAAATTCCTTTACAGGAAAGTGATTCACAGGTAGTTCTGCCTACAGAGATGATGCCAAGCTGCATCCAAGGTCTCAGAGAGAAAGAAGGTGCCCATGTCTCACGAGGGAGGCTCTGGAGAGCTCAGGACCTGAACCAACTGAGAAAGATTCACATCAGAACGAGAATTTAGTCTGGAGTTCATCAGGTTTAAATCTACAACTCTGTAAGATGCTCCCTGTAAGACCAGTAAGAACCTACTCATTAGAAAAAGAACATTTTTAGCAGGAATCATGAAGTGCACTTCTGCTTTTGACTGTAGTTACATTCATAACTGTATGGGATTTTTGAATAGAGCACTGAGCCTCCCTGCTCTCTTTTACAAAGGTGAGGACAGACCCATCAAATACTGCTGCTCCTCTGAAGCTTGCCCACAAAGTCATCATCTACAGGAAGGCTATGAGACTTCTGGGATTCACTTTACAATTTCCACTGTAGAAGGAGAAAACAGGTAACTGCTGCATTTGGTTGAGTCACTCCAGAGTAAAGGATTTCTTACATTTTGGCTTGAGATGGCTGGTATGTGCCTGCTCACCCATTCAGAAAGCTCCTGTTCACCAGGGCATTTTCATTAGGTGCCCTTGCTAAGGGGGCTATTGTTAACTTCCCTGGGAATTTAGGCAACAAAGCACAAACTATCAAGAAAGAACAAATCAAAAGGCTGCTAAGAAACAGGTATTCTACCTGTTACTACTTCTCACCTTAGAGATCCCTCTTACAAGCCCTATTTCAATAACTAATTTTCTTTCTTTTCTAGAATACCAACTTCTGTTCACCATTTATTTGCAATCTAATAGGGAAGAAAACTGCTGTAATCACAACGTGAAACATGACTTTTTAAAACCCAGCAATTCCAAAAGCATCTTACTCAATACTGGCAAAAGGAAAGGGCTACAAATGGGTTACAATAAGTTGAAAAGCAAGATAAAATATCCTGACTGTAAAAAGACCAGTGAGTCTCTAATGAGAGCATTGGGTGAGTGTATTTGTTTTCAAATGAAATAAAAATATGGAACTGTAGGAAAAATATTACTATGAAAGCCATGCTGCATTTGTGGCAGTTAAAAACATGAGTGTCTTGCAACACAGAGCAGAATAATAAGGAATGGAAATACTATGCTTAAAAAAAGAAGGGGACAAAATCATAGACAAGATACCACAGAGTGAAGAAGGTTTATTCTCCAGAAAATAAAGCAAGATGCACCCTGGGTAATTGCAAAAAAAGGGTCTTCAAAGTCATTGTTAGCTCCTATTGATTATAAACCCACATTCAGATGCCAGCATGTCCATCACCTGGAGATGTCTGGCTGGTGGCTGGCATGTTCTCCCTGGCTTTGCACTTCACTGCTGGGACCCAGATGTTCACTGGGGCAAAGCAGATGTTCGCTTCATTGGCTGGGGTGACATTCGCAAGTCTTCAGAGCTGCTGTCCTGACAGCAGTAACTCCCAGCTTGCTCAAGCCCATCCAAGCTGAAAGTGCTGCAGTCACACACACAGGTAACAGACAGGAAACATTATTAGTTTGATTTTTCGATAGTAAAGGCTGAGGTCTCCAACCACAGCATGCTCAGTTCCCACAGGATTTGCTGCACTGTGGATAGGAAACCCTAATGCAAATCATCTATAGCCTGAACAAGATCTAACAGCTGTTATGTGACAAGACACAGTGGGATGACTGTACAGTCCAGACTGCAGATAACCTAGACTATTTTTAAAACACTTTTCCAGAAATAAGCTTGAAGACAACCTAGACAAAATTAAAAGCAGAAGCAAAGGGCATCTGAAAAAAGGAAGTAATAGTGGGGAAAAAGATGATCTTGAGGCAAATTGCCTTTGAATCATCTGCACATTTGTAACATCTACTACTGCTAATTTATAGTTAAGTGTATCTTATATAATGCTTTTTCTCCTAATTTTCCAGTTACATACATAAAAATATGACACTTTTCCTAATCTCGGCACTCACAGTCATGCCTCCTATAGCCAGCCACAGCAAGAGATCCTCAACCTCTTACTAGCTACCCTATATGCAGCAACACTGAAAAAGGAAAATGATGTATCTCTTTCTGGAAGACAGATGTCAGCTGCCTGCACCTGGGTAAGGCTGAAGACTTCAAGCATCCTGCAGAACCTGTGCCACCACTTTGCCATCCCTGGCAGAAACGTGCTGAGCATTCAGATGAAATGCTTTGATGCATTCTATTTGAACCTCTGCTACTGACTTACTGTAGTAGTTTCACTCCTTCCTAACTTAATTTTCTCCTCTGTAAGATGAAGAAAATTCCATTTCCAGCAACCCAACAGAGAGAGGAGTAAGAGTGCTTGCTAGTTCTTCTATAAGCCAGTTTTCATAATAATGGGGCTGCTCTTCAGTCACAGGAGAAAAGTATTCTCTTCTGCAAAGCAATGCTCACAAGTACACTTAGTAGGGGCCCTAACAATGTGTATTAGCAACTGGAAGCATAGGAGTTCAGTAAGCCAAATTCTGAAGAGGTATACGGTGCAGCTGCTCAGTCTGTCTCTGTCAAGGTAAGGCACTACACACACACTTCTCTGCTGACCTGAAGGGATTGGATTGAGCAGGTCATCACAGCAGTTAGCTCTACTTATTAAGCTGCAATCATCAGGTCACACTAAAACTGAGAGGTACATTCCAAATTTATTTCAAAGTATTTGCTCAGAGCTACCCTACACCCATTTTCCCTTAAATCACATTTCCCTTGAATTACAGTCTCCTGGACTGTAACCCTGTCACTCCTGGTATTATAAAAGCCCACTTGGTATTATAAAAGCACAGCATTCAGGCAAGCACTGTATTTTGCACCTTACCCAGCAATCACAAAGGAAGAAGGAAGGGCTGGAAAGTGAGACTGAAGGTTACTGGTCTAACTGGATAGCTGTAGGTGCTTATAGCCAGCACACGGAGGGAAAAGACCATTTACTATGGAAGGAGAGCTCTTTTGGGATGTAAACAGTCATGAACAACTAATGCAATGACAACAATAACAGGTGCACCACTACACAACCAATTGTTGTTTTTGCATTAACCAAACAGTTCCTTTACATCTTCTGCTGGGGCTTCACCAACATCAAGGGAATTGTTCCCTTCTTACAGAAGCTGTAATAGCATCTTGAAACCAATCTCATTTGCTGAGATGCTCAAACACAAATACAAAAGTATTTGCAGGTAACATGTTTTAGTTCACTCATGAAGCCAAAACAGAATCTACTAAAAAAATACTACTATCTCTGAGAATTTCTAGTCTGAAAATCAAATACTGGAACTCTCACCTGCTATGAACTAGGATGCTATGAACTGCTATGTTAGGATGGTGATGATCCATCCTAGTTCATGCACACAAAATATCCAGCCTCTAGCTTTTCAAATACAGATCTTTACTAGCACACATATATCCCAGACCTGAAGCCTCAAATAGGCTCTGTTGATACACAGATTTACCTCCTAGCATGATGTACATTTTTACCATGCCAATTTGGTCTGCCAGAGAAACAACGTGTGCATGTACGCCGTCCACCTGCATAATGCTGTCGTAGACATCAAACTGCTGAGCACCACAACAAGACTCCAGAAGAGGTAAACGTGTTTCCAGTATTGTTGGTTTATAGTTTAGATGGTTCATTATTCCACCTCCTTGCTGGCTTGGAGAATATGCCAATCGTAAAGTGACTGCCATGACCTCAGAGAGGGCTGTCAGATACTACTATGAGTCAGCTGCCAGCGTACAGGAATCCTTATGTCAGCCTTGACAAGCTGTGGCTTCTAAAATGAAAGTGTTTTGAAGGACTAAGTAACTTTTAGTCCATGGCACAACAAGAACTGCTTGCCAATTCTGTGATTAATTTATTCTAGTAAGTATTTTCCAACATCCATACTATATGCCTCTTCCACACTAGCTGTCAAAAGTCTGATTCATCTCATTAAAGCCAACAGAAAAACTCCCACTGATTTAAGTGGACAGAGACCATCTTCCCATTTGCCTTCCAAAAGAGAGAATCTTCCCAGCTGTAATCTGTTCCTTCCACATCCACGTCACTCAGTCCTGCTGTCCTTCTCCAAGATATTTCTAAATCTTTCCGTCTGAAAATAGCCAAATCTGCTAAATGGATTTATATTCCACAGCACATTTCATGCCCAGGTCAGCTGAATCATTTATGCACGTCACAGAAGTATTACTGAGCGTTTCACTGCATCTCAGCTACAACGAATCTATGGAATTTAGAAGAAGAAATAGATCTGCTACAGCAAAACCAATTTCTATTTCCCAAACTGCACGGAAACTAAATGGGCTGGTTCACAGGCAGGAACTTTATCTTTGCACATATAATATATATTTAAAAGGTTTCCACTGAGTCATTTTCTAACAGAAGAAAGCACAATATGAGATTCTGAATCCATCATAGAAGCTCAGCAGCCTTTGTAGAGAAGCAGTAATTACAGAGGTGCCTGCTAGCAGCGCTACTGCTAAGGCTTTATTATTAACCCAGTTTTCATGGTTTCACAGCTCAGTCACAAACCACCCATATGCTGGCCCTTAAACCACCATAGCAAATTTCATCCCAGAAGCATTTTAGTTACTTTTCCTTCTTGTAAAAGTCCAAAGAGAAAAAGGGAATAATACCAAGTTTTCACGCTGTTCTATGAATATATACCAGGGAGAGAGTTAATAATTTTAAAACAGCAAATTCTGACTCTCTTGGGTAAAATCCTTATCCTGTTTAAATTAAGAGCCAGTTCCCTGCAGCAAGGACAGGATTTCAATCTCCATGTTCTAGAGAAGTACAGATCCTGCTGTCCTCAGAGCAAGAGCAAGTGCATTCCTACATTGAGCTTAGCTTCCTAGGCCTGTTCCAGCTGCAAAATAAAGCACATTGGCTCAAACCCCACTGAAAAAAGCATCAGCCTAGATTATTACACTCATGCGCTATCACACATCTCCCTGTTTTGTGCACTGCTAAGTGTTTGATACAGCTAGAGATGGGATTTTTTGGAAGAGATGCCCTAGAGAATGACTGGAAGCCCCCCAGTATGGCTCTTCACAGCTTTTGAAAGAGTCAGCTCACATGAATCAACATTGGCTTTGTCCCTGTGCCTTCCCCACACGTCTAAGGGACTCCTTACAAACAGCAGTGAGATTTTTGTCTATCTTCTTGAAAAATGACCATTTTTTGCAACAAGGCTGAAGGCTGCCATGAGCTTCCAGGATAAGGCTTTAAAGTAAGATTTTAGCTTGAACAGACTACCTATGAATCCCCTGCCTTTGTAAGGCAGAAATCATGGGAAACTTGGTTCATCTGATTGCCACTTACTCTTCATTAGGAAAGTCAACATAGCTGCAGCTGAGGTGTCTCCTGGCTGAGTCTCATTTTCTTTCCCACAAGAATCAGAGAGAAATTCTAATGGCAAAGCAGCATGAACACACATGAAAATTCCCTCTGCACCAGAACATAATAAACAAAACCCCCACTATTCAGATGCTTTCTGCTAAGGTCCCACAAATGAGCCCCACACATCTGAAGTCTCTAGATAATGTGATCTGATTCAGCCCCAAATACTTGCTTACATTAGCTGGCCTAGGAAGACACAGAGACCTTCAGGAATAGCATTTGGCAGTGATCTAAACTCCCAGGACTGGAGCAAGCAACCCAGTAATTACAGCTGTTTACAAGGCCAGTAATCAGTCACTCCAAAAATGCTGTGGTGGTGAGTGATGACTTCTAGCAGAGCGACAACACAGACAACTCACTGAGGTAGCATCATCTTAAACACCACGGATGACTTCCATGGCAGCCTCTGAACTGAGCCCCTACAATCCAAAATGTCACTCTATGCCCTTTCTTGATCTGGTCTACTGGAAGGTGTCCCTGCCCATGGCAGGGGGTTGGAACTGGATGAGCTTTAAGGTCCCTTCTAACCCAAATGGTTCTATGATTCCATGATAGGTTATCCAAAATCTAAGGAGTAGACAGGGAAAAGCACAAAAGAAAGGATAAAGCCAAAGTACACTGGTACTGAAATTCACTTCTCATTTTTGTCACATACCACGCACAGGCTCGTGTAGTTCACCGAAAGAAAGGAAAATTGGTGAATCTATTAGCTATGTAGATGTAATATTCTTCACAGGCAGCTGACAAAGCTTACCATAATATCCTGTAAACAGGAAAACATTTGAAAGCCTGAATTCAGAAGCATTCTGATTACAGAACATCACTCATATGTAAATCAGGAACTCCTAGGCAAGTGGAGGGAAGAGAATAGTTTCATCTTTCCCCACAACCATGAGATGCCACAGTGACAAATGAAAAGAATCCCAAACACGTAATGAGTGTTTGTAAGTGAGCACTGCTGGCTCATTTCACCTCAGGCAAACACCTTTATCAACAGGAACAGGAAAAAATGCACTTCTTGGAGGTCTTTAAGATAACATAAACTGTACAGCATCAGAAGCAAGAAATAAATGGTAACCAGTACAAATGAGAAACTAAGGAGAATTCCTTGTTGAAAGCAAAATCTTAGTAATGTGCTTGTATTCTGTTTTAAGGAAATACATTATTTCATCCTTAAATCTTGTCTAGTAATGAAGCAGACTAATTTAATCCACTGCAGGCACACTGCTTTTTGGTATGGTAAAGCTGCTGTTCAAGTGTTGCCTGACAATCCATGGGGGTTAATCACATGTCAGTTTGTGTAGGTCCCCAGGGATCTCTGGAGGAACCCAGAGCTGCCAGGTTATAAAGCGATCTTACCCTCAGGAAGGGCAGTGCAGCAGCTTGGATAAATAGCAACTTAGGAGGAGGACAAACTGAGACTGAACTGAGACACTGCCGATCTTATTTGTAATCGCAGTTATACCTCATGCTTGCAATACAGCAGCCACTATACTGACTTTGTTTCTTCTAGTTTTCTTTAAAAACATAATCCATTCCTGGTATCTTTGTGTGGTTTGTTTGTAGGGTTATTTTTCCTTTGATACATTTTTAAAAAGTTGCTTTTAATATTTCCCTTTTAGATCTTCTAATGAATGGAAATTATTCTTGGACTTTAAGGTATCCCAGCCATGCAAAAGAAATGGGGGAGGAAAAAAAATTAAACTGAAAGGCACAGAGAAAGATCATCATTGAAAACGAAATGAGACTTGGTCCACTTGTATATTTGAGGCCTGAGGTGCATTTACATTTAGGTTACATAGAATCATAGAATAGTTAGGGTTGGAAAGGACCTTAAGATCATCTAGTTCCAACCCCCCTGTCATGGGCAGGGACACCTCCCACTAAACCATGCCACCCAAGGCTCTGTCCAACCTGATCTTGAACATCACCAGGCATGAAGCATTCACAACGTGCTGACCAATACCCAGACTAACTCAAGCAGTGATCTAGCTCTTCCGGGTGACTGCCCCCAGTATATACACTGGGTATGACACACTTTCTGCCAGAGGCTCCAGGTAGGACCATTCTCCCTAGCTGTGGTGCACAGTACATTTTTAACATCTGTCCCGGTCCAGACTGGTCCGAGGGCTCCTGCATGAACTGTCTCTCGTTTAATTTGCTCAGAGGCTTGTTGTTGCTCAGGGCCCCATTTAAAATCATTTTTCCGGGTCACATGATAGAGAGAGCTTACAATCAAACTGTAATTCAGGATGTGCATCCTCCAGAACCCCACAACACCCAAGAAAGCTTGTGTTCCTTTCTCATTAGTTGGTGGAGACATTGCTCATTATTTTCTGATTAGGTGTAAGAAAACAAAAGTCACAATGAGGGCAGTCAAACACTGGAACAGATTGCCGAGAAGGAAGCTCCACATAACCATAGATCGGTTTGGACTGGAAAGGACCTTCAGATCATCCAGTTCCAACCTCCTGCCATGAGCAGGGATGCCTCACACTACACCATGTTACCCAAGGCCCTGTCCGACCTGGCCTAGAACACTGCCATGGTGAAACATTTACCACTTTTTTGGGCAACCTGTTCCAGTGCCTCACCACCCTCACAGAAAGAACTTCTTCCTTATATCTAACCTGAGCATCCCCTGTTTAAGTTTAAACCCATTACCCTTTGTCTCAGAACTTTTAATTGGACAGGGCCTAGAGCAACCTGTTCTAACCAGACCTGCCCTGAGCTGGCAGCTGGATCAGACAACTCAACCAAGATAACTGAACTATTATACTCGTATCTGTCTTACAGTGTGAAGGGGTCACTAAAAGCAAGCGAGATTATCAGTATTATGCACTCTAATCACGGAAAACTGCCTCAAAATGGCCCTGGAGTGAGAAGCAATCAGAGCTGTAGCTCTTACTCTCAAGAACGAGTCTAGACAGCATGTGAACATGTCACCTCTCCACATCTCTGCTTCCTACTGTTTCAGAAGTGAACAAGTACCACCAGGCACATAGGGTCTGCTGCCAAGAAAAAGTCTGCAATAAACACTGCTGCCTACTCTTAGAGGTCTCACTGCTGCAGCTGCTTTTGGCAAAGAAGACAAGAAAAAAAATCCATAGGCAGGAATGACTTTTAAAGGGAGAACGCTTAATGAAATTAGCACAGATAATTTAATGAAAGGGGAAGGTCGGAAAGAAGCATCATTAAGGAAATTTAATTAATAAACAATTACAGCAAAAGTATCTGTTTTCCAGGTTAGGGTTTTTTTTCTTTATAAAAAGCTATTAGCACTGAGATATGGGAGGAAATTATATCTGCTACTAATTGGGTACATTGAAGGTATTGGGAGGGTTCGAGAATAGCTTGGAAGTATAAAAAACTATTGGGCTGAGGCTCTCAAGGTGTCATTACCAATATCAAGGACCTTGCAAGGATGGCTCTGCTGGACAAAAGCATTTGAACCCTGCAGGGAGATAGGAATTCATCCCTGCTGACCTCCTGCTCTCTGAGTAAGCCTACTCTGGATACGAATGGTGTTAGTAAGATCTTGGGTACGAATGGTGGTAGTAACATCTTGCAGTCCTATAACAGGAAACCCTGGACTAGGAGTAGAGATGACAACAG
Organism: Amazona ochrocephala; assembly: GCA_039720435.1. Classification (NCBI taxonomy): domain Eukaryota; kingdom Metazoa; phylum Chordata; class Aves; order Psittaciformes; family Psittacidae; genus Amazona; species Amazona ochrocephala. The sequence goes on along the minus strand of CM077885.1, from coordinate 16,622,498 downwards.
GGCTGGACTCAATAGCTACTTCGCAAAAAGTCCATTACCAAAAGGCTTCCTACATCCTATGCACATTTTTCCAGAAGCAGGATAAGTTACTACAGCACTACACCACAGATACAATTCGGCCTTCCTCAAGGAAGGTCACATAAGCTTTTGTATCAAATAAAATTGTCTAAACACCACTGTTTGAGTTGGATAAACGCTGTCATAACTACTATAAGGCATGAAATAGTGGTTGGCTGAAACCAGACACTGACATAGGAGGGCTCCAACCAATTTTCTATATTACATGAAGGGATTTATACCCCTTTATACTGAGGTTTTCCTGTGCCACACTGGACAGTAAAGCCCTTCAGATGCTTTAATACTTCAGAAAGGCATAAAAAGCCTTTCTTGTAGTTGTGAAGCAAACTCACTGCCTCCCTAAAATAAGAAAGATGCTTTGCTGAATACAAAGGCTCCAAGTTCTGTTTTGATTAATGACTTTCACAGTGTGCTTTAACAGGCTTATAAAAAAATCCATAGATTTCCCCAAAATTAGAAATGCTAAATTACTGACACTGATCTATTCTTTGGGACCTTTAAACTACTGATGGGCTTGGTCACTGTCCTTGGGTTCAGCAGTAGCAGTCATTTTTCTCCTTCTTAGTAGCTAATGCAGTGCAAACCACCTGCTCAGTTTTCTCTCTCAGACAAGCCCTTCATGCAACACAGCCTTTACTCAGAGACCCATGTCCTTGGGGAGCTTATTCCCTCCATCAGAAATGCTCAAGTTTGATGGTGCTGAGATCTGACATGAACAAGACAGACTCCTTGTCTCCTGAACAATTGTGCATCCATGAACTGAACTTTCATTCTTAATTATAACAATCTGCATAGAGTACTTTTTATTATTATTATTTAATAAGAATACTGAAACAAGGCTCAGTACCTTACCGCACTTTAGGTGTAAATATGACCTTTTGATGCATGCGCTGATACCCTTCCAATCACAGCACCTTCCCATTTCTACTGCATTTGTCTTCTGGTTAGCTACAAAGATACAACCACTTGGGCCAAAGTCTGCACCTTGGCTCTCTGTACATGGTTGTACATGAAAGGTGCTGGGCCTGATAGCAAGCAGGGGGTGCATGCAAGCAAATATTACTGCATTCAGTGGGGACTAGCTTGGCTGGCTGCAGCTTGAGAAAGAGTGGAAGTATGCACAGGGAGAGCATAGGGGCCCCCATGTAATGGAGCAAAGAGAGGGGATCCATCTTCCAGGGCAATTTCACCAAATCGCTAGACAGCAATAACCAAACAAATTCCCAGAAGCATTTAACAGTCGAAAAGACTGATTTGTGATTCAAACATGACACTGCAATCTCTTACTGTCAATAACAGAAAGATCATCAATCAGAAACCAACATTACCTAAGTTACACTTACATGACTTCAGCACCTGTTGTGCAGAATATGAACGTCCAAAGCTCAAAGCAGCAAAACAATAGGTATCTGTTCATTTATCAAATGCTGGGTTAGATGGGAAAAATACAGCTACTAGCCACACTACTGGACTTTCGGAATCTCTCCTCATTTTCTCAAGTGTGTGATATGCACTACGGTATCCTGAGCGATACCAAAGCTAAAGCAGAGAACACATTAGATGCACAAGAGTTCTGAATCTAAAGCAGGTACAACATGTCTGAGGACACTGTTGACACGACTGGAAGGGCAAATGAATGCTTACATGAGCCTGTACTTTCACACTCCCCCAGACCCAAAGTGAAGATGTGCCATTCCCCATGGCACACTGCCAGGTACAGAGTGGTCTGAAGACTTCTACTTAAATTACTCTATCCTCAGGCACAACTATATGATCAAGTGATTCCAGAAGTGCTGAAGGATGTAGATGTTACTTGACACCTTGAGTGGGATTTGGAGAAGAGGGATGGTACAGACCAGATCAAAAATTATAGCTGACCACAAATTTTAATACTAGAGTATGGAGAACCATAGGTTCCCAGCTCCTGAGAGATTCAAGAAGGAACTGCTGAAAGGACCACATAGTATCTTTCCAATCTCCTGGAACTGGCAGCACTACTGGCTGCTTCCCCAATCCTTACCTGTTTCTTGTAAATGGTGTTAAGAAACAAGCTCCTGCTTGGAAAGAGTGAACTCTCTGTCATCTTTCCCCTTACCTTAAGATCAAACAAGCCTGGAAGAAGGCCAGTGGCTCCCAAAAAACAGTCACAACTTCCTGTGTCCTCCCAAATCTCCCAAGTGAGGAGATAAAGTCAAATTAGGGGCTGAGCAGATGTGTGCAAGGGAAAAAAAAAACAACAACACAACAATAAACAGGATGAAGAAAACAATGTGATATGTGAAGAAGGACAGGAAAGGGCAGTGGGGGTTTTTCTCTTTGCTGTCGAGCATCTTCTTCCCAAGATACAAAATGACATGGTGCTGCATCTCACCAGGGGAAGCACATCTGGTGCCTCAGGTACCATTCAGCACTAGCTTGCACCTAGCCTGGGGACCAGGCATCCTCACCAGTTTCCACTCTTCTCCCACTCTGGGACACAAGACACCAGGCAAAGCTGGGAGTTGACCATATGGTCTCTGTCTCCAGAACACGGGGTTGTCCAGCAGCACTGGCTCAACAGTGCCCTTCTGCCTCCATATGTTAGAGAAACCAAGCTGCAGGGGAGTAACAGAGCTGGAATCAGTTGTGTCAGTCTAATGTTCAGCCAGTGAGGTAATGCCACAAATCTTTGTCTATCCTAGGTAGAGGCTCAGCCAAGCAAGAGTCAGGCTGGTGGGCCACAAGGAAAGTTACTGCTGACCCTCAAGCTGACAATGTCTGGGAAAGAAAACAACAAGCAGATCCAGCATGCCCACAGCTGGCTTAGAAATAAAAAATGGAACAGAAATGAGAGGAAAAATCCTGGTTCCTTCATTACCACCTTTTCTGAGGCTCTTTCCAACTTTAATAAAGCTGTAAGAGCCCTACACAAACCTCCCTCCACTTTCCAGCAGAAGAGCTTTCAGAAACTCTGTTCCTCATAGAACAAAAGGAGGAGGATCATACCATAAAGCAGGGCACATTTATTTTCAAGCTACAACTTTAAAACAGTTCTCAATAGTTCAGACTGCAAACAGACCAGTGGTTGAAAATTACTAGATAAGCCACTCAGCAGGGAGTATGGAAGCTGAAGTCTTATCTACTGTTGTACCCATGCACTGGCAAGTCATTTTCTTCACTATGTGCCTCTGTATCCACCTTTCACCTTTTAATCTATCTTGTCTCTCAGCACTGAAGCATAGCTCTCAAATATTTGCACTGAAATTATATGTTCAAAGATCTGGCCTTAGCTTTTTAGGACAGAAACTATCTTAGTAGTTTAGATGGAAAAGAAGATCCACTTTTTATGGGAGATGCTAGACACTACTGTAACAAAAAAAAAAAAAGGGCAACTAATAGAATTCAGAAGTTCCCAAACACAAGTAGATCTGCGTGCCCAAACCAGGGGCCAAACACCCCAAGGCTCAGTGTAATTAGAACTACACCTTCAGTTAAATGTTATTGCAACTTCTTGAACATTGCCTTGGGAATGAGATGCTGGCCAGACTCTCATGCATTGATACAACATCCATGCTTGTTTAAGGTTAAGTAGCTGAGAAGAGACCAGGTAAGCTGTGGTCTCTGTGACTAGTAACTATGGTTTAGTGAAGACAGACTTGTTCTGACTTCAGAATCCCTAAGATCAGGCATTATTTCTCACTTAAAGCTTTCCAGTTCACCTTAAGAGAGCTTTCAGAAACTCCCTATCAGAGCTCCCACTTCAATCTAAGCTTTGTGCAAGCAGAGATTTTTTGTAATCTTTTAGCATTGCCATGAAAAGCAGAGAATGGTTAGTGCGGGGACCAGTCAAGCTCTCCCAGTATGGTGTCACCAAGCATGCACCCTGCAACACAAACATCATCTCCTCTGTGTGGGAACGAACAAATAAACAGCTCCGATCTCCACAATATAAACAAAATATGTCCAAGTGTCAAAACAAGTTGCAGAAAGGAAGATGGAGAACAAACTGATTCACAGAAGTCTCTCATACAACAGGGCAAGCATGTAGGGAACTGAGAAGTAGCTGTCTAATGCCTTGTGTGGATTGACCTAGGTTTGTGTTTATGATAGGTTGCTGCTGACAATCCTGGCACAGAAAGACTTTGTAAGATAAAAGCTAACAGGAAATGTAGCAAATGCGAAGACTGAAGGGCTGATCAAACGCTCCAAAGCACAGGGCTCTTGAAGTACCTCAACAGCCCTGAACTGCGAAATGCCTACACCTAGGCTCAGCCTGTACTCTTCTTCCCAAAGCTAAGCCTGGCTCAAATATGAATACTGAACTACAATAAGGGTGCCAGGCTGAGGAAAAGGAGAAGAAATTTTGCAACTGTGTGTAGTGTAGAAGATAAACAAAAAGCACCAATAAGACCCCTGCTTGTGCTAGGAAATGAAGAGAAAGAATCTCAAAGTACAGTATGTCTTCCTTGGGAGAGAGACAGGCAGTAGATGCAATTTTTTGGAGTACAAGTCTCTCTCAGTGCGTCATATCTGGTTTTATTCTGACACCTTTAAGCATTCTGCTGAATAGTTTTCACACTGTTGAAGATGCTTCTGTGCTGCTTCCGTGTTCACCATCTGTGGACTCCTGAAGGTTAAAGTCATGCAGCATATTCTAATTTGCCCTAAGGTATAGCAGGATGCACTTCAACAGCCTTACCTCTATTTTCTCCCCTCTTGCCTTCTTTCATAAAGTGAAGTGCATCTGATTTGAGAGATATTGGGGTAACACAAAAGGAGACAGGAAATTATTTTCGTGGGCTGGACTTCTCAACAACCTGCCCAGAAAAAAGAAAACTTTACAAATACTCCAGCTTTACTAAAGCTCTTGTTGATATGACTGTGCCTTATTTATTTGGGTACATTTGAGGCTACAACATCCTTCCATTATGCATACTTTGAAACTGGCCTTTATATCAGCTTCCTAAAGCAATGCAGAAGATGTATTTTCTAGAGAGAGACCCAGATGAAAGGGCTGACTGCCTGTCAGTTTTGGGGACATTTCCGTACATATTCCATAAACACACACACATAGGGCATATATTGACCATGACTTGGAACATATGCCCTCTACCTGCAGATGTACCAGGATCTCTCAGACCTCTGACTTCAGTTGCACGCTTTCTTTACCATTACTTTCCTACTAGTCAATGGGAATAAAGAACTGTAATTTCTGCTCTCTGCAAGGCCCATCATTCATCTTTGATACTAATAACAACCACAGACTCACAGAATGCTTGGATGGAAATTCTGCTACAGATTATTTTTAGAGCCTTGGCATGCAAAGGGTCCTTGGTAACCAAAAATGTAAAAGGGAAAAACTATGTTAAAATAGCAGTCTGTTAGATATAAAGAAGCATGGCTGTTACGTCTCAGTATGAATTCAGAAGTATTAGTTCAGAAGCTCAGAAGATGTTTTGTGAATCATCATTTGCTGACTTAATGAAGTGATTTCCAGATTAAATCAAATGTTACCTCAGCAAAAGTTGCAGCTACGTCCCAAGTTGCCATGTGCTGGAGGATCCCAGGTGAATTTTCAAGTCATTCGGAGTGGTTTTCTCAAAACAGTCAGACTGAAAATTGTCTTTCAGCTTTAAACTTTATTCATGCTATGAAAATGTCATCATTCAAGGCCTGATGTGGTTCTGGGCAGCCTGATCTAGTTGAAGATGTCCCTGCTCATGGCAGAGGGTTGGACAAGATGACTTCTGAGGGTCTCTTCCAACCCAAACCATTCTATTCATTAGAGATCATCCAGCTCCGACTCCCTGCTACAGGCAGGGACACCTTCCACTAACCCAGGTTGCTCCAAGCCCCATCCAACCTGGCCTTGAACACTGCCAGCAATTAATTTAACAAACAACTGCTGCATAAGTTTACACATAAAAGTGCCACACAGGTGACTGGTTACACCTGGAAATGGTTTTCTTAGCTGCTAGATGGTAAAACAATCTACAGAAAGACCAGTACATTAGTAGGGGTCCCAGATATTTGTCTAATTTTAGTGCAATTCTGAATCATGTCTGAACTTTTCTCATCATTTTTACGATATGCTACTTTGATACTGTGCTTACAGGACAATGCTGTATCTCACCACAGTGAGACAGTCTCTTGCACACTCTCTCTCTGGATTGATGCATAAGCCAAAAAAGTGTGTGAGAAACTGCAGTGAAGCAGAGCAAGTTTACTTTCTAGAAAACCTATTATAGGCTGGTTTGTTCACTGCAGTGCCCTCCAAGCCTTAACACGAAGTCCGCATCCCAGCGGCAGGTAGGCTCTCTTCCCTCCCTCTCCCAAACCACAACCACTTAATGGTTACAGTGGACAGTTACTGTTTGTCACTAGCTGTCATAAAACCATAAATTGCAGAAATACACAACTGGCCATAGTGCAACGCTGTCTCTGCAGCTGTTAAGGTTTTTTTTTGCTGGGTACTAAGAGGAGGTGAGTTCTATTCTGGCCTTCCTGCTCTAATTTGGAAGCAATTCCCTCACTGCCTCACACCAATTACATTATCTGTCTGGCAACATTATGTTATAAGTTTGTGATATGCAAAGTGCAAAGGCATGCACTTCTCTGGGAAAAGTATTAGTCCTTCGCAAGGGGAAAAAGTAGATCACTAAACCAAACACAAATTCTGTGGTATGTGCATGCATTAAGGAATTATCTGCATTTTGAAAATTGATGGGGCCCTCTAGACAGCCTTAGGCTACCAGCAAATTCAAAAGTCACACATATATTGTCCAAATACCCCCGAAAGAAAGAAGCATGTTTCAAAAAGAGAAAACTCGTTTGCAGTGTCTCTGCCCTACCACACAAAAAGCGTCTTCTTAACCTACTGAGATTTTAAATATACCTGAAAATGTAACTCTTAATGACTCAGACTGGGCAATCCACTGATAACACTGTGAAAGCATAGCTTAAACAAGAGAAGCACCTGAAATTGCAGAATTTGAGTTTTATAAAGGTACAATAAGTGCAGTTAACACAAAAAATTGCTTCAATTCCTTGTCATGTTTTCCTCTGTGTGCTCCACTCCTGATGCACTTCTACAAATCTCTCACAATATTGCTAGTTTCTGCTGCCCACAACAGCAGCGTGTGCAGAATTTCTGTCTCCAGATTGACATTTTTTGTCAGTAATTATCATTACAACTACATCCAATAGAAGATTTTTGTTGTGATAATCTGCCACCATGAAGAAAACTTCAGCCACTTTTCCCTTTACTTACTTCAATTCCAGGTCCTGGACTATTGCATGCAAATTACTATCTTCAGGAATTAGATGTCAATATTTTGTTAAGTGCCTAAACAGTGGGTTTATGCATAACAACTACAGGTTACATAGTTAAGAGTGTCATACTTCATTTGCTTGTTAATTCTCAAAAATGCAGGAAAGAAAGGATAACTAATTGGGGAACATTAAGCCTTTTGAACAAAACACTCCCAAATATATACCTCCAGATGAAAAATATGGAAAATAAGTAACAACTCTATTTATTGACTGTGGCTGGGGGTTGGAATTAGATGATGTATTTCTGCCCCAAAACCAGGATAACTAAACCCAATGTTCTTGTATATTAAAGAATTTCCCATAAATGTATTTTTAAAAAAAACCAAACAGGATAAAATCATCTTCTATGTTCTATGGACATTTCAGCAGCTCCCTTAATTCTTTAGAACAAGATTCTCAATTTAACTTAACGCTAGGAACCCCAGACCATCAGCAGTGTTTCATAATGCAAGGAGATAACCTGTTTCTAGGACTCAGTATCTGTAAAATGTCTGCAGGTAGCATCTTTGCTGGTACCAGATACTTGAGGCCAAAGTCATAGATTAATCAGAGCAAGTATAACTCACATCCTTTCCAAATCCTTTAGAATTTAGGTTATATTAAAGATTCTTTTGACTGCTCTCAAATTCAGGCAGTTCAGAAATACCTTGTTCAGATGCACCAGTTTAGACTTCCAGACTGTCTTGCTTTTATAAAACTGCTGAATTTTGCCCAGAAGCTAAAGTAGATCATTGGAAACATTCTGTACAATTGAAGAACTGAAACTGTTCTTATGCTAGGCTTCCTCATGCTTAACTCCTCCCTAAGAATACACTTAGCTCTGTCACCACAGATGTTTTGCTGTAGATCTCAGTCCAGCCTTTTGAGTACCCTACTTTAAAGATGACCATGAATTCCGTTCACACTCACACATGTAACTCTTTGAAAAGACGAATGACTTGAATGGTCAGATTCACTGTGTTCCAGGATGTGAGACAGCCCAGCCTGGAAACACTAACTTGCTGTTTTGCAGAAGCAAATTCAGTGTTTCTGTATTTTGATTGCTAATGAGGTGGAAAAGAGTTACACTGCATTGCATCAGATGCCTTGGGTAATATACGAATATAATGAGGAAGAATTAATTTGAAAACAGTGTACCTTGCTGCAACAACATACTGTTATATTTTTATCAGTCTACATGATGATTAGAACTTGACCCTTTTTACCTCTGAATCCACCCAAATCTGGTAGAAGTCGGATACACCATGAAGTTTTCCCCTTAAAAGTCAGTGTGAAACTTCCTGAGATTATGTCCAAGTTCCTCTTCTCCTTAATACCACACTAAAGTTAACGCAGGTGATTAGTAAAGATATAGTCCAAATAACAGCAAACTAAAACACTTATTCATAACTGTATTGAAAAAATGTAAAATAAGTCAACATCTACAAAATTTATTTGCTTGCAGAAAACATAGTTCCCTACTTCATAAAATGTTTCAGTTCCTCTCAATACATTCAGAGATTTTGGTAATATTTTTGGCCTCTCCTAAAGGACATATGGGGCATAAAACCATCATAAGAACTTAAGCAGGCCGATTATTGTTGTGAAGTGACTGAATTATACTGTGTCAGGATTGTAAAAATACTTACGCTCCACGAAGTAAGAGCTGGCATCAATCTTCCAGATAATCTGACCACGGTGAGAGCCATTGACACCACGGTTCTTGTAGTCCAAAAAGTTTTCGGACAAGACCTCGTCTGTAAACAAAGGAAACAGTCTCATCAAGTGCCTGTTATGACATCACCTATAACAGAGAATCAGGCTAAAAATATGCTTTTGGCTTGACAGAACATACTAGAGCTGCTAGACAGCTTGGCACCACATGCTGAGAGATCAGCTTTTTCACTCATTTATACTTCTGCAAAGTACAGTTCTTCTTAAAAGTCACAGCTTTTCCTGAAATGTAATGTTAAAAAAATACATCCCTACAAAATTCTCAAAACTGAAAACACCTCTACGGGCACGGATGAAGCCCTACTTAATTAAACAATTATCTAGCTGTAAGAGAGAGAATGGTAGCAAAAAATAATCTCCCCTTCCACTTCTGCCCTTACCAAACCCCCACAGAAAATAGTTAGATGTAGGCATCTGCACTGCACTCACTCGTATCTCAACAGATGTGGTTATTTCTTGCAGTGTACAGCAAAGGATACTCATTTGTGAAGAATCCTACCCACTGCACGCCTTCAGCTCTTGGCCTCCAAACCCAAACGACTGACAGCAAAATGCTGTCCCCTCACAGTGTGTCAAAACACTCAGCAGCTGCCAAAGTAGCACACTGACCTTCAGGCTGAAGGAGCCATCTATAAAAGTGAATAATCTCCACATAATCATTGCAAGCCAAGGCTGAGGGAGCAACTGCCTTGCAAGCACAGGGCTGAATGCAAATAAATGGCGGCAGTGAGCCTGAGGAGTGCCCTTCTGGCTGCCCACACGTGTCAATGTTTAGTCTGCTTCCAAGTTTCATTGCAGACTGCTTCAACAAGCTCTTTCCAGACCAATCTGCAAGCCCTACACAGCATAGATGTGAGCAAACACATCTCCCCCTCCAGGCCAGGGCCTGGCTCTTGACCCTTCTTTATCCATCAGCTTAAAAAGCAGCCAGCAAGACCGCGCTGCAGCACCAGGGCCCTGCTTGCTGACCGCTCAGCTTTCAAGCAAACAGAAATGCACGTAGTGCCACCATACCAGGCCAGCACTTGGGTTTGATCATCACTAAATACAAACAGCACAGCAAAACCAGAACATACGTGAGAGGACATTTACAGCCTGTCAGAAGGGAGCAGGGCTGACGGCAGTGGCCTGTGGGAGCCCAAAATGGTGGCAAACTCAAGGGCAGAGGCAATGACCCTCACTGCTCCGGCTCCAGGGGATGAAATGGATGTCGCACCGAAGGGCTGCAGTCTCTACCTGCAGAGACCAGCCAGCAACCTCCTGGATTCCCTCCTCTCAGCAACAAGGACTTTTGATTTTAACAGAGATTTGTACAAGTGCTCTTTAATCAGCTCAGCCTTGGGAACAATCCTGGCTGGGTGGGTGCTGAGACTTGGTTCTGAAGATGACTCCCATCAACTATCAGTTGCCCTAAAAACTCATCTGAGACTAAAATATGTCAAACACTATGAAGCACTTGCTCGCTTTGTTATCACATAGGTCAACAAGAAGACAAAGATGAAGCCATAGAACAAATGACACTATGCCTGAGGACAGACTGACAGTGTGACAAACTGCAAAGCGGAAGAGGCAGCCCAACGAACAAAGCTAAGAAACTCAAAGACCCATAATATTAAATATATATATACACACAGACGTTAAACAAAATAGACTTCTAAATCAAAGGAAACTACTCTTTCACTGAAAGACTAAAGCAGTAAGCAGATGCCAATGTTGTCCTGTTGGTTTTACATAGCTGTGCTCCCAAAGGAGGAAGGCAAGTGGGCTCCCAACATTGAACTCTGGTGCCACTCACTTGAGGGATTTACAACAGAAATCCTTTTAAAGAGGTCATCAGTGACTGCAATGGATAATTGTAACTGGCAATGCTATCAACAATATGTTTTCCTTTGCTGACTTGCTAGTTGTCAGCAATTATTTCGCCAGCTGTTTCATAGAATAGAATAGAATCATAGAATCAGCTAGGTTGGAAAAGACCTCTAAGATCATCGAGTCCAACCCTTACCCCAGGACTGCCAAGCCCACCATTAAATCATGTCACTAAGGGCAAACTGATTTCCCTTCAACATCTCCCCCCATTATCTCCACTCACAGTCACCCCCCATCAACCCCTCCATAATGGCCTACTCTGTACAGCTGCCACCCCTACCCCTCACAGCCACCCCTCAATATCTCCCCTCAAGATCTCCCATCATGGCCATCTGCCATGGCCCACGGCCACCCCTGCTCTCCTCTCATGAGCTTACCTCATGATTTTCCCTCACCTCTCACACCACCCCTCCTATCCCCTCATAACCTTCCCTCATGACTGCCCCCATCGAGTTCCCATCACAACCGCCCCTCAAGTGGAATTCTTTCAGCACATTCACATAGTACACCTCTGTGGTTAACCCTTCAATGGTAAAATCCTCTGGTATGATTTCTGTTCCTCCTCTGTATGTTGTGTCTGGTTGTGTCGTCTTTCAAATGACAAATTTTATATAAAAAAAGGGCAGATAAGTGTACACCGCTGCTCTCAGAGCTTTGGCTTACTAATGACTACCTACAGTGAAGGACCATCCTGGATAGAGACTATCCAGAATCACCTACATCAATCTGTGGAAGTAGGAACACATACATAAACACACCAGGAGATTTAAACCTAAGAGCTGTCTCTTTTGCTTTGACAGGGAAAACCCTTTATACTTAAATGTGAGCATATACTGCAGTGATGCACTGAGCTGGAGCCTGGGAACCCTGCCTGGCCCCACATCCTCAGAGAGGACATCCCTCAACTCAGGCGTGCTGCTCTCTGGCTTTATCACTAGTGACGTTTATTTGTCCTATTTAGTCGCTGTAAGCTGCTGGAGATGCTCCAATGCCTGCCATGTTATTAAGATGTATGGTAATTACTGCTCCTCAAGATACATTGTTTATAAAATAACATGCTTACTTAAGGTGGCTTCACCAAGGTAGACTAGGTAGCCTTGCTTAAGAAATCACAGACATTTTAGGCCAGAGCTTACCAGCACAAGAGATTCCACAGTCAGATTTAGAATGCTGTGTTTGTAGGTGTAGTATCTGTGGGGGCCAGCTGGCACTTCTACTGCATCGGCTGTCGCCTGTTTCCCACAGCTGGCACAAAGGCAGCATGAATTCTGCATCACGCAATCTCTCTGACAGCGATGTCAGCATATGCCCATACCCAAACCAGATCACGTCCCTATTGCAAGCTGAGCCAGCACGGATGACTGCAGAAAGCCTCTTCCTGCTTTCTGTTGGAAACACGCAAGAAACCTGGAAAACCAGGCTTAGAAAAAGGACCGCTCTCCATTTGCATCCCCAAAGTAGAAGACTCCTGAAGGTAAGGGATAAGCAAGCTGATCTATGGTTACTGACAGGTTAGCTGACAGGCAAGATCACAGGAGAGCTGGAATAAGCTGCTCCCACTGACTAACACCTGTACACAGAGGTGAGAGATGCGAGTACGCAGGAAGGACAGCGTCCAGAGCAAAAGGTCAGGTCACAAAGCGCATCAGAGAAGGGATGCACACACATGGAGCTAGTCATGTGCACAGTTTATGGAGAGCAGCCACTGATGAAATACAGGCTCAAGCAGTAGAAAGGATATTTTTATAAGAGTTTATGGAGCTCTGCAATATGCAGCTCACCCCAAGTAGAAGCAGTGGAACCTTTAAGTATAAAAACATATTTGTAAATAAAACCTATTTACAAATGTCATTATTTAGAAATCCAGTACGTAGATCCTTTCCATAGCCAAACGTAAGCCCTGTCAGTCTCTTCTGAAACGCTGGGTACTTCCCTCTTTCTAAAGAAATAAAACTAAGTTTCAGTCCAGTAGAAATTTGCATTAGTTGTGGTTTTTAAGCCAGACAAATTTCAGCTCTAGAAAAACACATGCAGGTCCAAAAGGGAAGTCTTTCCAGTTTTTGAAGGTATGTGGTTTTGGAAAGTGAAAGATAACAAATACCCCTTGGCATGTTCAAGATAGCAGTAGTTTAAATTCATCAGGAGTTGGAATGTATGAATGTGCCTGATCAACCTGTTTTAGTTGGCAGGTGATTCTATTCCAGGCTTGCTATTCACTGAACGTGGACATTATGCATGTAGCACGCTGACAAAGAAAATTGTGCATGTGAAAGACAAAGCTTTTCAGCACACTACATATATGTGCATGTGTGTACATACATTTATCAGCATTTAAGCTGTAAGTGAATAGACAATATGGTATGTTAAAGAGAATGAGTGCGTGCAAATGAAAACAGATATTATTTCGTATTTCTACTGAGAATCCCTGTAACAAAAGAACTGACCTTAAAAACATGTTGCATCTTAATTCCCAAAGGTAAGTGGTGAAACGAAGCGTTTCACCTCCACACAAAAGGAAGAGCAGAGTTAATGCTGCTCCCTTTCATATATTTCAGCCAGCAGCTAATGGCTTTTGACATTTTTCCAATGAAGCATTGTAATGCATCTTCTTCCCTCTATTTTTTACATGAGATTAACCTTTAAACTAGCTCCTTCATAGCTGGAAATCCGTTCCATAGCCTGGGTTTGGTCCTGCTTGGCCAAAAAGCAAACACTTTGTGATAGCTCTCAAATCCGTGGCCTCATTTCCCTGGATGGTAAAAAGCTAACTAATTAAGCAAAGTGTCAAATGAGGGAGTATTCGGAACGTGTTGCCCTTTGAACATCATCAGCTGGTCATGGAGCTGGAGACAGGGATGCTGAGGGCATCTAAGTTGGGGAGCCAGCAGACATTGCTCTCTGCTTCCCCTGCTCGGGGGCACACAAAGGTGCCAGCTGCCTCTTGCTGGTGAGAAGGAAGGTGGCTGCAGACCTGCAAAGCTGTGCTGGGACAGGAGCAGCAGCCATCAGACCTCCTGCATCCACACAGTCCCTAAAGGAAACCTCAGGGGAGCAGGTGATGCATGACCAGGTACCAGGAAGCCAGGCCTGAGCAGCAGCCAGAGGGAACGAGGCATTCTAGAGGCAAACATTAACAACAGCTTTGGGAACCAGCAGCAATTCTGACAGACTGCTTGCCCTCACCAAACCAGATACCTCCAAGCACAGCCTTTTACTGCTAAAAATATTCTGTGCTATCAATTCCATGCTGAGCAATCCCAATGTACTTCACAAGAACTATATATAGAGAGAGATAAAGAACCATGGCCACCAAGAAAGCTATCTTTCATCTGAAAGACAGTAACCAGTTGACAAAAAGCATGCTGCTCTTCAGAGGAAATAGGGAAACGCTGATAAAGCCAATTCTCAAAAAGATCTGTAAAAAACGTAATGGGGATATCAAGTGCAGTCAGCAGCCTACACTAACCAGACACAACCTCAGTATTTGAAAGCTTGCCTGAAATTCCCACAGAGAAGCAAACAAATAATCACTAGATCTTCCTCAGAAGGACTGATGGAGTTCCAATTACAAATAGCTGAGTGACCCTTTTGCTCAGTTTGGTTTTACTTAAGAGGCAGAAATGAAAAACCTACTCTCCTTTCTCAAACAGTAACTTGCTGATATCCATGATCAGCCTATCCTTCCACATTCTCCAAGAATAACAGCTACAACATTTAGAATAACCTGGGCTACCTTCAAAGAAGCAAATAATTAACATGAAACAGAACCATGATGTCAGATACGTGCCTGAACTTGGAACACTATTCCAGCCTCTTATCCATCACTAATTTGATTTAGCAGTCCACATTACAACACTTGCTTTCTATAAACTTAATGCAATTATGCTGTAAAAATAGAAGCTACACTTTCTGTCTTGATCCCTTATGAATAAGAAATGCTGTACTCCTGAAATTACAGAAGGACATACAGTCTTTAGCTGAACAAATCTGCCTTAGCTTGGAATTCAAAAGTGCTTTTGGCCAATATGTCCTAACTATTATGACACATGAAGACAGTTATCACATTGCTTTTAAAAATCATTTTCTGTACAAAGAGGCTGAGCTCTGGCTGATCTGTTTTGCAATTTGCATTGAAAGCTACAGGAAAGCTACATTATAAAGCACAGAATATCAATAAAATAAAATTACCCTAGATAACATGAGCATAAGACATGGATAAGCTTCCTATTTCTAATGTTTCTTCTCTTACCACCCAATTTATCACTTGAAGCACAGAAAACAATGACAGCAGCCCCTACAATTCACAAGTGCAGCTTGTAATGAGCTGTATCAGGCCATGCCAGGGTTTCCTTTTGCAACAATTCAGCATTATAAAACCTAGCCTTTGGAAACCCTAATTCCAAAGAGTTGTACAAGTGCTCATGATTTTGCAGGAGACGAGCTATTAATGAGAAGTGTAGGCAGAAGATGCACATACTAATTTCTTATTTACACAGATACAACAGTACATAAATAAATATCGCAAATAATGGCTCTCATTATGGGAGTCAATAGGAATGTTTCCACTGACTTGAGCAGCTACAGATTCAGCTCCAAGGTGGATCGAAACTTCACTGTTAATTCATTTGCCAATTTCTCCTGCAGACAATGAATATACTGCAATTTGCAGTTAGCATCACTCCTTCTACAGCTTCCTAAGGTGAAGAGCCCTGGAAAACAAGGGCCAAATCCTGAAAGCTCAGTCCTTGATGAAAGAGCTCTGCAGGTGCTTTGTTTCAAGTACATGAAAGGTTCCATGTTAATGCCATAAAAATTAATCACCTACCCAGATACAGGAAAGTAAACCAGGAGGGAGAAAACGTTAACGAGTGGGGAATAGCAGTGCGAGGAAGACATGGCAAGAGAAAGACCAAACGAAAGTAGGGAGATAAAAGAGCATAAACTGTCATAAAACAGGGATACAGATGGCAAAGTTGCAACAATACTTGGCCACTGAGGACAGAAGATGATATCCTAAGTAAATCTGTTCCAGGCACATGGAAAGGTAGGCATGGTGGGTTTAAAACCTGAACCACCTAATCAGAAAGAACTACACACAGACCCCAAAGGATACCTGCAGTCCACTCCCCAAAATCAAGGAGCTAAAATTTTCAGCAAAACACTTTCACCTTTGACATGTAGCTTGCTTTCAGAGCCATATACACCATTACCCTTCAGCACTTTAGCACCCTCCAAATTACTGTGGTGAGAGGACAAGGGGTAATGGGTTTAAACTTAAACAGGGGAGGTTTAGATTGGATCTGAGGAAGAAATTCTTTACTGTGAGGGTGGTGGGGCCCTGGAATGGGTTGCCCAGGGAAGTTGTGAATGCTTCATCCCTGGCGGCGTTCAAGGTGGGGTTGGACATAGCCTTGGATGGCATGGTTTAGTGGGAGGTGTCCCTGCCCATGGCGGGGGGGTTGGAACTCGATGATCTTGAGGTCCTTTCCAACCCTTACTATTCTATGATTCTATGATTCTATAAATTACTGCTGGGAGAAAAAGCAAACAAGACTGCAAATTAGAGAGACCCAATTACACTGATATGCCTATGGGTTTTCAGAAGGGTCTGGATGAACTGTGGATCCAGTCCTTCCTCACTGTCCAATCTTCCTCTCACTGGAACTAGCAACACTGAGAATCTGAGCTCTGTCACTTGAAGGACTTCTCTCTCATTCCCTGCAACTATGGATCCTCCGGCTAAAATCAGAGGTGGTAGCAATGGGCCTTATACTTCTATGGTATCCTTGAAGTGTTTGGGATTTGTCCTGTAGCACAGTCCATCACTCATCTATTGCTCTCCACTAACCACAGATCTTCTGCTGAAAAGGCAGAACAAACGAGGAGACCAAATTGTTGAGCTGGGCCTCAACAACAACAGCTTCTGTGGAGGCTAAAAGACCCACAGCAGATGCTTGGTTGCAGTGGGATGGGCATCTATTTAATAATACTGGTGTCACTTTGTTCTGCATACACTTAAAAGTGTGATATTACCTACATAACTCCAATTCCTACTTCAGCTACACCTGTCCCAGCTACAGCTCTTGCTTTAAAGCTCTCGCACTTCCAGATTTATTCTCACCACTACGGCACATGGACCACAACTGGGTTTTAGTACAGTACAGCTATACTTCAGTTGTGTATTGCACAAACCTCTCTACAAGTAATGACATCCAGCTCACATGCAGAACTGAAATGGAAGGGAGGAATCCAAACAAAGATGAGCAAGACCACCTCAGGCCATACTGAAAAACTGAAGACACACTAAGGCATGACACAGAAGAGTTCCGTTTGCTTGGTTTTAATATAACATTTCCAGAGTTCTTGCAGCCAGTGGAAGCCTCCCCATTGACTACAGTGCATTCTGGAAAATGAGGATTAGGAGAGAACAGTGCATGCATGAAATCTGCTAAAAGACAAGAGATGTGGCATGCCCAAGGCAGTATAAAGACATGATATAAAGGGACACAGGAAGATCTGAAATGTGAACAAGGATGACACTTGTCCAGGTTAACAACGCCCATTAAATAGGGGGGAAATAATTTGCAGTATTTGAAAAATGGGCTTGTAGCAATGTTGAAGGACCTACAAGCAGACAGCAGATTAGACTGGAGTCTGTGATCTGATACAGCAGCAAACAAACAAACACAGCTCACATATGTGCACTGAAGCACCACAGTGTAAAGAATCTCTTGAGAATTTGGAGTGGTTTTATCTGAAAAATGGTATTCAATTATAGGCTTATTACAAACTGGAAGATCCTCAGTGAAGAAAAAAATGTCTGTAGGGCTGGAGAGATCAATTGATGAGAAAGATTACAAAAGCTAAATGCACACACAGCCATTACAGTAGTTGTGGAGGGCAGCATGGGAATACTCAAATGTTATGAACAGCGTGTTTAAGTGTTACAGACACTAAGGAGTGGGAATGGTTTAGTTTGGTTTAGAAAACTAAGAGAAGAAAAACATATGCTGAAACTTCAAAATCCACATGGGTACTTGACAACCTCTACAGAACAAACCTTTCTGCTTTAGGCCTTATCCTGCTAAGAATTCTGTGCTGTCCACTGTTGGTGCCTTGATTGATCCTACAAGTCAATGGACTGAACATTCTGTATGGATTATGATTCTTTTGCGGGATTGAGGCCAAAACCTAGCATTTGGTGTACCACTATTCTCCACTGACTGATTTCTTCAGAAATGCTTCAGTGAGTTATCATTACTGGCTTCTTTATCTGCCTGGGCTATATAGCAACATGGACCCAGAACAGCACAGAGGCAGTTTCATCCACGGGCATACGGACCCTGGAAATCACTGAGAAAGACAAGGCAGCTGTATTCCCTGTCCTCATACTCAGTATGACAGCTGAAGCGGTAAACTCTTTTCCACCCGTTCACTTAGAGAGAAGTTCATAATACTATAGCTGTTATTTTATGGAGAGATTCTAAAGGAAAACAGGAATCTTTCAGCACATAGTAAACACCTCTATGACATACTAAAGGCATTTAAGGAAAAGAACTGGCAACCTACAGGCTACTTTATCATGACTTCCTTAAAAAGACCATAAAGCACACCACCACTGTACTAACTGCATAAGCTTTTTTGGTGCACTGCTACTAACAATATTGACACCACAAAAATGACAGAGGTGAACCTTGGAAGAACTGAAAAGGAGAAGCCAGATACATTGGGAATATTCAGAGATTCCTGTATTGAAGTGTTGGATGCTTATACTTGTAAAGGGGTGAAACAGGCAAAAGCTAACTGTGTTCATGTCACACCTGGTTGGTCTGGGAACGGCATATCCTGATTTTGCCTGGCTTAAGTGGTCCACAAGATACAGAACTGGGAAAGGCAAAAAGTGACTCAGCCTGGTAAAAAGAAGCCACTCTCACCAGATGTAAGAGCAGTTAGGTGAAGGCGAGCCATGCTGCAATAAAGAACTGATATCACTGCACTAATGTATCTGCCAAGCCCTATTGATACCTAACACCCTCTCCATTCCGCATTTGTGCAGGCTTTCTGTTGCCTTTTTTTTTTTATGACAGGTTTGCTCCTCTGACACTTTTTGTTCCTGAAATAAATAGTGCTGTGCTTAGTGCAAGCTGTCTGGCCATTGGGCACCTCTGTCGACATTTTACAAAGAGCAGAATTGCAGGTGTTTAACAAAACTTAACTTGCTGAGGTGTTCACAGCCCGGCAAGGCTGCTATTCGCAACCTGTGTCCAGCTCTGGGCCCCCCAACACAAGAGGGATGTGGAGCTGCTGGAGCAAATCCAGAGGAGGCCATGGAGATGCAGCGAGGGCTGGAGCAGCTCTGCTCTGGAGCCAGGCTGAGAGAGCTGGGCTGGGTCAGACTGGAGAAGAGAAGGATCCTTAAGGGGTGACCTTAGAGCAGCTCCAGTGCCTAAAGTGGCTACAAGAAAACTGGAGAGGGGCTCTGGACAAGGGAATGTAGGGACGAGTCAAGGGGGAATGGCTTTAACCTGACAGAGGGGAGACTGAGATGAGACATTAGGGAGAAATTCTTCCCTGTGAGGGTGCTGAGGCACTGGCAGAGGGTGCCCAGAGAAGCTGTGGCTGCCCATCCCTGGCAGTGTACAAGGCCAGGTTGGACACAGGGGCTTGGAGCATCCTGCTGTAGTGGAAGGTGTCCCTGCCCATGGCAGGGGGGTAGAACTGGGTGAGCTTTAAGGTCCCTTCCACCCCAAACCATTCTATGACTCTATGACCCACTAAGGGAAAGCCCTAAAACGAGAGTGAGGTTCTCTAGCAAGGCCCATAAAAGGACTGGGAAGATGGGTAAACCCAGGACACAACAAATCCAAACATCAACAGAATTCAGTCTAAGCAGGCACACTGTGAGGTGTTTTGTTTCACAGATGGCTCTATTTGAAGCAGGGAGGTGGAGCAACCACCCAAACACAGAAAAGAGAGCCTGAATTGGGGTTCAGAACTGTAACACAAGGACCCACAACTGCTACCCTTATATGCGCATTTCTAACATCTTCTATCTGCTGGCAACATGTGACACTTTCTGCTGTGTACATTTGATGTTTGGTAAAACAGCCATATAAACAAGTCCTGATCCAAGTCTGACAGCAAGAAAAATTTAGATCTTTCCACTTGTCACAGTGAGCCATACAGTGAGGCCCTCTAAGCCTAAGATCAACCTGGAAAGTGTTTAAATAGATATTTAAATGTCTATTAACCAATAGCTTTTAAAATAAGCTTTGTCGGTTTATGGTGAATTCCCTTTAGGGGAGAGAAATAACATCAAAAGCTGAAACAGAGGAGGAAATCATGCTGTTTTAAAGCTACACCTCAGTCACTAATTACATCAAGACATTCCTACTGATACAAATTTGAGAGGAACTACTCTGTCAATAGCCAAGTCTGGACAGGAAATCAGACTTTAGAAGATCTGTGTACAGAGAAACATTTAATAAACAGCCTTTAATAATGTTTTGTTTCCCATAAGGAAGTGCTGACAGAAAAAAGCCTACTGCATACAGTCACGAAGAATATAATGTTAGCCCTGATAATTTATCAACATCAGCGTGCACACACTGGAGCAGACAATTCTTTCAGAAGTCTGGTTTAAATATTTCTCATTAGCTACTCTACATCAGATACGGAGATGATGACAGAAGGGAAATCTAGTAGCAGCTAAAATGCTGCTGCAGTAATTATAAGATAGCTCTTTATCTACAGGCAGCTGCCAGCAGTCCATATTAATCTAGCTTCGTACTGTAGCAAATAGTAATAGTAAATGAGATAACAGGAAAGAGAAAACTTGGAGATAAATAACTGCAGATATTGCATTTGCTCACAATAGCCACTAAATGAGAGTCCTGTTTTTCAAAAACAAAACAGCCAAACATGGTGTCTTCATTATTCATACCTGCTTTGGTTCTGCGCTTCTCTGCCCACCTCAGTGTACACTGTCTTTACACAGAGCTCCTCTGCCAAGAAAGCTCCAGAGATTTTTAAACAGCAACAGAGATGTGCCATGTTCAGATTTCTCAGAGCGCTCTTTGTGAGTGCTCGCATGTATTTTTGGTTGTGGATATGTTTCTGAAAGACTTCCGGGGTTCACAATACTATAGTTTTGTCAAGGGGAGACACACGCACATCTCAGGTGAGTTCTTACAGAGTTTAGAGGGTCCTCTGCATAGCTCAGAGCTGATATATAATATATATCAGGGGAAGTTAGAACATCTCTGGAGTTCAAGCTTAGCAGGAATGAAATGTCGCTCCCACTCCTGAAGGCAAAACATGTCTTAGACACCGCAAAAGGCTTCTTCTCCCAATATCCATACTTTCTGTCATCCTACCATGGCTAATCTTAAAATGCACCAAAGTAATCATAGAGTCAACCAGGTTGGAAAAGACCTCTAAGATCATCGAGTCCAACTGCTACCCCAGGACTGCCAAGCTCACCATTGAATAATGTCACCAAGGGCAAACTGATCTCCCCTCACGGCTGACACTCATGATCTCCACTCACAGTCACCCCTCACCTACCCCCCATAGTGGCCTACTCTGTACAGCTGCCACCCCTACCCCTTACAACCACTCCTCAATATCCCCCCTCAGGATCTACCATCATGGCCACCCCTGCTTTTCTCTCATGATGTCCCCTCACCCCTCATGGCCATCCTCCTCTCCCCTCAACATCTTCCCTGAGCCCCTCATGGCCTCCTCTCCTCTCCCCTCATGACTGCCCATCTCGAACTCCCCTCTCAAGAAGTTCTTCTTTGATTCAAGTAAAAAGAAATTCCATAACAATACTTGTGTGTGTATGTACCTAGCTAGCCTATCTTCTTAGCTAAGAACTAACAATCACCTCATAACATCTACATTTTAACAGAGACAACATTTACTCTTCTTCCTTCAATTAAGGAGTTTTTCTATGGCCCTTCATCAAAATCATGCATGTGCGTATGGATATTTTCATGCAGCTACAGGGTGGATATACTCCATCCTATTTTTTGCCACAGCACAAATGACCACCCTTTTTTTGCACTGTTTTACAAGAGAGTGACTTGCTGCCTGAGACCAAGAGCAAAATTAATTCTCATAATCCATTTAAATCCAGCTTTTAACTGCTTCTGCAGACTGTTTCCCACTTGGCCACCCTTAGGAATGTGCACATGGATTGAAGAGCGGAAAAAACAGATACCTTGTGATAAAAGGGGCTGTGGCTCCTTCACATGAGTAAGCTGCCAGAATTTCCATATAGGGAGGACTCCCTTAAGCTCTTCTTTCGGGTTACTTTACCCTTTGAGTAGCATCCCCAAGGTATCAAAACACATGAGCAACACCATTTTTGCTCTTTTTTTTTTGGAAGCCTTTTTTATCATATGTATTTCCTCAGACTTGGAACATCTTTGTTCTGAAGCCTACGATTTATTGGGTATCATCAAAATTTTAGTGATGGCAGCAGAGGTGGGAACAGAATAAGTTTAATGTGCTTCAAAACCAACACTCGTATAAAATGATTTGGAGACATTTCCTAGAATGGTTAAACTCCTCTAAGGTGAGAACTGCATTCTGTTCTGCTTTTATATAGTCCCTTCCTGGGTACCCAGGAGCTCCCTCAAGACAAATAACAAATACCAACCCTAATGCTCCCAACACCAAGCTTTAAAGAAAATCTATGCACGATACCCCAAGGATAAGAATAATTTCCCATTGTTCTCATGACTCTCCACAATATTAAATACTGCCACATTCAAACCTCTCAGTTCAACTTTCATCAACCCAAATAATTACGAAAAGGATGGGGCTATATCCTCAAGCTGGCTTTGAGACAAGCACTAGAACCACCAGCAGCAACGCAAGAGTTAACAGTGTTGCCATGAGAGTGGTATTAATAGGCTTCAACACTAATCTTCTATTGAGTAGACTGGAAAAAGCTCAGTTTCCCTGGTTCTCCTGTTCCAGTCTGGCTGTTAATTCAAAACATAGACATATATCAGTTTACATTGTGAAGGTCATACCCACAAGGCCAGGAACATTCCCTCTCCAAAAAGGAGTGAAGGCTCATAAAATCTCTGCAAAAGGAAACACACAAATCTAAGCCATTAGGGGTGCCTGGATTTCCCACCTCTATGGTCTGGTCACAAACACTGAATACAGGCGTTTATTCCAGGTCAGAAGCATGCTTTTGTTGCGACCCTTCCAGCTGTCCCCACTTTGTCTTCACCAGCCTGTGTGGTGATCTTTGGGCACGTAAACTTGATTCTGTCCTGACAACGCTAAACTGAAAGATGCACTACAGCAATTCAAGGGCATTCAGTCTGCCAGATTTGAGACTGTTCTAAGGCCAAGTCCCTGAAATGCTTTCGGCAGATGTTTTGCCCATTCCTACTGGTTCCCCCTACTTTGTTAATGTGAATAGAGCCATAGTGCCAGTTAACTTCCAAGATTCTAAGTGTTTTCCACATTAAACTACCACCAAAACCCAAATGATCTCCCATAGTCTCCTATGTTCATTCTTTAAGGCAACCAAAACACCAAAACTCACCTTACATTACATTCTGGGAGGGGAGGAGTGGGAAGAAGGGAAGACAAGTAGAAGGAATGAGAAGTGCTGCTACTTGCTATTTCCAGTCATTTAGATTGGGAATCTGAGAGGCTGGAGACAAAACACCTTCAAACATACCAAGGGTCTGTTGGTTTCTTGGGGACAGGACACACTATTCATTTTTCACTTGGCAGCAGTGTTTCTTGGAATGATCCATTGACTATCACCATTAACACCAGGCGTTCAGCCAGCAGGGGCAAGGATCCACTTCACAACTTATACTTCTAATCTACAGGAGTGTCTGGAGCAACATCCTGTTTGATATGTTAAATTAAGCAAGGTGGATTTTCTTTTGCCCATTTAAACCTCTGTGTCTTCAGGTGACCTATCAAAAGAATTTAAAACGTGTCTTCACAGCCCTGGATACGATGTCTGAGGCATGAAACCTGGTTCAACAATCCAGTCGATGTGAAACAGCTCTATGCACTGTCTGTTGACTCCCGACCACCAGAAGGTATGCCTTAGCTCTTTACTGAAGCAATACAATCCTTCATGAGTTGCCTGTGCTATGGCAGAATAGGCTTAGAGTATTTCTTAGTGATTAGCACTGGGGGCTGTTGTCTTCTCATCTGTTCCAGTAAAACACTAAACTGCAAATTCAACTGTAAACTCAAGGAATTCTATTCAGGCAAATAAATGAGACTGGGGTTGGAACTGGATGATCTTAAGGTCCTTTCCAGCCCTAACTATTCTATGATTCTGCAATTCTAAAAACAGTCTCTTGTTTTTTTCCTGAAAGATTTTAAATTTCAGAAGCCTAAAGCAGGGTATTTTATGAGGTTACTCACAGGAACAAGCACTGCAGCCTGGCTTAGTGAAAAGCCCATTCCTTTCCCTCCACATCCTAAACAGCCACCCTCATCTCCCCCTTTCTCCAATACCCTGAACTCAATATCCAGTACCTAACACTGTGCCACCAGAGTTCCTCTACATGCTCAGACCTCCCATCCAGTACCTTCTCACATCCCTTATGTCACCAACATTTGTGCTCTCAATATTCTCAACACATGATGCCAAGAGCTCAGGTTTTATCCACTAAAGCACTTAAGTAACACCATAGCTCCCTACAATACTCCCTGTGATTGCTCCAAAAGCCCAGCTGACACCATCATATGCTTTACCTGTTTATGGTTCACTACCTGGACAAGATGAAACAGTGCCGTTTGAATTAAAACACAGGCTTAGTGCTAGGCACACTTATTCAAATGGATATAGGCCACATCTTACCAACATTTCCCTTTGTGGGGGCACCAATTTGAGTTTGTCTTCTTTACCAAGTCACTGTTTTCAGGGAATATTTAAAAACTTCACATTTTTAAGACCTCTAATCCACAGAGGAAAGTGTCTGAAACTGATCAACTGTGTTCAAACTTACAGAAGGCAAAGAGTTAACACAGACTTCAGTCTAAACAGCAGGACTATTTCCATAGGAACCAAACCAGCTTAAAACCCCACTACTTGTATAGTGATGTGAAACAACCATAGAACCATAGAACAGTTAGGGTTGGAAAGGACCTTAAGATCATCTAGTTCCAACCCCAACCAAGTAAAAAGTGTATTGAAACCATTTATTACTCTTATGTTGGGCTAGATTTACTTGATGCAAATGCCAAAAACATGCTAACATACATAGCTGAATACAGCTTCCAGGATAAACAAAACCCATCACAACAAAACTCTTTGGGACAGTTCCAGACTGCCTCAGTCTGTAATTCTTGTTCATATCAAAACAGCCTTTGGCTATACAGAAACAGCCATTCTGTTATTCTGTTTCACAAGGCTTTTAAATGATTCATGTTCTTGACTTGTAAAACCTCTCATCTGTCACAGATTACTCAAGGACTCGAGAGGAAACCCTGAAAACACTATGCTGTCTTTATATAGGAAAGATTTTCCCCAAATCCAAAAGGCTTTCAAATGAAAATATCTTGAAATTTCAAGAATCTGCCCACAGGAAACCTCCTCATATTTCTGCTGAAGAAGAAGTGAGTGCCAGGACTGCAACCAGCAATTCAGGGGGAGAAAAAATGCTTGCAATATATAAAGCCACTTGAAGACTACACTCATGGAGCTGTATCAGCACATTATTACCATTAGCTCATACTTCCTTAACACCTACAACTAAAAAAAGCGGCAAGAAACTCAAAGGGGAAGGACTAAGAGGGGCTCACCTATGAGATACATGCCGATCCAGTCCCCTGCATCCACTTCCTCCTTTATATCCCAGTATATCACAAGGTCCTGCGAATGCCCGATGGAATAGTAGGAGCTGCTGACCATCAGTGTAGACCGGCTGTCTGAAGTGACAAGGTCTGTGTCGCTGGTAGACCTAGGAATGGTGACCGTCTCATGGGAGTTGTTCCTGATGTCCATGTTATGGAACTGGTCAGGGTTATAGCTGTATCTGAGAGGCTCTTTGCACCGGCGCCGACTTTGTGAGTTCCTAGATGGAGATGCCATGGCTGCCAGGCCCAGGAACCTGTTCTGGTACAGATTCTGCAAAGAGAAAAAGAAAGCAGAGTATTTACAGTAGTATTCATTTCTCAGTGATATCAAAGCTCAGGAGAAGCAGTACATCAGAATGAGAAAGGAGCAGACCTTTTTCCATTTGGCACTGCAAAAACAAGAGGCATGAAAAGGCACAGCAGGAAACACAGTGCTAACCCAACGCCTACTCCCTAATTCTTAGCATGACAAGCGTAAGAGTAAGCTTTGCACCACCACACTAAGCTACAATTGGCAGTGGGTGAGGAAATTAATAGTAGCTGGCTTCCTCTGTGTTAACACATGCATCCAGGCACAGACATTGCGACTATCAAACTGTTAGAGAGCCATTCTCTTTTAATATCAGGAAACAGTCTTCCCACTTTCGACACCCAGAGTTAAGTCTTCTTCCCAGTAATTCTTGCTATATTTTCCTATGCGCAGTCCCCCCAGAGACTGAAAATGCCAGGAAAACGGAGGTATCCCTGCTACCAAAACAGAGGTGTCTTCACTGAAGTGCAAACACAAACTGAGTGTTGCAGTGTCTCTCAGTATAGCTCATAGCTTCTGACACTGTTGCTCTGCTCTGGTTTTGCAGTAGACTGAGATACAACGCACACTCACTCCAGCAGGACTTTGGGAATGCATTGGACAATTAATGGGAATCGAGAAGGTTACTGCAGAGGAGTCATCATCCCAGCAGCTGCAAAAATTTTGAATTCCAACCTACCCTCCTTCCTCAAGGCAAGCCGAGTGACTTGTACAAAATGCGTCACAGGGCATGAGTTAAGAGCTCTTGTGAGCCGGCAGGTGGAGAATGCTTAAGTTATGAGTGGGTTAAATTTTGATGTGGAGACATGCTCCGATAGTGATCAAAATACTGGTCATCCCCTCCTTCTGGCCTGTTTGGTTTTGCCATTTTCCTTCCCAGCTTTCCCTCCTCTCTCCCTGCAGCTCCACTATTTCAATCACTCGGCTTTTTATTATTCATTAGCCTTCCATTATCCCACTGTTGCCAACCATGCTGTCAAGTCCATCAGATACAAAACCAGACAGCTTTCCAGTATGCTATGAAATGCTTTTCACATGATCAGAAGTCAAATCATCCCTTTGAACTCAAACAAATTAGTGAAAGAAAAATCACAGCTTCTTTGTCCAGCCAAGCAGTTACTTAACCCTTGCTTTGTTAAGGCTGTGGTAGCACAGAAGAAAAGGAAGTCCTGAAAAAATAATTTGTTTATTAATATGAATATTTGTGCAATAATTAAGAAACCCATTATTGTGCCTTAGGACTCTAGCATAAATGTCATACAGAGAACAAAAACTTCAAGTGGCATGTTTGTACCCCAAGAATAGGCCATCACTTTACAAATGCTGCCTTACACAATGCTTACAGTCCACTGACCCAAATCCTCACTTACTGCATTAAATGGGGTTTATAAGCAAAAATAGCTCCAACAGGAATGCTTCACCTTACGTGTTGGCAAGATTGAAATTACTAATGCAAAAGGCTACCTTAGAGATACAGGAATAAGAGAAGGAAGCAAAGTACATAGTGTTGCATTTGCTATGCATCTAATCATGTCTTTGCTGCTTGTTTTCTCAGTTGTGTTTATTCACTGCTTGAAAAGAGAGTGCATTTCATAGTATAAAGGCCAATACTCCCTGTGAGCAGGAAATGCATCTCTCATCAAAAAGCAGGGGCTCACATGCTGCGAACATTTTCTAATCTGGGAAGCACTTGTGGACACACACAACTGTCACACTTGAGTCAGTAACTTAAAGTCAACAGGAGTTTCTTAGCAAGGAAGGCATCTGCTGTCACAACAGCACCCGAGACAACTACTATGGGTTGAATAATGGGGAGACAGTAATGTGAAGAACTTCAAGCACCCTCTTCTAGATTAGTCTGTACCATTAACATGGGTTCCCTCGCTCATAGCATGCTACCCAAAAGCTACTTCAGTACAAAAGCATCCATTTTATTTCTCATGACAAATTACTCCAGGGAGTAGTGGTTCTGCAGACACTCTACATCCATTAACATCCAAAAATGAAAGTATCATTTAACTGCACACTTTCAAATGAAATTAGACATAAACATCTGATTACTTTTAGCCTCCGCATGACTTTAAGCAGTTTTAATGAAAATGGTAAATTCATCACTATGTTCTAATACCATAAACTCCCATTTTCCTGTATATTGATGCCAGTGGAACAAATGGCATAATCTGAAAGCAACCCAGAAAGTGACATTCTCCAGAAATCTGAGTACCTCTTATTTCCAGCACTGATTCTACACAAATACATTAATCTGCAAAAAAGAAAACCCCTAAACCGAAAAATATCCCACACAAACAGGACCACAGTCACACATAATTAGCTGGATTAAATAATGCTATCAAAATACAAGCACAGCTGTATGAGTAAGTAGAGAAGAGGTTAGGAAGAACAGTCACTCCACATTTTATTACCAGCTTTGCACGTTTTCCATGCAACTCCCTGAAGCATTTACACAGCCCCCAAGCCCTGGTGATAAGAATCCCAGCCATAGTAAGACACCTTCCACCAGACCAGCTTGCTCCAAGCCCCGTCTGGCCTGGCCTTGAGCACTGCCAGGGATGGGGCCGCCACAGCTTCTCTGGGCACCCTGTGCCAGCGCCTCAGCACCCTCACAGGGAAGAATTTCCTCCTAATATCTAATCTCAGTCTCCCCTCTGCCAGTTTAAAGCCATTCCCCCTTGTTCTGTCACTACAGGCCCTTGTAAAAAGCCCCTCTCCAGATTTCCTGTAAGCCCCCTTTAGGTACTGGAAGACTGTTACAAGATCAAGGCTGGTTGTCAGCAGAAACAAATCCCTCTCTGTTCCTGGCTCAAAACAGTCACTTCAGAGCTGCTTCTACAGCCATTCTTTTTAGGGGAATTTCCACCCATGGCCTTTCTGTACCAAATGACCCCCCAGCTTCATTTTCCCACTCACTCCCCTCACCACTTGTATGGTAGCTGGCAGTGAGAACAGCCTTTGCTGCTCAGGGTGTCCATGCATGTAAAAGGAAGGGTGGTTTTCTCCTTACACTGTTTAACCTTTTTGGCTTGGATTACCAGATTCCTGCATCTTGCCACACTTAAGTGCATCATGCATATGGCATGCTTAACATGTGAGCTCAAGCTTGTCCTAAGTTGAGGGTGCCAATACTGCACTGGTGAGCTACGTACTTGGCTATTTCCTATGTCTGAACTTACCTAGGACAGGAGGAATAAGGTGACAAGGATGTACAATATTTCAGTTATATCACTGATGTAGAGTCACTTTAGCTTTTAGCACCTCAAGTAGCAAATATAAAGGTCTTTCCCTTTACATTCCTCATTTGGACATACATAATATGTAATACAACACACAAGCAATTTCCAATTACCTGCATAAGAGACAACTTCTAAATTAACATTATGTCAGGAAATGCGAATATCATCTAGGTTTTCTACTGCTATCAGCTACGCTAGCATAAATAAGCATTTACTCCAATGAATTTAGTAATTTTGTTTTTTTAATACCCTTTTGTGTACAGACAGCTATGACAATAAGTATTTACCTATAAAGTTACAGTGCCCTCAGCAAAACTAGCTAAAGGGATGTTTTCCCCTCTCACTAGCCCTCCTTCTGATTGTCACAAAGCTCAGGAAAGCTCTGTAAGGATCATCCAGCCACATGAAAGTCCTGCTCAAAATGAGATTTTCAGAGGATTATCTGAGGGCAGAACTTACCTTATTTGTGTCACTCAGTTCCTCTAAGGAAAACAAAGGTCGAAAATTAATCGAAGGTGGTTTTTTTTTTTTCTCCTTACGTAAACACAGAGGAAATGAGAGATGAGATCTGATTGCAAAGAAAACTGATCTCAAAAATGCACACATAGAAAACCAGGCACAGCTACAGGTTGGGCAGAGAAGAGATTCAGAGCAGCCCTGCGGAGAAGGACTTGGGGGTGTCAGTCGATGAGAAAATGAACATGAGCCGGCAGTGTGCGCTCGCAGCCCAGAAAGCCAACCGTATCCTGGGCTGCATCAAAAGGAGTGTGACCAGCAGGTCGAGGGAGGTGCTCCTGCCCCTCTACTCTGCTCTCATGAGACCTCACTTGGAGTACTGTGTGCAGTTCTGGTGTCCTCAACATAAAAAGGACATGGAACTGTTGGAACAAGTGCAGAGGAGGGCCACGAGGATCATCAGGGGACTGGAGCACCTCCCATATAAAGATAGGATGAGAAAGTTGGGGCTGTTCAGCCTGGAGAAGAGAAGGCTGCGTGGAGACCTCATAGCAGCCTTCCAATACCTGAAGGGGGCCTATAGGGATGCTGGGGAGGGACTCTTCATTAGGGACTGTAGTGAGAGGACAAGCGGTAACGGGTTCAAACTTAAACAGGGGAAGTTTAGATTGGATCTGAGGAAGAAATTCTTTACTGTAAGGGTGGTGGGGCCCTGGAATGGGTTGTCCAGGGAAGTTGTGAATGCTTCATCCCTGGCGGCGTTTGAGGTGAGGTTGGACATAGCCTTGGATGGCATGGTTTAGTGGGAGGTGTCCCTGCCCATGGCAGGGGGGTTGGAACTAGATGATCTTAAGGTCCTTTCCAACCCTAACTAGTCTATGATTCTATGATTCTATGATCTCTATACCAAGAAATAAACACAGATTTTCTTTCCATGTTCTCTCCCTTTCACACTGACACCTCTCTCCTTGCCCAGTTGCTGTTTGGCACTGGGACAGCAGAGAGCCTCTTCCTTCACCACCTGAGAAAACCTAGCATCTCCCACTCTGAGAAAGAAGAATCCCTCTGGCTGGAGGGCTGCACACCATTACTGCCAGCTGAATTTCATCACAGGGTTCAGAGCTGCTGTGCAGCAGCTTCCCCTGGAAAGCTGAAGGGCTTCATGTCAGGGACTTTAACTTATTGTTTTAATTCATTCCAGAAAGGTAAGTGATGCTGTAGGAATACAGAAGATAGATCTCAGCTAAGCATCTGCACGGATGCTACTCACTTAACTGTTCAGACAACTAAGAGCTGTCTTTCAGGTACTTGGACTGACATTGTTACTTCTTGTTCCTGCTTTGTCAGAGAAGATGTATTTGTGCCGGTCAGGATGGTGATACAACAGACTTTTACTGTCCATACCAAAGATACTATATGATCAAAATACAACCCATCACTGGAGCATTGGCAGATGAAGAAATTAAAGGGAACAAGGTGAAAATACTAGTCAGCATGATAGTGGGCTCAAACTGAGACACATGTAGTCATCCGGACATCTGCAAGCATCATTGCAACCAGTTTCAAGGGCAAGTACTGAGAAAGACAATGAGATGGTTTTGTGTGGCTGGAAGGTTGGGACACAGCACATTTATCCACCTGAATATTTAATAGGCCAGTACTCAAGTCTGACATCACAGGCAAATCTGATGTGAAGTCAGTCTTGTTTGCTCCAGAGATGAAGGTTCTCCTGATAAGCATTTATCCTTCATTTGCAAGGAGGAGCCAAGGCAGATACAAAAAAACACAGGGTAACCTGGTGAAAGTGATAAGTCGACAGCAGGAGCTTTCTGAGCAGCTTTCAGGAAGGTAGGATCATGTGTATCAAGAAGGATATTGTACTAACAGCAACAGAAGGTACTAACAGCCTGTATGAAAGGTTTAATTGGCTGGATGACAAAACTTAGTCCCAGCCCAGGTGTGAACTGAGGCAATACACAGTGCAAATGATTCAGCATCTGACTTGCTGAACACAACATGAAAATCATCAAGCTTGGGACTGGAGAATGCTATGAAGTCAAAGGATTTGGAGCTCTCCATTTGTTTGAGAGGCACAATAATGGTTTCTCAGTGCTGCAAAGGAATCATTTAACAGCACGAGGGACGCACAGGCTTCCCTCATCTACTGACCCCCTTTTGCCTGCAATATGTTATAGAGCACATAGATGAAACTTCTGCTCTTGGGAAGACTGAAACGAAGGCTGCACACATTTCAGACAGATGCATGCCATAACAACACTAAAGAGCTTCAAGTGCATTTGTCTCCATATTGCACATCTAAGGCAGAATATGTATATTTATATGGCTATAATAAACAACAATCGAAAAGCAAAGCCATTAAACATCAGCAATGGAGCAAATGGATGTTATTAGGTAGCTCATTTTTCCATTTTCTGACCTTTGTGCGTTTCCAGCCTAGCTGCACTGCCATGTTAATGTATCCTCTTACATTTAACTTTGCTTCAATGATGTGCAAATCATTGCACAAATGAGAATCAAAATGAAAGAGCTGGCCTCAGGTTCAACCCAACAAGGTTCAGTGCTGGTGCCTGGGATTGATTCCTGATGTAGGTCTATTAGTCATAAGGCAGCAAAAGCTGGCAGCCCAGTAACCAGGGGCACTCTTAGCATCTACAAAGGAAAAATACATTTAAGAGCAGTCTGCATTTTCTGAGAGCACTTAAACAATCTCCTGGGCACAGGCAGATGGAAGCTGGAATATGGAGCAATGACTGGAGGGAAATTCTTGGAATTCAGAAAAGAAAGGAAAAAAAATATTTTTTTTTTCCTTTTCTTTCCTGAAGAAGTAAAAAAGAATGCTGCCTAATGAGCCCAAGAGAGCATGCTGAAAGATACACACATCGTATTTCCAATCACATCATTCCAAGAATTAAGATTTGTACTCTTGTAAGTATATTAATAAAACAAGTTTCTGATAAAGGTGACATTTTACCAGCTTTAGTTGAGATCACTCCAAGCTTCGACATGGTAGCCTACTTCTGTCTAACAAGGAACAATTAACAATCTTACATTCAACACATCTGCACAGTGATAATCCACCCAAGTTCACTACATAAAGCACTGGGAAGTTTCTGCAACAGAATGCAGCAAAGGACAGAATTAGTTTCTTAATTCCTCTTGAAATCAGTAGCTGAAAACAGTCTTGTCTCAGCAGGTTGGCACAACAAGGGATGAGAAGCAGCCATCTGACTTACCTGTTACAGAAAAAAGGTCTGAAAACATTGCCAATGTTTTTAAAGGACACCTTCAGGTACTCAAGAATGTGGCAAACATGCAACATGGCCTGAATATAAACATCTCAAAAAGAGAACAGTAAGGAAATAACAGAAGAGTCAACACGGTAACATCTTAAACCATGACAACACTGCACAGCTTCACTCTGATCTTTCCATCCTATGAGATTGAAGAAATAACCTTAGGATCTGCTCATATGTTACTAATACTCCAAAGCCCACACCACTTGCCTTTGCTGGTGCTCTACAATGCACATAAGAAATTTATGGTTGTGACTTGGGCTGGTTTATACATCAGAAGCAGGCAGGGAAGAGCTGTTGTGGTAGCAGACAGAGGCAGGACAGCGACCACCTCTCAACAAGTGCAAGATAAAGCACTTGTTGGTAGGACAACACCCCTCTGTTACCAGCATCCTCATGTCTGTAAAGGGCAGTGTGGACCACGCTAGCTTCACAGCTAGAGTCCTGGTGACTGTAGTGCTGCAGACTGAAACTCTCCATTCCTCATCTTTTCAAACCCAAGGATAACATTTATAAGCAATAATCACTGCAAGAAAAGCAGCCATTCTGTACCAGGCACTGGTACTGGTTTACTCTGCTATTTAAAGTAGAGAAGCATCACACTCAGTAGAGAGCTGTCTCCAAAAGCCTGTGTGACCCCATTAGAGTCTATTTAAGGATCATCACTGCATTCATCAGGTCCACTGCACAGCTGGACTTTGCTGGTCTCCCAGGAATGCTGTTTACTCCAAAGGGATTTTAGGAGGCAGGAGGTAAGAACAGGGACTCTCTTCTTCTCTGGAGGCTGAAAACACTGATGCTCTTCTGTAAAGTGATCAACTGATACTCCTACTGAGAATCCCTCTCTGTGCTGGCTGCCCTGTTGCAGTTTCTGCACAGCATATGATAACAGACATCTCTTACCTGGTGGATTTCTATAATCAGTGGCTTCAGTTCAAGTACTTTACCCATGCAAAAGATCAACCAGCTTTAACAGCACTAACAGGGGCTCAGATTCCTCCACCTCAAGCTCTGAGTACTTCAGTCACCTACTTTAGGAATGCAGGTTCCCAAGACTCCCTGTGTACTCAATGGGAAGAAAACAGGCTTCTCCTGAAAAAGGCTGAGACTGAGGTAAGGTTTTCCCAGAGAGGACTCAGCTCTACCTCTAGTATCTTTTTGAGGAGTCAAGGACTGTTGGGATCCTAGGTTAGCTATGTCAGGCTACTGTTAGCTGCTGGCTGGGGTTAAACCACATCAGGTAGATAGGAAGGAGCCAGACCTGCGTATGAACCTCGCAAAGCTATAAGATTTTATATTTATCTATAAAGATAAGCGGGCAAAGCACTCCTGAGGGTAACAGAAAATGTGTATTGCAAGTATATTCAGGCATGTGAAATAGAAATAAGGCATATTTAAAAACCCATACTAAACCACTGCCTGACTGTTTAAGGGCAGTCTGATTTTCTAGGCAACTCTAACACTGCAAACTCGATAGTACATCCAGAGAAAATCAAAGCAGAGAAAAATCAAAGAAAACGCTCAGCATAATGTACAGCATTTTAGGCACAGACCTTTTGAAAAGTGTACCAGTAAATGTAGCAAAGGTTTACAGGAAAAGCTGTGAAGACATCTTCCAAAATTTAAGAGACTACTAACGAAATGATGTTGAGTGAACATGAGTTGCAGAAAGATATCCAGTAACGTTCAGCATTTCCCAGAACTGCCAGGTACAGTCATTTCACTGCTCAGAAGCAGTTCCACATTTCCCATATCCCTTCCCCAGAGTCCAAAGTCTCCTCTGAAATCATTTTACAAGGAAAACCTCCTAATTTCTTATGACATATGAGTTACAAAAATCCCTACCAGTAAGAATGTATTATACCTTCTACCACTGCTAAAAAACAAAGCTCATGTGATGTCTGTAGCGCTATCAGATAGAAGAAAAGTTGTCTGATGTATTACACAGGTCTCGGGCACAGTTATTACATATAAACCACCCTCACCCACCCACCCCCAAAAGGCAACAGAAAGCAACCAAACACAAAGTAAAGACTTTAGTATCAGACTCCTTTCAGACACAGGTATGAATCTTTGCAAGCAAAAGGTGTATGTATCAAAGGATTTACCCTGCAGAGCTCAGATCTACTCATGCAGTATTCCCACCACCTACACTTCCCTCTCTGCCTGGAATCTCCTGTGTACAGTCAAAGGAATCCATATACACACACCACAAGAGGTTCATTGCTGCTATGACTTGTAAAATTTCTGTCTCTATGACTGCCATTCCCTGCAGTTATGCATAATAATTCCCTTTGTTCCAGGCCATCAGCAAGGGCCCCATTTCCCCTGTGCTATGTCCCTCACATCAAGGCCAATATCATACTTCCAGGTGACCATGGATCTTCCTCTCCTCTCCATCCCTTTTTATCTTCAGTTCCTCACTCATCAGTATTGCCACCCTCACCTAACCCATAGGTAGGAAGGGATAGGGCACAAGGCATCACTTACTGTACCACCCACAGGATAGGCACTGGATTGACATGTGGAGACAATAAACACACAAAACCAAGGAGGGACGGAAGAAGTGCCTTTTTACACATGGTTCCTTTCAGCTGACTGCCACTCCACAGCAAAAAGAACATTTAAATTTCATACTTCATTCATTGCCCCTGCATTCTCTCATGCTGTTTACCCCCATCTGTATTTCTTTAAGAGAAAAGTGGTTTGAAGTGTCAGTATCTTAACCTCCTCAGGCAGTGAGGCAGGTAGGTATTAGCAGCCTATTGAGTATTCATGCCTACATCAATCACTCCTTTGATCTACAAACAACAACAAACTATTGCAATAAACCAGTCTCTGAACCAGACACCACCTTTGGAACATGCCCTCAGCTCCATCTTCTACCTTTCAATTAGGCCTAGAATATTCCCTCACATTTTACAATTAATTGGCTCCAGAATTCCTGTTATTATGGTATTACCTCCAGACAAATACAGAAATGCAACTACTTGAGTATGCTTGATCCTGCTTCTGATAAAATTAAAGGCAAAATTCCCCCTGACTTCAGTGCCTTTGTAAAGCAAAGGAAAAACTGTATCATCAACAGCCGCAGTCAACAAGGGCTAATCCAGACCTGGAAAATCAAGAGTTCATATTTTAACCGAAGCACTTCAAATGTTTTCACCCATGCTACAACCTGTTCTGTTAGAAAACACATTAGACAAATATGTAGAACAGCAAGTTGCATTTTCGAACACAGATCACAGAACTACTCATAGAATAAGATCTCAAAACCTAGGAACAACCATGTCATTTGACAGGCTAGGATTAATTTCTTCAGACATGATTCCTTTTAGACCATGATATCTGAATGTTTTTTCCTACGCAATTATAATAATAGAATCCAACACACTTCATTTTTTTCCAAAGAAAAGAAGCCCCTCATGGATTTAAACTGGAACACCAGCCACCGAAGCGTATTCATCATTACTGCACGGTTTTTGTCTCCTGTCACTGGAGGGCAGAATGAAAACTGCTTGCAATATTAAGAGTTCAACTTCCACGTTAAAGCTTGCTCTCAACAGACTGATTTCTTATGTCTGTGCACTCTAGGGGATACGATGACAACGTCCCTCTGTCTTTTGCAATCATTTCCTAAAAAATACATCTACCTAAAGTTCATTCTGTGCGTTTAGGTTTGTTTTCAAGAAAAATCTATTCTAACCAAGGTTTTGATGATTAAGAGTTCTTATTTTGCACTGAAAAACAGCAAAAGAAAACTGGTTTATGTTTAGTACTGCCTCGGCTCCAATAATTTATTCTTAATAATTAAACCCACAAAGCATAGTTTAAAGGTCGAGTTTTCTCACTTCCTGGGCAAGTAAAACTAGCCTCAGATAGCCATCTCCAAACCACTTTGCTACTTACTGCTCCATCTTTATTAAAAGTCGTTTATGTTTTTATTGTATAAATCATACTAAATTGCTATTATAACTGTATTCATGAGAAAAGCAAAGAAACTGGGGAAGCTATCCCAAAAGGAAGTGAGTAGTTCTGGTATTACAGTCTCTAGCTGAGGAACAAGATTGAGGTTTTACAAAGAACTGGCTTTATCTAGGGCACAAAAACAATCCTCCATGAGAGAAGAGAAGCTGCATTCAGAGACTCTGCTTTCCTCTGGATCACTGCAAGTCAGTTCTGAGCTATATGCTGAAGGTTTTCTGGGGAACTGCTAGCCAAGGTCAGATAAAAGGTAGCCCGGTAGCTCCCCCTGGAAAACAAGTACAGGCATAGAGCAGATTTTCAAAGCAGAAACTGCACAGAACAACCAGAGGAGAACTGGATCAAGGAGATGAAGAGCAAACTGGTGCAGGCTCCTTCAACCAGAGACAAGGCCCACTGATTGCCACCAAGAGAAACAGAACCTGCACACAGAGCTGGGCAAGTCCCGTTCTGAACTTCACCCATACCTACTGTGCTGCTAGTACACCTATAATACAGTAATTAGGTACTACTATGCTGTGTCACACAGTCAGATCCACAGTCATGTGTAATGCTCACATTACTCCGTGAGGTGCTAATTTACTTTTTTACTTCAGTTCAAAAGGCCTCATGAGAGTTTCCAAAGAGGAAGAACATCTGCACAGGTGACTGGAAATGTTCAATTCCACTCATCCACAGACAAAAGTACAAGAATGGTTCTGAATGAAAGTTCAAACCATAGTCACGTTTAGCTTTAATGAGGACAGGTAGCCTTAACCCAGTGCTTTTTTGCTGCTACTGAATCCTCACAGAAGTAATTACAGTTTATAACATTACACTTGAAGTAAGGCCCCAAGAACTTTTTCAACCTATTTTTTTGATAACAACACCTCCGTCAAGGAAGTGTCCTAAATCCATCCAGAATTAGGTTCTAGGGCGTTGCGATGAAAGTCTACAGTTTAACTAGCTAGTATTTATAGAAGCCTGCACAAGCAAGCAAGTCGGAACACTGCACGGGTCTGCAGGCGTTAAACCTGAGTTCTGAAAGAAAGACTGAGGCACTCACATCATCAGGCAGCAAGGCTGCGGCCACGCAAGCGGCCAGACAATGCTTAGATGTCTTGGTGTGGGATTCAGTTCTAGTGTCTTAAGGACAATGAGAACTGTCTCCTGTCCAATCCCATGCACAAATCAATGAAGCAATGCTTGGATCCACAGATGCTACTTTTAAATTGATGGTATTACTTACTAGATAAACACTACTCAACCTTTGGCTGTAAAGCTGGAATGTCAATGAGGTTAAAACTTGACTTTCGAGCAAGTATTTCCATTAAGGGCTCTCAAGCACTGCAAGAATTTATTTGTGTGTGCACTGGATTTGCATGCCAAGGTTTTGGTAGCAGGGGGGCTACAGGGGTGGCTTCTGTGAGAAGCTGCTAGAAGCTTCCCCTGTGTCTGATAGAGCCAATGCCAACTGGATCCAAGACAGACCCACTGCTGGCCAAGGCCAAGCCCATCAGCAACAGCGGTAGCACCTCTGGGAGAATGCATTTAAGAAGAGGGAAGAGTTATTGTGCTGGAGCAACTGCAGCTGGGGAAAGGAGTGAGAATGTGTGAGAGGAACAGCTCTGCAGACACCAAGGTCAGTGCAGGAGGAGGAGGAGGTGTTCCAGGCACCCGAGCAGAGATTCACCTGCAGCCAATGGTGTAGATCATGATGAGGCAGGCTGTGCCCCTGCAGCCCATGGAGGACCCCACACTGAAGCAGAGGAACAGTGCGAGGAGTCCTCCCCCTGAGGAAGAAGGAGCAGCAGAGACAACATGTGATGAGCTGACCAAACTCTCCATTCCCCATCCCCTTGCACCGCTGTGGGTGAGGTAGAGAATCTGGGAGTAAAGTCAAGCCTAGGAAGAAGGGAGGGTTCGGCTTTGGTGAGCACCTGGCATCCAACCAGGGTCAACCCACCACAGCATTAGACCTGCGAACAGGAAAGACACTAGCTCAACAGATTTGTCACTGGTAATGCATTAGCTCCATAGTCACACACTAATGTTGTTTCTGGTACTACTTCTCTCAATATTGGTGATAAATTAACTCAGTTGCTGTATTTTTCTAACCTTTAACCAGAAGCCAAATGTTAGTATTAAAGACGCGCAGGTCAGATTCAGAAAGCATGCCTGGAAACAAAAACAAACAGCCCTGTTAGCAGTGGAATTAATGAAGCTGTTTTCCTGCAGAGCTCTGTCATTCTTCACCAAGGAACCTCTACGGAAGTTCCAGCTTTTTACTGTCAAAGATTCAGACAATCCGACAATCCCAGCGACATTCCCAGCTGCTGGAGTGGTGATGGACAGGTTCTACCTGCCTTTCCCCCAGCTCCATCTTGGGTCTCTCTCCTCTCCCCAACTCCTGAGAGTTGCAGAAACATAATTATCTCAAAGACAACTACTCCTCTCTCTTTCACTTGGAATTAGCCAACGGCTTCAACAGTAATTAGGTAAGGGAGTGAAAGCACAAGCAGAGAAGTCTGATCAATCCAGGAAGAATGGGCTATTAACAAAATGATTAACAGCCTCACTGATTGAATCCGTTGCTCACAGAAGGGAATTTCCTCAGGTGTACAGCTCTGCAGAAAGGGGCGTAAGGGCATTGCTAAAGCCATTACAAAAACATAACAGAAATCTAAGCAAAGCGACTTCCATGTGAACAGAACCTGGACCTGATCTAATACATCACACACCACTATTCCCTTTCTACCTTCACTCTTTCTAACTAGGGTTTTGTCTGTACAGTCTATACAGTGTCCAGCATGTTCTCAGCCTGTGGAAACTTTGAGTTACAAATGAAACAACATACACTTGTATTTTCCACATGGATTCTGTGACAGATTTCCAGCTTACCAGTAGACCCAATGTGAATTTTATCTCACATGTTAAAGGAGGCATCAAGGGTATAATTTTCTTCAAGAAGCACAGAAATTCATAGAGGTGGAAACTCAGTGTCACGAAGAACGGACTAATTTAAATTGCAAAGTATAGAAACCATCCTCATTTATGTTTTTTAATGTCCCAGTGCAATTAAAGTGTACATTCACACAGGAGTCAGAGATAATGTATTTGACGCAGCTTTCCCCCCTGTTTTGTAGAAGATTGCTTTTTATTCTAAGGCTAGCTCTGAATTGTTAAATATTAATAGATTCAAACATTTATTGATTTTAATTAGCCTTTTATCGTATAGAATTTCATAAGATAATAGATTTTTTCAGTTGGGTTTAAAGCAATGGACACATTTTGAGAAAAGACTTGAATTTCCCAGTAAAATCAAAATATTTGTGCATGTCAAAACCAAAGTATTTCCACATGTCATTCAAGGGGCAAAGCTGCAAAATACTATGGAAGCAATGGAGGTGCTCATGTGGAAATCCTGAAAGTTAAAAGTGTATTTGTATTTTACCAAAAGAAATGATAAAGCCTTTTACCTTAGATATTTCAAAAGGCCCATGAGCTTCTAGCTGACAACAGCCAGTAGAGCAAGAAGAGGTTTTAAAGGGGCATCAAAAGTCACACAGTGCAGACATGGCTTCCCATGGCTGTCCAGTACAGACATCAGCTGGCACACATTGGTACAGATCTATGTAAAACTTCTCAGTTCTTCCAAAGTGAATTGAGCAGAGGCCTGATCTCATGTGCCTTGGATGAGATGGATGAACTCCTCTTGACTTCAACAGACTTTGAAGCAGATCCTGTCCCATTGGGTCATTTGGGGTTCATTTAAACTCCGAAACACTCAAGGTCAGATTAAATTCCTAAATACTCACAGCCTTTCACTTCCATGACAGAATGGGAAGAATAGCAAACTTATCAAATCTCCTTACAAGAGCTCTTGTAGTAATAACTGGAATGATAGCATTGTTCAGCTGTGCTGACTTTCAACACATATCTGTTTCTGCTGGTGCCCTTAAACCTCCTTGTGCTTTCCCAAATGTATAGTTATTCCCTTACAAAGCTGTCAGATCATAAGCAAATACAGAGAATTGTTCCTTCAATTAAACTGGTGCTGGAAATAAGGACCGATGTAAACAGGAAGAGGCAGTTGTGCCAGAAATTAATCTATTTCTTAATTTCTCTATTAAGATACAGCTATCATCCCAGCCAATATTTATATTACTCTAATTAAGAAGTCATTAGGAGAGCAAGAGCTCTGGTTCACAGCTCCACCTCTCCTCCTACCACTGCCTTCCATATGGTGCCTTCACTGGCACAGCCAGCATGGAGTTTAGAGTCTACAGGACGAGTTGTGGGAGTTCCTTCCTGCTTGCAGGTTGGCAAACCACCATCCTTTCCACAGAATCATAGGATCAGCTAGGTTGGAAAAGACCTTTAAGATCATCAAGTCCAACCTTTACCCCAGGACTGACAAGTCATTTGCACCCAAATGGATTTTGGTGGATCTGCTGGCTCTTTGCCTATGAGACAAAGATCTGAGAAGAGTCACAAAGTTCAAAACACACTCTTAATGTCTGTTTGGTTATCATTAGCAAAAAGAAAGACAGTGAGGGTGCATATAATACAGTATAAGACAAAGTGGTTGCAAACTGCATTATTTTGGATATATAGGAATGCTTAGGCTGGGAAAAAGCTTTCAGCAGAGTTTCCACCTGTGTGTCCTGTTTTATAAAACCATAAATCCTGTAACTGATTATTTGTTGTTTATTTTTATTCAGGAACTACACTGACAAAGCATGTTTGAAATGTTTCTGTATGTTGAGTCCTAAACAAATCACAGGTAACAACTCTACACTAACAATGTTTGATCGTTTCTCCATAAATAACTTGGGTGATTAAAAGGATGAACTCCAGACGTGATCAACTAAAACCAGGTATTTTCGTACTAAAACATTGCTGGGTGTCTTAATGTAAACACACAGCATACTATAAAAGCACATGTACTGTAGTGACAGACAGAGAGCTGGGCTTGTTCAGCCTTGAGAAGAGAAGGCTCAGGGGAGAACTTACTGCAGCTCCCATGCCTAAAGGGGCTACAAGAAAACTGGAGAGGGGCTATGGACAAAGGCCTGTAGGGACAGGACAAGGGAAACGGCTTTAACCTGACAGAGGGGAGACTGAGATGACCTCTTAGGCAGAAGCTCTCCCCTGTGAGGGTGCTGAGGCGCTGGCACAGGGTGCTCAGAGAAGCTGTGGCTGCCCCATCCCTGGCAGGGCTCGAGGCCAGGTTGGACGGGGCTTGGACCAACCTGCTCTAGTGGAAGGTGTCCCTGCCCGTGACAGGGGACTGGAACTGGATGAGCTTTACGGTCCCTTCCAACACAAAACATTCTGTGGTTCTATAGTGGCCACAGACAGACCAAATATAAACACAAAGCTTACACAGAAGCTGATTTTTAAGTGGTGGATCAATCTTCTTCCCTAACAAAGGACTAAATCCAAACCAAAAGGCTAAGATGCTGTTCTTTGCCTCATCTAGGGAAGACCTTTTAAAAATCAGAAATCACTTGCAGAATCCACCATCTACTACTGCACTAATTCCTTTCTAACTGAAACCTTCTTTTGATTGTGCCATAACATTTTTTTTTCGGCTATATTTTTACCTTTTCATTCCAGACTTATAGTCTGCATTGAGCTTTGGGCACTTGCATAAGGCTAACTTTTCTATACTGGTTGGGCAGTTAAGGGATTAAAAACGGGTGCCCTAAAATACCAGCATGATCATGACTTTGCTCTGTTGAGCAAAAGGTAGATATAGGGAAACTAATATAAGAAACTAAATTAGGTACTTAAACACAGGGCTGTGAAGAGTGCTCAGGCCTCCCCTGGGATTTGGAAGGGTCCTGCATTCCCTGTACCAGTCCAGCCTTCACGCTGCTCATACTTATCTCAAATGCCTACATGCAACTCAAAAGGCTTATCTGCAAGGTCAAGTAAATGTCCTTGCAGATATATGCTGTTCGTTGCCGTAGACTAAATAGTGCATCTAGTTTGCTTGTCAGACTTATCAAATCTTCTTGCAAGGAGGAGGTAGGTGATGTATCTAATAGACAGCACTTTGTGACAAGTACTTTTGATGTGCATCATTTTCATACATCTGATTACAGCTGCCCACGTAGACTGAGAACCAGACTTATCTTAACCAGAAGACTCCCCTATAAGGAAACGAATCATCACAGCCTGTGGAACATGCTCCAGCACATAGTTCATTTACTTTCCTCCTGCTGTTGTGTCAGCAACCTATTTCTGGCAGGACTCTTAGTGGGGTGTGTTTAATCCACCCTCCAGGATCTCCTGCGTGTTGTATGCAAGGGCCCAAATTCGTTAAGACACTCAGATAGTGGTGAGGAATGCGCTTGTTTAAAGATTGGGAAGATTCATCATCACAGGTGAACTCGAAAATGATGCAAAATAGAGCCTTCTGGAGGCCAAGTAAAATATGAGTTTGCTCCTAAGTTAAACAGGTATTTTACACTCTGCTTTACTAAAACAAACCCCATTCTCGGTCCTTTTCATATCCCTTCTGCTACTAA
This sequence comes from Amazona ochrocephala, assembly GCA_039720435.1. Lineage (NCBI taxonomy): Eukaryota > Metazoa > Chordata > Aves > Psittaciformes > Psittacidae > Amazona > Amazona ochrocephala. The sequence goes on along the minus strand of CM077885.1, from coordinate 16,578,838 downwards.
ATGGGCCCTTTCTTTTGAATCTCTTCACTTGATAAAAAAAAAAACAAAACCATGCAACCCTACCATGACCTGTATCATCTTTTTGGGAGGATATTTCATTCAGTTTGGGAACTAACCAAAAATCATTGTAATGCCTTTCACCTCTGAAGATGTACTTACCTGATGCAATAGCTGCAAAATTCAGATTATTGTCATGTGAAATGTCAGGATGTGAATGGTTTTCATAACCTAGAAAATTCAAGGATTACTTCTCACTGGAGTCTTCCCGTGACTCTTTACCACATTATGTGAGACTGTATGTCTGTATATAGCACACACATCCAGGAAGGTGTCACGTCATGTTTAGTGCAGAATACCACTGAGTTTGCAGCTACAGAGAGGTATAAAGGAGAAGTGCTGCTGGACATGGTCACACAATCTCCCAGTTGTCATCATCGAGAGCCTGCAGGTATTTCCTCAGCAATTACGGTACTGCTTAACTTGCACAGAGGCTCCAAATACCTCCCAGCAAAATTGCCAGTGCCTGAGGCTCTTACGGGCTACTACAAAGTGCAAAACTCAATACAGAAAGGATACGTCCCCATGAAACTGGAAGAACATAATGACCTATTACATTTATGGCTGTTCATTGCATTCTTCCTCTTCACAGAATTGAAGTTATTTGGATGATTAATGACAAAGAAAAATGCAGAAGCAAACACACAAACAAAAGCCCCAACCATAACAACATTTCAGTGACAGAAATAACACTAGATAAGCTTGAATGCACATTCTGGCTCTCTTTGATAGCACATTGCAATCCAGAAGACTAAGCTGTGCAGGAAGATGCATACAGCAGCAGTGTGTTATGCATGCAAGTGATCTCAAAGGTTCCCCTGGTAAGTGGTTAGTGCCAGTCACACATTCTTGCATCTCACACATTAGTGTCTACCGTGATGGCTGATTTGTGTGTAGTGATGACTCTGAATTAATTCACGGTTAGAAGCTGCAGGTTTCAGAAGATGCCTTGTGAAGGTGAGTGGTTGATGCATTCTGTGCTTTGCCTAGGCATGGATGCGTGCAACTGCAATGTCACAGTTGCCTGCTGCTCCCAGGACCTCCTTGCTATGATCTTACAATTACCACGTCTTGATTCAATACGAATTCTTGGGCAAGCCACACAAAACAAAACCAACACTGACATCAGATGGATGCTTAGCAGGTTACAAAAGAAAGAGAACAAAACATAAACAACAAAAGATCACTTCAAATGAAGCTCGATTGGACGTCTTGTTGAAAAGGTGTTCAAATTACCTGAACCACTTTGTTTGATCTTAAACATGGACCGGGGGCAGCTGCAACGAGCTCTGAGCTTTGGCACATTCCATTATATGAATGGTAGTGAATTTATAATGGAATGGTATGGATGGGGTTTATAATCAGAAAAACACACTGACCTTAACACTACACAGGTGGAGCAGCATAATGACCCGCCAATTGTAAGCGCATCAATTCCTGGGGAAAAGTTCAATGAGGTTAACTCAGCATGTGTTCCATAACCAACATCAGCCACATTTTAAAACACTGTTTTTGCCACCAAAACCTCTCTGGTTTTGCCAACATTTCATTAATTTATTTGTTTCATTGTTTGGTACCGAGTATATATCTTACCCATGTTAACAGCGTACTATATGTTCCAGTAGGGCTAGACACTGTCATACACTTCAGAGCTGAAATACATGTGCTTAAATAAATAAGAACGGTGTTAACTACAACAAACATTTCAGATTGTGTAAGATTAAGCATCATATTCATTAAACTTAGGAAGAAACTGAAAGGAAACAAAAGACATCAGCAATGGACCTTCAGCTTCATTGCAAAATCCTCGCACTGAGTGAGCTTAGATGGGTGGCAGCCCACCAACATTTACGCTTCCCGTCAGTTTATTGATAACCTGGGATACTGGTAGGGATCAGCCACAAAAAGTAATGCCAATGTATCACACTAGAGCTGACTGAGTATCCCACACAGTCTGAATGGCCCAAGATCAGGCCACAAAATACACTGAACAACAATGCTCTACTTCTCCATCAACCTCAACCCTATTTAAGAGAAACCCCATGTTACAAAACTATACAGAGAGCAGCAATGAAAGAAAGTAAAACTTGAACCTGAGTCAGAGAGAGCTAACCAGCAAGGACAGAAGGCTCCCTAAACATGCAATAATAAAACTTTAACAAAAAAGAGAGAGACAATCACAATTTAGCCACAACATTTATACTGTCCGTATTTCAGCTCATTCTGCCTCCTTCTCCTATGTGACCAGGGCAAGCTGAAACTTCACAGCTTCTCCGCAGCACTAGCAGGGAAAGCACCTCAGCAACCAGACCATTCAATACCAGCATCTCCTCGCACCACACACATCTGGAGACTGTCATCCCTCCCTAACCTTCGTCCCCACTAGCACTTTCTGCTTTGCACTCTGTGGCAGCTGAGAAGGCAAGAAAAACCACTACTAAAATTGTCAATTCAACTAAAGCACAGAAATGAAGGAGAGAACCAAAAACAAGGGCCAAAGGAGTGGATTTTAGGAACATGCGCTATTGTTCAGAATTGTTTAGCTAAGAAAAGATTTATGAAACAAAATGAGGGCATTTGATCTTACTCCCCTGAGATTAAAAGGCTTTCAAAGCACACAACAGCCATGAAATGAAACACAACAAAAGTACACATTGCTTTCTCATCTCCCTCTGTGTTTCAAAAGGCAGTAAGTCTCATGGATATAATCCATTTTAGTCCCAAATTTACAAAGTGCCTGTAGTCTGGCGACCCTTTGCTTTCATTGAGAAAGCCTATTTACATTGGAAATAAAGGAAGGTGGTCCCAAAGCTGGGCAAGAGCCACATCATCTTAAAAGACAACCTCAGAGAAGTTCAATCACATGCACACTTTTTTCACCTGTTGCAACCACAATCACCACAAATTTCCTACAGCCACACAGAGGCTGGATTGAGACTTAAGAGCTTTGCCCATAGCAGAAAGTAAAGTACTACAGTGTTCTCCTTAACATCCCTCCTGTTAGTAATTGGGGATAAAAGCACAAGGTCTCTTCCTAATCTAATGCAGCTTTTAAAGAAAGTTTCATTCTTCAAGGCCAGCTTGGACGGTGCTTGGAGCACCCTGCTCTAGTGGAAGGTGTCCCTGCCCATGCAAGGGGTTGGAACTGGATGAGCTTTAAGGTCCCTTCCAACCCAAACCAGTCTGGGATTCTTCACAGGCAATGTGAAAACCCATGCAAAGCTCTGGAGCAAGGAATTGCTCTCAGACACACTCCCCCAAGCCACCTGCTGTGCTGAGTGTGGCTGCATCGACAGCACAACCCCAAGGTGTTGCAGTAAACTCCATTTTCTCCCCCCTTCCTCCCTCAAAGCATCTCAGCATTACAGACCTCAAGTCACTTTGTGAATGGGAAGGAAAAATAAACTGACACACCAACCTACCCATACTGCCAGGCTCACACATCATGCAAAACATACACTGAGTCATTGAAAACACTTTCTGCATGGAGAGTGTCTGCAGGAGACCTTGTAACAGTCTTCCAGTACCTAACGAGGGCCTACAGGAAATCTCGAGAGGGACATTTTACAAGGGCCTGTAGGGACAGGACAAGGGGGAATGGCTTTAAACTGACAGAGGGGAGATTGAGATGAGGCATTAGGCAGAAGTTCTTCCCTATGAGGGTGCTGAGGCACTAGCACAGGGTGCCCAGAGAAGCTGTGGCTGCCCCATCCCTAGCAGTGTTCAAGGCCAGGTTGGATGGGGCTTGAAACAACCTGGTCTGGTGGAAGGTGTCCTTGCCCATGGCTGGGGTTTGAAACTGGATGAGCTTTAAGGTCTCTTCCAACACAAACCATTCTATGAGATAGATAGGATGCGCTGTGATGCCTCCACACATTTAATCTGGATAGAACAGCATTGCTCAGGGTTTACAGCAACCCTGACAGCAGCTCCAGCTGCCATCACCTGAAGGCCCCACATGCAGCAGAGCTCCAGTGCCATACTACGGTTGGGGCTCTGGCCATGGATGGTGTATTTACAGCCCTGCTGCAGGACAAGTGGCACATGTGCCTGTATGTGTTCAAACTTCAGTGGCAATAGATGGGAAAAGCGCTATCCTACGTGAATAGATTTACTCAGGGGTATATTAATGTTAAATGATGTGCTTCAGAAATGTAATTATGGTTGAAGTGCACTTCAGGTGAATTGGAGAGCCTGTGATCAGACAGACTATCATTGCCCCCAGAAACGCTTCCCTGGATTTCTTTGCAGTCTGTCTCTGGTCACCTGTGAACTCCTGTCTTTACATTTAGACTGCACATTTCTTGACACTTTTATTCTGTTTTCACATGGTGCTCATACAGCATTTGCCTTCTCCTCCTCAGCCCATGCGCAGTCTGCCAGTCACTACTGCAATAGAAGGCTCAAAAGCACTTATTTCAATACATGCGTACAGAAACTCATCATCTCAAGGGCCAGGAAAACCGAGTGTTATATTTCAAACCTGTATGATAAAGAGGTGAGAAGAACAGGCTAAAGAATACAGGAGCTGAGCTGCTTGTGTCAAGACTACCCACAGCCCAAGTTCACATCTATTCTCTTACTAGGAACAACAGGCTTTCAACAAAATGAGAACTGCATCCACAGAAGATGAGTAGTTTTTTCTGAGCCCTCTGTACAAAATCAGCATGATCCAGGAGAAGAGCGAAAAGCAGGGAGGAGAGCCCACTCAGCAGCCTGGACTCCTTTCTCCTTCTGAAAACGGTGGCAAATTCAATTTGATTCAACTGATGTTTATTACCTCCCTGATTCCTTTTTTTATCTTGCTCACCTCTTCTCACATCACCTCTTTCATCACCCATCATTTAACATCAAGGTTTCTTGTTTGCTATCCAGCTCTGACAAGCCCAGCTGTGCCTCAGCCCCTCTCCCTTCAGACTTATCTCGCTCACCCATTTCTCCTATGATTCTCTCTCCCACCCATTCTCCTCCTCCACTTTTCACTTCCTTGTGGTTTGTCCCTCTCCCCACAGAAGTCGTTGCTGGTCTCTGCAGCTGCCACTTGACCCCCCCATCCTACCTCTTAAGAAGTGCTTGAGTTCCTTCTGTTTTTTCTGCTTATCATACCCCATCCCTGGCAGTGTTCAAGGCCAGGTTGGACAGGGCTTGGAGCAACCTGCTCTAGTGGAAGGCATCCCTGCCCGTGGCAGGGGGTTGGAACTGGGTGAGCTTTAAGGTCCTTTCCAACCATAAATGTTCTTTGAGTCTATGAAGGATATTAACATAAAGATGATGTATGCTATGCCCTGCCTGAAGCGATCCCAAGGCTCATATCCTGTTGGTACCTGCCACCTTGCTTCAAGCTCCTACTCAGAAACACTTCTTGCAATGAATGTTTAGGAAATAAAAAAATGAAGCCCTGATCATGGTGAAGCTGGCATGCGAACAGCTGAAGTCAATGCCCATTTTACATGTCCACATACATGAGTACACATCTCCTTGGACATGAGTGCGTTTTGACTGTATCCTTGCCTCCTGCTGCTGCCTGCACTTTCTATATTGCTTGCTTTTAGCCTGTGAACTGTTCAGTACTGAATTTAGTGTATTTTACATAGCAGTTAGCCCAAGATCTCCAGTCATGACATGCAGTACTGGTCAGTAACAGCTAGGTCTCTGCAAGAAAACACATCTAAGGCTGAAGAACTATTCCATTCAGTGGTCAACAGTTTGTTTCTGGCAGTACAGAGAACAACTGCCCAGATATTGAGCCACCACTTAGCCTGAGATGGAGCACCGCAGGACATGCTTTTCTGTCAATAAACTATTCTGTTAACAACAACAGGACAACAGATTTGGTTTTCCTGCAGATACACTTTTCTGCTCATCTGTCACTCCCCTCTTTGCTCTCCCCTGCCTGTATCAGCCCCAATATGCTGTTAATAGCAGCTGCCTGTGGCATGGTTTAAGCATTGTCTTTGCACTGCAGGGATTGGGACAACACTGAACACACCAGAATAGCTTTTTTTTCTACCTCCACAGCCTGGTATTTGGAAAATTTCTTTAGTTTTTCCAAAGATCAGAGAACAAAAGGTAATGCTGGGTATTCATGTTAGAAGTGTTTGCTCCCCCTCTCTCAACAAAGGAAAACACGTAAAAGAAGCTCCTGCTCTTCAGTGATGCTAATTCCACCTGCAGAATAGCAGGAGCCACTATTTTCACACACCTCACTACAGCAAGAGCAGGATAAAAATCTCTTAAGGCAAATGTTGTTTTGTGACTGCAAGAGAAACGCTAACAAATTCTCATGTATAAATTAGCTAAATATCTCAATCCCACATACAAATTAGACACTTTTTCCCCTTCGTTAGACAAAAAAGAAAAGGATATAATGGAATTAGAAAAATAATTAATGTTAATTGAGGATTTTAATTGCCCAGAGACAAACCTCAGTTGCCTTGAAATCTGGCTCAAAATCAGTTACATCTGTTGTGGAAAGCACTCCAGCTTTCTCAACTAAAGGCACAAAATCTGTATGTACTAATGTAAAGTGAAACCTCTGATTGTTTTACACCAAAGGCAAATTAAAAGAGCAACATCTTCAGGCCATTTGCAGGTGAGATATTCAATTTGCTAATCTATGAGTTACAACATTGCTCTCAACTTGCGCCCCAGCCTTGGAAGGCATCAGATAGTAATATTAACCGCAAATAGCTGACTTTATTATAAATTATGTTATTTGTGGGTGGGACGAGATGATCTTTAAGAGTCCCTTTCAACGCAAAGCATTCCACGATGAAATGCTAACACGCCAAGATGAAGTTTAGAACCTAAGTCTTGAATGAAGACCCTCCATAAAGGAGAGACATATGAGCAGAGAACAAACTCCATGACTTCTGCCCCCAACCAGGTGACATCTCAAGCACATGCCCGCTAAGACCTTGAGATGAGCAGAGACTGAAGAGAAAATGCAACAGTATTCACAGTAAGTTGTGGCCTCAGGACAGACCCAACTGTTTGGCTTATTTTCTGTAGGCATTGCAGAAAGGAGGACTTTGAAAAGAGGGAAATAGGATGACACAGTGTTTCCTTTGCCTGACAAGCAGGATGGACAGCAAGGAAGAGCCTGTGAAGATTAACTGAAAGGGGGGTCAAGCGCTCCAGGGATGCTGGCAACGAAGGCTGACCAGCTGCGGTGCTGAACTCTTGGTGTGGAAGGAAAGATGATAGGAAGGGTGTCCACAGGTCACAAATCCCTCAGGAGATGAGCAGCTGTTTGATATATTCTTCAGAAATGGGAGCCAACAAAGCAAAAAGGGGGTAGAGAAAGAGAAAATACAGTTGGAGGAACATGCTCTGTAGGTAGAGGATGCTTCCAGCAGTACTGTGGATAGATACAAAGTGAGGCACGTCCATTCCTACAAAGGATATTGCAATAACTGAGGCCCCAGGGAATGAAACACTGGACAACGAGCTGGAGAGCTCCAGAAAGCTTCTCCTGCAGAGCCCATCTCAACCAATCAATTTCCAGCACCATTTCCTATCCTCAACAGAGGGATTAAGTTCTGAAAGAGCACAAAATTCCTCTTGTTTTAACGAGCCTCTGGGAAACATCTCAGCAACCTCTCCTTCCTCCTCTGGATTTTGTCAGGCTATTCACCGAACTCCTTGGCTGTGTGTGTAACACTACAGGTACTGACAGCATGCAATGAAAACTAAAGCAAGTCAGTATTACTGCACCAACAGAAAAGGTCTGTTAGTATTGATGTTTCTGCATCACCACCATCAGTTATCCCCTTCTCATACAAAGTGACATGATGTACATATCTGTTTCTACCTAGTATTTTGGTCAGCAGTGACATTTTCCAGTAGTGGTCCATAGGCATTTTTGATTACTTATTCCACCTGTTTCTCTTGAAGGAAATTTCATGCTGCTGACAGGCATCAGCAGTTCAACCTCCGGGCACAACAGAAGTCCTGGGACAGTTGCAGGAACAGCGGCTGCCAAACTCCTGTTAGAGCTCTGCAACCAGGACTCAGTGCTTGCCTGAGTTGAAACCATTGTGCTTGACGAGGTGGAACTGTGTACACTGCCACATCTTCAGACAGAGTAACTTCTCATTGCTCCACTAGCTCCAATACACTGTAATTAATAACTGGCTGAAGGGACTGGCTTCAAGTCTTCAGTCTCTCCCTGACAATCGTGACTTTCCTAGTGATGTGGATACTTGGCAGTACACTGACTTAAGTGGAAAAACACTTTAACACAGTTCATCAGCCACTTGTGAAATGAACTTAGATCTGAACTGTGGTCCTAAAGGATCAGCAGAATACTAACATCTGCACATGAGTTAATGCTTACCAAATGAAGTTTACCAATGAATGAGCCATAAACATCAAGCACAAAGAAAACAGACCCATCTCCTAAAGAAACAGGCACAGTAAAGAAGAGTCAGCATTTGCACCCCTTATCCTGTCTCTATAACCCTGCATTCACAAATGCAATTTCAGGATCTATCTAGAAGCATCCTTTTACTGGAGCAGAAAGAGACAATGGAATAGAGAGGAAAGACTTGAACAAACAGCACATATGACAGTCACACACTGAACTATGATGGTATTTTGTATTCGAGCAGGATGTTAAAGCCATTAGACCTACAGCAGGAGAAGGTATAAGACAGAAAACTTTACTTAGCACTGCCTAAATGCCGTTACTCCCCTCTGACTGCAACAAACCACTAAAGCCTGCATCTGCAAAGCAGCGTGCTTCAAGTATAACAAACTGCTGCTGGACCTCTCTGGAGCTGGCAACCTCCTCAACTTACCGGACGAATTGTGACACTGAAACATCCAAATATTAGCAGCACCAGCAGCATCTTCCCCTAACTGCTCAGTGCAATGATCAGCACCTGCAAACCACAGCTTACATTTAAATGAGGGGAAGCAAGCAGCAAGCCCATCAATAACAAGTTTCTACTATAAATGATAAACACTAGACCCTGTTGCTCCTGTTTCTAAGCCACCACTGGAAATCTTAACGCTGCACTGCCATGACACCAACCCTCCTAACTGCTACGCAGGCAGCAGACAAGGCTCAGTATCCTTACTGTTACAACAGAAAGACCCTGCACTCCACTTTCATCCTCTTTTCACTACAGATGTAACCACATCCTATAAAACAACAAACTGGCACTATATATGCCACAGTGATGAATTTATTACCTTATTACATGCTGGGTTTGGATAGTTTCCTAAACACGGAGGTTATGGTAAATAGATGTTAGAGGTGGATTCACTGCAAGCTCTGGCCAAGACTGTGATACACTAGACTTTTATTTGCTTTCCCATAAACACACAGACAAAGGTTAACACAACAGTATCCCAGTGAGCCATTTCAGAATTGCACCATTCACTTCTTCAAAGCAGTATTCACAGACCAAGTTGCTAATGGAAGATATAAAAAGGAAGAGATTGAAAATCTGTTTTTCCTCCGTGGAAGAAAAGAATTCCCAAACCAGAAGCATGATTTCTGTTAACCGGTTGGCTCCAGCTCACTGCATTAAACCTCTCAAGGAGGACCTGCACCAAGCCTCAACAGGTGTGTGCTTGGAAACCCAGAAGGCAGATAACCAGTGCCATGTCTGAAGTTACAAGCAAGCTAAGTACCTACAGAAGCTACAATTTTCTACACAGATAGAAAGTAAAGCCACAGTGATTACTGGATGTTAGTAATCACTGATTATTTATCCAGTAGTCCACTTTCCCATCATTTCAAGCTGACTATAGGGAAAAGAGACTTTTTATACTCAGTAAAAGTGATAAATAGGATAATCAGATAGAAGAAAAATGACACAAAGCTTTATGAAAGGCCACTGAAGAATGCAAGTACTATTTCTAAAGCAGACAGACTTGAGAAGGACACATTCACCGGAGGAAGAAAACAGTTTATCTTCATAGAAACCTGTCCACAGGGACAGCAGCCCAATATGTCTTACCTAGACCAGTAACCTCCTCCTACTTTCCATGCACTACCTTCTAAATAGAAAGAGCAAGATGAAGCATGTTTTTAAAAACAGGCCACTTAGATGATTCCCATCCAAACGGGGCCAGAGCAGCAACATTCCATCTTCTCTTGAAGTATCTCAGGTGGTCTTCAATAGACAATCTGGATGAGAAAGTTACTTGCACCTGATTATGCCCTTTCACTTTTAATAAGGCCTTGGAAATAACAGGGTGAAATTCCTGTACTGCTGAAGTAGATTATAATTTGCTATTAACTTCCAGAGTGAAACATTGGCCCCATTAACTACACCTTTTCCCCATTAATTTTACCCTATAAAAAGGGGTCGTAGATTAAATTAATTGTAAAGGAATATCAAAGCAGGGTCTTACTTTCAGAAGTGTGACAGTACTTGATGACTTTTGTCTGAAGAATTGAAATGAAATGACTAAAACTCTCTCAGGAAAATAAAGCTATGAATAAGACAACATTTCTATCTCTGCCATCCATACTGTTATTTTCTACATGACTGGATCCAAAGGCATGGTTAGAACTGCTTTCCAGTAACAGAAAATGAATTTACACCACTGTGTAATGTAGAATAGTGTAATTTAGTCACCAGGTTTGTTAAAACTAAGACTAGCTCCATCTCTAGAGACCACGTCATTGATCACAAGCAGGGGCACCAGACAGGATTCTGCAGATTGCTCCTGTGGAACTGTGACAGGAATCCACATAGGATGCTGCATTAGTCTCAGCCTGGCCTCACCACCTACAAGGACACAGCACGTAACCCTCTAAGAGCACAGCCAGTAGATGGAGATTTGTTAAGGGATGGATAACATCAGTAGGAATGGCAGACAGCACTACACTGGATTCTCTTATGACCCCAGCTCCTGTACCAGTCGCTATGCAGAAAGGGAGCATGGAGGGACGGGACAGGAGGTGAAAAACTCTGTCCAAATCCTTGTCCCTCGGGCAGCCGGGGGCACCAAGGTGCAGAAGATACCAACTATGAAAGTGAGGCAATATCCATTTTAAATCAGGAAGCGGTTTCTTTGCCCCCTCTCCCTCCAGCACTTCAAGCCTGGCCATTCAACTCAACACAAGGCATCAGGCAGGCTTGTTGAATGTCGTGCGGCACATCATGATCTCATCCCCTGGGGCCCGCAATGGCTGGCAGCTATTATTACTCTTAGACTGCATGTTACCATCTCAGGGGGGCTGAACTGAAGCGGCTGTCTCCTGTAAATAGTCCCTCTCCTCATTTACACAGCCACTGCTCAAGCAGCATGGCGTGGAGAAGCGTGAAAAAGAAGGGGTGCTCAAGGCAGTCCTAGCTATTGCCTCTTACACTGTCTGGCCTGCTTCTTCACGTTACACGTGCACCAGTCCCTTAACTCCAACGTGCAGGTTTACCTGACGGCATGTAATTGTGGCAGCTACGTGGATTAGCAGCTAGAACAGCCTCAGCAGAACGCAATCTGCAGAGGTGGGTATTTTCTATGTATATTACAGCATTATAAATAGACTTGAGAGCTAAATCCTGGAACTAACCCCTGGTATTAATTCTCATTTAGTTTGGGACAGATTCCAAATGGGTGACTGTGCAGGCAAACATTCATCTGAGCGTACAATTGGCTGGAATGAACACAAAATTATTCGTTATTATGTGCACTCATTTAGATACCAAAGTAATTCCCTAGCAGAATTCCAGGGATCAGATTACACTTGAAGACTGCTGCTCAAGAAACTAGAACACTAAAAATCACAATAGTGTATTCTTCAGTCACATAAAAAGGAAGCAACTGAGAAATCCAAAGCTGTTTCAAATCTAAAGAAACCTTCAGTATAAACCTATCATTTTTCAGCTGACTGCTGGTTTTCCCCCTCCTCCAAATCCCCCAGTTAATTTCCCCCCTACAATTTAATGTCTACTAATGTGTAGTTAGATGGTGGCATATAAGCATAGTCATCCATTAAGAAACAATCAGCAGGATACGAATACTGGGAAGCAGCACGTTTTCCATCAGGTGTATCCGAGTTTCACGCTTACATGCGCAAAAGAACAGCACTCCTCTCAAGAGCTAAAATTTAGCTTCGCAGTTTCAAAGTGAAATACCAAACAAGTGAATGCAGGAATCGCAAGTGACCTGTGAATCATAATCTGAGAAACCTCTAACTTGTATCAGGAAATCAAGAAAAGGAGCTTAGGCAAATTCAACTGATGAACAAGCAAAACAGAATTACTTCTCTCCAGGTAATTCTTATGATGAGGTTGTTTATGTCCTTTCCAAAGGAAGCTAATAGACACTGATCAGCCATATGTCAGATCAGCTGCCTGGAATATTGCATTTTGTAACAAGATCATGTGGGAATCATGCAAAATCATCATCAAGCACACAGTTAGCGTAGGAATACCCTCGAAACAACCTGTGGCAAACACAGCCAGACTGCTTTCTCCATACACTCTTGCCCCACTGATTTTCCCTTTTCGTCACCTTTATTTAAAAGGGAAAGGGGGCATTTATGTTACACGAGATTGTTAAGAGAGCCCTGTGTTATGTAAGGAGTGAGGGTCATTTATTTAATAACTCACTTCTAGTACTCCATGCATTTGCATCCGTAAAAGGTGCTTGGAAAGTCAATAATTTTCTAAGTCGCATACTTCAGATGTTAATTCGTAAAGGAGAATCCAAAGACTGGTGTTCATTCAAGTCAATTAATTCGTTCTTGGCTATAACCCAGGTAGAAACAGGCCTTGTACGTGACAATAGACATGTATGTGAAATGCTTTTGGAAATAACCTCTCATGAAATAGGCTTCCCAGAGGTACTGATTCTACATACAGGCAGCAAAATATAATCTGGAGCTTCCCCTGCCTCTTCCACTCAGCTCAGAAGACACTTGAAAATGTGCTGCCACCCTTGATACTCAATTAGCAGAGGTGGCAATTACCGTACCAAAATCAACAATGTAGCTATTTCAATTTCACAAATTAAGGCATATTCTTTACTATGTGAATAAAACTATCAAAGCTACTCAAAGCAATTATGTGTGTGTTTGTAATCAAGCTGGCACTGAAGAAGACAATTAATATTACTTGTTAATTGTGGAGATTTGGTGAACTCTGTGCTGGAAGATTCATTCTGCATTTCAGTCTTTTTAAGGAAACAAAATCCAGCAGTAATTCACTTTATAATTTGAACAAATGTTTGCTTTACCATGTTGAGTGACCTCTGATTTCTTCATATAAATAAAACCCACATGTGTACACACACATGTATGTATATATAGATGTATCCTGATTTCTCAGCCCAACCAATACCTGATACCTCTTCTCCAGGTTTGTTTTTAATTAAAAACCACTACAAACCATGAGAATAGCTCATTAAAATGAGATTGTGTTTCTGGTAACTGAAAAGACAAGGCACTGCTCATTAAATGAACTGAAAGGATGCATTTTTCCATCACAGAACACATCTGAGCGTTTCACCTTGCCTTGATTGACACTCTACCTCAACACGGTGCTCTTCAGTCCAGTGGAATTATGCTCTTTAGGTCTTATACAGAAGCAATACTAAGAGATGGCAGTTATGAACAAGACTATGGTAAATATTTAGCCAAAAAAAAAAAAGCACTGTTACCTGTTTTGGAATGTTTGAGAGGTTTGGGAATAAACAGCCAAATTAGTAACTAAGATTTAACTGCAGCTTTTACAGTATCTGGTATTCCTAAAAAACAACCAACCCTGGAGCTGTATGAACAAGTAAAAACCTTTCCTTCCTATATTGTGAGTTCATAGCTCTAATTTGACGGAGAAACTGGAAAAGGTCAACCCTAAAGGCCTAAAAATCACAAGAGAAATTTAAAAGAGGCTTTTCTTCCCACAAACATCTTTTTTTCCATAAGACAATTTCTTGGCTTCTGGTTCCTGACTCATGCTTTTAAGCACTTGGGATGGGCAATAAAGAATCAGAGATAAAAGAGACCAAGACGCAAGTGGAGAGCTTGCGGAGGAAGAGATTTGTGCGCTGGCTGTCATGCTGCATGGCAGGATACGGAACCACACACTGGCTCACGTGGAGCTGCCTTGGCTGCTGCTCTTCCAGCACAGACACACCTGAAAGCCAGGCAGATGAAGAAGGCGGGCACATCCAGAAGAGACTGAGTGGGACAGGCAGGAAGCCTTAAGATGCTTGCCATTCATAGAAATTCCTTTCCCTTGCAAACAGCAGAAAGGACAACACAGCATTTCTCATTTAACCATCAACCATAACTACACCTAAACCCCCAAGATTAACAAAAGAAAACCAGATTAATCTGTACAAGATAAACAAAACCTGTAAGAAGCTCAGCTGAGAACACTCCCTTCAGGAGACACATGCTAATACCCATGCTGGAAGAAGACACAGCCAAGGAGATGTTCTTAAGGGATACAGGTTTAGGTGATAGTTATTTTTAATACACTTGGACCTAAGGTAATTCCCCTCCTTTTAACTCTTGGAGGTTGACAACCCTGTTGTAGAAGACTGCATCCCACTGAGACTTGTCAAATGCACTCAGCCTGGGAATAAATATTAGTTTGGGTCCTGCAGACATCCGTACAGGTGAATTAACTTGCAGCATGCCTGAGTGCAAAGCCATTTACTTGCCAAAAATGTTTGCAGGAAGGGGCAACGGGTATGAAAAATGTGTGAAGAAACAACTATAACAGCTTGTCACTCAAGCAAACCTTAGTGGGATTTCATCTATGGCATAGAAAAGACACCTGAAGGCCTTCTCCCTTCCAACTAAAAGGGCTCCTTCAGAAAAGAAAAAGTGGTTTTACTGTCTCAGAAAAGGCTTCCAAAACATTCTTATAATGGAAAGTTTGAATAAAAAAATTAGAGCTCACCCATCCAGCTCCTATAATTCTGCACTAAATGTCACAAAAGCAGCATAAATCCGCTGAAATTTACTGCTCACCTTATCCACTGCCACACCAGTTTTACACCTACCTGTACCTTTGGAATCAAAGCAACTACATCAGGTTAGCAGGGATGCAATGAAGGAAGGAATCAGACCCTTCACATTTATACCTGTTCTATTCTAGCAAAAACAAGGACTTTGTTTTCCAAAGGCTAAAACCCTATGGTTTTCTCCTAATAACAGTTCTAATTACTCGTTAATTTATCATTAATAGCTATAAGCAGTGAATTGCTAAGAGATTCATTTGGCACATAGAGATCAAAAAGAGTCCTTTTGGTAAAACGTATCCAAACTTCCTCATTATGCAACTTTTGCATTTTCCCCACCAGTAGTCGTATTTTAAGAAATATGTGCCCATATATGAATGAGGTTTCCGAATGAGAAGCATCTGGAGAAAACTGGAAAAGCTTCCCATTGGATTTAATCAGACTGTGAAGATGCTGTGGTCCTTAATTCAAAAGCAGGATACCGTAGTACCACATTTCATAGCTAAGGTTGGGAGCCCTTTGTACGAGCAGTTACAAGAACACAGGTGAAAAGAAAATAACTGCTCAGAAATGCTTAATTACAAATGATCCAAAATGGAAATAGGACTTATCCTTGCTCTGTAAATGGTGAGGTACAGCATCCCTTCGCACACCATGTTAATCTGACATTTTGCAAGCACTAAGAAATAGACTGCTTGCCACTTCAGCATCGGTCTGCTCCTTCAAGGCCATTTTTCATCTCTTTTGAAGTATTTCTACCCTCTGAATTATGAGAGCTCTGCCCTCTGAAGACAGCAACAGAAAGCCTGTCAAAACCCAACATATATTCAAAAGATAACGTGATAAAGCATGGCAAAACCACAGATCTCCTTGAAGTAAAAAAATCATCTGGTCACAGAAGTCATGGGTATTTTTGTTATCTCTAAGTATTTTTGTATTTGGAATCCAAGAAACCACAAAGTGTTTTCAAGACATTTATTCATCTCCTTTTGAAAAGGTCATTTACCCATATGAGCTATAAGCTGATAATGATGAAAAATGGTGTTGTCTCCCCACAGTATTTTGCGAAATTGTGTATCCAAAACCTCTTCTGATCACTTAGCAGTCAATCACTACTGATGTACAGCTTTAATTATGCCATCACATGGTCATCACTTCAAATCTCACCCCCGCTTGCTCCTGCTGTGCCAATAAACAGCGTGGATTCTAGCTCCCAGTACTCCCCATGAGAATCAACTCTATTTCACAACTGGCTAATAGAAGCCATGACAGATCCTTTTCTGTTACAAGCTATTATGATTTACAGCTCACTTAGATACTCTGAGAAATCTTACTACTGGTAGAATCCAGCTCTGATAAGGAAATCCCCTAATTTTGTTTTGGCAGAATCCACTTGGTCAACAGACTCTCCTTGGAATGTCACCCGAGTTCCTTGACAGCTACCAATCATTCACTTGGGATTGGGGAAGTAGCTTATTTCTTTAGATAAAATCTTAGTGGTCGCTTCCTCTTGAGATTAAATGGATCCTACAAAACACATTACAAGTCACAACCCTTGCTTACCCTCCAAGTTACTACAATTCAGGTAGCAGTGGTTAACATCATACTGAGCCACAGCAAACATGCCTGCAATGAACTGCCTTCATTCTGTCTTCTCACAAAGTGTCGTAGGGATAGAGAGAAGCCATCTAAATAACGTATCCCATCCACCAAGTTCTTAATGAACTGAGCACAAAGCACATGGAAGAGGCACACAACTTTCAGAGACTCTTCAGGACTGAAGGCATCTTTCTGATCACCAGCAGCGGGCAAGCCAACATCTCTCCTGTCCTGCACCAACACAAAGGCACTTAAATTTACATGAAGCCTCCTCTCTCTGTGTTCAGCACTGATCTTGGGCTGGTTTTATTTAATATCATGTCAAACTTTCACTAGGGTTTTCATTATTCTCTGGTTTGGGTGTCAGACCTCTTTTTGCTTCTCAAGCACATCTGGGGAACACACTTGTGGTTGGCAGCTCTTTGCCAAAGCTCCTCGCCTCTTCAATTGTCTTTGACTAAACTGGTCTCTACCTATGGTGGCCTAAGAGCCACTGTTTGCAAAGGGAAAGAAACCAATTGTCCTATGCAAAATGAAGCCAGGATTTCCTGAGATAGAGGCTACAAAGTTCCTGAAAACTTTCTTCCGCAGAATCGCACAAACTGAATCTATTTCTCCTTTACAAACACCACCACAGGCAAATTAAAAATTAAGATACAAAGGTCAAAAAGGAGGCAAGGGTGTCTTCTGGTAACTACTCCGAGGTTAATAAAGTTGGAGAAGTTAATTTGGCCCAAGTTCACCATGCATTTAAGGCCGATTACAAGAATTAGACTACCCCAGGTTTAGATGCCAGTGGTTACAAATACTGAGCTTGCCTTTTTCTTCAAATTATAACTTGCAGACACCACAAAATTACTTCCTCACATACATAGGATGTTTAAGATTAACTCCATTTCTATCCTCCTTTCCTTTAAAGCACAAGGCAACAATTTGCACATCTCCATGGAAAAGAGAAGTAGCCCCAAAGTGAAAACACAAGTTGGTGATAACAAATTTCTTCAGATCCAAAGCACTGCAAAGCAACTCCAAAGCATCAGGACCCCTAACTTAGAAAGATATGAATAACCAGAGGTAATCAAACCTTCTGACCTGCTTTTGTTACACCCTCATCTTTGCTGCTACCACAACAGCATTGGAGAAAGATAGCAATTAGACACTTTGGAAGCTGACCCTAACCCAGCAATGCAGGCTGGTTAAAGCTCAGCCCCAGAAAACAGCCCTCAGCATCCTACAGTAACTGTGTGATGTGACTGCTGATTAAGAGACCCTCCCTGGTAAAGTTAGTAATGTGGCATCCTTACAGAATCGCTGCAGCCTGGAGCTGCAGCATGTAACATCAAGCACCTTTAGCTTTGCTCCTGGCCAGGCATGCAGCCAAGATGCAGCTTTATGGGTCATCCAGAGACAAGCGGGCTACATTTCATCAGGGCTGATTTAAAGCCCTCAAAAACAAAACAAGCAAGCCAACATGTTAGGGCCTAGAGAGACAGCGGATGCCTTATAACACTGCCCAGCTGCAGTACCTGCTGCAGACTGATCTCCTGGTCGAGAGAGTAGGAGTAAGAGAATTATTTAGTTGGTAAATGATCCCTAAAGAACAGATCTGAAAGATGACAGCCTAAGACAAAGTAAAAGTTAATTCAGTCACTGAACTAGAGAGAACTTCCCTGGTTATATTACTCCAGAAACTGGACTCGCCTTCCACAACCATAAACCATTCTGGTGCAAACCTCACCAAGTCGGTCACTCTGAACATCACAGACAAGTCATTATTTTGAAGAATTGTCACAACAGGGTGGCAAAAAAGTAATACAAGACCTCTAATGCAAACCTTTGTTAAGTGCCTCCTGCAAACCATGGAGGCGGCAGAAACAGCAATAGGAAAAGACAAACCCAGGATTTGAAAGCAAGTCACAAGGAGGTCTAGGCAATTATTTTGTAAGTGATATGAGAGTACGGAGCTTGCTCTTCCCACCTGTAGCCATCCCTATCATTTATCTTTCTCCCACTACACACACAGATTGTCACCATCCGAGCTGTGCCTGAGCTCCAAGAACTGTAACTCCTCTTGGATCTCTGACACGCCTCAGCAGTGGAGCAGAAGCCCCTGTGCCACCTCCCACCATCCCAGTGAGGATCCCATGCTCTGCACCTCATGTCCAGCCAGAGCTGTCGGCTGGTGAGGAGAGATGACTAGAATCAAAGCCTCACACTGCACCCGCATTTGCCCAGATCCATTCTGAACTTCAAGAAGCCTCCAGAAGAACAGATGGAACATGCTCTGCCCCATATTGTTATCACACCCCTCCTTGCTTTCTTCATCAAAATTATTTGGAAGCAGCTTCAAAAGATCTGAGGAACAAGCACTCTAATAGCAGCCACAACTCCCCTCTCCAATTTCCCCACCAACTTAGACTGGATCCTTTGGACCTCCACTCAGAAAGGGTAGATCAGATATGACATAAAACTGCTGATCTGTGGTTCATTACCTATGTAGAACAGAGTGGCAAAGTTTACTGCCTCTGCCTCACTTCTGAAATTCACATGTCTTCGCACACTGAGAAGAAAGTAGATATAAGTCAAGCCCCATCCCAACATTGAAAGACCTGGTTAAGATCATGGAATGTTTTTGGTTGGAAGGATCTTTAGATCATTACTTTTCAACTCTGCAGTGTCATCAGTGTTCATCTGTCTTTTTCTCCATTTAGGCCATTTTACTGGGTATCTTCTCCAGCAGAAAACTACATTATCTCCACAGCATCCTCTCAGCCTCAAACCTGTTCAAGGTGGCAGCACAACAGCTTGCATAATTTACCATATCTAGTTGTTTCTCAAGAGATTTTATTAATGCCAATTCTCTTCTGCAGGAGTTGAAGCCTCCATGCTTAAGGCAGCAGACACACACAGTTTATTATTTGAGTTTGTATATGGGCAACTACCCCATCCCTGGCAGTGTTCAAGGCCAGGTTGGACGGGGCTTGGAGCAACCTGCTCTAGCGGAAGGTGTCCCTGCCCATGGCGGGGGTTGGACCTGGATGAGCTTTACGGTCCCTTCCAACCCAAACCAGTCTATGAGTCTATTAACACAATTGCAGATGGCTTGCTTCAACTAACCAGACTTAACCTTTTTAGCTTGCAAGCTCAGCAAGGATAACTAGTCTTTGCTGAATTTAGCTCTAAGCTGGTTCTGCACAGCACCTGAGGTTTACCTTCAGACATACCAGAGGGCAATTTAAGTTAACTACTTATACACTACTTATTGCTGGTATGACTGCAGCACAAGACTGATCTCATGAGCCACCCATCACGGTCTCCACATGACTGAGAATTAAAACTCATAACACCCAAAAAAAGCCAAGAGGCAGCTCTGAGACTGGCTCAGCTCTGGAGTAGGGTGGAGATGGGAGCAAGCAGTGATTTTGCAGCAGTCCCAGCACTTCATTATAGGCTAAAGCCGAGAACACTCAGCAGGCTGAGCCAGCCCAGCCTCATGTGTTCCTGCTGCATGCATCTCACTGGTCACCCTAGTACAACCCTGTCCTGAAATCAGGATGTGTGTCCCGAGACAGTGTGCAAACACAGAGCAAAAGACCAATTCCAGCCCCAACAAGCCTGTGACAAACACAAAGGGACAGTAAAGCACTGCCTGACAGTGAGACAAACCGTAGCAACTACAGACTAATTACTACTTTTGGGGTATGCCACATAGAATCACAGAATGGCTTGGGTTGGAAAGGACCTTAAGATTGTCTAGTTCCAACCCCCCTGCCACAAGCAGGGACACCTCTACCTGGAGGTGGATCTTCAGTGCTCTTGTTTCAGCAGGGGAGATTCTCCCCAGCATGAGGACAGAATGTGAGAAAGCATAAAGGATCTTGTATCAGAGATACCTGAGGGCATGCAGCACTTTTTGGATGCTCAAAGGAAGCAAGGACATAAAGCTTCTCCCAGATAAACTTCAATCTCCACTTCCTCCTTCCACTTAAGGGAGAAAAAGGTCAGGATGTTGACAAACACAGTTACTGCAGCAGTTAGTACCCCAAAAACCATACACCTTGAAAGAGACCTCCCAAGATTCCTGATAATAAACAGGTTAAGAGAGTTATATGATTAAAAGAAAAGGCACAAAAACCCGACCAAAACCACATTACTTTATCAGTGGTGAGATTCTGCAGAGTCACACTGCAACTCTGCCCAGAAAGTCTGGGAAACGAAACCTGAGTCCACATTTAAAATATATATAAAGTAAGATCGCCATTACTGGGACTGGAATGATCAATCCTGACTCGGAACAAGTCTCCTCACATCTGGGTAAGCCCTTATACAAAGTTGGGTTTACTATCTCTCTACAAACTGCTCCTGCCGAAGCTAAACCACGCTGGAGCTCTGAACAGTGAAATAACCAACATTTACCTGGGAGTAAACCCCAGAAGCCACAGCTTCACAAACAAAACTGCAGGATCCCTCAATCCAAGATTACAGTGGATTTCCACCATGCTTTATCTGGCAACTGCTGGACGGCACTCAACCCCCCAAGGAAATCATGACAGCAGCCAGTCAAGGGGTCAAATGTTTCAGGAGATCCTGGTTTCCAAGTGACCTTGGCTGGCTGAGCTGGCATCACAGCTCATTTCCCCATTCTGCCTTCATTCATCTCCAAATGCCCCCACAGTAATCCTCAAGGCATATCTTTAAGCAATGGCACAAACAAAATTTGCAAGATAAATGGGAAGTAGCTCCCTGCTTTCTGCTCTTGTACCTCACACAACAGCCTTACACTATGTAATGATGTATTGTAAGAAGAATACTGTTCTGATGATCTCCTGTGTCCTTCCCAGAACTTTGCTTGCTAGGGTATTTCTGAAAAAGACAAATTGCCTTCATTAATTGAAGCTGTGCATCCTGCATTTTACAGGGAAGATGCCACAAGCAGCATGACTCCACTTTGCAAGGAATGACAAAGTTCCCCGCATAAAAGAAACGTAGCAAGGAGAAAATCTGGGAACTCAACCACAACAAAAACCAACCAAGAACTCTACAAAGTTGATTAGAAAAGCACAAACCATCCAGGCTGGTTCTGAAGTAGCCGCTGTGTAGATGCATTTGTGAGAAAGTGCCTTTGGGAATGCCAAAAAGAGGAGTATTCAGTTTCATTTCATCCAGCTGAGGGGCAGCATGTACATCCTTTCCCTCTGCAGACGGCCGTGATGGAGAGGCACTCTGCACCTCAGGGTGCTGAGGATGTGAAGTGCACAAACGTAGCCCTGATGGTAGGCAGGTTCCTCAGAAATCCTAAATCCCTGTGCCCTCGTGAGGATCACAGCTTTATATCAGAGGAGTTACACAGGTGCTAGGTGTTAACACACACACAGGTGTTCAACTCAAGCGTCTTAGGGAGCTAGCTCTAAAGTCCCTTGAAATCAACAGGAGTAAAGACTTGATCCATCGTCTTTGGACAGGACTCCAGTAAAATTCACATGGGAAAGCTAGCACTCCAGATGGAACATAAACCATACAGCAGAATATCTATCACTTTAGCTCTTTCAAGCTGGATAAAGTGCTATAAAACGTGCTGGGGTAATGGCAGGGAAACATCTTGGCCTGGCTTTGAGATGAATAATCCGTTGAATCACTTTCATCACTGATTTATTTGATTTTCATCTTAAAATGAGTAAGCTTAGACAGCTTATCCTTGTACCTTTAAATAACTTGCCTTACGAGAAACATAAAGGTAATGCTGCCAAAGAAGCAGCATTTTCTTTATGATAAGAGCAGGAATTGTAGTGTACCAGTTACAGCTTGCAAATATGGGAACAATGCTTTTATGGAGGAATTCCCTCAAATAACTAACATTTCTTCAATAGATTCAGACACACCTAATTTTTTTTATATAGGTGTGATATATATAGATTCATGCACATATAGAGATGGACACACAGAAGAGAGGAAAAAAGGAAGCTTTAGGTAAGACAGTTTAAAGCTTCAAACATCAGATTCAGTTTGACTTTCAAACACAGACCATTCATGCGCTCACCCTATGAACACCCACAGGAATACTGCCTCTAAAGCAAAGCAGCCTCACAAGACAATGTTTAGATTCTATCTTCACTATTCATTCCATGTTAAAACTGTGAAACTCCACAGGCTTGCCTGCCCACTGGAGAGAAGCTGATACTAAGCAACAGGCTAAGAACTGACTAGACATTTTCATACTGCCCCATGTCAAAGGCACAAAGGGTATCTTGTAAAACCACATAAGCACAAATGCTAGAAGCCTGAGCCGATGCAGGTATCTAACTCTATTTTGAGCCTGAATAGCTGAGATGATTAGAACATTCAGACATCACATTCAAGCCACCAGCCATAGGTACGCTTCTATCCACGTATGAGTAACGAAACTGCGGTGGCACACAAGCACAGACACAAAATCGTGAGAAAGAGTTTTTACTGAGCAAATTACAATAGAAGCAGAAAGAGAAAAGAATTAAGGAGAGAGATGCTCTGATAAGTGTTTATGGAGAATATCCTTGGCTGCTTTGTCAGCTGAACAATGAAATTTAGACTCTAAACCCCTCAGGTTTCTAAAGCACCGTCAGCAAAGACACTTGTGGCTCAGAGTGCAACCAGCCTGAAGAGCACTGCAGAAGGCCTCTCTTGCACATACACCCTTCCTTCACTTCCACATGGCTCTCCTACGCATTAAGTGACTGTCCTTGAACACCATGAGAAACCCATTTCAAGACTTCAAAGAGTGGGAGAGCAAGATATCACACTATCACATAATAGTGTGATACTCCACAGTAGGACATGGAACAGCTCTGCTGTCAAATTCATCATTTTTTCCTGTTAAGAAAACCTTAAACCTTTCTCTTTAATCCCCCCACGAAAAATTTGGGGTTTCTGTTGCTCTGAACCACTGCATTCTGCATTCCGCTATACCACGCTTTCAACCTGGCCAAAAAGGAAGATGGTCTGCACAGCCACTGAATGCAATTAGAGTAGTGGAGTCATATTTTGTAAAAATTACTTACGTTAGCTGTGCCTGGTCAGGAATCTTGGCTGTAATTCCTGGTAATTCTCATACCACTCACGTTTTTCTATACATTTTATATTCATAGCAACACTGATACTTCCTAGTTGGTCAAAATCCTGTCAACTCACCGGCCCTAAGGCAGGTCTCATCTCATATGCTGGAAGTGGCTGCTCTCAGGTATATTCAAAAAACAAGCCAAATACTTAGCTGGCACAGAGTTATCATGGAATGGGTTAGCTTGGAAAATACCTGTATGATCTTCGAATCCAACAGCAAAGATCTGCTGAAATGAATGCAGTTATTCCAAACTACACCAACAGGTTTGGCTAACTGATGTAACAAGCAGACCCATCACTTGGAGATCTCCATGACAAAAATGCTGGTGTGTGATCTGGGGAATCAGATATGCTTCTTTTAACATCCAAAAAAATGAGTGTCCATGCTAATGTATCCCCTTAATACACCTCACCAAGACAGAAGACTAGAGCACAACAATTATACATCTCTGTCAGTAAAGTAAGGCTTTGATAGAGTACACTAGCTAGGTAAGAATCAATTCTTTTTTTCTCTTCTGACCCGTAAGTTTTCCTCTTAAGCATTCCAAACACGCCTTTTAATTACACGGTTTTGACAGAAACAATCAGCATGTTTAGAAAATGAACCACAACAAATAATCAGGCTTGATAAAGAACAGACTAAACACTGGAGAAGCTATGGCTTACATAGAAGGTCAAACTGCATGACCACATAGCATCCCTACTGGTCTTCAAACTTCACATATTACATTTTGTGAGGACTTCTGCATTAATTCCTTTCCACCTACCAAAGCAGCTAGTTTTACTGTAACTTGTATGTCCTCTTAACAGCTCCTATGCCTGCTTGCTCAACCTGTGATGCTATTTAAAAGCAACACTGTAGGAGATCTGAGTAGCAATTAACATCCTTTTTGCTGTTAAACTCGCTATCACTAATGTGACATATGTTTGCTTTGAAGAGTGAGGAACACAGTATAGTTGTCCTTGCCTCAACAGAAGCTTCTCTGAAGAAAGCATCCAAGACATGCATCCCCCAGCACTATTTGAATCTGATCCACATGATTTCCCCAGCACTCTACTGGAATGGAAGAGGAAACCTTGGGTCACAAAACTGCTGGCGGTGGCTGTCTCTGGTCTGTCCAGCAGCTCCCTAGCTCTGGCATTCAGTTTTCAGGCGTAAGTCCTGTCCCTTCCTCTGCTCCAGTGGATAGTCAGCCATCAATATCTACACTTCATACCACACGACAGTTAACAGTGAGCCCCTCTCTGCCGCACTAGATGAAGCTGATTCACTATAGATAAAATACTTAAATACCAGTAGAAAGAACAAGCAGGAGAATGAGTCTGGCTCCC
Source organism: Amazona ochrocephala (assembly GCA_039720435.1). NCBI lineage: Eukaryota > Metazoa > Chordata > Aves > Psittaciformes > Psittacidae > Amazona > Amazona ochrocephala. Next base: position 16,553,824 of record CM077885.1, on the reverse strand, counting down.
AGTACCACCTGTAAGGATGCTCACCTGCCAAGCAAAACCCTTCATTCTCTGTTTCTGATCCAATCAGATTTTCATTATTTTGATAAAATCTAAAGAGAGGAGATTCTGAAGACTCCCCTGCTTCACACTAGCTTTCCCCTTTGTGGTTAAAGTCACTGGTTTGACACACAAATTTAAATGACCCCTCAGGAAATATGGGAAATGAATGCAAGTTTTCCCCATCCTAGATAACAATATAAAGAAACAGACTCCAAGAAAAAAGGGGGCATGACCATTGGTGACTTTGTGAACACAGGAATTTCCTTAGTTTTCCAACCTGCTGCTGAAAATGGTACTGTATGTTGTAGTTTGGAGTGGATTAAAGGGGTTTTTAGAGAAAAAGGAAAAACTTGGTATATGGCATCATCTGAATTGGTTTTGGTTGGTTGGTTTTTGGTTTTTTTTGCTTTTCTGTTTAATTTTATCTTATTATTCAGTTCATTTGTTGTATCACTCTGTGATGCTTAAAATAAATCATCTGGACAGGCCAGGTATTAACGTCTGACATGCTGACACATCTACCTTCAGACTTTGCATCAGACATGCATCAATATCAACAGATGTCATGCACGCAGATCAAAGGCAAACATTCATCTTGAGCATAGCCCTGAAGCAGCTCTGAATCCCTGTCTTTGCAACAAGCAAGAATCCACTTTACTCTCATAAGCTCACCTGTCATCAGAACACCTCAGATCTGCCATAAGCATGAACACCACAAATGAAAACATACTTGAACAGATTATAGACAAAGAGGTGCTCTTCAGTTAGGGTAACGCTGCACATGAAACAATTATCTAAATGAATTTTTTTCTGATGGATTGATACCAGGAACTATTCCTGTTTCCACTAACACAATTGCTCAGCACTTCGGTTTTCACGCGGAAGAGAATTCAATGGGCAAAGTGTAAGCACTACAAGTGACCTTAGTTCTTGTTCAGGCTTTGCACCAGCCATATGCCCAACTGGACTTGGTAAACAGAAGTTCACAGTTCTAACTCTGACAAGGTTTGCAATATTCCACACACACATCAGTAAGTCCCAAGTGGCACTGAATTCTATACAGGGAAAAAATGAGCCCAAACACACCAACTTACTTCCATTTGGCACTGAGATTTTGTATAACAAGTACAGTTATGTACTCGAGTTGAGACTCAGGTTGTACATACTAATATGTGCTACTCATGTTTTCTTACTTAGGAGTACATTCACTGCCCCTCTTGATTGTTTAGATGTTTGCTGTACTTGTATCTATTGTATAACTTGCTATTTTCATTGTCTTGGCAATAACAGAGATATTTGCTAGTATTCAACATTCACTAACAGAACCCAAAAGCAGTGTCTGTCACATAGCATAGACACGTGAGTAGTCAGGACAACAAGTATGAGGGTGTGCACAACCTAAGTGAATTTGATACATAATACCTGATTCTAGCAGAAAAACAACAGCAGATAGATGAGGCAAGACAACACCTGCGAACCTCACTCCTCCCAGTGCAAAGAAAAGGCTGGAAAGATGTACAACTTGTTTCTTGCACCACCTCCAGAACAGACTTCTCTTGCCTGCTGTTTCTTTATATCTATTTTAAGCACCACTGGATGTTTTTACTTGGCATTTAAAAAGAAAATATTTGTTAAAAACAAAACAGACCCTTTAAAATATACAGAATAAGCATTGAAATGAGCAGTTTGGTTGCCAAATGTTGTGTGGGTAATAATTATGGGAAAACTAAAAGCCTGGGCAATGCAGTGAACACAGATCTGACACACAGTACTTCTAAACATTGGCAGTCTCTATTATCACAGCCAGTGTTATTTCTAGGACTTGTAGAGGAAAAAAAGCCTTGTATTACAGTCTGCTCTTGTCTCACTGCAGTGGAGTAACTCAATTTTGATGCTGTGCAAATAGCACTGATCTCTATGAACAAGGGACCTCAGATGGAGTTTCTTTACCAGGAAAAACTCGGCGACGTCCCACAGTGCCTCACAGCCTCCCTTTTACTGTTGCAATGCAGAAAAAACATACATCCTTTTAGCTTCCAACATGTGAAATCCTTCACCCCCCACCACAAGGGGAAATGTTTTTCTTCTTATAGAGAACACTTTGCTCTATTCTTTAAAATACATGTGAAAACCGGCCAGACGTCTCCAGATAATGACAAGGCTGCAACGTAGACTCACATGCCCAATTATATTTCCAACCTTTCCTTATATTTCAGTTCATAAAGAGAGTGTATCTCAGGTCACAACACATTATGACAGCCCACATTTCCAACTACCACCATTTGACATCTCATGGAATAGCAAACCAGCAGCGTGGGTCCCAATGCAGCTGCACACACATTAGGCAAATCTGCCACTGAAAACAACAGCAGTCACACCTCTGGGGAGGTGAATCCCAGGGTCTGTAATTCTGGCAGCTATAAAGCAGGGAGCAGATTTAATATAAGATCTCAGGAAAGAGAAAACTATGGGACAGAGACAACAGAGGGACTACTCAGAAGGACCAAGTGTTATGATATTAATGTTTGGTGTACAAAACCTGGGTCCTTAGTCCAGTATTTTAGTGTTTATTCTGTCTTGAAAAACAAGATTTCTCTAAGTGCTTGGCTTAAGGAATAATTGGACAGACAGTTATCCTATAACAAATATCATTGATGGAACAATCTTTCCTCAATTTCAAAGGCACTGGATGAAATTTCAATTCCAACACCACTAGATACTTTCAAGTGATAGACACTCATATTGCCTCTTGTGGTTAACAGCTATATTTGTAACATCTCACAGGCTCAGTGAGGCTTTTTTTGCCTTCAGGTAGCACGCGTACATTTACACAGCTATCTCGTCTTCCATGGATCTTTGCCAGCCTCTTCCCAAGATATATTTTCCTACCTTCATATCAGCTCAATAGATTCTCTTGGGAGGGAAGGAGAAGAAGTAGTCTGGGCACTCTGAGCATTATCACGTTCAAAATGATAAGGCACAAGCACAAATCTGGGTGGAAAGAGCTCTGTGTCAGATTGCTGCAAAATGGAAGGAACAAATTAGAGAGAGGTATTGCCACAGTGTTATCAGCTACCAGACTCTCTATGTGACATTTACACTTGGTGAGAGTCTGAGAGCCATGCTCAAAGCAAGATGTTTCAGGTTGATTACTCACTCAATTACAGGGCACTGCAGCCAGATTAAGGAGATCGCTGTGTCCTTGATTACTTGGTATGCTTTCATTCATACCATTTAGAGATTTGGGCAATTCGGGTGAAGACATTATGTTTTCTGTCACTGTTCTCTTTATGACAAAGAAATACCCCAAACTAATTGAAATCACATTGTCTTCAAAAGCAGCAACCCATAGCTGTTTGAATTACAGCCAGCAATAGCAATATCACACTACCACATCTCTTTGATAGCCACAAACTGCAGTTTCAGGGTGGATATGCCTCAGGATGGAAACTTTGTTTTTGTGAGAAATTAAGTGGGAAAAGAGATAAAGAGGGAAAAATTGGGAAAATGCCATTGTACTTGTGAATAAATCACTACAAAATCCCCTCAGAGTTACTGGACAATACAGACTTGAAGTTCCAGAGCCACAGAGTACTGCAAGCTGGGAGAGTATTGGCAAAGAACCATTACAAAGCCTGTGATGCTTCTAACTTTTATTAACTAAACATATGTTATTGGCTTATGAGACAGGAACCGCACAAGGGTGATCTTTCCTCCAGATCCAAGACAGCTGCTCCCATGTTTCCACAAGGAACTTCATTGCAACACACCGTGCTGATCACAGTATCTATTATCAAGCTTACTCAAACCTCTTACCATACAAAGGGGTTTTGACTGCTTTAACCCTGAACTAAAGTAGGCTGTACTCATGAAAGCAAGCCTATCTTGCTAGTTCCTCCCAACTTTAAGCCATAGATTCATAGAATGGTTTGGGTTGGAAGGGACCTCAAAGATGATTCAGTTCCAACCCCCTGCCATGGGGGTTTTTGAAAAATGATGTGTTTTAAAGGGACAACAAATACATATTTTTATATGCGTTCATATTATGCATGTATTCAAAATAGCTGTGTATTACAGGTGCTGGAAAACAAGAGTTTTCTGGTCCTATTTACAGGCAAAGAGATGGCCGGCTACGTAAGCAAAGTTAATACATTTTCCATTTATTTCTTGATTTGACAAAAAGTGTTTCAAGGACTTGGTGGGCTTGTTCACAGCCTGAAGAAAAGAAGGCTCCGAGGAGACCTTACAGCAGCTTCCAGTGCCTAAAAGGGCTACAAGAAACCTGGAGAGGAGGCTTTTACAAGGCCCTGTAGCGACAGGACAGAGGGGAGATTGAGATGAGCTCTCAGGCAGAAGCTCTCCCCTGTGAGGGTGCTGAGGCGCTGGCGCAGGGTGCCCAGAGAAGCTGTGGCTGCCCCATCCCTGGCAGTGTTCAAGGCCAGGTTGGACGGGGCTTGGAGCAACCTGCTCTAGTGGAAGGTGTCCCTGCCCATGGCAGGGGTTGGTACTGGATGAGCTTTAAGGTCCCTTCCAACCCAAACCAGTCTATGGCCTTTTGCTGCATAACTGCAGGGGAGCAGGAGGGCAAAAGTGATTCTATCCACAGGAAGCACACAGACGCATTCATCCTTACAAGAAACCTACTGCTCACACTGCTGCCAGTCAGAATCAGACCTCACACCACTGTAGCAAACCTATTTAAGAACCACTTGTCATCAACAGATGATTAGCTCCATCTTTTGTGGACACAAAGCAAGGTTTTCACCCCTCGCAGCTCCTTCCACCAGCTAACACCACAGTGAAAAGTTGCTGTGTGGGCACAGCCATTTAATTAAAAGCCTTGTTATGCTTTGCACGATGCTTATTTTTAAAGCGGTGCATGAAATGAAAAAAGAATATCTCCCAGCACAATATATCCCTGGGAGCCCTGGTAATTAGGGCACTTGCTTCATTTTCACATTTTGGTTTCTGCTGGGGTATGTGCCAATTAGGAAGCTTCTGTGACGTTCCTGCCTCCCAAACTTTGCCCCCCGCTCTTAAAAATTCATGCAGCTGATGTACGGCTGCCTGCAAGCTCCTCTTATTGTACAGCAAACATTAAATATTAAAGTGCCCATGAAGAAGTATTATGTAAGCTATCACCAGCTCACCAGCAGTAACTGATGGCTTCTTAACCCACTGATCCTGGTGCATTACGCCTCCCACTTGGTGCCCAGCTCACATATGATACGGGTTTAGGACAACACCCCAGTGGGAGCTCAGCCATGCAGCTTGGGCTGCAGAGATGAGGACATCGTCAACTGTACCAGTCCTGGATATCACACCCGCAGGCTCTGGGCAGCACAGACAGAGCATCTCCTTTGTCCCCCACTCCCAGGAACAGCCAGGACCCTCTCAATCTTACACAGCAAAAGATATGCAAACGAATGTCTCAGCCTCCTGAGCTACTAACCCAATTCATACCCTTTTACCTTCAGTGATGAACAAGTCCAGTGCCTTCAGGGCTATCTTGCACTCACTCATTGAGACCTTACTGACTATGTATGCCGTATTCTGCTCAACATGCCACTGCCCCACCTCTCAGACTTCTCATACATACAATCATTTAGGTTGGAAAAGATCTTTAAGATCATCAAGTTCAACTATTAACCTAACACTACCAAGTCCACCACTAAACCATGTCACTACGTGCCACATCTACATGCCTTTTAAAAACCCTCCAGGATGGTATTTAACTGGGCAGCCTGCTCCAATGCTTTCAACCCTTTCAGTGAAGAAATCTTTCCTATTATCCATCTAAACCTCCCCTGGCACAGCTTGAGGCCCTTTCCTCTTGCCCTGTCACTTGTTATTTGTGAGAAGAGACCAGCTCCCTCCTGGCTCCATCCTCCTGTCAAGCAGTTGTAGAGAGCGATAAGGTCCCCCAGGCCTCCTTTTCTCCAGGCTAAACACCCCCAGTTCCCTCAGCTACTCCTCATAAAGACTTGAACACACACATATAGGGCAGCAGCTCATTTTCTGAAACAAACCCCAGTTTAGCACTGTGCTTAAGTATATGCTTAATTTCAAGCAGTCCAACTGAAGCCTAGTGTTTAAAGACAGGTAGAAGCTCGGCTTCTTGGTGAGGATTATAAAAGAGTGATTCTAGCTATTAAGGTGAGCTTTTCTGTAAATATGAATAAAACACAGAACTACCACTGCTCAGAACATCCCAGTTTTGACATTCGCTTTCATCCCTAATTAGGACAAAAATTCAAAATGTCAGCATTTTTGACAGAATAAAGAATTTAGAAAGCACTGGTTTCGGATATTAAATGTTTCACAGCTGAATGCAGTTCCATCTTGGACTAAATAGAGAAGACTTAACTTACACTGGTTTGACACTGAAATGTATCAGGTGTAAACCAGCCCCGAGGCCATACACAGTGCCACAGAGCCCCCCAGTAGTGTCTCCTGTCTTTATTCTCCCCAAAAGGGCTGATTTTCCCAGCCACATTACATCTCCCTGCACTCAGCATATGGAGAGAATGTGCAGGCTAGTGGGGGGCAGTTCCAAGAACTCAGGGCTCACAGAGCGGGAAAACAGGGTTAGCTTCTCTCACCAAAAGGAATCATAGATTCGCAGACTGGTTTGGGTTGGAAAGGACCTTAAAGCTCATCCAGTTCCAATCCCTGCCATGGGCAGGGACACCTTCCACTACAGCAGGTTGCTCCAAGCCCCGTCCAACCTGGCCTTGAACACTGCCAGGGATGGGGCAGCCACAGCTTCTCTGGGCACCCTGTGCCAGCGCCTCAGCACCCTCATAGTGAAGAATTTCTGCCTAATGTCTCATTTCAATCTCCCCTCTGTCAGATCAAAGCCATTCCCCCTTGTCCTGTCCCTCTAGGCCCTTGTTCAAAGCCCCTCTTCAGGTTTCTTGTAGCCCTTTTAGGCACTGGAGCTGCTCTAAGGTCTCCCTAGAGCCTTCTCCTCCTGGTTTCTATTTTCTCTGTATGTATTTAAGACTGTGATCAAGTCACCACTTAAGCTCTCTTTGATAAGATAAACATATCAACAGGTTAAGGGGCCCCATATCTCCAGTCCATCACTCCTCCTTGTGGCTCTTCTTCAAATTCCACTGTCAAAAACTCTCTTGACCTGTGGGCACAAGAAGAGGAAGCAGCACAGAAAGGAGCAGCAGCCTTCTTTATGTCAGCAATGTTTATTCCTATTTACCATTACATTTGGAGACCTCAGTTATACAGATGTTCTCTATTTAACCTGTCATGTTGATTTGGTATCAACTTAGTGTCTCAATCAAAATGTTGCACAGCAGCAAGAGAAATGCCTTACAGTAGTCTCGGTGTATTAAATCAATTGTATAACTTTTCTTAACCAGGCTTAAAATGTCAAGGAAAAAATTAAAAAGGCCAGCTTGACATGATTTTGTTTCTACAGGTCGACACCCACGTGAGCTAGCTATTCCTTATGCTACCCTTCCTTCCAGCTGCATTAAGCACATCCCAGACATCCCATCATTTCTGCTTGGCATAAATAACAAGTAATGGACAAAAGTTGCTGGGTCCTACCGTTCACTCTTCTTCGATACCTATAAAACTGTTCCATTTTCCAGTTCTCTTAAACCTCTCCAGGGCTCTGATTGATAATAAAACTGACATTAGTGGCCTGCAGAACCCCTTGATAAGATCTTTCAAAACTATCCAATGCAGATCTCTGGATTTGTTGACTTCCTTAAATATAAAAGTTAATTTTCTGTCCCCCATCTGGTGACACGGAAGCCATTTAAGTCAGAGATACACCAGCAACAAACTCTGCTCAGTGCCAAGGTCAAAATGTCTTGACTTGGATAAACTAAAGCAAAATATTTTGCTCAAATTATGCAATCCAGAAATCCCAGTATTTCCCCCCACAATCACCCAATCCTGAAATGTTATTGAGGAATATCTCAAATAAAAACTCCAGATCTCTTATATTAAGGCTGCATGCAGACAATCTATGCAACCTTGCTAATTTCTGCCCTTATTTTACCTCCCTTCCTTTTGTTATCTCTCATCTATATTTAATTTCTAAATGGTCTCTTTCATGTTCTGTAAGTGGATAGGACAGGAATCTCTATGAGGTCTTTTAGCCATTACAAATCTTGTTTCCTCAGATGTCTTCCCTTGACCTTACTGACGTTCTTCTTTCACTGCTAAGATACATATGTGTGTGTGTATATATATATATATAAAGATAGTTGTGTTTAGCACTGTACAGAAAGGATTATCCTCTTGCTCTGGCCGTGTCCCAACACATACCAGTAAAAACTCTTTAGGACAAATTTAGTCATAAAGGAAAAACTCCCACTGTGCATTCCTGTGGCTAAAAATAAAAATTGCTGTCAAACACTAAAAGGTAGAATCAATACAAGTTTTCCTTTCTGCCTATTCCTGCACTGCACAAGGATGTGAACAGCCTGAAGAAAACAAAACAAGCTGTATGTTCTGGGCTGGTCCAAGGGAAAGAAGCTCAGTCAAGGGGAAAGGCAAAAAGCACATAAAACGTTCCCAAAATGCCTTGCTCTACCAGAACATCAGAAGCAAGTCAAAGAAGACAGAATATGGGCTTGAGCTGTACAAACAACAATAAATCCGGTTTCAGTGGTTTATCTTGAATGTGTTTCCCATGAAGAATGGGGAGTGGGAGGAGAGTTCAGTGTTCATTTGAGGAGGGCAGGAGCAGTGGCCCCAGGCCTCCCACATAGGACAAGAAGTTAGAAGACAACTTAGCTCCTCCTAGTTTTCCTGTGGCAAATCTGAACTCATGATCAAACCTCTGCCTGCCCCGAGCCTTACCCAGGGAAAAGGAGACAAGTGCATGAGTGGGAGACAGTCCATTAGTTTAAGAGCATGAGCAGCAGTGTGATTCTTGCACAAAGGTACAGCAAGGTACAGCAGCCTGCAGCTGATTTTTTGTTCTCTTTCAGAAGACAGCAGGAAGCCCACAGTAAGGGTTATCCAATCACTTCCCACCTCTTCCTTAGAATATCCACCCCTTCTTACACAAACAGCTGCGCAAAATTCAACCTTTCACAGGAGTAGCTGTTATGAGTTGTGCACGGTGAAAGAGTGGTGTAAGTTTTCTAGACCAGAAGAGGGCCTGATTTGCCTCTCCATCCATTAAAGCCTCATTTCTTTTCTGCAGTAAAATGGAAACAGACTCCTGAAGTGAACAGATAAATCTATTGGTCTCTTTGAACTCCATAGATGAAGCCAGTAAGGAATATATATGGCAGCCATACCCATGCAATTCTTCTCATACTGATGTAAATAGGGTTTGAACACTTCAAATCCCTGCAACATCCAAGCAAACTGCTGCAGCATTAACTTCTTTCAGACTGATGCACCACTGTTCACAGTGCGTTGTGGGGATTTTGCTTCACTATTGGTTTTTCTTCAGTTTAGTTAAGCTAATGTAAAAAACCAACAGCCAAAACCCCACAGGGTGGACAGGGGACAGCAGCCAAATACACCACCAGCCCAAGCTACAAGACTGAAGAGCACATTTACCAATGCTCTCTGCCACCATCCTATATTTGCTGTGGTAGACCGGCTTTGAATGAGTTCACCACCTGAGCACGTGCCATTTCACCAGTGACTTCTGCAGCACTAACTATACCACTGTGATCACACTGCCAACAGTACCTGGAGAAGTTAGATAAAACCTAGCTCTTGTATCCCCACAAACCAGCCCCTGCAGTGACTATACAGCATACACAACTTCCATCACCAACTCAACTCCCTTGCTGTCATTTAAACTGTATCTTTCTCTCATCTAACTCTTGACACTGAATTTTTCCATGCTTTTAAAATCTTCTCTATATGATAGCACTGTTCAGAGATCTCGTTTGTTAAAAGCAACAATGCCTTGAGGGGTATATTGCTAAATGACAATCACAGTACCTATTTTAGAAACCTTTATAAAGCAGATAAAGTAAATCAAACGTGTTTTGGGACCTGCCACTGTTTGTGAATATAAATGGAAGTAAGCTTTGAAATTCAAGGGATCCCTTTGTTCTGCATCCAAAACATTTAAATGTAAACCCCCACAGTACAATTACATATGGACACATGAAGTAGATCTGTGACAACTTGACCAGCCATCCACACAGTTCAATTTGGTTCACACTCTTCAGAAGAGATAAACTAAACTGGAAGGTTTATTATGCCAGTATCTGCATTTATTCTTTTTTACCATGACTGAAGTTTCTTTTCCTTAATCTTTTTGAATATAGCACAGACATTCTGGAAGATGAAGGCGATTAGAATATGCTGCCTAGAGACTTCATGAGAAATGCAAGATAAATAGGTTAGCTATTCCCTTCGGTGTACTACTCACATTAGCTCAAAAAAGCAGGAAGGAGAAGCAGAAAAAGTGTTATAAAGTGATCTATAAAGTCCAACAATAGCAAAAGAAGGCATGCCAATGTGCATTACTCAATAACCAGCTATTCTTAATTGCTGTTGGACAATCAATGGAATTAAAACTCCACTGGCTTACCTCCAATGACAGCATCTCTCTTTAGTCATGATACAGCCTCTGTTTCAAGAGGTCTGTATCCAGCCCCTTATCAGTTGCTAATTATTCCCTAGGGATAATTTATCTTCCCAACCAAAACTTCAGCTTTGCTACCCTGCTACTCTGTCAGAGTGGCCTCCAAGTCTGGGAAGGTTTTTTAGTACCTTCACAGACTGTGACAAGCATCCAGCTGTCCTCTCTACAACATATACTAAACAACAGGGGTCTAAGGTACACGCTTGAGGTGGTGTGCAGGACAAGCACCAGATGAATCGCTGGGCACTACTTCCCATTCTGCAGGGACTTGATTGCATAAGGCCTTTAAAGAAGGAGTAATTCAGCCTTTTTCATAATCAGACATTTCTGTTCTATTTGTTTATCCTCTACGCCTTAGGCAAGAAAAAAACAAATCCACTCGAACAGCAAAGCCAACACAGAGGTCTCTCATTTTATAGTTCATTCAATACAAAGACGATACTCCACTAGCAGTTCCCAAACTACATTTCTCCAGTGACTGGCCTGGGTTGGATGCGACTGGCTTTAATTCACTCACAGTCTTTAAAACTTGAGAAGAATCCAAGATGGCTCATGACAAATTGGGACTTAACAGTCACCCACTTCCAATAAGTTTCAGAATCACTGCTGCAGACTCTGAGCAATATTAAGTATGATTACAGCCTCGTGAGTCCTGCTCACAAGTTCAGGACAAACTCACTTGGTATACTAGTGGAAAGAAGTCATTCCCTCCAAGTAACAGTCACATATTGCTGCTGATCAAGAATCTATCAGCTGCAGCACTAGCACCTATCAGAAACAAGGGTGTGCTTTAACAACTATGTTGCCTCACGAACAAAATTCATTCTCAACCTGCTTCATTTTGTATTATAATGTGACTCTAATTTAATTATGGCATATGTAGTCCATGCTGTTGACATATTTCCTGACATTGCCCTGCCTACACCCTATTCCTCTGACATTCCTTCTCTACAGAGAGCAGCAGAGACAGCTCAAGAGCAACATACTCTAGGGGTAAAATAGTACATACACATTCATCTACTTGTGCAATGGGAAGTGAATTCAGCAGGTTTCCAGATGCGGCACAAGCCTCACATGCAGTACTCCAGAACTTGGGACAAAAACCACTGCAAAGAGGCACAAAGGAAAAAGGTCCGGTCACAATGACAAAGTCTAAAAGAAAAATGCCATCATAAATCACCTTGTTGGAGTCAATGGGAGTCTGAGGCAAAACACACTTGTAAAACATCAACTCCTTTCCCTGTACGCTTACATCACAGGAGGTGAATGGAGCAGAGTCATGTACTGTGTTTTGTTAATAAAGAAGCTTCCCAGTAACACTGTCAATGATTCTTTATTGTTTAGTAGCAGCAAACAGAGCATCACAGAAATACATGCCCTTTACGTGTTTACTGTAAGGCAGACAAGGAAGTCTGGTGATAGCTCATTATTATTCCTCACACTGCTTCTAATGAACAGATCTATATTCTCACTTTTCATTGACTTAATCAAGGATTCTCTATGATATGCAATTAATCTTTAATATGAAAGTGATTAGGGAGAAGACAGAAAATGCAGCTGAACATCCTGACCACCGAGACCCAGATTAAGGAATTATTCAAAATCCATTTCCTTTATATTGCATTTTTACATTTGCAAATCTCTTGAGACAGGAAAGCCCAATGAAGCAAGTTTATTTTCACAACCCATGGAACAGATTCACAGTTTTCATTGAGATGGGTATGTTGGTAGCTCCTCAGCAGTGAGCCCACATTGCAATTTTAACACTCTGAGGCAAAGCAGAAGAAAGCAGTTCACAGAAAGGTACTGGGAATACATATTGAAATCATAATACTGGCAAACCATCCACATCAATCCTGTCCCTGGTCAAACATACAAAAAACCCCAGATGTGGCAGTTTACCCTGCCTTGCTAGACCTTGTCTGGATCACACATCTCTGAAGCTTAGCTTCACAGGCTTAAAAACACAGAATACAATAGCTGGAGAAGGTGCTCTTGATTGGGACAGGAAACTAGCTAAGATTCCTTAGAAGGATGGACCACCACTGCCCATCTAAATCAAGCTGAAGAGCCGTTGACTGGGTCTGGTAAGTTGTAAGGGCAAGAAGGAGACTGGAAGCTAAGTAAAAACTAACCGGCGACAGGTTCTGCGGGTTGTCAGTCTGGAAGGGACTAAGCCCTCTGTGATACCTAAGCAGGGGACAACATAACCACCATGAAAGGGTGTTGAATAAGAATGTCTGAATTTCTACATCAACCTTCCCAAATGTGTTGAGATGGGAACTCAGCCACAGAAAAACTTCATTATTGGTGTTTTGGAAGCTCAGTAGTTCATCACAGGTATTACTTTCAATCAAAAAAGGAAGCATAGCGTAGGCTGGTAATATAGTTAGGACTGCTACAGGCAAGCCTTTCAATATGGGTAGTGCTTGCATGTATCTTTGTTTCACCAGAAACTTCCAAGGACTTAGTTTTCAGAACATGGAGGCCCTCTAAGAACCAGTTTCTGAGAAGATTTAAGGAAACGAAAATCCTTCTTAAAAATCACTAGCCACTTTCGAACACAACAGTGATCAGGTAAAATGGCAAGGTGGGTAATACATCATGACTATGTGCATCTTTGACCATTTCATTAACCTGTTCAACAGACCATTTCCAGCAGGATCAGTTCCAAGAGTCAGAAGAACAAAACAATTCTGCAAGACAACTGCTTTCTTTCCTTCTAAAACAGTATCTTGCTGCTTCAATACTTTGTATGGTAAGCAAAGGTCTGCAGTAGTAAGCTATCTCAGAACAGTAATGTATTTTAAGACCCAGCTCTCTAGGACCCACTGGACCTGGATCCCCCTCCCTGAGTACAGCAATGCCCCCAGCCTCAAGCCATATCTCCAGAACCTGATTCTATTGCTGGCAGCTCCCCAGCCTAATACTGCCTTTCATTTGCCACACCATTACCTGCAGCAATACCAGTGCGGGTTATCTGTATTTCTTTTGGTTATAATACATCTTTGACACCTATGAGCTCGTCCCTGCATTTAACTGTGTACAGTCACCTACACAGTGTAGCCTAATATTTATAAAGAAAACTAGAAAATAAAAACCCCTCCCACCTTCCCCTAAAAGCTCACATGCAAGACAGTATGCCATACTAAGCTTAATGGGAACTACTCTGAAGTGACAAGAGGAACGTGGCAGCCTCGCACTTCTAAACCAGGGTCAATCAAAATCTTTAAGCTACTTTGGCATTCTTTCCTTGTTTTAAACCCATCTCCAATGCAGCTGAGCAACAAACTCTACTAAAACACCCCCATCTTTCCAGTGCCAAAAATGGAACTATGTACTATTTCCCACACATGTGGAACTGCATCTTTCAGAGACAGAGGAGATATGCACAGCCCAAATAATGGAGCAGACAACTGAATACACCAATTCATCCCTGTCCATGGTCCCAAATCCTCTGTCCCCCAACCTCACCTCCTATTTTCACATTTCGTTGCCCGTAGTAGCCTGAGAAGTGCATGGTTGGCGGAACAACTGCATTTTAGCTTCTGAATCAGACACTATGCAACAGAAGCACAATGCAACAAGCCTACTGCCTGCAACCTTTGCATTGTACAAACCTGAAAGTATGGATTATAGTCAGTCTATAACTGAAAGCCCCTTCACACCTTGCAGCCTTTTCATCTTTTCGTTTGTGCCTTCCCAGTACCATTACCTTGAAAGAGAAGCAACCTTAACTGCTTGGTTCTCATAGTTCCCTTATTTTGTGGTTTAGAAAAATGCCTCATGAAAAAGAGAGACACTAAGCATGAGCTTAAACAGATTCCTGAATTCACACCAAAGAAAATAGGATTTATGCATTGCTTGTTATACCCATCTATCCTAGATGTCTGTAATTCTCCCATTCTCAGTGCCCACTGCCTCCCTTCCAGGGACTGGACAGGGAGCCAGAACTCAGCTTTTACCTCCTCTGGCCCCTCTGTCAAATTCAAATAATCTGATCGATGAATGGGAGGTACCCCAAGGAGAGAGACAAAGAGACAACCAGAACAGAGGATTGTTATTCTGTAAGCCTCATTTCCATCCAAAACCAGGCTAAAGAAGTATCTTGGGACAAAGGACTTGTGACAGCACATCACTTACCTACTCATGTGCAGGAATGCAGCCGGGTAGCACAGTAATTATGGACTGGAGAATTTGGGGTGGGGGGCAGGGGGGCTTTAAATGATGTGCTTACCCTGGGCAAAAGCTTTAAAAGGACAAATTGCAAGAAGTCATTATCTCACCCAACCTCCTTCCTCCCTTCCCCCTCTTTTTAATTGTAACCTTGATCAGAGCCTGCTCCAACACTCGGGGTTTCTCCTTTTGTTTGACACTGTAGTAAAGTTGTAGGGTTGTTTGTGAAATATGTTGCCATGGAAACTAACGTGTGCTGCCATGGAGATCATGTCAGCTCCAGCCTTGCATCTTCAACGCAGACTCAAGAAAGGCGGAAGAGAAGCCAGGGAGGAGGAATTCTTCCCTTGGAAAACAGTGTTTTGAAACATTAGCAAGCCTACTGAGAGATGAGACAAACACTGAGGTCACACTTAAACCATCAACACTTACTGATGCTTAAAGAGAAGCATTGTGTGTTAAAGAGCAGCAGTGGGTTAGAGAAGTCACTTTTAACAATGTTCTCAGTGTGGTTAAAGGCTTCAGAGTGTTGAACAACTTACATGAAAAATCGAAGATTCATTTTTAGACCATCCAGATACCAAAGAACCTTTCCTAACAATTTTTCCAAGTTAAATAGTTTCAAAAAGCACAAAAGGAAGGAATTAAAAAACCCCTATTAACTGTAAAAGCTGCATAAAAGGCACGTGGTTTAATAAATCCAGTGAACAACGATCCATGACATACATATACGGTCAGATTAAGACCTCGATTAAAGAGACTAAGGAAGTGAAATTCATTCTAGAGAAAATGACTAAAAAATCATCTAGGCATCTTTCTAAAGTGAATGGTGGATATAGAAAACTTGCGTTCATTTCCCTGCACTTTAAAACTCTGGTATTTATTTTTCCTGCATTCTTTAAATGAAAAGTAGAAGCTAAAGCTAAAAGCTACTACTAAATTACTTTAAGGACTCATGAGGTATCGTAAATCCTCCCAGTAGCCAAATCCTAAGCATTTAGGCTCCCTGAGCAAAACCTAATAGATACAAACTCTGCTTTAGCCCATTCAAATTAATTTTAAGCAGTCTCTCTAATCAGCATGCAGAGTCTTCTTGCTTCAAAATTAAAGACATGTTTAAATCTTTGCCAGATCAGGGACAAAGTAAGTTCGTTGGTTCATGAAACAACTTGAATCACTGATAATAAAACCTCTGAATGAGGGAACGTATAAATTAATGTTTAAAGAGCCATCAGGAAGAGCAATCCCTTCCCTGAATTAATGCTGAATCTTGTCAAATAAAATATCTGTTCTGTTTTACGCAAGGTATATTGCATCTCCAAACCATACCAGTTCTCACTTGATGGCTCTGCACCAAGCACTGACAATTTGAGCTTTTACAACTCACAGCCACAAAGATTTTTGTATCTTATAAATGCATACGAGGGGAGACTAAAACTAGAGTTTCAAAATTCAACCAGTCCATTTTGTCTGACAGAAGGGGAAACAAACACTGAAAGTATGAAGAAACACATCTCCCTCCTCAAGCTGGTAGACTTCAGAGAAAAAAAATTAAGAGCTACATCTTGACAGAAAACTTTGCACATCCATCCATCCATAGGCTTTATCAAAGAAAAACAGTACACACACACAAGTGCCTGAAACCCATCCTGCTATAACTCCACACAGGCTACCGAGTCCCTCCTCTGAAATCATAGAACCAGAATAGTTAGGGTTGGAAAGGACCTCAAGATCAACCAGTTCTAACCCCCTGTCATGGGCAGGGACACCTCCCACTAAACCATGCCACCGAAGGTTCTGTCCAACCCGGCCTTGAACACCGTCAAGGATGGAGCATTCACAACTTCCCTGGGCAACCCATTCCAGGGCCTCACCACCCTTACAGCAAGGAACTTCTTCCTTATATCCAATCTAAACTTCCCCTGTTTGAGTTTGAACCCGTTACCCCTTGTCCTAAGAGGTGGTCACGTTTCCTTGTACACTGAAGGTATTCCAACGTGCTTTTCACAAAACTAGATATATAATCAACACTTCTATACTTACAGTGTTAACAGGCAGGCAGAAAACCTGCCTTACATCTGATACACCAAGTTGTGAGGCACGTAACATTATTTTCAGCATTCAAGCAAGAAAGCTGCCTTATTCAGTTTGTAAGCTGTATTGTACAAAATGAGGAGGACCACCAGCAGAAGGTTTCACAAGCACACAGCAATGAAATTACTTGTTCAGTAAATAAAGTTTAGGTGTAAAACGACTCAGTGAATAAAGTGTACTTTATAGATATAGAGTTCACAGATTCACCTCACAAAAAAAGCCTTCAAAAATACACCTTAAAAATGGATTAACATCCTTCAGTGCTCCTGCCCTCCAAAAACAGCTGGGATCTAACAGCACCTTGACTGGACAGGCTGAAGTCCTGCAAAACACCCCTACTAGGACAACCTGATTCACTGAGATGCTACAGCTTTACTTCTGTTTCTTTTCACATGTCTACTTTCTCACTATAAACAGGTATCCAGAAAATGCTTTGAGACTTCTCACCCATAAAGATTTTTTTTCCACACACACAGTAGGGGAAAAATCAGATCAGAAAATTACAGTCATTTCATTTTAACCATCTCAAGAATAAAGTTTATGATATATATTGGATCTCAGTTTCTTCCCATCTCATTTATTTGGCTAAAAATGCATGAGGTATTGGGGAGAAGAGAGATTTTGCTTATCTGCAGTGCTTCTTCTACTTGGGTATAATTTAAATGCTATAGAAAATACTCCAGGAAATAGCACCAAATACTCTTTTTCTAGCTGGTGACTGGTGCAGAGATCATAGGACCAGCTGACACATTAAGCTTCTGGCCAGTTTATTAACTTTCTGGATCTTGCAATAATTCCTGGGGAGAGGAGAGAAAAAACAACTGATTTTTATTTGCTTGACATTGAATTTGCAGTCTTACTACTGTGATTTCAGGACGGCTCAAGATTTACCACATACTTCTCCAGAACACAGAGATAAATCCAGAGCTTCCCCAGAGACTGCGAAGTCTAGACAAAGAAGAATAAGCCTGGACTAAAATCCCTCTGGCAGGCTCCTGCTCTGATGAGGAATCCCAAGAGCTCTTTGAGTGGGCCAAATCCAAAAAGAGCATCAAGAGGTAGGGACAGGAAGTAAGAAGAAACAGATTCATCAAGAACAAATCACCTCAAACCAATTTCATTTCCTTCTGCATCAAATTAACATGTTTTATGGCTTGGGAAAATGCACAAGTACTTTATATCTTGACTTTAAACAAGGTTTTTGATATAGTCTCACGCAACATTCCCTTCAGGAAGTTTGGAAAACATGGCCTAAGAAAAGTTAATTCAAGATGGATGAAAAACTTGGAGAGCTATATCCAGCAGTTATTACTGGTTCTACGTGAGTGTACAGCACACATCTGGATGAACTATGCGGGCTAGTCCTGTTCCATCTTGGATTTCCTGTTATCCAGCTGGGTAACAGGAAAGAATCAACTTATGAAATCTGCAGATCAAATGGAATCAACTAGGAGGATTCAGATCCAGTATTTCTGTGACACGCTGGAGAAACTGGAAAACAGACAGGAAAGAAACACAAAGCTGTACACACAGAGGCAGAAATAACTGCAGAGATACAGTAAGAAGAACTTCTAGCCAGGTAAGAGTTCTCAGAGAGGATCCACTGGTAAAGACAGGATGGCAATCTGAGCATGAGTTAACAGAGTCAAGCTGTTGAGCACAAGACAGGCTGGAAAGATAAACAGGATGATGGCCTGCAAAACACATGGAGTTATCTTTCCACTCCTCTGAGGACCAACAAAGCTCCAGCTGCGATACTACATCCTCACCTGGATGCTGCATTTGAATAAAAAGATAAGCCAACTGGAGCAAGTCCAGAGAAGAGCCCCAGGAAGAAGCAAACCTCAGGAAAACACAACTCAGAGATATACATACACTTGGGACTGGTTAGTAAAGCCGTGAGGGAAAAGAGACGGGAGGTGGAGTAGGAAGAATGGCGTAAATTACACTGTTTAGTATTTAAGGTGCTACTGGGAAGAAGAAAGAATATTTTCTCATGTGCTGGCAGCAATGAGACTGATTACACCACAGCAAGAGTCAGCTTTGACATTACAAAGAACTTCTTAGCAATGAAGAGAGCAGCAAAGGCACATGCTTCAATGGGAAGCTGTGGACTCTTCATCCTGAGCTGCCTTCAAGAGCAGTTACACAAGGTTCTGGAAAGCAACGGGATTGACCCTGGCGGGGGGGAAGAATCAATGAAGAGATGCTTATTTATTGGAACGCTGTTTTAAACCCAGAGAAAATGAAGCAGCTCTGTAAAATCACTGTTTCCTTGCAGTAAAAGATGGGGCGAGGGGCGGGGGGAGGGTGTGTGTGTGTACTGTACCTGTATGCAAAATGTTTCTTTCTCTTTCGTAAGAGATGGTTTGGAAATGGTCACTACTCCATTTTATCAAGGAGCTACTTTAAATATCACTTCTAACTGAAAGATAAATAAATAAAAGCCAAGTAAAATGACTGCTCATGATGAGAATCTGCTTCCTTGTAATTGAGGAATTACACAGTAATTGAATGTGGGGGTGTTTGTCTTTTTTCAGCTTGCATTTTCTGTTATTTGCAGACTTTCAGTAAGATTTGCAGGAGGTTGTGGGACACAACAAGATATGACAGTCGCTGTAATTTCTTGTCAAATTCTCTTTTCAATTTTCATCTGCAATAAAAGACAAATGGAACAAAAGCAATGACAGGTACCCTCCTCACTGCACGGGGAGGAGGAGAAAAATTGCATCCACAAGTCATCCATTAGTTTAATGCAAAAGAGATTATGGAAGCAGTAGTCACTGAAGAGCAAAGGGATAAGTGATGTTCTTGCTAGCCATTACGTTAATGGTGAGAGCAAGGGAATGCCTGTATAATTGCCAGAGCAGGCTGAGAGGTCTCTGGGGATGCAGGCAGCATGTGGGGCACATGAGAAACTGCTCAGCCCTAGCACAGGGCTGCCTTATAAAATCACACGTGTTATTACAGACATCGGACCCATCCTTGCAGCCTTTATCTGTTCAATATCATTCCCTGGTTAGTCCCAGGCCCCACGAGTGCATTACAAAAGCATTGCCTAGTGGAGTAAGGGATCAAGTATTAAGTTCCCTGCACTCCTTCTTCCTCAGTTCATGTGCTCTTTCCATAGTTTCCCAATTCAATCCCTGTCTGTAAGCCAGAAAACAATCCTCACGTGCAGAGGTAACAGCAGAACACAAATGCACTCTCCCCCAGTGCACAGCTCTGAGCTTTACAAAACCTGGACACACCAAGGGATGAAGTGAGCTGCTTCCATTCCATGCCTCTAGTAGACCTGGGGCAATGCGAGCCCAAGAGAAACAGTGATTACTGCTTTCTTATATCTGCCATCACACATAGGGCTCCACTCCTCAACTGACCTTCTGCCAATCAGTTAACTGCCCGTGGGGTTTAGTTGGTGCACAACTGCCTCTAGCCAGCATGCACAAAAAATTAACCCCACTGATTTAAAGCAATACAAACCTGATGAAATCTCAGGGAACTTACCCACTCTGCTCCAGGTACAACTTCACATGAGGTTTGCATGGCTATTGAATGGTACTCCTCATTTGAAGCTGTGCACCAGGGAGCAGCTCCCTTTTAGCCAGTGAAGACTGCGAACAGTTGTTGTCTTCAAAGGAGGTGATCACCCTCCTTTGAAGGACGTGATCCTACCCCTCTACTCTGCTCTCGTGAGATCCCACTTGGAGCACTGTGTGCAGTTCTGGTGTCTTTAACACGGGAAGGAAACAGACCTGTTGGAGCAAGTCCAGAGGAGGCCATGAAGATGATCAGAGGACTGGAGCACCTCCCATATGAAGACAGGCTGAGAACACTGGGGCTGTTCAGCCTGCAGAAGAGAACCTGCATAGACCTCAGAGCAGCTTCCAGTACCTGAAGGGGACTACAAGGATGCTGGAGAGGGACTCTTCATCAGGGACTGTAGCGATAGGACAAGGGGTGATTGGTTGAAACTGAAACAGGGGAAGTTCAGGTTAAGTATAAGGAAGAAGTTCTTCCCTGTGAGGGTGGTGAGGCACTGGAATGGGTTGCCAAGTTGTGTCACCCCTGGCAGAGTTCAAGGTCAGGTTGCACAGGGCCTTGGGTGACGTGGTCTGGGGTGAGATGACACTGCCCATGGCAGGGGGTTGGAACTGGATGATCTTGAGGTCCCTTCCAAACCAAACCATTTTCTGAGTCTATGATCTCTGATTTGCAGGCAAATCATTAATACGAGGTCTAAGCAAAGCATGAGCAGAAACCCAAGTATGGCCACATGCCATGAGCAGCCCTGATCCCCAGATCTTGCAAGCTATCCCCCAGACTGGATGTGCTCCCTCCAGTACTAAATTTAAAAAGACAACCTTGATCAATCCTGTAATTAAGCATTGCTTTAAGCCACTCTGCTGAGCATCACATCTCACACGTTTGGTACACTGCTCAAGTTCGTATTGATGGGCAGACACTGCTAACAAATTTCTCCCTCATCTGTTGGCTTTTTGGCAGTCCACAATGGGTCACTCAATGCAATTTCATTTTCTTAATTAGATCTTCCCTGAGGTATCACCACTGGGTATTATTTCCCTTTGATTCCTTTAGTTAATATTTCAGAACAGAGACAGTCTCACCCTGCTTTCACAGGTTAGAAACACTTCCTTGATTAACCCACAGAGAAGATGAGGGGATTTTTTCTTTTTAAGTGAAAAACATCCATGTTTGTTAAACACACAACACAGACCATGTAACAAGGCTTAGGAGACTAAAGGAAAATGTGAAGCACAGCCAAGTCAAGAAGGAAAAAATCAGTAAAAATCAAAGATTGTTTCTTGTTATCTTGAACTTTACAGAGCAGAGTTTGTTTGCAAAAAGGGCAGAAAGACCCCCAAATCTCACTGCCTTCCTGTGGGAGCAGCACTTTTGTGAGTTTAATAAAAACTGATGCTTATCCTAATGTAAGTAGCACCTGTAGTCACAGGCCAAGGAAAACAAGAAATCTCAGCTTTCTTTTCCAGAAATGGATCGCCAACCAGCATGTACTGAAAGTCTTCAAATCACGAACCCTACAAGCACCCTATCCCATAAGAGGAAGTCTCCAAACCAGAAGCCTTCAAAATCCCTATACTGGCAGGGAGTCCAACTCCTAATTTCCTCAGGAAATACCTTGGGACAGAAACATGGGCTGGATATGTGACCACCCTTTGTACTTTCCAAAAAGTGCATTGCTCTACACAGCTTTGTGCTGGTGATTATGAATCAACCATTACTGCTTGTGACGCCTTCCACTGAACATAATGATATGCAGCAATGTTAAAGTGAAACTAAACTCTCCAGGAATGTTACAGCAAAACTAAACTCTCCAGGAAGACAGATGTGAATCATGTTAGCAACATATACTTCAAGAAAATGCTCATATGAACCACCACAGAAATTCTGACCTCCAATTTTAGCCTCCTATAGTTGTCCTCTTCATAGACAGCCCTGTAGCAGACACATGGTGAGATTTACATCATTCAGTTCTAGCTGTTCTGCTTAAATTAGCATCAGTGCTCTCTTGAGAGAGTAATATCCCCATATGAAAGTCCAGCTCACCTTACAATACAGAATGGTTCATCCCAAGCCCCTCTTCCTGTTACAGAGACCAGTTATTCCACTGGCACAAGAGGGCTCAATTCTAGACAGCTTCTAGATACAACAGCAGGAGAAACAGCTTCAGATAATCCACCAAAAAGGACAGGAGCCCTTAGCAGCGTCCGACAGCCATAACCATCCCAGTAAGAAATTTGTGTGTGAACATCCCAAGCCAGACTCATTGAGGTCTTCTTCATTTTGGAAGAGTTAAATGGCATAGCCCGTATTAACAAAGCAAAGTCAAAAATATCAGCAACATCTGAACCAATGGTCTCACAAATGGCTAACATCAGACACTTCTCTGAAATGAAAGTATAGAACTGACCTGCAAATCCTCCAGCCAGTGTCTGCACCCCAAAAACCTGACAGCCTTACACTGACAAGGTAACAGCAGTTTATGGATATTATTGCAATAGCCATCTTGTAGCAGTAAATATTTGGGAAGGATGTAAAGGAAGACAGTAATAAACTACTCAAGCAGTCTCTTACCACTGGCTCAATGAGTAGAGAGTAGCATGAAGAGGGTGGCCATACCAACGGCAGAACCTAAGCACTTCAGTCACATCAGTTAGCCAGCGAAAGAAGGGACAGAGGGCATGAGAATACGTATTTAAGACTCAGCAGTATTCAGCAGGCCCATGAAGATAAACAGACAAAAATAAAAAAGCCCTGGAATTCAAATGAAAGGGAACAAAAGAGAAAAAGGCCCTCACAGCAAAATCTTCACTTGCAGAAAGCTGAAGAGGTGAAGACTGCAATAGAAAAGGATAAAAATGACCAAGTCATGGGGAAAGACTTTTGGCAACAGAGATGAAAAGAAAATTGCATTCAACAAAAACACAAAAACAGAGCTGAATTTGGTCTAATAAAAGAAAAAAATCAAAGTCCATGAGCAAAATATGGGTGGAAGGAGGACAGAAAAAGGTCACATACAAGACACAGCACTGGGTGCAGATAGCAATGAAACCGGACCACAGAGGATGCACAGAGGCCCAACAGATGCAAAGCTGAACATTATGGGGTTACAGTTAGAAGAGAATTAGTTTGGGAGTTGCCACAAAAGTAGTACACGACAAATAGGAGTGCACAGTAAAATGATATCAAATCAGGAGAGGAAGGGTATGCAGGTACCAAAGATGAAGGAAGAGGAAGATTAAGTGAAGATTCAAGGAAGGATAAAAGACAGCTGAGGGGAGATATGACAGAGGTTCACAGACTCATAAGTGAAAAAGAGAAGGAAGGATCATCCACTTTCTCCTGCAGTGCAAGGGAGGGGTATCAAGAGAAGGCACTAGGACTCAGGCTCACACCATACTAAAGGAGATGGTTCATAATGCAATGAGTAGCTGAGCTGCAAAATGCATTTTGAAATTACAACAGAAGAGTGAATAGGCTCAAAGGAAAACAAGGGAGATTTCATGGAGCAGGTCTCAACCGAAAGGTACTAAACCCCTAAATCCACAGAAACACAATCAGTTAAGAAAGTTCCTGAGCAGAAAATAGCTGGGGTGGGGGCAAAGAAACAATATAGAGAAGTGATTTTATGTTAGACCTCATAGCAGCCTTCCAGTATCTGAAGGGGGGCTATACGGGTGCTGGGGAGGGACTCTTCATTAGGGACTGTGGTGAGAGGACAAGGGGTAACGGGTTCAAACTTAAACAGGGGAAGTTTAGATTGGATATGAGGAAGAAATTCTTTACTGTAAGGGTGGTGAGGCACTGGAATCGGTTGCCCAGGGAAGCTGTGAATGCTTCATCCCTGGCGGTGTTCAAGGCCAGGCTGGACATAGCCTTGGATGGCATGGTTTAGTGGTAGGTGTCCTGCCCATGGCAGGGGGTTGGAACTGGATGATCTTGAGGTCCTTTCCAACCCTAACTAATCTATGATTCTATGATTTTCTCCACGCCAAAACACCATCTCCTTCGTTTCTTGGGAAGTCCAGAGCAAAGATTTTTACCTTTTACGTCTATTCACAGTCCACACAGGTGACTACTGCCACCAACACTATAAGCCAGCATGGAGCGACACTTCCACAAGGAGAAACACCTTGCCTTCCTCCCACTGCTCATTCGCAGCCTTTGCTACGTACTTGCTTGCATTGCCATAAGCCTTCATGGAACAGTCGTGTAGACCTCATCTGGGTTAAAACCACATGGCTTAAAACAACAGGTTATTTCTAACCCAGGTTATTTTCCTGATGCAGCTCTGCATGTCCTGATGCACCATGATGCACCAATGCATGTCCTGACCCAAGGAAATGACTAACGTGCAGGAAAGAGCATCTAGGAAAACAGAAGGATGCACTGGGGAAGAAAAGGCTCAAGGAGTGTATTAATGTGCATAAAGGACTGGTGGGATGGAGCGTAGCAGACTGAGTGAGGCTCTTCTCAATGGCGGCTAGTGACAAGACCAGGGGCAACAAGAACAAGACTGAAATACAGAGAATTCACTTCAACTATAAGGAAAAAAAGAAACTGTGAGGCCTGAAGAACACAAGTTACAGAGATACTTAAATGGCAGATATGACATGACATTTCTATAGAGGGGTTCACATCCCTGCTAGAAGAGCATTTAAGGTGTGAAGCTTTAGGGTCCATAAATTGAAAAAGGCTAAGCATTCCTGGCAGAGCATGACAAGGATCTCTGAAAGACTGCCACTTCCATTGCTGTCATTCACAGGCAGCAGGACACCTTAAAGGAGAAGGGAAAGAACTTTTCAAAACATAACTGTTTTTCAAATATACTTGCCTATCTACAGTCAGCCTATAAAATACTGAGCACAGTGACACAAGTTTCTGCTGCTCCTCTTTTGTTTCATCCATGGGCAAAGTCTGATACCTCCAAATTTTGCTCAGATAAAGTACTTCACAGCTAGTTCTGTCTCCCCTTAAGTGGATACCTGGGTCCAGGGAACCAGTGACACAGCACGCACATTCCATCCTGCACCCAGCAGAAGTGCAGGGCCAGGGGAAGACCCACCTGCAGTCCTGTGTCCAGCTCTGGGGGTAACAGCACAAGAGGGACGTGGAGCTATTGGAGCAAATCCAGAGGAGGCCATGGAGATTCTGCGAGGGCTGGAGCAGCTCTGCTCTGGAGCCAGGCTGAGAGAGCTGGCGAGGGTGGTGAGGCGCTGGCACAGGGTGCCCAGAGAAGCTGGGGCTGCCCCATCCCTGGCAGTGCTCAAGGCCAGGTTGGACGGGGCTTGGAGCAACCTGCTCTAGTGGAAGGTGTCCCTGCCTGTGGCAGGGGGCTGGAACTGAGTGAGCTTTAAGATCTCTTCCAACCCAAACCATTCTATGATTCTATGATGACTGGAAGGTATCTGTATACCCAGGATGTAAGGCAAGTGCAAGCAAACAAGCACATGGAATTGGTGAACTAAACAGAATGAAAAATAGTCCCAGGATAGTAATAAGAAAAGTAAATCCATTAACCTCTTTTTTCATCTTAGGAGATGACAAAGCTCCTATGTTATTGTTGTGCAGCATGCTCTGAACAAGGAACCACTCACAGTTGTCCAACAAATGTGTTGAGCATTCACACTAAGAAAAATGCATTTACACATTCTTGGTGCAACAGAGTAAGCAGCTGGAAGGTGATCTTCAACACACCACAGCAATACACAGGGCAAAGGGTGAAGAAACATCTTTTGTAGGAACAAGACAAATTGCCACAAAATGGGAGAATAAGCTGTTGAAATGGTAAAACTTTAATTCAAGCCACCATTTTTCTGTCCATTGCACCACTGTCTGGTTTGGCTGCCACAAGAGAAGTGAAATCAAAATCGGAGATTTCTTTCTTTGATGGGCCAGAAAGGCCAATAGTATCCTGGCCTGTGTGAGCAATAGTGTGGGTAGGGCCAGGGCAGTGATCATCCCCTTGTACTGGGCACTGGTGAAGCTGCACCTCAAATCCTGTGTTCAGTTCTGGGCCTCTCACTACAAGACAGACATTGAGGTGCTGGAGCGGGGCCAGAGAAGGGCAATGGAGCTGGTGCAGGGCCTGGAGCACAGTGTGATGGGGAATGGCTGAGGGGGGGGGGTGGGGTGTTTAGTCTGGAGAAGAGAATGCTCAGGGGGGACCTTATCACTCCCTACAACTGCCTGACAGGAGGATGGAACCAGGAGGGGCCTGGGCTCTGCTCCCAAGGAACAAGGGATGGGACAAGAGGAAACGGCCTCAAGCTGCACCAGGGGAGTCCAGGTTGCATATTGGAAAAAATGTTGTCACCAAAAGGGTTGCCAACCATTGGAACAGGCTGCCCACGGCAGTGGTTTGGTTACCAGCCCTTGAGGTATTTAAAAGATGCGTAGATGTGGCACTTGGTGACATGATTTAGTGGTAGACTTGGCATTGTTGGTTAACAGTTGGACTGAATGATCTTAACGGTCTTTTCCAATCTAAACAATTCTACGACTCTACGAAGACCACTTCTGACCAATCTGCTGCAGAGGCTTTGCCTTTGCGGTGCCCTAAGACAGCCCA
Source organism: Amazona ochrocephala (assembly GCA_039720435.1). Lineage (NCBI taxonomy): Eukaryota > Metazoa > Chordata > Aves > Psittaciformes > Psittacidae > Amazona > Amazona ochrocephala. The sequence continues at coordinate 16,526,807 of CM077885.1, read as the reverse complement.
GCTGTGTCAAAGCACAGGCCTTTTGGCAACCAAGAATAAGGTGGTCCCAATAGCAACAAAACCAGAAGGACCTATGCTTGGTTTGCACCATGCTTAGGTTTGAAGCCCAAACATCCTACAGGTTTGCTACTGAGAAAGGAGACATATTATGGCTGTAATATGGCTATACCCCTCCAATGGCCATAAAAAAAAAAGTGTTTGCGAGGTGGAGCAAAGTAAAGATACTGAGTGGGGAAAAATTGCTCCCAGCAGTGTCCAAAGGAGAAATAAAGAAGAACCTTGCTAAATAACATTAGTATCTAAACTGGAAAAATTGACTTAAAATAGAGAGTGGGGACCCCATTCAAGGTGATCTTGTCAAGCCAAAAAGCAAACATGTACATCTGGATGCACTCCCTCTCTGACACGCTTTTGTTTTCCCAGTGTTACAAAACTGCACGCTGAAAAATCCATGTGGTCTGTCCCACACAAATACAGTCAATCTTCACACTGTCATTTTAAGACCTCATGGGCCAAATGCATCCCTAGTGCAAGATCAGGAACTTAAATGAACTTGGTGTAGCAATGAAATCGGCCTTGAGCTTCCACGAAGTAAATACAACAGGACAACACTATACGGATGATGTGAACTGGAGACAATAGACAGCTTTGAAGAAACAGCTCCATGAAGCAGAGTAGGTCAAGTCTCATTTTCTGCACTGTGGGAAATGGATGCATTTTGAAGTTTTCCTTACAGCTGAAGCATAACAACAAGCACCACCTTGCCACACCTCCATCTCTGATCTCTCCCAACTGGATCTGATCATTAAACAAGGCTGCAGGGCTCCAGGTCCTCTGAACGGCTGCCAGATGCAGTACAAAACACATTCTCATGAGGAACGTTTTGATTCTGTTTAAAACAGCACTTTCTGACAGGAAACCATTCCACTAGCAAATCTTCACACAGCGCCACTTCTTAGTATGCCTCCCCTCCTCCCACACATGCGTGCACCAGAGCTACATTGAGAAGATACTTACGCTGCATGTTTGCAATGCATTGGATTCACTCTTGCCAGGTCACCTGTCTCTTGGAGCAAGAGACTCCGAGGAAAGGAGCCATCAAAACGAAGATGATTCAATGTCTGCATGTAAATGACATGTATTCCCCAAAAATATATACAAGGAAAAAAATACCGGCTTTTTGTTTGTTTGTTTAAAAGGCTTGGTAGCCTCAGGGTGGCTCACATGGCAACAAGCTCTTTACTTAAGCAGCCAGCTACTTGAAAATGAACGTAACTACACTACCAAGCAATCTCGATCAACAACTGAACAAGTCCATCTGATTTGCAGGGGTCTCTAGTTTTCAGTAAATAATTCACCAGTGCCACACAGATCTGGGTGGTACCAGTGTCTCCAGCTCTTCCCTGTGAGTCACAGTGCGGCAGGGCTGCCAAAGCCGCTCCAAGCTCCTGAACCACCCCTGAAGCAGGTCTGCCAAGACAAGCCTGGCAGGACAGCACTGCAGGGACACAGAGTGTGCACAGCAAGAGGAAAAACATCACATTCAGTTAGAGGTCTCTAACAATCATAGACTGGTTTGGGTTTGGAGGGATCTCAAAGCTTCTGCTAGACCATGTTGCTCCAAGCCCCATCCAACCTGGCCTTGAATACTGCCAGGTACAGGCATCCACACAGAAGTCTGCTCCACACCAACCCTCTCTGGCCTAAAATGGGACCATTTTTTCCTCCAAAGCAATTATATAAAAATGATTGTTTATCAGCCAGAAGACCTGCTGCCTTCAGCAGATGCAGAATTTGCCTACTGACTTAAGCACAAAATGGCGTGAGAGGGAGCTAACTTTTGATTCATGGGCTGCAATGTTAACTATGCTCCTCTAATGAGAGATCCTCAGCTGCATCGAGTCCAGCTGAGACCTCTGGCTGCAAAGTCACCCTCCTGCACTATCACCTATCAGAGACCACAAACACAGGATGAAGGGAAGTGGTTATGGAAAGACAAGGGGGTTGGCTGAGAGGTGCAGCTGGAAAGCATTGTTCTGTGATCTCTCACCTACCTCTTCTCACTCCTAAATGTAGAGGTGAGCCCAGCAACATCCTAAGCTCTGATCCTAGGCCCTCTGAGGCTTGAAGAACTGGTTACCACATACAATCTGTTGCTTATCAAAGCTCTGTGTGAATTATATTGGTATCCTATTACATGGGAATTTGTATCTGAAAGCTTTCATACTCACTATTAGCTGTCAGGATTCAACTCAGAAAACTACTGCATAAAACAAGCCAAACACGCAGATTCCCATCGGACACATCACTGAGGCAAAAATAAAACCAGCTCAGTAGACTGAAACTCAACATAGATGGTTTTGGTCAGATCAAAAGACCGGGACTTGCACAGAATTTAGGCATTAAAGTTAAAAATGCTACTCACTGCTACTCAGCCCTGCTTGCAGCGTATCAGGATTCAGGGACTTAGAGTTCTGCTCCTGTGCATTCCATAAACACCAGGCTTGACAACCCACTTGCTCTACATGTAAAATATCTGAACCAGCCCTTGGCAAAGGAACCCAGAAACTCCCCCTCTACCCATTAAATCAGAGTTATGCTCATGTTTGCTCTCCGGCTCAATCAATCTTCAAATCATCTATGTAGACCATAACAACTTTGGCCAGATGGGTATAAATCATGTCCCACACTCACACACACTTAGAGGAGCTCCCTGCATGTTCGGGCACAATCGTGGAAAGTCACAGATCTAGGTCTGATCTAAATCAGGTGCAAGAGAAATGATAACACCCCTTCCTGGAGAGGGCAGCTCCTCCCTGAGCAACAGGCCCTACCCAACACACCGGTTTTGGAGTACCTGCTTCTGAGGCCCTGCCTCCCTTCAGTTACTGCTCAACCAGCTTTGCACCTCACCCAGGGCACAAGCATGCTGAGGTGGCAGAGAAGCATCAAGCTACTTGTACCTGCATTACACTGGAAGTAAAACCCCTGGGGAGCACAGAGCAGGAACCCTACTGCTGCCTGCATATGAACCAGTCACATGCAGTCAACTCAAGCTAATCTATTATACCTCTCTTTTTGGTGCATTGCTGCACAAAACATGGCTATAGTGTCCTGGATATAAGCCAATAAGCTCACAGTATGCCACGTAGACTTAGCATCTTAGATCTTAATTTGCTTAAGGCCCTCTTATCACTTTTCATTTCAGCATGAGTGTCCCCTCCCATGGCCCCACAGGGATTATTTGGATTAGCAATACTGCATTTATATCCATTTTGGTCCAGGTAGCTAAAAGGAGATGAACTGGGTTTTCCAGTGAGTTATTAGAATGCCATCAAGCAGATTGATCTCCTGCCCATCTCTCAGAGCTGTTCCGAGGAGGTCACAAATCAGCCAAACACATTATTCACCATAACCCCTCTGGAGCTACTAAATGACAGTGTTAAATCAGTTGACTTCTCCAAAATCCTGTTCCCACATGTTCCCCTTCCTGAGGTGGCCTGACAGCCCACCCCATGGCATCCCTGAGCCTGCTACCACCACTTACCTATCAGCTTTCCTAAGGTGTGCTGTCTTTCTGAAGTCAGTGGGACTCCCTAAGCAAGTAGCATCACACATGCACACGCAGAGCTGGCAGAATTAGGCTGGGAAAAATAGGTCAAAACAGGCATATATTTAACTTGGACTCCAAACCTCAGAATTGTATTTTACCAACAAGCAATTCATAGACATATGCACAAAATACACATTTGATAACCATGAGAAAGTCATTCTGATACGAACTATGCAATCAAGGTACCTTACAGAAGCTCTGCCAGAAACATTTCTATTCCCACTCCCAGTAGAGATGTGAACAAACCACCTCAGGCTCACAAGCTGATGTCCATCCTTTTTCTGTAATCAAGCAACTTCCTCCTGTACAATCTTTTGGGAGATCATTTCTTACTCCACTCCAACTAGAGCCCGAGACATTTTGGGACTTTGTTTTTAAAGATGGGGAGGGTGCAGAGTTGAGACACCCCTGTAGGGAGCATGCCCTGGGCCACTAACCCCTATCCCGAGCTTCCACAACCACCTTTGCAGGCAGATCCAGGCAGACACACAAGGAAAGGAGAGAGGGCACAAGGGCTGTCTGCCCCTTTCTAGAAGCTCTGCAGAAATTTCCCTGGGCTTGTGATGATCTTCCAAGTTGGACAAGATATTATGGCTGCCTCCTAGAACAAGTTATACCATGTGGCTTTATCAAGGAAATCAAGAAGCTGATCCTTAGTTCTGATTTCTAGAAGATGCTACCTGCTTCTACCTTCTCATAGGATCCACTTCTAGCCAAACCTCAGCAGCTCGGTTGGCAAGTTGAAAGCACAGAAGCACCCAGAACACTTTACCACACCTTTGCTACAGATTCACTGCACTTCCTGCAGGATGACTGCTTGTTATTTTGCTCCCACTCCCCCCCAGCAACACTAAAACCTAACACTAGGTCTGCAAACTGCCCTCAGTGCTTTAGGGTATGCAAGTACCCTCTTCACACCTACTCCTGCTTTATGCACAATTGAGTGCAAAAGACACATTTAAGAATTCATATGCTTAAAATTAGGTGATACACATTTTTAATTAGAATTGCCCGAATATAATTGCTCAAATACAGACACTAAGGCTTTAGCCTACAACATGTGATTGGGTACAGAGAATTAGTCCCTAGTTATTAATCCATGTTTTAATTCCCTGAGACATAATACTGCATGGCCTAGGAACAGCTATCTGTGCAGCAAAGTGCACTGGAAAGAACAACAGCACTTTGCAATCACCCTGTTCTTGGAGTGAGAGGGTTGAGGGGGGAGAGGGGACTATCAAAGAGAACACAGACTCATATGCAGAGAGGGAGAGCCTTTGAAAGCCTGCAGTGACAGCTCTGAGGAGCATGAAAGAGTAATACATAGTCAAATTTCAAGAGCAGGCAATGGTTCTCCACCCGCATGCAGTTTCTTGGCATAAGAAATTCTACCTTTGGCCAGGTTGGAAATCTTACTCTTTAACAGGAGCTTTCCTCATTAAAAAAAAAATGGGTAATTTCCTTTCACAAAGCAAAATCCTTGAGGAACATTAGGTGGAAAAAGGAGGTAAATTAAGTAGCTTAACTCTGATAAGCCACCATAGTGATGGGCCTCGGGAAGGAGCTCCACCACAGGAGACCAGGTACTTCAATATTGGAATCCCCAGTTTTCTAGCCCAAGAAGAAGAGGAGAAAATACAGTTCAGCTCATTAGCCCTTAATACCTGGTGTGGGTAGTAACTCCTATAGCTGATTCTGCTTTAGCCTGCTGCTAGGGTAATGAGAAAGAAATGTCAGTGCCTCCCGCTGGCACAGCAAACAGCAGCTTCCCTATGACACTGCTCTATAACAAAATATACCATAGAAAAGGTGACAGAAGGCCACACGCACTGCCCTTCATCAGGCAAAGTTCCCAACAACTTTAGGAGGAGCATTGTTCATTTTTAGACCAAAGGATTTGCCTTAATAATGGTTTATCACAGCATTGGGTCTCTACTATGACTCAGGGTACTTATGGAGTATTTCTGAATCATGGTATTGACCTCACATTGACTACCACTTGAGAGCTGGTGCAGTCAAATCAAGCAACTTACAAGTTTGTGAAAATACCTCTCTTCTAATTTCCATGCAGCTTCCACAGGCCTGTAAACAAGACAGCAGGCAACCTAATGGCTAATGGGCCTTTCACGAATCTTGAACGGCATCATCTTGGATATATGTGTTCTGACTTCAAGATTAAACATTTCATCCACTTTCCTCCTCTTTTCATGTTAAGCATGTAGCAACTAAACCTTGCTATTTAAATCAAGATGCTGCTTCAAGAGACTGAATGTGCTGTTGTGTTTCTCCAGGCAACCACGCAGTTGCACACAAAACCGTCACCTCAAACAAAAAGTATAAAGTATGTATATTTTCACATTAAAAATCCTAAGGCCTCTCTCATAGCTGCTCTTTTCTTTTTTTATGTATCTCTGAAGACAAATAACACAACACCTGATGGATGTTCTGCATTAGAATGTGAATTTGAAGTTTAAATTTTCCTGAGGCTGCATCAAGATGTAAGCATAAGACAGCATCTCCTACTTTAGTAATACAATCGGTCTTGACAGAGCCCACACTTCAAAGGAAAGCACTCAGCTGCCCAAAGACCATCTTGGGACATCAGATGATCCCATGCAGCCCGCTAGATTGTCAAGTACCTGTAAGCATGCCCACAGATGCCCAGGTAGGTAGCTTTACACACGTGTTGTCTCCAGCTGGGAGAAGGACTGCAGTTAAAATGGTTCAGGAAGTGCCTTCCAACAGGAATCCAGCTCACAAACAAAGCTAGATTATCCCCAGCTTCATTGCTTCTTACCTAGCTTAGCAAAGTCTGTACAACATACAACATACGTTCTGCCAAAGAGACAGACTTGGGCAGGATCATTTGTTTCAGGGAGGCAGAGGAGTCACAGCTACACTTAAGATCCAGAGAACGGCTCCTTGACCCATCTGCTCCATTACAACCAGCACTCAGGCATTTCACCAGCATGCAGTGAACAACTTGTTTGATCATCTTGTCAAGCACTCCTCATCTCTTGCTCTCCTCTTCCCCTTGGGAAAAGAAGACAAGTTCCTGCTCCAAGCTCCTGCTCTTCTGCTTCCACATATTTGGGAGGGGTATCCATCAGACTTCCCCTCTGCAAAAAGCATCCTATGGGTAGCACAACACCAGATCTTCTCAAGCTTGCAGGATGTCATCCTAAATTTCAGATGGATATGTGTGAAAGCACTTGTACCAGAACAGCAGCGCTCCTCCTTTCTCTAAAACAATAGGTCTGCTGAACAACACATTTCAGGACCTGAGAAACCTGATTTGGTAATTGAAGGTGCACATGGCACACATTTTCCTATGGTATGGAAAAATTAATTATACCACATGACAGATGTTAATCCTGGTGTTCAAGAGCTCATTAACAAAACTGCTTTAAAGGGTGCTAATAGAAACAAATGCCTTTAACATCACAGACTTCCCAGATGACTCCAGCTATGGAGATGGATGACAAATCACTGTCAGTCATCTTTGAATTCCATATTGACTACACTGAAGCAATTACCCATTTATTTTTAGAGCACGTTCCATTTTAAACACAAGTGATTCAGTCCAAGAGACATTCTATACTGCATCACTATCTCATGGGTTAACAACTCTCAAATTTAAATGGATTTTAATTCTGGGACAAATTCTTGCCTTTATTTTCCTTCCTTTTTACTCCAGACATTGGATAGGGATTTCAATTCAGGCTTCAAACCAAACAAACGCTGGTGCTCTGAAAGCATCTGTAGAGAAATATAAAAATATCTGGGAAGTGTGAAACAGGGAGCCTGTTTTGCTACATGCATGAAATGAAACCTCAGTGAAGGTCTCAATAACAGCCTTCCCGGCTGCTGTGCACACGCACTCTCCCACAGACCTTCTGCTCTGCAGCAAGGGAACGCTGCTGGCGCTGCCGCGTCCTCAGGGAACTTTGGAATACAGAAATGCATGCTGCTGATGGTTTACTTCAGTATTTCAAACAAGAGCACCAGGGTTTCCCCCTTTTTAAGGTCTAAAAGGAACAGCTTGCCATATCACTGCCCCCAGCCCCCAAACCATCTCAAGGTTTATCTGCATTGTAGGCAGTGTTGCGGACAAAAGGATGAGGGGCTGGGATCAAGCTTAGGCTGCACCTAACTCATGGAAAAGGAGGGTGCAATGATGAAGGGGAGAGCTGGGGAAGGAGAGTCCTGAGGAGCTGAGGTTTCTGCTGCTGATGCCACCAGAGGGAGAGGATGAACAAGAGCTGCAACAGGTACTGCAGCAGGGGAACCCTGCTTCAGGCTCAGCTGCTACCCTGCTTCAACCCAACTCCTCCTTCTCTCCAAAGTACATGCAGGCTGTGGGGTGCAGGCAGCCTCTTGCCCCCAGCAGTCTGCTGCCCATGACAACAGCCTATTTGGTCTGTAGCTTGGACCAGTCTTACTGGTCCTTATTCTGGTGAACCCACGAACATCTGAGATGAGGACACCATCTTGCCAAAGGACACTCCCAGCATCTCCTAAAGAGCCCTGCCTAGAGAAGCTAAGCCTCCTACTTCAGAGCTGACGATGGGGTACCCTAGCCATGGCATAGCTGATCAAAAAAGTCCAGGATTGACTCACAAGTCCATTATACAGCTGTCTTGCCACCATTCATTAACTGCAATGGAAATGACCCTGGGCTCCCTACATCAAAGAACCTTGCCATCTCTTCTTAATTAATCCTAAGCATCTCACTAGCCTCAAATCTCAGCTGGAAAACATCAACTAGAGTAGGTGGCATCTCAGCCTGCCCTTTGCTACTGGCTGCACTTTTATTTTTCCCCATGTTGTATTGTCCCCCACCCTCCTGAGATTAATCAGTGGAAACCAAAATATGGCTGTGTTTTAGGTCAAATGCATAAGATCCATCCTGGTTTAGACTTTATTAGAATTAATGCTCACAATCTTTAACACCAACGGAAATTTATTTCTAAGGAATTAAACCAACCCCTGCAGTGTTTGCCACTCAGCCACTGCAGAATCACAACAGCATATGAAATGTTACAAGAGAAATGGGTAAAAAAAAGCCTTAAACAGAAGCAAAACTGACTCATCTCCTTATTGCCAAAACCAAGAAGGCCGCTGAGCGTAAACAAACAACAGACATCCTGAAAAAAAGGGGTGCCACAATTCCTTCCCATGCTGATAGGCAGATACACAGAGTGGCATGAGCAGGACCACCCTTCAGCTACTCCTGCAAGCCAATCCCAGGGAAACAGCCAATGCTACAGTGACGTTCCCGGTAGTTCAGGTGTCACCAGAGACCAGGGAGCATCTGAGGTGCTGGTGACCCCCAGTGCAATGACGGTTCCTAGTCTGTATGTGGTGGAATGCTGTGACAGCAGAAGGTATGATCCATTCATAGAAGCCATGCATATATTTGGATATCCAATGAAACTGTTGTGGGTAGTATTCAAAGGCATGCTTTGGCTCAGGCTGGCAAGCATCCCTTCTACAGAACAGAAGGGAGAATGAGCCAGAGCACTTGTATAATGCTCAAGCTCTCCTCACTGTCTATACTGGCCCACACAAAGACTACAGTTGATGCATGCCGAAGCCAGACCTTTGGGTACCCCTAAGTTTGGAGGAAACTAAGTAAGACTTAGGACTAGAGACACACAGAAAGAACCAAAGGAAAGCCATTGTAAAGGCAAGTTACATTCTCTGGGGAAGTCCATCACAACAAACTGATACTCTGGAGTAATAGGGTCTTTTTCATTGCTAAAAGACCTTCTGTTTGAGCTCAGCAACACGCTTAACTTGCGGCGGAATGGGGAGGTTGTCTAGCAGGAGTTTTCAAAGAAGCAGTTTCGGAGCTGAAACCACAGGGGCAACATTAATGCCTGCATCCACAAAACAAATCTCCAACAGCTTTAAACAACTAGGTAACCCAAGCTTTTTGTTAGAACAGCTCCTGGCTCACCATCAACTATTCAACACCATCACTCTCACAACTTGAATTCTGCATACACACACACTGTGCCACAACCATGTCTTCTGCAGTATTTCAGAAAGCAGCTAAGCTAAATTCCACTCGTGCTGTTTATTCAAGCAATTGCATTGTTTGTAAGACCACCATTCAAAATGAGGCCAGGAGAAGGATTTAACAGTACTTTGAAAGAACATTACTCAGTGTCAGACACAGCACGTGCAAAACACAAAGTTTTCCACAGGGATTCTCTCGCAATAGAAAAGAATACTAGATCATGTGCCACATATGTGAAACACAAAGCCACAGAAAGATGCACTTTAGTAAGAAGTCTTAGCCAGTTATCTATTGGAAAACAATAAATACTGCGCTGTTTATTAGAATGCATTTAAAATGCTAAGCATATGGATTTTGAGTCAATTCTTTGGGATGTTCTGAGTGCGTGTACACAGTTTGCTTTCAAATAAATCACAGCCACATTCAGATATTGACAGTTCCTGATAAAGTCACTGAATGCATCAGCTCACACTCGGGCTTGCTCTGGTTTCAAATGAGTAAGCTGATAAGAAAGAGCTGGTTGATACTAAAAGGGTTAGGACTCCAAAGCTCAGGTCACATTAAGTCAGCAACACATTAGCATACATATCACACGAGTGATGCGATGTGCCATCCACTACCGACCCACAGGCTGCTTGCTCCTCACAAGCACTGGCCATATGACCAACCACTCTTTGTTCTGAACCCACTCCCTGCTCAGCCTCCTGAAACAAATCAGTAAATAGACCCACCATTTCCTCCTTAAGGACAGATACTCTTCCCCCCACCCATACTAGACTGAGGCTGCGTTGACAGCATGAGTGTTGTGTGTTGACTAAGTGTGCGCTGGTTTTTACATCTACTTCTGGTTCCAGCATGAAAATCAACATTGCACCTGTGTTGTCCAAATGGATGTGTGCTTCAGAGACAGACAGAAGCAGAGAGAGCAGCCAGGATACACACCATACTCCGCTCCTCCATCAAACACACATACTACACTGAGAAACAATAATCCCTTCTTAGTGGAAAATCCAAATTTTCAAAATGAATCCCCAGGCTAAAATGAATTACTGTAATAACTGCAATCCTCATACGAGCACTAATCAGAATGGCACAGCTGACCACCTGCTATGTGGCACCACAGCAGCACCCTGCCCCTCACTGCTGCTGCGTTCAGACAGGGCTTGGTGCCCCCCCAAACGAGACGGCGGAGCTGGTACATACAGGGACAGGGGCACACGCCTGAGTGACTGTTGTACGGTTTCACTACGCACTTCTGCTGAGTGCAGCATAATAGGAAAAAAATAAAAAGGGCACTACTGCAGCTCCAAACACAACAGCAGGATGCAAAAAATCTAAACCCAGGCCAAGTAAATTCTCCTGCAACTACAGAGGAACACACGGGAAACAGCGCAAGAGACAACAAAATGAATTGTATGTGCCCGAGTCGGTACAAACCCATTATCCACGCAGGCTGCAAAATGAGAAAAGCAGCATTGGACAATGCTACAGGCTGGGGCAGTGTTCTTAGCGTACTTATAATAAGTTATTTTATGTAATTGCTAACGAAGAAAAATATGCAGTTACATAATAACACCAGGTAATAACCAAAATGTGAAGTCACAAGATTGGCTTACAGCAACAGAGCGGGGGGTTGGGGGGGGGGGGGGAGGAAAGCAGCCTGTGCTTTAAATTTTGCTGCATTGTCAAGGAGCCAAGAACCAAAGCTGGGGGGTTCTTCTTTTACAGGGAAGAGATGCAACCACCGAAAATCCAGCGCGGGACTCTTCCTCACCGCCGCCTGCACGCATCCACATCCCCAAATGATGTCAGTCCCCGCCGGCACGTCGCTCATCATAATTCTATACTATCTGCTCGCTAGTGAAATTCAGGCCGACAGCTAAGCCCGTAACTCACCAGGGCCCATATGCTCCTCGGGAGCCCCCCCTCCCCGACTGCCCCCGGCCCAAAGCGGCAGCGCTCCCGGACACACGGGGAGTCCCATGCCCGCACGGACCGGCCGGCCCCGAGGCACAAAGGCGGGCACGGATGACAGCGCACACCGCGACCCGGCACCGCATCTCGCTGCCCGCCCCGGGAAGGGCCTTTCCCGGCGGCGAGGCCGCTGACAGACCCATCCCGCCTCGCACTTCTCCGCTGGGAGGCAACGTCAATCCCTCCTCACCACCACCAGCACCACACACCCGGCGTCCCCACCACCCTCACCCGGGGCCGGGCGGCAGCAGCCCCTCGTACCTGGACAATGCCGGCCTGGGCACAGCTCATGCTCCCGCGGCGAGGCAGGTCTCACATCCCACACGTGCGGCTCAGGGCTCGCCGCCTGTCAGCCGACAGGGAAGGAGGAAGGGAGGAAGGGGGGAAGGAGGGAGGGAGGACGAGGTGCCGGCGCGTCAGCCCCCACCGAACCGCACCATAGTCCAGCACCGGCTGCTACGCCCGCAACACAGCCGCGGTCCCTCCTCCTCCGCCCCGCCAGCCTCCTCCCACCCCACCGCCCGTCGCTGAGGTACCGGCCGCCCGGAGCCACCCACACTCCGCGGCGGGCGCCCGGCAGCGCCTCCCGGCCCGGCCCGCCCCTCAGCGCGCCGCCTCACGGCCGGCCCTGGCCTCCCGCCCGGCAGGGCACGGCGGTGACCCAGGCCGCGACCCCGCCGGCTCTCCCGGACCCGCAGTCCATGTCCGAGAGCGGGCCGAGGCGCGACGCTGCCCGCCTGGGGCCGCCCCAGCCCGCTCCCGTGGGCCGGCCGCGCTCGGACACCGCAGTACGCGGGTCGCCCCAGTGCAGGGGAATTAACCCACTTTCCTCTCTGCTTTTTTCCCACACACACAGGGACAGGCGGTGCTCCAGCAGCTGTACCCCCGGGAAACACACACCCTTCTCCACACTCTTCTCTGTGACCAGGTCTGGGCTCCTCAGTACGAGAAAGACAACGAGCTACTGGAGAGGGTCCAGTGGTGGCCATAAGGATGATGAGGGAGCTGGAGCATCTCTTTCCTGACAAGAGACCGCAGGAGCTGGGCTTGTTTAGTCTAGAGAAGACTGAGAGGGGATCTCATTAATGCAGATCAATCTCAAAGGTGGGTGTCAGCAGGATGGTGCCAGACTCTCGTGGTGCACAGCGACAGGATGAAGAGCAATGGCTATAAACTAAAACACAAGAAGTGCCACCTTAACATGAGGAAGAACTTTACGTTGGGGGTAGCAGAGCACTGGAACAGGCTGCCCAGGGGGCTTGTGGAGTCCTCCTCTCTGGAGACATTCAAAACCCACCTAGACGTGTTCCTGTGTCACCTGCTCTGGGTGGCCCTGCCTTGGCAGGGGGTTGGCCTGGATCGTGTTCAGAGGTCCCTTCCAACCCTAATGATTCTGGGACCCGCAGCCTCTCCTTCCCTGTGCCTTCTGGACAGGGCATTATGAACTGCAGCCCCAGACAAAGAAAACCACAGTACCACAGCTGGGGAGAGAACAAGTTTCAAAATGCAGTTCAGGATATGGGCAGTGGTGCTGTACACCCATTTCTCCCATGGATCTTGTATGTGTCCTATCCCTGGGCAAGTCTGCTCACCAAAACCAGCCCTGGGTGCTGCTGGGGCTGCAGGGAACAGCGGCTTCCACAAGCAACATGCTATCTCTGCACCCACCTGCAGAAAGGAATGAAGTTCTTCACATCAGCTGGAAGAGGGAAGAGACAGAACAATGCTCCAGAGGTCTGCCAGAGGCTTTTAGATAACAGTGCTTTACTTTTAAGCCGCGGTTTTGGAGTGGATTCCCCTCCATGCTACAAAATACATCTGTATTTCAAGAGACTCCTGAATCTCTAATTGTATCCTGAAGCAGAGACATGTTGATAAAAACCCCACAAATATGCCCAGTAACATACCACCGACTTTGTTTCTAAAAGCATCTTTGTGTCCTCCATTCAAAAATTTCTTTGGAACTAAAAGATTTACTGTGGCTTGTACTAGTGCAAGACATACCTTTTGTTCTCATTTTCTACTCAACGCTCAAGTATTTTCAGAGACATTGTGGCCACTAATTTCCACCGATCATCTCATTTCCTTTCTTAAGAAGGTGAAATGGGAGAAATTAGAACCTATTATCAGCAGAAAGCTAAGAAGGAAAATCAAGTGGAATTTAGGAAGGAGCGTGGTTTGGTATTTTATTACATTAGTGAAAGAAGAAGTCCATCTACAACCAGAATTGCCCATACACAAGACCAGCGAGCAGGCATGTTCCCTGTGCAGAGTGGGAAGAAAGAGGGGGGACCCATCACACCAGCTCCTCCCCAGGAGCAAGGCAGACCAGGAAACACACCAGCCCATGAAGGCCACACAAATTACCATGTACCTTAGGACATGTCTGTGCTCAAACACACCCTTCTGCACGTATTTGACAAATTCAGTTCATGTTTGAGTTGATGTCCTTACCAAGTGAAGCCACCCACTGACCACAGATTAGAGTAGACCATGCTACCAGATACCTACAGGAGGCCTCCAGCCAGAAATTTGCCTCCTTGTTTTAAAACTGTATATCAATGCTTACACGAAAACTGCTCATGGGAGGCATGTGCTTTTGCCCTCACACTTTGAATATCTAAATAAGAAGGAACAAAATAAAGATGAGGAAGACAAAGGAATGGAAAGGTGAAGTAGTTTGTCCAAAGATCACACAGCAAGTTGCCGGAAGACAGCAGAGGGCTGACCCCAAGCCTTCTCACTCTTGATTCATTGTCCCGCTCTGAGCTTTTCCCTAACTCCTGCTGCTTGTGGGTTACTGTATTACTGGTGTAATTCTACACCATGTCTTAATCTGAGACATATGTATTACCTTCAAATGGATGCATACATTGATTCTAAAGACATTGAGTTAGCTAGACCAGGAAAAATTGATAAACGCATGTGCTCTAAAAAAACCCAAACCCCAGTCTAAATCTAAAGCTTGATTCCGAGCTGTAGAGGCAGCTTAACATTATGGGTGCACAAGGAGGCACCCCAAACCCCCATTTCAGGACCATGAGACTTCAAGCACAAGACCTTGCCATGCTTTGTGGACTGGGGGAGAAGAAACTCAGCACACAGTTTAAGCACTGGACATGTGCTTTCCTCTTCACTTGCTGCCACCCCTGCTTTCCTTTCAGCCTGAAAAGAACATCCTGAATCTCCTGCAGGAGAAGGAAGTTGAAAATTATCCCCTGCTGGAATGTGAGTAAAACTAGGAAGATCAAAATTAAGATCAAGAGGCAAAAATGCATACCCACCTCCAGCAGAAGTGCATTCAAACATTGAGCAGAAGATGAATGTGGCAACTGATTCAGAAAATAAACCAGGCTTTGAAGAGGACATTTTGCCCTCCTGTTCCTCAAAAGGAGGAAATTACATACATTGGAAATCAAGTGGTTTCCATTGCAACCCTGCAGTTTCCTCAAAAAGAGGAGAGTTGCATAATGCATCAGGAGCTTTAAAATTAGACTAAACTTTGGCAGTTCAGATGCTTATCTATATTACAAGCCTACCTATTATATATTATACACTCCCCAACCTCCCACAGACTAAGCAAACCAACAAATTCTTCTGTCCCACACGCATGTCAACATCTTCTGGTATCTTTTTAACCATAAACTAAGGAATACTCATGTCTCAGGAGAGGTCTACAGACAGCATCACGTGAAGGGGATCTGGGCAGCCAGCAACCAAGATGCTTGTATGTTTTGCAGGGAATTTTGGGAGCTACAGTGTAGTCTTGAAAAAGCAGGAAATGGGATCAAGAACAAATTGGCTTGGGGAGGGTGGAAAAAGCAAGTTGAAGCAACTGTATCAACTGTATCTTTCCCTACCAAATATTTGAGGGACATAAGCCTACACTCTTGAGATTCCATTGTATTTCCAGAAATCTGTCATTCTGGTGGCTTCTTCATGCCTGATACATAACAAAGGAACTTCTACTTAGTGTAGCATAGTATTTTGAATAGATTGTAATGATTTTAAAAAGGCTTGGTGCAACTAAGTAAAAAACTGGGAAATTTTAGTTATTCTTAATAAATACCAGGTACACCTTCCTCTGGAAACCTAAATATGGTGCTTGTCATGTTGCAGCCAATAAAAAACCCAAAACGTTGATGTCCTCCTCTGCAAGCCTCTTGAGTTGAGCTCATCTGGGTGATGATGGAAGGGCTGAGTAAGGCACTCACAGAGTTTATTCGTATCTTGCATTTGTAGGAGGCCAGGCGCAATCAGATGAAGCTTCTCCCAAAAAAGTTCTTCTTGAAGAAGAAATGGTCACCCCCAAATTCTTTATCAAACATGCTCCTGCCTTCAAGCTGCCTAAGCTTTACACTGCCCTTTTAATCTGTCCAACATAGGAGTGCGGCCCTCATCCTGCCACTGGCCACAGTAAAAGACTGGATAACTGATAAATGGAATCCACCACTGTGGCAGAACTGGCAGGAGACACTGCATTGTGAGGGCCATTTCACAGTTCAGATGTACATTTGGGCATATCTTAAGTTTCTGTGCTGGATTCATCTCCGGCTGAGCTAGATGTCATGGAAGTACCTCTCTTCCCCACAACATAGTATTTGCTAAATTTTACCAATAAGCACAATTTTTTCCCCAATAAAGCAGGCACTACTAAGATGATACAGGACAGCATTTCTAGATGCTAAACTCATTTACATCCAAGTGATACTCTCATACCTGGTTCACAGGGCTTTTCATTCTGAATTGTTTGCTTTGTTGGGACTCAGTACTCCATTACTGACTTTGACACACAGACTGTCTTTAAAAAGGCATTTGGTTGATGCTAATGTCTTTTACTATATTTTGCCTTACACAGATGGGATTGCTCATATCTCAGCTGATGCTATGCTTATGCATAGCAGTAGATACTTGCCTAATGTAGGTGCTAGGACTTCAGGCTCTGTTGGAGTGCTTTCTTTAAACAGCTCTTGGGCACCAGCTGCCTTTTTCTTAGACACTTCAGCCCAGGGCTGAATATTTGGGGAGGCCATGACAGAGACTCCCCAGCAATTACAATCTTCAGTCATCCCCCTAGCAGGACTGCAACACCTATTGCTACCAATCCTCTTCCTTGCAGGAGCAGGCAGCATGCTATATACAATCCAGACTCCTTCCCTGTTTCATCCTGGGTGTACAGAGAAATTTCTTTACACAGGTACTGGATTACTGGAGCATTTATCCAACTGGATCAAAAGAATTCCATCCCCTTGGCTGCAGTCATTTGCATGGCCTGATTTCTGCCGTTTCACCTAATTGTTTAACATGTAGATACACACTGGTTTGATGTTTGTCCCTGTTGTTCAGCTCATTTTCCTCTATTTTGAGTCTCTTTCTGGAACAAATGCTAACCAGCTCCAAAATAGAAAGAGGTTAAATATTAGCATCCTTGTCAGAAGAGATACACAGGGATTATGAAACATTCTACATGGGCAAACATACGGCATATTTTTTCCCGCATAAAACCTATGATGAATCTACTAAGTGACCAACTACTTTTACAACTAAGGCTCCACTTAAAGAGAAAAAACAATTAATGAAGCATGTTCAATGACACAAAGATTGAGCCCATATTCCAACAAGTCTTCTGTTAGCAGTGAAGTTTAGATTACTTTCCTTGTAGCTCCTTTGATTTGTCCAGTGAATGGCAAGTTCATCACAACTTTTCCTCTCACATCAGGAAAGTGAGGGTGGGAATACACATGATCAGTGTCTCTTCTACTCTACCTGCCTGTCACAAAACTGCTAGGAATTTGGTACATTTGAGACTACCTCATATAACATGCATGAGAGGTCTCAGCCTGTTTAAAGATTACATAGATTGCGTATAGTCAGAGGTTCAAAGTAATTATGCCAGCCTTATTTTCTTAGGAATCCATGCTAAAAGGGTGGGATAACTGTCTCATTGTCTATGAAAAAAGTCAAGGCACTACAGCGTAACTGCAACAAAGAAGCCAGAAGAGAATAGGAGACCCCTGGAAGGTCTCAGCACCAGACTGGTTTGGCTTAACATATATTTAGCTTCAGTCTCAACTAGAGACCTCTGAAAGGGCAAAGTGAGAAAATCTCTAGTTACCAGAATAGGTTTTGAAGGTACTCCCCTAACAGGAATAATTCTGATAAAGACTATCCAAGATCACCTTTCACATAGGCAGCACTGCTGTATTACTGACCAGACAAGTATTTACATGCTTAGACACATACTGTAACATCATGCTAGAACAGAAACAGGGAGGTTTATCTTGTGTTGATGAGAGCAGGTGTTCAAAAGGGATGAATGAATCCCTACTGAAAGGGGATGCTTCTGAATTTGCTTCGCATCCAGTTCCTGATCTGGTTGTCCCACCCCTTCCTGCCGAGGCTTTCACCTGGTCCTTTGGTACCCACTGTTTTGATGGGTTAGTGTTCTACTAGTGGAACTGGAGTCAGACCAACACCCCCCACGGGTACATAAGAGAGAGGTGAAATCACCTGGACAACAACAGGGGGGGAAGGATTATGATTTCTCCTTTACGGGGTAACTAAGCCTGCCGGATCAGTTCAGATTTATGAGAAGACTGAACTGGAAGAGGATTCTCCCAGACTTCTGGACTTCTCCCAGACCGAACTGGAAGAAGATCAAGCCCAAAACAAACAGGGGTATTCCTCTTACCTTGTGAAAGCATACCAAGCCAAAAAACACTGTGTACTCCCGAGGGTGGTGAGGATGAGACTGTTGCTGACTGCATTCAAGCCTTGGGAAATTTTTTGGAATACGCCAAATGCTCAGTTGTTCTGGCCTCCCTCTCAAAGGTTGCCAGGCAAATCATGAGTAATTTACATTTTTCTCAACACTGGCCCACCACTGAGTAGCAGGCCTGTTTTAACTAGGTTGGAGGGAATAGAGGAACACATTGTCCACATTCATTTGGCTGACAAACAATTCAATAGTAACAGAGGGCTGAATTAACAGATGAAGGCAGATGGGTTTATGGAATAGGGAGGGACTGAGAGAGAGGTTATGATGAGAGAGCAGAAGGATTGGAAAAAGATCAACCAAAAATGGGCCAGCATGTTATGCCATATGTCTCTTCTAAACATTTTTTCTGCTCTTGTTGTTTGATTGTCACAGTGCTCCAGAGCTATCTGCTGTTTCGTTCTGAGATTTTCAGGGTGGCTATTTTTTGCAGGAAATGCTTCCCAAGACTCCAAGCAAGCAACATCACACACTCCATTTTGTGTGCAGTGAATACCTTCACTTTTACCTACATTTAGAATCACAGTATGAATGCAGCTATAGTAAGCACAGATCCAGAGCCATCCTCAGTAGTTCTGCAATATCATATCCACCTCCCCATGCAAATACTGTGGAGATAAGTCTGGCACGGTTTCAGTTGCCACTGTCTTCCCTCATCTGTCAACCTATCCTACTAATAAAAAAGAAAAGTGGATATGCATTTAAACAGCTTATCCCTTCCAACTGCAGCCAAAAGAACCTACCATGATATGTCTTAATCACTGAGGACAGATGTCCTGAGTTTATACACAGTCCTCTGCCACAGCCTTCGCTATCAGCCTTACCAGGTTTAAACTTCAGTGGCCAATAATAAAACACCAGCTTGAATCCCGACCCCAAAGCTTGCAAAATTAAACTAAGCTGTCTTGTGCTCAAATGCTTCATTTTTCCACATCTAAAAATAAAATTTTCTTCATGAATTCTTACTTTACCAAATGGGAGAAAAGAACAATGGGAAGACAAAAGCAGGAAGATACAGTACATCTCTCCAAGTTGCTTTGTAACAGTTTACAGCCTTCCTTCCTAGTGCAGCCATCTGGCTGTTTCCCCATCTTCTGCACTATCATTCCCTTTTCAGTCTGCAGTCAGCAGATCCCTGGGCTTTGTCACTTGAACAGCAGGATAACAAGGTTTTATCCAAGCTGTTGCTGGCCCTGCAGCATTAGCTGCTCCTCCTGGCCACAAGTGCTACCTGCTGTCCTGGTTGAAGCCTGCACCCCTGTTTAAGCTCTGCTTGCTCCTCCAGCTCTGCACATCTTGCCCTTGCTCTGCCAGTTCTTCTAGCTATTCATGAAATCTTTGCTTGTAGCTGCTGCTCTTTCTATCATAATTTCATCTCCAAGGTCTCCCTACCAAAGTATCTGCGGACTTAGCGGTTCCTTTTACTCCTCAGCCCACAGACCAACACCTCAAATCATGTAGACAAACTAAATTATGCCACCACACTGCTGTACCTGTTGGATACTGAGAAACTACTACTCTATATACATAATTTGCTGACCTCTGCTTTAAACTACAAGGGACATGACTATGATGGCTCTCAGGTGGGAAGACTGAGGGCCAGATTTACAAGACTTAGATATACCAACTTGTGCAGGGGTTCTTTGGCATCTACTCAACTTACAGAGCACCTTCTCCTACCTTTAAATGCTCACACAATTTCTGATCTCTACTTTAAAGAACCACATCCATAGCTGAGAAATTTTTGCTGCAGTAAAGTCCCTGAGGTTTTCAAGCATAGCTCCCTTTGTTTGTAAGTTACATGAATTACCTGAGGGATGTTTGCTGGGGCCAATGAACATTTCAGCAATATGAAACTTAAAGGTCAGCCTGTTTAAAAAATAATCAGTGCTTAGTGAGAAGCACAACTCATTCCTGTGCCTTCAGCAGTTTGGCTTAAAAAGGCATTACCGTTAGACATTAGCTGTCTTAGTAAGAGCTAATGACTAGGAACCATAGCGAAGTTATATACATACATAATCATGTATGTTACATACCACTGAAAGATACATCAATATAAGATACATCAAGTCTACTCCATGTACATAAACACAGCACAAATCCAGTTTTCTCATGGATACCTGCAAAGTAGCAGTATAATTTAGGCCTCAGGAGTTCTGTGCAACTTGAGTCACATCTGGGATTTCCTTCTGTATTCATGCTGGGCATAGAATCATAGAATAGTTAGGGTCGGAAAGGACCTTAAGATCATCCAGTTCCATCTCCCCTGCCATGGGCAGGGACATCTCACACTAAACCATGCCATCCAAGGCTCTGTCCAGCCTGGCCTTGAACACCACCAGGGATGGAGCATTCAAAACTTCCCTGGTCAACCCATTCCAGGGCCTCACCAACCTTACAGTAAAGAATTTCTTCCATATATCCAATCTAAACTTCCCCTGTTTAAGTTTTTACCCGTTACCCCTTGTCCTCTCACTACAGTCCCTAATGAATCTTTAAACCTCTCTGTTCTCTGAAGCACAGCACTGAGAAAGTCCACATTCATGACACCAGATTACAAGTAAATTTCAAGAGGAGCCACTCCTTGCCTAGCAGCTCTACATCCAGCCCAGGATCAGGGAGCCAGCAAGGGTGAACATCTGGCTTGCACTGTAATAGCTGAGACTATTCTCTATGGGGAGTTCAGCAAATGAGCTGTTAATAATGTACCAGCCTTGTCATTCAGCTGTATACTCTCTGCAAAGCTAACAGGAGTAAAAAGCAATAAAACCTGATTTGACACTGTTAGCAGATGTGACTGATTACACACTGTTCTATTGAGTAACAGGAGTCACACATTACATCCTAGACCTGAACCATACACAGTTTTAAACTGAAGGAGAACAGAATTATGGACAACTCACATACAGCAGCAGCTTAAGTCCCCTATGAACCATGTGCACAGGGCAACAAGCATCTAGGATTGATTTCTGAGCCCTGTAAGTCAGTATGAGTAGAGTACCACTGTCTCTACAAACTACTAAGACATCTTGGAAGATCCACCAGGCAGGATCAATAGTGGCCTTTAATGCTGTGCAGTTGTAAAAGGTGCTGTTCCAAGGGTCTTTTGCCAGTAGTTTTCCTCTTCTTTTTGTTACATAAAGGGAAGTAATGATCTATACTGCAGTTCCATCTCCCCCATCATAGTTCACCTTTGTGCAAGAAGGAAATTGCATTGCAGCGCTTCTTTCTTTAAGACTAATGATAGAGTACTTGCATTTTCATGCCAACATTAAGAGTTTTTACACAAGTGACAAGAGTAAGTGCCAGGAGCAGGGTCTGAATTCAAGGTAAAAATGGCACCTGGCGGGAAAAGAAGACTTGGTCCCAAAGTGATATTAGAGGACAATTGACACATGAGCAGGAAGAATGTTAAAGTGGCACCGAACACCCAGTGCTTGAGTATATTCATTGAAGCCTTCTGCCTTTGATATCTTCTAGTTCTAGAAGCATTTTTACCTGCAGTTGAAGTGAGCATTATCTCTGTAGGGACAAATTCAGATACATCACACTGCTCTCTATCCAGAATAATTACTAAGACCAGGTTCTGTCCCTAATTATTAAAAAAAAAAGTATAAATATCAAAGTTCAGCATTACCTTGTTTGAGATACACACAGAGGAACAGACTCTGAATTCCTACATAAGGACCCATTCCAGTACTCTCACACAAATAAGAAACTATTGCTGGTTTCAGCTTTAATATTAAAGATAAGCTGTAACAAACTGTAATATTTTCTAAATTTTATTAATGTTGTTTAAAAAAGTCTACAAAATATTAATTTCCTTGTGATTAGTATCTCCCAGCCTTCATACTTCAGAGCGGAGATAAGGAAGTAGCTGAAAGGAGGATGTCTGGCTTCACTATAATCTAATGATTTTCAGTAGAGCTTGTACACATCTGGCCACAGAAGGATTAGTGCTGTGTATATAAGCAAAGTATTTAAAGAAGAGAGAGCAAATATAGTTTTTACCAGTTAGCCAGAGCTGCCTGGATAACATCTCGGCAGACCAGGGTTCCTTGTGGACTTCAAGGACTCACCTTTGTCCCATATCGAAACTCTCCAGGGCATAGGGTGGCACACAGTATAGCAAGAATTTCTCCTACAACACTTATCCAGCTGCAATCCATTGGCCTAGAGCACTGCTCTTCCACACAAGCATTCCTCTGTTTGCAAACTGTCCCATTCCTTGCTGCTAGTCTGCACTGCCATTCCTGGGAAGCATGGGGCAGATGAACACAACTTCTCCTGGTAAGTTGTATCCCACCAGCACATTGTTGGTTCCTTTCTGCCAAGCTGATCAAATCTTCAATCTGCTTGACCTAGAGAAAGCTGCAGCATTTCTCTTAGAAAATCACTCCTACCAAAATAACACACTATCAAAAATAAGATTCATAATGCAACATGCCTTTTACTCCTAAAGCTGAGACACCCTGCCTCGTGTTCAGGCACTTCTGCATAATAGCGCAAGAGCCTTAGGACATGAGTTCTTTTTTCATATAGCTACTTTAAATAGGGTGGTGATATTTTTAGTTTTACTGTACTCATACTGTTTAAAACTGTATTATTCTAAAATAGCCTCTGCAGCACCAAGTTCCATGCTGTGGAATGAAAACTGAGTTAAACTTCACATTCAGGATTCGTGTAAATCTGATGCTTTATACAAAATATACTGTGCATCCAGTTATCCTTCTCTCAGATTTCTTATTTCAGAGTCGTAGAATGTTTTGGGTTGGAAGAGATCTTAAAGCTCACTCAGTTCCAGCCCCCTGCCACAGGCAGGGACACCTTCCACTAGAGCAGGTTGCTCCAAGCCCCGTCCAACCTGGCCTTGAACACTGCCAGGGATGGGGCAGCCACAGCTTCTCTGGGCACCCTGTGCCAGCGCCTCATCACCCTCACTGGGAAGAACTTCTGCCTAATGCCTCATCTCAATCTCCCCTCCGTCAGTTTGAAGCCATTCCCCTTGTCCTGTCACTATACAGGCCCCGGCAAAAAGCTCCTCTCCAGATTTCTTGCAGCCCCTTTAGGAACTGGAAATCTGTTATACAGTCTCCCCAGAGCCTTCTCTTCTCCAGGCCAAACCAAGTAGATTACATTAGTCACTATTCCCTTATCCAGCAATGCCATAGCCTCATTGAATGCAGCACCAAATTTATCACACATAATTTTCCCTTAGTGAAGCCATGCTGGCTGTCACTAATCACCTCCTTATTGTCCATGTGCCTTAACAGCGTTTCCAGGAGGGTCTGCTCCATGATCTTGCTGGGCACCAAAGTGAGACTGACTGGCCTGTAGTTCGCTGGGTCTTCCTTTTCTTCTCTTTAAAAATAGGGATTATACACTTCCCCTTTTCTAGTCAGCAGGAACTTCACTAGATTGCCACCACTTCTCACATACGATAAATAGATCAGTTGATCAAAGTGTTTCTGGTAATTTCCAGTTTTCCAAATAAAATCACTATAACACTTAATATAGGTCAAACCAAGCAAACTAAATACATTCAGGAACACATAAAGAAGGATTCTTGCAAAAGAATCCCACAATGATTTTGGGTAGTAACCAATTATTCTCTTTCTGCAGCACTATGGTCTGATCCCATAGGAAAAAGTGGTCTATTCACCCATCACTGGAAAACACTATAAGATTCTGCAGGCAGACCACAACAGATGTCTCGTGTCCATGCCACAACTCCAGATACCTGGAGTCAGGTCCTGACTCTGTCAGGCTTCCCCTATAGCCTTGGGTAAATACTTCAGTCTACCTGCAGTGTCTGTTCCTTATGTGTAAAAAGGAAAATACTCTTTATCCAGGGAAATGTCACTAAGCAATAAACCAGAGAGGATTGTGAGGATGTCATGTCTGATGTATGTTATGGACAGTGAGCATCATGGAAGTGTTTGGACAGATAGGACAGACTGAATTGCACAAGAGTATAGGAAATGTACTTTATTAATAACCTTGAATAAGATGTTAACAGTGTAATTAGTTTTGAGGGGCAAACCTTGCTTTTCAAGATCTGAAAATGAACAAATTTATCTGCAGACTGAAGCCAGACTGTAGGTCAAGTTCTTCATGATTAAATCAGTGTTGACACAATACAGAAACAGTTTATTATATACTGAAGGTTGTTAGTTTCCAGTCTTCTTAAAGATTAAGAAATACCATAGGAATAAAATTGCTTGATGACCTCTCAATATTTCCAAGTATCCTGAAGAAGGAAACAAGTGACAGGCACAAGCTGCATAATTGTAATTGGAAAATAAGCATTACTGAAGTACTCAGTTCTCTGGTGGCAGACCCCTCATCAGTTAACTGGGTAAACCTGATTTCACTAGCTTAAACCTTCTTGATTTATCGGATATGCCCAACTGTATTGAGGGCAAGAACAAGCAGTACACAGAAATTCTACAGGGAGAAGTGAAGGGTAGATGTTGAGATATCCAACCTGTCTTTTATTGTAGTATATGAGCTCTTTAAATTGATAGACATCAACAAACCTCAAGCCTGGACACAAGAAGAGGAATCACTGACGTAGAGATCTTGATTCTGAAAGGTTCTGGAGTGGTTTTATATGGGACAGAGTGGACAACTAGCACAACCTCACTAAGCTAAGCAAGTTAAATGGTGGAATTTTACTTTATTTTGTTGGATGTGTTACTACACTATAGCCAGATAGGAGTCCTTCAGAAGCACAACTTCTTCCAGTAAAGAAACATATCAGTGCAGAGCATTTACTCACTTTGCACTTTGGGTTTGTTAGTCATAATGTTGCTATATCTCAGTATTTGTGATTGTCACATGGAAGAACACAGCAGATCAGACCAAAGGCCAGCTAGCCAGGTATCTGCTTTCTTGGCTGCTGTCAGCAGCAAATAGGTGAAAGAGCACAGCAAGCAGGATAAATACCACATGTAGTGGAGATCATTGCACTTCATGAACCAGTGATGTGATTTTACAGATCATTTATGTTTGCATAAAAATGCTGAAGTCAATACAGAGGGTGTACTTATATTCTCCTTCAGTCCAGTTACTGCAAGTACACGCATCCCTCCTGCACGGACATGGGTGCTGCCCTAATTCCCTTCTTCCTCTACATGTTGTTCTTCTAACATTCCCTGGAGAACATACAGGGAATAGATATCCAAGGACACTTTCCTGACAGACCTCTAAAAGTGTATAGAAGAAAGCATTTCTAAACAGAATATTTAAAGCCCATCACATTCTCGTCTTTGCACTGCCAAATTCCTGTCTCTGACATGGGATCCTATAGAATTTCTAACAGGGAAACCTTTACAGCAAAGATTTAATAGACCCAAACAACCAGGAGCCATTTGGATTTAAGGGATCAGAAAACATTAGAACAGGGGACAGCACCTGAGCTATTTCTAGGAGAGAAAGAAAGCCCTGCCAGTACACTCCTGCTCCATTTAATATGCCACATTCTGGATAGAAACTTCACTTACCCACATGGTGGCTTTCCAGTTTGCCTGTGTATATAAAGTATTGTCTTAAGATATTACAAAATACATGTACAGATATCTAAAACTTGGAGATCTGTATTGCACAGGAATTATTTTATGTACATGGTCTTCCTAAACAGTCATTGTGTAGTCCATTGTTGTCATTACGACCCAATCTGCTATGTCTCATAATACTTCCCTACTCAGGAAATGTCCTATTTTATGACTAATCCACAGAAGATCTTTGGAAGCGCTTTCTTCAATGTTCTCTCTAATCCTTTCTCAAAATGTTTTTTAAAGTATATCACAAAATAAAGATATGGAAGTGAACAAACTTCAGATTCAAGGCTCACTTTTACAAGGCTAACTTTTGCCATGGCTTGCCAATAGTCTTGTTTTGGGTTATGGTGTACATTTTACATTATGCCATCCGATTACTTCAACACTTTGTTCACAACTATCAATTATGAAGTGATGTGGTAATAAAGTAGGGAAGTTAGAAGTATTCATACTTAAACAACTTGAAAACTTCCTTTGGTCCAAAAGAAAGTATCTAGGTTTGGGACAGGCTTATTGTTTAATGGCTTTTTATTTTGATAAAGCTTTTAAGTGTAGTCAAATAGCTAGGCCGGAAGTACTACATCTAAATGCATGCTTTTAAAGTATAATACAAAACTGACTTCTTATTGATTATGCATATTTCCTGAGGAGTGATCCTCTTTTCTTTACATTATTTCCTTAATCATCTCACATCCTGGTCACAGATCAAATTCCATCTGTTCCTATAGGCTTGAATTCTGAATGTCTTGACATTTACTGAAATCCCAGATCACAGCAGAGGATGCCACTGCCATTTGCTACTTTCATATCCATATAATTGCACTTGAGCTGTTCTAGAAAACTCAAATTGAAACAAACTAGCAGTTGTTCTCTTTGTAACAAGAACTGTCCTTGAGATATGGCCAACATAGAATCATAGAATAGTTAGGGTTGGCAAGGACCTTAAGATCATCAAGTTCCAACCCCCTGCCATGGGCAGGGACACCTCCCACTAAACCATGCCACCCAAGTCTCTGCCAAGTGAGTGACAGTAGGAAAGCTGAGGAAACAGAAGATGTGTTACAACAAGAATTGGATGATATTCTTTAAAGTTCAGAGCAGCCCTTTGCCACACAAGAACATATTTTAGGTGATCCTTGTTACTACTGACCCACTCAAGAGCCAATCAATTTACTTCAGCAAGTAAAGGTTACTTAGAAAGGAACTCACTGCTCATAGCATTGGGTAAAAGACTTTGAAAGTCATAGCTACAGAGCAGCAACAGCCGCTGCTCAGGCTGCCTGAGAAAGGGTTCAAATGCCCCTGCTCACTGCCTGGAAAGTCAGCGTACCTTTATAGCAACCTTATGTCAGGTCAAGAAGCAGGCTGTCAAAGGATGAAAGTACACTGTGAAATACCTAGTGGAGGTTACTGTCACTGAGCCTTCTGACTCAGCAGTGATACACACTGCTGCTCACACTACAGTTTCCTCTGGTATTTTAGTGGTTTAAATGAGTTTGCCATGAAATACTGAATGAGTGTCACTGACACTCAATTTGAAGGAAATAACAGCTTTCATGGGGTCCGGCATCTATTCCATTTCCCTCCTGAGCATTCCCCCCACAGATCCTTTCCTTGTAAACAGCACACATGTTTTGATTGCCCCAACTGGACATTTTGTAGTTGTAGTGTAAGAAAAAACACCACATGAAAATGAGGGATTAGAAGAGTTCTGGAATGCCAAAAAGTTTGGGAACTCAGGTGGGAAACAGGGGTGGTATGTTAGCACTGAAAGATAGCACCCTTTCAAATACTGCGTACAAGTGAGACAGAGAGGCAGAAGCTGAGATCTTGGTCAAAGCCAGTCCAGGAATCCAGTACAGAGAACACATGCTAGTTCATACTCAGACGTAAGCACATTTTAAGTGGCTGTGAGTTCTGTAAGGGGCAACTGTCAAACCAACTGGACTTGGCTGCACACATGCAACAGAAAGCAGAACCCACAGCTACCAACTACAGTGAATCCAGGTGCATCACACTGGTTTCTGACCCTGTGGTACTTAAACGTGTGTTCAGATTGCCTAAATCAATAACTATTGCCTATCTGATGTCTGGTGGGACAAGAACATTATATCCCACAAGTAGCTAGTTACACTTCAAAATCCAGAGTATTTCAGAAGCACAGGTAAGGTGGAAGTGTATGGCAGAACAGTGGGATTGTGAATGTCACCATTAACAAGCAGCTCCATGTTAAGGCAGTTGAAACTTTGTACCTGTCCCAATTTCCTTTATCCTTACATTTGTGTCACAGATAAATATAAATATGCCAGAAATAAGCCTTTACATCTAAGAATTTCTGAAGTGTAAGGATTTTTGCAATAAACCAGCAATTCCGTGGGCTTGCCTGAAAACACAGAAATTACTGTCTTTAAGCCCAAATTCCACAAGAATCCCCTCTTTTTATAATACCTCAAGGTGAATGCTCACATGAAAAATCTCTGCAAACTCCTTTGCCATTAGTTTTGCATTTGCACCATCTCCGGTCCACTTCAGAAATCTGCAAACGCTGTTGCAAAACATCTTCTCTACAGATGATCTGATCTACAATTCCTTCTTTCTGAAGAGGGAATAGAGCGATCTTCAAGCTTCAAGGGATAGATCACTTGAAGTATGTTATGTTCAGTGTCACAGATTCAGGGAAAAAGCAAAGGAAGAGAAAGAGTATTACAAGGAAAACAAAGGGGGGGTGGGGCGGAAATCACATCCTTATACAATTTTCTTGAATCTGTTTATTAGAAGATTGCCCTCAGAGGGATTCAGACAAACATCTTTGTCAGAATTTGTTGGCTTCCAATGAATATGGATAAGTAGGTCTCAGGAACCAACAAATTGGGAAACATCCTACTAACACAATTGTAGAATTTAATAGTCCTATCTCCTGGTCATGAGACTGAGAGTTCAGGATGAAGGCTGGGAGTACGAAGCACCTATTTTCATCCTTTCAGCTAATCTCTTAGGGGTTAGGTTGGACTTTAAGACAGCAGTCAATCAGGAACCTGTGTTTTCCTGACAGAATGGCATTAGAATACTATGCAGGCAGGTAACTTGAGCTCTGCATATCACACAGGTCCAACTACAGGAAGCAGTCTCTCTCCAGAATCATGTTCTGCCACCCTTCAGAACACATAAAACTTTGTCACCACGCTGCCTGCCCTGTGCTCATGCAGAAGTAAGATTTTTTTAACCACTTAGACCTTCCCAACACTGTTCTGTTAAATCCTTAGCCCTTTTCCTCTCACAAAATTCATGACCCAGATACCCTCTAAGTCCCAAACTTTCCTATTGTTCCTTTGGTACACATTAGCCTAAAATAAACGCCCCAAAAATGTAATGCTAGGATTAATATTTCAGTAGCTATTTAGGGCATAAGAAGTGAGCATTTTTGTACAAAGATACCAATTTGTACAAGTTCATCCCAGCTGGATAAGCCAGAGCAAAAATTGAGAGTAATGTGCTAGCCAGCCTGCAGAGCCTTGAGACAATGTCTAGCTGTGAGTAAGGGCAAACAGCAGTAATGTGAAGTTGGTTAGCATCTCAGACAGTGGAAGCATCCTTCCTGTAAGTGACTGTGCCGAGGCACACTCTGTAGCCAAGGTCATGCAGAAAGTTGGCAGAGAAGTTGGACTGAGAGCCCAGAAGTTCTAATTCTCCCAAGAAAAGATTTCATTTTCCTCAAACAGCATTTTAAGTCAGACGGCTGAAAAGCTTTGTAGATATTGCCTATGCTTCTCCTGACACAGAAAAGCCACACAGTGTATCTTCCTTCTCTTCAGAATGTACTGTGTCTTAAAATTCAGAGATTTGTTGTTTAAGTCTAGCTCACAGTCTCGTTTCACAAGAAGTCATAAAACTGTCGGAATCAAGACAAATCCCATACCAGTTTAGTGGGGCAAAGCCTTTGTGGACATCAGTGGTATTGCTGAGGCAAGTAAGGTAAATGAGATTTAGCCCAGTATAGACGAACTGAAGAACAGCACTGCTACAGCAGCTGGGAGTGGGAAGTACCATGAGAATGGATAACATGTTGGGAAAATCTTCCAGGTTTGCATTTGTTTTTCTGGTTACAATTAATAAGCATCTTTAAGAATTCAATAGGTCTTAACTACTGTTCATGAGAATCAGTTCATAATTACAGTTCTTAACTCTGCTGGTGAGAGATGTTTATCACAAGCTCCCATCAGTATTTGTTAGCTTACTGTCTCACCAGGTTACCCAAGGCACAACAAGGTATTTTTGTCCCTTCTGATGGAAATGCAATTTCCTTCTGCCAGTCACAGCACTGACATGTCGCAATAATCATAGAATCATAGAATAGTTAGGGTTGGAAAGAACCTTAAGATCATCAAGTTCCAACCCCCTGCCATGGGCAGGGACACCTCCCACTAAACCATGCCATCCAAGGCTCTGTCCAACCTGGTCTTGAACACCGCCAGCGATGGAGCATTCACAACTTCCCTGGGCAACCCATTCCAGTGCCTCACCACCCTTACGGTAAAGAATTTCTTCCTCATATCCAATCTAAACTTCCCCTGTTTAAGTTAAATTCAGTGTCTGAGGTTAGTCTGGGAGAAGAAACAATTTCAGTGAAAGATTGAAACTAATCAGATGGAATGCAGAGGCGGGTGTCTCTGGGTTTCATTGGATACCAGTGCAGGGCCTGCCTGGGGTTTACCAGCACTCAGGACTGCCAGCGTGTGCTATTGTTGGGTTCTGCAAAGGTGAGAAATGAGATGGAATGAAGGGTCTGCCTGCCAGCCAGAGGCCGCCCATGTGGTCAGCCTCGGAGCACTTCACAGCAGCAGAGCCCATTTTGGATGCGTCTGGAGGAAGCAAGACTTCCCAGGAGCAGTACTTTGCTATGTTCTGCTTGTATTCCGTCCATTAGAGATTATTCCTCATCTGAATGTCTTCCTTTGTTATTTCATTGAAGATGAATTATTGTACATTTCTCAATGCAATTACTGTGTGAAAGCCTTTAAAGGAAAAGGGATCTTGGCTGTGAGCTCCTCTCAGCAGGGTCAGTGTCATCTTTGGTCTCTGTAAAGCACTTAAACCAACAGGGCTCAAAGGACGCACTGCCTGGTCTTGAAACAGGAGTTGATTGTCCTCACTCTGATTGCAGCTTTGTTGGTTGTGCTGAAGTGGGAAAATGCTGCTTCCTAAGGCTGGATCTATGTGCTGAACGGGTGAGGAGCTCTGCAGTCCGCTCAGCTGTGGGTGCTCACATATTCGGTCCATTTGTTTTGACGCTGAGCAATTTGGAGAAAGAGAGCCCATGTTGACACGTGGCTAACACAGGGATGGGCGGATTGACTCTGTCAGAAACACACATAGGTTAGCAATGTGATGATTTCTGCCCACGCACACCACAGTTGAGGCCTGGCTCTCCAACCAATCTGCAGATGTTTGAACAGCTTCCCATGGAATCCTGCTGCTTTGCCCCCCTGAAAAAAGTATCTGTTACAATTCTGGTTTCGGTATCAATCCAGTAACTGCTTTTCTGACTGTTGCTGGGTATGTGTAACCTCGGAGGAATCCTTATTTTATATCAAGAAAACAAACCCAACACACTATTATTTCTTGTGGAGAGAGGTTTGGAAATGCAGACCCTTTGGACCAAAACCAGCTAGAAGACAAGTTGAAAGAACTCAAAGTATGCATACTTATTAGTAGAGTTGTGGTCCTATGGACAGGTTCCTATAATGCTTGCTTTAATCCCAACTAAAAAGGGCTGGAGATTACATCAAATGAGGAAAGGATTCTATGATTTCCATGGCTGGAGAGACGGACTTGCCAGAATAAGCTTGAGTGAGGTCCGAGTTCTACTGACTTCCAGCTACCATAGATGTGAACTGCAAATACCTCGCAGTGTATATTTATGTGCATAAAAGAGAGTGGAGGGGAGGGTAAGGGGAGTGAATGAAGAGAACATGCAGATGAGAAGAGTTTTCTTCTGGCTTCCCCCCATCCCATCCCCCCCAGCTTTTTAGCTGAGATGTGAAAACATTCATCTTTATATTGTTCTTTACAGAAATTCCCTAAAAGACAATTCCAGATGCTGCTTCTGTTGTTTTTACATCTATCTTATGAAGCAGCAGGCAAAACAGTTTATTTCAGGATACATTCTAATTGTGTGCAGAGATGTTGTTGCTAGTGACAGTAAGGGATTGATGTGATATTTGAGTTGCTCCTAAAGTGAGGGGAAGAACGCAGCTGACTTAAACCTAGAAGTCAGAACAGCAGTTTCAAAACTCTAGAGGCTTTCTTGGTTGGCTGAGGGAGTTTTGGCATATGAAAAAGACAAGGAGAAGGATTCGTTAGATGCAAAGTCTGTAGTATTCAGAGAGTTCCAAATTGGATTTCTGCGGCAGGGGTTGAGCTTGGGAAAACTTTGTATTGTACAGCTCAGACCTTCTCTGCAAATAGAATGTTCGGTTGCAGGGCTTGTGTAGGACTCGTAGCAGTGGCTTGTTCTCTTTCATCACTCTTCAGTGATTTTAGTTCCTTTACTGATCATTTTCAGCTGATTCTCCAGATGTAAAACGACTGAGCACTGAGACTTGAACCTCTTACTAACAGAATTTGTTATGGTGCACACTCTGTGTCATGTTTCATGGGAAGTTCCTACCGTGTTCACCATCCCTGCATGCACACAAGTGCTGTATGTGCTATGGATGGGTCTGTCTAGTCGTCATCCTGCATTTTAAAATGAGGTTCAGTTCCTTTTGAGTGGGACCCATGTTTCAATAAGGTAAAAGAAGTTACTGAATTTAGAATGGGGAAGAGTAAAACTGAAATTGGCTTTCCTCATCTAAATTAGAGATACTGTTACATGTATGGTAGACAAGCATTTCTGTTTGTATTTACTAACTCTACAAGTAGGTCAGCCAATGCTGAGAAGCAGTTCCCTGATATCATAGGAGCGATTTGACTATATCCTGTTACAGGGCTTTAGAAGCAGTCCAGAATTGCTAGCTTAGCTTTCCAGTGAATTGGGGGTAAAATACAAGTCCTGAAGATCTTGCTGAATACTTTGCTCAAATGAGAGTGAGTCAAGTAAAAATTACAGGTCTTGTGTGATACGATGCTGTGCCTTGTGCATGATGTGTGAAAACCATCTGAGTTTAGGCAACAGTTAATCCCTGGTCAGAGAGGGAACGGCTGCCAGGGCTTCAGGGCTGGTTTCTGCAATGGCCTGAAAGAAAAGGAAGAGCCTGGGCTTGTCCTTGGGAGCCAAGTGGCCGAGGATGCATCAGGGAGCCCAGCAGCTGTGCTCAGAGCATGGCCACCAAGGGCTGGGATAGCCCCTGGGCACAGGCACTGCCTCGGGGCCAGCTCCCCAAAGACTTCCTCTGAGGGCTGCTGGGCCGAGGGGCAGCGGATGTGGCTGAGCATGGGGGGCCCCGTCACTCCCATGTCATTGTGACACCACCAGGCACCGCAGCAGTCACAATGTCCCGGGGCAGGATAAAAGGGAGCAGCCTCCTGTGTCCCCTGGCAGATGGCCCAGGGCAGCCCAAGGACATCCGAGAGGAAGTCCTTGAGGAGCTGGTGGAGTTACTTGGAGGGGCCTTGAGGGAGGAAGCCCAGCGCCTGGTCAGAGCTGCTGGAGGCCAGCTCCTGGCAGGACCAGCTTCTTAGCTCATGGAGGGGAACAATTCTTTTCAGGTGGATAGCTGCGGCCAGGCCATAGGAATGCCGCCTTGAGGAGCACTGCAGAGCTCATCATCCTCATTCCCTGCAGAGCCAGGGGCAGCAGCCGTAAGCAATAAGATGCTGAGATCCAGGGATCCCAGTGCCTTGGAGCAGCCACAGGAGCCCTGCCAGGCAAAGGGAGGGAGGATTCTTGGCACCAGGATCAATCAGGCCAGGGGCCTTTGGCTATTCTCGCCAGCCGGGGTTGAGGGAGAACAGGGCTTGGGCATTTCTGGGGAGACGTGATCAACCTTCGGACCAGGAGCAGGTCTTGCTCGCATGCTCAGGGACAGCCGATCGCCAAGGTTGGGGTCAGGAAGGAATTTTCCCCCGGGCACATTGGCACTGGTCCCGGGGGTTTTTTGCCTTCCTCTGAGCATCGAGCAGGACCACTTGTTAGGGCTCCTCTGGTCTGTTCTGGCTGCTCATGCACCACGAAGGTGGCGCCTCGTGTCCTGCAGCTGGGGGGTAAGGCTTTTTTTCCCCCACGGATCTGAGAGTGTCCCGGGGGTTTTTTGCCTTCCTCTGCAGCAGTGAGCCAGCCCCTCGACAGGGCTCCTCTGGGCTATTGTGGCCCAAAGGCTGCTGCTCCTGCTCCACGGGAGTGGCCCCTCGTGCCCCACATCTGGGGGGAGGAAGCTGTTGCGACTGCCAGGGTAGCCCCTGGGGGTTGCTGCTTGTCCTCTGTCGCATTGAGCACAGCCCCTTGTCACCGTCCTTTGGGCTCGGTTCTCGCCCGCTGCTCTCACCCCTCCAGGGCACCACTGGTGCCCTGGCTTTCTCTGGCTCCATTGCCCAGCGCAAGCTCGGAGCGGGAGCGAGCTCTGCTCTTCTCTTGGCTCCATTCCTAGGGGAATTTCCTTGTGTACAGCAGCCTGTGCCTGGAACGGCACCAGCCTTGCTGCCCATCAGCGGCTGCCACTTTTCACACCTCCCTGTGTGCAGCACCAGCACCAGGCAGGCACAAGAGCACTTTTCATGCATCCCTCACCAGGAAGGGATGACTCTTTGACCAACTTAAAGAGACGTTGAGCTCTCTCTCACCCATGCTTCCTTCCTACAACATGACATAGACGTATAGAATGGGCTAGAAAAGTCTGGACTAAAGTAGACTGGGCTAGAATAGGCTAGAATAGAAGAGGATATATTGGAATCAATTTAAATTGATTCACATCTGCAGATTAGAATAGGAAACAAATGAGGCTGCAGCTCAGCCGCCTTCTCTCCATCTCAGAGCTGCACTCTTCACATCTGGAAGGATGCTTTCATAATATCAAACATTCCTTTAAATCTGCTACAGGAAAGGAACACAGGCATGGAAGGTAGGAGCAGGGTGACAGGACAAGCAGTCTTTATTACGTCACATTCAAGGTATGTTGAGCTCTCACCCATGCTTCCTTCCTACACCATGACATAGATATATAGTGTAGGCCAGACAAGTTTAGAGGAAACTAGACTGGGCTAGAATAGAACAGGATATATTGGAATCAATTTAAATTGGTTCGCATCTGCAGATTAGAATTTGGAAACAAATGAGGTCGCAGCTCAGCCGCCTTCTCTCCATCTCAGAGCTGCACTCCTCACATCTGGAAGGATGCTTTCATAATATCAAACATGCCTTTTAGTCTGCTACAGGAAAGGAACACAGGCGTGGAAGGCAGGAGCAGGGTGACAGGACAAGCAATCTTTATTACGTCACATTCAAGGTATGTTGAGCTCTCACCCATGCTTCCTTCCTACACCATGACATAGTCATATAGAATAGGCTAGACAAGTCTAGAGTAAACTAGACTGGGCTAGAATAGAACAGGATATATCAGAATCAATTCAAATTGATTCACATCTGCAGATTAGAATAGGAAACAAATGAGGCTGCAGCTCAGCCACCTTCTCTCCCTCTCAGAGCTGCACTCAACACATCAGGAAGGATGCTTTCATAACATCAAATGTTCCTTGAAGTCTGGCACAGGAAAGCCATGGAGTCATGCCAGGTAGGCGCAGGGTAACAGGACTAGCGGTCTTGATGTGAGAAATAAAAGTGATTTTTGATTTGTCAAATGTGTTTTCGTGTTGCGTCTGTCATTTTATAAAAGTAGATATTTTTATCTCATCTGTAAACGTTTATCAGCCCTGTAAGTAGCTCGTATCGGGAAAGGACTAGAACAAGAGCACCGGAGACATTGGCTGGATTGAAATAGTGGGAAATTAATCGAAGTTACATTGAAATAGCGGGAAATTAATTGAAGTTACATTGAAATAGCAGAGCTCACATTTGGTCACCTGAGCTAAGCTGATAAGAGAAAGATTTGAGTAAAAAAACGTATAAATAAGAAATAAACGTCATTGGCCTTTCAGTGCTGCATGGTATAAGATCAACTTGGTTGACTTCATAGTGCCATGCAACACCACTTCTTCACTGGAACATGTGTTCCCTGGGGTGTAATTACCTCTGATTTTCTTGGTTTGAAGTCGGAGCGCAGTCACACTCACATAGTTTTGCATGTGTTGACCAGAGTCAACATTTTTGATCTCCCAAGCCAGGCACTCAAAGGTGCTTCAACAAGTTTATTGTTTCAAATGAGAGAGCCTGAGTGGTTTCTCACTGGGTACTGGAAACTGAAACTAGGTAGAAACACTGCTGCTATTTGGGATGATTAACAGGAATTGAACCACTACAGTTTCTGTGAGCTGTAGGGGCATAATGATAAAATACATAAACCTGACACATTTTTAATGTATCAATTCTACCGAGATGGAAGTAATAGAAATGGCGTTTGAACTTCCCTTAGAATTCTTTGGAGTAAATGGGGAAACCAAATATTCTTGTTCAGTGTTAACTTCCATTATGTGGGTTTGTGGGCCCTGTCACCCCCATGTCATTGTGACACCACCCAGCAACACAGCAGTCACCATTTCGTTCCATCCTATGCCTTTCCATTCCATGCCTCTCCATTCCACTCAATTCTATCCTATTCCATTCTATTCCATTCCTCTCCATTCCATGCCACCACTTGGCAATGCAGCAGTCACAATGATGACAAAAGGATAAAAGGGATCCTTTGTCCCCTGGCAGAGATGGCCCAGGGAGCCAGGGGCAGCACACATAAGCAAAGGGATGCAGAGATGTTTTCAGGAATCCCAGTGCTTTGGAGAAGCCACAGATGCCCTGCCAGGCATAGGAAGGATTCTTGTCCCTAGGGTCAATGAGGCCAGGGGGCTTTGGCCAGTCTTGGCAACCCCTGCGGTTGGCTCCAGGTTGAGGGAGAACAGGGCTTGAGCATCTCTGGGGAGATGTGATCAGCCTTCGGACCAGAAGCAGGTCTTGCTCACATGCTCAGGGATAGCCGATCGCCAGGGTTGGGGTCAGGAAGGAATTTTCCCCCGGGCACATTGGCACTGGTCCCGGGGGTTTTTTGCCTTCCTCTGAGCATCGAGCAGGACCACTTGTTAGGGCTCCTCTGGTCTGTTCTGGCTGCTCATGCACCACGAAGGTGGCACCTCATGTCCTGCAGCTGGGGGGGAGGCTTTTTCCCCCCACAGAGGCCTGCAAGTGTCCCTGGGGTTTTTTGCCTTCCTCTGCAGCAGTGAGCCAGGCCCCTGACAGGGGTCCTCTGGGCTATTGTGGCCACTTTACAAACAGACACCATAATACTAATGAAATAAAAATTAGTTTGCAATTAATGCTGCCTCCAAAGTGATCTCTGCGGGATATGTCCACCTGAAGATAAAGTTCATAAGCAGACCTCATAAGCGGACTTGTGCTGACCTGCAAGCTTCTGAACAGAAGGGTCCCTGAGAATTACATCACTGCTAAGCTTTGGTAACATTCACTAAGGAGCAGTAAGCCACTTCTTAATAACACATCATTATTACAAAGAAAAATCCTGTTACTACACAATACTGTTATCCCACAACAAATGTCCGTTTGAAAGCCATCTAAATGCTGTGCTTAATAAGAAGCTTCTTTTCAGTAGTCACCAAATTGCAATCTGTTCAAATCCTGACTTCTGCCCAATGGCTGCTTGCTGATACTGTGCTATTGGCTGTGGAAGAGACCTCTAATACAGCAGAGCAAATAAATCACTAGGGTATCTTCTCGTGTTGATCAGTGTAATTGGGAAATATGCTTCTTATTTAATATGGTTTTCATTTCCACAGTTCATGCACCTATTGAACACAGCTCTCTAGTCAAGCTCTGCTTTGTGGAACTTGGCAATACACCCACTGAACACTGGCCTATACAAATGGAAATTGCTTCACTCCATTTTGATGCACAAACCTTACTGGGTCCTACCAGTGCTAAGAACCACTTACACATCAGCAAACATAGTCTCAGCAGAAACCCTTCAGCTGTGTCAGCCTGGTTTGGACCACCTGTTTTCTTCTCTCTCCACACCTTCAGGCATGCTTACAGAATCAGAATCCCAGACTGGTCTGAGTTGGAAGGGACCTTAAAGCTCATCCAGTTCCAACCCCCTGCCACTGCCAGGGACACCTTCCACCAGACCAGGTTGCTCCAAGCCCTGTCCAAGCTGGCCTTGAACACTGCCAGGGATGGGGCAGCCACAGTTTCTCTGGGCACTCTGTGCCAGCGCCTCAGCACCCTCACAGGGAAGAACTTCTGCCAAAGACCTCATCTCAATCTCCCCTCTTTTAGCATAAAGCCATTCTGCCTCATCCTGTCACTACATGTGCTTGTCAAAAGTCCCTCACTGGATTTCTTGTAGGCCCCCGTTAGACCCTGGTAGACTGCAATAAGGACTCCTGTGAGCCTACCAGCTCTCTTTCATTAACATCCTTTCATGACAACAGATTTTTTTGTAGGTACTCCAAACCCAGCTTACACAAAACTAGGTAGAAACATCTCTGCTATTTGGGATGACTAACAGGCATTGAACCACTACAGTTTCTGTGAGCTGTAGGGGGCAAAATATAGAAATCTGACACATTTTTAATATATTAAGACTACCGAGATGGAAGTAATATAAATGGCGTTTGAACGTCCCTTAGAATTCTTTGGAGTAAATGGGGAAACCAATCTTCTTGTTCGGTGTTAACTTCCATTATGTGGGCTTGGGGTGTTTTGCTTGGTATGAAAGTGAGGGCATGGTTTTCTAAATACTTGTGGCAGCAGAAGTGTTTCTTAAGCATAGAAAGTATTGTTCTGCACGAGAAAATAGGATTTGGGGTTTTTTAATCACATGGATCATGTGCAGCTTGGCTGTTTCTCAAAAACCAAGAAAAAAAAAATATGAGCCAGATTTGCAAGTTTTGGGTCTGTTTTTTTCTTTTCTGGGTGGTGGTTTGCTCCACTGGCTGTTTTGTTGTTTTTTAATTTATCACTTCTGTTTTTATAGGGAAGAGAGAAGAACAAAGCAAAACATGTTCACCTTAGTTTGTTAGCTATCTTCAGATCTCACGATGAGGGGATGTAAATCAATGTACGTTCTCAGTGTTTGAGCATTGCTGGTGTAGGTCACCCCAAACCCAGGTACCATCTTGGCTCCCTAAGCCTGCTCAGCTGCAGTCTTCAAGGAAGTGTGAAGGCTGGGCTCTGTGAAGGTGCACAGAATACCCAGGGCCCAAGTGTGTGCCTGCACCAGACACAAGCCGAGCAGTGAGGAAACTTCCTTCTCTAAACTGAGCAGTGGTGCTCATGAATTCCCAAGAACTTTCTCTTTTCTTCTCTGTCGTATGTCAATCCACTGGAATTTTCAGCATGGCAAATAGTGGTTCATGACAATGGTTTTTTTTCCTTTGGCAATATAATGGCTCATAAGTCTCCGTAATATGTTTGTCATAACCTATATGATAACCAGCCAGTCAGTTTTATAAACCTCCAGTACCTTCTGTGATGAGCAGGTAGGAAAAAAAGCACAAAGCTGTATTTTTAAGCTAGTTTCCACAAGTCTCCCTATCACCCTCAAAGGCTCCATCTCAGCTTCTTCAGCCTTTATCTTAACTCTACAGGAAACAAACCCAGAATGTGTTTTTCTCTTGTCTTTCTCGTTTTAGAAAGCAAACTGACATACTTGAGAGTACATCTACCACATTTGGCTTTAGAGAGTTTGGGGGCACTGTTAGAGACAGCCCCCACATCTTGTACTTCATATGCAAGCCAAACAAGTGAAGATGTCAGCAGCTGCTCTGAAAACCTACAGCATGTAAAGTACTTGTGTGGAAAAGGAAGCGCAGATCTGGATTTTCCTGGTCAGATTCATCCTTTCCCAAGTCTGTCAGGGTCCTCAGATGAGGAGCAGGGCTGCCCAGACCTGTCCTTGCTCCATCCCAACTCCAAGCCAGAATACCACAAGCACTGCAAAGAGCCTTTGGGAGCATAGAGACTTTGCATTAGTTTAGTGTGTCCAAATGATTTAGAGCACAGGTAGAACAGCTCCCAGTCTGCCTGCAGAGGGCTAAGCAGTATTGTCCTACAGTGCAATCTAGTTCATTATTCTATATTATAAACTATATTTGCTCCCTCTTCTTTAAATACTTTGATTATATACACAGCACTAATGAACTGGTGCAAATAAAAGCCTGAGGTGTAAAGGGACAGAGGTTACACTTCAATCAGTGATACCGAGAAGGCACAAAGGTTCTACCACCACATTCAGAGTGCAGAAAGCCTGAAAGCCTCAAGTCTTCAACGGGCTCAGAGCCTTTTCATGCAATGTCACAGCTTATCACCACCAGTGACACATTCAACACCAGGCCTCTGTACAAGTCCTTCTCTGGACTGAAGAGTGTGGGAACCAAACTACCTTTTCCACATTGAAAAGGCTTCCTCTGGATCATAAAAGCACCTGCAGCCTTCTTTGAAATGGGGATGGGATTAGGGGCTCCATACCACTGCATTATTGAAAGAACTGATAGAGGCTTGACTGGGTAACAGCTTTCAAAGCTCTAGAGATTGAGTTCTGCTCTAGTTTGTGCCTGAATAAATCTGGATGCACCCTTAACAGTAAGGTCTACCATTCCCTTGTACAGCAGTTCAAGTGAGTTTTGCCCATTCACTGCCTACAGAAGGTATACCAACATGAGAAGAGCCACAAGTAATCTATTTTGACAAGGGCTGCTGTAATGAGTCACAAGTTCTTACCACGTCTTTGAGCCCCACCATTAACTCCAGGATACACTGTTCTCACAGCAGTCAGCGCCCCTGCAGCCCTAGCTGCCTTTCTGAAAGAAAGGATGTTTCCTGTCCCTCTTTAGAAAGATGACTTTTAAAAACTGTCTCTGCAGCCCTCATCACAGCCAGCTACATGAGCAAGATGTGCAATCATTAAAATAGATGCCACACCTCCCCTTGATATGTCTATACTGAGACACTGGGCAAGTATTCTGTTGAACTAGGCCTAAAAAGCAATGTGTGATGCTCTAACCTTTTGGACTATTCTTGCAGAAATCCCATTCTGGCTTCTTGATGTGACATCACACCTCAATTTTATTTGGTGGAATCGGCGCTCCGTTGTTTTGAACGGCACAAGCTAGCTGAAGAGCAATATCTGGCCACTGTAACTATTTAAAGTCTGGTGCTGTTGGGTTTTTTTGTTTCTTAAACAATGCTATCAGATCATAGCACAAGCCAGGAACCTGCTTTTCAACTATCACTGCTTGTTTTAAACACCCTATGTGACAACATCCAACACTGAATACAAAATACAGAAGCACTAAACCAGACACTTCTGGAAACAGAAGTCATCTGAAAGAACCACCCACCATCTTAATCACTTGCTGATGATACATCAAGTGATTTGCTTCTTCAGACAAGGTTCATTATCATTCAGCTTTACTTCTATATATTACCAGTAGGTTTGCAATGCTGCTTCATTGCCTGCAATAAGTCTTGCACATCTCTCTGCAAGCATACGACTGGTAGTCATTCCACTCATTTATCTGTATGGAAAGGTGGGATTAGACAGTTCCTTCCTTGGCATCACATACAATAACTTGGGTAGAAGAGTGTAGTTAAGGTAATTAGATTCTCACCTCCATTAGCCTAGCACTATCCCACAATACCTGTGTCAGGTTTGTAGCATCTAAACACAAGCCCAGTGAATTTTAGCAAAACATTTCATTAACCTGGGACAGATTCATAGACCTGGAACTCACCACTGATTAAAGCCACATAGCGGCAGTTACGTGTTGTGTTTAATAAGCATACAAGATTAAAGCAGCACATTAGTTTGACTACCTTTTTGCCACTCATTACTGCAATCTTGTTTTCATCTGTAGCACAACACTTCATTTTTGGGCATGTCTGAAAATAAGCAGCCCCAAAAGCATTGCTTCCTGAAAGAGCAGTATGGCTACGCAAGCCTGTGACCTTTTATGGCTTTCACAGCCATGACAGTAGCTGTGAGCTTCCCAGTGCTGGTGTTCTGGTTTGTCTTTAGCTCAGGAACTCAAATTCAGCTTTTAGGTACAAGAGGATGATTAATAAAAAGAGAAGGTTTACATGGACACTTACGCAATTGGTTTCTGGAACTTTTATGCCAGAAGTGATTTCATATGAAAGGAAAAGATATTTATTCTGACATTTGCTGTCATGAACAGGAACTAAGTAATGGGGTAGGCTGGTTCAGAACTCAGTTGTGCGGGAAATCTTGTCCTTTCCAAGGATGCAGAGGGACTTGGACACAAAACCGAGCAGAGCTGCTGATGGAAATAAAAGTCCCCTTTCTGGGTGGGGGACAGTTAATATCCCGCAACTGAATTAAACCAGAATTTAAACTGCTCCTCACAAGAAATAGCTTTAGATTTATTTCTCCAGCCTCCCAGGTGCATTTTCCTTTCCTGAGAACTTCATTTGTTCTCAAGATCACAAAAACAATGCAGATTTACAGAAGAATGGTTCTTGAGAAAAGTGGAGATGGGAAGTGACTAAAGCGACCCAGCCACATGGGCAAGAGACAGGGAGCTGCCAATAAAGCATTTCAAACACAGGAGAAATTCAGTAAAGAAAGAAATCCATACAATTCACCTCAAAAACTACCATAACACTCTGTGCACGCTGGGCATGGTCTTCATTTTCCTCATTTTAAGACTAATTTACACATTTTTAAGTGGCATTTTACGCAATAAGTGGAAATTAATATGTATACACTGGAGTGATACAGTGAAAGAATTAAACTGCATTTTAAAGCTCTCTTGAGGACAACTCTTCAGCCTTCAAAAAGCAGTTATATTAACCACAGGAGAGCAATCTTCATAAGAGTGCTACTAAAAATTATTCAGTTGTCAACTTGTTTTAAT
The DNA here is from genome assembly GCA_039720435.1 of Amazona ochrocephala. Taxonomy (NCBI): domain Eukaryota; kingdom Metazoa; phylum Chordata; class Aves; order Psittaciformes; family Psittacidae; genus Amazona; species Amazona ochrocephala. The sequence goes on along the minus strand of CM077885.1, from coordinate 16,483,866 downwards.
CCAAGTCTTTCAGTTTATCAAGACCCCTTTAAAAGGTAAGGAAACCACATATTCATCACATTTTACTACATTTGCGATGTAAATAATATTGAAGCACTTGAACAATTCAAGCTGTTTCAGCATGAAGTTCCCTGTAGCCTTGGGCATACACAAAGCCCGAAGGCGCTTAAGAGTTGGGGGAAAGAGTGTACCAGCTTGTAGTAGCTAGAGTTTGCTATGTGACCTAAACCTGAAGCTATGATTATTGTAAGGATTACGTTATTGGAAATCAGTGCATTTGGTAAGTGTTCAGAAAGACCATCTGTTTTAAAGAAAAATACATGAAAAAAGGGAATAAACTCCCTTTATTTAAGCAAACTTAAATGAGGTCATCATGAGCATGAGGGGTCCAGCCATGATACCTAGAACCATAGAATAGTTCGGGTTGGAAAGGACCTTAAGATCACCAAGTTCCAATCCCCCTGCAATGGGCAGGGACACCTCACACTAAACCATGGCACCCAAGGCTCTGTCCAGCCTGGCCTTGAACACCATCAGCGATGGAGCATTCACAACTTCCCTGGGCAAAAAAAAACCTGTCACAGTTTAACCTCAGCTGGCATCTAAGGACCACACTCACTCTCTGCAACTCCCCAGTTGGACAGTGAGGGATAGGGAGGAAAAAAATGAATGTAAACCCCCATAAACTGAGATACGAACAGTTTAATAATTGAAATAAAATTAAAACAGACAATAATAACAAAGAGGAAGGAATAAACATGTGATGCACAATACAGTTGCTCACCACCTGCTGACCTATACCCAGCCCATCATTGAGCAGTGATCAGCCCCTCGTGGGCCCACTGTGGGGGAGGATCTTGTTCGGGACCACCTTAGGAACCTGAATGTATACAAGTCCATGGGACTGGATGAAATCCATCCACAGGTCCTGAAGGAGCTGGCAAATGAAGTTGCTAAGCCACTGTCCATCATATTTGAAAAATCATGGCAGTCAGGGGAAGTTCCCGATGACTGGAAAAAGGGAAATATAACCCCCATTTTTAAGAAGGGGAAAATGGATGAGCCAGGGAATTACAGACCAGTCAGTCTCACCTCTGTGCCTGGCAAAATCTTGGAGCGGATTCTCCTGGAAGACACGCTAAGGCACATGAAAACCAACAAGGTGCTTGGGGACAGCCAGCATGGCTTCACTAAGGGGAAATCCTGCCTGACCAATCTGGTGACCTTCTATGAAGGGGCTACGGAACTGATGGACAGGGGCAGAGCAGTTGATGTCATCTACCTGGACTTGTGTAAAGCCTTTGACACTGTCTCACATGACATCCTTCTCTCTAAGTTGGAGAGACATCAACCTGATAGGTGGACCACTCGGTGGATAAAGAACTGGCTGGATGGCCGCATGCAAAGAGTAGTGCTCAGTGGCTCAGTGTCCAGCTGGAGACCAGTAACGAGTGGTGTCCCCCAGGGATCGGTGTTGGGACCGGTCTTGTTCAACATCTTTGTGGGTGACACGGACAGTGGGATTGAGTGCGCCCTCAGCAAGTTTGCCGATGACACCAAGCTGTGTGGTTCGGTTGATAAGTTGGAGGGAAGGAATGCCATCCAGAGGGACCTTGACACGCTTGTGAGGTGGGCTGATGCCAACCTGAGGGAGTTTAACCATGCTAAGTGCAAAGTCCTCCACCTGGGTCAGAGCAATGCCAGGCACAGCTACAGATTGGGTGGGGAGGAGATTCAGAGTAGCCCTGTGGAGAAGGACTTGGGGGTGTGGGTTGATGAAAAAATGAACATGAGCCGGCAGTGTGCGCTTGCAGCCCAGAAGGCCAACCGTATCCTGGGCTGCATCAAAAGGAGAGTGACCAGCAGGTGGAGGGAGGTGCTCCTGCCCCTTTACTCTGCTCTCGTGAGACCTCACTTGGAGTATTGTGTGCAGTTCTGGTGTCCTCAACATAAAAAGGACATGGAACTGTTAGAACAAGTGCAGAGGAGGGCCACGAGGATGATCAGGGGACTGGAGCACCTCCTGTATGAAGATAGGCTGAGAAAATTGGGGCTGTTCAGCCTGGAGAAGAGAAGGCTGCGTGGAGACCTCATAGCAGCCTTCCAATATCTCAAGGGGGCCTATAGGGATGCTGGGGAGAGACTCTTCATTAGGGACTGTGGTGAGGACAAGGGGTAATGGGTTTAAACTTAAACAGGGGAGGTTTAGATTGGATCTGAGGAAGAAATTCTTTACTGTGAGGGTGGTGAGGCCCTGGAATGGGTTGCCCAGGGAGGTTGTGGATGCTTCATCCCTGGCGGCGTTCAAGGTGGGGTTGGATGTAGCCTTGGATGGCATGGTTTAGTGGGAGGTGTCCCTGCCCATGGCACGGGGGTTGGAACTCGATGATCTTGAGGTCCTTTCCAACCCTTACTATTCTATGATTCTATTATAATACCCCCTCCCAGTTTCTACATTGGGCAAAACATGCTGTGGTATGGAATACCCTTTTGGCTAGTTTGGGTCTCCTGGCTGTGCTTCCTCCCAGCTTCTTGTGCCCTTCCTCACTGACAAAGCATGAGAGAATGAGAAGTCCCTGACTTAAAGCACTACTCAGCAGCAACTGAAACAGTACATTATCAACATTCTTAGACCAAAGCCAAAACACAAGCACTGCACCAGATATTAGGAAGAAAATTAACTCTATTCCAGCCAAAACACAGCACTGCACCAGATACTAGGAAGAAAATTAACCCTATTCCATCCAAAACCAGGACAATACCCTGGTTTGCCACAGAGGTGCTGCTGGTCCTGAGCACCATGTATTTCTCTCTGTAATTGCCTGTTACAAGAGCCCTTTACAGAGATTTACTACATGTAGCTCAAGATAAATGACTTTAAACCTTGTGATTGTCTGCAGTTAAAAACAGCATGCTGATTTTTATCAGAAAGCCTTATCTACTTTTCTAGATTTGAATCAGCAATCAGAAAATTAAATCCAAACCAAAACAGCCCATTTGGAGGTTGGTCTATTTTGAGCAAGTTTGACAACAGTACTATAGCATCCTTGTGGATGCTATATTTGTCATAGGTTTCATAAGAGCAAGCAGCACTAGGCAAGAAGGGCTCCCACAGCTAAAGGCTGCAGCAACATCTCACACCTGCAAGGCAACAGCAGATCTTCATTGCATTTAACAGGCTCTTCATTGCTGTGTCCATGTAGTTACTATCCCATTCCCAGTGCCTATGGTTCTCACAAGACTCAAGAGTTGCAGCTCTTCCATAAGTTTGTTTCCTCGAGTCGCAGGGTAGGAAGAAACTTCTTTTTCACTTAAGTGGAATGTGAGCTTTTGCTATTGGATGGGAGCCTATAGAGGTGACACACTACAAAGCAAGTAAAACCCAGCCTTTCCCTTCACTTGGGAAGTAACTTCAAGGGCCTGGTAAACTGGTATTGGTAACATTGTCTTTCATCAAGTATAAAAGACTAAAATATTTTTCTTAAATAATGGACATAAAAATGAATATTTGCACATACAACATTTCTGTGTATTTATTGCTGCCCTCATCCCTTTATCCAAATTGGGGTAACCTAAAAAGTCACCCACCTACTTCCTTGCCACAATGCTTTTCTTTAAACGGCAAATACAAGCCCCAGTGAGTTGTACTCCAGGAGATGTAAGGCCCTGGCTCCCCTAGCACACTGGTTACATTCTACTTCCATTTAATCTTACCCACATATGGTATTTTAAACTTTAAAGTGTGAGAAATTTATGGCATGCAACCTTTTTATGAGCACTGGCAAGAAAGCTCATGAGTAACCACTCCAGAGAGGACATTACCAACCAGCCTGGCAAGTGGTACTAGCTTCTTTATAGGCCTATCATTTGCCAGATGTTAGTAGTGCCTTCCCACAAGCCCTTCAGTATGGTATATTGTGTTATTTCTATTACACCTGTATTTTTGATCATTTAAATGGTGCAATTTTTAGACTAGGGTATTTTCCTTATAATTCATACATTAATAATTTAAATAATTGAAGCCAGGGTAGCTGGAGCCAACAGGTCAGCCAGAGGTCTTCGCAGCTCACACAGATCATGGGGCTGTAAATAAAAGCACAGCTCAGCAGGAAGGGGAAAGGATGATCCAGTACTGCTACAACTTTTCTCTGTCAGCAGATTGCTCCTGGTGCCTCCTCGGCCTACCTCAGATTGTACTTTTTTACTACTGCTTTATTTACATGTTTCAGTTAAAGCTGATCACAGGAGTCTAGTCAAAGTCAAAAAGGGATTTTTATTTAATGCACACCTACAACAGATATCTATTTTAAAGCCAGATCTCAGTACCACTTGCTTGGCTATGACTCACATTCATCACTCTAGCTCAGTGGGGAGTTACATTTATATGCCCTGGATTAGATGCTGCTTTACCTGCAGCAATAGGAGACAAAAACTCTACAGTAACAACACGGATTTTAGGTCATGTTAAGTGTGAGGCATCCTAGCAATAGAAAAAATAACCCAGGACCCAATGCAAACAAGGCAAACAAGGTTTTAGCAACCAAACCCAGAAATGGCCAATTCTGCAAGATTTACCCAAAAAAGTACCTAACACCCATCAAAAGGATCTGGGGGCTCATGAGGAAAGCCTCAGATGCATTTCAGCATCAGGCAGGCAGCTGCCTTTGGTAAAATACCCAGATGGCTACAGCATTCACCCTGGAAACTAGGGATCCAGGTCCTTTTGGCTTTCTTCTTAAGAAAAAGCCTCCTTGCCCCAACCTTCAGCTTAGCAGTATTGGGCAGGAGGGGGAAGGGATATGCTTCCTGCTCCTCCTAAGGAAGCTGCTTTACTGTGCAGTAAGAGCACAGAATCACTGGGCCAGCAAAAAGAGCTAGTAACAGTGGCAGCACTGACCCCAAGGGGATGAACCATGCTGTAGTCTCAGCCAGGATTGTGCATTAGTCAGTATTTTAGTGTAAAATAGGTAGCTCCAGGAGCAAGGATGGGAACCCCAAGCTTCCTGCCTTGTGGGTATATATCCAAGAGATTAGTCATGACTTCTCACTTGTATTTCCCTTCTACAAGCACCTCTCCCTACCTTTCATAACAGGGAGGGGGAATAAAGTAGCTTTTAGAAAGTTGTGACTGTGATTACCCAGAGGATGTCAACCAATTAGGATGAGAAGGCCCCTAACCTGCAGGATTCAGATCTCAGCCCTACACTTAACACCTATCCAGTATCTTCATACCACTAAATATTGATTTTCAGTAGGTCCCAGCTCACCATGGTGGCAGTCAGGAACTTTTGCTTGCAGCACAACCTTCCCTGTGCCAGACACATACTAGGTCCCACTGCAGGGCTTGAAAACACACTCCAGCATTTTGGGACTCCCCTCCTACAGTGCATGCCAGTTGCCTTAGGTGGACAAAAGAATATGACAAGACCTTGTTGGAAGCCCTAGGGAATTGCTTCTCCTTACTCTTGCTTGTTATGAAGCCTTCTTGAGCCTTGAGTTTTGTGCACTGTACATATGCTGCCAGCACATGGAATATATACTTGCTTTTGCCATCAGAATAGCAAGGCTGATGAACTCCAAAGACATTGCCTCTTTGCCCATCCAGCACGTGTTCCTGTCCAGCCAGGAGCATTCCTGGGATAAATCCTTATTCCCTGGCCAGAGAAAAGCAATATTGTGCATAATTATGCTGAAAGTGAAAGCTGGACAACCTCCTGCTGTCCGTCTTCACACTCAACATGATAGTAAACCTCAGGCTGCCACTCAAACTTACCATCCAGTCTACCAGGCTAGCAAAGGCTTTTGTGTTCAAGAGGAGGAAAGATGTTCCTTTTCCCTTTTAAAGGGACATGAATTAAAGATCAAGGTTAAGTCCTCAGGGTTTTATTTCTTCTGTGAAAGACCACATTAGGCTTCATCAAATAGACTGAAAAAGGCCTTATAAAAAAATAACCAAAGCCTTCTAGTTGTCATAGCAGTGGTTGTAGAACAATCATGCAGACTGCACCCTTATTTAACCAGCAGCATGAGGCCAGGTTGATAACAGGAAAAATATCCTTGTGTAGCTTGCTGCATTTTAGAAATGAAAGTGTTTATTTTGGTTCAAAATAGCCAGAAAATTTTACCAGCTAAAGGGGATCATAGAAAGATGGTAGGGATGATTGCCTATTGAAATAAAATAAAACAAAGTATTCACAAGTAAATTTTTCACAAATACTGGCAATATTTGAGAATTATGAATTCAACTCTGAAAATTTAGGTAATTATAAATTATTCATGCGCATCAATTTTAAGGGTAGTTCTTAACTACAAGTGTAACAGGCAGAAATGACAGCCAGAAGTCTAAGAATAAAAGCCAGGCCCTTGGAACACAGTGTGAACGTGAAAGTACCCAAATGAACTACTAAAAGAAAAGGAGCAGAGGTATTTAGGTAGATGAAGCCCCAGAGGCTTAAGCTTTCTACCCAGATAGAGTGTTTGCCATGGCCTAGCAGAGGCAGACATGCAGAGTGTGCCAGCAGCCTCAGAAAGCCTCTCCCATACTCCAGCAGCATATGTGACTAGATGGCAAACAGCTAAGAGAAAACCTCGGTTTAAAAATAGCTTCTAAACCTCCCTGCAGCTTGCCTTTACGTAGATTTGAGATCTATTTAAAAAGCTCACCAAGTGCAACTCCTACATATCATGTAGCTCAAAAGGCAGTTGAAAAAATATTCTGCCTTTTCAGCCCAACATTTTCTGTCTCTGGTGTAAAATTTTTACACTCCCATGGAATTTTGCAGGCACACAAGTCTAGGAAAGACTAGTTCTGCCCTAAACCATGCAGTCTGTGCACATGCTGGCACACCTGGACAGCTTTCCTATTCTAGACTTGAAGTAGTAGACACTAGTTTAGGCAGACATTGATACCTGTGTTCTCAGCTCCTTTAATATCTGCAGTTTTTCTTACAGGTGGGCTCTTGCTGTGAAAACACAAACTCCCTGGTTTTAAGGGATCTTCTTCTCACATACTTGCAAGGGAGAAAAGGACAAGCCAAACGGACAGAATTTATGATCTGAAAACCAGATTCAAACAAACAAGGGGAAAAGGTAGGTGTATTTTTAAACTCGCTGATTTCTGGGGCTTTAGATTTCCTGGAAGTGTTCCTCTTCCTTCTCAGCTCTAGACATCACACTTGTGTTTCATCAGAACAAAACACAGCTTTCCTGCCCCCAAAGATTAGCAAGTTCCTCACAAATCTTTAGAGAGCAAACACTAGGCTCTTTCTCACCCAGCCACCATCTCCCTTTCCTACCCAGCACAGGGCTACTCCTGGAATTCCATGATCCCTGCATCCTTGCTGGAAAGCAGATCAGCAGGAGCATTTCACAGCCAACTCACTCAGTCTACTTCCAGATGCTTCCCTACAAGGAGGAAATGAAATTTTCTGCCTAAGTCAGCCCTTACTACTCAAGCCAGATGTCCCTGGATTTTGAGGGGGACATTGTTAGAAGGGTGGTGCTATAGTCAGGGGTTTGGGTGCCTTGAACATGGGACTCAATATAGTAGGCCAGGTCTACTGGGGGCTGGTGAAGCTGGTCTGACAAAGAAGGGGAAGAGTGGATTTGGTAGGAGGCTTGCCAGACTGGTCAAGGATGCTTTAAACTAGATGTGTTGGGGGAAGGGGGCATCATTCCATCCCAACACACCCAGTCGGTTGGCAGCACCTACAGTAAACGTTCACAGCAATGTAGGGATATTCCAGCTGCTCCAGCCAATGACCCGACTTCAATTGGATCTCGGCTCAAATGCCTCTACACAAATGCCCGTAGTATGGGGAACAAACAAGAGGAATTAGAGATGTGTGCACGTCTACGGGGGTATGATATCATAGGCATCACAGAAACATGGTGGGATGGCTCCTATGACTGGTGTGTTGGAATGAAAGGTTACCGGCTCTTTAGGAAAGACAGGCCTGGCAGACGGGGAGGGGGAGTTGCTATTTATGTTAGGGATAGGCTAGAGAGTATGGAACTCTGTCTGGGGACAGGTGAGCAGTCGACAGAGAGTTTGTGGGTCAGGGTTAAAGGGAGAACAGCGATGGGTGACATTATTGTGGGGATCTGTTACAGACCGCCTGACCAAGGGGACTTGCTGGACGAAGCGCTCCATAGGCAGATAGGAGCAGCCTCACGCTTGCAGGCCCTTGTTCTCATGGGAGACTTCAACCACCCTGATATCTGTTGGAGGGATGGTACGGCCCGGCACAAGCAATCCAGAAGGTTCCTCGATTGTGTGGAAGACAACTTCCTTCTGCAAGTAATAGAGGAGCCGACAAGGAGAGGTGCCATGCTTGACCTCATCCTCACCAACAGGGAAGGGCTGGTTGGGAATGTGACGCTCCAGGGCAGCCTTGATTGCAGCGATCATGAGATGGTTGAGTTTGAGATCCTCAGGACAGTGAGAAGAGCGTGCAGCAAGCTCACTGCCCTGGACTTCAAGAGAGCAGACTTTGGCCTCTTCAGGAACCTGCTCAGTAAGGTTCCATGGGATACAGCCCTAGAGGGCAGGGGGGCCCAAGACTGTTGGTTGATATTCAAGGCTCACCTGCTGCAAGCTCAGGAGCGATGCATCCCAACTAGAAGGAAGTTCAGCAGGAGGGCCAGGAGACCTCCTTGGATGGATAAGGAGCTGCTGAGCAAAATTCGAAGGAAACAAGAGGCTTATAAAAGGTGGAAGCAAGGTCAGGCGGCCTGGGGAGAATACAGGGATGTCGTCCGGGAAGCTAGGGACCAGGTTAGGAAAGCTAAGGCCCACTTAGAATTAAACTTGGCTAGGGATGTTAAGGATAACAGGAAGGGATTTTATAGGTACATTGCCAATAAGAGACAGGTTAGGGACACCGTGGGCCCTCTCCAGAAGCTACCGGGAGAACTGGCTACCCTGGATTTGGAGAAGGCTGAGGTTCTTAATGACTTCTTTGCCTCAGTCTTTACCAGCAAATGCTCTGACCACACCACCCAAGTCTTGGAAGGCAGAAGCGGGGACGGTGAGGGTGGGGACCCTGGGCCCACTGTGGGGGAGGATCTTGTTCGGGACCACCTTAGGAACCTGAATGTGCACAAGTCCATGGGACCTGATGAAATCCATCCACGGGTCCTGAAGGAGCTGGCAAATGAAGTTGCTAAGCCACTGTCCATCATATTTGAAAAATCATGGCAGTCAGGGGAAGTTCCCGATGACTGGAAAAAGGGAAATATAACCCCCATTTTTAAGAAGGGGAAAATGGATGAGCCAGGGAATTACAGACCAGTCAGTCTCACCTCTGTGCCTGGCAAAATCTTGGAGCGGATTCTCCTGGAAGACACGCTAAGGCACATGAAAACCAACAAGGTGCTTGGGGACAGCCAGCATGGCTTCACTAAGGGGAAATCCTGCCTGACCAATCTGGTGACCTTCTATGAAGGGGCTACGGAACTGATGGACAGGGGCAGAGCGGTTGATGTCATCTACCTGGACTTGTGTAAAGCCTTTGACACTGTCTCCCATGACATCCTTCTCTCTAAGTTGGAGAGACATCAATTTGATAGGTGGACCACTCGGTGGATAAAGAACTGGCTGGATGGCCGCATGCAAAGAGTAGTGCTCAGTGGCTCAGTGTCCAGCTGGAGACCAGTAACGAGTGGTGTCCCCCAGGGATCGGTGTTGGGACCGGTCTTGTTCAACATCTTTGTGGGTGACATGGACAGTGGGATTGAGTGCGCCCTCAGCAAGTTTGCCGATGACACCAAGCTGTGTGGTTCGGTTGATAAGTTGGAGGGAAGGAATGCCATCCAGAGGGACCTTGACACGCTTGTGAGGTGGGCTGATGCCAACCTGATGAAGTTTAACCATGCCAAGTGCAAAGTCCTCCACCTGGGTCGGAGCAATACCAGGCACAGCTACAGGTTGGGCGGGGAGGAGATTGAGAGCAGCCCTGCAGAGAAGGACTTGGGGGTGTGGGTTGATGAAAAAATGAACATGAGCCGGCAGTGTGCGCTTGCAGCCCAGAAGGCCAACCGTATCCTGGGCTGCATCAAAAGGAGTGTGACCAGCAGGTCGAGGGAGGTGCTCCTGCCCCTTTACTCTGCTCTCATGAGACCTCACTTGGAGTATTGTGTGCAGTTCTGGTGTCCTCAACATAAAAAGGACATGGAACTGTTAGAACAAGTGCAGAGGAGGGCCACGAGGATGATCAGGGGACTGGAGCACCTCCCTTATGAAGATAGGCTGAGAAAATTGGGGCTGTTCAGCCTGGAGAAGAGAAGGCTGCGTGGAGACCTCATAGCAGCCTTCCAATATCTCAAGGGGGCCTATAGGGATGCTGGGGAGAGACTCTTCATTAGGGACTGTGGTGAGAGGACAAGGGGTAATGGGTTTAAACTTAAACAGGGGAAGTTTAGATTGGATCTGAGGAAGAAATTCTTTACTGTGAGGGTGGTGAGGCCCTGGAATGGGTTGCCCAGGGAAGTTGTGAATGCTTCATCCCTGGCGGCGTTCAAGGTGGGGTTGGATGTAGCCTTGGATGGCATGGTTTAGTGGGAGGTGTCCCTGCCCATGGCAGGGGGGTTGGAACTCGATGATCTTGAGGTCCTTTCCAACCCTTACTATTCTATGATTCTATGATTCTATTGTGGGATCCCCTCTATATAAACACTGGATGCTCTATCCCAATCCCCAAGCCTTTGAGGTATTGAAGCAACAACTTCACTGGTAGAATTAGCCCGCACTGGAGCCGTGGAGGCTTCCCGATTGAGCAAGGATAATGCATATAAGCTCAGTCTGAAGCAGCTGCATTGAAACTGGTCTGCAACAGTGCTTAATACAGCTGAGAAATAAAGCCCCAACTTCTAGTTTGTACATGAGTTCTCAGTATGTTCAGCTCTGATAAATTACTGTTCCACAAGCTACCATACAGGATTTAACACATCTGATCTGAATAGTACCTCTGGCTGCTGATACAATTGCTTCATTAAGGAAAATGAATTAAACATTTTAAAAGCTCTGAATCTGAAATAAGACAGAGGAAGCCAAGTCAGAGCTCAGTTTTACTGTTCAACTCTGCTTAGGCAGAGAAATAATGCAGTGTTACAGCACCTGCATGCCTTTCATTTAGATAAAATAGGCATCCGTGCTCCTCACTTCCTGAGGAACAGTATTTTCTTCTTCTAAGTAGATTAATATTCTTTAATCAGAAAACTGAGAATGGTTCCAAACTAATATAATCCAATTGCTTTCACAGGAATTACCGGACTACTGTAATACATGGGTATGCCAATATAGGTGTGTTTTATTGAGGGTCCTGCAATGAAGAGCTATCCAAGCAGAAGTACGCAACAGGACTCAGTGATGTCCATAGAGGGGTGACTGCTTCAGGTGATCCTTTGGGGTTATGGGGTCTCTGCCAGCACTTCCGAGTAGCATTATGCTCAAATTACATTGCATCCATAAGAATCTGCACATTTCTGAGCACACCACTCAGAATGGAAGTCTTTTCCCACCCCAAAGCTTAGAGCATGTTGGATTATTCTTACAAATTTTTAGTTATCCATTTTTAAGTCCCTCAAACAAACTTCTGCCAATTTTCTTTCACCTTGGCCAGCACATCTTCACCAATAAGACAAGCAGGAGACCAAATCTGCTGCTTAGAATATTCGGCCATTAGAAATAAAGCCAGACCTACACAGTGTGACAGCTAAGAGCTAGCTGGTTTTCCACACCAAGTCAAAACAGAAGTTGCTGTGAGATAACAGGACAGTTTTAGCCTTTATCCACCCAGCTCAAGTACTGAAAAGAGAACAACACTAGTGATCTCCCCTACCCAATTTTTTAATCCTGTTGTGCCTGACTTCCTAATGCCCGCTTTGATTTTTAGCTGTTGCTATTATCAGCTCTCCTGCATATAAAGCTGACCATGTCCATATGCCTGAAGCTGGCATCTGAGCAACCATAAGAGTTGTGGCCAAATGTAGGTCGAAATGTACACACTTTTTAAATAATCAATTTTCTCCATTCTTGTTCACCATTGGTTTCCCAGATTTCACAATAGTAGGTACAAGTTGACTGCTTAGTATTACTCTGTTTGAGCCCAAAGTAATTAGTCTAAAATGCATCTTAAGACGACAAATTGTTATATACATTACAATATAATTTTTCAATTGTACTGCCACTGAAATTGTGATTTGTGCATCTGAAACATCTCTGACTTCAAATAAAATGCACCTAATCTCTGCCTTGTGGATAGAAGTGCAACAGTGCTTTTGAACAGACAGCTCAAATTGTCATTGTTTCAGTTACAAGTTCAGCAAGACCTTAGTCAGAACCCCTCTCCTGTTGCATGGTACAGATGTGCTGATTCATATTCTTGATTAGAAGCCCTCTCCCACACTAACACATAGAATGGTTTGGGTTGGAAGGGACCTTAAGATCATCCAGTTCCACCCCCCGCCATAGGCAGGGACACCTCACTGCACCATGTCACCCAAGGCTCTGTCTAACCTCACCTTGAACACTGGCAGGGATGGGGCAGACACAGCTTCTCCATGCCAGTGCCTCAGCACCCTCATAGCAAAGACCTTCCTTATACCAAACCTGAACTTCCCCTGTTTAATTTTAACCTCATTACCCCTTGCCCTGTCACTACAGTCCCAGATGGCATCCTTGTAGGCCCCCTTCAGATACTGGAAGCTGCTCTGAGGTCTCCACACAGGTTCTCTTCTCGAAGCTGAACGGCCCAAATTTTCTTGGCCTGTCATGCTGCTCTAGTTCTCACCTTGGTCCTTCCAACTTAAAAAGTTTTGAAGAGCTTTAGTTTTAAGTTTTGGAGAGCTCTAAACGTGTCCAAAGTGCTGGCCAGCATGGGGTTAAGCAGTGACTCTGTTTAGATCCATTGTCCTAAATAAATCCCTCCAGTTTGCCAAGCACACAGAAGTCCTCCTTAACACAGATAGTGAAGTGAAACTAAGGACATTTTACTGCAGTGGAAAGCTGTAAACTAGTTCCTGTCTTCAGAGAAAGGCACCCTGAGAGAAGTGATACACCAAGCTATATCAGCTGCCAGTATCATGCAGGAGTTCTGTGCCATAAAATCCTTTCACTAAGCTGCCTGAGCGCATATTGTCCTGGGTTCAGCAGTAGCAGCCATTTTTCCCCTTCTTAGCAGCTGGTGCAGCGCTGTGGTTTTGACTTTCGGCCTGGGAACAGCGCTGATAACACCGATGGTTTTAGGTGCTGCTCAGTAATGTGTACTCTGACCAAGGACTTTGTGAGTCTCATGCTCTGCCAGGGAGGAGGGGAAGCCAGGAGGAAGCAGGGACAGGACACCTGACCCAAACTAACCAAAGATGTATTCCGTACCACAGCATGTCATGGCCACTATATAAACTGGGGGCAGTTACCCAGAAGGGTGAGATCACTGCTTGGGTTGGGCTGGGTGTCGGTTGGCAAGTGGTGAGCAGTTGTATTCTCTTCCCTTGTTGTTTCCCTTGTCATTATTATTACTGGTGGTAGCAGCAGTGGTTTGTGTTATACCTTAGTTGCTGGGCTGTTCTTATCTCAACCCATGGGAGTTACATTCTTTCAATTCTCCTCCCCACCCCTCCAGGAGTGAAGGGAGAGTGAGCAAACAGCTGAGTGGTTTCTCAGTGACAGGCTGGGCTTAAACCACAACACTTAACACAGGTTTTGCCAGGTGGCATTTGATCCAAGACCTAGCCTCAGGCTATGGTTATTGGAAACCAAGCCTGAGCTAACAACAGCAGCAGCAGTTTGTCCCCATGGTGCCCCCAACAGACCCCAGTTTAACACAAAGTTTTCCCTCCTGCTCATTCCTCCAGGGCTTCCTATAATTCATTTAGGTGATACTTTCAAAGATTGTGCAAGAAAGTGTTGAATTAAAGATAAAACAAAGACATCCACTGGGGTAACAATCATCTGTTCAGACAGTAAACAAATCATTTATTGAAAGTGAATGAAACTCTTAACTTGGCTCTAAAAAGAAAGACGTATAAAGTTGTATTCAAGCTCCAGACTGGTGGGAGTACAAATCTCTGCTTAGAACATGGGCTTTAATACAATTCAGAAAGTATTAAGCTTTTGATGCGTTAAGACCCAAAGCCTATTTTAAGATGGAGACTTATCATCATAGCAGACAACAGGCATAAAAGCATGACCAACGTAAGAATCCTTCAAATGTGGGCTGCAGGACACTGACATTTCAAGTGCAAGACATCCTTTTGTTTTTCTCTTCCTACATAAGCTGGATCACATACTGCTCATATGTAATGTTAAGAAGCACTCCATTGGGATGCATTCAGAGGATTCATTCTCTCCTGGTCTATGACATTTGGTGATATACTTGGGCCTACAGCCATGCATGTTGGACAAATACAAGTCAGAAAACCCAGAGCAGTATCCATTTCTACCTAGATCACCTGTATTCATTAGGGACTGTGGTGAGAGGACAAGGGGTAATGGGTTTAAACTTAAACAGGGGAGGTTTAGATTGGATCTGAGGAAGAAATTCTTTACTGTGAGGGTGGTGGGGCCCTGGAATGGGTTGCCCAGGGAAGTTGTGAATGCTTCATCCCTGGCGGCATTCTAGGTGGGGTTGGACATAGCCTTGGATGGCATGGTTTAGTGGGAGGTGTCCCTGCCCATGGCAGGGGGGTTGGAACTCGATGATCTTGAGGTCCTTTCCAACCCTTACTATTCTATGATTCTATGATTCTATGATTTTTTCAACAAGCCTTAACTGTTCCATTAGACATACCCAAACAGATTCTTCATTTCCTTAATTAACACTACTAATGAGGTAATTCTCTCACAATAGTATAATGCATAAACCTACACTGTAACACCATTTGCTGGGAAAGCCTCAAGTGGTTTGAGATGCTGAGCACCCAGAACAAGAAACTATTCCTCTACTCTCTAGAGTAGGTATGACAGAAAGCAAGGGAAACAGGAAGGCCCCAGTCTATGAACTTCCTAGTTACTAGGTGCATTTGTGCCTTTTCTAGTGCCACAGGAGCACAGTCTCAGAAGCCAGAGGCCCATTCTGTGAAGCTCTCTGCATAGCACTAAGCACACCAGACTCCCTGGGGCTCTTTTCCACTTCATAGAACAAGTGGAAAAGATTCCTGCTGAAGAGGAGCAGTTACCACTTCACTGAAGCAGCAGTGCAGTGGGGATACAAAAAGGTGCACAGACACCTAGGCAATGAATGCAGCAGCATCCTCAGCTGCACCACCATTGTCCTGACACTAGGAAACGCAAAATCCCAACCCCAATTCCACTCACAGGAATTGGAGTTAGGATTTATACAGTGTATAACTGCGTACTTAACCTGCACTGTCTGATCACACCTATAAAACCTGTCAGTTACTTCTTCAAGTCATCCCTGCTGTGTAACCTACATGTCTCCATCTCTTGTTTTCAGATCAGTGGTGTCCGTGGCCTGCTGACAGAGAAGGGAAGCCTATACTTACAGTTTCAGACTAATCACTTAGAGAAGTCAGGCAAATACAAACCTTCCTATTTCTGGGCAGAGTACTTAAATGATTTGATTTTGGCCTGCTCATGTGAGTATCTGCAGGATTAGACAACAAATGTTATTTTGGGGAAGGAAAAATGAAATGCAACCCTACAATCTTACTGCTGTTGGGAAAAAAGGAAACCAGGGACAGGGGAAAAAAGCCTGGACTTGCTCCAATTCCTCAGTGATAAGTGTCCCTTTTTGTTTCCACAGAGAAAAAAGGCTTTTCATCTTAGGACAGAAGACTGAGATTTGAACTCTGTTCATGGCCTTTCTGCATGACCTTAGGCAACACACATATCTTCCCATGCTTGAGCATGCTTATGAGTAAAGTGAGATTCAGTTTTAAACCCATGCTATTCTCTAACAAGTACATATACCCATAGGAAATATTGAGCAACAGTGAACAGTCCTGGATGAAGCCCAGGAGATGCCTACTTAAACTCCATGAGTGAAGTCTGCACTCAAGAGTATTCCAAGTTGATAAACATCTTTCATCGCACTTATCTTGTATCTTTCATCTGGTCTTTCAGTATCTCATGGATGAAGTTCAGCTGTCACAAGACAGCTACGAAGGAGCTCAATTTTCTCCTTGCAATCACTTGAAGTTTACAAAATAAGACTACATGAAACAAAAATGCTTCTTCTAAGCCAAGCTTGTCTGTAGTGAGGCTTCTAGAAAAGTTCCCACATGTCTCAGAGGCATCAGATAAGATTAAAAGCTTTCAAGTTTCATTTCAGTTTTCAGCAAATTATGGAGTTTACTACAGTGCAAGGTGTGTTCTATTTGTGAGGGAAGATCTACAGACATTTAGTGGCTTGTATTGTCTTCAGAAATGGATATCAACGCAGGAGGTACTGTCGCCTGCTTCTGACACAGAAGATGGACACTGCCTTTAAAGTGGTAAAGTGATTTCTTGAAAGTACCCAGGCTTGACTCTTCAGTTCATTTAATTTAAATCCCCTTTCACTGTGTTACCATGTTAAAGCACTCTTTAAATTATCTTAGACAACAGTCATTTCCCAAGCTAGCTCTTAAAGATGACAGGTTTCTCAACTGAACTCCAAGGAAAGCAGGGCAGCTCCATATCCCAATTTAATTGTAGTTCTTTTAAATAAGTACTTGTAGCAGAAGCAACTATGGAATTAATAAACCCAGAAATTCATGAAATAACTATGGGCTTTCTGAAAAACAGTGTGAATTATTCATTGCTTCAGTTCAACTACTGATTAGCTCAACTGGCAAACTATGAAGACAGTAGCTGGTACTTTAAAACCTTAAGAAAAAGGCAAAAGATACAGCAGCATTTGATCTCTTGGGAAAGGAACTTCACTGTAGTGTTCCCCCCCTCAAGGATTCAACTACTAAAACCCCCAAAAAAGGAAACATGCACTCTTCTGGGAATGTCTAACTCTGCAGCTTTTTGATAAGGCAAGCTTTTTACTTCATTTGGGTTAAATTGGGGAGTTAAGAAACCACACATGACATTTTCACTCTCCTACTTGGAAATGCAGTCTGAAGGTTCAAAGAAGGGAAAGCAATCACTCAAAATCTTCTAAGACTTTTCAGAGTAGAATATATTAAAACACTACTAAGTAGAGTCTCAATATCCAAAGCAGCTTAGAGCTCAGAAAATAGAGGTTATACAGCCCAAATGAAATGCTTATGTAGATTATCATTCTGAAAACAAAGCCATTTGTCTCCTAATGAGCCTGAAGCACATAACCATTGTAGCTGTTCTTTCTACCTGTTGCTACTGGCCAGTAGTTCAGGTGATCCAGTCCTAGTACATAACAACCATCCTGGTGCATCAACTGTTGATGTGATTTGACATTTCATTATCACAGCCAAGAAAGCCTTTACTTCAAGAGAAGTTTGACTTCTGAATAAAACAGAATACTTGTACCATTTGTTACATTGAAAGAGAATGCTTAAGTTGATAAACACCTTCCTTCCCTGCTCCTTCCTCAAGGAAGAGAAAGGAAACCTTTTGCTGCAGGTAATTTCAATTAAAAGGCACAAAAAATTGTGACTGAGGTATCTAGGAAGCATAACAGCAAAAAGCTAAAATGCATAAAACTAATTAGGAGGTAACCACAGTTAGCTAAGTGCTTCACCTTAAGCTTTAGCGCTTTGTACCTTACTGTTATTAAGGTACTTCTATCCCAATTTATTCTAGCCTAGGAATAAGGAACACATTTCTATTAACAAGCATCTAAGCAACTCTGGTGAAGTTACATAAACCAGCATTTCCACATCCTTAGAAGCAGACCAAAACAGGACTAGAAGCCAGCAGTTGTTTTGTCCAGTTCCACCCCACTTGGTACTCATTCAAATCCCACTTCGAGCCTGCCACTTAGCTATGTTTTGTAGCTTGTAGAAACTTGTCCGAAGTTGTTAGTTGTGTGCCAAGTCTGGTTACATTGGTCAGATTTTTAAGTGTTAACAGAAGAGCTGAGTGGAAATGAAGCAAACACCTCAAAAAACTATCTGCTTGGAAAAAACAACCGAGGGCAGAAGTCATTTAAGGCTTCAAAAGACCCCTTCTTACATAAAGAGGTAGTAAGTCACATTCTTAAAGAAGCTAATAGAAGCACTGTACTAACACACAAACTGAAACACATCTTAAAACACACCTTACTTATTTCCTTAAATATAGACTGAGGTAAAGCTTAGAAAACTCCAAAACACAAGGCTGCTTAACCAAATGGCTGCCCAGATACCTGCACCAAACATCCAACTCATCCATCCATCCTGACTAACAGCACACAAGTGCATACAATCATGGGTGAACCCAAGAAGCAGAAAACATATACCTCCAAACTACTCACACAGTTTTCCAAGTACAGTGAGGAATAAGAACAAGGCTGATCCCTGAAGGAAGACGAGTCTGGAGCTGAGACCATCACAGTGAGCAAGGCCAGGCTGGTGACAGCGTCCATAAGCAGCAACACAATGCAAAACAATGAGCTGAGCGCAGCATTTAGAAACAGCAGGAAACAGGGGCACCACATAAGCCCACAGTCTACCCAGGAGCAAGAACAAAAGGCAGGCTTGGAAACAAGCTACCTGCAGCACAAAACAAGACTCTACCCAAAAACACCATCCTCAACACAGAGACAAACAACACCTCACCCCAGGGCTTAAATAGGGCTCCTAGGCCAATGGGCAGAGGGTTTGTGGGAAGCTCATGTGGGGCTCACCTGGGCCATTAACACTAATCAGTGCCTTCAGGGCCCCACCTACAATCAGTCCTAATTTGCTTTCTCTGTGTTTCTCTTGCTTTTGTTATAGTATACATCTTTGTTGTCTCTTCTAATACCTAAAGTCATCTCTTCTAACACCTAAAGACTCCCAGTCTACCTAATCATTCTTCCTATGGAGACTGTGTGATTATCCTGCCCTCTGCTTTCTGAGCCCTCTCCAACTCTTTATCCTCCTGAGGAGGAGGAAGGAGAGCAGAACTTCACATGATATTCTGGAGACAGAGATATTACAAATTTCTACAGGACATAATTATTACTTGATATTTTGTTCTCCAAGCCTTTTTAATAATTCAAAACCATTTGGATTTTGCTGGTTTAGTCACTACTGAGCACTGAAGTGCCATTTTGATAGGTCCTTCTGTTGAAATCACACCGATATCCTGAACAATAGAGATCTAGGACCCTTCTTGTATGCACCAAGTTAGGATTACTTTGCTTTGCTTTGCTTTGCAGTGAATTTCCTCTGTCTTTCATTGCTGAGCTGGATAGTACTTTGAGGTCCTTCCACCTGTCCTCCTAGCTGGCACTGATTTACACAACCTTGGCTGAGGATCTTTGGCAAAATGGATTCCCTGGCTATCCACTCCCCTTTGCTGAGTATAGGACATATCTGGCCTTTAGACCATTCAGACTGGGAGGGACCTTATGGTAAACACATTTCACAGGATGGTTGCAAGAACTATGGGTCTGGTAACAAGGGATGCATTGGCACAGCAGTGATATGACACAGAGCAAGTACAGACTCGGGTACTCATTAAAGGCTGGAGTATCTTTGCCCCTTATTGTGTTACTCCACCTCTGTATTGTCATCATTTCAGTAGAAATGATGTGTCTGGCTGGCAGGCAGAGGTGTAGGAAGGAGACGTTTTTGAGCTGTGCTATATATAGCCCCAGTCTGAGTAACTGTTGCTATTAATCTATCCCAGTAGAAATTTTCCTGCAGCCGAGGAAGAGAGATGCTTGGTGGCCATGCAATTCCTGGGATATAACACATACACACATACATCATAAGTATTCTATGATTCTATGATCATACATCCTTACTTGAAAACTCTAAGTTTGGCTTCAGGCTTTACCCTGGAGAAAACCTGCTCCATATCTTTTACTCTCACCCATCAACCTTTCTCTCCCTTTGCCTATTTCTTTCAATCCCTGTTTCTATGGATCAGCCTCGTTGCTGTGTTATCTAACTGGCATTTACAAGTTTTGGCTTGAGTAGGCAGCTCACCCTCTCCTCCGAGCATCACTGTGAACATACAAGGTCTCGCCTCCAAGTTTTCACATCTCCTCTTCCAGCTGCGGATTCATCCACAGCTAGTCCCCTTCAACAGCAATGAAACACTTACAGCCCCAGCTCCCAGCCATTTCTGATGTCCCTGCAGCACTTAAGGTCTCTTCAGTGCAATCTCAGGCGTGATTCTCATCCCTCTGTAGGTTTCCCATGTCTTTGAAGGTAGGCACAAGAAAAAGAACAAATCCCTCCATTTCGCCACAGCTCTCATTTGCTCTTGGGCTTCTTGGAGTTAGTTTTCATCCTTTTGCCTGGGTCAGCCTGTTTTCTTCCTCAGCCCCACAAACAGTCTGCCCAAATACTTCCTTTTCACTACAGGTTGCAAAATGCCTGCCCTGTTGAGGACATGCAGACTGCAGACTACAACTCAAACCCTGTAATCCACACTTTGTGGTCAAATGCACCACCAAAATACCATGTTACCCTTTGCCCCCTGCCCCAGCACTCATCCTTGTGGAGAAGGAAATACTCCTTCCTTACAGTAAGTCCCACCCGAGTTTCTGACTTTGCTGGCTCTCCTGGGCACTGAGGTCTTCTCTGGGAAAGCCACTACCTGAAATTATCAATAGCACCGCAGAAACACACACACTGAAGTGGCTGTCAGCAGCTAAGCCATGGCACAGAGACCTGCTAGGTATGTGGAGTATTTCTTTTACTCAAATCTAATGCTTTACAAGTTCAAAGGCAGAAAAATTGCCACTTCTGCATCTGTTGAGAACAGACAAGCAAAGAAGTGCTGGAAGCAGATCTTATACTTGGAGAGCAGAAAGCTGGATTGCAGCATCACCCATAGCCATGCTTCCCAGCTGATCCTGCCCATGCGCTGGAAATTGATGCTCATGATGTGAAGAGACATAGAATAAAACCAGTCAAGAAATCAAAGGCCGAAAAAAGAGAAAGATAATAAGCTCCTGCTCTCCCAGCTCTCAGGCAGCGTATTCCTGCAATGAGGACAATCTGGCAGGTCACTTCCGTAACAAATAATCGTAGAAATCTGTCTTTACTGGTCATCACTTTCCCAATCCTGGCAATGCTGCTATTTTAAACACCGCATATGCTCAGACACCCGCGATTCTTTACTCTCTTTCAAAAGCTACTTCGGGATGAAGAAATCTTACAGAATCTCAATCTGCATTATCTTTTATGGATTGATTTTAATTCTTCCAAGTTCTACACCACATCACATACCAATTAAATATAGCATCCCCCATCTAAATAGATACTATCTTCACATTACTTGCCATACCTATGCTATACATATTGGATGCTTCCAATATAAAATATCTTAAAGGAATTTATGCTCAAAAATGTCTTAGATATTTAAAATTATGCTTTTCCCTTTTATAAACTGTCTGAACTTTAAGCAACATTTCCTAGTTGAAAAAAAAGTAGTTTCTATTACTGCTGCAAGTTTGATTTGGCTTTTCTACTCAGCAATTGCAGTATTAGAAGGAGCGGGAAGAGAACACAAACGTGACATCCACTGTTATCTTTACATCTGTTATCATGAACGATGTATTTGATGAATTAAATAAATCTTTCAAACGCAAAACCACACAAAAGTATCATCCATCTGCCTGAGAGATTGCACTGCAATTTTCCTCTTTGAGAAGGCAGTTTTGGACAGGCATTGTAACTTTCATTTTCACTGTCCCATAAGCAATGTTATCCTTTGCTGACAGCATTCCTGAATAGCTGAGAAATGGCTTCACACACATCCTGTAGGGAGCCAGCATTAGCAGGAGCCACTACAAGAATGGAGAGGGCAATGTTTGAAGACCTGATTGTACGCAAGGCTTATGAACGCAGTTTCTATCAACACATCATCATGACAAGGGCTTAATGAAGACATAGTTTTCCTTCCATGAGCAAAGTTGTATGTCACATAAAGCTAATTCAGCTGGATTGTGAAACAGTTCCAAGACTAGAGAAAAAATAGCCTGCAAAGTGGCACTCTCCAGACCCCCACTTTGTTCTCTGCTCTTTCTGCAGGCACATTCATTTCAGTGTGGAAGCTGAGTTGCAGGATAGGTGCAGAGGAGAAGAGAATGAGAAGTACAGGAGCATCCTCTTCACTTAGTGCAAAAACTGTGAGGCGGTTCCATCCGTGTGGTGCTTAATGTCCTCAGTGACAGATGTCCAAGCAGTAGACATTAACTCTTAACACATTACCTCTGAACAAACAACCAGGTGGTTATTTCACTGACAGCTTATGTTCATTTGTTGCTCATTTGCTGAGTGTGCTGTCAGATATATAACCCTCTGATGCAGCGAGCGTTGCCTAGTCAAAACAGCCTTTTGCTCTAACGTGAAAGGGGGAGGAAATGTTTTTTTGGTCTGTTCTTTTTTGATAGCTACTTTTATTTTGTTGATATCTCATAAAAATTATGATGCTGTGGGCCAGTATCAGGAGAGAAAACTAATAGGGCAGAGATGGCACGAGCTGCAGAGAGACTTTACCGCTTCTTTAAACCAAGGCTGCTATTCTATTTATTATTAAGACAATTATGCAAGGCAAAAAAGTACCTTCCAAGTCATGGTGAGCACATTCAGTATCACCACTTTCCTATCTGTACTTCTTCTAGGGAGGTTTGTTGGGAGTGAAGGAGATGACACCGCAAGAAACTAGAAAAAGGCAAATTTTATCCCTGTGGGACGGGAAATAGCATGAAAACTGCCCATGAGGGGCGTCTGGATAAAGCTGTGAAGAACCTTGGATCCAAAACAAGTCTTGTTTCTTGTATCTCATAGCAAAACAAAATAAAGTAGTATTTTTAATGCTTTCCATTTAAATATGACTAGATCTAGAGCTTGACTTCAATGCAGGAATCCCAAAATAGCCTGCTTAAGATTGTCCTGAAAGTATCTAACTTCTCAAGCTGTCTAAAGATATCCAATGACCAGTAAATATTTGCCTAATCCTTAAAAAATATCATGTAATTTCTTTGAACTTTTCAAGGCTGTACTGACACTGCCCTGGGAGTACTAAACATAAACAAGCCTCAGGATTTAAACATCAAATATACTCATAAGACTCATAATATACACTCATAATACTCATAGTACATTTCTGGATGCTTTGTGGTTCAACAGGTTCTTTTGGACCAACCAATTCATCTTGAATTAAGTTGGTTTAATGCAGCACAAACACTTGCACGTTTACCCTTTGCTTTTAGAGATCAAAGAAATATGTAGCACAAGACTTTATGAATTTATACTTACCAGATGAACCCACTTCTCTTCAGTCTTCATGTGAAAGAGTGAAGACTCATTTTCTATAGGGCTGTTTGTTTCACCTAAAGACAGCAACATCCTAGCTTGTGGATGCATTAGTAGCACAGTCATTTCAGGAATAAAAATGGACTTGCTTGGATGGCAGACATTTGTCTTCTATTTTGACATCCAAAATAAAATTGCCTTCATCTCCTACCCCACTAAACTATACCTGCACCTTCCTATCACAAGGTGCCACTGCAATCTTCCATGTATTGTTATGTGCTTATTGTGCCCTACCTAAAATGCTTCCTAAAGAGCGCAAAGGTTTTAAAGTTCTCTGACAAAAGCCCAGGAAATGGTAAATTATTGTTTGTAATTAAAGTCCAATGTATAAATGTTTTATTTGCAACCATGAGAATATGGAGCTATGTTTCTCAACCTATTAACCTACATTATTAATATAGGCATGCAGTGCCATGGCAACTGACTGTGAGAACAGCAGTGCTCACCAGTAAAACAAGAATGTGTGCGTGCACATATAAATATATGTCTTTAATACTGAAGATCCTGTCATGAGTAATGGTATATTGAAATATGATAACTAGGTTCTCATTATTTATTAAAAATCACACAAAATTATAATAACACACATAAAATCAATAAATTCCAAAGCACGGGGTATTAGCCATTTCCCTCGATAAAAGACCCTGTAGTAGTCTCATATTCCCCTTTTACCCCTTTAAGCAGCACAATAGTTTCATGGGGTAGGAACAAAATGCCTAGCACAGGTTTTACTCAGTGCCTGATAAACTTTGAAGGGGGCTTGCATCAATTCACATGCATTTGCTATGTATTTGTATTTGCCTTTAAGATGAGGTGCAAAAGAGCCAGAAAGGAAGGTGTGAGGGAAGGGTCTGTGCTGTGTGTTGTGATCTCCCCAAGTCTTGCAGATGGTTTCTTTATACCTTGTCAGAAGCAGAGGGGTATCTCCTGTCTTCCTCTCCAATTAAGCTGAAGTGAGTTTGTTTTCAGTCAGCAATACACCAAAGCACACATGCTTGCAAAGTGTCTGTGTGCTTTTGAGCTGCCACCTACAAGCTCATGGCCTATGCTCTAAGCCTTCACTCTTCTGAGAATGACAGAGCCCCCACAGGGCCTTAGTGATAAGAGTAAAGACAACTGCATTCAGCAGTGCCCTCGCACTCCTTCCATCAGCATGAAGCAGCTTGTATATCACAGCAAGCAATGGCAGTGAATGGAGAGTGAACATCTCACGGCATCTCAGCTGGTCCCATGCACTGAGGAAGGGTGTGAGGCTGCAGCTTGAGCAGAATCACATGAACAAGGGTAATTTCAGTTCAGTGCTGCTAGAAAGCCTCGTATTCTCTCAATACGTATGCCAGGGATTTTCATATTGCACACTATTTGTTAACCCAAATGCCGAGTTCTGCCTCATCTCTCTTTCCTGGGAACGATCAGAATACCCATGAATAACGGTACAAAGCAATATATTGACATTCCTGGAGACCAGAGTTTTCTCTCTTACACCTCACATCAGGTACAGCATGATCAGTCTCACAAACATGAATCTTACTAGGCTATCCATAACAATTATCTTCATTCCCCTCCAATTCCCGTCCTACAAGGCTGCTACGTACAAGATTTTGCAGTGCACGTTTTGGAGAAGGAGCATTTCAGCACTGAAAGGAGCAGATGGACCTCATTTCCTCCTGCACTGGTCAGACTTGAAAATCTTTTACCTCACACCATCATGAGCTCCATTCAAAATGACGGCCCAAAACCCAAGTTTTATATTTCCGTTACCATATTTAAAGCTCATCAAGTGGAAATTTCAACTTTGTAGATTCAGGTACTTTCAATATAGAAATTGAAAATGTTTTACCCCTTCTGCCTCTCCTTTCATAGTTCATAATTTTCCAGAAGCTTTAATGCAGTGATAACTGTACGGTATTACAGGCTACTAAAAGAAAATGCATCTTAGTTTCTCTTAGAAATGAGCTATTCTTCAAAAGGTTTTAAACTGTGACACAGGAGACTTGTTTTCAGTTTCTGCTACAAAAGCTTCCTGCATTATACTAAGCAAGCCTTTCGACTGCTCTGCCTCTTCCCTATTTGTCTAAACACATCCCTTTCTTCTCTATTAAATTGTCTTGGCTATGCGCTCTGACAACGCCTAGGCCTCTTTGTGTCCTCGCCCTCAGTTAGGAACACACAAACTTGTGCAACACCTAACAGCAAACCAAATAACCTGGCAGAAACACAAAGCACGTATGATTACCCTTATCCTCATGCTTCTCTTTCACCATTCCATTGACTTCTCCACGGAAAACATATCTAGAAGGTCTGAGCCCATTTGCCTTGTAATAAGGAGACTATTGTACCATTTCTGATAAAACTAAGTTGTCATGAGCTGATGTTAACACACGCAGATGCAACTGACTACAGGAAATCTTGCCCACCAATCTATTAGATATGAAAGTAAGGAAAGTCCTCATCTTTCACGTTAGTCTGCACAGATGTGCTACTGTTTTCACATCCAGACTTGCTGATTTTAAAGGGAATCCTTGCATGGACAAGGTCTGCCTATACAGATTTCACTACAGCATCAAGAGCCAAAATCATGAAGAAATCCAAAAAGCAGATTCTTGCAAAAGGCAAGAAAAATGCATGGGTGAGAGGAAGAGGTTGAGATGAGGAACGTGGAAGTGTCCCCACATCCATTTCTTGCACAGGGAGGAAAAGCAAAGGATTTCTTTCACTTGGGATACTGTTAAATATATACAACTGCTTTGACTATTTAATTTCTGTGCAAGGAATAACTGGAACTGAAAAAAAAACAACCCAAATTTAATGATGCTGATGAAAATATTTGCCTCAGAGAAAAAAGCTCCGATTTTTCTGTGGGTAGCAACAAAAGCCGTTCAGACCATGAGATGCAGTTACCAAACTGCACCTTTATGACCTGAACACACAGACTGCCCTGGCACAGGTCACTGTAGCTTTAGAGGAAGGTTGGGACAGTTGGTTTGTTCCCCTGGGGCAGCTCCAGGTGAGGCGTCAGGGCTTGAGTGTCTGCTGGTAAACCCTGCTGGTCTTTAGCAGACAGTGACTCATGGGTTTTGTCTGGGAAAAGGAGAGGAGTCTGGCTTTATGCTTTGGAATTGCATACACTGGCCAAGTGGTTTCCTTAACTGTGCCTGTATTGGGTTGACACTAAGCAGACACATGTAGTACCATATATATTCTTGAGTTACAGCTGGCTCAATCCCACCACCAAATCCAGCTCATTTTCTGAGTATACATTATATCTCAACATCCATGTGCTTAACCACTGGCACTACTTGGCATACAAACATGAATTCTCACTAGTAGGGAAGCTGCCAATACAGAGTTTACAAACAAAAAAGTAATGTGCAGAGTATGACAGATAGCAGCATGATTTTACATAAAAAGTATTGCAGGTACAAGGAGATGATCTATTTCCTGAGCACTTGCAATCCATGTACTGTAAATCTGGTGAGAAAAAGACATACACACTTCTCCAAACTAGCCACTGTCACATGCACTGTATTTACGGTGGGTTGTTTTGGCAACAGGGAAGATTTAGGTTATATATAAGGAAGAAATTCTTCATTGTGAGGGTGGTGAGGGAATGGAATAGGTTGCCCAAAGAAGCTGTGGCTGCCTCATCCCTGGTAGTGTTCAAGGCCAGCTTGGACAGGGCTTTGAGCAACCTGCTCCAGTGGAAGGTGTCCCTGCCCGTGGCAGGGGATTGGAACTGGGTGATTTTAAGGTCCCTTCCAACCCAAACCAGTCTGTGATTCTGTGAACATAGCCTTCATTTTGTATAGGACTTGAAGAAATGGATTGGGTATGAATACATATCCACATATAGGGATCCTCTGACTCTTCCCTTATGAATACACCATGCAAGTTACCTTTGTTACAAGTGCATTTGCAAAACTATGCTTCATTTCACCAGTTTGACAATCTAACAAACAAGAGCTGATGGTAGCTCTCAGCAGCCTATTTTCCAACCAGAAATGAAGCAACAGGGTATTTCAGGTGCTTCAAAAGGAAAACATTGTCTCTTATTAGTGGCTGTGTGCTCAAAGATGAGTGCCACTTTGAGTCACCACTAAAAAATGGAACTATGAAACATTTGCAGGTGGTGGGTTTTTTCCTGTAATGAGGCTTGTCAAGGTATTAAGCAGTACACCTGGTAGCAAATGATTGCTGGATTAGGTCCTAGAAAAGATACTAATTTTAGAGCACCTTTGTCATGATTCAAACTGAGAATTACCATGAAACCAGGTGTCCATAAGTACGAGATGGGAGAGAAGGAAAGTGTGCATCAGGTCCAGTTTAAGCCAATAGTGTCAGGCTTTAGAACAAGGATGCAGATTAAAGTGAAGGCAGATCTAATGTAGTAAAACATCAGTACTGGTGCTGCATTTCTCTAAAGGGAAGTCACTGAAGATTCACAGAAAGGTAGGAAGTTCAGCTTTGTAAATACACTACTGGCCTGGGACTTGGGCTAACGCAGTTCTTGACCTGTACATTTTCTGCCAGCTGTGTGCCCACTCTCTCAACACTACACCTGTACAAGGATGCTACTTCTCTATCTCACTGTTTGGGGAAGGGGACGGGGAGTTTTGCACACATTGGAACTAAAGTCCCAGGGAGAAGGAGCCAGGAGAGCAGTGCTGGCAGTTCTGAGTTTATGTGACTAGGGATGGGGAGAGGGAACTTGCTATCACATTGAACATAAATGACGTGGCTTCCAGGAAACGGCGGAAGCTTGCCAGGGCTGTATTTAAACAGGTGGTTTAAAAACACCATCTGTGATTTCAACTGCCAGTGCTAAACCAGAACAAACTGCTTTTTGAGGGGAGTACATGAAGATGGAAAGCCGTTTTTGATTCTCTAGGACTAACATTGGCCAAGATGCTTTTAGACCTTGTTCTCCGCATCAGTTCTGTTTTGAAGCTGTAGCATGGGGGATGGCAGCAGTAGTAACACGTGTGTTGCCATAGCAGCCACCATGGCAAAACTGATGGTCTAAAGATATAAAGGAGGTGGGATTTGAATGAGGAAGTCACAGATTTTATTAGCCCAAGGGGTATCAGACAAAATCCTGACACCAGACAAACTTCTGAACACCAACTGGCATGGCCATGGCATCAGCCACCCTGTCAGGGTCCCCAGGGCTCTTAATATCAAGCAGCAGGTCAGGGCTGTGATCCACAGATTGCAGTTTTATGCCACAACGGCACAACCTAGGACAGCTGGTCAGGACTGTTGATTTGCATGACCAAGGATCCAGTCATTTCTCTAAAAGGACACAGCCTAAATTGGTGGAAGTCCTTTGCTTTTGGTTACAAGGGCAACGGCATCTGTAACAGCAAATGTTGCATTGGGGAATGGGGGGGGCTCTATTGAAGCAAATAATGACTTCGCAATGAGTTTAGGAGCTGTGCATAAAACCAATCTAGTAAAATGCATCACCTCTAATTAGATTATCACTCTCGCATGTGTATTCTATAAAAGCCGACATCATTTTAATTCCCAAGGGTCATGTGTCAGAGTATGGTTCAGGTAAGAAGAGTATTTCAGGTTCTGGGAAGGTGGGCTTAAACACAGCTGTGTTTTGAAAACCATCTGAAAGGTATGAGGTGCAAATGCCTGCTCCTCTAGCAAAGCTTCGTATAAAATGAAGGGAGAAGGGAATGAAATAACAAAACGCACTACACACCATTAAGGATCATGCTGCTAACACTGAAGGTGTTATTAACCTGCTAACCAAACATGTGGGCTTTCATACAAGTGCCTAAGCAGAGGGAAAAAAGCAATTTACCCAATTAAACCCTGAAACTTGGCAACATTTTCTTTTCTTGCAAGTCCTGAGCACTCACAGCACCTCATACTCAGTTTCAGTAGCTAAAGTGCCTCAGGAAAGAAAAGGCTTCTAAGAAGTCACAGGCAGGATAGCTTTGAAATTTCAAGCTGCCCCCATAAAAGAAGAACAAAGCAGATACAAAGCATCACTGCTTTGCAGCTTTTAATTTATTTTTTCAGTTCAACTGGCATAATTTTAATTTTTTCCTTTATTGTACAATCCCCCCAAATCCTCAACTGTGTGACATGGAAGTTAATGTTTCTTTTATAAAAAGCTTCTAGCATTGCCCAGTAAAGGTTGACTGACACTTTGCATTATAGGACGCAGTTGCTTCTGGCCTTGCCAAACATTTGGGGTCATACTGCCTCTGCTGCATGTTTGCCTCAGGCTGATTATCCTTAATAATGAAAAACATCAGTCAAAACGGTTCAACTGTTTCTAAATAAAATGCTAGAAAAAATCCTGGTGTGGATATGAGAGGATGTTTTGGTTTTACTTTGAAATGCTGAGGTGACTTGCTATTTTAGAAGAGCAAATTGAAGTTTGGCAGAGCTGGCTCCTGAGTCAGGCGAAGAAGAGAACCTGGCCAGGTTTCAGACAGCAAGAAAATAACAGTCCAGAAATTCACACTCCTAAAAATTACACTCCTGACTGAGCATGCAGTGCCCCAGTGTACAGCCAAGCTGCCTGAGTGCCATCCTCCCAGAGGCAAAACTGGTCTTTCCCGTAAGCCCACGTCAGTGCGGAGGCAAGCAGTGGAGCAAAGCTCTCTCGGGAGCTGGTGGCCAGCTTCCCAGGAGCTGAGAGGAGGAAGCCATCTGGTCCAAAAGTGGTTAACAAACTGGCTCAGGTGGGAAGTGGAGGAGTGCACTAAAATAAGGAGTGCAGTGAAGGCTAGGATAGACAAACTACGGTCCAAAGCAGCAAGGAAAACCAGACTGTACAGGGCTACACAGGCTCAGGCTGTGCAGTAGTCTGTGTGGCTGCAGTCATTTGGTGGAGGAAGGGGAAGGAGGTTCAACCAGAAACTGCACTGGTGCTAATGGTAATGAGAAAGAGAGATTAGAACTCAAACAAGTCACTAGGTTTCTGTTGCTCATAATTTATCAGAGTTTGGATGGATTTTCAGGGACAGTGAAGGATGTGCCACCTCCTGACAAATCTTGCTTCCCTTCCACCAAGAGTCAGGTCCACTGCAGCTGGCCAAAATGCCTACAGCATCCTTACAGAGTATGGTTTGGGTCTGGTCTTGCTACATTATCGGCATGTTTCTCATGACCCTAAAAGACAATACTTTGCAAGTATATTAATACTCTGCAGTTATGTTCCTCCATTTTCAAGGTCTACCAAACATTTTCTGGTTTATGCTAATATCCCACCTGAACCAGCCCTGGTGCAGCTTGAAGCTGTTGCCTCTTGTCCTGTCACTTGTTACTTGGGAAAAGAGACCGCCCCTTCAGGTTATGATTACTGATAAAAGAGCCAGAGAGCTCAGTTTTAAAAGACAAAATGTGGTCATGCCCACAATCTGAAGCAATACAGCCAACACAGGATGACTTCTGCCAGGAGTGCAGTGTGTTCTACTGCAGCTTGGTTCCAAGTGCCTTTGATTTCTCCATCTCTAAAAACACTGATGTTTTCACAGGAAAAAAGCAAACAAGTTACCTTTAGACACCGTATCATCACACTCGAAACCCTGAGATAACCTAACTAGCAGTTTATATTGGCCCAAGCCCATTCATACAATGAACTTTTGACACTATTTGGTATCCCCTTCAAACAACTTTACATAATATGACCTTCCTGTCACTGTTTGTTCCCTTCAGAGCATTTGAGGGTTTAATAAAGACATACTTCAACAAAATGCATCAGATAGAAGCTTGAGGGTACAAATGCTTTAAGGACAGAAAAGATTAAAACAAAAAAACACACTCCATGATTAGCACAGTCAGAAAAAGATACAGTATTTATTTTTTTCAGAAAATAGCTTGATAGGACAATTCCCATATATATTTGGGCAACTTTTCCGCTTGAAGAAGACTGTTCCCCATCCAGGAAGCTAAAATAAAAGACACTACCAATTCATTTTTCAAGAAGGGATAATGCAGAATAAATATGATTATGCTCCAGTGGATGCAAAGAAGCAGGTGGGCTCAGAGGTCCATCCCTGTGTTTCTCAGCACCATGTGTTACAATGCTCTGCCAAATTTAACACCTTCCGCATCCCATCAGACAAAGATTATCTTCTAGGTGACAGTCAACTGCCAGCAGGCACACAGGTTGTGCTGTCAGTATCCATCCCTCATTAGCAGCCTCTGAACCATTGGCTCAGAGGAATATATATTTCCAAGGTAATGTAATTATTAAATATACATATACCTGAAAAAGGAGCAGCATCAGGATAAAGCTGAAAAAAACAAAATCAGTGATCTGCTGAGAAAACAGTGCAGAAGCAAGAGTGGGGCAAAGGGGCAAAACAGAGCATGCAAATGTCCCGTGGCTCCTGGAGGGGCACAGGGAACAGGGTGGCATTACTGGAATGGGAGGAGAAGAAAGATAGAACTTGAAGAGGAGGGCAAAGGACTAAGATCCACTGGAATTTGGGCTGCATGAACTCCATTACTGATAGAATTGCTTGTTTTTCAATACAGGCCAATGAACCTTCTCTCTCTCTCTCTTCCCAAGCAAGTGTAGAATACACCTGGCCTGCAATGAGGCATTCTTGGAAGGATGCACACCGTGCTTGAATGTGTGGCTTACCGAGGCATGGTATGTTGGAAATCTCTCAGGTTTGTTGGGTTTGGTACTTGCTCTGGTTTTGGTACTTCTCTCTCATTAGCAACATTGCATTAAAACAACCCATAGTTTGCCTAAATCCTTCATAAATATCTCAAAATTATCTGAAATAAAAATATCAGTCTTTTCAAATCCTCCTGATGCCATTCACCATTCATAACCAAGAACTCAAGTTCTGAGGAGATAGCCAAAGGTATTCAATAAGATTAACCCGGTGCTTCCTTTCTGAACTCTTGTCTTTCAATAGCTTCATTAATATTGTCTTGACTTGTAGATGAGCTATTTTTCCACACCAAAGACAGTGGATTATTTATTGACTGGTCTATGAATTTATTTTTACCTTTCACTTACTCGAAAAGCAGCACTTCAGCATGTTGATGCAAAGAAGACGTATTTCTCTCCTTCCCACACTCAATCCCATTAAATGTGACCACAACTTTGGATCTTAGGTAATTTCTGAAGTCAGATAATGATGAACTTCAGTCACCAGCTAGGAGAGATGGCACAGGTGCCCCAGCTGGGCGCAAGGCTTTGCTTCAGTTGGTTTTACTGTGTAAGAAAAGGTTTACCACACAGTCATTTTCAATCCCATAAAGACTTCTTAATTTTACCTCCTGCTGGCCAAGTGTCTGGGTAATTTGTACCACCACAGTACATAGGCTTGACAGGCTGAGAGAGCTGGGCTTGCTCAGCCTGGAGAAGAGAAGGCTCTGGGAAGACCTCAGAGCAGCTCCAGCGCCTAAAGGGGCTACAAGAAATCTGGAGAGGGGTTTTTTACAAGGGAAGGTAGCAACAGAACAAGGAGGAATGGCTTTAAACTAACAGAGGGGAGACTGAGATTAGACATTAGGATGAAGTTCTTCCCTGTGAGGGTGCTGAGGCGCTGGCACAGGGTGCCCAGAGAAGCTGTGGCTGCCCCATCCCTGGCAGTGCTCAAGGCCAGGCTGGAAGGGGCTTGGAGCAACCTGGTCTGGTGGAAGGTGTCCCTGGCAGTGGCAGGGGGTTGGAACTGGATGAGCTTTAAGGTCCCTTCCAACCCAAACCATTCTGTGCCTCTATGATAGTCTCCAATGAAACATACATTTCTCATTACAAAGATTCTGTTTGGATTTTCTTAAACTGTTCAGAGGTCTTGGTTACAAATATGTACAAGCACATCAAAGTGACAATTTGCCAGATCCATGAATGAGACTATTCATTAGCTCCTTTATGCCCGTGCTACAGTCATCTTGTATAAGGTTTTCAAGAGAGATATTACCAACAACTGCTACCCAAACCCCAAATATTTTGTGCTACCATAGTGTTATACAGTAGTACATTTATGTTAAGGGCATATATTCTGTTTTCATTAGCATAGCTAAATGGGCTATTTGAAACTAACCTTCTGCCTTACAACCTCATGCACTGCTGAATAACATGTCAGCAGGGGTAACAACACAGGAGATGTTTGCTTCTGTCTCTCTTACTTTCAATGCTCTTCGCTTGATAGAAAAATCATAGAAGAGTTAGGGTTGGAAAGGACCTTAAGATCATCCAGTTCCAACCGCCCTGCCATGGGCAGGGACACCTCACACTAAACCATGTCACCTAAGGCTTCTTCCTTATATCTAAACCTGAAGTTCTCCTGTTTAGTTTGAACCCACCACCCCTTGTCTTGTTGCTACAGTCCCTTATGAAGAGTCCCTCTCCAGCACCCTTACAGGCCCCCTTCAGATACTGGAAGGATGCTATGAGGTCTCCATGCAGCTTCTCTTCTCCAGGCTGAACAGCCCCAACTTTCTCAGCCTGTCTTCACACAGGAGGTGCTCCAGTCCCCTGATCATCCTCATGGCCTCCTCTGGACTTGCTCATGGTTAAAACATCCTCATTCCTTTATCTATATGGGATTAACCAGAGCATGAGTTATTCCTGCAAAACTATGGGGGTCTAATCCCACTAACCAACTTCCTTCACCTTGCAGCTGTCATTTATTTGTGCATAAAAACTGTAAACCAAAATAAGTTTCACTTTGTTTCATTCCATCCATGAGAAAATATCTATGACTTCCATAATGCACATGGTTTACCCACTTGCATAGTCTGTTAAAAATATATATTTTTATACATATTATAATAGTAGAAATATTAATTATAATATTTATTCATTATAAAATATATATTTTTATGAAAATAAAATAAGTCCAGTAGTTTTCATTACATCTTCCTTACCCTTTCATCCGTAAGGGACCAAAGACAGGAGATGATCATTAAGAGGAAAATTTTCTCTTCTTTGGAAAAAAATCAAAGGATGCTACTCCTTTTTTATGACTTTCAGATCCTCCCACAAAATCTCCATGACTTTGCAGTTGGCACCAGCCCCATAAGCTCATCCACCAACTATCTTAGATTACCAATGAGGTTTTTCGTTTTTCTTTCTTTTTTGGCTGACCTTGAATTTCAGAATCTTACCCCAATCTGGTTGCTACTATGGTGAGAGCAATTCAAGTTTGTAATATAGCAAAAGGAGCACCTCCTCTGCAAAGACCACCCTATTCCTGGGATATTTTATATATAGCTTAGTTCCTCTTGCATTATAATTAGTGTGTGAGTTGTGGCACGGCAATGAAGGGAGTAAATTGGCTTTCCATGCCAGAAGTTCTTCTTTAGGTCTTACTCAAGTGAAATCTGACCTACTCTCTCTCTACTTGCAATGCAGGCCTACAATGTCAGCAACTTTAGGGCCCACTGGTGTAAAACAGTGTCCAGGTTTTGCACCATCTGGTCAGTTATTAAAGAGGGAAATTTATAGAGACGACCAGTGCAAACACATATTGGGAAGTTTACTTCTGAATTAGAATTTGAAACTTCCATGACTTGACTATTTATGGAGATACTGTGTTTAAATGAGAGAACATTTAACTACTGTATTTAAACTGGGAATACATAAGTCACACTGTATTATGATTGTCAGCTGCAGGAGGCAACTAAAAGGTAGCAGCAGTGCTGGAAGTAACACCCCAGATCACTTTGCTTAAAAATGCAATGGAACCAAGGTCTCCTGCAAGGAGCAGAAGTCCCTGCAGCTGACAAGCTGCAAGCACACCGTCTGTGAACAGACTGTGAATCCTATGGTAGAGAAGGATGTACCTTCTGTGTCAGAAACGGAACGGCTGCATTAGTATGCTGCCGCAGAAAGGAGGCGAACTGCATGATTGCTTTGGCTGTGCTTGGCACAGGCCAGGACCATGGTTCTTGGCTAGTGTTAGTGTGATCCTGAATGTGAACACAACATTAGGACAGCTTCTTTTGGCTCCTGCTGTTCTCCAAACAGGTAGTGCAATTGAGAAGGTCTGTGTCCTCACAGAGGAAGGGATGTGGATGCTGTGCAGCGAAGAAGCAGGGAACCTCTTTCCCACCTCAAGCCAACCCACCTCTGTCCTCCAGTGCTGAAGAGAGAACAGCAGGGCCGCAAGTGCTCATGGCATAAATTCAGTTAAATCACTTAATTCCTTCCCCTTTCTTTCCTCTTCCTTTTCTTCCCCAAATGCTTTAACAGCTATAATTAGGGCAGTGCCAGTGGGAAGTGGAAGGTTTAACATCCTAACACAGGCCAAGTGCTATTACTTTGATGCCACGAACACATAAAAGAATAGAAGCCCAGGGTTAAAAAAAGAGTCGCAAAATTAAGTAAAGTCTCAAATCCACTACTCAAAACCTATACAGAATAGCCTAATACTCAGAGAGTTTACAGTTCTCTCTTCTCTGGGACTTCCTAACTACATCCCTATATCTTGTTAGAGTATGAGCCAGCTGAGTTAAAGACAGCAGTGATTTAATAGTGTCTGCACTCTCCCAGTGTTCACCTCTCATGCAGCAAGATTTGTGTTGCATCTTCTTTATCATTTTGGTCATTAAGGTTCCTGAATGGAAAGCGAAGACAGACATTCCCAAACAGCAGATTCATAATAATAACGTTTATGGAAAAAATTGAAAGCTTTTAAATTATACTATTTTCTCCTGTGGCTTCTAATAAATGTAACTACTTAAAGTATATAGTATAAAATAGAAGCAAAGAATATAAAGTATATAATAAAGTATAAGCCTGATTTTTTTTAACCTCCTTTCCTTCATCTCACACAAAAAGGGTCACAATGAGGCAATATAATCTATTTGGCTTTCTTTTCTAGCCTGCACCAGTAAGAGTCTGGAAGCTAAAGCTTTGTATAGAAGGCATGTTTTCTATTGTTCCCACAGTGTTTGGCCACCGAGTGGACTGAAAGCACTGCTGTTGTAAAGCTCCTCAAAAGCACGGAGTTCACGTGCATCTCCAGAGATGGATGAGTTGATTCTTCTGTTCTTATTTTACATATAAATTGGCCGTGACCACACTGCATCACAAACAGTGAAATAGCTGATTGGAAGCCTCTGGTTTAAACCAGGGTGTTTTCTTAGGGCCAGGAGCATAACTGTGACATCCCTAAATGCTCTGAGGACTGCAGGACACATGCTGCCAACTATTTCACAAGTTGTCCAAGGAACTCTGTCAGTTACAGCTGAAATATCCCATCTCTACTGTCTGCTGTGCCTAGCACACGATGGCTGGCCAGTACTGCATGCAACGCAGCACTTTATTAACACAACCAAAAACGCAGCTTGGATTACAGCTTGTGGAGCAGTAGTTTAAACCTTAGTGCCTGACCCTTCTCTTTATCCAAAACAAACCAAACAGAGCTCCCTTAGAAAGAGGACAGAAAATATATCTATAAGCACAATAATCAGCTCATCTCCACCACCACCCCCCCCACCCCCCCCCCCTCCCATTCTTGCAAACACAGCCTATCTGTGAAGTCTGTCATGAAATCCGCATGTGCAGCGTTCTGGGAAGGGAGTGATGGGAGAACATCCTTTTCATTTCCTAAACTAAAAGCAGCGATTGAATTAGCCACCCTCAGCACCACTACTGCCCCGTGTAGCGTGTGACCAAGCTGGATGCATCTGAACAATAGCTCCATACAGATGATGCACAATAATTCTCTGGCTGAGTTGGGTTCTGTCTTCTCAGCACCTGCTGCAGCTGAAGCCCCCATCTGTGCTCCCCAGAGACTACAGCGTGTCAGTACTTGATGTGCTTGGTGTCACTGCGCTTCCTGAGCTCTTGTTTTAGACGAAACAGAATCTGGGGAGGAGAAAGTTGGAGGGGGAGAAGCTCACAAAAACACGCACAAAGAGCATGAGGTTTCATTAGGAAACAGGTCAGGGGCACTGACACTGTGGGCAAACAGTGCAGGGTAGAAGTAATCAGGTGCACAAATCTCTGCTATTAGCACACTCTTCAACACTTATTATCCCCTGTGCTGCACAAACAAGAAGTGCATCTAGTATGCGAAAGGGGCAGGAAAGCTTCATTTTCACTTCTCTTTATACAGGCAGATCAGTGATGAGGAGGGAAAGAGAATTGGGAGGATACAAAACTGGGCGGCCAGAGTATGGAGCCCTCTTCACCCTCTCTGCCCCCTTCCTTCTCTTCACTTATCCTCCATGCCAAAGACATTCATTCACTTGTCCCAGACTATGAGCTTATTTTGTTATGGGTGTGTCACATGTTCTGTTCTGGTTTTCCCCCACTACCTCACTTTACTATTACACGTTCCATCACTCTGATTCACTCATGCAACTGGAACCCTAAACAGGTAGGAGGACAAAGCCTAGGTCTTTATTTAATTTATTTCATTCCTCTATATATTCATTGCTTGGATATGCAAACAAATATAAGAAACCCAGAAGCTTCTCTGGCACCAATTATTTCCTAGCACTGCTTTAAAGAATGAATAATCCTGGTATTTCCATCTCAAAAGCTGCTGTGAGGGTCATCCTAGTTACACTGAAACTTGAAATAGAGGATAGCTATGAATATCGGGTGCACACATTTTAAAACTGCCATAGCACTGAAAAATGCTGCAGTGCAAATGAAGTTACCATTACCAGATGTCACATTCTGCCCCCTTATTCCCAGTGAGTAAGCCAAACCCTAAAATTAGGACCTTTCATATACTCCAACAATTCTCCTCCTTGCACTGTGCCAGTATACATCAGAAGCAAGTGTCCTGAAGATACGAGACAATACCAGTTTCCATGAGATCTAACATACAAGCAAGTGGCATGCCGGATTCACATGATTAAATTCCACATCCCTCTACCCCCAGTAGTTTAGATAACTTTTCTCTATATTTACTAAAAAGTATATAAAATCTCTTGGATATAGCTAATGGAAGTTAAGTGCCTGCATCTGCAGGTAGGCATGCAAATGAGTGTCCGGCTTTCTGTCTTCAGCTTGCACATGAGAAATAAGGATAAAGGAATCTGACTACTCATCCTGGAACTGCTGCTCTGCCACCCGCTGAAACCCACAGGAACTCTTTCACATCAGTAAGCCCCACATCAGCTCCTGTTGGACCAAATTTCAGGCAGGTTTGGAAATGCCGGGGGTGTCCCTAAAGGTCACAGAATTGTCACTGTAAGAGTCAGGAAAAAAGCTGCACAATCTGGTCTTCCAGTTCCTTGTCTCATCACTGCAGAGCAAGAGTTTGATGTGTCTAAGGGAGTGAAACCTCCCGTTTACATTGTTCTGCTCTTTGGTTTCACATGAATTATTCTTTAAGGAAATTCTGTTCCCTAGGCTAAGAGTAGGGATCTCATAAAAGAGGTGAGATACTGTCTGTGTAAGAACTGACTGCAAAAGATGTTTCCAAAACTGCAGAGTTTGGTGCTGAGGTGAGTTCATCGTATGCAATCGCACAAGATGTTACACTATGTGCTACACACAATGATCTTTGCATGGTGGTGACCCTGAACGCTGCTGTGATAGCTCTGTCCTTTGGTCACATACTGCAATCCTAACGCCTGTGCTCATTATCTTCAAATTCAAGTGTGGAAACAAGTAACTTCTGTAAACTGTTGGGCTGAGAACTTCTCCCAGATACCCTTCCCAGCACAGCAAATTGCACAATTAGGATGGAAAGTTTGAACAGACTGTTGCAACATGCTGCAGTGGTCGCGTGATGCTGCCTAAATCCCCATATTGCCCCCCATTGTAGTCTATGTGCACCTTCATCTTGTATGGGGGTGTTTTCCCAGAAGGAAACACTCCTTTTTGATTCACTTGCAGACTACATTATTTCAATACCAGAAGAGCTGAGTTCATGCTATCAGTTATGTTTTCAAAGCCACTTTATGTTATTTGAGAGAGGCACTAAGTGCACGATGTGAAACCGCAAAAGTGCTTTTTTGGCATTCTTTAACTTGGGAAGAAGCGGGTGTGCTAATTTAAGGTTGTTGTAACCAGCCGCAGACTGAATTTCATCCCAGGGAAAAGTTATTATTGTAATGTGCTTTTTGGAAACAAAAAAGGGAAAAAAGGCTTTTTTAAGAAGCTAAGATGACCATCATTCTACTAATGGCACACACAGAAGGGAGCTGCCTAGGGACTAGAAAACGGAAGTAGGAAATCTGGACAATTCAGTCAGACTGTTGATCTGCTATTGGCTTACTTTTTGGCTTCAGGCAAGCCCAGGGAAGTTAGTGGTGAAGTTTCTCTGACATTGGGTGAGACGCTTATCAATGCATGCTCAGTTGACCTCCCTGTAGAACTGAGATACTGAGTACTCCCAGAAACTGATTGATTACTCTTTGCAAAACACTTTCTAATCCTTTGGCAAGACTACTTTATCATTATTGCACACGTTACTTGCTATATACGGATACAGAGATATCGATACCTATATATAGAGATAGGCATTCTTCTCTCCGTGAAATATTTACAGACAAACTATTGTTGTTGTTTGTTAATGGTGTATATGCCTTTATTAATAAAGGAAACCATTTAAGTCATACTTTTATCTACAGGACCACTTTTAAGCTGAATGGAGACAATGCAAAAGACAACTATGTCTCTCAGTAGGTCAGTTTCTCAACCACTTTAAACTGGCTTAATGCAGGCTGCCACCACCACCAAAAGTGGTTTCACCCTCTCCCCTACCATATTTTACTGCACTCGCCCTTGTGCTGGCAATAATGCCTGCACACTTCGAAATCTCTGCTTATTTTTTCCCCTCCTGTGGATGTTCTTCACCCAGATCTGTTCCTCTGCATGGTCGTGTGGCTGCATGGCAGCAGGAGCACTAGAGAGGTAAGTCTCCACATCAAGCCTAAGCCAGCCTCTATCTCAGATGATGGCTTCAGGTCTTAGGAGAGAGGTAGTGAACCACAGGGATCTGAAGTCACTGGAATAACACACCAAGCATTTACTAACCCTCCTCTGCTCACCAGCTTCTAGGCAGCACCAGCTCTGCCTGCCAGCTCAGTAGCAGCCCCGTCCGCAGTTCTCTATGGTGCGTGGGAGCTTTCAGCATTACTATGTGAAATCCATCTCTGAGTACAAATACCACATGGAGGAACAGCAACATAAGCCTAGTGTAAAAGCTGTCTGCGCTGAGAGCCCAAATACACACACAAGCCTTAATAATACAGCTTTAAAAGAGTAAAATAAAAAATGGCTCATTTTGCCAGACAAATGAAGAAGAAGAGTTATGCTGGCAGCACGTGTTCTATTTATAGTAACAGGTAGTACCTCTGAGGACTGCCGAATACTGAGCAATACACCAGTGCTGTGTGATTATTAATAATAAATTTTAACTCTTAGTTGATCACTCAGATTCCTTTGCTTCTCCTGTCAAAGCAGCAAAGCAAAGCGTGCTGACAGCATCCATAAATAGCAGAGATTTAAATAAGTCATCAGCAGGCAAACAGCATGCACATTGATACAGAATGTGAGCATCTCCCTTGCTAGCTCTCAGAGCCCAAGTTAGCTGAATGCATTGCCTTGTAGGCATCAGTCAGCTCCAACATAAAAGAGCAGTGCAAGAGCACATAATCAAAGGGTGTAGTTTTGTCTGCAGCTTTACACAAGGGATCAAAACTTTCCTGATTCTTAAAGCTGACTTTGACAAGCACTAAACTTCTGGCTTGTACAGTGCAAATAACTGTATTTCTCATTTGAAGAGCTCTGCTGTATGTTGAAAGACTGAATTAAAGGTGTTTAGAAGCAGGAAAACTGGCTTTCCAACAGGCTTTAGATGCTTAGATACACTGCTGAAATGCCCCTGACATTCACAAAGCCAGCCCCCAATGCCAACTAACCCTGTAGGTGTGTAGTGCAATGCTATAGTAATGCCATATGCTGTTTATAAGAGCTGCCTGTAAGTCAGGTAAGTTTAGAAATGGAAGATGCACAGCAGAGTCTGGGGACTTCCCAGACCAGTGCATGATGCTTCTCCAGAAGACCAATAAGAAGCAGACAGAGGACACAACCACTTCTTCTGCTCAGTAGGATGGTTGCCTGGAAGGCTCCAGTGTCTTGGGCTTCGGGAGATATAAGCCAAGTTTTTCAGACAGAGGAAGGTTTTGTACTGAGGTCTCCTATACAGCTGCATGTACTAGCTAACAACCTGTTGGCTACTACAAAGGGATGCAGTGCTGATTCCCCCTCTGGCCAGCTCCTGGGGTGAAGCTTGCTCAGAGGGAAGACTACCCACTTACGCTCAAGTGGAGCTTGCTGTTTACAGCAAACAAAAGAAAACAGATGCTGCAATCCTAATTTGTACAAGGATTGAAATTGCCTCTATAATAGACAGTCAAGCACAACTGGCTCCACATAAAAAAAGCCAATTCCAAGAATCAAAAAAAGGTCCCCCTTAAATTAGTGAGCCTAATGTGCATGGATCCAGCGTTGACCTTGAACATATACAAGTATCTGTAAGAATCTACGTGACTTTGCTTGTGCATAACATCAAACAAGTGCTTCTCGGAATCAGAGACTAAATATTCCTTTTCCAAATAAATAACACCACAGTAATTAATAGAAATCAAAAAAGAAATATAGGCTACAGGATTGGTCACTTCAGTGAAATAGCCCTATTATCTGAAGGCAAATGCCTGAATATTCAATAAAAATGAGTTGAGCAGAGTGTGCAATCGCATCGGGAAAATCTATTACTTATTCAGTAGCAAATGCATTAAGGGTATCATCACAAGCAGTAGCACTGCCAAGTACTATTAAGAAGCTGTGCATTGAGTCAGGCTGCTCCTCATAATTTATTAAATGAATGCCTCTTTCTTCATTCCAGCAGAGACTGGCTTTGGAGATGGTGATGTTAAGAATGGCTGGGTAAATTGTTTTCTGCAGGAGAGTTTTCCAAGCAGCAATCATTTCTATTTGTGTCGTGCACTGTGGAAACCAGAGCCTGATGCTGACGCAGCCCCTGTGGGCCTGGCCACTGCTCAGCAGGGTGGCCCCAAGCTCTGGCTAGGAGCTGGGGGCACTTGTTCTCTGTTGGGTGCTGCTGGAGATGTAATCTCCTCCAGAAAAGCCAGCTGACATGCCAGCGGTCCCCTCACCTGCGCCACTCGAGAGCTGAAGGCTGGGGACTCCAAGGCAGCATCACAGCAAAGCCAGGACTGTTGGGATGAATGGCACAGCCCTAGATCCCCACACCAAGCCTAGAGAATGTATCTCTCCCAGTCTCACTGCTCATTTTTCCTGAGCTTTTTCCGGCTATTTGGAACATATTCCATGCAGCAACCCAGTACAGAGCTGGCACAGGAGTTGCTACAGCTGCTATAATATATACTACATGAGGATATGAGGATTCCCCTCAGCTGGAGGAGTCCTTAGGCAGCTGCAACTCACCAAATTTACATTTCTTTAGCATCAGGGGTCCTGTGCAAAACAGCGCCTGGGAATCAGAGAACAGGGCCTTCCAAACATGACTTCCAAATATTTCCAGTAAGCATGTACCTTTCCACAAGTTCTGTTATTCATCTGCACAGGAAAACACTCCCAGTGGGAGAGGGAAAATGTCCAACATGGGGGGGAGAAAAATCTCAGAACCACAAACTAGTTTGGGTTGAGAAAGGACCTTAAAAGCTCATCCAGTTCCAACCTCCTGCCATGGGCAGGGACACCTTCCACTACAGCAGGTTGCTTCAAGCTGTGTCCAAGCTGGCCTTGAACACTGCCAGGGATGGGGCAGCCACAGCTTCTCTGGGCACCCTGCGCCAGCACCTCAGCACCCTCACAGGCAAGAGCTCCTGCCTAATGTCTCATCTCAATCTCCCCTCTGTCAGTTTGAAGCCATTCCCCCTTGTCCTGTCGCCAGTTTCACTGCCCTTCTCTGGACCCACTCCAGCACCTCAAAATCTCTCTTGCAGTGATGGGCCAAAGTTACCATGAATGCATCCAGCCGTTCGGCCACAAGTCAATCTCTTGAAGGGGGTTCAGCTGCAAAAAGGCAGTGGTCTCTATTTCCAAGCAGACCCTTTATAACCCAAATTACAGTAACTAGTGCATCTACTGGGTGCCTCAGTGCAGGGGTTACTGCCTGTGTGGACTTGAAGATGAACTGACTTCTCACTCCTCAGGACATGGCTTCAAACCCAGTTACTGAGACTGTGAGGGACCAGCCTGCACCAGCCACTGTATGCCTTCCTGGGATACATGGGAAATAGCAGGGTGGAAAACCTCGTCTAAATCCCAGAATTAACAGACACACACATATTATTCTGGTTTTCATCCTAGAAATGTTTTGGTTTTTGCTTTCCCAGTGCAAAACACAGCACAATGAATTATTAAACCAGGGATTCACACAACCGCATTATTTCCACTTTGTGAAAATCTG
This sequence comes from Amazona ochrocephala, assembly GCA_039720435.1. Lineage (NCBI taxonomy): Eukaryota > Metazoa > Chordata > Aves > Psittaciformes > Psittacidae > Amazona > Amazona ochrocephala. The sequence goes on along the minus strand of CM077885.1, from coordinate 16,440,115 downwards.
AGAACAAACTTTTCTAAGAGCAAAGATTTTTTTTTCCTTTTTTCGTCCCTCAGCTTCTCCTTCCCAATCCCTTCATCCTTCCTGCAAGGAAGGTCAATTTTTCATGCACGCTGTACAAGTAACCGGCTCAGGTGTTTTGATTTTGCATTTCTGAGTTCTCATGATGATGGCACCTGTGGGAGAAGTTCACTGAAGCTGCATAAGAGATAAGAGATGTACCGTGGTTTGTTGGAAGCGGGCTGGCTGGAAGCTACGTTTTGTTTTCCCTTTATTTCCATTATTAAAAAAATAGGACAAAACCTCAGTGGAGACCTAAGACTTAAAAATAATACTGCAAGAATGAGGGGAGCAGAGATGAAGGGATATGCTCTGTATTCTCACTTGCACATCTTCACTGTGCTGGGTAAGAGGAGTGGGAGAAGAGGCAAATGTTTTCTTTTGGATTACCTCCTTTTGGAAAATAAAGTTTCTGTTTAAATGAAAACTTTTGGAAGCACCCACAAAACGGATGGAGCAGAAAGACCACCCTGGATATCTGAAATATCATTCAAGGACAGAATCGCTTTAAAATGGACGCTGTTATCTTTGTCATGAGCAACTGGTTTCTAGTAGATGTGAAAGTCCCATTGGCTGTGGGATTTGTTTCTGTTTCTTTTTTTCCCTGAGGGAGGGAGAGAGAATCCCCAAACTCTCAGACATTAGTTTGCAGCTTCAGGTTAAAAGTATCCACTTATCTAAACACGCTTTCTTGTTTTTCTTACAGGTCACTAGAACAGACATCTCTCATCTGTTGAGGCCAGCCGAGGGACTCCTCTTGACTCTGAGGTGGTCATCCACACCACCTCTTACTCCATGGCATGCAGAATGCAAAAGTGCCACTGAGGAGACACTGGGAGGGATGAAGACAAAAGCTGGCATCAAGCAGTATAACCTACAAAATCACATACAGTTATTATTAACTTTTCCTAAACAAAGGACAGTTGGGCTAAGAGACTAAGGACAACAGCCAAAGCTGAATTCCCAGCAAGAGTCAGCATGAGTGTCTGCAAGACGAGAAAGCAGAGGCCTGCTGGCAGAGTGCAATAGACTTCTCCATCTTAGAAGCACAGCACAAGTGATCAAAAGAGGCACAATGTGATCTGGAGCTGTGACTGCGGGACTGTTACAACCTGGATAAAAGGAAAAAGCTCTGAAGCTTCTCTCATTACACCTGGCAACAGTTTCATCAAGGGTTCAGCAACTTGCCAGGCTGGTGTGGCAGACCATATCTTTCCCAAATTAGCATGCTGACAAAAGCTCAGGGGGAGATGTGCTGCTGGTGTGATGTGCCTCTGCGGAGAACAGCACTTCTTGCTTCTGCCAACTTTGTTTCTCAGTGGGAGCTGCTGCTTCTTGTAAATGTCCCCTTCAAAATGCTGCAGGTCTCCTGCAAAATCTGCCAGTGAACAGTTTGCTAACCATGTCTGAGGTGCTGCATCCTGGCCTCAAAGACAGGAGAATAGAACCTTCCCAGCCGTGGCCATCACACACCAGTAAGGCTGCTGGATGTGAGCTCAGCTCAGTGAGAAGTGACTCGGGCTTCTATTGGTATCTGCCTTCAGCTCCACTGTGCTCATTCTCCTTGTTCCATTCAGCATCCTTTTTTGGCTTATGCATCCTTCATGATTCAACACACGTTTTCTTATTCCCAGTGCTTGCTTTCATCACAAGTCTGGCAGCCTTTGTGACCTGCAATGTATTTGGCAGCTGGCTCAGTACAGACTCACACGATTTTACTGAAGAAGTTTAGTCTAGTCTAGCCTTGAGGGGAAGGTCAGTAGTACAGTAACTAGGTGAAATACAATAAAGGACACTGTCCTGTGTAAATGCAGCTTGCCTCTGCTTTATCTCAAGGTGGAGAAGTAAAGATCATAAGCTCATCACAGAATAAGCAGGGAAGGAAACTTCTTGGAAGAGAGAGAGTTGAAGAAATCATGTAGCTTATTTGGGAAGCCTGTATAATTATCTGAAGCACTGAGAATATTTGCTTTCAAGAGTTTTGTGAGGCAGATTTCCTCTGCCGAGGCAATTTTAGCTCTGCCAGTTGGTCAAATGACCTAAAAAACTTCATGTAAGTTTAATTTTTCCACTTTATTCTCTGTTTAAAGAACAGAACCCTTGCTAGCACAGACAATATGATATTTCTCTTTATATACCTTGGGTTGGATGGGCGGAATAGCTTAGCTTCTCCTTATGTCACCTGTCCTGTTAGTTACTAACTCACACAATCACAAAGAAGATATGTTCTTCTATTCTATGATTCTTGTTTGTTTTAATGTGCTAACACTATTGGTTTTCTTTAAATTCCAAAGTATTTTGGTTATTTTTAAGTTCTCTCAACTTCTCCACATCATTTTACTTCTACCTTCCTCCCATGACTGCAGGTTTCCCCATGGGTTCCGCCCAACATAGGGTTTCTTTGGCTATTAATAGCCAGACTGTGACTTGGATCAGCCATAGGATGATGCTGGATCAAATGCTGCTTGGATTCCAATTCAATCACGTTGGCAGAAAGAAGCTACTGCTGTACTGGAGCAAGTGGAGGCAGAACGGATGGTCCTTGTTCTGTTTCTCTGACCCAGAGTTCTGTGAAGGGAAAGTTATAACAACAGTACTTTATTAATGCAATCTTTATTCCTCCCCAGAGGAATAAACCAAAAAGATCCAGCCAAAAACAGATACGCAGCAAAATATGATTGGGGAAGGGCAGGGAATAATCCCTGGGAAATGCCATCTCCTATTAAATATAGTCATAAATTTAAGGAGGCAAAGCAGGAAAAAGATGCATATTTAGTTCAGGGCTTTGTCCCATAGGAGCTGGGATAACTTGAGTAATAGAGACACCCATCACAACTTCGTCACAACAACACCCTCAGCTGTGGGATGATTAAATCCCAGAATTAAAGCAAGCATTTACTAGACAAAATGAAATCCTGCCAAACCAGATTTCCAGAGCTGGATTATGCCTTCTTAGGCCACAGCAAAACAGTCAAGATTAGCCAAAGTCTTTCAAAAGGGGAGCCCATCTAAAGTAACGTTTGCTTCTTTATCAGGCCTAATCTTACTGAGCTGAATTCTATCTTTGTAATAACCCTGAAGAACTCTGTGGCACATAGGTCGAAATTGTGAGCTCCTTATCTCTACCTTAGAGGCACCCCAGGCACCAGGAAGCAGTTTCACTCTCTATAGTAATCTTTGGAGTACAGAGGCTGCTAAATTGTTCCATACAATAGGTCAATATTTACCCAAAGTTATATGTAGGGGTACGACCTTTTCTTTAAACAACAGCTCACCACTGCTACCACAGCAGATAAAGTAGAAGATGAGAGCAAGTTTTTTTCCTGTAGTGTAGAAATCGGTTGCCTTCCAAATAGCTGGGTGGTTTTGCTGAAGAGTCACTACCCACATGCACAGCTACTGCACTCGTGCATCAGATGTTTAACGGAGGGAGTGAGAGAAGCTTCTAGGTAGTAACTGCATTTAGCTGTGACATTTCATTTCATAGTGAAGCAGATTAGGGGTTTTTGCTAGGAAAATGCTTACATGCTCCCCTGAGCTCTTGTCAGTTTAATTACACCTTCAATAATTCAGTCAGTAGTTGCTCAATCTCTCTAGTTAAATTATTAAGCAGAAGAGTGGAAAAAAAGCAAGTGAACTGTGAGACAGAGCACTCTAGGAATGCAGCTAAGGTGGACACACACAGCATCTGAGAGAGTGAGTCCTGGAGTGATTCTCCATCTGAGCCTAATCTCACATCCCTGAACATACAGGATTTCCCTTCTTCCTTCCCTGCTTCACTCCCTCTCTGCCTTTGTGGTTTTCTTCTTCCCATTGCTTTTCCCAAACAAAGCTTTTAGGTGTTCTTGTGCTTCCCCAGTAAACTGACTGACTATATATGCTGAATGGAAATGTCAGGTCCCAAACACACTTCAAGGTGAGACCTCAGAAGGAAACCTTTGTTTTCAGGAGCAATGGAAGAGCACAATCTCCAACTGCAGAGTGGATAAAGGTCAGGGTTTCATGCAACAGCTGAAGATGAAAAAGAGAAATCCTTAGAATATGGGAAGAAGGAATACCCAACAGATGTGGGAATAGTGAAACAAAGCTGATAGCTTCACTCAGACAAAGCAGTGTGGAAAGCAAGAGGGAGAATGAATATGGGATTAAAAATTAAATGGCAGAGGGAAAAAATGGCCCTTTTTAGCAATAGAATTAACTATCTTTATTTAAGCTGTCTTTCTTACCCTTATTGAAGCTTTTCTTTTTTACCATATATGGTAAATTTCCATATATGCTTCCCATATTGATCCACGTTTCTGGTTATTAACTTGCGACAAGGTCACCCACTTGAACAAGATTCCTGAACAAAGCAATGAAATAATTAGTTTCTCTGTTAGAGAACTTGTTTAGCCAATACAGCTCTTAATATTTAAGAGCTACTTACAGAATACTTACCTATTTACAGAAATATATGGCATATGTGTGAATCAGTAGTAGAAAAAGCATTATGCCTCAAGGAAAGTGGGCTACTGAAAGCACTTCTCATACACTGATACACTATTAAAAACACAATGAATTACAAAATGTGGCTTTCTGCTGGCTTTCAGAAAAGCAGTGAACAAATTAATTGAAATGTATTGCAGCCAGATACACTACATAGCAAGTGAATCAAAACCATGCTTATTATTATGGGATATAAAATCCACAACTGGTGGTGGTCCACAACTGACAATCTCTGTTCTCTTTGCACAACCCTAGGAGATCAACGTGCTTATGATGATATCCCAGCATTTCTTATGAGATCTCTGCGTTCCCCATAGAGTACCAGCACTGAGTACTCTCCAGCTGTTCATTCTCCTTCCCCCTCTATACACGTTTCCATTTCCATGCTTTCCTGATAATCCCCCATGGCCTTGGGACTTCCTCTATAGCTAAAATAAGATATAAAGCCATATTAGACTCAGCATAATGAGTGATGCATCAGACTGTCTTCCCAGCTGATCACACACATCTGTGGGTGAGCAAATGGAGGATCCTCCTCAGCACGAGCTCTTCATTGTTATTAGTGCTATGTATTGCTGCTGGCAGAGCCGTGCAGACACAAAGCGCTCCTTTGTAGGGGCTGAATTCCACAAAAGCACAGTGTCCTTTTCTTTAAAGGAAAATAAAAACTGGGAAGAAGAAGTCAACAAAGCGCAGAGAGTCCTCCATGTTTATTGACTATCTTGGGGACTGAATGCTTGATTTGCACCGAGTTTTTCACCAGTTCTTGAGCTGTGGCTCAGTATTTTGCTTTAATGGAAAATGACTGAGGAAGAGAGCAGGAATTGTGCCAGTCCAGGACTTTACACTTAACATGGAGGAAGACTGAGAATACTGCTTAACGTCTGCCCTGCATCAATTCTGTGACTGCAAAACCCAAAGGGACTAATGCAGAGCTGAGCAGCAGGTTGGAAATAGGGACCCATGCTTATCCCCATGTACACAGCTTAGATCAATAGTTCACCAAAGCTGAAATTAGCCCGAAGGACATGCACAGAAAATAAGAGGAAGGTACTAAGAAACTTGGGCTGTGTAAAATGTAAGATCTTCCTTTTAGAAAGGCGTCCAACTGTTAGTGTTTTCTTAAATTTCAAATGGTGAAAAGAAGTGATTATGTTGGGAAATCACAGGACATGCCAAAGCTATGTAAATTTTGGCAGTGCAGTAAACAGCACAGAGAAGTCCACCATGGCCAAATTATGCAAATATCTAAGTATTCAGGCACTGCAGCAAGAATTGCCTTGTGGATGGAGTCCAGAAAAGCAGAGCATCAAGCAGTACATGGAAAACAATAGCTGTCAGTTCCTGCAGCACGAAGACTAAAAGTTGGTACCTGGCCTATCAAACGTTCCCCATACTTGCATTTCATTGATGGAAGAACTATGGTACACTTTAAACAGCTGAATTTTAAAATCTCGGCTCCGTGTTCTCTCCAGTAAGGGCAGCAAGAGTGGGTAAGGGAGAATCGCTTCCCACTGCACTCCACCCTGATCTCAGCACAGATCCAAGAATCTTCAAGCCGTGTATAATCCAGGACTGCTGTAGATGGTGGTAGTTGATGGGTGGAAAGAAGTGCTGCAAGGTTCAGCTCTTGGCTACAGAATGCCTCCACTCCCTCCTTCCTCCTTACAATTTGAGGCAGGTCAAATAGTTCATGCTTCCTATGACTATCAGAATCTGTCCCTTACCATTTAGGAGCCACAGTGTGTGGCACAATCATGAAAACACACAGATCACACACAGGCACAAGCCTGCTGCAGCTGGCTGTGTACAACCAAACCAAGATGTGATTTGTGCCATCTCCATGAGGCTTAATATTTGCTTGTTGTTCCCAGCAATCAGCGGGAATGATTACTTTCCACAACTACTCCCCTGAGACTGTCAGTGCAAAGCTGCTGTTAGCGCTTCTGTGCAGGCCAGTGATGCTGTGTTGTGTAGCCTAGAGAGCAGGAAGAGATGCTTTTCTGCAACAGGCAAACTGCATGTAGGGGCATGAGCATGAAAACCCTGAGAACTGGACTATGAGCATGGTTATTTCTGTACAGGGGACCCCTCCATCCTTACTTAGCAGATGAAGCTGGCACCAGTGCCCTGTGGCCAACATTTTGGAAGAGGCTGTGCAAGCAGTACCCAGCCCAGCAGTGAGGCAGACCTCTGCGTGCACCTGGATATTCTGTTGAATACACCCACGTCTGCATTCTGGTGATCATCAGAGTGTAAATGGCTTAAGAAAGCTTGACAAAGCTCCATGGGAGTGTCATGAAATTGAGATTATCCCCATTTTGTTGACAGAAAAGAGAGGCACAGAGAGACAGAAACAACTTTCTCCAGTTACTGGTAACATACCCACTAGGGACCATGGTTTATGGTGACCAGTTTATGAGAGCTATTTGTGGTCATGATAAACACCGACTGCAGACATGTAAGAGAGATTCTGGTGGGACATAGAATCATAGAAGAGAATCATAGAATAGTAAGGGTTGGAAAGGACCTCAAGATCATCGAGTTCCAACCCCCCTGCCATGGGCAGGGACACCTCCCACTAAACCATGCCATCTAAGGCTATGTCCAACCCCACCTTGAACGCTGCCAGGGATGAAGCATTCACAACCTCCCTGGGCAACCCATTCCAGGGCCTCACCACCCTCACAGTAAAGAATTTCTTCCTCAGATCCAATCTAAACCTCCCCTGTTTAAGTTTAAACCCATTACCCCTTGTCCTCTCACCACAGTCCCTAATGAAGAGTCTCTCCCCAGCATCCCTATAGGCCCCCTTCAGGTATTGGAAGGCTGCTATGAGGTCTCCATGCAGCCTTCTCTTCTCCAGGCTGAACAGCCCCAATTTTCTCAGCCTATCTTCATACGAGAGGTGCTCCAGTCCCCTGATCAGCCTCGTGGCCCTCCTCTGCACTTGTTCTAACAGTTCCATGTCCTTTTTATGTTGAGGACACCAGAACTGCACGCAATACTCCAAGTGAGGTCTCACGAGAGCAGAGTAAAGGGGCAGGAGCACCTCCCTCGACCTGCTGGTCACACTCCTTTTGATGCAGCCCAGGATACGGTTGGCCTTCTGGGCTGCAAGCGCACACTGCCGGCTCATGTTCATTTTTTCATCAACCCACACCCCCAAGTCCTTCTCTGCAGGGCTGCTCTCAATCTCCTCCCCGCCCAACCTGTAGCTGTGTCTGGCATTGCTCTGACCCAGGTGGAGGACCTTGCACTTGGCATGGTTAAACTTCATCACGTTGGCATCAGCCCACCTCACAAGCGTGTCAAGGTCCCTCTGGATGGCATTCCTTCCCTCCAATGTATCAACCGAACCACACAGCTTGGTGTCATCGGCAAACTTGCTGAGGGCGCACTCAATCCCACTGTCCATGTCACCCACAAAGATGTTGAACAAGACCGGTCCCAACACCGATCCCTGGGGGACACCACTCGTTACTGGTCTCCAGCTGGACACTGAGCCACTGAGCACTACTCTTTGCTTGCGGCCATCCAGCCAGTTCTTTATCCACCGAGTGGTCCACCTATCAAATTGATGTCTCTCCAACTTAGAGAGAAGGATGTCATGTGAGACAGTGTCAAAGGCTTTATGGTATGCACAGAAAGTAGCCTTCCTGGCAACGTTCTTTACAGCTTTGAATTCAGCATGGAACTTTCATCTTCTTATTTTCTTATCTCCACATTAAACATATTTATCACCAGTCATCACTTTTTTACTTCAGCTTTATCTTTGGCTTTCCAAGCAAAGGAACCTTGCTTAAAGTCTCAGATTCTCCTTATTTCTCAGACCCAAATGTGGCTGTAAGATCTGTCAAAGGATATGGAGTCCCCTTTTTTGCCCCTTCAAGTGCTATGTTCCTGATACAGATAGCATTCTTGAAAAGAGTACTAACAAAGCCGGTGTCTATGCTCTTAGGAAGATAAAGTCATTGCAACCTGAGTCATTATAACATCAATAAAATGGAAAGAATTAAACTACTTTTGATCAAGACTATTCTCAATCAGTTGCCTGATGAATCTGATAGTTATATAACATAAGCAAGAGATAGAGGGATCCCGGCATCTACCAGATCTGTAAGATGCAGAAGATACACTCTGGTGGCTTGAAAGGAAAGTACATCTCTTTGATTGGAAAGAAAAGGGAAAAATGATTGCAACTTCTCTTCCTTCGTATTTTTCAGCATGAAGTGACTCAGAGGAAAAAGGGTTTCTTTGAGAAGTGATCTAAACCAATTCTTTGCACACCGGTGCCACTGGTTTTGCTGGTGAGTGACCTCTGGATCTTATGTTCTTGGAGGTTTTATTCAAACAATTTAATGGCTTGTATTATTTAGGTTGTGGTGGTATTTTGTTTTCGTAGTTTTTTTTCCTATTAGAGAGGATGTCTTATATGTAGCAGATAAAAAAGGCACTTTATTTCTGGTCCAAAAGAATTCAATCTGTGGAGGAGAAATTTTTTACTTCTAGGACTACACTTATCTGAAGATTCAGACATCAAAAAATTCCTGGGGACAGATTCTGCCATTGTTGTACAGCTGACTGCATAGAATGGCTTTGCTTTTATGGTAAGACATTCTTCTGCAGATGAGAAGTAATTGAGTCAGGTTCTTGGAAGCTTTCTGCAAAACTTAGACTGTTTTTCCTCCTATTCTCAAGTGAAAAGAGAAGAGCACTATTTAGTAAAAAATCATATTTCCATCTTCTCTGAAGAGCTCTGGATAAAGGCCCTCATGGGCCTATGTCCTAAGAAATACATGGTATGGTATCTTTGCAGCAGTTTACTTGATCAGAACACAGACCCAGCTAGATTAACGGCCACCACAGTGACAATTGCTGTTGCTCCCTAACCTGTGACACAGAAGAGAATACCATAGGCTGATAATCTGCAAATAGATTCAGTTCCTTCCTCGGCCACTGGTGGAGGGAGCAATTGTGAGGAATTCACTTGCTCTTTCTGCACCTCAGTTTGCCACCTGTTAAGCAGGAATCATGCCATTTAGCTTCCAATATAAATTAACATGAAAGTGATTCGTGATGGAGTGGTATTTGCTATGCCATCCATTTCTGCAGTGCCATGCACGCAAGTACTTTGCAGCTATTCATTCAGTTTTACAATTTGGGTGTTTCTTGCAGTAACTCCTACTGTACTCCTTGTATTACATACACAGCAATAGGATGCCTCCTGCTTCTACTTACTTGCTAATGATTGTATCTTCTTGCCCTTCAGCCCTTTCTCCATTCTTTTTTTCACAGTAATTTTGTGGTAATCTACTCTGTGCTGGACAAAAATGTCTGAGAATTCAAGTATTCATTTGGAGCAAGAGAAATTCACATGTCTCAGCATTCTCCTGAACTCCTAAAAGATTATATTCTTTGTCCATAGATAACTTAATCCAAAGGACTATGGCAGAGCTGATCTCATAAGCTCAAGTGATGTATGATGTGGCAGCTGACAGGCATCATTTTTATTTCCTTGATTTTAACACAAAAAATGCTGCCATAAACTCATTAAGTGACTCTGTAACACAAGAGATTGATGCTTCGCAGCCTGCCTCTCAGTCACTTGGAATTACAATTGCCTTTAAAAGAAATCTGATACCAATGGCTTCTTGAAGATCAACGTATCATCCTGTTTAAGAGTGATAGAATTATGTAAGCTATTTTTAATTGGACCAAATCCTGCTGTTATTCTTCAAAGTACCTTAGATGTTTTGCTTAATCTGATTATGATGGAGTACTGTCAAAAGATGAATGAGTAGGAACTTCCAATATATTTAGAACAAACCTTTCCTACAGGACTGGTCTGTCAATTTTGAGCCTTAAGCTATTCAGTATAGCCCCTTCAAAACCTCTATTCTTTGTGTTTAATATTAATCCCAGATGATAAAAAGAAACATAAATCCTTCCAAAAGCCTGTTCCATTGGAAGCATTTCACATCGTGTGCTCTAGAGCTACACCATGAAGGAAGAGACAGCTGTAAGCCATATTGCTAGACAAATTGATGAGCCTGTGACGGGGCCAGGAATAGAAACAGCATTAGTATACCTTGGGAATGGATGTAAAGCTGTGTCATATGTGGAAGTACCAACTGACTGTCCTTCCTACACCAGGACACACACTGCATTTAATGTGCCTATTTTTCTTGAGCTGGTCCCAAAATTTAGGGCACACGGAAGATTAATCAAGCTTATGCCCAAGACATGTCAGACAGAATATTTCTGTATGCTTCTGTAGTAAGAACAACTCCATCAAAGCCACTTTGCACAGAGAAGAGTCTATGCTCTTTCAAGAAACCAAGTGGTAACAGTCCAATGCGTGTGTATTTGGATGATCAGAACACACTTCAGTATCATAGAATCACAGATATCCCTTACTTTCAAAATAACAAGTTTAAAGGGTATGGCATTTAAGAAAATAGTAACACAGGGTTGGGTTTCTGCCTACTGCCTTTCTAAATCTTTGCTGCTTCATCTTTGACCTTAGGACAGGAAACCTCCTTTATTTCAAACAAACAGACAAACAAACAACTTTCACATGATCCATGGGTGAGGCTTCAGAGAAATCCCTGCCAAATACCGTACGCTGATAGCTCCACAAAAGTTGTTGTTTTGGGTCTTTGGCTCCCGAGCAGTTTGTTTTGCTTTTCATATGTTTATCCAGCACATTCCATATGAAATGAATTCTACACTCTTTCTTCCAATTATGTATATTGTCCTCAACCAGGGGAAACCAAAATATATGATGTTTGAAAGAAGTTCAAGTATCAACTGATTAGACTCAATTTACTACACTCATCAAATGCAATCTTCGCTTTCAGCTGTAAATCCAATCCGGTTGGTATCCAGCAGTAGTTTCACAGGTATATACTCTGCATTAAACATATATAGAATCATATATATATATATACACATGCATACTTCCATATGTCCAGGGTTTCAGTACATCGGACCAAATTCTGCCTTGAATTATATTCCACTGACTTCCACAGAATTGCCTAGGAAGATACTTAGAGCAGGCAAAACTAGATCCATTCCTGCTGCACAGGCTACTACCTTCTCATTCCTTTCGTTGATTTTCCTCCTGTTTGGACCCATTCTTTAAGTCTTTGGCAGGTTAAGAGTTAGACAAACTATTTGGAAACAACTTGTATTTGCAGATCCTCATTCACTGTGTAAATAACACAATGCAGTCACATGAGGTAAAAGGAGGATTTTTTTTGCTGGCATCTCATTTAAATACTAATTAACAAGCAAGTTCTGATACCAGCACCTTTATCACATGTGTGCTTCCAAAACACTCTAAAACTTTGACAGAACACACCATCTTCTGATCTCTTCTGTGCAACTAATAGTCATCTAGACACCACAATGTTTTTCTTTCCTCTCTATATCTGCTCTTTGCAAACTGATCCTCATGACACTACAAATGCAAAGCAGTGTTACCTTGAGATTCACTGAATTGTTGCTAGGCCTATTATTTGCAGGACTTTCTAGCTGCATACATAAAACATTGACTAACAGAATACAACAGGCACACAAAGCAACATAGAAAGCCATCTGTAATTAAGAGGTGCAAAAAGAGCCCCACTATCTTGTCAGGGAAAAACTGTATGCAGAACTACCATATCAAATACTTCACCCAGCAAAGACAAGTGCACAAATATACACAAAAAGCAGCACATAAATTCTCAGTATAGATCTAATTAAACATAGTCAGAACAATGAATTACAATAGACTAGTTTATCTGGAGGAATGGCGTGAGGAATTCCTGCCCATTATCCCAAAAATTCCTGCAGACAGGTGCAGTTGAAGAGCTGGCTGCAAGAGCGGGGAAGCTGCTCCACCAGGAACATGCAAGACCTGACATGAAGAACAGAGGTACTCCCCCCAACTCGTCAGAAAAGGAGGAAAAGGTAATCACAAAAAGGTGAACTAGTATAATGAATCACACCCGTAACCCAAAAATCGGCTCATGTTGCTGGCCAAACCTGGAAAGGATGGGAGTTTGACCCTTCTTCCCGGCTTGCGGGGGGCCCGTGGGTTAAGCGAATTTCATTTTGTTTGTTATGTGGCTTTGCTATGTGCTCAGTTTTACCTTGGATTATTCCTTGTCTCGTTCAATTAATCTGGAGTGTTGTACCAAACATGCAGTTTGTAACTACTGCTTCTTCGAGGGAACTAAACAAGTCAGATTAACACATCCACAAAGCACTTGACCTCGCTTCTGTCTTCATTTCACACTTGGGATCAGGACCGAAACAGGGTCCAGCACTGGGCTTTTCTCCAACTGGATGCTGACACCTTGACAGACCCTCTGCTCAGCCACATGTATCTCTCAAGTCCAGATTCACTCGTTGTGATCTTCGATCCGGGCTGTGACACACTTTTATAAATGTACTGAGGAGATCACCAGTATTTAACAAATGAAGATGATGCCGGGTTGGACAGAGCCTTGGGTGACAGGATTTAGTGGGAGGTGTCCCTGCCCATGGCAGGGGGGTTAGACCTAGATGATCTTGGGGTTCTTTCCAACCCTAGCTATTCTATGATTCTATGGTTCTATGATGGATATTATCCTCTTGCTAGCAGGGGCTGTGGGCAAGAGACGGAAAGAGTTGCAGAGGGAGTACTGTCAGAAGGCTCTGTTTTTCAGTTGAGTTGAAATAGAGTGGCTGTGGTAGGCAGGACTGATTTCCCATGAGATTAAATGGATTTACAGTCTGCCTTCTTGCATGCTACAAGGAGCCTATCCGAGCCATCTGCAAGGGAGTTTTAAATAAATATCAATTTTTTAATGGAAATCTCACACCGATTTCTGCTCTGCTGTATTGACATGCTGACAGCCAATGCATGGGAACACTTGCTCGGAAAAATTGAATGTGTCCCTGCACCACGGCACAGGCAACTTGCATTAGATGCTCTTTGGAAGTCCCTTCCAACTCAACTAGTCTAGTCTAGCGTTTTCTTCCTCTTACCTCCTCCTTTCCCTAGCACTTCATGGTGGGGAAATCTCTGACGACATTTCTTCCCAGCCTTGCACTAGCAGAAGGCATTGAATACCCATAAGCATGTCCCAGCCAAGGCATTGACTCTATCACCCTCTGGGAAGGAGGCGCGTACCTTCCCATGGGGTAAGAGCTGTGGACTGTCTCCAGATGGCTTGACTGTCTCATCTGATTTGCAAAAAACTGCTGTGGAATGTGCTCTTTGGAAGCCTTGTGCGTTCATCCAGTTGAGCTGGCTGTCCACATCTCTGACACTAGCAAGGCTCGAAGCCTCAGTCTGAAGCAGGACATGCTCCTCAACCAAATGGCTGCAAATCTTTTTGAGGTGAGCAGTACCTGTTCAGTTCCCTATGAATTTTGTTTTATTTCCTCGTGCTTATTTCCAGAAATGCCTGAGCTGTTTTCCACGGAAAAACATGCTGGAACACAAGAGCCTGAGAACAAGAGCACTCCATCAGAGACAAGGTCCGCTCGGCCCAATACTCTTGTCCCCAAAGTGCCAACCATCGGTGTCTAAAGGAGAGCCTATGAGCAGAGCAGGTCTACTTCTGTCAGGGTTCTGGGGTGTTCTGAGGCCTCAGTGGCTGCGACCCGTCTCCTCTGGGACCCCCACCTCACCACCTCCTGCCAAGGGCCCAGGGGACATGTCTCAGCTCAGCCTGCGGCCTTCACTCCCTGCCTGAGCTACGTTGCAGCTGTGCCTTTCCCTGTCTCCTGAATGGCTCTGGGACCTGCACCACAGAGAGCTGCTCTGCTGGGTGGATGCCTTAGATCTAGGGCATCACTTGTCAAGCAGAGCTGTAGACATAACGTAGCTTAACCTATATCAATTCTGTTCTGGTCTACTCTAGTGTAGTCCCTTTCCTTCCATTCCATTCCGTTCCGTTCTGTTCCATTCCTTCCATTCCACTCCATTCCATTCCCTACACTCAGCCTGAGCTGAATAGCAGTCAGACGGATTTCTCTGCAATGTCAGGGGTTTTCAGCTCCAAAAACACTTTCAAGGACACAAATCACAAAGCTTTCACGTGGAATCAAGATTTTATTTTATTATTCCGTTTGATTTTGGTTTGGTTTCTTATATTTTCTGTTCTTTTAGAATCATTACATCCTAGACTCATAGACTAGTTATGGTTGGAGAGGACCTCGGGGGCGCCTGGTTCCAACTGCCCTGCCATTTTCAGGGACGCCTCACACGTGAAATGTGTTGCCCAAGGCTCGGTGCAACCTGGTCTTATGCATTGCCAGGAGTTATCACCCAAGGGTCTGTACAACGTGGTGTTATACGTCGCCATAGGGTGATACCCAAGGGTCTGTACAACGTGTTGGTGTTGTACATCGCCATGGGAAGACGTACACGCAGCTTCTTTAGGCAACCCATTCCAATGCTTCAGCACCATGACAGCTGCCTGACCCCTCTTCCTTATATCCAACTTAAAAGTTTCATGTATCAGTTATGAGCATCGTCAGCGACCACACACAAATGTGCAAGCAGAAGTAGTAGAAGAAGAAGGTGTGTGGTAGCACGGGGTATTTCCCAAAGCATGACACCTATCGATGATAAGCACACAATTGACTTCCAACACTCATCCGTTTGCTGCGCTTCCTGGCCAGGGATGCATGAAAAGTGCTCTCGTGCCTGCCCGGTGCTGGTGTTGCACGCAGGGAGAGCTGGAGAGTGGCAGCTGCTGATGGGGCAGCAATGCTGGAGCCCTTCCAAGCACAGGCTGCTGTGCAGAAGCAAGGACCCCCAGTGAGATGGAGCTAAGGGAAGAGCACAGCTCGCTCCCACCGCGAGTTTGCACTGGCCAATGGAGCCAAAGAGAGCCAGGACACGAGAGTGCCTTGGAGGTGCGAGAGCAGCCGGCAAGAAGCAAGGCCAAAAGGGAAGCCTGACAAGGGGATGTGCTCAATGCTCCAGAGGACTAACAGCAACTCCCAGGGAATACCCTGGGAGGCCAGAAAGCTTCCTCCCCCCGGATGCGGGGCACGAGGGCCACCTGCGTGGAGCACGAGCCTTTGGGCACAACAGCCCAAAGGAGCCCCATGAAGGGGCTGTGCTCGGCTGCGGAGGAAGGCAAAAAACCCCTGGGGACACTCCCAGGTCCTCCGTGGGGAAAAAAAGCCTTCCTCCCCCGGCTGCAGGACACGAGGGGCACCTTCGTGGACCATGAGCAGCAGGCAGTAACCCAGCAGAATGGACCAGAGGAGCCCTAACAAGTGGTCCTGCTCGATGCTCAGAGGAAGGCAAAAAACCCCCGGGAACCAGTGTCAATCTGCCCCAGGGGAAAATTCCTTCCTGACCCCACTGCTGGCGATCGGCTGTTCCCTGAGCATGTGAGCAGGACCTGCTTCTGGTCCACAGCCTGGTCACGCCTCCCAGGACATACGCAAGCCTGATTCCCCTTCAACCTGGAGCTACCTCACAGGCTTCTGAGAGAAGCACTGTGATCCTGGAAACACCTCTGCATCCTATTGCTTATGGCTGCTGCTACCCTGGCTCTGTGAGGGATGAGGACGGTGAGCTCTACAGTGCTCCTCAAGAAGACGTTCCTACGCTCTGGCCACGGCTATCCAGCTGAAAAGGATTCCTATCCCTCCCATGAGCTAAGAAGCTGCTCCAGCAGGAGCTGGCCTTGCAGCCCAGAATCTCCAGCAGACTCCACCAGCAGCTGCCTTTCCTGCCTGAGCCCCCTCTAGCTAACTCCAGCTCAAGGACTTCCTCTGGGACGTCTTAGGGCTGCCCCATGCCACCTCTGCCACGGGACACAGGAGGCTGCTCCCTTTTATCCTGTCCTGGGGCATTGTGACTGCTGCGTTGCCAGGTGCTGGTATTGTGACTGCTGCGTTGCCAGGTGCTGGTACGGAACGGAATGGAATGGTATAGAGTGGAATGGAATAGAGTGGAATAGAATAGAGTGGAGTGGAACGAAACAGAATAGTAATGGAATGGAACAGAACAGAAATATTCATTATGGGGTTCAGGGAGAAGGGAAGAGCACGGTACAATCAAAACTCAAGACGCCTGGCTAGCCCTGAACTGATTCTTCTGAAGAGGTCTCCATCTTTTTACAAGCCTGTTTGTGAGAGATGGATCCGAAATCAGGCTCCACAGTCTCAAAGATTGGTATGAGAAGCTGAGATGGAATTCCACCTATCTCTTGTCTCAGAGATTGATGGGAGGAGTTAAGACTCCAATATCCAGTGCCTGGGAGAAGGGTGTGAGGAGCTGAAATGGGACTCCACCCTCCATTGCCTGAAGGATGTGTGGGATAGAGCTGTGATCAGACTCTTCCATCCATTATCTGGAGGAATGGCGTGAGGAATTCCTGCCCATTATCCCAAAAATTCCTGCAGACAGGTGCAGTTGAAGAGCTGGCTGCAAGAGCGGGGAAGCTGCTCCACCAGGAACATGCAAGACCTGACATGAAGAACAGAGGTACTCCCCCCAGCTCGTCAGAAAAGGAGGAAAAGGTAATCACAAAAAGGTGAACTAGTATAATGAATCACACCCGTAACCCAAAAATCGGCTCATGTTGCTGGCCAAACCTGGAAAGGATGGGAGTTTGACCCTTCTTCCCGGCTTGCGGGGGGCCCGTGGGTTAAGCGAATTTCATTTTGTTTGTTATGTGGCTTTGCTATGTGCTCAGTTTTACCTTGGATTATTCCTTGTCTCGTTCAATTAATCTGGAGTGTTGTACCAAACATGCAGTTTGTAACTACTGCTTCTTCGAGGGAACTAAACAAGTCAGATTAACACATCCACAAAGCACTTGACCTCGCTTCTGTCTTCATTTCACACTTGGGATCAGGACCGAAACAGGGTCCAGCACTGGGCTTTTCTCCAACTGGATGCTGACACCTTGACAGACCCTCTGCTCAGCCACATGTATCTCTCAAGTCCAGATTCACTCGTTGTGATCTTCGATCCGGGCTGTGACACACTTTTATAAATGTACTGAGGAGATCACCAGTATTTAACAAATGAAGATGATGCCGGGTTGGACAGAGCCTTGGGTGACAGGATTTAGTGGGAGGTGTCCCTGCCCATGGCAGGGGGGTTAGAACTAGATGATCTTGGGGTTCTTTCCAACCCTAGCTATTCTATGATTCTATGGTTCTATGATGGATATTATCCTCTTGCTAGCAGGGGCTGTGGGCAAGAGACGGAAAGAGTTGCAGAGGGAGTACTGTCAGAAGGCTCTGTTTTTCAGTTGAGTTGAAATAGAGTGGCTGTGGTAGGCAGGACTGATTTCCCATGAGATTAAATGGATTTACAGTCTGCCTTCTTGCATGCTACAAGGAGCCTATCCGAGCCATCTGCAAGGGAGTTTTAAATAAATATCAATTTTTTAATGGAAATCTCACACCGATTTCTGCTCTGCTGTATTGACATGCTGACAGCCAATGCATGGGAACACTTGCTCGGAAAAATTGAATGTGTCCCTGCACCACGGCACAGGCAACTTGCATTAGATGCTCTTTGGAAGTCCCTTCCAACTCAACTAGTCTAGTCTAGCGTTTTCTTCCTCTTACCTCCTCCTTTCCCTAGCACTTCATGGTGGGGAAATCTCTGACGACATTTCTTCCCAGCCTTGCACTAGCAGAAGGCATTGAATACCCATAAGCATGTCCCAGCCAAGGCATTGACTCTATCACCCTCTGGGAAGGAGGCGCGTACCTTCCCATGGGGTAAGAGCTGTGGACTGTCTCCAGATGGCTTGACTGTCTCATCTGATTTGCAAAAAACTGCTGTGGAATGTGCTCTTTGGAAGCCTTGTGCGTTCATCCAGTTGAGCTGGCTGTCCACATCTCTGACACTAGCAAGGCTCGAAGCCTCAGTCTGAAGCAGGACATGCTCCTCAACCAAATGGCTGCAAATCTTTTTGAGGTGAGCAGTACCTGTTCAGTTCCCTACGAATTTCGTTTTATTTCCTCGTGCTTATTTCCAGAAATGCCTGAGCTGTTTTCCACGGAAAAACATGCTGGAACACAAGAGCCTGAGAACAAGAGCACTCCATCAGAGACAAGGTCCGCTCGGCCCAATACTCTTGTCCCCAAAGTGCCAACCATCGGTGTCTAAAGGAGAGCCTATGAGCAGAGCAGGTCTACTTCTGTCAGGGTTCTGGGGTGTTCTGAGGCCTCAGTGGCTGCGACCCGTCTCCTCTGGGACCCCCACCTCACCACCTCCTGCCAAGGGCCCAGGGGACATGTCTCAGCTCAGCCTGCGGCCTTCACTCCCTGCCTGAGCTACGTTGCAGCTGTGCCTTTCCCTGTCTCCTGAATGGCTCTGGGACCTGCACCACAGAGAGCTGCTCTGCTGGGTGGATGCCTTAGATCTAGGGCATCACTTGTCAAGCAGAGCTGTAGACATAACGTAGCTTAACCTATATCAATTCTGTTCTGGTCTACTCTAGTGTAGTCCCTTTCCTTCCATTCCATTCCGTTCCGTTCTGTTCCATTCCTTCCATTCCATTCCATTCCATTCCCTACACTCAGCCTGAGCTGAATAGCAGTCAGACGGATTTCTCTGCAATGTCAGGGGTTTTCAGCTCCAAAAACACTTTCAAGGACACAAATCACAAAGCTTTCACGTGGAATCAAGATTTTATTTTATTATTCCGTTTGATTTTGGTTTGGTTTCTTATATTTTCTGTTCTTTTAGAATCATTACATCCTAGACTCATAGACTAGTTATGGTTGGAGAGGACCTCGGGGGCGCCTGGTTCCAACTGCCCTGCCATTTTCAGGGACGCCTCACACGTGAAATGTGTTGCCCAAGGCTCGGTGCAACCTGGTCTTATGCATTGCCAGGAGTTATCACCCAAGGGTCTGTACAACGTGGTGTTATACGTCGCCATAGGGTGATACCCAAGGGTCTGTACAACGTGTTGGTGTTGTACATCGCCATGGGAAGACGTACACGCAGCTTCTTTAGGCAACCCATTCCAATGCTTCAGCACCATGACAGCTGCCTGACCCCTCTTCCTTATATCCAACTTAAAAGTTTCATGTATCAGTTATGAGCATCGTCAGCGACCACACACAAATGTGCAAGCAGAAGTAGTAGAAGAAGAAGGTGTGTGGTAGCACGGGGTATTTCCCAAAGCATGACACCTATCGATGATAAGCACACAATTGACTTCCAACACTCATCCGTTTGCTGCGCTTCCTGGCCAGGGATGCATGAAAAGTGCTCTCGTGCCTGCCCGGTGCTGGTGTTGCACGCAGGGAGAGCTGGAGAGTGGCAGCTGCTGATGGGGCAGCAATGCTGGAGCCCTTCCAAGCACAGGCTGCTGTGCAGAAGCAAGGACCCCCAGTGAGATGGAGCTAAGGGAAGAGCACAGCTCGCTCCCACCGCGAGTTTGCACTGGCCAATGGAGCCAAAGAGAGCCAGGACACGAGAGTGCCTTGGAGGTGCGAGAGCAGCCGGCAAGAAGCAAGGCCAAAAGGGAAGCCTGACAAGGGGATGTGCTCAATGCTCCAGAGGACTAACAGCAACTCCCAGGGAATACCCTGGGAGGCCAGAAAGCTTCCTCCCCCCGGATGCGGGGCACGAGGGCCACCTGCGTGGAGCACGAGCCTTTGGGCACAACAGCCCAAAGGAGCCCCATGAAGGGGCTGTGCTCGGCTGCGGAGGAAGGCAAAAAACCCCTGGGGACACTCCCAGGTCCTCCGTGGGGAAAAAAAGCCTTCCTCCCCCGGCTGCAGGACACGAGGGGCACCTTCGTGGACCATGAGCAGCAGGCAGTAACCCAGCAGAATGGACCAGAGGAGCCCTAACAAGTGGTCCTGCTCGATGCTCAGAGGAAGGCAAAAAACCCCCGGGAACCAGTGTCAATCTGCCCCAGGGGAAAATTCCTTCCTGACCCCACTGCTGGCGATCGGCTGTTCCCTGAGCATGTGAGCAGGACCTGCTTCTGGTCCACAGCCTGGTCACGCCTCCCAGGACATACGCAAGCCTGATTCCCCTTCAACCTGGAGCTACCTCACAGGCTTCTGAGAGAAGCACTGTGATCCTGGAAACACCTCTGCATCCTATTGCTTATGGCTGCTGCTACCCTGGCTCTGTGAGGGATGAGGACGGTGAGCTCTACAGTGCTCCTCAAGAAGACGTTCCTACGCTCTGGCCACGGCTATCCAGCTGAAAAGGATTCCTATCCCTCCCATGAGCTAAGAAGCTGCTCCAGCAGGAGCTGGCCTTGCAGCCCAGAATCTCCAGCAGACTCCACCAGCAGCTGCCTTTCCTGCCTGAGCCCCCTCTAGCTAACTCCAGCTCAAGGACTTCCTCTGGGACGTCTTAGGGCTGCCCCATGCCACCTCTGCCACGGGACACAGGAGGCTGCTCCCTTTTATCCTGTCCTGGGGCATTGTGACTGCTGCGTTGCCAGGTGCTGGTATTGTGACTGCTGCGTTGCCAGGTGCTGGTACGGAACGGAATGGAATGGTATAGAGTGGAATGGAATAGAGTGGAATAGAATAGAGTGGAGTGGAACGAAACAGAATAGTAATGGAATGGAACAGAACAGAAATATTCATTATGGGGTTCAGGGAGAAGGGAAGAGCACGGTACAATCAAAACTCAAGACGCCTGGCTAGCCCTGAACTGATTCTTCTGAAGAGGTCTCCATCTTTTTACAAGCCTGTTTGTGAGAGATGGATCCGAAATCAGGCTCCACAGTCTCAAAGATTGGTATGAGAAGCTGAGATGGAATTCCACCTATCTCTTGTCTCAGAGATTGATGGGAGGAGTTGAGATAAGACTCCAATATCCAGTGCCTGGGAGAAGGGTGTGAGGAGCTGAAATGGGACTCCATCCTCCATTGCCTGAAGGATGTGTGGGATAGAGCTGTGATCAGACTCTTCCATCCATTATCTGGAGGAATGGCGTGAGGAATTCCTGCCCATTATCCCAAAAATTCCTGCAGACAGGTGCAGTTGAAGAGCTGGCTGCAAGAGCGGGGAAGCTGCTCCACCAGGAACATGCAAGACCTGACATGAAGAACAGAGGTACTCCCCCCAACTCGTCAGAAAAGGAGGAAAAGGTAATCACAAAAAGGTGAACTAGTATAATGAATCACACCCGTAACCCAAAAATCGGCTCATGTTGCTGGCCAAACCTGGAAAGGATGGGAGTTTGACCCTTCTTCCCGGCTTGCGGGGGGCCCGTGGGTTAAGCGAATTTCATTTTGTTTGTTACGTGGCTTTGCTATGTGCTCAGTTTTACCTTGGATTATTCCTTGTCTCGTTCAATTAATCTGGAGTGTTGTACCAAACATGCAGTTTGTAACTACTGCTTCTTCGAGGGAACTAAACAAGTCAGATTAACACATCCACAAAGCACTTGACCTCGCTTCTGTCTTCATTTCACACTTGGGATCAGGACCGAAACAGGGTCCAGCACTGGGCTTTTCTCCAACTGGATGCTGACACCTTGACAGACCCTCTGCTCAGCCACATGTATCTCTCAAGTCCAGATTCACTCGTTGTGATCTTCGATCCGGGCTGTGACACACTTTTATAAATGTACTGAGGAGATCACCAGTATTTAACAAATGAAGATGATGCCGGGTTGGACAGAGCCTTGGGTGACAGGATTTAGTGGGAGGTGTCCCTGCCCATGGCAGGGGGGTTAGAACTAGATGATCTTGGGGTTCTTTCCAACCCTAGCTATTCTATGATTCTATGGTTCTATGATGGATATTATCCTCTTGCTAGCAGGGGCTGTGGGCAAGAGACGGAAAGAGTTGCAGAGGGAGTACTGTCAGAAGGCTCTGTTTTTCAGTTGAGTTGAAATAGAGTGGCTGTGGTAGGCAGGACTGATTTCCCATGAGATTAAATGGATTTACAGTCTGCCTTCTTGCATGCTACAAGGAGCCTATCCGAGCCATCTGCAAGGGAGTTTTAAATAAATATCAATTTTTTAATGGAAATCTCACACCGATTTCTGCTCTGCTGTATTGACATGCTGACAGCCAATGCATGGGAACACTTGCTCGGAAAAATTGAATGTGTCCCTGCACCACGGCACAGGCAACTTGCATTAGATGCTCTTTGGAAGTCCCTTCCAACTCAACTAGTCTAGTCTAGCGTTTTCTTCCTCTTACCTCCTCCTTTCCCTAGCACTTCATGGTGGGGAAATCTCTGACGACATTTCTTCCCAGCCTTGCACTAGCAGAAGGCATTGAATACCCATAAGCATGTCCCAGCCAAGGCATTGACTCTATCACCCTCTGGGAAGGAGGCGCGTACCTTCCCATGGGGTAAGAGCTGTGGACTGTCTCCAGATGGCTTGACTGTCTCATCTGATTTGCAAAAAACTGCTGTGGAATGTGCTCTTTGGAAGCCTTGTGCGTTCATCCAGTTGAGCTGGCTGTCCACATCTCTGACACTAGCAAGGCTCGAAGCCTCAGTCTGAAGCAGGACATGCTCCTCAACCAAATGGCTGCAAATCTTTTTGAGGTGAGCAGTACCTGTTCAGTTCCCTACGAATTTCGTTTTATTTCCTCGTGCTTATTTCCAGAAATGCCTGAGCTGTTTTCCACGGAAAAACATGCTGGAACACAAGAGCCTGAGAACAAGAGCACTCCATCAGAGACAAGGTCCGCTCGGCCCAATACTCTTGTCCCCAAAGTGCCAACCATCGGTGTCTAAAGGAGAGCCTATGAGCAGAGCAGGTCTACTTCTGTCAGGGTTCTGGGGTGTTCTGAGGCCTCAGTGGCTGCGACCCGTCTCCTCTGGGACCCCCACCTCACCACCTCCTGCCAAGGGCCCAGGGGACATGTCTCAGCTCAGCCTGCGGCCTTCACTCCCTGCCTGAGCTACGTTGCAGCTGTGCCTTTCCCTGTCTCCTGAATGGCTCTGGGACCTGCACCACAGAGAGCTGCTCTGCTGGGTGGATGCCTTAGATCTAGGGCATCACTTGTCAAGCAGAGCTGTAGACATAACGTAGCTTAACCTATATCAATTCTGTTCTGGTCTACTCTAGTGTAGTCCCTTTCCTTCCATTCCATTCCGTTCCGTTCTGTTCCATTCCTTCCATTCCATTCCATTCCATTCCCTACACTCAGCCTGAGCTGAATAGCAGTCAGACGGATTTCTCTGCAATGTCAGGGGTTTTCAGCTCCAAAAACACTTTCAAGGACACAAATCACAAAGCTTTCACGTGGAATCAAGATTTTATTTTATTATTCCGTTTGATTTTGGTTTGGTTTCTTATATTTTCTGTTCTTTTAGAATCATTACATCCTAGACTCATAGACTAGTTATGGTTGGAGAGGACCTCGGGGGCGCCTGGTTCCAACTGCCCTGCCATTTTCAGGGACGCCTCACACGTGAAATGTGTTGCCCAAGGCTCGGTGCAACCTGGTCTTATGCATTGCCAGGAGTTATCACCCAAGGGTCTGTACAACGTGGTGTTATACGTCGCCATAGGGTGATACCCAAGGGTCTGTACAACGTGTTGGTGTTGTACATCGCCATGGGAAGACGTACACGCAGCTTCTTTAGGCAACCCATTCCAATGCTTCAGCACCATGACAGCTGCCTGACCCCTCTTCCTTATATCCAACTTAAAAGTTTCATGTATCAGTTATGAGCATCGTCAGCGACCACACACAAATGTGCAAGCAGAAGTAGTAGAAGAAGAAGGTGTGTGGTAGCACGGGGTATTTCCCAAAGCATGACACCTATCGATGATAAGCACACAATTGACTTCCAACACTCATCCGTTTGCTGCGCTTCCTGGCCAGGGATGCATGAAAAGTGCTCTCGTGCCTGCCCGGTGCTGGTGTTGCACGCAGGGAGAGCTGGAGAGTGGCAGCTGCTGATGGGGCAGCAATGCTGGAGCCCTTCCAAGCACAGGCTGCTGTGCAGAAGCAAGGACCCCCAGTGAGATGGAGCTAAGGGAAGAGCACAGCTCGCTCCCACCGCGAGTTTGCACTGGCCAATGGAGCCAAAGAGAGCCAGGACACGAGAGTGCCTTGGAGGTGCGAGAGCAGCCGGCAAGAAGCAAGGCCAAAAGGGAAGCCTGACAAGGGGATGTGCTCAATGCTCCAGAGGACTAACAGCAACTCCCAGGGAATACCCTGGGAGGCCAGAAAGCTTCCTCCCCCCGGATGCGGGGCACGAGGGCCACCTGCGTGGAGCACGAGCCTTTGGGCACAACAGCCCAAAGGAGCCCCATGAAGGGGCTGTGCTCGGCTGCGGAGGAAGGCAAAAAACCCCTGGGGACACTCCCAGGTCCTCCGTGGGGAAAAAAAGCCTTCCTCCCCCGGCTGCAGGACACGAGGGGCACCTTCGTGGACCATGAGCAGCAGGCAGTAACCCAGCAGAATGGACCAGAGGAGCCCTAACAAGTGGTCCTGCTCGATGCTCAGAGGAAGGCAAAAAACCCCCGGGAACCAGTGTCAATCTGCCCCAGGGGAAAATTCCTTCCTGACCCCACTGCTGGCGATCGGCTGTTCCCTGAGCATGTGAGCAGGACCTGCTTCTGGTCCACAGCCTGGTCACGCCTCCCAGGACATACGCAAGCCTGATTCCCCTTCAACCTGGAGCTACCTCACAGGCTTCTGAGAGAAGCACTGTGATCCTGGAAACACCTCTGCATCCTATTGCTTATGGCTGCTGCTACCCTGGCTCTGTGAGGGATGAGGACGGTGAGCTCTACAGTGCTCCTCAAGAAGACGTTCCTACGCTCTGGCCACGGCTATCCAGCTGAAAAGGATTCCTATCCCTCCCATGAGCTAAGAAGCTGCTCCAGCAGGAGCTGGCCTTGCAGCCCAGAATCTCCAGCAGACTCCACCAGCAGCTGCCTTTCCTGCCTGAGCCCCCTCTAGCTAACTCCAGCTCAAGGACTTCCTCTGGGACGTCTTAGGGCTGCCCCATGCCACCTCTGCCACGGGACACAGGAGGCTGCTCCCTTTTATCCTGTCCTGGGGCATTGTGACTGCTGCGTTGCCAGGTGCTGGTATTGTGACTGCTGCGTTGCCAGGTGCTGGTACGGAACGGAATGGAATGGTATAGAGTGGAATGGAATAGAGTGGAATAGAATAGAGTGGAGTGGAATGAAACAGAATAGTAATGGAATGGAACAGAACAGAAATATTCATTATGGGATTCAGGGAGAAGGGAAGAGCACGGTACAATCAAAACTCAAGACGCCTGGCTAGCCCTGAACTGATTCTTCTGAAGAGGTCTCCATCTTTTTACAAGCCTGTTTGTGAGAGATGGATCCGAAATCAGGCTCCACAGTCTCAAAGATTGGTATGAGAAGCTGAGATGGAATTCCACCTATCTCTTGTCTCAGAGATTGATGGGAGGAGTTGAGATAAGACTCCAATATCCAGTGCCTGGGAGAAGGGTGTGAGGAGCTGAAATGGGACTCCATCCTCCATTGCCTGAAGGATGTGTGGGATAGAGCTGTGATCAGACTCTTCCATCCATTATCTGGAGGAATGGCGTGAGGAATTCCTGCCCATTATCCCAAAAATTCCTGCAGACAGGTGCAGTTGAAGAGCTGGCTGCAAGAGCGGGGAAGCTGCTCCACCAGGAACATGCAAGACCTGACATGAAGAACAGAGGTACTCCCCCCAACTCGTCAGAAAAGGAGGAAAAGGTAATCACAAAAAGGTGAACTAGTATAATGAATCACACCCGTAACCCAAAAATCGGCTCATGTTGCTGGCCAAACCTGGAAAGGATGGGAGTTTGACCCTTCTTCCCGGCTTGCGGGGGGCCCGTGGGTTAAGCGAATTTCATTTTGTTTGTTATGTGGCTTTGCTATGTGCTCAGTTTTACCTTGGATTATTCCTTGTCTCGTTCAATTAATCTGGAGTGTTGTACCAAACATGCAGTTTGTAACTACTGCTTCTTCGAGGGAACTAAACAAGTCAGATTAACACATCCACAAAGCACTTGACCTCGCTTCTGTCTTCATTTCACACTTGGGATCAGGACCGAAACAGGGTCCAGCACTGGGCTTTTCTCCAACTGGATGCTGACACCTTGACAGACCCTCTGCTCAGCCACATGTATCTCTCAAGTCCAGATTCACTCGTTGTGATCTTCGATCCGGGCTGTGACACACTTTTATAAATGTACTGAGGAGATCACCAGTATTTAACAAATGAAGATGATGCCGGGTTGGACAGAGCCTTGGGTGACAGGATTTAGTGGGAGGTGTCCCTGCCCACGGCAGGGGGGTTAGAACTAGATGATCTTGGGGTCCTTTCCAACCCTAGCTATTCTATGATTCTATGTCTTATAAGTAGTGTATTGTTATCACTCTTAGCAAATTTCGTCTTTTTGCAGATCTTTTGCCTGCACAGGTGCAAATGTCTAGAATCTGACACAGTTTCCTATCTTACTAATGATCTTCGGCGTTTGTTTTGCATACACCAGAAAGCTACACGCCTCTGCCACCTAGTGCTTTGAGGAAGTAGAGTTTATATCAGCCACCAACTCTTGCTGTCATAGTGTATTCAACAGAATAGATGAGGACGGTGCAGAAACCTTTGATCAAAACTTCCTTGCTAAATGTCAGATTAAAAAGAAACTTAGTTTATCAACCTCTACGGATATTGTAATAGATCACTGCCAGAGATCACCTCTATCTCTGAAGATCTTATCTATGATACAAAATTGTTCAGCAACTCCCAGCCTTTTATTTTTTAGGACATTACATCATCCTCCTGGATCTAAAACATAAAATAAAAGAATTTCTATATAAAATCCTCATAGAAGAAAAACATAATAAAATACAGCATGCAAAAGAAGACTTTTTTCATCACTAGCAGGTTCCCAATGGATCAAAGTTAAATTCCAGAGGCAGGTAATTTTGGTTTTACATGGATTGTGGAGCACAGCATTGTAACAACCTGCTTGCTTTATGTTAGTTTTAACTTAGATTGTTCTGAAAAGTGTATGTTTCTATATTAGCAGGACTTCAATTTCTCTTTCTTTCAAAATCACACATAAACAGGGTTTATTTCAAATAACTGACTGTGCCACATGATTTAGGAGAATTCTGAACGTCTTTATTGTTTTAAAAAGTAACGTAGCTTCGTATTGTCAGTGTTAATGAAGCAAAGCTATGTATAGCTTGAATTACTTTTCCTTCAAAAGAAGGAAGGAAAAGAAGGAATTCTTTGAAAGATGAATGAATTCTTTATCTCTCACTAGAGATTTCTGTTAAATTAACTTGTGCCCTACCAATTGCATATATGAATTTTCAATACTTGTCTGTTGTTTCTTTTTTTAAAGACCATGAATACCAGATACTTTAATTACTTTTTTCTGCCCCCATTACTCAGAAACCACTACAAACCATTACCAAGCATCTTCTCTTGCCTGCATTGCACAAATGCAGTACTAACATAAGCAGTATGGCTGTGAAATGAATCCTAACGTCACCATGACCTGCAAGTATCTTAAAGCATCTCAGTGTTGACACAGCCTAACTTCCCTCATGTGTCAGAAGAACTCTATTGTAAAGAATATTTTAGAATTCAGTGAACTAATGCAATATACAGCCAGTTGTAATTATTAGTCCATTAGCAGAACCCACATGTTCTCTCTCATGTTAAAATAGGTTTGGGTTTGTGTTTCAGTAATACCTCTGTGTTTCTGAGGAATGAACCCACGACTCTCAACATCCCAGGCTAATTTAGCTTATTTCTCTACAGAATCTTTGCTAAAAATAGGAACATGAAAAAAGTAACTAAGTAAGGTGTAATTGATCCTATAATACATGGACAAAGAAAAAAAAACACCTATCCCTAATATATACATATATACATATATGTCTTTTATTTGGGACAAGGAAAATATCTATATCTATCTTATCGCTTGACTAACCTCACCTCCAATATGTGAGTCTCATCCCATGCAGCTTTGTCAAAAATAAGCCTTCACTCTGCATTCTGCTTGCCTCCTTCTATTGGCTTCAGTTCTAAATAAGTGAAAAACAGATATGACTGCAATAAATCGTTTGGACAAATTGAAAAGAACTTATGTTGTTTGCTTGGATACTGTCAACTAAATGGCATCAATTTACACTTATCAGTTTTCATTATTCCCTTAGACTATGGGGGAAATGTGACATCTCCACTAACATCTGTTCCTAACAGTTATGTTTCAGAACATGGAATTCAGAGCGAGGAAAGCAGAAGTGAGGCATTACAGCACACATGGGCCCACTCCTTAACCAGGCATAATTGGCTCAGCCACCTGTAAACGAAGGCTAGTCCGGAAAGTGTGGCGCCCCCACTTTCATATTCCTACCATTCACACTGCCGCTTTTCCGACCCTGACACAATTCAAGCTACAGGGAGGTATCCACAAAAAAAACACAAGCCTGGAAAGGAAGGGAACAGCTCTGTCAGCACAGCTCCCCAAATGAAGACAACACAGGAGCAGTTAAACATCAAGGAAACACAGGGGCAACCTAGACAGGGCTGGTTCAGGCTTGCATTTTGTCACAGCAAATGGCTATTAGACTGGCTGAGTCTTAATGCCAAACAGTACTGTCTGTATATTGGAAGGCCGTTCTAAAATTGAACAGTCTTAACCTTAAATGCCACAGTGCTAGTGGGTGGACAAAACCGAAGTGAAACTCCACAGCGAGGTGCTGTAACTTCACCAGTGAAGAACTCCAATGGACAGCAGAGGGCAGAGCTGCACCCGCTCTGCATAAGACTCGAGACCGTAAAAGAGCCGGTGTTCTTCGCGGTTTTCCAAGCACTGATTGACCACAGCGCCAACTTAACGGCAACGGCTGCAAGACTCAGTTCTGACCCATGCCAGATGCACAGATTCCCAGTTTTTGCACTTCAATCCGTTATTTCTCTCAAGAAATTAAGTGCACTTTGAAGGACAAAAGAACTCTTTCCATGTCCCTTCAAGACAGAAAATCACTTTGTATACTGACAGCAAGAAATACTTAACCTTCAGTCTCATACAGAAAAAGTGCAACTAAAAAGTGCAGCTACTACATGGCAACCACTATTTTGCCCAAAACCAGGAATACCACCAGGTATCTCAAACAGCAGCACTGCAGAGAGATGCAGGCAGATTCTGTAAGAGCCATGGAAATAACCAGATTACTGTCTCTTTCCTTCTAAATACGTTTTCTATCTAACCAACACTGGGTTTGAATTTGTTTTCTCCTCCCCCTCCAAAAGAGCAGCAGCCAAAACCAGAAAGCAGATTTCCCTGCGAAATGCCACATGCTTTATTTTACATCTGTGAATATTTTACGTTCATTAAAAACTGGTTATTTACAAAACCAGCATAGAACATTAGCATACAAATTACTCAGAGTACCGCACTCAGATGTCCACACCCCAGGCAGATCCTGATCTCTCTTTAACTGTTGACTGTTATGATGCATCACTGAGAAGCATTTCCCACTGCATGCTCTAGAAACAACACCTGACTGCAGAATCATATCGCTATTCAAGCAGGCTTCCAAGAAGCCCATAGGTTTTCTGTATCGACATTAAGTGAACAACACGAAGAAAACATTCTTGAAAATCATGATCTTTCTTTATGCAGTAACTGCTTTTGTTAACATTAGTTCCTTAGCATCAATTTTGAGCAAACCAAGATGGGCGCTTCCTGGCTCTTTCAATGATCCTCTTGCCTGCATCTTTTTCCGTGGGCTTTTCTCCATCATACAGGACGACAGTCTCTATAGTTGGAGCATTAAATGGCCCTCCTTCCTGTTTATACATTTCCTTCCGGATCAGTCGAGTTTCTGCTTTGACCTTTGCATAACAATAGCCACAAAGGACGTGTTTCTGTTTCAAGTTTCCACACTCAGGGCAAACGTCTATGTTCGTCTGAAAAAAGACAGTAGAAAAGAGAAAATTTTGACATTTGAATAACAGCAACAAAAGAAACAGGACATGATCACAAATTACTAAGAAAGGTAAATGAAAAATATCAGAGAAATTAAATTGCCTTTTCAAAATTAATTTTTCTATGGAAAGTATTTTTTCTGTAACATACTGCTATGTCGAATGCTTACTACTAAAAAGGCCTATGAAGTCAACACCTAAATCATTATGCCTAGTGACGTCTGGAAGATTGAAGACCTACTGACTCAGTAAGACGCACAGGAACCTTTTCCATTTATACTAGCTGGTTAGCTAAAAAGTCATATTTTGTTGGCTTGGACCTAAACTATCACTGTTTATTTAACCACTACCGTCCACACACATAATGACCTATTAAAAAGTATTTTGCGGATTATAGTGTCTTTTAAGCAAAAAAGTCTTTTAAGGGGCTGTAGTGATCGGAAAAGGGGTAATGGGTTTAAACTTCAACAGAGGAAGTTCGGGTTAGATATAACAAAGAAGTTCTTCCCTGTGAGGGTGCTGAGGGGCTGGCACAGGGTGCCCAGAAGAAGCTGTGGCTGCCCAATCCCTGGCAGTGTTCAAGGCCAGGTTGGATGGGGCTTGGAGCAACCTGCTCTAGTGTGAGCTGCCCCTGCCCGTGGCAAGGGGTTGGAACTGGATGACCTTAAGGTCCTCTCCAACCCAAACCACTCCAAGATTCGATTATTTGATTAAATAAACAAATTCCATAGCACTTTTCCAGTCAATATTGACCACTACAGTGGTTCCCTAAAACAAGTGAAATGAAAAATAACTGGTGTAACTCTTACTCCAGCATGCTTGCTCGCCATTAACAGAACTTCAGTGAATAAGGTGGCCAGCCTATGGAATTCTGGTGATTACCTTGACTTTTATAAGCTTATTGGGGTTTCTTCGCCTGCAGCGGTTCACCTCAATGGTGCGCCTTTTCTTTGGCACTGCCATCCACAAGATGCTGTCCAACAGGCTCGCCGCCTCATTACTTTCATTGGTGTCATGTACTGGCTGTGGAAGGAAAGCTGGAGCCTGGACAGCTAGTGCTGGTCCTGAAACGAAAAAGGAAAGGTAACTCATTACAGCTACGCCCCACTTCGGCATGCAGCCGAGGAAACACAACACGGATGCTACTGACACCCCTAAAGCGCTAAGAGCGGCCAGCAGCGCCTCCCGCCCTGTTCCCTCAGCGTCCGCAGGGCGCTCCATGCTGTCCTTATACAGCCTTTCTCTCCCTCAACACTAAGAACAAGCCCCGATTCTGCCCTCTCCTTCAGTCAGCACCTACCCCAGGGCGGGCTCTGTCCTCCAGAGAAACCCGCCAAGAGTCCGCTCTCCAGCCGCTGCCAGCAGCGCTGAAGCAGAGCGCGAAGCCGCGGCAGCGGGTAGAACACCACCAGAGCCGCCATGCCCCCACACGGCTCCACAGAGTCCCGCGAGGCGGGAAGGGCAGGGTGCCCGAGCGCGCCTGCCGCTGAGCCCTCTGGGAAACCGAGTGCACGCGACACTCCAGGTCGCCACGGGCACACGAGCTCGAGGACTTCGACTCCCAGCATGCCTCGCAGCGCGCCTCTCAGCCAATCGCCTCCCGGCCAATCGCCTCCCGCGGTGCCTGGGCTCTGATATTCTCCAATCAGCGCGCTAATTGTGTCCTCGCGCAGGCAGCGAGAGGAGCTCCTGCGTTGTGTGAGGGAAGTGGAGGGGTCGGCTCCAACATGGCGGAGCGTGGGTACAGCTTCTCGCTCACCACGTTCAGGTACTGGGGGGGATGGGGCTGTGGGCCGGCTTTTCGGCGGGCAGGCTGGAGGCAGAGCGGGAGGACGGCGCGCAGCCTGCGCGGAGCCGTTCTCCGGTGGCGGGGCAGGACGGAGTGGGGACTTTGCAGAGTCATCGGGACCGGGGAGCCGGGCCTGTGGGAGCTGCGAGCGGCGGTGGTTGGACCCCGGCGGGCGTGGGGAGGGCGATGGATTTCAGGCAGGTTTGTATTCACCTGAGTGGGTGCACGGCTGCTGTGAGCTGAGCGGCTGCAGGCGCTGCGGGGAGAGAAGCGAGCGCTGAGGTGGAAGCCCCGGGTCCCACCCGAGCTCTCTCGCTGACTTCGGGCCCAAGTGCTGTCGGTGCTGTGAGTCGGAGTCACTGGGGCCAACCTGGGTTATGTCCGGTCACTGGTAGTGCCTTACAGGAGTGCGTGGTGGAGCGGCTTAGCGCCCATGGGGTCCTCACACCCACGTTTTAGGCAGGTAGTAGTAGTTGTGTAATTTTGAGCTAGTTAGAGATGCGGGGTGATACCTGAGATACAGTACATTGAGAGGTCGCTTCAGAACAAACTTCGCGGATGTGGGAATGAAAGAAGCTTTCAGATGTGTTTTAATAGTTTATGTGCCTTTCTGCTGCACACTGCTGGCAGTGCTCTCTTTCCACTTTGTGTTGGACACAGCCTAGACGTGGGATGATTGCAGGCACAGAATGAACATGCTGTTGGAGTGGTATCTATTGAAGTGTTCCTCTAATATGTACACTTTAATTAAGACAAAAGGAAATAACTCTTTTTTTTAAAAATAAAATGGTTAAGTTATACAGAATTATACATATGAAAAGGAAAACTGAATGCAGGAATCTTTGTGCTGCTTTTGATAAAGTGCCCCTTTAATCTCAGGGGAGAGTAAAGCTGTGTAATTGCAAAGCAGGTTACTAAGTGCTTGTTGCAGTAAAGCAAATTAAATACCTCACAATTTAAAACGACAAGAAGAATCTTCTTAATGGGTGGATGGAGCCAAACATGCCTGCTTTACCTAAGTGGAAAGTGAATGCTTTAGTAGCTACTGGAAATGTTTCTTAAGGGAGTTTAAAAGCTTACTGTACAGAAGTTCTTGTGCTGGGAATTATATATTTTAGTTTGTGCTTACTTTTAAAGCATTTCACTGATATTCTGTGTGTTTTAATTGCTCGCATAGGAAACTGTTGTTCTGGTTTGTTAGCATTTTTATATTGGAGAAGCTAGAATTATTATTTTGTTACCTTTGTACACTGTTCACTCAGTGTATAACTAAGTACACTGATTATTGCTTGCTTTGGTTTTCTTTTTGTAACTCCTAAGTCAGATAATTTTCTGGTTTTGTTTGTGCATCTATTAAACTAGCAGCGTCTGAAATACAGCCCAGAGAATAGATTCCACTTGCAGAATCGCTTGTCCAGTGGGGCTGACTCTGTGCTGTCCTTTCCCTTGGGGTGAAGAATGTCAGCCTGACACCTGCTGCTGCGTTCTGATGATTCTGCATCCACTATCAGAAAGACATGGATCATTAAAATGCAGGAATACCTGGGGATGGAGTGGGAGCTGTTTCTGTCTTATGCCATTGACCTGATGTGTGCTTGTCAGTCAGGAGTGGCTGCATCTTGCTTGTGTTTTGTTTGTGGCTTTCAGCAGTGAACATCAGCATCTTAAACTTTTACAAACCAGACATATAATGCCACTTCAGTAGAAACTCATGACACTGAAATTTTCCCTACTGAGTGGAAAACTTGTTTAAAAAGGCACAGAACTAGAGAGTCAACTTGTTCTCCTTCAACCTGCATCCCAGTCACTGCTCCCTATCTGAGACATTTCACAAGTCAAGCCTGTTGTAGGAAAGATTTGAGCATATCAGAATTCTGTTAGGCCTTACTTTTGTATTTTCCTTTGTAGTCCTTCTGGAAAGCTTGTTCAGATTGAATATGCTTTGGCTGCAGTGGCTGCAGGAGCTCCATCAGTTGGCATTAAAGGTATGTTTAGAAAACAACTGATTCGGAGAAGAATTAAGGATTTGTGAGTGCTACTTGAAAAAATGAAGTACTTTGGCCTACATACTGCGCCTTTTTCATCTTGTGTTCTATTACATACTTTGTTTTTCTTTCAGGGGATTTTCACATGTTTTAGTGGGTTTAATATTTGGTATGGGTTTTTTTCTGCAACTCAATTATTTTTTCCTAAAGAAGGAAGGGAGCATAGAGCTCCATGCTGGAAGAAAATTGCTTGGGTGATTTTGGAGACACAGCTGGTAGAAGCAGACATCTGTTTGTTTGAGTGTCTCTTAATTAAGCAAGCTGTGTGTCCACAGTATTTAAATATCACAAAGTTAATTGAACTGCTCCATTATTAATGTGCTTCAGAATCTTTAGAATGGGATTATGGGAGCTGTAGGAGTATTTAAAATGAGAAGCGATGCATTGGTGTATTCATCAAAGTATCTCTGTTTGATGTGACTGTGAACTTGAAGGTGTTTTTAAAAAGGGAGGACCAAAATTCTTTACAATCCAGTAAGCCTGTTAAATGTTTTGACTGCTTTCGATCATTTCACTTTAGTATTAAAAAACACAAAATCTTGTTTCTTTTCAGCTGCAAATGGAGTAGTGTTGGCAACTGAGAAGAAGCAGAAATCCATTCTTTATGATGAAAGGAGTGTCCACAAAGTAGAACCAATTACCAAACATATAGGTCTAGTGTACAGTGGTATGGGTCCAGATTACAGGTATGAAAAACTTTGTTTGGTTGCTAATTAGATGCAGTTTCTTACAAGAAATGCAAGAAATGGAAACAAATAGCAATTAGCTGTTTCTTTTGAAGTGTAGGGCATAATATTACATTGTATTGCACTGTATCTGAAACTCACTATAAGTTTTTCTTAATATGTTCAATACCTTGTCAAATAATCCTCTATTTAAAGAATGAGTAGGGAATGAACAGCGGTGTACTTCAACCTTAGTTTCGGTTTAAATATTTCAGAGATTACTTACTTGGTAAAGATAACCTATCACCGTCTTGTGTTTTCTTACACTGGTGTTATGGCAGATATATAAAACTCCTTAGCAGGGTATTTATTATGAGTTTTCAGTTCTAGTTGTAATAGCTAGTTGGAATTTCTTTGACATACTAATTTTGTCTTTGTTTTTAGAGTACTTGTGCACAGAGCTCGGAAGCTGGCCCAGCAATACTACTTGGTTTATCATGAGCCCATCCCAACAGCTCAGCTAGTGCAGAGAATTGCTTCTGTGATGCAGGAATACACACAATCTGGGTATGTTATATTTTTGAAGTTGCTTAGAAAGGTTTTGTTTAAATGTAAGGAATAAACAACTTTGTGACTGCCTCATCCCTGGCAGTGTTCAAGGCCAGGTTGGGTGGGGCTTGGAGCAACCTTGCTTAGTGGACGGTGTCCCTGCCTGTGGGAGGGGATTGGTACTAGATGAGCTTTAAGGCCCCTTCCAGTCCAAATGTTCTATGACTCTATGATAATAACAGCTACCTAGTAATGCAGTTTTCTATGTGTCAAAAAGGCAAATAGTGTTTCAGTGGAGAATGCCCACAGAAAGTGGGCCAGCAGGAGGAGCACTAACTGGTAGTGAGATGGGGTCTTCTTGCAAGCAAACATGTCAGACAAAGCGCATACTTTTGGTTTTGTACTGTTGGTTGACTAGTCATTCTTGGTCACAGCTTTGGGCTGGTGGGAAGCTTAATACATCTCAAATAACTCAATCACCTTTGGTTTTCACTGAATAAATTTTGTATATCAGCTGTGGGTTTGTTTACTTTTTAGTGGTGTTCGTCCATTTGGTGTATCACTGCTAATATGTGGCTGGAATGAAGGGCGGCCCTATTTATTTCAGTCAGATCCATCTGTAAGTATCTTATTTTGTAAATCCTACTGCTTTTATAATACATTTAAAACTGTATATGTTCTGTGATGAGAAGAAGAATGCAGAGCTAGAACAAGCAGTCATTCAATAGAGGTCAGAATAAGCCATTTCAGTAGGTGCTTGGGGCAAGCCTGGATCATTCTGTGCCTATGTGTTCCTGTACTGCTTGAGCAGCTGTTTTTGAGGGAGATAAGCTTTTCATGCATTCCCACCTAGTTGGTAGTGCCAGCAAAAGTAGCATTCTGCAGCAGGTACCAGTAAATAAAAGGGGATAATTGACTGCTTATGCTGCTCAAATAGTTGTTCCCACAACTGGATAGAAGTTACACCAGAATCTGTTGTATCATGGAGTGTAATGTGTGTGCTTTAGTATTTAATTACAGTGGTTAATTTAAGTGAGTTTATTTGCTGTGTTTGCACTGCACTTCTGAAAAACTGCCTTTTGATACATAGGTGAGTTACAAGACTTTACATCAAACTAAAACTTGGTCACCGTAGTTATCAGTGATGAGCTTCAGAAATTTGAATTGCTGCCTGATGCTCAAATGTAAAAAGCAAACTGCAGATGCCTTGTGTAAAGCAGCTTGATTGAGCCATAGAACTGCTGATGGTCTTCATGCCAGAGGAGAGGACAATGATGGCTAAATAACCTGTTAGTAGCTGAGATAAATCAGATGGCTGATTTGCAACAAGTTATTTACATTACTTAAACTTAAAAAATAAGAATATATGGAGTGAACCACAGGAAAGATGTGACCGTATTCAGTTTCAGAGGCAAACATACTACTTCTGTTTTAAGAATCCTGAATAAAAACCATGCTAATGACTTACTAAATACATCTTTCAAAGTAATGGGAGGATAAAAATTAGGTGGGGTCTTATACCTATATAAAACTAAGGTGGCCCCATTTTCCCAGCATATGTTTCTATATTGAATTAGTTTGAATGGACTCCAGAATAGTCTCCTGTATTCTCAGAAAATTCACTATGCTTATAATGACTTCTGTGCTTTCTACCAAGTAATTTGATATGTAATGTCTGACTAAGGTACACAAAAGAATTCAATAGATTGTTGCTTTTACAGGGAGCTTACTTTGCATGGAAAGCAACAGCAATGGGAAAAAATTACGTCAATGGGAAAACATTCCTTGAGAAAAGGTAATGTATGATAGCATCCTTTCAGAGATGTGTCTGGTTTGTTCAGGTGCCATGTGACATTTAAAGATAGATAAAAAATTCACAGTTTTATCAGAGCAAAGTTTTAAAGTACTGAAGATGTGCTTCCAGTTTACTTACTTACACATGCAAAGGAAATTTGCTTTATTTAAAATCCAGCTTTTGTGTTTGCGGAGAATTATTTCAGTGCAATAGATGTTATATTGAACATATTTGCAGAAATATTGTTCTATACAGAGTCAGTAATAAAAGTAGTGAATTTTTTACAAGTAATAACTTTGGCTGTTAATAATCACAGTGCTTGCAAATAATATTTGTATGAGAAACAGGAAGATTTTAGCAGCCTTTCAGTTTTTAGGGACTCCAGGATTATTAGGACTTTTCAAGATCTTTGTTCCATGCTGAAATACACAAACTTCTGCTTACAGATACAATGAAGATTTGGAGCTTGAAGATGCCATTCATACAGCTATCTTAACACTAAAGGTTAGCAAAATATTTAAGAAATGAGTTTCTTACTGTTATGACATCATTGGTGTGATCCACTGAACTGCATTTTCTTTAATAGGAGAGCTTTGAAGGGCAGATGACAGAAGACAACATTGAAGTTGGCATCTGTAATGAAGCAGGTTTTAGGAGGCTCACTCCAACTGAGGTTAAGGACTACTTAGCTGCAATAGCCTAGTAGGAACCGAGCCAGACTGTGTGATTCACACAAAGGTCTTTTTAATTTTGGCTACTTAAATGTTTTTGTTTGCAGTTTTTGCATACTTATTTCTACATGGTTCGTCTGAGAGATTTTTTAAATATCATGGGTGCAAAGGCAACAGTCCTAATGTTGTAATACATGGAATCTTATTACAGGTAATTCTTTCCCTTGATACATGGAATCTTTGTACACAAAACACTGTACAAAATGTAAAGTTACAATGACAGCTCAAAAAAGGCTAAAGAATAAAATCTGAAGGCCACTGTTTTGGGGGCAGGTGTCTGTGTCTCTTTTTAATCATGGCTTTTTATCTGCATAAAGCTGAGTCTTCAGTATCTTTACTGTTAAGGAAACAGAATTTTCCACATCCAGCCACAATGAGTTCATGTTAGACCTTCTTTTAAAGAGTTTAAATTTTGAGTGGACAGGGTGATGTTTTTTCACTTTGGAGTGTTGTGTAATATTAAGTTACATCCAGAACTGGTTTTTATCTGGTGTAAGAGATCATATACTCTCACAAATAGCCAGAACAGTCTTCCATTTCAGGTGTAAATTGTAATCTACCTGAGCATCTCTGCTCTTGACCCTCTTGGTCTTTGTGTCTCGAGAACTTGTTTTCTATTACTTGGGTCATAGCCCTAGAAACTGCACTTTTTCAACCCTGAAATACTTTTTAGAAATAATAGAAGTGATAACTCTGCCTGAAAGCTTAATGCATTTATCACCATCAATAACAACTAACAGGAGTTGCAAAGCAAAGTGAGAATATGTGGTGTAATTACTTTATCCCTTGAATTCTGCCAAAATACTTTCCAACTTGCAAGATAACTCTAAAGGTGCGGTAATGAAAAGATCACTTAATTTATGCATCACATCTTTTACATGTGCAGAACTAGATGCTTGAATATTATTGTGTTAGGTGTATGCATCAGTGCATTTGTTACGTGTGTAGAGTTCAGGTTATATAGAAACACAAAACTTATTGCAGAAGAAACAGGATACAATGTATGTACTTTTTTTAGCATAAATCATTTGGTCTGTAGTCATTTAAGTTACTCTGTGCAGATTTCATTTGGTTTTTAGCAGTCTGATTGTTAAAATATCGATAATAAACTGGGAGCAATAGCTTGTATGTAAGGCTAAGAACATACGGAAGCAGTCTGACAGGATACATCTTAGCCAGCCATAACTGATGAAGAAAGTACAAAGGATGAGTTAGTCTGCAGAAAGTAGTGTGTAGCTCATTGATTTGTTCTTTCCAATGTCTGTGTCTGATGTTTTATGTTATTAGGTAAATAAGAGTTTCTGAAGCATGCCATAACTGAAGTTCTAATTCCTAATGTCAGAAATAAAAGCTGTGTCCAAACGGTTCATTAAGACTTACTCCAGATCACTTCTTGAGTATTTCACTCTGAAAACCAATCCATGCTCTGATTCTTCTTGTAGAGGAAATGAACAGCTAGGAACCAAAACTGGAGACTTAATATTGCTACATTTTTAATTTGGAATATTTTATGTGCACTCATTTTTTAATGCTATTTAAGTATTATAAGGTGTTTTCTATATAAAAAGAAAATGCAGGTAGGTACTTCAGAAAATGGCTAGCATGAACTGCAGTAGCTTAGTTGCCTCCTCTACTAGATTAAGAAAAGAACATCCTATGAAGGGTAGTTGAAACCAAAGCAAGTTTCAAATAAATCATGCTATCTTATTTCCAAAACGGTAACAGTGGAACAAACAAAATGTTTCAAGGTTTGAGGGATGGGGTCAATAATTGAACAGAATTGTGTAGAATTTTACTAATTTTACAGGTGGCGAAGTAGAAAACCCAGTATCATCCCTCTTTTCCTGTGGTTTAATAATTCAAATGTAGTAACTGTTCCTGTAAACAGTATGAAAACCGTTGTGCTCTGAGCAAGGAAGGCGCTGTCTTTCAGCTGCCTGACAACTGGTGTAGATGTTGAGAGGGTTTTTGCCCACTTCTCCCTACCCTGTTAGGAGGACGGACAACCATTGTGAGACAGAGTAGTTTACTGAGGTGTGTATTTCAGAAGCAGTGCTGGCTTTACTTCATATTACGGACCAACATTGTAAATGGTGGCAGTGTGAAGTTAGTACACTGGACATATTCTGAATGTCCTCTTGTACCAGGTTGCCTCAGTCAATGTTTTTCAGGAATGTAAACTGTTTGAATTGATAAAACAATGTGGAGTTTGATTATTATTATGTGGTAGTATGTTTTGAGAACAAGCAGAATTGTGCCTTGGGAAAGATGAGAACACTATGACTGGGCTTTTGTAGCACCATTTATTAGTACTTGTCACAAAAAGAGACCAGAAAGCTTCAAAACACTGATCAGTTGTAACTTCTCTTTGAGAGTGCTTTACCCTGAGAATGCTCTCCTCAGGCTGTCTCTGAGCTGTGATCTCAGAGCCTCAGTTGTCTTTTCTGTGGTAGTATTTGTTTTGTGCAATTTGTTTTGTCAGAAATGGGACAGGTAGGTCTTATGTGGTCTGTTGTCAGTGTATTCATTTTGATGAGCCACCAAACTGATAACTGAGCAACTGTTTTTACACCGTTAAGAACTGAGTCCCAAAGCTCCCTGATAATGCTTAGGACCTACAGAGAAATTAGAGTTTGTAGGACTTGGCATAACTTGGAAAGAATACACATAATTTATTGAATTAAGGTTTTATTTATTGCATTAGATAATTTTCTTAGTGGTGGGTGGACAGATTGTGGTATTACGCTGTTTTTTGGGGCAGGTGGTGTGATCTGGGGTGTGGGGTTTGCTTTTTTAACTTGATACAAAGAATCCCTCAAGAACTCGCCAACAAAGTTTATGTTGACAAGCAGGTATTCATTGCGGCGCCGGGAGACATGGGGGATAGCTCCTCCTAGCGTCGCTCCCGAAGTGCTAAAGAAGCCGTCCGTATATAGTCACTAAGCATACATATTCATGATGTACATGCATATTCATGAGGTTACGTATGTATTGCATCCTTTTTCTAGACAGTTTCTCCCGCATGCGCACACAAATGTGGTAGTGGTCTTTGGGGATCGTTTACTTCTTCCAACAGTCTTCATCACTTGGCTGTTCCTTGAACTTTGGTTCTGGCAGGCTTGGAAGCATGCGCAGTAGATAAATGCTTACACCAGCTTAATTGGTTTAGTAACACCACCGACATTATTGGATGATTTCTCCCCATCCTTCTCCTTATCAGTTAACTCAGCTACAACTCATCCTGACCATCTGCTAGTTACAGATAATCTTTATTTACACACCCTGGTTTGCTTAGCATAAATTTTGGAAGTTCTGTTTTGCTTACAATAAATATTGTACAAGGCTATGGGGTCCTAGAACTACATCAGCTATGGCCATTTATCTTTTACAAGGATGACCACTAAGCAGAACTAAAGTTACTTATAATAGGTTATATTTCATCCTGTTTTCTCTATTTCAAACTCCTTAATCCTACACTGAAGGAAATCACTGCCATACTGTCTAGAACAGTAATTAAACTTTATCTAGTATCTAAAGGGAACCTTTAAACTACAGGGATCTGATTTATGTCTTTTTTTTCCATTTGAAATCCTTGGAATGTAAGGGAATAGTAATTTTAATTCAGAGAATATATTTCTCAAATAATAAAATCATTTCACGGGTGAGAGATACAAGTGCAACGGGGTAGCAAATTACATGGGGGGTGTCATTTTCAAAATGCAGGTTTTTTGTGTGTGTTATATTAGCTTTGTTTATATTTTAACAAAAAAACTGCATGAAGTGGGATCAAGGGGGAATAGAGCGGACAAACGCTGTTCATGTGTGAGATCACAAATTACAGGTGTGATTGTCTACGCTAACCATGAAGTATGCTTCTGCTTCATTTATCTTGTTGCTAATGCACTCATGTGAAAGAAGAAAAGAGTGATCACTTAAAGTAGGTAACGTTATTGATCTGTATGTCCTGGAAGATGATCAGCTCCAAGGAGCGTGGGGTTGTGAATTTCCTTTGGCTTAATTTAACTACTAGGATCGGGTGTGCTGTTTACAACGTGTTTGGCTTGCTCTTGCTTTGCAGATCTTGTGAAATCATTTAGACAACTAAAAACCATTACTCATCGTAGGAGCCAGTGATCGGTAGGTGGAGAGAAGGCAAATCTCATGCTCGTTCAGAGCGTTGCTGCAGCGCGGAGGGAGGCTGGAGCCCACGGCGGTGACTGCTGCTTTGAAGTAGCCTGCGGCTCGGGGCAAGCACGGAGGACACTTGCTCAGGTTTAGCACTGAATGGTTCAATAAGGCTCGGCTTTGATGGTTTAAACTCGGGGACATGACACACACCGACCCACGGTTGTTTCTTCCCCGCTGCACTTAAAGCCTCAAGGTTGACACGTCTCTGACCTCATGCAATGACTTTGCTCCTCAAAGAACGGCTTTTCAGGATAAAACGTGTACCTATCAGAGGACGGCGAGCACGCCGGGGACCCGAGGGCCGGAGGCGTACCGAGGCGGACGCGGGGCCTGTCCCCGCCCGGCGGGCCGGG
The DNA here is from genome assembly GCA_039720435.1 of Amazona ochrocephala. Taxonomy (NCBI): domain Eukaryota; kingdom Metazoa; phylum Chordata; class Aves; order Psittaciformes; family Psittacidae; genus Amazona; species Amazona ochrocephala. Next base: position 16,397,548 of record CM077885.1, on the reverse strand, counting down.
GGAGGTGCTGGGCCGAGCCGCGCCGCGCCACGCCGCTTCCTGCCGCTGGCCGGGGCGAGGGCTGGTGGTGCCGGGCTGTGAGTACGGGCTGCGGGAAGGGAGCGGGCTTGGGCTTGCTGTGCACCGGTAGTCACTGGGGGGCAGTGACACGAGTGCCGCTGCCCGCTCTGCCGTGGACCAGGTGCCGGCTGAGGGAAAAACAAGGGGCCGCGGCCCAGGGTCGCTGCCGACGGCCGCTGGGTGCAAGCGCCGAGGGCACCGTGCCCTCAGCCAACATGGCGTCGCCACCTCACCGGCGCCGCTTCACGTAAGGGCGGAGGGCGGGAGAGGTAGTGGTTGCGGCCGCTCCCCTCCGCGCTGAGGGGCGGTGCGGGCCCTCAGGGAAGGGAGAGGGGCATGGCGGTACCTCCGCGGCTGCTGAGGGGAGGCGGGACCCGAGGGGCGCCCTCGAACGGCGGGCGTGGGAATGGCGGGGTGTGTGTGCATGCGCGTCGGCAGGGGGCTGCGCTGGGCTGCTGCGCTTCCGCATCAATGACGGTGCGCGTTTGTGGGGGGTTTAGGGGTTTTGCACCTCATTTTAAGGATAGTTCAGTTTCTGTGGCGTTATGGGTGGTCCTGAGGCCGCCTCGCTGTTGTGCTGAGAGAACAGTTGGGTTTTGGGCTGACACTGGAAAGCTGGGAGTAAGCTTCATCCCGACGCCTTTTTATGTCTGTAGGAGCTGCTGTGGTGAGAGGTGCCAGAGTGGTAAATGTGGGGTTTTACTCACTGCTTTGTGTGTCAGAATAAACTTGTGATGGTGAGGACTTGGGTGGGGAGGGCTGGTTTCACTGGCCTCCTCTAGCCCTGAAGGGAGTCAGTGCGTCAGGTTGGAAGACGTTGGGTTTTTGGGCTGAGAAGGGGGAGATTTTGGTGATGCTGAACGTTGACTGGGCCAGAAGCAGTTAATTGTGGCTCTACTTGGACTTGTGCATAATGTGAGGGTGATTTCAGCTGCTTTCAACCTGGCCCTGTGGTTGTGCTGGCACAGCCTAAAGCTGCCTCTTTCTTGCTCTTTCATGCCAGGTTGCTTCAGCATGCAGTTTAGGTAAGAATTATAGCAGCATGTGTTTATAGTTGGGCGTCAAATCAATTAATTTCACTATTTATAGTGGATATGTGCTGCCTGCCATAAAAAAAATGTGTTGTTTGCTGTGGTATTGAATCCTATGTCTTTTTAAAGCCAGCCCCAATTCAGTTAAATAACTGCTGTCATCCTTGGGAGATGTACTAAAGTATTATGAATGTGAAGGAATAAACTTAAAGAGGTGCAGCATAGTAAATCTCTAGTAGAACTACAAAGCATAGACTTTTCTAGGTCCTTCTAGCTCTAGAATTACAACTTGTAGCCTGTCTATGTAATGCTGTAACTTTACCAGGAAGTGGTTGGGTATTCATTCGCTAAGCTGTGCACTGTAAGTTGGAAGCCAGAGAGGATAGAGCGGCGCAACTCATGACTGTAAAATACAATGGGCTTCCTCTGTGTGTTGAAATACTTATTGGGAGCAAGACTTGATGGGTTTTATATATGTCTATAAGCATGGTGGGTGGCTTTTATATTTTAATGGTAACTGTGATGAAGAGGGAGGTTTGCATACGGCAGCAGCAGGAGTTCCCATTTTGCTCTGCATGGCAACTATTACAAATGAGCTTTAAGTGATTAGCTCAGAGAAGGGCTTGCATGGGGCAGGAAAACCCACCAGCTTGTGAGGTGGTGGTGGGGACAACTTGAGTGCTGCTGTTCTCACATGCTGAGACCTAAAATCATCTGAGGCTGTAGGTTGGGTCCCCAAAGGCGAAGGAAAGGAATTAAACTCTTTGGTGAGACTTGTGCTGAGGTTCCTGCTGCTTATGCTTTACAGTAGTGGTTGCTGTTGTGCTAAATCTACTACAAAGCTTCAGTGTATACTATTGCAAAGATCTCTTTTGACTGTCTTTATCCCTGGCTGTGTGCTAACAATCTTCTCCTTTGCTTTCACTTGATAGGAATAATGTTGCCAACATGTCTGTGCAGTCGCTGCTTTGTGAAAGAATTGCTGTTGCTAAAGATTTGATCAAGAGAGCAGAAGCCCTTTCCAGGTCCCAGAAAAGGAGAATAGAAGGTGGGGCAAAACTGTGCAGCAAACTGAAGGCTGAGCTAAACTTCTTACACAAGGTAGAAGCAGGGAAGGTGGCCATTAAAGAATCTCATCTGCAAAGTACAAACCTTACCCATCTCCAGGCCGTTATTCAGTCAGCAGAGAACCTGGAGGATGTTGTCAGTGTCCTCCATGTCTTTGCTTATGAGGACAGGTTTGGAGACAAGCAGACACTGGTGGTGGATGTTGTTGCAAACAGAGGTCACACGTGGGTGAAGGCCATCGGCCGTAAGGCTGAGGCTCTGCATAACATCTGGCTGGGGAGAGGCCAGTATGGTGACAAAAGCGTCATTGAGCAGGCAGAGGACTTCTTGCAAGCAAGCCATCAGCAGCCAGTGGAGTACAGCAATCCCCACATAATCTTTGCCTTCTACAACAGCGTGTCCAGTCCTATTGCAGAGCGGCTCAAGGAGATGGGAATATCTGTGCGAGGAGACATTGTAGCTGTGAACTCACTGACAGAGCCATCCACAGAAAACCAGCACCTTAGCACCAGTGAATCAGATGAAGAAGGCCCTGAACTCCTACAGGTGACCAGAGTAGACCGTGAGAATTTAGTGGCCAGAGTTGCTTTTCCTACCCAGATTAAAGTAAATGTGTGCAATAGAGTTAACTTGGACATCACTACCTTAATAACCTACGTCTCTGCTCTGAGCTATGGTGGCTGCAACTTCATCTTCAAAGAGAAAGTGCTAACTGAGCAAGCGGCTCAGGAAAGGAGGGAGAGAGTCCTGCCTCAGCTGGAGGAGTTCATGGAGGGGAAGGAGCTTTTTGCCTGTGAGTCTGCTGTCAGAGATTTTCAGTCCATCTTGAAAACGCTGGGAGGACCTGGGGAGAAAGAACGAGCTGCGATGCTTCTGCAAAGAATTCAAGTGGTGCGAGATCAGCCATCTGACCGTGCCTTAGGACTAGTGGCTAGTTCAAAAATCAACAGCCGTTCTCTAACCATTTTTGGGACAGGAGACACTTTAAAAGCCCTCACCATGACTGCAAATAGTGGTTTTGTGAGGGCAGCAGCTAACCAAGGTGTCAGGTTCAGCGTTTTCGTCCATCAGCCACGGGCATTGACAGAAAGCAAGGAATCTATTGCCACACCTTTACCAAAGAGCTGCCCACCTGGTAATGGACTATAAGTCAGTCAATGAGTCATTGGAATGCTGCAGGGGAGGCATTTGGGGAAACAAGAATCCTGGCTATGTATTTTGGGTGTGTGTCAGTGAAAGCAGTGACTGTAGCAGTGGAAGGACTCCTCAAGGAATTTGCAGTATCTTTACTCAGCCCTTGGAGGATATTTTGTTCACCTGACCATAAATTTATTCGATAAGGTAATAAGATTACAGTGGAAATTGTTTACTGGTTTACAGTATATTGTATCCATCCCTATTAAAAAGTTCAGTTAAAGCACAGTTGTTATGCCCTTGTCAATTTTGTCCTTTTCAGGGAGATTAAATTCAGCACCTTAGATGGACTTCAGACTTGGCTTCTGTGGAACTTAAATCTTTCATTCGTTCGACTGAATTCCTTGTTCATTCAGGGGTACTTTGTGTACAGAATTATGCCTTTTTGGGTGTATGTTTCATGAATTCATGACTAGTGTCTGCAAATAGAAACCAACTTAAGTCTTCCTTTCCTGAAAGGAACCTCTGTATGTGTACAATGTTAGAATGAATTGCGCAGCAGCTTCGAAATTCATCTAAAAATCAGTTGAAATTGGAGTTTATTGGCACTAATATGTTGTGACCCTTGAGCTGAACTGGACATCTAGTGGTAACAGATCAAGGGGGCAAATCCACTTCCCTTTTCTCTTAGCCTTTGCCAAATGCAGAGTCTTGCTGGGTGCAAAACTCAGCTTGAGGCTTTGAGATAGCAGGATGCTCCTAAATCGAACCAGCAGCAGATGGGTTCTGATACTAATGAGCTCCCAGCTGAGGACTCATGGTGAACTCAAATTCAACTTTGTTGTCTGTGGTTTACCTGAAACAAAGCCTCACTGCGGTCCTTCTCGGTATTGGTGTGGCAGAGGAGGAGGTTTCTGGGGCTTGTTGTTAAATGCTAGTTTGCTCTGTAGCAGGGAGAAGCTTTTTCACTGATGTTTTTTGCTGGTTTTACTCAAAGTGTAGACTAAACAATTCCTTATTTTTTTTTTCAAGGAGAGAGTTGCAGTTTGAGAAGTCTTTCTAATGTGTTTCTGCATGCAGTAATGGCAGGAGTTGCTGTTTGGTATTATACTGCATCAGGTCCCTAGCGTAAAGTATTGAGATGCCAGAGTGAATTCTTGGTCCCGTTGTATACATTTTATCAGGTCAGCGAAAGAGATAGTCACTGAATATTTTATAGGCTGTTGTTCAATAAGATAGCATTATTATGCAGCTTATAATTCAGGCAAAGAACATTCCCTTGCTTCTTGCCCCTACACTCTGAGTTTCTTCCAATAGTAGAGAGTAGCTGCAGTGCTGCCCTTAGCCAGAGTCTAAACGTATTTCTTTCTGTCTCCAGTGCTCTGGTATACTCCAGCGCTGCTGTAAAGATACTGGCATGCCAGCAAAGCTGCTCTGCATACCTCTTACAGCTGAGTAATCTTAACTCCAAGGAGCAACAGTGTACTTTTGTCAGTATGACTCTTGCTCTGATAGCACTATGTCTTTAGAGTAACCTGTTAGGAGTTGAAACCAGTATGCGAGTGCTGTATATCTTTACCTGTAACTCCTAACAATGCAGAGCCCATTCTGGTCTTTACTTGCACCTCGTTTCTGCTGGTTGCTGAGGTAGTTCATGAGGTTTAGTTAAGATGAGTGGAACTGGATTTTGTTGTTTGTTGCTTCAACATCCAGTCTTCTACATGCCAGTTTCACAGTTCTCCCTTGGTGAGTTGTTCTGACAAAACATGTAACTTGTTCCTGCAGTCTTAACATAGTGTATCGAAACCTGATGGCAGGACGCATACCCCACTAGATCCATTAATTTTCCTGGAAGTTCTGAAGGGAAAGGAGGACCAGAGCAATGAAATTACATGGATAACATGCTTGCTGTCTGCCTTGGTGATTACAGTTCAGGCTTCATCAAACAGGAGCTATGGGAGACAATGCTTTATCATGGGATGATGGATTCACCAGAGCACAAACAGATGCTCATGAAATGTCCTAGTACTGTAAAGAGCTGGAAGGAAAGGTGCCTTTTGTTTCTGCCATGGGAGTTCTTACTCCGGACACCTCTGTAATGTCTTTCCTCTGCATCAGAAAGGAAGAAAAAAGAACATTGTGTTTCAAAACTTTCTGTTTCGAGGAGGTACATGTTAGTATTCCCAGTGCATAATTTATAAACGAACAACCTGAGAAGGAGGTTCTTTTAGTTTGCAACACAGAGCTTTAAAAGCTGGGGTCCAAACAAACACCTTGCTATATATCAGTGGTTAATCTGTTTTACAATCTTACAGGGTATACCCAAAGCTAAATGCATGGTAACAGTGCAGTTATGGATGGTAATTCATTATGACCTTTTAAGAGCTAATACTTTAAGTTACTTTTAATTTGTTTGCAACCTTCCTACCCTGATGAGGGTTTGAATGAGTAAACGGGAGGCAGCTGCTTCATTCTACTTCAGCTCTGTTTAAAAGACTCTGTCTCTGGAGCCATCGTGTGGTGATTTTCTTCATTACCAATCTTTTGCACAACACGGTGTTTGTTACTGAATCCATTTTCTTTCTTTTACCAATTTACCAATCATATGAGCAATTTTACAGGAATATGAAACTCTAGAAATTGTGTAATGTGTTTTAGTTGTAATATTTGGTTGCCTTTATGTTGCCTTCTGAGACACTGGTGATCTCTGTATATCAGCTGGTGTTCTGGCTTAGTGTGTTTAGATTGTACTTCATTTCACAATAGGGGGATTACATGTTGCACTTATTTATGATTTGAGAAATGAGTAATTAGAAGATACCAAATTATGTTTGAAATTAAGTTGATAAACATAGAAATCCAAGACTGCTCATCTTTCCTTCTAGTATCACATCACTGCTTTGTCTACACTATAGCGGGCACTCAAGGATACAGAGATGTCTCACTTGCTACTATGGATTTTGTTTGGGATTTTCAGTGTCCTTGGCAAAGGTGGATTCCTAAACTGTTTTTAAGGAATAGTTTTTCTGACACTTTTAATTTACTTTACATTATCTCTGTATGGTCCCACAGTCTCTGAGGGGAGCCAGCATCTCTGTTCTGTGCAGCACTCAGCCTGCTCTTTTTGCTCCAACAATAAGAATGCCAAACCAGGAGTGCTGCAGTTGATGCCAGGCAGTGGAAAGTACTTGGATATTATATGAGAAATAAGTAGGTAAGTTGTTAATACATTCATGTTTCTAATTTGCCTTCTACACTTTTGTCAAAGGCAAACTTATTTCTGGACACTGCTGTGTATATCCTTTACTTACTGTTGTTCTGGCTGCCACAATTTGCAGATCAATGACTTTGTCATTATACCTGCAAGCTGTGAAGATGCTCAGAGGTAGTTTTGGGTGTTGCAGCCACAGCTGCGTAGAAGTATTATTCTTTGGTAGGTTAATGGCTAAATGGTGGTTTGTCTTTTGAACTTGTCCCCCTTACCTGATGATGCCTTCAGCAGACTTAAAGCAATCTGCTGAAGTCATCTGGAGCCTGTCTGGAAATATTTTCACAACCCAGTTCCTAGGTCCTGAAAACTGAGCATAGGCTTGGTCACAACAGTAATAAACCAAAAGACCACAATCATCAATTGTTTGAGATAAGTTTGAGAAAAGACCTAGAAAAAAATACCTTAAAGTTCTTTTTTGTTCAAGTGGAGGTTTTGCAATAACGACAAAACATGTAGTTGCAATGACATTCTTTATTTCAGGTTATTCTGCAAGCAAAGCAGCACAGGTCACCTGTTAGCTAATTAACCTTGTACAGTAAGCATGAACTAGACAGGGTTCTTGACCTGAAGGCTGTGGTTACAGTTCTCCTGCAAGCTGCAGTTTTAGGAGCTGTTCCACCATCCAGCTTGCTGCAGGCACCACCTGTGTGTTCTTGTGTGGCGAAACCAACTCTGTAGGTACGTGTGCTGTTTCTTTTCCACCGAGATTTAATGTGGTATTTTATTCTAGAGTAAAAACAAAGAGAGTGAATGTAATACTACAACAGAAGTGCTTGGAACTTGACTGTTGCTCAGTCACAGTTGCGGCTGTGCACATTGTTCCCTATGAACGCCATAGAAATTAACATTGTTCCTACTGAAACTATTGTAAAGAATTAAACACACACACTCTCAAGCCTTCATTGTTCAGAAGCTTCTTCTGTCCATTTTAAAGATCCTCACTTACAATGCCTTACATAAGACATTCCTCACTTGAAAAAATTCTACCAAAAAACCAAGAACCCCAAAAGCCAAAATAACACAACCAACAACCCCAACGTAACCAAAGAAACCCAAAAGAATTAACAGAATCTGATAATGAGGCTGAGTGCATGATAAAGCAGCTCACTGTGGGATGAGAAACACCACAGGGCACAGCAGTTTCGGGAGGTACCAAAATCAAGGGGCTAGAAGAGTGAGTAGCATGAGTGCTTGATAGTGGCTTTTTCCTGAGGTTCATCACATCCCTTTCCTTAAGCATCTGAGGTCTCACCACTGCTCTAGTAGTAGCAGCAGTAAAGGTGATGGATTTCCCTGGGCTTGCTGTTAACTACCATCGTGCTTCCGAGTTATGTTGGTGGTAGTAATGCTGGTTAATTTTGGGGGCTGTTTTCTGAAACCACACTAGACATGATACTATAACTTGCAGTTTTCCTAGCACATATATAGCCCTAAATGCTGTTGAGGCATGTGGGAGAAACTTTTCAAAGGAAATATGTTCAAGGGAAAATGCTCTCAAAAAATGAGGCAGCTGATGTGGGCAGGAGTGAAGGAATATGGAAGGCTAAGTCAGTGTTAGATTATCTTGCTAGCCAGACTAAAAGCATGGCAGGAGTGAGTGAGGATTGGGGGAAAAGTAATCCTTTGGGGTATCCCCTTCCATGCCCTGTGTCCTGTGGTAAGCTATGGAGAAGTTGCTCATAGCTCTAAGGGAGAAAGGGTGATGTATCACACAACCTCCTTACTACATATTGATGGATGGGGGATAGGACAGACCCTCTGCTGATTTGCAGTCACTGCTTTTCTGACTTCTCTTCTGGTTTTTTCTTTAGTAGGGGATAATTTAGCCTGTGTTTACAGAGATGAGGTTCGCCAGAGTGAAGTGTCACTCAGGCAGACCGCAGCCTTTATAACAATGAAACTCTACCATATAAATCTGGGTTTGGTTTCTGTTTGGGTTTGCTTGATTGGTTGTTTTTCCTCTACATTAGGAATGCACATTACAAGCCAGCATTAGCTATATCCACAAGAGAAACCTCTTTCATGGAGAGGGGAAGTAAAGCCTCCTTTCTTCATGCACATACAGCTGTCAAATGCACTCAGCAATAATAGCACAATTCATCTTAAGAAGTCTCACCTTCCTCTCTGTTACTAGCAATTTACTTATGGTTTAGGAAGGAGGACAGGAGCAGAAGGTAGATCTTCGGCATGCCAGATACCCTGCCAGAAGTAGACTACAATGAAAAGCAGTATTTTGCAGGACAGGTAGGAGCTCTGGAGTAACAAAATAGAGATAACAATAACAAGGACAATCAAAATCAAAATGTGTCTTACCAGATATTTCAGTGGTTGACTCCTGGGTTGGTTCTTTGCTTGGGTCCACACTTTGCTCAGGGGTAGGTTCAGTACTTGGCTCTCCGCTCAGCTCCCAAGTGACCTGTTCACCTTCTTGCACTCCATTGTTCCCAACTTGCTCCGTGCCTTCCTCCTTGTATGGGTCTCTGCTGTAGTCCAGGGGCAGCTCTGTGCTTGGTTGTATGCTGGGATCTCTGCTTTGCTCCACACTTGTTGCCTCAAGCACAGGTGTAACAGGGGTACCTACAAATAAAATGGAAGGAATTTACATGGATGAGGGGGACAGTTTGAAAAGCCAAGTTACTTCAAGGGCTATCTAAGCATGTGCATATTTGCTCTTATGGATCAGAGAGACCAAGTAGGAGTTTGTGGGGGGGGGGGGGGGGGGTGGAATAAATCTGGGAATAATTGCACTCCAGAACATAAATCTTATTTCAAGTTACAAAGATTGATTTGCCAGTATGTCTTTGGCTCACCTTGTGCCTTTAGCAGATCAACCAGAATCAGTGCCAGCAGTGCTGAAAGGATTGTCATCTTCTTCATCATGGCTGCCTAAACACCACGTTAAGCACGAGCGTTTGGAGCGAAGCTTGAAGTACACAGCAGACAGAAAGCCCTGGCTATTTAAAGGCAAGCTCATACCTCTGTGCACCTTCCTGAGAAGAAGAGGTTGCGAAAACAGCATCCAAATTACATTCTCAAAATGAATTTAGGACCTACCTCTCAGGGATTGTAATCAGTCAGTTCCTGCCCCTTGCTACAGGGTGAGATAACCTTTACTGCTTGCAGTAAAGGACATTGGGGGCAGAGAGGTGGGGAAGTAGTGGCCCCAGACTGTGGTAGCATAGATAGTGGTGTCACTGTGTGCCTCTGGCAATGCTGGTTGCTCAGGGCAATTGATCCTGTTGGTTTTGAATAAGGATCTTCAAAAATCCTTTGATATGACACTTGACAAATTGAACATGCCTCGCAGTAACAGGTGAAAGGTGAGGTGGGACTAAAAAATATGCAGCTGGCTTCTGTGTTGTAAGGAAATAACAACAGTGTGGAAGAACTGGGGTGCTTTGGTCAGGGCTGGATGACCATTTTGTTGGGAAGCCTTCCTTTGCCACTGCTGGAAACTTGTGTGCTTGTGCATGCGTGTATTCAGCCTGTGATAGGCAGTATCTCAGCCCCAAAGTGATGCATTTGAAAGCTTGGACAGAACTGGATAAATCCTCCAGAGAGGAGCCAGCTGCTTTTTGTGGTTTAGTCAGCAAAGCACAATCCTTTTTCCAAGGACCATTTCTGATGCAGAAAAGATGCTCTGTTTGCATGGATGTAGCTCCCCATGACCTTCCCTATCGCCACTAACCAGGGAAGTGAGTCAGGGCAAGAGACTGTCAGGTTGCGGCAGATGTAGCTGTCTTAGTTAGGTTTTGGGATCTGCCAGGGGAGCAGTGGACCTCAGGTCTGTGTGTTCAACTCTGTGATGAAAACAGAACTGTGGGCCTGGTTCTGCATGTAACATTCATATGAATGAGTGGTGTAATTGCTATAAGTAGCAGTCCTTCAATAATTAGCAGAATTAGATTAATGTCAAATCAACGTAAAGGAATTCAGTATCTGGCTCTCGAGATTCCTTTCCCCACCCCCCGTTTCCCTGATTTCACTTGTTTAATATTGCATCAACTTAGTTTTTCAGCACAGTGTTTCTTTCAAGTTGCTTCTACCTCTAGGGTTTGCCTGAGGCATTATTCTTCTAATCAAGCTTTTTATGGTGCAACAGAAGGGGGTTCTTTTTTTCTTGAGGTGAAAAAGAAGAACTGATGCCCACAAACACCTACAGATACGTGGCTGCTGCAGAGTGTTTCTGCTGTGTTACTAGTTTCAATTGAAGGTGATATGTAACATCTTTTCTGTTTTTTCAAATGTGAATGGAAGAATTTACCACTGACTCACTTGTAAGAGGTAACAGCATGATGCACAGGTAAGAAATCTGAAGATAACTATCTGTAATGAGCAACATTCCTCGGTATAGGCTAAGAACTCTTGTTTTTCACTGATAGTGTTTTTCTAACACAGTTGTTTGCATGAGGTGGTGGGCCTGCCAGTTGTGAAGGAAGAGCAAACATAGAATCATAGAATCACAGAATGGTTTGGGTTGGAAAGGACCTGAAGATTATCTAGTTCCAGCCCCTCTGCCATGGGCAGGGATGCCTCACACTAGAGCACTGAGTTATTACTGTGCAGGGAAAGAGGAATTGTTGTGTTACTCCCTCAGTGGATCTCAAGTTTGTTTCTGATTTATCTTCCCTTCTCACGAGGCTCACTGGGCAGAGTGGCCCATCCTGCTCTTCCCAGATCTCTTCTGTTTGTGTCATTGTTTGTTTCTAACAAATGTAAGTGAATTTAAGCATTTTAAAGCAGGGTTGCAGGTTAGTTTGTCTGGAGACGGAGTTACATTCACTTGTTGTTCACTGCTGTTTAGAGATGTTAAGGAGAAATCTCAAAGAGTAGTAATCCAGGTATAAATTTTGGGCAGGAGTTCTTACTGTTGGGGATTTTGTGTGGCTTGGGTTTTGTTTTGGTTTTGTTTTCTGTTGGTTTTGTTTAGAATTAGCACAGACCCTGTCACTATTCAACATCTTCAGTGATCTGCAAGTAAATAGTTAACATTGCTGAAAGAACTCAAAAATGAAGATTCCTGAAGAATAAGTAATGGTGAGGACAGAGGTGTGTTACAGGTTTATAGCATTTAGCCACATTCTTTTCAATACAACCAGCCAACAAGGGGAGTTACATAAACAGGTTAAAGGAATAAAAGCCATACTTAAGCAATGGAGGCTGCATCTTGGAAAACAACTCTTTCCTTCCCCATGTTCCTGAGTGTGGCCCTCAGTCCAGATGTTAACATCCATTATGGAATGTAACTAAGCTAGAGAGGGTCAAGAAATAAACCATAAACGTTTATTGGTGGAAAAAATCCCTCTCTATGAAGGGAGAAATCCTTTCAGATGACAGATTTGTGTATTCTATTAAAAAGAAGGATAGAGGAGTGACTTCTGGTTTGTAGTTTTACTGGGGGGGAGGAGGAGAATGCAGGGTCCTAAAGCAGTCATTAAAGGCATGGGCAGAGGCATAACCAGAGACTGACTTGACGCCAAAACAAAACAAACGATTTAGGTAGTTATCAGTGGACTATGAGGGAGCTGAGTGGTATTAAAAAACCTGATGGATTAAAAAACCTCTAGGCATGATTATCAAGTGGCTCCTCTTAGCCTTGTGGTCTCTTGACTCTCAATTGTCCATGTTATGTATTGGTATTGGACTCCTAGGGAGAAGCAAATATGGCTTTAATACTATGGAGATGTATCACCACTTCCTCTGTGGGGTGGTGGACGATGGTTTGTCTCACTATTAAAATGCAGGAGATGGCAGCACACCAGAGATATTTGTACAACCTGTCAATAAGCCGTGTTCAGCTCACTTGTGTGCAGAAGCTGTGCAAGTGTCCACAGAACATCTTTAGTCAGGAGAACAAAAGTGAACTCTGCCTTAACTGCATTAGAGTTTTGGAGGATACCTGACAAAAACCTGGTAGTGACTGACACTGCTCATCCCTGAGGTAGGATAGGTTGTGATGATACTGTCTTATACCATCTCTGTGAAGGGACAACTTCTTTCATTCTCTGTACCCATTTAGTCCAGGTGCCTTGATCGATATGGAGACTCTCACCTGGAACTCCAGTAGGTGTGAGACAGGCAATTCTTCCTTCTTACACTTCTGTGCCTGTGCAGTGCCTGGAGGTGAAAGCTTCTGCATTTTAACAATCCAGTGCTGGTGTTCCAAAGGTGTGTGCTGTGCAAGCAGACTGAGTGCTATGAGGTTTTGATAGCAAGTAACTGAAGCAAGCTGTGGTGTGTAGCCTCCCTCACCTCCAAATTGGGAAATGCAGTGCAAGGTATTTATTAAAAGTGTTCTCATGAACTAAGAATACTGTGATAAAAGATAGTAAAATAACTTTAAAAGTTTAATTTCTTTCAGCTCAAAGCAAGCCCGGGTGATGAAATGTAGTTCAGTGGAGCCAGGATCAAAGCAAGGGACATTGTCAGATGGTGCAGAAACTAGTTGTCCGAAGTTCACACAGGCTCAAGAGAAGACTGAGGGTAAGGGTAAAACCAATGGTAACTAAATACATGGAAGCAACATCCAGCCTGTGTGATCCTCAGGTGAAACATAGGATCATAGCATAATTCAGCCTGGAAGGGGTCTTGGGAGGTCTCTAGTCCAGTATCTCACAGAAAGCAGGGTCACACCTAACTCACACCAGTTTAGTCAGAGCTTTACTCAGTCTGGTTTTGAAAGCCTCTAGGGACAGAGCCTGCACAGCCTCTCTGGGCAACCTGCTCTGATGCTTGATAGCCCTCATGGTGAAAAGGTGTTTCCGTATATTCAATCTGAACCCCCCCCCTTGTTTTCCCTTTTCCTTTATTATGCCTGTTCTCTGTCGTCCTTCCTCTGGCTACCACAGTCAAGCCTGGCTTTTGTAACCTTCATAAACAGATGGAAGGTGAAAGAGTATTAGTTGGAGATTAACATATTGTGTTTCATGTGCATATAGTATAAAGACTTGTAAGTTCTTCCTTTTCTCTGGTCACCAGCTTACGGTCACCTTTGCAAACAGAGCACTAGGCTAGGTGGATCCTTGGTTGGACTGGCTTATGTTAAACATATTGACTAGTATCCTTTGTTGGACTAGTGTAGCAGGGAAAGCTGTGAACCCTAATTTGGGTATCTGAAATAGCTGCAGAACACTTAAAGCTAAATGTAGCTGCAGAATCTTTTTAGGCAGAACAATTTTTAGCTTTGCAATCTTACCAAAGGAGATCAATTGGGAAATAGTTTAATTTACAGAAGTAGACTCAGTGCTGGAGACCTGTGAAATCAGATTGCACAAGACAAGACAGAAACTCCTGTTTGGAAAACAAGCTATTTTTTTGTTAGCAGCAAGGACCAGATTTTCTGGAAAGGTGAAGGATGCTGAGACTACTTCTTCCTTCTCTTGTGAGCTGAGGGTTCTAGGTGCCCTAAGGCATGTTATGTCAGCTATAACTATTTATGCTCTGGGAAAAGGATGTGTGGTAGTGTCCCTTCAGGTACTTTATTTGTATTTTGCTAAGAGTTTTCTTCCTTTTCATGGGGATTAGGTTGGGAGAAAACGTCAGAGATTCTGTTTCTTCACAGTCAAATTCCACAGAAGGAAGAGTTTCATGAACTGTACTTAGTGCTCAGTGTTCCAGCTGGCTTCACGGAGTGAATGATTTTTGTCTGTTTGGTTTGTTAATGAGGCACATCTTGACCCTTCTCTGGAGAAGATGGTTAAAAATAAAGTCAGGATCTTTTTCACACAGCTATGGATAGGCTGAGTTACATATCAAAAGCTCTAAATATAACTTTGAAATCATGTTTTGGGATTCAGGCCTGACTTTCAGCACTACCTGGGACTCAACCACTAATTTTTTTCTCTCTGAAGTCCGATGTAATATATAAAGTTATGGCTGCCCTATCCCTATCAGTGTTCAAGGCCAAGTTGGATGGGGCATGGAGCAACCTGCCCTAGTGGAAGGTGTCCCTGCCCATGGCAGGGGGTTGGACCTAGATGAGCTTTAAGGTCCTTTCCAACCCAAACCAGTCTGTGATTCTATGAAAATGGATGTGCAGTTTGTAGTGGTATTCTGCTGAGGAAAGGCAGGCAAATGGGATTAGTTGATGTATGGATTTGGTAGCATGTTTAGTAGGAGATGAAGGCTTGGGTACTTTTCCTGCTTTTATCAACATGATAATTTCCATGCTCCACTTTGTATTCTTCTTCCATGTCCTTTCATCTCTCAATAGTATCATGTCCTTTAGGTGTTTCCTTTCTGCATCTGTTTTTCCTGCCACTGTTTGCATGTTTGTCACTGTTCCATAAGACAGCTTTAGTCTCCCTTCAGGATGGAAGGAGCTCACCTGAACTTTGCCAGAATGGAGTGGATAAAAGTATTTTCTTATCTGTAAAACTTCAGTCTCTCAGCTTTCTGCCAGAGGGCAAAATGCTTACTCAGAGATAATGTGACCCTACTAAACCCTTGAGATCTCTGGCTTACCAAGCAGCTTACTTGACCCCATAACATCATGGCTTCCTCACCGGCTTTGGGAGCCTCTCTGAAATGGAGTGCTTCATGTAGGGAAGGATCTATGGAAAAACATGTGCCATAGTGGCACAGGTACCAGAGCTCACCTGCTCTGTAAGGGGTGTTCACTGTAGTACCATAGTTCCTGCAGGTCGCGAGGGAACAGGAGAGTGCTTAGCAAGGGCACTTCAGCTCTTCCGCAGGAGCCATGGAGAACACGGCTCAGTCGGATGTGAAAGCTGCAAAATGGTTTTGTTATTTTCTTCTGTCAGTTGTTCAAAATGTGTCAAGATTCTCTTTGTAGTTTTGAGGGTTTCGCGTGACCCCCCACATGCTGGCAATATTAATACAGCTACAGCAACATTGCCTGCAGGGATAGCAGCCCCACTCATGAGAGGAAAAGTGAAATGTTGCTCAGAAATACACTGTATGCTTTGAAAGTGGCTTGTGAGTAGCATAATAAAGTCGTAGATTTTGTGTACAGAAGGATCTTTCTTGTATCAGGAAAAGTACGCTCTATTATGAATTGTTTTCCCTGTCTTAGGAATCAGCATTACTAAAGCTAGTGGAAGCCATGTTATCAACCTCAGTAAGAGAGCTGTGAGAAGAGCGCCTATTTTCTGCTTTTTAGTCTCAGTGAGCAAAGCAGTAATCTTCCTCCCCTTCTAGAATGATTCTCTTCAAGTAAATATCACACTGGTAAATTGGGTTCATCCAGCATTTTTGGTTCCTTTGAATACCTTTTTGGTAATTACCTTTTCTTCAACTTGAAAACTTCATGTTTTCCATGTCAACAGCACTAGAGCACAGCAGCTGTTGGATCAAGCAAGAGCTTTCTTTAGCATCTTGATTATTCTCTTAGATGTGGACTTGGATGTCCATGGATCCTGCTCAGTCTGTAGTTTTGGTTTGTGCTGTTTATCTTTGCGTATACAAGACTGGGTGGGTTTGAAGGGTGTTTAAACAGTAAGGGATAGCTCATACATATTCAGTATGTGTTTTGTGAAACCTTGTTAGTCCACAGTGAGCCCCTTGGAAGAACGGGGTTGCTCTGCCACTATTGGCACATGAGTGAATGACCTTCTCATCCGGATATTCTGGTGAGATGCAGGTCATCCATCTTCAGATCACTGCCCTGATTTGTACTGAATTCCAAGAAAGATTTTTTTCATTAGGGAGAGGAGGGATGTTTCAGTAAAGAAGTCAATGACCATCATTTTGGGATGTTTGCCAGAGAGGCCATGCTAAGGCAATAGGTAAATCATGGGCTTGAAGAGTCTGTCTTGTGATAAGCGACTAGAAGAGGTTGGCTTGTTCAGCCGGACAAATACAAGGCAGGAAGGGACTTGTTCTGCCACTCATGAACGTGTCAGGAGGGTAAATGCCACAGTTGAACTGCTATAGGTGTTGATACAGGGACAAAAGGCTTTATGTACAGTTAGACTGGAAAGGAAGACAATTTTGCAGGAGCCTTCAGAGGGGAATAGTGAACAAAGAACAAATGCTTTTTAAGATGAGACACGACAGGTGTATGAAAGGGAGTATGTTATCTGAGGGGGGATAATTGGGAGCAAAAATTTGGACACAAATACCTCTTCTGGCTTCCCCCCCACCTGCCTCCTCCCTGAGACAGAGCAATCTGGGCAAAAATGAATGTTGTAGACTTTCTTCTTCCTTAATTTGTATTACTTGCGTCCTGTCTTCAGATGATCTCCCTTTATCCTTGTTGTGCCACAGAGGAAGAGAAAGACAGTTTTCACAGAGGCAGGATTACATTTTACAGCCTGATCTCAACTCCAGTGACATTGAAAAGGTCTGTCTCTCTGAAGGGCCCTTCTTCTCTGTTTGGTTACCGTAGTTTCCCTATTGAACAGCAAGAGGCCAGGAACGAAAATAGCGGTCAGGTTTGCACCTACTTCCAGGTAATGTCTTTTCCTCCACATCCCAACTGTCTTTATGCTCTGAGAATTTGATATTGAAGCTTCTATTATGCTCATATTTTAGTCTGTGTTTATGCACTTACTTTTTAAATCCAACATAAATTCACATGCTTCGAGTAGGTCTCCAGAGGATCCCTACGCATGACTTCTTGTTCCCACCCTCTCACTTTTACCTCTGTGACATATATCTGGCCATGCAGTCGCACAAACCAGGGGAGCTACTTTGCTGAAGAAGGATTCAGAACAAAAAAGTTGGTTTCTGCTGGATTTGTTTTCCATCCTGGCTCACTGTGCGGCTGTGTGAATGCCCAAAGGGAAAGGATAGTAATGACTGCAGCAAGGCAGAGGTGTAGAGGATGGACTACACTGTTCAGCAGTGACCTGGCTTTATCGTCTGACTTTAAAAGCAACTGAATGAGGCGCACAAAGCAGAGTGGATGCCAGAAATGGGGGCAGAGCTTGCCTTTCCCTTGTCAATAAAGGAGCTATTTGTAATGCAAGAGGCTGACTCCCACCTGGGAGACGGGAAATTCTGGTCCTACAGTGTGCTTGCTGCTCAGTAGGTAAAGCTGTTGTAATCTGTGGCTAACCCAAAAGGCACTGTTAGCACTGCCGTCTGTGGAGAAAGGCGTTAAGACTATATTAAGGAAGAAATACTCTTTGATTGAAAGTCAGTGTCAGATGGTCGGTTAGGAGAGCTGTGGTTATCCGCTGCTTTTCCTGGACTGGAAACTGAGCCCCTGTAATGCAATGCTTGCCTAACGCAGGTAGACTTCCTTGATCAGAAAATCCTGATGGATTCTGCTGTTTGTGTGATACCGAAAGAGTTAAGAGGAAACTCTTCCTCTCTGCTCAGCCCAGCAGCATCCCGTTCAGAAGATAAAAGCCCCCCTCAGCATGAACAGGCTGCGAAGTGTGTTTGAAAATAAATTCTTTAATGCCAGTTGTCATTACGAATTTATTTTCAAATCCGTTTTGCAGTTTGCTCCTGCTGAGAGCTCCTTTTATCTTGAACCTTGCAGACTGCGGGGCTGAACAAAATGGGTACCTTTCCTTTTAAATAAAGCGGCAAATATTGAAGCAAGATTCTATCTGTCACACATTATAATATTTATATGTATTTCTCATCAAGCCCAAGTTCTCCAGGGACTCTCAGATTCACATGAGGTCTCAGAGCCCTGGGTTTGGCGTCTGGGTATGTGATTGCTTTAATGGAAGGCCGTGCTGTTTGCGTTGGCTCTACTGACACTCCACTACACTTGGTCAGATGCACATAAAAGACAGTCTAAAGCTGTTTATAAGGATGACACTTTAGGCAACACGATGAGTCAATGTGTCATGGCTCAGCCCTGACACTTGGGTTCAAAGTTGGCTACATCTGTTATGCTTTGTTAGCAACCTCTGGATTAGAAGCTAAGTTCCGTAGCTAACTGTAGCTTGCACTCAGAGGTGGGGTGTAGTTTGTGTGTTTCCCTGATTTCTGCCTTTTTTTGGACAACATCAATTACTTGACATGCTTAAAATCCTGTGAATCCTGCCTGTGCTGGGAAATGCTGAATCCCTTTTTCCTTCCTCTGAAGTACCAGGGGAAATGTAAAACTCCAGACGTTTTCAACAGATTTGTACAACAAATGGATACTGAAGCCAACACAGAATCTCAGAATAGTTTGGGTTGGAAAGGACCTTAAGATCATCTGGTTCCAGCCCCCTGCCATGGGCAGGGACACCTCCCACTAGACCAGGTTGCCCAAGACTCTGTCCAGTCTTGCTTTGAACACTGCCAGAGATGGGTCCTTGGCCAGTTGTGGGGAACTTCTTCATTTGCAGCACAGTAGTAAGAGAACAGTAGGGTTTTAAATTTGTTAGTTGAATTATTCTCTCAGAATCAAGAGCCATGTTCTTACAACACTGCTCAAATTTACAGTGATCTTTCTCTTGGCAAAGCTAAGCAATAGGAATCTGGGATACAGCACAACTCTTCTTCCTCATTACTATGACAATAGCAATTAAAAAATCATACAATACTACCCCAACCTCCCAAACCTGCAGGGCAGTTCCTTCCAGAGTTGTAGCTGTCCAGTTCAGCAGAAGGGAAAAACATTTGTACTAGCAGTGATGACATTAGTTAGAAGTTAGGAACTCTGCTTATAGTTCTTGGCTGTATTTTTCACAGTACTGGAAACTGTGGGGACCTCTTACCCCACACATCGATTTCTGCACAAGCTTGAAGTAGCTCTGTTCCTGTGGATGCCTTTTAATGACCCCTTCTGTGACAGTTGTGGCTCTGCAGAGAGCACTGAACTTGTTCCCAAGAAGCCCATGCTCTGTTCCGGGCTTTCCATCCAGTCTGCTGCTTGGCATTCAGCAGCTTGCTTGTTTTAACTTGTACGTTTTACACACCTCATCTCTTCAAATGCTGAGGGAACTCTGGGTCTTTACAGTCAGGAGAAGAGAAGGCTCAGGGGGAACCATATTGCTCTCTACAACTGCCTGACAGGAGGATGGAGCCAGGAGGGTCCTGGTCTCTGCTCACAGGTAACAAATGACAGCACAAGAAGAAACAGCCTCAAACTGTGCCAGGGGAGGTTTAGATGGACATTAGGAACGATCCTTCCCCAGAGAGTGCTCAGGCATGGGAACAGGCTGCCCGGGGCAGTGCCGGAGTCACCGTCCCTGGAAGTGTTCACACACCGTGTAGACGAGGCCCTCAGTGACATAAGTTAGTGGTGGCATTCGCCAGTGCTGGGGTAAAGGTTGCACTTGATGAGCTTAAAGGTCTTTTCCAAACTGGTTGATTCTATGATTGCTATTTGCTAATCTGCAGAGGGGAAGAAAAGCCATGAAGTAGTCGGACTGGGTGAATGCTGTTTTGTGGGCAGCAGCGAAGTTAGGAGGCAAAAGCCTGCCTATGTCTGGAGGAGCAGTGTATGATACTCTGCTAAAGGGGTGTACAGCTTTTGTCACATCCTCATTGCTAAATGTAAACTATTTACTTAAAACTGGATTATTACTCCATTTAAACAAAATACATAGTTGCATCCATTCTCTAAAACCGGAGAGATGTGATTATCTTTCAGGCCACAAAGCACTATGTATTATTGTTACCACTATTTAATTTTCAGCAAAACTCTGACTTGTGCTTGCATTCCTATCCTATTCTGAAATAATGAATTCCCCTCTGGCCACGATAGCAGTCTGTAGCACAGCCTTATGGATGCGTTTGTTCTGGGGTAGAAACCTCTGGCTGTTTTAAAGGGAAATCTTCACTGAGGCAGGTTGTTCTCGTTTAAAAAATGTAAATGACTCAAAGCTGCCGTTGCAGTTTGTAGCAGTCCCACCTGCTATTCAGGAAGTGTCTGTTTGCAGAAGGAATTACTATGGGGGAGGAAATTCCCCACAGATTAGGGAGGATTTTTCCTGTAAGTCTATTTTGATTTGTATAAGAGACTAAAAGGTTATTTTTCATGTCACTGGAGAACTTCCAGCCAAATAGATATTTTTCTTCTTGAGCTGCTTAACTTGAAGGCATTCTTGTCCAGAAGGAGAGTTCCCAGGAATTATCACCACTGAGGCTATTTCTTACTGATGGTACCGTCCAAACCTTGTATTTAGTAAGCAAAGAAAAGGAATTATGAGCTAGAGCAAACCCTCACCGATGTGCTTGCAACATCTATTAACTTAAATATTCACATTTAAAACTAGAAACTTGGTGGCATCTGTAGCAGGTCTGTGGGGCAGGTGCAGTTGGATGTGCTGCCCAAAGCCCAGATGCCTCAGCATATGCAGCATGGATTCTGTCTCCCTGGTTGGTTTTCAAGTTGAAAACATCTTTTGATTGCACTGGAAAAAACCAACTGGTTTGGACTTCAGGAAATCTGCATCAATCCAAGCCCAGAAGAGGGAGCCCTCCATCAAAATAAGGCTCTGAGCTGGATCATGACCAAGATTCACAGAAGTTTCCACTTTCTCTTCCACCTGCTTATAAATCACTGGGTGGAATTTCTTGCCTGCCTGCCTAGTCTTTAAAGACTAACAGCTCACAGTTTCTACCCTTAAACAATATCATTCAATAGCTGACATGCATGTGTGAGAGTTTTCTTAAAACTCTGGCTGGACACATCAGATATGGAACTTGGTCCCTATAAAAGGAAGTCTTCCATTGCTCTGCAGAGCAAACCCCCTTTTTGTCCCATTCTCAGTGTATCATACAGCACGTCCTGATTTCCAGTCACAGCAAAACCTTCCTGTGCTTTAAGGAAGCCTGCAGTTATCAACCTTGCTCCTGCTTGGCTGAAGCCAGTGAGGTTTGCTCTTGTCTTTGACAGGACAAGGAGCAGGCCCTTTAGTATAACAGCAATTTCCCTCAGATCCACATGATGAGTACTTCGCTCTGAACAAGACCAAGCTGTAGTATCCTGAAGCCAAATGACCTTTTCAGATACTGTTTGTGCTCCTCGTAATGTCTCAGGTGCTCAATTTTTAACCTACCCATAACAGCCCCACATGTCCAGAGGAGCTGATTACCTTAGTTGTATAAATTTCCTGCTGCTGAGATTTTGGTGCTCAGCTGCTATTCATTTGTGGATCTCTAGAGTTTACTGCTTGTTCTATCATCCTGGGTATACTGGACAAGTTAGAGTAGGTTTGGGGTCCATCCCTCTGGTAACCAGCTAAGAATCCTCTGTCCCTTCTTTTCCCCATAGAAATATCAAGGATAATCTGCCTTCTAGTAGCTTGTTCACTTGATGGGGTCTCAGATTTTGGGTATGAGTTTCATATGCCTTCTGCCTCTTTACTTGGCTAGAAGAACTTATCTTTAAAAAAGGCAACCAAAACTAAGGCAAACAGATCTTCAATTTCTTATTTAAAATGTCTCTCTTCTGTCCTTTCTGACCCTTTCCACTGCCTCCCATAGTCCAGGATAAAATCCAGTCTTCAAAACCCTTTTGTTTTGTGAACATCAAGGTATAGCTGAGAATAGCTCCAGGATTCATACAGTTCTCCCGCTTTACTAAAGTGCTCCTCCAAACTCAACTCCAGTGTGACTCACAGGCCTGAGTTTTGCTTAGGAACTAAATCCCTTTAGCTTCCTTGAATGCTTCTGGGAGAAGATGTGACAGTGACATCGCCTGGTAGGACAGGATTTGAGAAGGTAGCACCAAAAAATGCATGCTGTTAGGTGGGAGCAAAAAGATCCATGACTGTGGATTCAAGTGGCTAAACTGCCTGTTAAAGAGGCCCTGGGTGACTTTGCCCTTTCTTCCATCTCTTTATGTTCTTATAGGTTATGTGTTTGAGCAAAGCATTCGGCTTTTCATATACTTTCCCAGGGCTGTTACTCTACTTATCTGGGACTATGTCCTCATCTTAATTTGTCCCTTGATGTACAGCTGGATTAAAACAGCTCAACATTGAATAGTCACTCTAGTAATAACTTTGAAGTGGATTTATTGAGGTAGTATACATTATATGGAAGAGCCTAATGAAAAAAAAGGAAGGAATATGGTAGGTTCCTGGAAATTAAGCTTTCAATATAGTTGTTATCCTGTGTCATACCTGTGAGGTGAATGATGGCTGCCAATGTTTTATGCTTATACACAGTGGCTTGTTTGTGCTGTCTTGAAGAAGACAGCAATGTAAACGTATTTACATGTGTGCTTCCTTGTGCCTGTGTTTTACTCCTGAGCTGTGTGCTGTGATCATCCTGTTCAGATAAGTCTCTGGAGTGTATTTTGAGGCTGGCAGGCACTGTGGCTAACTGGGTAAGTTATGGCCATCCTGAGGTCTGTATGTTATCAGTGGGAAGGCAGAAGTGGACAGGTTACTTCCCTTCTTGTCCCCCTGCCAAAACAGAAGGTGAGACAGATTGCCTTCCCCTTGGGTCTGAAGGCTGGAAGGTGAGATCAGGCTGCCAGATTTCTTTCTATTGGAAGGTGCAAGTGTGTTGGTAAGTTAGATCCTTTCCTGCTGCTGGAAGGAGAGCTTGACTGGGAACACCAGCACCGTGAACCTGCTGGGTAAGTTTGCTGCCAGCCAGGAGGCAGACAGGCAGTGGACAATGTGATGGTTTACAAGACAGGCCACAAGCAGTGTAATACAAAAGGCCACAGATCCACTGTTTTCACACTGATGTGAAAATAGTTTGTTTAGGGATTTTTATGGTTTTTTAATGAAACAGTGTAATTAAAACCAAAATAAGACAAACTAAATCAAATCAGCTCTATAACAGAGCTCATGGGCTCTGTAGTTAATGCCCTTAAAGTAACCCAGTAATAAATGAAAGAGTTTCCTACTGCCCGAAGACAGCCAGTTAACTTCCTTTTATGAAACTATAGGTCTTTTACTAGGCTACAAAACTGTTTCAAACAAATGGAAACCAAATGCGTAAAAAATGTGTTTTTCTTTAAACCAAACCAGCATAAGCCACAGGGCTCTTCATGTGAAGCTTTGCCTCAGTCTGTCCTACAGGCTTGTGCCTTTGAGAATGAATACAGAGCTCTGCAGCTGCTGTTAGATAGAGGATCTACATGGTAACTGTACCGGAGGTATTAAGCAGCCATTCAGGATGGAACTATTCAGAGTAGCGAACCCTGAGACATGCAAAGCATTATGCAATCATATTGGCACATGTTGTGTTCTCCAGCCCAAAAGAGTTGCTATTGTGGAGACAGGCTATTTTAACCTTCACATGCAAAAGCTTTTGACATGTACTGCACCTATGCCTTGCCTTGTAATACTGTTCATTCTAGTGCTAAACAGATGTGATGCCAAACCAGCCCCGCTATAAATCAGTGCATCTCCTATTGAGATCAATAAGAATTGCACTTGCTTACACCAGGCTGAATTTTTGCCTATAAATTACAAACAGTTCTGCTATGGATGGAAAATATATTAACCTTGTGTGAACATAAAACTCGGTGTGTCATCTGTAGGGTTTTGTTTTTCAGTGATTACTTCCTAACTGGAGAACAACTGCATTTCGAGTGGGAAATGTTTTAGCACAGATCTTTGTGTACTGCCTGAACATGCTCATGTCTTGGCCTCAGTGAAAACAATTCATGTGTAATAATTACAGGCTGGGCACTTGAGTCTTGAATTCAGATAAACTCCTTGTAAAGTCTAAAGGCCAGGCTGTTTTGGTCAAGACAGCAGTAAATAAGAATGCAGTAAGACATGTTATTGCATGGAGCAAACCTTAATGAGCAAAAAAATAAGTCCAGCTCTGGGGCCCACAACACAAGAGCGACGCAGTGCTGTTGGAGTGAGTCCAGAGGAGGCCACAAAGATGCTGCGAGGGCTGGAGCAGCTCTGCTCTGGGGCCAGGCTGAGAGAGCTGGGCTGGTTCAGCCTGGAGAAGAGAAGGCTCCTTAAGGGGAGACCTTAGAGCAGCTCCAGTGCCTAAAGGGGCTATAAGAAACCTGGAGAGGGGCTTTGGAGAAGGGCCTGTAGGGACAAGACAAGGGGAATGGCTTTAACCTGCCAGAGGGGAGATTGAGATGAGCTCTTAGGCAGAAGCTCTTCCCTGTGAGGGTGCTGAGGCGCTGGCACAGGGTGCCCAGAGAAGCTGTGGCTGCCCCATCCCTGGCAGTGTTCAAAGCCAGGTTGGACAGGGCTTGGAGCAAGCTGCTCTAGTGGAAGGTGTCCCTGCCTGTGGCAGGGGGTTGGAACTGGATGATCTTCAAGGTCCCTTCTAACCCAAACCAGTCTATGATTCTGTGAAAGTACATGGCTTGTTTTACTTCGTGTATTGGCGAGTCTTGACTGGTGAGTTATGGAGTCTTCCCATTAAGTACTACCTCATCTGGCTCGTATTTCAGTCAAAGGCTAAATCCCTACTCTTGTACTTGCCTTACCATCAGATAATACCTGATGCCATGACCCACTAAGACCCATAGGTTGTTGTACACCCCTATGAAATGAAAGAGAATCGGGCTCCTAAATGTTCTTGATGCCTTTGTGCCAACCTGGATTTAGGAACTGGCATGTGTTAAGTTACCAGCTTTTACATTTCTGTCTATGCCACTGCTGCCTGTGAAAT
The DNA here is from genome assembly GCA_039720435.1 of Amazona ochrocephala. Taxonomy (NCBI): domain Eukaryota; kingdom Metazoa; phylum Chordata; class Aves; order Psittaciformes; family Psittacidae; genus Amazona; species Amazona ochrocephala. Next base: position 16,372,516 of record CM077885.1, on the reverse strand, counting down.
TTTTGCTCCCTATGGGCTCCATAGGGAGAGAGCTCTTGGAAGGTGAATAGCCAAATGGGTCTAGGACATGGCAACTCCAGAGGAAAACATCTCATTCATTACAGATGATGGGTGAGAGTCACACAGCATGTGAAAAGTCCACAGAAACTTCTGGGGCGTTTTTGGGTCCCCTTATACTATACTTACACTCACCTTACATGTATGTGCAAACAAGCTTTATGGAGTCCATGGCAAAAGTAAGTTAACACACAGAAGACAATGTATTCTGTCTTAAAAATGAAAGGAATTAGAGAACATGATACTGCATTTGAGCAAAACACCCTGGGATCGTGCAGTTAAATTGTGTAGAACAACAAATATCTGTCAGAGGTTGCACACAGTTCCTTCATTTGAAATGTTTTCTGAATGTTAAGTGTTTAATTGCGCACTCTCTCAAGGCAGTTGCTTCTTAAAGGAGTAGAGATTATATATTCCCCCTAGTTTTCTATGGAATGATGTATGACATTTGGTCAAATGCATTGTGCTCGCAGGATAAATTATAAAGCACTTAAACGTATTTCATCACACATTATAGTTCATCTTCAGGCAAAAATGTGTTTTGTCAAAATATTGATTTGTATTATCAGGGCACGTTGTATAAAATCCAAGAGTGAATTTCATTTCAGGGAACCGTGCAATTTGTCTAACCATTCCAAGGAAAGGACATCAAATACATGTGAGCAATTGTGTTGGTGAAATGAATTTTAATCATGTTTATCATCCTTCCAGATACACTGTACAATGGCATTTGATAAATTTCACTCCCTAGACCTTAGTCTGATGGCTGATGAGATAGGAATGTTACAATGTCCCAGTGGCATCGAGCTGGATTCCTGCTCTTAATAGGGTGCTGATAATATAGACACTGGTAATTTATCTGTTACTTAAGAAAAATTAAATCTGATGCCATGAAAGGAGGAAAACCAAAGAAGTGAATATAAGTGAGAATTAATGTTGACATAGCCTGCACTATATAATTGGTGGCTAGAGGTTTTAAGGACTAAATGGAAATATTTGAGGGATTGTCTTTTTCTCTCAATCTTGTGGTTAAAACTCAAGAGTCATGAAATATAGAGTCTCTCTCTCTTTTTTTCCTTTTTATTTAACTTGCCTACAGATGTTCTACGTGACCTTGAGAGAGTTGGATGGGGCTGACTCTGCGCTGGAAGTCGATGGACTGTATTCTACAAAGAGATGAGGACTGAAAATGCATCCTTCCTGTGCCTCCTGTCTCTTCACTTGTAACAAGAGGCTAACAGTGTGCTCCTTCCTCCTTGGGGTGCAGCAAAGCTAAATCACATGGTATTCGCAATGATTCTACTATCAGGAACTGTGGGCTGCTTCTGCTTGAATCTGTGGAGCCTCCTAAGAGCAAAGGCTTTGCTCTGCTTGTGGATTACCCAGCAGAGGGCAACATCACTCTCGCACATGAAAACTGCATCCCCTGCTTGAGCCAAAACGTGCCAAAAGCAAGAGGAATCTTTTCCTTGGCCTTTATAGCTCTTTATAAATGCAGATTTTTACTGTTTTTCAGTATTAGCCTTGAAATGAAACGGCAGTGTGTGAGCACTCCCATGGCACTGTTAGCAGCTAGCCTTAGACAAAAGGCTTCAAAACCTTCCAGTGCTGGCCAGAAACGCAACAGTCATTTTTATTTTGTTAGTGGTTGATACAGTGCTAATATCCATAACAGCAGTGACCGTGTGGTGCTCTGAGTGCTGTATGGCTTTGGTTAACTTTTATCATCCTTATCCATTTATTTCATAGTTGACCTAGGGGTGTTTGAGATGCATGTCCCAGGACCTGGAAAAGAAAGAGATCAGGTGGATCCTGGCCTCATGGAAGTCAATGACAGCAATTTTCTTTCATGGGATCAGAACTGCACCTGATGTTTCCCTTGAAGCCCATGGCTGTTAAGGTCCTTCTGGATGGACCCATACTGTGGTCCTTAGGCTCTTGCCCTTGTCTTATGTATGGACCTTGGAACTGGCTGATGACTTTGCCTCAGCTGAGGCTGTTGATGGGGTTCATTGATATGACCGCCTGGCTCTGCCCCATGGTCAGACCCTGCAGGACTGCACGCTGTCAGTGAAGGCACAGCTTGTGCTGGGTCACCTGTGGGTCATGGCACAGCCCTCCTCCTGCTGCTCCCTGACACTGCTACTGCAGAAACTGAATTTATGCCCTGTGAGAAATCCCCAAGGAGAAATTCAAATCAAACCATTTAGAGTGATCGAAGGGAACAAGGGGGTTATAATAAATCTTTGCAGGATCCCAGGTCTCTAATGCCAAAATGTGCAACCCTGGAAACAGAAACAGTTGTATGCAGCTTAACTGAGTGGTAATGCAGCTCTCGCACACACAGGAAGCTGGCCTGTTAGATATCCAGATCTACTAAAGAAAGATCTAGTCCTCAGCCTTGTGCAGAACAACTTAAAAAGTTAGTGCTTCAGCTCAAAAGAATAAGAATTGAAACCAGAAATATCCAGACAATCCCGCTTCCCTTTATAGTGCTTGGAATTTAGGAAATCGGGTGGATTTTAAGCTCACTTCATGATTTACTTCAGTTTATATCCTGATGTTTGAATGCCTGTGACTACCCAGACATGGAAGATGAGAGGTAGGGATATTTTTTGTTCACTGTGAGGCAAAAGGGGCAAACTTCAGTGGGTTTTCTATTGAGCTCCATGCATCCAACAACGAATGCGTAGAAACACTGGTATTTAAATTTGAAATCCTGTTGGGGAAGCAGCTCTCCCCAGGGTACTTATGTGTAGACTCACAATTTCTTCACATTTTATATTCTCTTCCTTTTTTCCCCCATTTATTCTTTAAGAAATACAATCCACAGAATGACTGGGAATTTCTTTGAGAAGTTGTTAATACCAGATGCAAATACGCGTGTAAAAACCCAGGAATGAGTAGCTGATATTTCCTTTATGAGCCTCTGGGTCCCATATCCAATAGGTGTCAGGGACAGACTTTCTGGAATTCATAGAATCAACCAGGTTGGAAAAGACCTTTATGATCATCAAGTTCAACCATTCCCCTAGCACAGCTAAAGGCCACCACTAAACCATGTCACTCAGGGCTTTGTCTGCACGCTGTGTGAACACTTCCAGGGACGGTGGCTCTAGCACTGCCCTGTTCCAATGCCTGAGCACCCTTTTGGTGAAGAAGTTGTTCCCAATATCTGATCTAAACCTTCCCTCACGCAGCTTGAGGCCATTTCCTCTTGTCCTGTACCTTGTTCCTTGGGAGCAGAGCCCAGCCCCCTCCTGGCTCCATCCTCCTGTCAGGCAGTTGTAGGGAGCGAAGCTTCCCCCTGAGCATTCTCTTCTCCAGACTGTAAAGACCCAGAGTTCCCTCAGCTATTCCTCATCACACTTGTTCTCTAGGCCCTTCACCAGCTCCATTGCTCTCTCTGAACCCTCTCCGGCAAGTGTGTTCCTGGGTGATCTCCGCAGCACCTTGGTTTTTTGAGTTGAAGTAGCAGAATTGCCAATGCTTGGTCCATAAGTTGCAGGGGGAAACCTGTCTAGCCCCAAATGGGAACTGCTCCTTTTAACAGGCACACTGAAATGGAGGGGATATCAAACGCCCAAGACTTGTCTGTTTGGGGTAAATAATGCCCCTTCCAGCTTTGATACATGTGAGGAGGCAACATGTTTGTGTGGAATGTGTACCACTCTGTAGTGAAAATGTGGAATTGTTCTCACACTGAGATTTGGAGTAAAGAAGTGTAACAAGGTTGAAATTCCCCACTGGCACAATTCTGAGCATGCTGGGATCTACCAGTCCAGGTCAGGGAGCAGCATTTGCCCTGTGAGGGGTGCTGGCACAGTACAATGTACTTCAGCATCAGGAGCATGCAGGAAGACCCACCATAGTTACTGAGTTCAGATGAGTGGAACAGCCTGTGTTGGATCTTGGGGTAACATGGCCATGCGCTTGTGGAAGAAGCTGTGAGCACAGACTAGCTCGTGCAAGGACCACGCTGTATCCCCTTCATGTGCCTGTGTGAATAACAAGCAGGGCTTCTAAGAAGAGATGTTCTCTTTCTTCCCCTTATTAGAAATTCTCCAAGGTTGTGCTAATACAGTTATTTGGTTTTATTTAGCTGGGCAGCTTTGAAAAAGAGTCGTTTTAGCAAGGTGGTTTTATTTATTGCTACTCTTTGGGTTGTTCCTGTAGATCCCCTTTGAGACAGGCAGATCTGTGGTGCTCTACAGCATAGATGCTCAGTGGGCAAAAAGGGGAGTCACTCTTGGGAGCAATCCTTGTGTAACCTCTATGACACATGGACCAAAGCCAGCAAAAACTTGGGGTTAGGGAAGGGAGCAGCGGATAAAGGTAACAAAATAACTGCAGTTTAGTAAGATCACAGAGTTGAGACACCACAATTAATGGATGAAATGGGAATGCTTCTTCCTCGAAACACATGTGCTGTGGTTCCTACTGCTCTATTTCTCTTGCCACCTTCCTCCCCAGTTCTTATAGCAGCTGAGACTTGGTCTGAGAAGACATCCTCAATGGAACACTGCCTTTCATTGCTGTTTTGTCTCTTTCCCATGTCCTGTTATTCTGTTCTTATGTAGTATTAACACACAAGATGCTGATTCTGGAATGACTTGATGGATGCTGCCCTGTCTGTTTTACCAGTAAACTATCACTGATGTGCAAGGGACTAAAGCAATTGCATTGATCAAGTTCTACTAGCACTGCCAGTTGAAGCATAAATCAGTAGGTTTTACTCTTCTGGTTATCAGTCACATGTTTCATAGAATCATAGAATGGTTTGGGTTGGAAGAGACCTTAAAGATCATTTAGTTCCAACCCCCTGCTATGGACTTCCTATAATAGGGAAATAGGGTTTTCTATTATAAACTTTCATACGTAGATTGCTGAGCAGCACGTGAAATAACTTATTTTAGTCAACTGTCTTGGACCTCAGAGAGTATAAGTCCATCAAGAACAGACTGAAAGCCCTTGATTTAAAACAAAAGCACCTTCAGAGTAAGGTCTCTAACCCTCACAGAGTGGATTAATTCATGGAAATGTTTTTGTAATAAAGGTGCTATTTTACAGGAAGGGAAGTATGTTTTTCCAGTAATTTAATTATCAAGATGTTTTTAGAGAAAATGAGCCCTTGCCACTACTAATGGGTAAGGCAGCTGAGACCCCTCTATACTATGACCTTAATCTATGACCTAAATTAATATCCAGCTTCTCAAAGGCTTATGGCAGTAACAGTGTGCAAAGGCTTTCTGTAACTTGTAGAAGGATTGGAGTAAGGTGTTTGGGCCTGACGGACTGTGGAGAAGCTGTAAATATATTGGTGGTGAACAAAACCGTAATTATTTGTAGTAAGAGGAACTGTTCTGCTCCTGAAGTTGTTGCTATCAAAAACCCCATATGGTACGGATGCCACATGCTACTAAGGCTCTCTATCAATCTTTTGGATGGTTGATGTCTATAAAACATCTGTAAAAACAGAGAGGCTTTCTGGTGATGATAGCCTGAATACAATCCAGCACAGCACCAGTCATATGATTGCAGGTAACTCACAATCTTTAGCTCTTCCCCTTCCTCTTCTTCTTTCCCGCTTGCCTTTTTGTGTTTTACTGTAGAAGCCAGTGTCTTGCACATATTGGCAGTGAAATTATTTTATACTCTTTTCATGTTTTCATGTTTTGACTAGTATGGCTTAAACCCATGATTTTGGGGTCTCTTCTTTTCTGTTACCACTGCTGTTCAGTTGAATGGGTTGATCTGTCCAGAGGAAGTACAGTATTCTTCCTGTTTCATAAAATCCTCAACCTTACAGCTCCTTTCCAGTTTGTAGTAACTTCATGTATTTCTGCCTTCTGTCATCTTCTGCTTGCAGTTCCAAAATGGTTTCCACGAAGATCAGATGAATACTGCTGCTCTTTATTGTCTGTCCAACTCTCCTAGCATTGTCTATTGTCTGAAGCACATAGAATTTCATCTAGAGGAAAGTGCCAGAATGCGTATTATAGAATCATAGAATAGTTAGGGTTGGAAAGGACCTTAAGATCATCCAGTTCCACCCCCCTGCCATGGGCAGGGACACCTCCCACTAAACCATGCCATCCAAGGCTCTGTCCAACCTGGCCTTGAACACCACCAGCAATGAAGCATTCACAACTTCCCTGGGCAAGCATATTGTCAGAGACATTTTTCCAGCACTCAGAATTAGACTCTGATATGCCATTCAGGACTGCTATAGCATAAAGCTTGGGGCAGAGATAAAGAGATACTCATCTAAGACACTTGGAGGAAAAGAAAGAAACAAACAAACTCAGGGGGAAAAAAAAGAAGTGGCAGATCCTGAGGCAGCTTGAAAAATATTTAAGACGGAGACAGATTTTATCAGTGTGGCAAAATAAGTCAGTGCTGAAATAAATCTGTGAAGAAGCAAATAATTTATTATAACACTTATTAGGCTTTTAATGATTACTGAGTAAAAATACTTGGGGTTTCTTTCAAATAGTCTAAAAAGATTCAGATGTGGATGCAGAAAGTCCACAGAGCTAGGCAATGTTTCCAAGAGGGTGCCAGTTAGATTAATTATGAGGTTGTTAGTGATGTTTTGCAACTAACATACTTCTGCAGTTCCTGTGATCAGATATATAAATCATTTATGACACATGCAATTTACAGTTTATTGCTATGTTTGATTGTCAGTCTTTAATTCTACCTCACATTAAAGCCTTCTCAAGCAACTGGCAACACTGAAGTTTTCCCTGATAGAAGGAAGAGTTTATGCAGGCGTTAGATGTTTCTGCATTGAAGACTGGGGTTTCTCAAATACATACAGTGTTATTGGGGCAAATCCTTGGACCTTAAGAACCCTGGTTGTGGGGTGTGTTTGCAGCTGAAATTCTGTTCTGCATATATGTGGTTTGAATGTTTCTTTGTATGGTTTCAGAATATTTCCTATTTGTGGCACAAAACTTCTGTACTGTAAGGCCTGTTAAAAATGTGTCAGTGAAGATACCCAATTCAATCCCTTTACTCAAAGGACTTCACATTCAGCAAAGTACAGGTCTTCTGTTTCTTTCTATTTATGGTTCAAATAAGATTTCATTATTTTCTGTTTATTACTGAACAAATAAATGATAGCAATTTTGTTACTGTAGAATTTATTTATTCAATCTATTTCTCTCCAGGATTCCTGTCATAATGCCTGCTTAAGCGTGTCCTGCCATTTCATATGTGATGGGAAGGTAAAGCTTAATGCAGAGTGAAACTGGCAAAGCTCCTCTGTAAAAGTTCTTTCTTCGACAGTGAGCATGCTGTGTGTTTCCAGACACTTCACACTTCATAGCCATTGAGAAATGCAGCTTTTTGGCAGTGGAATGGGTAAAAGGTCCATAAATGTGAAACATGAGTGTGTCTGAATGCTGCTGGGCTTCTTACCTTGTTACATTACTCACACTTGGTGTACTGCATATGGTCATGACTACATAGCACTGCTGCAGGGCACACGAAGCAGGGCAGATACTGTCCCCTTTGGGTAGGGAGCATTGCTGCGCTGCAAAGGAAGTGGAGAGTGGGGACCCTCCTTTTGCTCAGCCCCTTCGTGGCTCATTTCCCCACCAGCACCTGGTGTGCCCATGTAGTGGGGCCGAGTGGTGCTGAATCCCCCGTACAGCTGAACTCTCTTCTCTGTAAGCTGAGAGACCCCTGTGCCTGACACAGAGTCACGTCCTTTCATTTCCAGGTGATTTTTGTCTGGGAAAACAGGATGAAGCTGTGATAGGGATGATATGGGGAGACCTTGTAACAGTCTTCCAATACCCAAAGGCGGCCTACAAGAAATCAGGAGAGGGACTTTTTACAAGGGTACATAGTGACAGGACAAGGGGGAATGGCTTTAACCTGATAGAGGGGAGACAAGGAAACAGAATGAAGACCTGGCATGACATACGGGCTGATCTTACTCCTCAGCCTGGTGGAGGCTGACGTGCAGTTAGGCCGGAGGATGGATACAGATACTGGATGTGCATTACCAATGAAAGGCTATTTTGTTCTCCAGGACTTTTCCTGAAGGATTTTCTTTTCCACCAGCGGAGACCAGCTCAGAGTTATGCAAAGTTGAGGGGTAAATAATGCAGCAATGTTTGAGGCACAGCTGGAGCTGCAAAACATCTGTGTGCTTGACTTCAGATCTCTGAAGCACTAGAGCCCTCCTTAGGAAAAGAATTCTCTCTTTCAAAAATGCCCATGGAGAGGTAGTCAGTGCTCATTTTTGCTACTGAAGCACCCCTGCATTTTGCATTAGGAGGGCATTTACAAGGACTAAGGCAAGACGTACAGGAGAAAATTGACACCCAAGAAAAGAATAACTATTGCATTTTGCAGCTTGCAGACGAACAAGTGTTAGATAAATGCTTATGACAAACAGACCCTGTTTGATCTCCCTAAGAAGATTTGACAGGTCAGACACACAGGAGCCATAAATTACCTGTAATGGCAAAAATTACATCAGTTATAACCTTTTAAGCAGTTGTGCCTCATACAGCATCAATTCAGAGATAGTAATCTACGGAGAACCAGTCTCTCTATACACATTTGCCTTGTAATATACAGCTACAAGAGTAAGCTGTGTATGATTTTCATAAGACATGATAAAAATCTAATGGTTCTAGGCTGCATACCGAAAACCTGTGCAGATAAGTAGCTCAGGCTCTGATAAACATACCGGGCCAGAAAAGCCACTTTTTACTTTAAAGAAGAAATGGAAGTATGACTGAGATGTCATGGCGTGGGGGTACTGCATGGGTAAGATTCTCATAATCAGTCATCAGCCTGTTTCAAAGGCAAGCGGGGCTGCCACACGTTGCATCAGGCAGGGCTCTTTGCACCCCCGACACCTCCTGTGCCTTCTTTAGAGGATTTCCCTGGGGGAGTTGCTTTTGCTGGCTTGCAGGTTGTTCACAAAGGTGTTCACAGTAGTTAGCACATGCGTGCTGTGCTGACCACTGGCACCTGAGGAGCTGGTGCAGCACACAGCTGCCTATGACACCCATCACAGCAGGGCTTGACAGTGCAGGTCCTACAGCAATGAGCTTTGCTAGGGGATTGTTTCTTGCTGTGCCCTAATGGCAGAACTTCAGTTCCCCTGGAGCCCAGAAAGGACACATAGAAAGATGATTTCCACCCTCTGCATGGCCTTGCTTTGGTTACAGTTCATAGAATCTCAGACTGGTTTGTGTTAGAAGGGACCTTAAAGCTCATTCAGATCCAACCCTCTGCCACAGGCAGGGCCACCTTCCACTAGAGCAGGTTGCTCCAAGCCCTGTCCAACCTGGCCTTGAACACTGCCAGGGATGGGGCAGCCACAGCTTCTCCGGGCACCCTGTGCCAGCGCCTCAGCACCCTCACAGGGAAGAACTTCTTCCTAATCTAAAATCCTTGCAAGGCTGCTTTTCCAAAAACTTCCCCAATGAATTGAGTCACACAGGGGAAAGCTGCCACACATTGGGTTGTTTATCCCCCCACCAAAATGATTTGTTTCTATGGTAAGGAAAGCTCTGTACTGCCTTTTTGGGTAGGAAAGGAGGGAAATACACGCTGATTCTAAGAACCGCAATTCCTGTCTCTGCGCTTTCTGTCAGCGGGCTAACCACATCTTCCAGGGGCCAGCCTGGGCGCTGCAGGTACCTGCGGCAGGACCTCTCTGCTCCCCAGGCTTTGTGCTAGCGCCAGGAATACAACATCCCCACACAGGCGCCGGCAGTAAGGCTGCTCTTCAGCCTGGCCCTGTCTGGGCCCAGGCACTGCCGGCCGATCACTCTGAGGCGAGACGAGTCCCATGCCCCCCGGCCGGCTCCAGCCGGCTCCAGAGGCCCCACGGTGAGGCACAGCCCAGCCCCGCAGCCGAGGGCGGGCACCTCGGGCAGAGCGCCCTCGGCCGAGGAAGGGCGGGCGCTGCCCGGCGGGGAGCGCTGAGGGGCCAAGGGTGAGGAACGGCCCGGCCAGCCCCGAAGGCAGAGCGGCAGGAGAGGTTCCCGCCGCCCCCCGCAGCGGTTACACGGAGATTCCCCGCCTGATGGAGCTGCGGGAGAGAGGGCAGGGAGCACCGCAGCCCACCATCTTCCTGAACCCCTCGGGGTTGGGATGGAGGAGTGGCAAGTGAAGGTGAGCTTGAGAAAATGGTGGAAACCACCTTCCCCGGAATGGGGGGGAAGAGACAGTGTTTTAATTATTCTCTCGCCACAACTGTGTTTTAATTGGTAACAAATTACATTGATTTTCCGGAAGTGAAGTCTCCTTTTGCCCATAAGTGATCCCCAAGCTTTCCCATCTTATTTTCTCCATGTCCTGTGAGGAAGGAGAACGAGGTAGCGGTTGGGTAGGTGCTTGGCAACCAGCTGTGATCAGCAACCACAGTCCCAGCAGGGGAACGAAGCCACAGCCGCTTACACTGTGTCCCACACAGCTGGTACATAGGCCTGGTAAGTTATGGCTTGGAGTATGGATGTGCTGCTGGAGCTGCTGCGTGGGGCAAGCCAGGTTTGCCCTCGGGAAGGGACACTGCAGCAGGCTTTCCATCTGGGGTGTCGCTTTGAGGTCAGGGTTGAGGTGTTTCTGGGCTCCTGGTGAACAAACCGCTGCCTGGTCTGTGATGTGGATGGATAAACAGGGCATCTCACCCATTGCCTTTCGCCAGGTCACTTCATGTAGCGGTGCTCTCTCTGTCTGTCTTTCTGCCTGAAACGCTTAAATGATAATATGTGAGTCAAACATCTGGTAAATAAACCCTTACTTAGGAGGGTACAACTCCTTGAGTTTGTAACGTATGGCCCGTGCTAAAAGGGGAGGGGGGAAAAATAAGGCAGGAATCAGAAGTGCAGGTAGTTTCATGTTGTGAATTAGACCATTGGAAAACTTGCTTAAATTTTACCTGGGTTTTAGGCTGTGGTCAGTCAAGGCCAGGTTGGACATGGCTTAGAGCAGCCTGCTGCGGTGGAAGATGTCCATGTCCGTGTAGGGGGTTGGAACTGGGTGAGCTTTAAGGTCCTTTCCAACCCAAACCATTCTATGATTAAAAGTGTGGTTATATACTTAATCTGGTCAGCACTGCACATAGAAACCTCAGTCACATCTACCCGTACTATAGTCAGATGTTGATCAGAAGGGCAGGATAAAGGAGTTACTTCATTGCAGTTGAGAAGGGAGGTGGCCTGGATAGGCACATTGATTTCTCTCTGTCACTCATGAAACATATGAAAAAAGGTTGTACTGAATACTGTGAATTTGATTTTTTCCTCTATATTAAGGTATATTAGCTTACTCAAAACTCAAAGCATTGATACTATTCCCAGCTGCTGTTAGATGACTGCTTTAAAACTAAAAGGGGCTCCAGATACCCCGTGCAGAAAAAACAGGTTATGTGTGAAACCATAGGGGTGTGCCATTGACCATGTGCTAATCCCTGATACACTATTGGAGCTTTTCTTTTAATCTCTCAGTACTGAGAGGATGGTAGCTGCCCTTATACCTCAGGCATATTACATATTACATATTACAGTGAGAAGAGCGTGCAGCAAGCTCACTGCCCTGGTCTTCAACCGAGCAGACTTTGGCCTCTTCAGGAACCTGCTCAGTAAGGTTCCATGAGATACAGCCCTAGGGGGGCCCAAGACTGTTGGTTGATATTCAAGGCTCACCTGCTGCAAGCTCAGGAGCGGTGCATCCCAACTAGAAGGAAGTTCAGCAGGAGGGCCAGGAGACCTCCTTGGATGGATAAGGAGCTGCTGAGCAAAATTCGAAGGACAAAAGAGGCTTATAAAAGGTGGAAGCAAGGTCAGGCGGCCTGGGAAGAATACAGGGATGTTGTCCGGGAAGCTAGGGACCAGGTTAGGAAAGCTAAGGCCCACTTAGAATTAAACTTGGCTAGGGATGTTAAGGATAACAGGAAGGGATTTTATAGGTACATTGCCAATAAAAGACAGGTTAGGGACACCGTGGGCCCTCTCCAGAAGCTATCGGGAGAACTGGCTACCCTGGATTTGGAGAAGGCTGAGGTTCTTAATGACTTCTTTGCCTCAGCCTTTACGGGCAAATGCTCTGACCACATCACCCAAGTCTTGGAAGGCAGACGCAGGGACAGTGAGAATGAAGACCCTGGGCCCACTGTAGGAGAGGATCTGGTTCAAGACCATCTTAGGAACCTGAATGTATACAAGTCCATGGGACCGGATGAAATCCATCCACGGGTCCTGAAGGAGCTGGCAAATGAAGTTGCTAAGCCACTGGCCATCATATTTGAAAAATCATGGCAGTCAGGGGAAGTTCCCGATGACTGGAAAAAGGGAAATATAACCCCCATTTTTAAGAAGAGGAAAATGGATGAGCCAGGGAATTACAGACCAGTCAGTCTCACCTCTGTGCCTGGCAAAATCTTGGAGCGGATTCTCCTGGAAGGCATGCTAAGGCACATGAAAACCAACAAGGTGCTTGGTGACAGCCAGCATGGCTTCACTAAGGGGAAATCCTGCCTGACCAATCTGGTGACCTTCTATGAAGAGGCTACGGAACTGATGGACAGGGGCAGAGCAGTTGATGTCATCTACCTGGACTTGTGTAAAGCCTTTGACACTGTCTCCCATGACATCCTTCTCTCTAAGTTGGAGAGACATCAATTTGATAGGTGGACCACTCGGTGGATAAAGAACTGGCTGGATGGCCACACGCAAAGAGTAGTGCTCAGTGGCTCAGTGTCCAGCTGGAGACCAGTAACGAGTGGTGTCCCCCAGGGATCGGTGTTGGGACCGGTCTTGTTCAACATCTTTGTGGGTGACATGGACAGTGGGATTGAGTGCGCCCTCAGCAAGTTTGCCGATGACACCAAGCTGTGTGGTTCGGTTGATGCATTGGAGGGAAGGAATGCCATCCAGAGGGACCTTGACACGCTTGTGAGGTGGGCTGATGCCAACCTGATGAAGTTTAACCATGCTAAGTGCAAGGTCCTCCACCTGGGTCAGAGCAATGCCAGGCACAGCTACAGATTGGGCGGGGAGGAGATTGAGAGCAGCCCTGCAGAGAAGGACTTGGGGGTGTGGGTTGATGAAAAAATGAACATGAGCCGGCAGTGTGCGCTTGCAGCCCAGAAGGCCAACCGTATCCTGGGCTGCATCAAAAGGAGTGTGACCAGCAGGTCGAGGGAGGTGATCCTGCCCCTCTACTCTGCTCTCGTGAGACCTCACTTGGAGTATTGTGTGGAGTTCTGGTGTCCTCAACATAAAAAGGACAAGGAACTGTTAGAACAAGTGCAGAGGAGGGCCACGAGGATGATCAGGGGACTGGAGCACCTCTCGTATGAAGATAGGCTGAGAAAATTGGGGGTGCTCAGCCTGGAGAAGAGAAGGCTGCGTGGAGACCTCATAGCAGCCTTCCAATACCTGAAGGGGGCCTATAGGGATGCTGGGGAGGGACTCTTCATTAGGGACTGTGGTGAGAGGACAAGGGGTAATGGGTTTAAACTTAAACAGGGGAGGTTGAGATTGGATCTGAGGAAGAAATTCTTTCCTGTGAGGGTGGTGGGGCACTGGAATGGGTTGCCCAGGGAGGTTGTGGATGCTTCATCCCTGGCGGTGTTGAAGGTGGGGTTGGACATAGCCTTGGGTGGCATGGTTTAGTGGGAGGTGTCCCTGCCCATGGCAGGGGGGTTGGAACTCGATGATCTTGAGGTCCTTTCCAACCCTTACTATTCTATTCTATTCTATGATATATACCTCACATATTACATGTATACATATATACCTCATCTATGTTCCATATATATGTATACCACACATATTATTATACCTGAGCTGTGGGGCAAGAGAAGTGGATGTATTGCTGCCCTAGCCCTTCAATAGTCTTAAGTTCCTGTTCTGGTACAAAGGAAATCAAGAAGAAATGAATTTTAGGTCACTTTCTGTGGATACATACAGCTGAACAGCATGAAAGTGATGAGACTCAGCTTTCTGGGAAGGTTCAAACATAGCTTCTGATTTGAAGCCCAAAGTGTTACATCTCTTTTTTCTTTAGCATTTTATTTGGCTGTGATCAGGCCATGAAATGGATGTGACCAACTTTCTTCAATGTGCAACAAAATGCATAAGGATATCTTACTTTTAGTTAGCTTTCTGAAAGAAATGTGTCCTATCCAAAGCACACGTCAGCCTGTCCCTTCATAAGAACTTCAGGTTTCTGTGCAGCTTCTTCTAGACCTGGAAGAGCTGCAGAAGGCTCAGGAGCACTGACAAATTGAATGTAAAAAGCCTGGAGAGAGGGGAGAGCTTGCAAATGGGAGCAAATGCTGAGGGAGGGGTGGGAGCTCAGCTGTTCCATATTGTGGTTGGTAACTACCCCCATTTAGGTGTCCTGCATGGCTGACTGGAATGCAGTGAGGTGCAGGTTAGTCTGAGTGTATCCTCCTTCTTGCCAAGTGGTGCTGTGGGGGCAGGTAAGTTGAGTTTGGGGGATGTCACAAGTCTATAGGAAGCAAAGTTTTGCTTCTGTTTTTATGAAAGAACTTTAATTTCTAGCAGTGCCTCAGAAAATGCCTATTTATTTATTTGTTTTTAGCAGCATGCATTTCACTGCAGTTTGTAGATGGCAGGAGTCGGGGTTCTGTGATGTTCTGTGTATCTGCCCTAAATTCTTTCCTTTTGAACTTGCCCCGACTTGCAGCCGAAGCCGCTGTATTTGCCGATATAAATCGATGCAACAGTTCATCTTCAGCATAAATGTCATTTATTTTATTAGCAATAATAAAGACATCAAATATTTTTGCTGAGATTTTCCTTTTTTTTTTGAAGTTATCAGCAAACTGAACTCTTGCTACCCCAGAAATTTGAGCCTAGGGAGTTCAGTGGTTAGTATATGACTACTCTGGGGGAACAAAAGGTACCTTTCCAATTAAAGTTAATAGAGGGATAACTTCAGACACACAAAAGGGAAAAAAAGACACCTATAAGTCATGGTGAGTTCAAAAGGAAAGAATTAAGGTAGGCACACAAAGCATCATGGGAAGTGCTATTCAAGCTGCCATGTCAAAAAGGCTGATTAACAGCAGTTCCAAGTCTACCTGATCACCAGGGAGTCTTACTGATAAAAATTATTTCCCCTCCAGAGAGAAGAATCTCCCTGAACTGAACAAATGTGTCACTTTTGAATAAGGATTCATGAAAAGGCAAAAAAAGAAGAAGAAAGAATAAAGGTAGGCATTCACCCAAAGATCTGAAATTTGTAACTTGTGACTGTTGATCAGTCTTTAAGTTCTGAATGAAACTGCAAGTCATACGTCAGCAAGCGGGATTCGGCTCATTAGCTTTGCATTGCTTTTTTGTTTTAAAGAGCCCGTTTGCAGATAAAATTCACTGGTGTTGGTTGTAATTGCAATCAGGGAAATGGAATGGCTTGTTTTGATGTGTTGCTTAGACCTTCCAGGCTGTAAGGCTTTTCAGCAGAGTCCTTTAAAGATATTGATTAAATTCTGGAGCTACTGGGTGGAATTTGGTGGTCTGTGTTGTGTGTGGAAGTCAGACTAGATGAGTGCAGTGGTGAAGTCTAGACATCAAATCACATTATTTCAGGTCACCGATGAATTTTGATTATATTTTCTCCTTCTACTTTATTTCCGTGGGTTGTTTTTTACACTTTGAACTGTGCAAGAGAAAAGAGACATGAAAGAAAATGCTACTGGAATGTCTTTTTGTGAGCATAATATTATACAAATGTCAGCATTTATTTTATTTCATCTTAATCTGGTATTTGACCTCTTATAATTTTTGTGTATATTTACAAGATATTTTGGCAGAATTTCTCTTTGAGTTGCTGTTTTATGTTTGAATATCTCAGTCTTCTTTGTACCCATGCTTTGTTCCTCCATTTGTGGTGATGTGGAACTGGTTAGAGAATGGGATTGTCACAGGTGGGGTGTAGATCAGTATGAAAATGTGGGCACTTGAGAGATGTTTTACAGGCAGTGTTTGGAAGAATTACAGTGGACTTTGTGTGTGAGATGCTTTTTCTGCAGTAGATGTGTTTTAGGTGTGTCCAATGCTTTGACATTAACTGATGAAATTGAGGGAAAGTCTTGCAGTCAGTGTAGTAGGCTTTGGTGGACTGCAGCAAGCAGTTTGAGATAAAGCGGGGATGAAGAAAAGGAGCAGTGGGTTCTTTGGCTGCAGCCGGACAGCAGAAGATGAGCAAGTCCAGGCTGTGCTGTCTGGGCAAAAGTGGGATGGCTTTCTGAATTTCAGCCAAGTTGTGAGGAGCTTCGTTCAGTACTGGAAAGGAATTTGTGCTGTTTACCTGCAAAATGGAGGTAAAAGGAGGTTTCAGGTAGCAAACTGCTAACTGAGCAATGTTCTATCTTGTAAGGGGAAGGGGAGGTTTTGCCTAGACTGCTCTATGTTCTAGGTAAAATACTGCCTACTAAGAAATCATTGAGAGTTTTCCCTCTGGTTTTTTTTTTTTGGCTCAGCATTTTCAAAACCAGTGGGTAGCGTGTTGCACATATGTGATGCTTTGTGAAGCATGAGTTCTAAAACCTTCATGTTCTTCTCTTTCTTTTTTTTCTAGATGAGTTATTACTTATGTTCTCATAGTTGTTTTTACTTGCAGTTTTCAATGCTATATGCTGCTATTACTAGAATGTAAATGTTAGAATGGGCTCTTGTTAGCTTGTTTCCTGACTCTGCTGTACTTAACACTTTGGGGAGCTGTGGAGTATGAACTTTTTCATTCATTCTTTCAGCATCTCATTGTTTACTCATAATGACATTTTAAAAATGCAGAAAACTGTGCAAAAAGCAGTCCAAATGTAGTATGAATTTCTCCTAAAAAGCATTTACCTCTATAGAAATATTGGCTTAATTATAAAATTAAATAGTATTTACATTTATACATTATATTACATTACACATTATATTTTGTGGAATATTATATTCCTATGGAATATAGGAAAAATGCTATGTAGAATTCAAATGTATAAATCAGTATCCTGAAACAAATGCATATTGCACGTGATTATCTGAAACGTATTTGTTTATCTGTGTGTGCACTTGATGTTGTCCCATCCAGATGAGTTTAATGTTCAGTAACAGAAAAGGAAGGTTATTGTCATGTCTTCACTTGACTGTAGAGGGCTACCGCTCAGAAAGCACTTCATATGCATGAAATGTTAAGTTCATAATCACTAGGCAAGTTATCCAAAAGGGAGAAAGCAGCCATGTTATTTTTCTTTTGTTCTCTTGGTATTAATACTTTTTTGAATGGTGGGGAGAGGAGAACTATCTCTTTGCAGCCAGTGTGAGTACATCAATATAGCAAGCTCTACCACAGTAAAAGCTTGAATACAGCTGTGAGCTCTCTGGTGTTCAGCTGGAAGATTGGGGCACCATTTGGGTTATTTGCCTGCAGTTTATTTGAGAAAGCGTTGTAGGCTTCTGGGGCTGTTAGCTTTCATGAGGAAGTCTCTCCATTATTGTTCTAGGAAGCAGTTTTAAAACATGAGTATGTTTTGGGAATTCTGCTTGAAAGAAAATAACAAGCATATTTAGTAGATCAGAGCTTTTTTAGTAGGTGAGCAGACAGCATATTTCAAATGTAATAGATTGGTGGTCAATTTAACAGTGGTTAATTTCAGCGCGCTGTAATGTGTTTGACATCTCTTTTATAAGGCATTGTATAGTGGGAATATGGTTCCCAGCAATGGTTTGTACTGAATGAATTTCTTTGTTACAGCAGGAAGAAGTCAGGAGAGGGTACGTTAGCTGTGAAGAAAAAAAAAATTGCTTTTGGTGATGGTGAGAAGAAATTGTATCATTATTTGCTTTAGCATGTCATTGGTTTCCTGTCCTCTCCCTCCCCTGAAAGTTTCTGTTCCCAAAAGTTCTTCAAGTCAAGTTTTTCTTCCTGCGAATCCAGATTTTCTTCAGTTTCTTTCTTGACAGTTTTAATGTTTGTCTTTTTCTCTTGGACCTTAGCATTAAAGAGACTGTTTAACCTATATGTTGCTTTGGCAACATGCCCCCTTCTTGGTGAGGAGATTCCTGCTTCTTGGACCTACCTGGATTCAATTTTCATCTCCCAACATGTTTCATTACTAATGTGTGTTAATCATGTTCTGTGCAGTTCACACAGGGAACTGCTTCTGCCTAAACTGTTTAATCGGGGACACAAAGCTGGGGCTCATCAGCAATATAAAGGGAGTTTGAGATAATGCACTGAAAGAGCTGGATGATATTGAGGACAACAAATGGTTTTGACTAATAGTGTTCAAGAAAGATGACTTGAAACTGAAGATTGCATAGACAGGGAGGATCAGGGGATGGAGAATTTGTTTTACCAATAGGGGCTAGAAAAGGCTCCTTGTTTAGCTTAGCAAGGCAGAACCTGAGAGAGTATACTTTTTTTTTTTTTTGTCTTTAAAAACATCATGGCAGAAAGTGACTTCTTAAGCTGAAGGGCAGTATTGGCAGAGGAGCAGAAGGGTATAAACTGGCCAAGAGTACATTTTGGTTGGGGATAAGAAACAAGTTCCTAACTGTTAAAGAGGCCAAGCTTGGAAGAAGCAGTCTATGGGAGCAGAAAATATAATGGAAGTAAATTTATAGAAGAGATTATCTGTAACAAGGCTGCTCTGGAGAGCCAGGGATTAGGCTCCCTGAGCAGGTGGTCATTCTAGGGCAATGGCCCTGAGCACCTACAGAGGTCTGTCTCTCTAGATCCCATTAGCTCAGCTAACTGAGCTCGACTGAAACTCTGAGCCATAGGTGTTGAAATGTTTCTACTGAAGCAGTTATGCAAACTAATTCAGTCACTTAAACTGGTTTGGTTAAATAAAGCAGTTTTATGTTATGACACATTTTCATCCCTTTGAGTATCATCCACCATCTGATAGGAGCTAAAGAAAAACTACTGAAAAAATGTATGTTGGACAACAAACTGTATTAAAAAAAACCCAACAAAACAAACCCAAAACAAAGCCTATAATGATTTATAGATTTGTCTAAAACAAACTGCTGCATTTATCTATATAAGGCTCTAACTCCTCTTTAAAATAAAGGATTAATAGCATTGACTTAACTGTTGGACAAATCTCTTGCAAGTGAAAGGAGATTGGGATGCAAGACAATTTCCAGTGACTTCTATCGGAGGACCTAATGAAAGGAGAAAGCCATAATAAGAGTTACAAAAATGATCTCCTCCCATGTGCTCTAAAAGGATGAGTTTGGCATTTGATGAGATGCCAGTGAGCTGCAAGTGTTGACTGCTGTTCTTCAAAGCCTTATAAAGAAACAAAACTAACAAAAGACACTACAGACAATATTGCAGCAATGAGTGTTTCTTGGATGTCAAACACCCTCCAGGCCACAGCACTTTGATCTTGGGAACAAACCATAAAGAACAAATAGAGTAATGTTTCTTACATGCTAACATTTAACAGTGAGGTTGATGAACTTCTGGAAAACTAGCATAATGGGCATGCCTTTTGTATTTGTTAAATTGTTTTGACAAGGGCATATTTCATTTGAAGAGGCTGTTTTCTATTCCTTCCCTTTTTGGTCTCTGAAGAAATAAGAAGAACCAATATAGAACTTCTCAGTATGGATCAGCTCACCTTCCACGTGAGACAAATGGAAAAAATAGCACTTAAATGCGCTCTTTTTTTATGTGTATATATATTTTTATTTTTTTTTTCCTTGGGGAGGTGGGGATGGCAAGAGGGCAGGGGGAAAAGAAAGAGTGCAGAGACAGTATAACTGGGGTATTTGTGAGTTTTGGCTCAGCCTTTTCATTGAAAGCCTCTGTTTCCATTCAACTTGCCAAAGAAAATGTATGAAATATATTAATATGCACTGTGCACACGAGAGATGAGAGCAGTGACTTAGAGATTATCAAAACCCCTCTAGCGCGCTCTCTGTAAGTAGACATGAGTGTTTTGGCAGCTCACAGTGCTCAGTCAGTATTTCCCATCTGCAAAAGAGGTGCTGCCTTTAAATTTGTGTCTCTGTCCTTTCACATTTCCTTAGGATCTGAAATTGCCAAAGTGGAGGAGGTTCTCTCCTGCATTGCTAGGCCAGTTCCCGTGCCAGTTTGGGTGTTACACTCCCCAAACCCTTCTCTTCCAGGATCCCCTTACTCAGTTTGCAGATTTAAGGCTTTGGTCTCTTCAGTGGGCATTTAAACTTCTGGTATGGTAAAACCAGGCTGTATTCACAGATTCTTCTGAGATTCATTTTGCCAGTGTGTCTCCATCTTCCTAGCTTAACATACTTGAGTAAGAGACTCTTGGAGTCTTGACTTGTAGTCACGGGCTCAAATTCTGACTAGATTTAACCCTAGCCTTTCACTGTGATTTATATGACTTCTGGTGGAAAACCTTACCATGTTCAGGGCTCATCTGTTCTGTCTGAATGGATGCTCTTGACTTCTGGACATAAGCATGGGTTTGTTACGTCAGTCTCATTCTTTCCCATTGTTTGTAGTGTAATGTCTGTGTATAAGCAGTGCTGTGAGAGACCCTATCTATCCAGGTAGACCCTATCTTTTGCCTGAAGGACTTCATTCTCTCCTTATTACACAGGCAAATTAATCCACCAGTTTCTGCTCTTCATGTTTTTCCTTTGAAAAATAGGTGATGACCAGAACTATTGCTGAGGCATGATGCTTTTCCAGGGCAGAAACTACCCCCCCACTGGCAGAATGCTGGGGGATCCTTGCATTTGATTTCACTTTGATTTCTATTCTATTACTGCAACATGCTAAAAATGAAACTCAGGATGCCCTTAGTAGATGTTTCTGAGATTCTGTCCTGACTATTTGCAGAAGGAGAAGTGTTTACACTATCCAACTTCAGGCACCTGATGAAGGCTGTGAACCACTTTGTCTCCTGATCTATTTGTGCGGTTCGACAGGATTACCCTCTGCAGCTGGGTGTCATATGTATCTGAGCTTGCATCTTGTTCAGATCTGTGAGCAGAACTACTATCCTGAGCAAAATGAGCCATTCTGCAAAAATTTTCTGCTTATGCAGTAGAAGTTAGCAAGGCTTGTTCTTCCCAGTTGGGCATTTATAATTTTCACATTTATAAAACTGAATTACAAGTGGTTGCATGTTTGCAGTTGCATGTTTTGTTGGAAATGTTTCAATGCTTCTGCCTTGTTCTGCCTTAGGGGAAGTAGTAACTGAGGTAGGAAAACGATAGTTCTGCTAGAGGTGAACCTCCTCAAATGTCTGTTTTTTCTGTCTTCTGAAACTGCTTTCTGTCTCATGGCAGTTAACAGATGATCTCAGTGGAGCATGACATCTGCACATAAACCTCTTACCTTCAATTGCTCATGCAAACAGAGCACAGGAATGACTGCTTAGGAAACAAGTACTAAAAATATCAGTGCTTAATTTCCTTTTATGCTTTAACTTGGCCTAGCTTTTGGGCAAGTAAAGAGAAATTTTGCACAACGTGATAAATTTCCTGCCTTTTTTTTTTAATCTTGCTGGGATTTTTCCCCCCCCTTTTTTTAATGCAATTGACTAAAATAGTTTGTGGAAATCACTTAAGGTAGGAGGTTTCCAAGTTACTAAAGCTGTTAAAATCCTGCCACATTAGGCCATCAGACCTATTGGAAAGTCAGTTTTGCGTAAAGATTTTTCTGGTGGTTTCTTTCCAGTAGGAAGTCTTTTACAGCTTTTGTAAGATTTTCCTATGAGGAAAAATCTGAAGGAAGGCATGGGAAACCTTACTTCAGTCGCATTCATAGAGAATAGGTATAGGCTTACCTGTGAGAAAACTCATGAATCGAGATAGTTTAAAGGCAAAGCAAAAGACGCACACACTCGCAAAGTAGAACAAGGGATTGATTCACCTCTTCCTAAGGTCAACAGGTGCTTGGCCGTCTCCAGGAGAATAAGGCTTTGTCACATGTGACAGTTACTTGGGAAGACAAAACACCATCACCCCAAACATAGAATCATAGAATGGTCAGGGTTGGAAAGGATCTGAAGATCATCTAGTTCCAATCCCCCTGCCATGGACAGGGACACCTCCCACTAAACCATGCCATCCAAGGCTCTGCCCAGCCTGGCCTTGAACACCGCCAGCAATGGAGCATTCACAACTTCCCTGGGCAACCCATTCCAGTGCCTCACCACCCTTACAGTAAAGAACTTCTTCCTTATATCCAATCTAAACCTCCCCTGTTTGAGTTTGAACCTGTTACCCTTTGTCCTATCACTACAGTCCCTAATGAATGATCATCCCCACCATCCTTATAGGCCCCCTTCAGATACTGGAAGGCTGCTATGAGGTCTCCACGCAGCCTTCTCTTCTCCAGTCTGAGCAGCCCCAACTTTCTCAGCCTGTCTTCATATGGGAGGTGCTCCAGTCCCCTGATCATCCTCGTAGCCTCCTCTGGAGTTGTTCCAACAGTTCCATGTCCTTTTTATGTTGAGGACACCAGAACTGCACGCACATCTTCCTTCTTTTTCCCACACCTTTTATTGCTGAGCATGACATCGTATGGTCTGGGATATCCCTTGGGTCAGTTGGGGTCAGCTGACCAGCTGTGTCCCCTCCCAACTCCTTTTGTACCCCCAGCCCTTTCACTTGGTGGGGTGTGTGCAGAGCAGAAAAGGCCTCAAGTGTGTGTAGGTGCTGCTCCGCAATAACAAAAACATCCCTGGGTTATCAACAATGTGTCCAGCACAAATCCAAAGCAGCCTCATATAGCTGTTATGAAAAAAATTAACTCTATCCTAGCCAAAACCAGCACAACAGATAGCAAACAACAAACTAAGGTGGCACATGAAAGATTTCCAGGAGACATCCACAGTTTGACATCTCTTATTCTAATTCTGCATGTACTGGATCACTACTTCTGTCTGGGAAGCTGGTGTGCTGATGCCTTTACCTTCACTTCTCATGAGGAACAACTTAAAACCAAAGAGAATAAGCCTTGAGCACATACAGATCTGTTAAGATACACTGATTTGCCCCTACATTAATAATCTGAGTTATTTACTAATGGTAGAATTGACAATTGTTACAGACTTTGTAATGAAAACTGCTTCACACTTAAATATGTCAAAACATTACTATCAGCATACACCTCAGAGTGTGTTGTTGAGCATTTCAGGGAGCAAACTGAACCATTCAGTGTCTTCAGCTCATGATTCGTTAGACAATATGTGAGGGACATCACTGGGGCAGCTCAAGGCATCTTGCACTGCTGCTGTGCTGCTACTGCTCTGTGCGGCAGCAGGGCAGCCTCAGCTGCCTCTAACAGAAAGCAACATGCCCTACATGAAACTGCTCTTGGAGTGAAACTTATCCTTTGATCAAAATGTTCCTCTTGTGAAAATCTCTAGGTAGGTGAATCTGTGGGAGGAAATTCCCATTTTGTAGACAGAATTGCCCCCGCAGCTGGGCAGAGGGCTGTTGCTGAGGTCAGCTGGTATCCCTTCATCACTTGCTGGCTAGCTGAGCCTGGAGTGCTGTGGCTACCATCCACACCCAGCATGAAGGCCAGTCACTGAGCTACATGGCAGCATCTCCCAGTGTACATCCTGCAGTAAGAGACTCGCTGCCTTTTGCCTGGGGATGTCTGGGTGGTGATCGCAGTGTGAATCCATTGGCTCTTTCACTTGGTCTGGGCTGAGCATTCTCTTGGTGCCCATTTTGTATGTATCTCCTCGGGTGATGATTCTCCTTATCTGCCCACCACTGCCCCCAGCCTGTTTCCTATATGTCTTCTCTGAGAGGCAGGTCAGCAGTATGCAAGGTGCTTGGAACTCCGATACAGATTTGGTGACTCCTTTCCCAGCTTTCCCAGGCTTTCAGTCTCCTCTGTGGAGGACCTGCAGGTAGCAGCAGTGGGCTTTGCAGAAGGCTTTAATTAAATTAAACCATTGCTGTTTGGGTGACCATCATCTTCAAAACACAAGGATTTCTTTTAAGTGCAATTCTATCTTTTGATGTTGTGGACTTGTAACACTTGTGTTGGGGACAATCTTTCCACTGTGGTGGTGTTAGTGGGTTATCTTTTATTTTCTTTTCCCAATTACTAAAATATTTTGAATGCTAATGTAGGTGGGTGGGTTTTGCTCTGTCTGTATCTGTTTGTAAACTGTGTGTGCATTACTCCAGACTGATCTTTTCTCAAGTGAGTCAGGTTAATGATGTTTTAAAGTAGCAGTGGCAAATAGTTCAGTACCATGTTAAATTGTCTTCCTTCTTGGTAGATGTTCTCCATATGACTCTTCCATATAATGCGGGTGAGCAACAGCTGAACTGATCAGAACATTGCAGATTTTGGGATCTGCTATCTTTGTACATTGCAGAAGGTCTCCGTCCTTCCAGAGGGAGGGTGAATCTCAATCTTCCTTTGATGAGTAAGATGGTTGTGGTAGGCATCAAGTAAGCGAGATATGATAATGTCAATTTCTTCAGTGTCTTTTCCACTCTCTTCAGAGACTGTGGTACCCCTTCGAGTTCAGAATCACTGGAATGGGAAATTCTCTGAAGTACAGAAGTATTCATGCTCTCTTTTCCGTACATGCAACATTTGCCAGTATTTCCATTTGCCACGGTGTCCTTGTGAAACGTGCATGAAAAGATACTGTTTCAGCCTGATGTTCGCAATTGAGATTCGGATTTCTGAAGGAACTCATCAATTTAGTAACCTCATCCTGGGCTGGAAACATTAAACTAGATGCAGTGTTGTTCAAAACCTCACCCTTGTGCAGTATTTCTAGAGGATTCTGGATGTGCAGTTTGCTGGACCATGATGAACTGTCGTTAAAATGGGTGGCTGTAGCTTGTCATTTTGAGCTTGTCATTTTGAGCTTGTCAGTCGGGAGTCATATTACTTTCTCCAGAGTTTTAGTCAGGATCATAGAATCATAGAATAGTTAGGATCATTACTGTTCTTACTAAAATTCCCCATATCATGAGGAAAGGGTAAGTAATACTATTTACCCTTGTGCTGCTTTCTGTTTTACGAAGAGGAATGTTAGATGCATCCTGTGCCTCGTGCAAAGGTGTAAACTGAAATGAAGAGGGGCTGATTAGCCTTTTGTTAACATGATTTGGGAAGCCTATAAGAAACTAAAGAGCAAATCTTACCCTGTGACTGAATTTGTGCTTTTCCATAGAATTACTTGGGCTTTTAAAAATCATACTAGCTGATGAAAACAATAGGAAGAAGTGTAAGAAAATTACATGTGATTTTGATCAAAGCCATAGCAAAAATCCAGTTGTCCATTTGCTGGCAGGCCTATGGGTAATACTTGGCAGGACATACGATTTACGGCTTTTCTTCTAGACAAGATTATCCATTGATGCAGTCAGGTGCAGTCAGCACTGGGGGCACACCATCTTGATGGCTTCTCCAAGGGAAAGACCCTTGGTGAGGGTCTGCATTGGTGAGGCATGGATTGAGTCTGCATCACGCCTTCCCGTACCTCCTGTAAAATGTGGATTGTACTTGTCTTCTGCCTTTAGTCTGTCTTATCTGTGAGTGAGGTACCACAGGACAGGAATGATTGTTTTCTCTGCCTCTGAATGATGCCGTTGCAGGGTTTCATATTGCTGCTGTGCCAACTTAGGTCCCATAAAATGGTGATAATTACCTAGAAAAGCCATGCTAAAAAAAATCAGGCTAAATTGCTGAGCTCTTGACTTGCATGGCATTTTGGCACACTGCAAGGAAGTAAAGCATTTAAAGCTCCAAAAAAGAGGTACCTCTTTTGCCTCTGAGTACTATCTTGAGTAGGAAGAACAGCTTTGTCATGAAAAGGTTTGGCACTTGCGTGTTTTCCTTTGATATTGGGTAAGCAAGTGTGCTGAATCCTGGTGCAGGTGATGGTTTTTAATCACCATCAGGAGTGTGAGTGTCCTCAGCCCTCAGAGATGCTGTCACACTTTCCACTGGAGCTCTGAGCCACATGCCAAGATCAGGAGGGAGCCATCTGGGGAACGAGCAGTGTGGTGCCCTGACAAAATGTCACAGTTAGCTTGAACATAACTTACTGTGTCAGGGAGAGAGAGCAAGAGAAAAGCATGAGGCATTCTAATAAAAGCACAGTACAGTGAAGATTCATTTTTCTTAGACAGAATTTGAAAAAGTTCTTTTCTTTTTTTTTTCCTTTTTTCTTTCTTCTCCCCCCCCCCCCCCATCTGCATTATCAGCTCCCTCCCTGCTGTGTCTGTCTGTCTTTCTCTGTTACTTTCAATATGCATCACAACTTCTGTCTCTTCCTTTGTTCGTGTTAGCAGGATGGGTCTTTCTAGACGAAGGAAAGGAGACCTTTTGCTGGCCTACATATCAAATCATTTCTTTCCTTGTGAATAGTGGAGGAGGCAGTCCAAATCTTTTAGTTCTGAATCTCTCTTCCTTTCTTTTGGGTTGTACTTTGAAGCAGGGAGAGGGTGCTGTTGGCTTTGCTGCCACGTGTAGTTTGATAGATGTACACAAATCCAGGAAGTGATCCAAATCCTGTATGACTTCTTTTATCCCCAAGGGCACTTCCTGCAGAGGAAACACTTAGGGTGGTTTTTGTTGGTTTTGGGTTAAGGAGAAGGCTGCTATCAGATTTTATTTCCACTAGCATCTAACCAAGTCCTTTAAGTTTTTATGTCCTGAGCTGCTTTGTGAAGAAAGGTTGAGCGATCGGACTTCTGCAGGGGATGAAGAAGCTGTTCACCCTCAGGTGGCTACAAGTTAGCCTGGAGTAGTTGCATCAAGCTTGCAGTAGCAGTAGAGGAACCTGTACAACCTAGCATAGGCTTCTGCTTTCTGCATAGACATCTCCTGATGTAACTGCAGCAATCTGAAGTGGCTCATTGTCTTACTGCCCTTTTGCAGGGTAAACTTCTTGACTTCCTTCAGAGCTGCTGTTCTCTATGCTGTTATAGTGGTTCTAAACTTGCAAATCATTTTTGGCAGGGGTTAGGGAGCATCAGGAATGGGGATGAGAGACCTCCCGAGGGCCCTTACCACCTGACTTGACTCTGAATCTCTGGGTCTGCACATCACTGACAACAAATAACTGTTGCACTTAACATGTAGTGAGTGTGCACAGTGCTGTGGAAGTGCTGTCACAGAAAGTTAAAAATACTGTATATGAAGGTATATGAACTGCAGAATCAAAAGTACAAATTGCAGCTTAAATACCTAATTTATTAACCCTGAGAATTAAATTAGGTGATCACAGAAGTACAAAAGTGAGTGACCTGCTGTATGTTCTAGGGAAAACCTGTGTGGGTTTTTTTGTATTAGAGGGAAGGTGCAAGAGATGCTTCCCACCTGCTTGTGCTGTAAGACAGAGCCTTGGCTCAGCCTTCTGCTTGAAGCAGTGCTGGGAAATGTGCTTGAAGACCCAGTTTTGACTCTGGCCAGAGAGGAAGGAGGACATGAAGAGTTGTGGCATTATCAAGTTTTCAGGCTGGTATTTAAAAATCAAACAAACCAAATCTAGGAGCAACTTAAAAAATAAATCAGATGTATGTATCAATGTAAAGTGTGCAGTGTAATAGGAACTTAGTAGCTAGGGGTTGAATTCTACTTAATGTTAAGGTGGATCATTTCCAAAAGACTGGTCTGTATTTGAACTATGAATGTTTTCAAAGCTCAAGGGGTATTATCCTCAGGATTTGAACTTTGCAAGGTAGTTTCTAGTGCCTTGTATGCAGGTACTTGCTGCTCCTTGTTGCTCTTCTCATTGGAGCAGCTGAATAATGTTTGCAGGATGATAGACTCAAACTTTTCTGTTGTGTTATACCTGAAACCTCTGAATTAGGGTGCACACTGTCATGGGATGCTTTCAGTTTCTCACTGCAATAATATTAACCCCTGTCATATCACCAAGGGACACAGAACAAATGCATCCATGGAATTTAACGCCATTTGTTGACATGGTCACACAGAAAACAGATGCAAAAGGCTTGCACAAACCTCAGGAAAGTGTTGCTCTGGCAGGGAGAGTATAGTGTGAGGCCAAAAGTGAATTCCTGCAAGGCAGAACTGTGTTTGTAGCCATGTGATAGATAGAGGAGACCAGTATAAATCACAGGATAAAATAACTGCTGTAAAGAACGCTCCTTGTCCTACAAATGTTGTGCAGTTATGCTCCCTCCAAGGATTTATAAACTATTTCAGTCATATTTTTTTGCAGAACCTTTCAACAATCCTGATACTCTGCATCAACTGCTCAGGAGAGAATTGGAAATGGCAGTGAACTGATGCTAGAAAGGAAACCAGAAGACTTAGGGATGCATTCATCTCTGATTTAACTCAGTGCAATATACTGACAGAGTGTATAGACAGAGGGAATAGAGAGGAGATTTAGATTAGATATTAGGAAGAAATTCTTCCCTGTGAGGGTGCTGAGGTGCTGGCACAGAGTGCCCAGAGAAGCTGTGGCTGCCCCATCCCTGGCAGTGTTCAAGGCCAGGTTGGACGGGGCTTGGAGCAACATGCTCTAGTGGAAGGTGTCCCTGCCCATGGTAGGGGTTGGAACTGGTTGAGCTTTAAGGTCCCTTCCAACCCAAACCAGTCTGGGGTTCCATGTTTTTCATGTGCATTTTGTTTTTAATTAGTGTGCATCCAAAGTTTACTGTTTGTAAACTACCTGGGTTACCAGAATTGTCCCAGCTACTCACACAGGCTGTGCAGGCCTGTAATAGTCATGGCATTGATCCACAAATACCTTACCTGTATGAATTTAAATTAGCAATATTGCCTGCCATTGGCATGTATTTGTGTTGGCATTTCATGTTCTTTAATTCCTCTGTCAGAATTTCTCCCAGCTGAGGTTGATGTAAATGCTATGAACTGGGTCCTGCCAGAGTCTCTTAAAAACAAACAAAAAAGAAGCAAATTCTTCCCATGACCCTGTGTCACTGCTCTCTCATCTCGGTTTTGTGGGGGTGAAGGACAAACACTTCTGGTGGCTGCTGGGCTCCTGGTAGTGCTGCAGGTGAGCAGGTGAAAGTGGTGAGAGCCAGGCTGTGCCAGGGTTGGAGCTGAAGGAAGAACGTCAGCTCACATGATGCCATGAAACTCATGAAAGGATTCCTGGGACTCTCATTTGTCATTTTACCTTAAGTTCCAAGCAGAGCAAAAAGCGAAGGTACATTTGACTTCAAGTATTAGAACACACCCTTATTCTCCATCATCCCTGAAATCAAGACTGGTTTGTGCTTGAGCCAGTTTCCTAATGACAATGGAAAATGGCATTCATCTTGATGATTTGTGCAGGGGAAAATGAATCCAAGTGTTTCACAAATTACCAAAAAATGCTGAGGACAGGTTCCAGCCAGTTCTGCCTCTACTCACATAAATTAGTGCACTGTTAATACACACTGCTGTAGAATGATTGATATGACCATTTGGAAAACTGTGTGTTTCTAGAACTTATAAACTATTAAATGGGACATTTTTTAGCAAGCAGTGATATGGCACATGTAGGAAAACCTGAGTAGTCCAAACCAAGCAAGCCTGTCTCTCTATCCTATTAACTTGTCAAGTGCACATTCCAGGGATGGGGCAGCCACAGCTTCTCTGGGCACCCTGTGGCAGTGTCTCACCACCCTCATAAATAAAGAATTTCTTCCTGAAGTCTAATCTCAATCTCCCCTCTGTCAGGTTAAAGCCATTCCCCTTGTCCTGTTCCTACATTCCTTTGTCCAAAGCCCCCCTCCAGCTTTCTTGTAGCCCCTTTAGGCACTGGAGCTGCTCTAAGGTCTCCCCTTAAGGAGCCTTCTCTTCTCCAGGCTGAACCAGCCCAGCTCGCTCAGCCTGGCTCCGGAGCAGAGCTGCTCCAGTCCTCGCAGCATCTCCATGGCCTCCTCTGGACTCGCTCCAACAGCATCACGTCCCTCTTGTGGTATTGCCTCCAGAGCTGGACACAGGACTGAGTGAAGTTATGGAGTTAAAACTCATCAAAACTGTTTGTGACTTCTACTCATCAGTATGCATGGGCGGGGAGAGCACTTAATGGGGTAAATTCCTGACAAGGTTGGGATGGAATATAGCACTTCTCCTGTAAGAGGCAAAACCCCTCCAAACTGAACCTGTTACTTTCAGAATTAAAATGCAATGCAATACTGTACTCTTTGAATTTCCTTCAATGGTTTCCTCACACAAAGACTCATGCAATAGTCAGTGCTTTAGTTTGAATTTAAGCTATTTCTCCCCAGTGTGAGAAAGATAAAAGTGTTTCCAATTTGTAAATGCTAGTGGAAAACTTGTAGAATTTTTATTGCTGAATTTCTACTTTAATTGAAAAGGGCTTTATGAAGGAAAAATAAAAAGAGGGTTCTGGCAAAATTTTCTCCCTTTTATTTAAAAAACTGGCTTTTTTAGTGGAAAAAAGAAATCTCAGCATGGAATTTTGTTTGTTTGTTTTAATAATATTTTTTGTTTTATAAAGTAATCATTTTGAAACTGGAAATGGTCATTTAAAACCATGACATATTCCCTGGATTTTAATGACCATTTAAAACCAACTGAAAAAGCCAACAGTTAGAAAAACTCAAAACCAATCCTCCAACCCCCAAAGTCCAGCAGACTCATTAGTGGTTACATGGAAAATCTTGATTGTTATTTTATTAAAACGAATCTACCATTTTCACTTTAAAACAGTTGCATTTGTTCCTCCGCTTCACGAGTTGTTTTCAGGTACTGCAGTCATGCTGATTATGAAAATATTTAGCAAAGAGACAAAACTCATTATCTTACCAGTTCCGAAACCTCTCCCAATGTCACTAGTGCACATCTGGGATGGAGGAAACAATCTTATGTGTTAAGGAGCATGCTTAACCTGACAGGACAAGGGGAGTGGCTTTAAGCTGACAGAGAGGAGATTGAGATTAGACATTAGGAACAAGTTCTTCCCTGTGAGAGTGCGGAGGCGCTGGCACAGGGTGCCCAGAGAAGCTGTGGCTGCCCCATCCCTGGCAGTGTTCAAGGCCAGGTTGGATGGGGCTTGAAGCAACCTGGTCTCGTGGAAGGTGTCCCTGCCCATGGTAGGGGTTGGAACTGGATGAGCTTTAAGACCCCTGCCACCCTCTAGGTTGGTAGAGAAAAATTGTGTTGAGTAATTTTTCTTTTCTGGTCTCCAAAGTGATCTTAAACACTTCAACATTTTGTCATAGAAAAAAATGGAGATGAATTTTCGTTGGTAGCTATCCTTCAGATTTCCATTTGTGTCTGTTCTCTGTGAGAACTGTGGAATTTTAATTTACTTCTCTCCACCCAGCTGAGTGCCTGACGGATGGCCATAGCTCAGAGAAGGGGCTGAAAGAAGGGAAAGGGAAAGAGCGTAAATAACACCTGTAGCAGTAAACTACAATCTCAGGGTGCAGGTCTTGGCTTTCCAGCCATGCCTGGCTGGTTTAGAGCTTGTCTGTAGAGAGAAATTCTGCTCAAAAAAAGAAGCACTTCATTTATTTTTGGCGTGTGAATGTCTAGCAAGGAATTCCTTAGAGACATGTAGGAAGTGATTGGCCAACCAACTACTCAGTGAAAACTTGTCTTCTTTTTGGTTGAGAAGGTACTCTGAAAATTGAGAATGCACCCAAGATTTAATTTGTGTATGCCATGGCTCTCCGGTTTTACGCTTAGGACAATAAAACACCCATGTTTGCAATGAGAAAAGCAAGAACATAAACATGGGTGGTCAAGAAAATCACTAACATTACAACAGCCATGATATTAGATAGGTAATTGAGAAGTGCTTGAATTACCTGTGAATGACATTAAAAAATTAATAAAGCTAGTGGAAAATATGGTTAATTTAATACATTTAGTGAAAGAATATGTTTTCCTAGGCCTGGAATTGCATGGGAGTGTCGCTGGTTTTGTCAAGAGTAACAGCAAAATCCATCCCTCTGCATGTTGTTGAAGAGTCAGTTTTCCAGCAGGTAAAGGCAGAGGCGTTCGCATCACAGAGGGGGCAAAGGCCAGAGCTTGGGAAGGACCTGCAGGGGTCATTCTTTGGTACAGGCGTCTGCAGGTTAAGCAAGTCTTTGAGGAGCTCAGGTTTGAGTTTAAATTTATCTTCTGTCACAGAAACTGAGGCTTTCAAATATTTTTCTTCCTGTACAGGACCAAACTTGCTCAAAGGGAGACTGTTGTAACTTACTCTCTGATATTTTTGGCCTGTTCTAGTCCAGTGGATATTTTGATCTTGTATTTTCAAGTCAGACTTATTAAATATTAACATTTTTTGCAATTATTTTCCTGAATGAAAAATAATAGTTACTTTCCAAGGAAATACTTACATTTTCTTTGCTGTGGCTCAGTTGTGTGTAGTTATTACAGGGAAGTCAAACCAGATGCGGCTGGAGTCCTCATCTGCTTCCACTAAGGCTGACATGGGCTTAATGTTGGAGTATAGCTTTGATGACAATTTGAATGGGAACTTGGAGACTGTATTTCAGTGTTTGAAGGTTTCAGTACTGATGGAGCCTTTAACTAGGTGATTTTGTAATGTGAGATTGGAATTGTTCTCTAGAGCTGCAGGAGACCAATAAAGTGTTGTAGATAAAATTAATTTAGCTGACATGCAGCATGTGCAATATATTTTTATTATTTCTTTACAAAGGTAAAGCTTAATGTTGAAATCTTTATTCATTTGTGTCTCTGTCCTTATCTGTACTGAGCTCCCATTGGCTCTAACCTGTCTCTTATTCATTAAAATCAGTGGAAATGTATCTCCTTAAAGACTTTAGGATGTGATCCACTTTGCTTCAGCCTGGCAGGCCCAGCATCACACTGATTTCCATCATAACACTGTCCCAGCAGTGCTTGAACAATTCATTCTTGGGTGCCTCACCGCCCTCACAGGGAAGAACTTCTTCCTAATGTATAAGGAAGTTGTGTTTCTGCAATTGACTTGCTGGGCCATGTTGGCTCTGTCCCATTGTCTACCATCCTGATTATGGCCCACTGTCATAGACCCAGTGTCTATCATCCTGTTTCCTTTCTTATCCATGCTTATATCTAGTTTTCAGGGACTATTCTGAATTTCACACGTTTTCCTAGGTGATTGTTTGGAACACAGGAAGGTGACATCACTTGCATGTGTATTTTGATCAGTGTTTCAGTCAGTTACACATTTGTTTCTGTATTTCATAGCAAATGCTACAAGTGTCTCATGTCAGTTGCAAGCTGAGGAAGCAATGTTTGACATGCAGGTACCATTTATTCATTGCCAATCTCTCGTGTCATGGTTTTCAGCATGCTACTTCTGAGAAAAATTTTCACAGTGGTATTCCCAGCACAGTCAATGCAAACCAAGGTGCCTCGGAAGATCTTAGTATATAAGTATTTAATGTAACTTACCTTTTACATTTGGTGTAGCTTACTGTGTTGCAATGATAGACCACTAGTTTTGGGCTCTAGCTGTGTCTATGAGTAAAGCTCTTCCCCCCCGTTCCTGCTGTTTGATGCTGTAGATGAACTCTTGGCCCTTTCAAATTGTTTTTGAGACCCTTTTTTACATCTTTTGTGGTCATATAAGATCAGTGGCTGTGGTGGAATTCTTGCTTATATTCCCTGGTGTAAGATGAGGGTTGGATTTCGATCTTGATTTGAAATACTTTTGGTATTATTATTTTTTTTCTTTAATAAGACCAAATTACAATTTGACCACTTTCATTACGGATGATCAAACAGAACTGCAAATACAATTTTCAGATTAACATCCATTAGAGCATAAACTATTCAGTGGCAGCCTTTGCCAAGAGCTGTCCAGAACCTAATTATTCATCATTAAACTGCAGCCTGAAGACACAAAACCAGACCAGAGGTCTGCAGTATAACTTGCCATACATGCACATAATAAAACAGAAGCTTGGATCCTCAGGGGACTCAGGTCTCTGTTTCTGCTTCCTGCTCTTCACACTACACACCCAGCAGTTAAAATGTATGCAGAGTTCACAAGGAAGGACCTCAAACCACTGGAGGCCCCCTCCAGGTGCCTGCACTGACAGGGCTCTCCTTAGCTCCAGCACTCAGGATGCTGTGCAAGGGGGAACAGCTTTGGTAGGATGAATGGAAAGAGCTTCTGTAGGCTCTCCTGAAAGGTGGGAGGTGTGGGGATGAGCTGCCCCTTATAAGGAGAAAGTTGATGCCAGTCCTCTCACTTATGTGACTTTCCAAACTCGGTATCCTGGGATTCTGTTGCTGCAGCCCTGCACCATAGAATCATAGAATGGTTTGGGTTGGAAAGGACCTTAGGATCATCTAGTTCCAACCCCCTCCACTGGCATTCCCCGGTAGAAAAGTGAGAGCCTGAAGGATAGAAAATGAACCACTTAGGGAAGGCATCTCTTCTTTCCTTTTGGGGATGCCCCCTGGTTGCAAACCCCAGCAGTGGGTAGCGTGAAGGGCCAGGATGGATATGAATGGAGGCAGCAAGCACCCTGCCTGGGCTTCTGCAGCAGCATGGGGCTGGGGCACGCAGGCAGCACACATTTCCCCTACCTGCTGCAAGGTCCATCTCCAGGAAAGTATTGCTCCTCTTATGACCTACTGTCATGGGGTAACCATGACATAACCTCTTGTTTGGCATTTGAGGTTCCAGAGCGCAGAAGTGAGACACAATATGCCAAGGTTTGGGGTTTTCTTCTGCTTGTGTGTTAGAGAATGGTCTGAGCAGTGGAGGGAGCATGTGGGCAGTCTGGGAGCTGTCTCCATGCGCTGGCTTTCATTTGGGCAGATCTCTCCACAGCAAAAAAAGCTCATAACTTACTGTCTCTCTTTTAAAGAGGACTGAGCACCTGCAAACTCAGCATGATGAATGAGAGCTTGAAAAACTCAGCCACTCTAAAAATTAGACTCTCAACATTTCCAGCTTTCCACATAGTATTAAAAGTGACTATGTACAAACTGATGCATCTGCTACTTGACTTGACCAGGGACAGCTTCCCACTTCCCATTTACACCCTACACTTACCCAGTTGACTGGAAGTGACTCCTCATAATAAGAAACATGAAAATGTGTTGGGCTGTTTTTCCTTTTGAGAATGGTATGTGGTGAATTGGAAATAAGCACAGAAATTAAAACACTTTAGCATCTCCATAAAGATCTCATTCAGTAAGCCTTTAATCACAGTTTTGAATTGTAATGCCTGGAGCTGAAACAATTGTGTTTAAAGCAACAAGGCAGATCCACAGTATAAACTTCCATCAAGTTGTTGAGCCTGTACTTGTTTTCTGTTTGCTTCTCTTCTCTTTTAAGCCCTGATCTTCAGTAAAAGCTGTGGAATAGGGCCAAGCAAGATGGGAAAGCCTATGCACTGTTACAAACATGAAATCCACAGCAGAAGGGAAAATCTCCTTGATAAACTGTTCAGCTGCCTCTGGTAGATGGGGATGGTTCCTGCTGTTATTATGGGGGTAGTAGGTTGCAAAATTTCATGTCTCGCTTTTTCTTTTTTCCCTCCTGGCATGAAAGACTCAAATTCAACAGTTTCTTTCTTCTCTTCTCTTTTCTTTTTGGATAGAGCTGGAAGAAATCTGAACTGTCTCTCACCTTTCTATGTCCTCTGCTTTCTTTCTGTAGAGTATAGTATTGCCTTTTTCAGAATTACCTCCTTTTCTTTAAATCTTTAAAGTTTGATTATTGCAGCCC
The DNA here is from genome assembly GCA_039720435.1 of Amazona ochrocephala. Lineage (NCBI taxonomy): Eukaryota > Metazoa > Chordata > Aves > Psittaciformes > Psittacidae > Amazona > Amazona ochrocephala. The sequence goes on along the minus strand of CM077885.1, from coordinate 16,336,809 downwards.
AACAAGATTCCTCAGCCAGTGGACCTGGGGCTAGGGGCCTGTATGCCCTTTCCATTTCAAAAGTGTCAATATCTTCACAATCCAAATGGCTTTCAACTTTCCTTTCTTCCTTTTTTTTATGTAAGAAAATTATTTCAGTTAAAGTAAGCGGCAGAAATTTCTCCAACCCTCTCTTCTCCCAAATACACATAGATCATTTCTGTGACTGGGGGTTTTCAACTGCATGCAGCGCTCTGGAAGTGTTTGTCATTTGTTGTTTAGAAACCAAATCTGCAATAAAAATGGATCTGAAATGCTGCTGTTAACATTAGATGCTTCCACTAAAATTACTGTAGGATGACTGAAGTGCTCATGTCCTGGAAGTCATCAGAAAACCTGAATGATACACAGATGCTTGACCATATCCCCTTTCACATCAAAATGCGTTCATTAATGGCAGAACTGGATGCATTTTCTCCCCTTCCTTCTTTTGGGTCCATACCTCTTTTCTTCCTGGAAGCTACTTCAGGACTGGAAAACCATTGCTTTTCAGCTGTACCTCTTCCATTAATAATCTGCTTTTCAAAATCTCTATGTCTTTTTATTTGTCCATAGATACTTGGATTGTTCTTTCACCATCTTGTCCTGCTGGACACCATCAGATCATGGCTGGTGCTTCTTTCAGATTCGATTTTTGGGAACCCAACTCAAAATACCAGGGAAGATCTGGCTTATAAAGGGCAGGCCCTCAACCTTGCTTGGAACTCGTGTTGAGTGACTGATCTGTGGAGGGATGTGGAGAAATGTGGACGATTGAGGGACGATCTGTGGCTCTTACCATGGCTAATGACAGAAGTGACTTGTGGGTCTCCACAGGACTTAAGATGAATTTGGTCCCACCGGAACCAGTTGCTGCATCCTCAAAGCACTTTTAAGTGATACCTATTTATGGGACTGGTAATGTAGTCTTCCCCCACATAAAGCTGACTTTCACTTTTTGTTAGGGTTAAATCCAATAAAGGAATGGAGGATTAAACACAGCAATTGCTAGCAGCATAAACTCTGGCAGACTAGGGAGCAAAGCAGGCTTCTTTAACCCTCAGGATGAAACCCTAGAGGCTTGCTTGCTTACTGAATACTTGATTTTGGCCCGTTTCTTACTAGCATGTTGGTCTGGCACATAGGCCTGTCTCTGTTTGGTAATACTCAAGGGTTACAAGATGAAGAACTACATGATTCAAATCTGAAAATCATAATCACCTCTGGGCTTCAAAGGCAAGCCTTAGTTGTGTTATTATCAGTACTGGATGCTCTTTCCTCCTCTTTAAATGTAAACTGACCAAGTTGAAGGTGAACTAAAGCTAAACAAAATAGCATACATATTTGTTGCTGATCTGAATTGAGCAGGAAATCAATGCAGTAGGTGGAAAGTTCTTTATTAAGGGATGAAAACACTCTTTGAAAGTTCTTTTTCCTGCTTTCCAGTATACTTTAAAAGGAAGCTGAAGTTTCTAATTCTCTTTCCTCAGGGTAAAGAGGAGTTTGGCTTAATTACGTTGAACAGATTACATCATGAAGTGAATGTGAGTCATTCAGTGATGTTATGTGTTTGGCATCCCTCAGAAAACTTGAGTATTGTAGAGTTAGAAACTGTTTATTCAGAGCTAATGAAATCAAGTCTTGTACATATACAGTATTCAGCAATAGCTACCATTTGTATTGTGCATGGTAGTCTGAAAAGTTATCTATATACATAAATTGCATTGCTTTAATCACACTCATATAGCTGAAATGGTACAATAACTCCTGATTTTTCTTCTGTGTCAATAGAATTTTCTCAGGCTTTCTATATGTTGTCCACAGTTAAACTTCGATGAAGGGGAGGAGAGCTAGGTGTGGGTTCGTGAACACTCTTCAAACTGGCATTGCCAGCACTGGGTGCCTTGTTGTACTTCCCTTTCTGTGACCTTAGTCAGTTATGGTCTTGGGGAACAAAATTAGCAAAGTTAACTGAACAATCTTTTTGTGCTGAGCTCTTCACCACTGTCCCCCCAGCTGGGAAATGGTTCCTGGCTGTGTGAGCGTTCCTAGTTTGTTTCCAAGCCAATAAACCAGGTTAGATGAGATTGCCAATGTAAGATCTTGGGTAAATTAGCCCATGCTGGGCCCAGGGGTTTTATACCCGGCCTGTGTCCAGGTCCAGAAGTGCCTTGTTAAAAGCTGAGCTTGAATGGCTCTGCATTCCAGACACTTCTGTGACTGGTGTGCACGCATGCCCCATGATGGGTTTACCCATTGGACAATGCTCATTTTTGTATTTAATCACCTAGAAAGCTTTTTTCTGTTCGGGTTCTTGCTGAGCACGCATGTTTCCATTCCTTTCTCTGATTTGCTTTTATTTTTTTGGATTGTCTATAAAAGATTGCCCTTCCACTCTCAGGTATTCTTGCCATTAGATATAAAGCATATGTATTGGCATAACATCTTCCGTATGTGGAATGAAAATTACTGGCAGTTCTTGAAACACATTGTGTGCATGAAAGCCTAATTGTGCGTTGGACAGTGGCGATTGTAAAAACATAATCTCGAATACTTGTGGTTTAAATCAGTGACCTTTACTTCTGTGAGTAGTTGCATTGATACTGAGGTTGTCAAGTGCTAAGCCAAGCCAAAACCATATCTCGTGTGAAAATGAAGGTGCATGCCAGCAGTCCATGCCAACAAACAGCACGCCCGAAGTGTGAGGGTGAATGAGGAGACTTGAGAGGAGATTAGCAGGTTAAGGTGCAAGAGTAAGAGCTTGTTCATGTGAGGAAGGGTTGATTCCTACAATCCTGATGGAAATAGTTTGCTAAGATGGATTCTGGAAGCCTTGAGGAGTTCCCTTGACAACCAAAGTATCTCAAACATCTCCATCCAGCTTCCACAACCTGGAAATGCTTTTAGGATACAACTGTTAGAAACTGGGCCAGATTCAGTTCCCAGGATGCTGATGATGTACCCATTGATCTAAACAGTTTTTTTGGGGGTTTTGTAATGCTACAATGAACAGAACTGATCCCTCAGATGCTAGTAAGTGATGAATGAAGAGTCTGTCTTTATTTTGCATTCAGAACAAAGTCAGGGTGATTCACCAGTTCACACATTAGCTGCTCTGCAATCACTTTCTGTCTTACTGTTCTTGGTCACCTTGCATCTCAGGGGCACCTTTGAGTGGAGACCTAGTGGGAGGGGTGTAGGTAGTGTGCAAGTAATGTGCGCCCAACAACTGTTGCCCTCAACCTCTCCAGACAAGCCTGGGTGCAAGTGCAGATTAGGAGTTACTTTAAACTAAAGTTAGTTTAATCAAGTATCTGGTGAATAATTGCTTGAGATAGGACCACATGTGGGAAGAGGATCCGACTGGCTGCTTTGTCGATGAGTGCTACTTTTCCTGCCTTGTATGGTTTGTTCAGGAAACAGAGTAACAAACTCAGTGCAATAAAGCCGGGTTCACTCCTGTAGTTTTGTGTGTCCCCTAGTACGAGTTTGTTTGCTGGCGTTAATGGGTAGCTCTGAGAAATGAAGTCATGTGTTTGTCTCCTGCCTGGGCACACGCATTCCCAACTCACTTTCAAGCAAGATACTAGAGGGAGGAGGAATTGGTACTCAAGGAGTCTCCCTGTGCCCCTTAGCTATTCAATCCTCTTCTCAGAGCAGAAGCAAGCATGGCAATTGGCAGCATTTGTGCTGTGTGGTTTGCAGTGCTGGTGTCTGTCTCTTCAGTACAGGACTGGTAACACACATTGCTTTGTGCTTGTACCCACAATGGAGCAGCTCTGCTCTGGAGACAGTCTGAGAGAGCTGGGCTTGTTGAGCCTGGAGAAGAAAGGGCTCCAGGGAGAACTTACAACAGTCTTCCATTACCAAAAGGGGGCTGACAAGAAATCTGAAGAGGGTCTTTATACAAGGGCAGGTAGTGACAGTACAAGGGGGAATGACTTTAACTCGACAGAGAGGAGACTGAGATGAGACATTAGGAAGAAATTCTTCCCTGTGAGGGTGCTGAGGCGCTGGCACAGGGTGCCCAGAGAAGCTGTGGCTGCCTCATCCCTGACAGTGTTCAAGGCCAGGTTGGATGGGGCTTGGAGCAACATGCTCTAGTGGAAGATGTCCCTGCCTGTGGCAGGGGGTTAGAACTGGATGAGATTTAAGGTCCCTTCCAACCTGAACCAGTCTGTGATTGTATGGCAGTCACAAGGCAACATCTTACTCTTCCTACCAAGCTGCCTGGGTTGTCGCCAGCGCAGGGGAGGCAGAGAATGGGTTGCTTAGTTAGCACGTGGGCTGAACTGCTACATGTGTAGCAATACAGTATGTAGTTTGTGGAGGACAAGAGGGTGCTTTTTAAAGTGAGAGTGAATGGGAAGCTCCAGAGACAATGTAATTAGTCCAGATTGAGAGCTCTGGGCTCACCTGTAGTACATGGAAGGACCTCTACACCACTCAGTCGCCTGAGTTTTGTTTCCACTTGCACCAGTGTAGCCTCTGACTGCTGCAGATTTAAATCACTGCGAGATAGCTCGATGCTGAAATCAATTTTGTTTTAAAGTTTCTTCTGCCAAAATGTGGCCCTGGAAGCTTGTACTTGGAGTTGTACAAAGTTTCATTTTATTGTGGTATGTTTCCCCCTCCATCCCCAAATTGGCGACCGCTTGTATGAATTTTGGCAGGGGACGAATGATCCTTCACACTCAGCCTGTAATTTACAGCCACGTTTGGTTTTACATAATGTACCATTTCAGTGTTGTCTGCCATTTCTTCATGTCTTGCGGAAGACTTCCAGGTTTTATTAAACTGGCATATAGAAATTGATTTTCCAGCTGGATGCAGTCACTTGGCAAACTCTGCACATTCTAACTACATGTGAGCTAAATTACACACTCTAATAGTGTGTTTGAATTATTTTATGTGCAACATATAGTTGCAGGAGCATGTGGCAGTTTCCCAGTGCTTTGCCTAACTGGAGTTTTGCTCCTAGCTAAAGGAACTATTACAGGGACATAAATATTTTACTGAAGGAACAAGCAGGCTGTGCCTTTGGTAAGAGAGGCTCTTGCTAATTTGCACTTGCTGAGAAGAAGTGTTACTGTCTCCACATGACATGAAGAAGTGTTACTTAGGGCAAGTCACAGTCTGCAGAATTGCCACTTGAGTTTGAGGGCTTTCTGCATATGAAGAATAGAGTTAGACTGAGGCACCTTCAGTTTCAAGGGGATTTCTTGTGCAAATCATCCATGAGAGGCAGAAGGCTTCTACAGTCTGGCCTGCAACTGTCTCATGAGTGAATTCTGGAAAACTTGAGCGCATCGATTGGATTTCCTCTTTGCTAAAATGGGTCAAGATGCCAAGTGAGATGCTGTTCACCTCTGATGTGCTCACTCCCCCGTATTGCGATTCTTGCTTACTGGGGGTATGCGACCGTGGGGGAAGCAAGCAGACGAACCAATATGGTTGATAAAGCAAGCTTCTATTTTATTAGCAAAAATCATCGTTTTATATATGTTTTACTCTGATTGCAATATACGTCGTATACATTGATTGGATATATGCTGCAGCGTGTTATAACATGATTGGTTGTTGAATACATCATTGCTTTCTTATGATTGGTTATATTTTTATACAGTTCTTTTCCTGGTTATTGTTCTTATTTCTACATTTTACTTCCTCCTTGGGGGTTTCGGTGGTTCCCCTTCAGCTCAAGGTTATGATGTCCTTGCATGTGATAGGCTCCTGCAGCTCGGTCGTGGTGCTTTGCCAACATCTTTTGACAAACCTTAGCAACAGGCCTTGGTTACACTGTTACCGGCTCAAAGCAGAGTTGCTGCAATGAGCCACTTCCTTGATCAGAGAGCCATTCTCCAACAGGGGTAGGCTTTAATCTCTGGATAGCCTCATGTTTGCATCAGCCTTTATGAAGGATCAGAGTAGACCTTAATCTCAAACCAGTTACCCAATAATAAGAACTGGGGAGAGTACTGTGGTGAATATTTGCTCACTGAAGGCAGGCAGATGACATCAGTTCAGGTGAGCCCCAGTGTGTGTGGCCTAGATTTATAGCTGAGTGTTGAATCTGAGAAGCCATTTGGTGCCACCTGTGTGCTACCTACAAGGCTTGGCTTGTCAGGGGGGATAGTCACTAGAGTTAGGATTTATTTTTTTTGTGGATGATGCTCACATTTACCAAATGGCTTCACATATCTCTGTCCAGAAGGTTATCCTACTCCAGGGTGTAGTGTTCAACTCAGTAACTGCTATTTCTGTCTCATAATGGAAGTGGTCTTGCTCTTAAGGTGCTTTTGTGGGAAGTAGCTGATGATGGTCACACCTTATGCTGGAGCCAGGTCCTAGGGTCATCAGGGCGCAGGCAGGGCATGCTCAGAGAGACAGTGCTGGACTTCACATTGTGAGCTTTTTCTCTTGGAAAGTTTTCACTCTGCATCATAGAATCATAGAATAGTAAGGGTTGGAAAGGACCTCAAGATCATCGAGTTCCAACCCCCCCGCCATGGGCAGGGACACCTCCCACTAAACCATGCCATCCAAGGCTATGTCCAACCCCACCTTGAACGCCGCCAGGAATGAAGCATTCACAACTTCCCTGGGCAACCCATTCCAGGGCCCCACCACCCTCACAGTAAAGAATTTCTCCTCAGAAACAATGTTGCAGCCTCAACCTCTTGGTAAAATGGAATTTCTAGTTTTGGGGCTCCTGTGTGTTGAGATGCTGCAAGAGTTTTATGTCAGGCTGGAAGTTGTCTATTGCACATCCTCCTCTCCTATAGAGGGTGGAGTAAAGGAAAGCAGTGTTGGAATGTTGTCACTAGTAATCTTTTAATTCACCAGATACTTGAATTTTATTGGAGAGATATGTGTTTCCTTATTTCCTGAGAAATGGAATTAGCAATGTATTCTGCCACTGCCTCTCGGAGTTCTCATTTTGTAGCCATTGCTCCTCTTACAGTGCTTCAGGTGTCAATTGTGCTATCTATTTACCACATGGATAAACACATAGCAAGCATTATATCACTTTATTAGTCCACTAATATACAAGAGCTTTGTCTTACGACATGGTATGAACAATGAATCATCTGCTCCTTGCAGTTATTTTTTATGTCAAGTTTTATTCCTACATCCCAGGCAGAATAAAGTGTTTGGTGCAGTTTTCTTGTTAACGTCTTTCCACCTCCTCTGTTGTTATTAATAGATGATGTTCCTGATTATTCTGCCAGGGTAGGCAGTACGGGATAAATGGTGGGCTCAGGTGAGGGAACTGGAAAGAAATGTTTTGGTTCTTCCATGGTATTGATGGCTGTGATTTTCTCTGGGAGAGCTGGGTAAAACTAGTGTACTAAGGACCAAATAGTCAAAGTTCAGCCAGAACCAAGTACTCCATGTTAAAAATGGTGCTCTAGAGCCCAGGGAGTGGAAATCATGGGTAACATTTAGGACATGTAAACATGGTCTCACACTGGTAAGAGGTCCTCATCAAAGATTTCTTGTGATAAATGATCAGTTTCCTAAGCTAAAGCATGCTATAGAGTCCCAGGCAATGTATTCCTGGTAGAATCATTAGGAAAAGGGGCAGGTTAATGAGGAGGTGTGTGTTTTATCACAAAAGAAAGAAGCAGTAGTATGTCATCACAGCCACAGCCGTCTGCCCTGCAGTATCTACAGTTGCTATCATAACTTCCACCTTGGTTTCCTTGTGCCAGGGGAGACCACGGCAGCTTTCTTAGCTGCAGCATGTTGTTTTTGGCATCAGTTTTATTCTTTCAGGAGAAATAGCGAGCAGCCTTTCTTTACTTTGCTTTTCTCCTCTTCCTATATGCATCTGCATTCCATATGGCCCCAAACTCTGTCATTTCTTCTCTGCCAGCAGAGTTTCTCCCAGGTTTGTGTCTGTATGGTTGTTTAGCCAAGAGACAAAGTATGATTGTGAAAACGCCTGAACTGAGCTATCTGGTTGGTACTGAATTATTTTGCCTAATCATAAGATCATCTCTTTCTCATCATTACATGGTTCTGGGTGAAGAAATGGAAAAGGAGAAAGGCTGAGCACTCCATTAGTATTGAACTAACTTGAGGCTGCTCACAAGATTTGCCTGACTGTATCACGACTGTAAGAGGTACAAATTACTATTTGAGAGAGTTTTCCTGTTGCATTCTCTTATGTCTGTGTGGAGCAGCTAAGGAGAGAAGGAGGAGAAAGGCTTTGCTTCAGAAGACCATCTTCTGCCTGAGCCTAAAATTGAGGTTGCCTATCCAGTCTTGCAACTGGAAGAAAAACAAGAACTGCACTATATAGGAGGTAGATCTCATTAGTGTTACAATATTTGTTCCCTAATTCACACTTCTCTTCTCTTTGCAAATCACACAAACATCCTGTTTTCAGCAGATTTTGCCAGGAATGTGATCTGAACCTCTGCTTTGTTTGCAGACTACCCACTCCATCTGTTAGTTGTTTGGCATTTGCGACCACTGCTTTGTGGCCTAAATGGCATAAAGTCTTGTTCTTAGCAGGATGGCTCAATACACAGCTATACTCTTTTACTCTTCGAAACAAGGTTGGGCACATTGTTTGCTTCCAGTTCTTGATTGGGTGCCTGAAAATTTTGGGGAAGAGAATAATAATGAATAAAGAACAGTGATTAATATAGAAATGCAGTTGTTTTCCAAATAAAATAATCCAACAGTTTTTGCCACAGAGGACGGAGCATGGTGGAGTAACATAATGATAGCATGGCTTTCCCAAAGTCGGTAGCGTATCTAGTCTTCATTTCCTTAAGGCCTGGCTTTCTCCCACCCTTTCTGTGGGATTTAGGAGCTCTGGACCCAGCATCCCAAAGGGTGAGAGTTAAGCTGCAGTGGGAGGTGTATGCAAAATGAAAGCTCTTCAGTGAGGATCATTGTAAGTGAGAACACAAGTTTTGTTCAGTTGCAGGTACAAGCAGATGAGCAAGTCCAGTATGCAGCAGAGCAGGTTTGGGAGCAGCAGCTTGCTCATTGGAAGAGAAGGATAAAAAGAGTTTGAAGGTGATGCCAGTTTGATGAAATGTGTTCATTGGGAGGTAGCTTAGACCTACGTCATCTTCCGTAAGTACAGACACATTATAGGCTGTAGGGGCAATAGGCTGAGGATGAGTGTGTGGGAACATTAAAGGCCACATCTGTCCAGTTCTGCAGCTGCTTCTAGTCCAAGCCCTGTTTCCCCAGTTCCCTTCCTCACCCTGCGTCAAAGTGCCTTGCGCCTCCCTTGTGCTGCAGGGAGATGCCGACAATGTGGCATAGATCAGACGATGCGTTGGGAAAGGAAGAATTTGATGTTGACTAATGCCAGATTAAATCATGTGTTTGGGATCTCCTGGGTCATGAACTGGGAGAACTTTCCATGAAAATTGTGAAGCATAACTCAAGGAGGCAGCTCTGGGCAGTTGCACAGCTGCAGGAGGCATGCAGGCCATGCAGGCTGCTCTTTGCCCTCTTGCACTTGAGATGGAGGGGGGTTGTGTTTTATTTATTTATTTATTTACATTGAATCCCAGACTGGTTTGGGTTGGAAGGGACCTTAAAGCCCATCCGGCTCCAACCCCTGCCACAGGCAAGGGACACCTTCCACTAGAGCAGCTTGCTCCAAGCGCCATCCAGCGTGGCCTTGAGCACTGCCAGGGATGGGGCAGCCTGTGCCAGCGTCTCACCATCCTCATAATGAAGAATTTCTTACTAATGTCTAATCTCAATCTCCCTCCTGTCAGTTTAAGGCCATTCTCCTTCGCTTGTCACTGCATCCCCTGTAAGAAGCCCCTCTCCGGCTTTCCTGTAGCTCCTTTAGGCACTGGAGCTGCTCTAAGGTCTCCCCTTAAGGAGCCTTCTCTTCTCCAGACTGAACCAGCCCAGCTCTCTCAGCCTGGCTCCAGAGCAGAGCTGCTCCAGTCCTCCCACCATCTTTGCAGCCTCCTCAGCTCTTTGCAGCCTCCTCAGCTCCAGCAGCTCCAGGTCCCTCTCCACCGAGAGCGGAGCAGAGTGGGAGGATCACACCGTCACCCTCAGTAACCCCATCTCTGACCTGCAGGTAGAGCTGGGATTTCCAACCCTCGGTTCCCGGCAACGGGGCTGGCCCGAGGCGCGGGGCCACGCGGAGTACAGCCGCCGGCTCGGGGCCGCAGCCTCCGGTCCCGCCGTGAGTGGCAAGGGCCCCTAGGGGGGGCTGGCGGCCCGGCGTAGACAGGGCGGCTTCTCCGGCGCAGCCCCGACTGCCGGGCAGGCAATGGACTTTTATCATTCCGTTCACATCTTTACCCCGTATCGTGCCCCAGACATCCTTACATCGGATAGACAACTTGCGGAGCGCTTGTCAGCACCGTGCTGCGCGCGTCAGGCGGGGAGCGGCATCCCAGAGACATCCTTGTGCCCAGTGCTGGGGCAGAGGGTGATGTTTTGGGAGGACAGGGGGAGACACACCCCCTCCCCCCCGTTCCTGCAGCGAATGGAGATCAGCAGCAAACGGGGTGGGGTGACAAGTTTTTCTATGTACCCTTTATCCAAGTGGGCAGTGCAAGTGCTGGGCTGCGCAGACATACGCCTGTGCCAAGGATTGCAAGTTGTACTTCAATGGGGAAAAGAGCTGGGCTTGCCTGCTCTGCTGGCACCCTGTGATATGTGTCTGTATATGTATAAATAATTAGTAATGAAGGGGACTTAGCTGCAGGAATGTGGTTTCAAAGGTCTCAAAGGCTCTTCTCTTTGAGAGAGATTTAGGTAAAATGAAAAAAAAAAACCAAAACTTTATCAGGGATCAAACAGGACACTGGCCCTGTGTCTCGCTTCTGCCACACTGTGTATGGAAGGAAGGAGAAGTATAGGGAATGGGCAAACGCACATTAATCCCTTCCTGCCAGAATTTCTGCTAGAAAACCTCTCGGTCACCTACCTTTACCATTAGCCTGTTTGCAGGATTGATTTGATACATTGATTCTATTATGGCAGAGCTTGCAAAGAGTGAAAGAACATGAAATATAGTTCCCTAAAGAGCAGATTTCTTGGTCAAGAGAGATTCTTACAGACTAGAAGCAGAAAGAGAGCACTAGCAAGTATGCTAAATAAAAGCAGATACCAATCATAAACAATTACATATGTGCTTAAAAATTCTCCCCTTGACATCTTTACATTTGCTGGTGGAAGTCACCGTATGAATATCAGCAGATGAATTATTCTATATGGGTAAGGAGTTGAAAAAGCAAAGGACATCTCACTTTTTCCTTTAACCTTGGGGAGTAGGAAAGATCTGGCTCTTGCATCTCTTCTGAGAGTACAGTCACTGCAAGGGGAAAACCCATATGCATTGGAAGGCTTCTGAATGCATCTGAATAACAGGCATATCAATGAAATGCCAGACTTTGGTGCAACGATAACCCATCTATAAATCATACAGTGTGCTGTTTACCTCGGATTTACGCTGAGCTGCAGATCCAGCTCTACTGGGAAGTTTGCACAGACAGGCCAAAACATCCTGGCTACGAAGTACATCTGCCTCATTCAGTTGAATAAGCAGAACTGAACTGAGGCTCTTAAACCTGCAATGGCAACAAGGCATCTTTTTATATGCTGGCTAGAAGAGCATCCCAGTTTTTTTGTTTGCACTTAGAACTCATATCTTGTGATCATATTAATATGACCAGATATTAATATTATATAGTACTTGTTGTGAATGGAATTGCCTTTCTGTGCTCCATACTCTCTTGCAATGGATCTGGCTTGTTGCGAAGGTAGTAATTATTCTCACTTCTTAGCTAACCAGTTTCAGTGCTTAACTTTCAGCCTGCGGTTTGGTTGCAGACTTTCTCCTTGGAATATTTGTTGTGCATCTTGGATGTCTGAACACAGAGCACGGTATTGTTTCTGGCTGCTGCTGGTGTGACTCACGTTTTTAAATGCTGGATAGATAACTGGCAAGTGACAAACTTTCAATACAAATTAATCATTGTGGCATTCTGGAAAACGCTGGATTCTCAAGGATTTCCAGAAATACCTTCTGGCCATATGAATATTCTGAAATAACAAATAGAATTACTCACAGCCAGCTGCAGTTTGGCAGTCGTGCCTGCAAAATATTTTGGGAGAAGATTTCTGCCTGTTTGTTTTCTGCTGCTTGGCTTGAACAAGTGCTGTCACTTCCCAACGTGATTAATTCAAGGTTGCCAAATCCTGTGATTTTTATCGCAAGTCTCGTGATACTCAATGTTTTTTTCCCTATAACTTCCCCTTCCCGGAGACATTTAATTAGGTGAGAATCTCAGTTTTCATTTTTATAGAAGTCAGTTTCTACTCCTCAGACTGTGAAGAAGTTTGAAAATGTGACCCAGGGGCATCCTAAAGACAACCACAAACCCCAGAAGAAACACACATGAATCTCACTTTCTTTCTTTGGCTCCTGATCTTCAGATAGTTCCTCAAACATCTGATTCCCGACTTCAGAATATTTAGGCTGGGAATACCGTCAATGAATTTTCTTCTTTCCCTCCTGAAATTCCAAGCGCTGCCACATTTTCTTCGAAGGAGAAGGACTGAGTGTTGTGGAGCTGCAGTGCAGCCATACAGCCCGTGTTCAAAGCGCTCTCTCGGCACCTGTGCTCTTAGCTCAGCCTAACTGAGCCGAACACGTTTTTTGCTTCATGTTATTTTACCCAAAGGTCAAATTCTTTGGTTCCCAGGTGCAGTGAAACCCATTACACACTGTGCTGTTACAAGGTGACCCTCCCTATGGCCTGAAATCAGAGACACATTGCCTTCTCAGGGGAACCTGCCATGAACAGTAAAGAGTGAAGCTTTGCATGACAAACCTCGTTTGATGTGTGCGAATGTGCGGGCATTCATAAGACAGCTTTTCAGTTACAGGAACAGAGGAGAGCATCAGACTTTTCATAAATGAGTGTTCCTGGAATATTCTCCCCCAGATACTCCCCTCTCATCCCACTTTTTACTCAGTCGTGCATGAACCAGTCTTGGTTTCTGTGAATGTACTTGCTGTTTCTAAGTGTTTCCAATAGGAAAACTGTGGGTACCGCTAGAGTAAATAAAGCACAGTCGATGGGTTGTTCAAACTGTTTGATTAGGGTTTTCCAGAGCTGGCTGAAAAACAGCATTTCCAATTTGTGAGGATTTTGTATTTTTGTTTTAGAAATTTGACTTTGGTCCAATTGGCTGGAAAACTTTTCTTTTTTAATTTCCTATGAATTGAAAAAATGTGCTCTGAGACATGGCAAGGGATGTCTTCTGCAGCAGTCAGACTGAGGAGAAAGCTGATCTGAGTTTTCAGCCTCTTTCCCAAATGTTTCTCTGCTCTTTCCCTCCTGCCAAACTGTAATACCACCATCGCTGTAACACAGCCCAGGCTCCCTCTGGCCTGGGCAGTCCTGCCCTTCCTCTTCCTTCTGCTCCTTGATCCTCCTCACCGCTGCACCTCTGGTGGAGGGCAGAAGGGGAACCATCTAGAGACAGAAGATTCACTGTGTGACTCTGTACAGCCAGTGGCCACCCAGGGAAGAGGGCAGCACCCAAACAGGGGACAGCTTCTACCCTGGCCTGCAAGAGGACATTTTTAGACAGGGATGAGGCTTTTTCTTCCTCCCCAGCAGGCACTTTCTAAGAAAATTGATGATGAAGTGCATGATTGCTGCTGGTCCTGCTGTTTCTTCCTAATGTGAAGCAAAGACTCCAGTCTGTTTGGTTTTGGATTAAGCCTTTTGCTAGTAGGGCAGAATTAAAATGGATAATTAAGAAAAGAACATGACTTTGTTACAGAGCACAATGCTGCAAAGGGGTCTGGCTAAACTAGATGTGAAGGACAGACACATTTATTGCCTTGATATGTGTCTCTGTTTTGACCTGCCTGACATTTTCTGCCTCCAGACTCTCCCTTAAACCTGTGAGAAGTTCTGATCCTGATCTGGCCATTGCAGCTGAAATGGGTAGGGAAAAAAACATGCCAGCAAAGGAAAGGCACCATAAAATAGACTACAGTGGAAGGAAATTAAAGATAAGGAGAGCTATGAGAGACACACTGTTGAAATGTGTATTTCATTGACAGGGCATTCACACTAAGGAATGATAAAAAGGAGGAGTGGATATATCCTGCACACACGGCAAAGCTTTCTTCTTATGTATAGGAAAAATCCCTGTGCATGGGAGCCCTGTCTCCTCCCAGACTGCCCCAGAATGGGGATGGATCTCATCTTGGATGGCTTTGCCCCAGACCTGTTTCTGAAAGGAGGATGGAGTGAGGGGCTGGTCTCTTCTCCCAAATAACAAGTGGCAGGACAAGAGGAAATGGCCTCAAGCTTCACCGGGGAGGTTTAGATGGAGATTAGGAAAAATGTCTTCCCCACAGGGTGCTCAGGCATTGGAACAGGCTGCCCAGGGCAGTGCTGGAGTCACCATCCTTGGAAGTGTTCACACACTGTGTAGAAGAGGCCCTCAGTGACATGGTTTGTGGTGGCCTTTGTCAGTGCTGAGGAGCAGTTGGACTTAATGGTATTAAAGGTCTTTTCCAACCTGGTTGATTCTATGATTCCTTCATACCATGGAGTCACCGTGTGACAGCCACCTGCATGCAGGCATACCCTGTGTCCTGGCTTGATGAGTCAGGAAATCCTCCCTCCTCTTCTGTGCATAAGTTAAAAAAGTGCTGATTTGATGTCTTTTTGGATTTGACTGGAGTAGTTGGGAGGTTTCTTTCCAGTCAAAACAAAACAAAAACCCAAACCACATTGCCAGATGCTATGCTGCTAGTATATCATAAAACAAAGCAAGCAGTAATTTTGTCATAGATACGTATGGTACAGGGCTGATGGAGTCAGGCTGAAGATTCAGAGCCTACAAAGAGTCCAGGAAACAGGCCAGGCAGTAAGCCTGCTTTTTAATATGGTTAGATGGTTAGGAATATGAATTTGTATCCAGCGTTCTCTTTCCGATCAGGGACAAAAAGCCATTTTTAAATGGGGAATGTTGGAAGTGGCTGGCCCGATCCTCTGTGTCCCTGTGCCTCTACCACGGTGACTCATGGAAGCTGCGGTTCTCGTGATCTGCTCTCCTCCAGGGCTGGCGCTCCCCATTCAGATGACTCTTCCCATCGTGAACTGCAGGAGTCCAAATAAAAAGAATACTGTGGTGCACTGTGGAAAATGTGCTCCAGCCCAAGAGCCAAAGAGGAAGGAGAAGGGGGGCTCGCAGCACTTAAATTACTGCTCCCATGAGACAATAGGACTAAGAAGATGACTGGAAAATGAGGCTCAAAAGAGACACTATGACTTTTGTTACAACCACTTTTTTCTTTTGTTTTGTTTTAGCACATCCTGGAGCTAAAAATTTTACTTTTTGTGATGGAAAAACAAAATCTTAAGAGAAAATCAACACTTTCTCATGGAAAGAGCATTTTGCAGAATT
The DNA here is from genome assembly GCA_039720435.1 of Amazona ochrocephala. Lineage (NCBI taxonomy): Eukaryota > Metazoa > Chordata > Aves > Psittaciformes > Psittacidae > Amazona > Amazona ochrocephala. The sequence continues at coordinate 16,321,350 of CM077885.1, read as the reverse complement.
TTTGTTTTAAAAGAAAACACTTTTGTGTTTTTGTACTACAAAAGTGGTAACACATCAATGGGCTTTCTGATCCATTCTGCTTCCCATATTTAGCCCTGTTTCAAGTGGGACTGAGCATGGACCCAGTTACTACATCTACAAATCCAGAACTGCACTTTTGTCGATGCTTTATTACCCAGTTTGATCAGCTGCCACTGGGCTTCTCTCCACCAGTGTGCTTGCCGTTCTTTCTGAGATTGCTGCTTTAACAGTACGAGCTCCCAAGTGGCTGCAATGTAAGAATAGCACGATGCTTTGAGTGATGACATATGGTGTCCCTTCTCTTCCCTCTCACTGGAGTTCTGAACCCTCATACTTGGCAGCCTGAGGCAGCAAACCAGAAGAGGTCTAGTGGAACAGATCTGTTACAATTCCAGGCTTTTGTGTGCGAGCTCCCATGCCGAAATATCCAACTTGAGTGTTCGGCAGTCACAACAGAGCTCATTCTGGAGCTGCGTAGCTTGTAGAGTGGGGCATATGCGCAGTGCATAAAAATAGGTCCCTTTATGAGTTCCTGCTCTAGTGGACTTGTAAAAATAATTAATAGAGCACCCACCATGCTGTACCTCTCTGCTTTTTGTGAAGCTGGGTAGGATCTAGGGATTTTCCATAAGGTCAGAAACCGTGTGGGGATCTCCAATGTAATTTTGGAAAAAAACCCACACCTAACACTTAAACATGTATTCATAGAGTCACAGAATCACAGGCTGGTTTGGGTTGGAAGGAGCCTTAAAGCTCATCCAGTTCCAACCCCCTGCCATGGGTAGGGACATCTTCCACCAGACCAGGTTGCTGCAAGCCTCGTCCAACCTGACCTTGAACACTGCCAGGGATGGGGCAGCCACAGCTTCTCTGGGCACCCTGTGCCAGTGCCTCAGCACCCTCACAGGGAACAACTTCCTAATGTCTAATCTGAATCGCCCCTTTGTCAGTTTAAAGCCATTCCCTCTTGTCGTGTCAAGATATGGCTTTGTAAAAAGTCCCTCTCCAAATTTCTGTCCTCCAAATCTAACGTTACATTTTTGTATTTGACATGGTCCAAAAGTTTATTCAAGAGCTTTACAGAATTCTAAGGGGAAAGTGCCCACAGTGTAAAATTAGAAACAGGAAATTACCAATTCTGTCATTTGCCCTTTGACCACCTCCATTGGGGCTAATACACAGCTTCCTCAGGGACCAGAGAAAGCAGACAGGGCAAAGCAGATGATTCGCATTGACTGACTCTTCTGAGTGACTAAGAACACAGGCTGAAGTGGCAGTTTGCTCATTTTATAGATATATGGACAACTTAATCAATGTAAATTAATAATAGCATCTTAGTATTTTTTTCTCTGCTGCACTGGGTAACAGTGGAGAGCAGAAACATACGGATGATAGGCAAAACAAGAGAAATTTGCAAATAAGGAGTAGAGATTTGAAGTGGCTTATATAAGATAGTGGGGTTTGTCTTCCTAAAGGTAAGAAAAGTGGCTTTTAGAGTTGTGAGTTTGGAGGTTTATTTTCCATTCTTTATGCTGAAACTGTGAGTCTGATTTGGACCACAGAACTCATAAGAAAACAGTGAAACACTACCAAAAGAATAAAGGTAATAAAACCTGCAGGTCAGAGAGGGAAAGAACCTGTTACCTAGACTTTGTTTCATACTAAAACTTGGATGAGATAACTTGCTCAGTATTTCCATCTCTTCAGTTCACAGTGAACATCCTTAAGCTTTCTGTAATTCTTCTAGATAAAATAGGACACATACAAAATGAACACTCAGGTACTTCTAACATGTACAAGTGTCAAGAGTTCAGTGCAAGTAAGAGGAATTAGGAAGCTGAACTAGGAAGATACCAGATTTACAGCTTGGGGATAGGATAGGAAAGAGTCACATGGCTTGGAAGGAGGCACATGAGACAAACAACACCTTTCTGTCCTTGATCTGGTGCTAGAAGGAAAGTTCCTTTTTGTCAGGTCACTGGGTTTCTAAGCTGTAGGGTGGAAGAGCTGAGTGAGTGGCGGCAGTCTTTGGCGATCACAACTATTGGGTAGCTGAAGCATATTAAGCAATATCCGTGTATTTTTCCTGTTCAGGAGTGATTTCATCCAGCCGTTCCTTAGTTTGTCAGACCATTCAGTGTTTTCTCTTCATAGAATCATAGACAGGTTTGGATTGGAAAGGACCTTCAAGATCATCCAGTTCCAACCCCCTGCCATGGGCAGGGGTGCCTCACACTTGACCGTGTTGCTCAAGGCTCTGTCCAACCTGGCCTTGAACACTGCCAGGGATGGGCAGCCGCAGCTTCTCTGGGCACCCTGTGCCAGCGCCTCAGCACCCTCACGGGGAAGAATTTCTTCAGTTGCCTTTATTGTTTTATCCAGGGGGTGGTTTGATGTTGCAGAGATATAAGGTACCACCAGGGAAGGGAAAGTGTGAAAAAATTAGCTAACCTTTTCAAAAATAGCTCAGTTTTATTTAGCTTTTGTTTTAGAACTGGAGGTTTGATGAGGTGTGAATGTGCCAGCTCTGGAAGGCACTTCCATGTTTTGGTAGCAAATGGTAAAACCCAAGAACCTGGGCTTCGGTGTGGGGTGTCTGTTGCCTTTATGCACATAATTGCAGACATAATCAGGAAGAAAACAGAGCTGTGACTTAGCAGAATTAACGACATGACCAGTAGCAGAACTCACTGAGTTCCCCCTGCCCTTCTTTGTTTCCATATTTTGGGGAGGAAAAGAAAGAGGATAGCTGGTTACCTCGAATGGTTCATTCTGCAGCAGAGAATGGAAATAAGTCTGGCTGAGACTTTGGCACTGGGAGAACAGAGGATGCAAAGGTGGCGGAACAGAAACTCTGGGGTTTGCTTTGTTTTGATCCAGAGTCTGGGAGAAGTGGATACTGTCATTTGTGCAAGTATTTTCTTGTTTGCAGGCCAAAGATAGGTTAGGCCCAGAGAGCTCTCTAAGTTGTCCTAGGGTGAGAGCCTTGGGAGTCCACAGGAACAGGGCTTACCCTTGCTACCTCCTCTCTGCCAGCCACAGCTGCTCTTTCACACCACTCTGCTCCTTCTCGCTTTTCTGGGAGGAAAGGGAAATGGCTGGAGACTCCTCAAATGACATTGGACCTTCTCTCCTCATGCTTGGAGAATAGGGGGAGAAAGATATCGGACCCTTTTCTTCTACTTTTCCCAGTCCCAGAGAGGAAGAAGGCAGATGGGGGCTTCACCCTGCTCTCCCTCAATGTAAGGTGCAAGTTGGGAGCACAACCTGTGCCTCTGGTTTGCTGGTGAGCACAGTTCACACTGCTCACAGGAGGTTTCCCTTATTAGCCCTACACAGAGTGCTGACGGTAAGGAGAACCCAACTGTGGCTCCCGCTGGGTGCTGGTCCTGCCTCCAGTGCCAGCTGGGTACCAGTGGAGGAGTGCTGCACAGGATCCAGTCTGCATGTGGCCAGGTAAGGATGCAAGGAACCCAGCCACCAAGTTAACTCCTGTTCGTGCTCTTCAATTCAAATATTCAACAGTCCTGAAAAGTACAGAAACGGCCTTAGTTCCAACCTGTCCCTTTTTGTGTTAGGTAATTTAATTTCTTCCTGGAGGGACCAACGTTCAGATGATGAAAAGCCTTTGTCTTTGCATGGGGCTGTGTAAGATGGCTGCAGATGAAATCTCCCAGAATCAAAGAAAAGATGACCACCGACTAGGTCCAAGTTACCATCCTTTGGATTTCTGTGCAGACTGCAGCTGTCCTGCTGGTGCCCTCTCCAAAATCAAAGCCCTCCACTCTGACAGCCAGTTAGTGGGACTACAGCTGCCTCTTGGAGAGAAGTGAAAGAAGCTGGCATGAGTTATCTTGCCTTCTCTCAATGCAAAGTTACGTTTTCCTTCTATGACAGCATCCACTTGGGATACTAAAATAACTTTTCAGTGCCTAATTAAGCTGCCACTTCCTTATTGGGAATAGATGATGGTACAGAAAGATTGAGATCTGTCCAATGCAAACAAGTGGGTAGTCAGGGATACGAGCCGAGAATCCTGACTCATATATCGCCCTGGACTAATACCAGGCAACCCCAGTTTGCCTGCATACAGAACAGACACCTATAGTGGACTGTTATTCAGGGATTGAGGCCCCAGCCTAAGGAAAGCTAATGAAATGCTTGACTTCTTTGTCAGTCGTAGCCTTCCTAAAATAGCAACAATTAAAGATGCTCCCATAATTGTTTCAGTGATTTCTCTCCCAGGTTTTGTATTTCTGTTTATCAAGTGATTTTCAAACTTTCCATTTCCCTTCTTTTTGATGTCGTCACTTGTCCTGGGAATAGAGGAGGGAGCAGCAAAAGCGTGACAGTATTCCAGGGAAAAAGTTTCATTCCAGAGATGGTGGAAAAAAAAATTTGCGAAGTCTGTAGCAATTCTTTTCTATGGCTGTAGTCTATGTACAAGAGATGACAATAAACGTCAGCCCTGCACTCTGAATTTACACTTCTCTGCGAGTTAAGTAGTGTAAAATAGTCCCTCCTCTGGCTTACCCCTCTCACTGCCATTCCTGTGCTGCTTTATTTGCCCTTTTCAGAAATGGTACAGTGACTTTGTTTACATGACCAGAACAGTCACTGTCTGCAACAGAACTTGTAACGGAGAACTTCCCTCTGGTTTCATTGATGAATAGGTTGAAAAGAGACCAAATAAATACTCTGGTATTTGCTGCTGTCACTGTAAGCTCTGTGGTGTTATTCACGTACATGCTGTGAGTTCAACAAGGCCAAGGGCAAGATCCTGCGCCTGGGTCAGGGCAATCCCAAGCACAAATACAGGCTGGCTGGAGCTGGACTGAGAGCAGCCCTGAGGAGAAGGACCTGGGGGTGTTGGTCAATGAGAAGCTCACCATTAACCTGTCAGTGTGTGCTCCCACACGGGTCCAGAAACCAGCCGCGTGCTGGGCTGCATCAAAAGGAAGTGACCAGCAGGTCGAGGGAGGGGCTTCCCCCTCTATTCCACTTATTCTATGAGTATATAGATATGAGCAGCACTCCAAGTATAATTCCCAAAAGTAACATTTTCAGGCATCTTTGTACAAAAGCTTTTTTGTCTAATTCTTCTGTTACATACTTGGCTTTTACAGACATGCTTCTTCACTGGAGTTGCTGGATTACTGTCGGTACATAGGACATGTTAGAATACCCTAGTTTAAGTGATGCTGTAGTACTGATTCTGTGGCGCTAACCAGGTGATCCCGCACTTGTAACAAGACTATGACTAACAACTTAAATTGTGAGCATCATGATACTCCTGAATGGAACCGAGGAGGAAGGTTCATTTTAGAGGCATGGAACTACTTATATTTGTGGGTAGAAAAGATAGCGTGGGGATGCGTGACGTTGCAAAAGCAGCATGTCAGTCAGAATCACTCAAAGCAGACCTTTGTGTGCAAGGAATTTGGTCTTGCCTCTCTCAAAAAACAAAGCTATGCTATTTCAGGTTTATTTTGTGGTGCTTTTTTGGAGTTGAGACTTTTTTGGGGGTTGTCCCCCTTTTTGTTTTTAAGCATTTTAAAGCTTGTCTGTCCTTTGTGCCAATGCACTAAATAAACTAAGACACGAGGTGGCCTGGGTTATCTGTTCTGGCTCCTGATGCAATTATTCTGTGCCTGAGTGAGCCTCATTTCTTACTGACTTAAGGAATTCAGCTGTCAAAAGCTAAGAAATGTGTATACTTTCCTAAAGATGAGCTGCATCTCAAATAGAAAGGGAGTCACTTCACTCTGTTGAACAAGATTTTAATTTCTCCAAAGTGGTTTCCTTAATGTTGGGTGTCACTTTGAAGGCAGAAGTTTCATCTTGCCAGGAGGTGTGTGCAGTGTATTACATCAAACAGGAATTTAGGTGGTGATAAAATGAAACCTTACAAATAAGTCCTGTATTTCCTTTGTAATGCTACTGGTAACAAATCAGTAATGAATACACACTCACTGTCTTTAGAGGACTGACTGTCCACTGGTTAGGATGTAGGGCTAGAAGCTGGGGGAAACAGAGGTGATGCTCTGGGCTCAGTGATTCTGTCACAAAGCTGCTGTTGTGGTTTTTAGGATTTAAATCTCTTTGCTTGACACCTTGTTTCTGAACATTTTGGAGTCTGTGAGAGCGTGGAGTTGTGGGATCTAATTCTGATACCAGCAGCCTGGGCAGTGGGTGCCCAAGGAAAACGAGGTGTCTTAAATTTTCTCCTTTTCTGTGCATCAGGCATGGAAGGATTTATGTTAGATTGGGGTTGACAGCTCTGCAGCCGTTTCTGGACTTCAGCATCTCTATTGTTCATTCCCCAAATGGAGGCAAATATATACATATGAAAGTGTTTGTTTTAAAAAGAGCAGGATCTTCAGGTGGTCCCATACTCTCAGCCCTTCATATAGACTGCCAAAAGCCTCCCACCATGAACATTTCCCACCTTCCAGGAAAGTCTGGGTGCCTGGTTATCAGCTGTTCCAGGAAGGGCACTTTCCAGCCCTCCTGGCTGATATCCAGCTGGGCGTGACATGGATCAGATCCACAGGGAAGGAGAGGGAGAAGGGGAAAATAGGGAGGAAGAGGGAGTGTGATTCTATAGCTCAGTGGGTGGGACATGGGCAACTGATCATAGCAAAATTACTGAGGAAGGCATTGGGTTTGGGTCTTGCACTCTCATCTTCCCCATTCTGATAGACTGGCATGAAAAAGGTATAGACCCCAAACCCTTTGGCTTTGGTTTAACTGTTAGAGGTTTCTCTGATTACACCTGTGGGATGAAGCTTTAAATGGGAAATCAGCAGAGTGGTGCCTGGGGGAAGGGTACCCCAGCCCCACCACTCTGGAAGTAGCGCCCCCGTGTGTGCAGAGGTGTCAGGCACCCAAGGAAACTGCTGGCAAAATAGCACCATCTACAGACTTGGGAAGTCTGTGGTCAGGACATGCCCTTGGAGACTCAACCTACTGTCTCCGTGTATGTAAACCTGGTGTGGGTGCTTAGTTTCATCCATGGATCTGGCTCTAACCTGTGTATGCCTCTGTTTTTTGTATGCATAAAATGTGGAAACTGCTGCACCTAAACCGTGAGGATAAATAAACACAGATTAAGCCAGACTTTCATGAAGTTAATACAAAGATACTTATGAGTTTCATAGGCCTTGGAGCAGCTCTGGTAAATAATTGCAAAGCACTCCATGATACTTCCAATGGAGTGAGCTATAGTCATGGTGTCTGAAATCCAAGCAGCTCTCCCAGTCCAGGCACTGCCAGAAGCCTTCGGGTGGGATAGAAATAAGGCCCAACATAGCCTTGGTCCAACAGAGCATGGGCTGGGTGCAGCCTATACTCCAGAGTAGTATCACTGATTCAGTGCATTGTGTTTTGCTGCTCCTGGGGACCTGTCTGCACTTAAGGCCTCAGACATCAGAAATAAGAGCAGGTGTCTGCTCAAATCAAAGAGAGAGTAACACCACCAGTGAGAACTGTTAGGAGGCATTTTACAAACACATGGTGTGGGTAGCTCAAAGGTAGGCACAGCCAGAAAGTGAAATGAAGTTAGCTTGGGAGAAGAATGAGGCAAATGTAGGGCTTGTGACTGGAATAGTGTTTGCTTTGTTTGGCTGCTTTCATGGGGGGCAGTTTCACTTCCTCCTCAATTTTTGTCAGTTAGCACCTGCTGAGGCTGAATGGAACCCATTGGGGTGCAGCAGTGACTGGGGAGAAAAGGGTACCTCAGGTTGAAAAAAACCCCAAACTATTTCTTTTTATTGTATTTTGCTGAATCAAAAATGTCTTTGAATTCTTCCGGTTTCTTATTGTCTGTTTAGACCATAAACAGCACCCACTGTGTGTTCTAGCCAGTCTTAATTCTTTACAAATGTTCAGTCCTAAAACTGTCTTGTGTTTCCAGTCCCACTGTTATAAAAGTCATTGACTTCATAGGCTTATTATGCATTTGCCTAATTATTGATACTTTTCTCCACCGTATGATGCTCATTTAACTTTCACTTTTTCCATGTTGGATTTATTCCTGACTTTCTTGTATACTTCTTTTTCTTTTTTGTCCTGCAGAATGTTAGCTTGGGCTCCAAGTATCAAATTTAACTGTGACAGGGTCTCTATTCAATTCCAAAGTTATTTTCCATTCTTTATTTTCTTCAGTATTGACATGGGACACAGTTCCAATAAACAGTTCGTATAGCACAGTATCAGTGACGCCACGAGCATTTCTGCAAGCTGGTTTTGGGCTTTTTTTGTTTCCATCTCTGCATATATTCCCATATGCGGAAATTGTGGGATATTTAGTAATATATCTCCCATAAACCAAATTTTGCCTGAGTTTATTGCTCACTGGTTGCACAATTGGTCTTTATTAAAAGCCCCCTCCTTCTAGTTTTTTAAATCACCTTCTGTGCACCTCACCTTCAGTTAGTTTTACTGTGCCTAATGAACCCCTTCCAGTACCTCAGCTCCACAGCAGTGTGCAACAGCTCAGCTTCCACAAGGGTGTTGGGAACTTTAATTCTCTACCTTTAGGATATGCTTAGCTCAAAGATGAGATGGCCCAAGTAATTCAGAGATAAGGAAATCCAAATAGGAGGCTCTTACTAGCAACGCAGGATTGTGAATTAAACAGCAGGTCTTGGAGTTTGGTTTAAGGTCTGCTGCCTAGAAAGTTTCACTTGGAGGAAATTACTGGCTTTTTCTGTCTGTTTGCAAAAATACCTGTGGCTTGCAGACTGAACAATCACACTTGACATGCTTGGTAGCCATTGCTGAGGCTTACACTGGCTCTAAAAAAATGTATTCAGGAGCTTATGAATTCTGTGTCCAATCTCGCCCAGGTAAAATTGAGTACTGTGCTCTTAAATATTGAATTTTGAAGGCGTAAGCAGGACTTAAATGATGCAAGGGCCCTGTGTTGGACCTCTGCACAAGGACTGGGTAGAGAGTAGGAGGTATCTGAAATTGGTGTCAGGAGTATCTTCTGAATGATGTCACCTTCTCAGTGAATGCGATCACTTATGTCATTCACTTGCTGCTTTTGAATAAGGAGAAAAATCCCTATTAAAAATACAAGTCTGTTCATGAACAAGTTATGGCTTTAACCTGCCGGAGGGGAGATTCAGATCAGACATTAAGAAGAAATTCTTCCCTGTGAGGGTGCCGAGGCGCTGGCACAGGGTGCCCAGAGAAGCTGTGGCTGCCCCATCCCTGGCAGTGTTCAAGGCCAGGTGTGACAGGGCTTGGAGCAACCTGCTCTAGTGGAAGGTGTCCCTCCCTGCCTGTGGCAGGGGGTTGGAACTGGATGAGCTTTATGGTCCCTTCCAACCCAAACCAGTCTGGGATTCTATAAATAGAGAAGGGAGGTAATACCTTATAAAATAAGTGACACCAAATAATTTGCTCCATCCAGATTTTTCCAGCAACATGGTTAACTCACTTGAAATGAATTTCCTGACATATAATGAGTAATTTCTGGTATATGCATCTAACCAGGAAAAACAGGAAATTCACCTCTATGGAGAAAGCCAACAAAGACCTGCATGTTGTGACAAAACTGCAGTAGGAACTTTAACATACTCATTTCCTGGTGTCTTGTTATATTAATGATGCATCCTTCGCCTGCCATTAATTGAAGCCCAAGGCTTTCATTACAGGTGTGTGAAGTTGGGTTCCTGTCCTTGTCAGACAAACCCTCAATTAAATAGTCTGATTTTTCAGAACTCCTGGATGTATTTTAGCTCCCTTTTTGCAGGAAAGCTGCACTTTGAGAAATCACTTCATAGGTATTGAATTTAATTTCCCGAATGGCAGCTGGTTTAAAACACGGGGACTGAAAAAGAAGTGGGTGTTGGGGAAAGTTAGTTGAGGTTGTTTGGTGAGAACAGAATGTGCAGTTCAGTTTCTTGATGCATCTGTGGTCAACCTCATAGCAGAGCTTGGCTTTGTGTATGCTTACTATTGCATGCTTTGGAGATGGGGGCAACACGAAGGACAGTGAGTTAGGCAGTGGTAAAATACCTTCTTCCCTTGCTAGTTTTGTATCTGAATGCTCTCAGGCAGTGGTGAGGGTGTGCTCTGTAGCATACTCCAAAAAGGGGGTTGGTTATTGGGTTTGGTTTTAGAGTACAGCGTTGTGAAAACGTTTTTGCCCCCCAGGTCCCTGGGCTTCATGGAAATAAGCTGGGAAGATCAGATGGGTCACCTCCGCATCCCCACGAAACACCTCCCAGATTGTGTTCTCAGGGTGTTCTCTGTGTGTAGTAGTTTTGTGAGCTGTGAAATCAGTGGTCCACAACAGGGAGAATGATTTGTGACTTCTGTCGTACAAATACGAACTACATCCATTCATGTGAAGGGCCGGCGTTACCTGCTAGTGTTGCTGCCTGCTTCTGGCATCAAAGGCCAAAATATTATCAGCCAGACTGAGGAATCTGTACCATGAATGTCTCTGTGAAAGAGAGAAGAGGTCAAAAAACACATTCTCAGCCCTCAATAGCTGAAAAAGTGCTCTGATTTCTGGATGGTGTTCATGAGGCCAGCACTGAACAGCTGTTGGTACTGGCTGCAACATGGCTTGCTTGGGAAGGCATGATAGACTTAGTGCTCTCAGGAAATGGTGAAAATACGAAGAGATTTAAGCAAAATGAGCTATAATAAACAGAATTATTAAACTAAGTGGTACAAGTTCAAATGGGTCTCAGCAGTTCCTGTTTCAGGATGGACCTGAGGAGATTTCTGAGCATTGGAAGAGTGGAGTCCTCAAACAGCCTCTTGATTCAGATGCTGGGGCAAGGAAGCAAAACTGTCTTTTCGCCAGTCTTAGTAAAGCTGTGATATTTAACAGAGGGGGAGTGATTCTGGATGTTTTTTAATGTGCTGCTACACCTCAAAGGGTGGTGAAAGGAAACCTGAGCACTTCCTTCTTGTTGAGTTGTCAAACCATATTGATACTGTAAGAGTTGCCTTAGTTGGTTTTACCAAAAGGCAAAAAGATGCATTTCTCTCCTTAAAGCATAAGTTATGAAGCCTTTTCACATTCCTCTGGGGAATGGGCAAAGGCTGTGGTAGGAAAGGGCAAGTCAGTGCTGGTGGTATTGGGAAACCTCTCAGGTTCTTTGTTGCACAACTCACCCCACTGGGCAGAGATGGTCAGTTTCGCCAAGTCACGTGGAGAGGAGGTGCTGGGATGTTTTGGATGTCCTTATTGCTATGGGTCACTGTTTCCTGTGTTGCTCAGGCTCTTTTACCCCACAGATCTCCCGCTTCTGCAGGGAGCTAATACACGAGTGGTTTTGCCCTGTAGATGTTGGGGGTACCTTTGTAGATGATGATGGGTGTAAAAGCAGACTGCTATGCTCTTGTGGGCAGTTACGTGGTTGCTTGTGATTTCAGGACACATCTCATCTGTAGAAAATGAATCGATTATGCATCTGGAATGGAAAAAAGTGAGGGTCTTTACATAAAGTAATGTGGTAGATATGAGTCATCCACACAAGACTGGATTAAACTAATCAGAATTTCCCAGTGCACCATAATTCCGTACATTATATATGTGTGAGTTGTATAAATGGTCAGATCACTTGTGCTGCAGTCTTCCATAGTCCATGGCTGCAAAAAGGATTTGATCATTTTGGAATGGCACGATTCTTTTAAAAGGACATATAGCAGAAAAAATAGTAGAGCATGAGTAACTAGAATGGCAGGTTTGAAGGTAAGAACTAGGAGAGCGATTAAAGCCGGGCAAGATTCAGTGCAGAAAGCTTGAGTCTGGGAGGAGACATGCAAATACCTCCTCAAACAGGAATGGGCGTGTTGGGGGAATTAGGACTCAGTTGTTTGTTAGCCTCAGGTATTGAGTGGGGGTAGAAGACATTAATCAGCACTTGGTCAGGGATGCTGTAGCTGGAACAAGCCTAATTCCCAGCTCTTTTCATGGCTTCAGCAGGGCTGTCCCCACTGTGTTTACCAGTGAGTTTGGTGCCATGAGCACTTGAGGGGGGAAGGGGTAAGGGGGTGCAGAGGAGCCAGAGCTGTGGATTTACAGCAGTAGTGGGGAGGGAGATTTACATATGCCAAATCAGTCAGGTTTAAAATGCTCTTCCTAAATTCATCAGTGGTCCCTTCTGTCCCAGTGACCCCTCTGTTGAGGCATGCCTTCTCTTCTAATGCATACAAGAAATCTAAAACATCATGGTGGAGAGGCACAGTTGTCCATAGAGAAAGTCAGTGCTGCAGACAGTCTGAAGCAGGGCTATCATTGCATTTTTGGCATTAAGCCTTGTGGACCCAGGTTAAATCTTCCAGCTGCATATGCTACAACTGGGATGAGATGCTTACTCTTTCCTTCTTCTGTTCCTTTGTTCTCATTCTCTTCTTTGTTTCACTAAAAGCTACTGCAGCATATGCATATCAAAACCCTGAAAGTTGTCTGGCACTTCAGATCAAGGAATGGATTCAAATTCACTGCCTCAGGATATGTGTCAAGTCACTGTGCTTATCTCGCTCTTATATTCCTGACTTTCTAGTTTTCACTGGGGGTAGCTTTCTGCTCTTATTGGCGTTCAACCCACGAGCAATAGAAGTCAGTGGAGGATAGCACCTCCATGATGAAATCGGGCAGGGTTTCCTCTTTTCTTTGAGCTACAGGGAGAGGAAAAAAGGAGATTGGGAGCCCTTGCAGGTGAGAATTGGCCTGATGTCTGCCTTGTCGAAGTAGTCTGTTATTACTCTGGTTGTTAGTATTTCTATTTGCAATTATAACTGTGGGGTACTGTAGATTCCTTTAAATGATTACCGAAACCAATAACAGTATGGAAAGCACAGGCCGGTGCGTGAGGGAGCATGCTGATACCAGTATTTCCCCAGGAGTTCATGTTTCTGCCTGAATGTAAGTACATGATGTGACTTCTGGTAGTTGTTCCTCCAATCTGCAGAATGACATTTTCAGTCTCTTCTCCAGAGTTATTTTGATAAGTTTTCAGAGCCCTTTTGGGGAAAATGTAACAAAACAGAATCATGCAGGATACATCCAAGTCCAGCAGTCCCTTAGAAACAGTAATGAATGCTCTGAAAATCCTGCTACCAACCCAGCAAAGTATATTGGCTACCAAAATAGTTAATCAGATGTACTGCATGCAGAGGGGGTATGTGTGTCTGTGACTCGGATCTGGGGAGAGGCAGTGGGTAGGCATGGTCTGTTTTCTTTTCTATATATACATATATATGTGTGTGTATGTGGGCTTTGTAAGGTTCCACCTGTATCTGTTTGTAAGTCTAGGAAATGATTTTTTCCAAGTGGGCTTATTTTAACATGTGCTTATGTGCTCATACCCATAAATTAGTAGGAAGTATAAAAAAGAGGCAATGATAAAATTCATGAGGAATCGATGTTTCGTGAGCTGGTGCAATACTGCTCTGTCTGTAAAAGGCCAGATTCTGGGTTTGGAAGGTAAACTGACAGAGTAACTTACCCCAGGCTCCAAAAGTAATTTGGATGCTGCAGGGATCCCCACCTGGATGGATTTGCCAGATCTAAGTGTAGAAGAGTACTGGCTTTGGGGTACAAAGCTCTATGCTAAGGTGCATGTCCCTTACACAGAGATCTTGCTAATGTCTCTGCATGGCCGTGTGTTGCGCTGTGCTCATCTGGAGGTGGCTTGAAGGTCTGAGTGTAGCAGTTCTTTGTGCAGTGTGGATGTGCACTTCAGCTCTGGTGGAGCAAACGCTGCAGCATGCCCATGCCAGCTTGGGCTTTAGGGTCATTGCAGGTCTGCCTGGAAGCAAGGAGTCAACTTCTCCTTTACCCAAGAGATGTATAGTGTATGCTTGTACAACACAGAACCCTAGAGTCACAGACTGGTTTGGGTTGGAAGGAGCATTAAAGCTCATCCAGTTCCAACCCCCTGCCATGGGCAGGGACACCTTCCACTAGAGCAGGTTGCTCCAAGCCCCATCCAACCTGGCCTTGAACACTGCCAGGGATGGGGCAGCCACAGCTTCTCTGGGCACTTTATGCCAGCCCCTCAGCACCCTCACAGGGAAGGATTTCTTCCTAATGTTTAATCTCAGTCTCTCCTCTGTAGGCTTAAAGCCTTTCCCGCTTTCCTGTCCCTACAGACCCTAGTAAAAGGTCCCTCTCCAGATTTCTTGTAGCCTCTTCAGTCACTGGGAGCTGCTCTAAGGTTCCTCTTAAAGAGCCTTCTCTTCTCCAGGCTGAACAAGCCCAGCTCTCTCAGCCTGGCTCCAGAGCAGAGCTGCTGCAGCCCTCTGATGAATGCTTTTTGCATGCAAGGGAAGATACAGTGGGTTCAAGCATAGGTCAATTAGTAGTTCGGGGTGTAAAACAAAACATATGAAATGACACACATGAAATGAAATGCAGCACGTTCTTAGCAAAGAGTTAACAGTCTGGCATTAGGAGTCAGGAGGCTTCTGACCCTGCCATGATCTCTCTGTGAGACCTTGCACAACTGTTACCTTGTTGCCTCTGTTTCTCCATTTACAAATCATTTCCTGCTCTGTGTCATATGAACCGATTCATACTTGGGCAGTTTTGAACATTCTATGCTCTTAAAAAGTCTAAGTAGTATTATATCATAATACCTTTTTCCCTGGTGTGACAAAGCCTCTGACTTTACAGCAAGTGGAAGGTTCACGCTGAACAGAACAAAATACGTGAGGGGTTGATTAAGGAGTGAAGAAGGAAAGCTGTTGATGGGGAAAGACAAGCACTGGAGAAATGCTGATTAACTGGCACATCTTAACACAGTAGAAAGCTGAATCTGACCTTAAGTAAGGTAACATGAAGCTCATACAGAGCAGGAACTCCTAAAATCAATCTATTTCAGGATTTATCCTGAGGCTCAGTAACAGAGAAGCAGCAGGAAGAAGCAGATCACAGTACATTGAGGTTTCTCAACCATTGACCTAACTAGCTGCTGTCACAAAAATGGACCAGAACCACTGTATGGAAGATGCTCTTTAAGGCAAAGAACTTGCCAGGGGAGTTCTTAATGGCAAGTTCTGGCATGTTCTTAGTGTTACCAGATGTCAGAGTTGAACAGCAGCGAGGTACACAGTAGTCACCTGTATGGGCAGGCTGGCCCTGGGAGCCACATCAGACTCTAACATCCTAAGGCTTTGTCAGCAAACGGGTTAGCTTCTCATCAGCATCTTTAAGAAGACAGTTTGATTTGTGTTAATGTAGGCAGTGCAAAAAATCATTTAAATGTAATAAATATGAAGGGGTCTTGAAGCATATTTTCATCCTTTCAGCTTAAAACTGCAGGAACATCTGTTCAGGAATATGTGAGCAGGACTAGCAGAGTAAGCTAGGATTGAGAGGGGAGACACACACACACACTTCCTAGATGTGAAAATGCAGCAGTTTAAGATCCATGACTGAGGGTGGAACCAGGTTACAACGACATAGCAACCTAGTGTAGGTAACTGGGGGAGCTGTGAATAACTCCGAAGATGAAGACTGAAAGGTTAAATCTGATTCCATGAAAAAAGGGGAGTCAGTGAAGGAATTTGAAGAGAGTGATTGTATTTAGGGTAACAGGCAAAGAAGGTAATGTTTCCAATTCTATTTTACATGGAT
This sequence comes from Amazona ochrocephala, assembly GCA_039720435.1. Lineage (NCBI taxonomy): Eukaryota > Metazoa > Chordata > Aves > Psittaciformes > Psittacidae > Amazona > Amazona ochrocephala. The sequence continues at coordinate 16,305,716 of CM077885.1, read as the reverse complement.
GTCACCCAGATGAGAGGAGGAAGCTGTGGCTGTTCAGGGGAGAAACTGCTGAAGGTTTGGATAGGTGAATGGACGTGAAGAAGTCAGATTTGAGTACTATACAGGGAGTAACATGAAGATACACAATGCAGTAAATACACTCACACATTACAGGCAGTTACGCAGGTGAAAAAGGGAAGAGCCAAGAGCCTTTCACATCTTTAAGGGGGTGTGTTTGCTAAATTTTGGGTTGATGCTGAGATGACAGACAGGAAAGCACGATGGCTCTGGAAGATAAGGAAACTTACTTGGACATTTTCTGGTTGTTGAAATAGATGAAACTTGAGATTACTTAAGCAGTAGCCACTGGTTTACTGTGCCTTGCTTCAGGAAATTGCCAATAAGAGGAAATAGCCAGGTCTAAGTAAATGCAGCAAATGAAAGCAAGAGGAAAAATATGGAACTTCAGGTCTAAACGTAACGTGTGAGAAGCTATTTTGGAGGAAGAAAGTTTAATCTGTTGCTAACCCAAACCATCTGTGCCTGTCTTTACATACACTACTCTTATGTTTGATCAGAGAGTACTATCACAACACTAAACTTTGGGAGCTGAATCAAAAGTTCAATTAATGCTGACTTCACATTTCATATAATCACTTAAATTCCAGGTTTTTTATCTTCACCTGTGTATACATCCCCCCTTCTCCCTCTGCAAACCCAAGCCGTGTGTGCATACCTGGCGGCTTTCCATCCATGGGATTCAAATAAATTTGGGCTTGTTTTGCTTTCCTTGCTGTTACCAGACACCAGTGAGGCAGTTGCTTAGCGATCAGCCCTTGCTGCTCCCCAGCTTCAAGAAAAGGGAGGAAATCATGCATCTTCAGCCCAGGCTCAGTTGTGACAGTGGTGGGCCGAGTGACACCACTTGCACAGCATAGTAGCAAATCAGTTGTAGCAATGAGCAAGAAAGAAGTTGTCTTTCCATTTTCAGGTAACATTGTACAGTTACAAACTTGTAACAGCCCAGCATGGTGTCCGAGTACATAGCACCAGCCCCTTGAAAGCTGATCCCATGGCATATCTGGCCCTCTAGACCTCATGGGACTGCAAAGAAACACTTATTTCTAGCTTTGACTGTACAGGGTATCTGGTTAGGGCACAAGAGCTTCTCTGGGCTTTTTCTGTGCACTTTGGACCTGAGTCTCAGAGCTCCTGACCACCCCAAGGGCAGTGTGAGGTTCTGGGTGTACAGAACTCCTTGCCTTACAGTGCCATGCTAAATGAGAAGCATGCTTATTGCAGGAGTGGTGTTGTAGCCAAATAAACTCTTAACCACAACCATTTTACTCTTAGTGTGTTGAAGGGCTACCCACGTCTGGGACGTTCACAGTTCCAGAAAGCTCCCAGTCCAATCTTCCTTCTGGGTGAGACTGAAGTTTACGAAGCCAAATGGGGCCACCTTGCTCTTCTGTCTCCTGCTTGTCCCACTAGCAAAGCAGCAACACATGCTGAAGTACTCTGTGCCAAGCACTGCTTTCACAAGCGCTGGCCTCCTCGCTAGTCATACTGGCATTTCCTCTGTGGAAAACTGTTTCTCTACAGGATTCAGAAGCGTTAATCATTCAGAGTTGATAGCTGCGGACTGCTGCCTCAATAGGTTCTCAGTCGTAGTCCTTACCAGAGTGTCAAGCAGCTTTTCTGGCAGATTTGTTCTCTGGCACATAATTTAATGGGTTTATGTTTCTGTTATGTTTGTACATGTGTTCAGTAGAACATGAGGCAGATTTGCGAGTTTAACACGGGCATAGCTTGCCCTGTCACACCACCTTCTGAGGGCATGTCAGCAGGGACGTGCAGATAGAGCAGTGAAAGGGACCCCAGCTTGCTTTTTATTCCTAGTTCTTGCTGCTGGCCCTGTTGCATGACTTTATAAAATCACTTTAGTTTCCACTGCCACTCTGTGCATTCGCCTTCCTCACCTATTGTGCGTATCATGCCTTACATACTGTGTGCAACCTCCCGCGTTGCAGCTGATGCTAGTACTGCTTCTAGTGCTGCACCTGGGTTCTCCAAGTCCCTGTAACACTACTGCAAGTAGTGGTTTGCGGAAAGAAATATTGGACTCTGCACGCAATTCATTGTGAATCAAGCAGAAGCCGTTTATTGCCTGCTAAGTGAGCATTAATATAGCATTTGTGTTTCCTTACATGCGATCATGCAAATTATAATTGGTTGCATGCATTGTCCATGCTTCTCTTTACGGATTGTAATTGGTCTTGTACATTTGTATCAGACACAGCCCAGGTCTTGCTCCTAAACCGCAACACCATAGAATCATAGAACCATAGAATACTTAGGGTTGGAAAGGACCTTAAGATCATCGAGTTCCAACCCCCCTGCCATGGGCAGGGACACCTCCCACTAAACCATGCCACCCAAGGCTCTGTCCAACCCCACCTTGAACACTGCCAGGGATAGAGCATTCACCACTTCCCTGGGCAACCCATTCCAGTGCCTCACCACCCTTACAGTAAAGAACTTCCTCCTTATATCCAATCTAAACTTCCCCTGTTTAGGTTTGAACCCGTTACCCCTTGTCCTCTCACTACAGTCCCTAATGAAGAGTCCCTCCCCATCATCCCTATAGCCCCTCTTGAGATACTGGAAGGCTGCTATGAGATCTCCAGGCAGCTTCTCTTCTCCAGGCTGAACAGCCCCAACTTTCTCCTCTTACCTTGTTTTTCTTCTTGCTCTATTCCTTAATTGCTGGGGCCCAAAGCGTCCTTAAATGTCCTTGATGAGGCCTAAGTTGTAGGCTTGGCTCACAGGAAATCCGCTGTTACTGAGATATGAGGCCACAGTGGTTCTCTATGTCGCTGGTCCTTGTAACTGCTAACAGGTGAAGTATGAGCATGTGTGAGGGAAGAGTGCCGTGCACTAGATGAGTTGTGTCTCCCATACCTTATACCCTAAGGCTTGCATGCAGGGGTACTTACACATCCTTCACATCCACATTTTTTGTTAGCGCTATCATTATCTAATACTAAATAAAGGCTATAGGATGTTTGTACTGTTTAATTAGAGGGAGCTTAGAGAAGAAGGTAAGAGAAAACCACATAAAGTCCTACTGATTTTCAAGTGAAGTGAAGAAAACATAGGCACATTCTGGAAGCCATCCTCTCTTGCCTGCACTACCTTCCTGTGTTGTCATCAGCTTCCCTCTATGTTTCGTGTACCTTTCCTGCCCCATGCCTTATGACAGCCCTATTTAAAGTCTACCCCTTGAAATCTGGTGGAAGGAGAAGAGCTGTAACTCTTAAACAGCTGGTTCTTGCTTACTGCACCTTGGTCTGTGAAAGGGAACATTCTTATATTGTGGTGTGGTTTACTTTGAAGGAGGCAATACACTGTCTTAGTGTGATTTGCTTTGATAAAGTCTTGTTTCATGCTACTCACTCCTCTCTGCTTGCTTACTTCAGCCAAAATACAATGTGCTTGATTTTCCTAAGGTCACACACCACGTTTGTGAGCAACTTGCAGATAGTGAGATCTTCCTCAAATGCCTTTCTGATTAATATATCATCATCTCATGTTACTGCTTTGTCTTCCTTTGCTTTAAAAGAGAGGGAAGGAATTTAATGTTTATGAAAGATGCTGGTTTACCTAACATCAGAGAGAGGAACCTTGAAGAGTTCCTTGTGGAAGAATGAAAGCTCGGCCTTGCAGAAGAGGCAGTATTTTGACATTAAAAGCTCTCTCTAGCCATCACATGTACCGTTCTCCAGCTGTAACAAGAACAGTAGCTTTAGAGCGCAAAGTTCTAGCCCAGAGAGCAGAGTGTATTTTGTACATTCGTTCAAGCCTAATCTTTTCCATGTCTCCCTGCTTCTGTTTTCAGGGCATGTTGGTTGGGTTTAACTGAGCAGTTTTTAATTCATCTTTTTGGTGCTTCAGAATGGTGTTCAGCATTGGGAAGCTTTTGGCGCCGCAGTAGTCTAGCAGCCACTGTAGTTAAACACATGGAGATCAGGAATGGTTTTTAGAACAGTTTGCTTGATTCCAAGTCCAAGGAAATCAATTGGAAGAGTTATTCGATGTGTATTCAGGCACTCTGACAGCACACTTTGTTGTCACCGTCATTTCCCTTTCTGTCAGTTGTGTCTGGAACACAGAGTCTGTCTCAGGCCCCACATAACATCAACTGCAATAAATAAGTGGAGAAACTATTCACACTTCACACGTGAGAATGTGCCCTCATTTTACAGCCCATCTATCAAACATGAACATGCGCCAGCTTGGGTATGGATGCAGACCAGGAGGATTTATGATCCCAACTCCTTGAACACAGCTTTAATAAGTGCTACTACAAATATTGCAATAATATAATACATTTTAATGTGCTGGAATGCAGTCTTTGGGGGTCTGTGGCATTTAAAAGACCAGCCCAAATAACTAAAGCCAATGTTTTAATAAAGCAGCTAAAACCACTTGGACTGAGAGCATCTTAACAGCACTAAACTCAGTATTCATACAGGAATGGTTTTTTGATTTAGGGATATAGAGGAGCTGTTCACAGGTGGACAGATTTGTACAGAGGTTGGAGCTGTTCCGACCACATGCAAGGTGAAGGGATATGAAAGTTTCAGCAGAAATAATGTGGGTCTCCTTTATCATTTACTGTATTTGGGTGTAAAGTTCTGTTGAGTAAAGCAGTTGCAAGTAGATGGAGAGGACCTCTGTTGCTATGAAGAGATGCAGTTTGTTGTGGGTGAAGCAGAACACAAGTGTGAGGGTCAACGAAGTGGTTCAGTAGTTGTGGAGTAAGAGCTCCTAGGACCTCATGAGCTACCATGGTCCCCACAGCTGAGCACCACTCACTAACCAGAGTGCTGCACAGTGGGAGCTGCCAGTATCATCTCCTTAGATACATGGCATGGAGTAGAAGCTCTGTGTACTGGGTTTGTATGGCAAAGTTTTGATAAGGGAGTGCCTCCTGTTAGCAGATGGTCAGAAAGGATGAAAAAGTGGTGCACTACAGTAGCTGGAAGAGAGGACAGAGGATGACAGACACCAAGATCTAAGTGCCAGAGCAGAGATTCCCCTGCAGCCCATCGTGCAGCCCATGGTGAGGCAGGCTGTGCCGCTGCAGCCATGGAGGGGAGGTCCATGGTGGAACAGATATCCACCTGCAGCCTGGGGAGGACCTTACACCAGAGGAGGTGGATATGCTTGGAGGGAAGTTGTGACCCCATGGAGACCCTCTGCTGGAGCAGGCTTTGGGCAGGAGCTGCAGCCCAGTGGAGAGGAGCCCACACTGGAGCAGTCTGTTCCTGAAGGACTGCAACTCATGCAGCTATAGGCAGGACCCCCGCACTGGAGGGAATCATGAAAGACGGTCTTCCATGGGAGGGACACCATGCTGGATCAGAGGAAGAGTGTGAGGAGGAAGGAGCAACAGAGATAACACTTGATGAACTGACCACAATGTCCATTTCCCATCCCCTGTGCTGTATGGGGGGAGCAGGTAGAGAAGTTGGGAGTGAAGTTGAGCCTGGGAAGAAGGAATGGGGGGGGGGGCAAGATGGTTTTAGATATGTTCTTATTTCTCCTTATCCTTATCCAAGAAATTAATTTCCCCAAGTCAAGTCTGTTTTGCCTGTGATGGTAATTGCTGAGTGATGTCCCTGTCCTTATCTCAGTGCTGGAGCTTTTCATTGTGTTTTTCCCCCCATTCTGCTGATTGATAGTGGCTTGGTGGTCAGCCAGGGTCAACCCACCACAATACACTTCAGCCCTGGGATAAAACTTCCACAGCTCATTTGGGTCTTAAACCTTTCTGAGAATTATTTGCCTACCTCACTTTGTGGGAAGGTGTTCAGATCTTATCTAAACCCCTAGCAAATGTCTTTTTCCTTTAGTATTTGGCATTTCAAGTACTGAAAGAGTAGGGAAGGTGCTGTTCTTGTCATTTTATACATTGCTGCCAAAATTCTTATGTACATTCAGACTATGTAAACAATGGTATTTATGTCGTAGGCACTCATTTTATTGTGATGATGCCAGAGGTGAAAGACAGGGATTTGGTTCCCCCTGCATGAACTTTACGGAGACATAGAAAGTATGCATGATTTCCTCACCATTCCTCACAAATGCACCAAGGGACGTTTGCTCTACACTGCTTAGGGTGAGGTCTTCTTGGAAGGAAGTTCTGAATGGTTTTGTGTTCTTTACCATATTTTTCCATGCACTTCAATAGCTCCTTTGGCCGTCATCCTAGATAACTTTATTGGAAGTTATGGTAGCTGACTCAGCCTTTGTCTTGCTCCCGATACTCATCTTCTTTTGAAGGTTCTCCATGCCCTTAATCAACTGTTTAGTTGTTGTTTGCCTTCATCTCAGATGGAATTTGTCTTTCTTGAGCCTGAGGAATGAGAAATGTCCATAGTGGTACAGGTGAATTCTCACCAGAGCTTTGCACAAGGCTTGACTTTCCTATGGAAATACCTTGCCTGACACACAAGAATGCGTTTGCCTGTATAACATTGATGTCTCATAGTCACCCTGTGACTATGCTTATGTCTCCAGGAGCATATGCCTACTCTGATGTTTCCAAACTGGAGCAGAAATACATGGTGCTCCACTTGACGTCGTATTGCCTATTTGTACCCTGCTCTTTTTTATGCAGGGTTTGTGGATGAAGGAGGCATCTCTTTAGTCATAGCTTCAGCTGGGAGAGACAGTGGGGACTGTAGAACTATTCCAGGAGACAGAGCTTTTTCTGCCTCATCAGTGCTGTGAAATCCAGAACATGATGTGGACAAGGGAACATACGTATCTCGAATGGTGTTTTTCCTCAATGAACTACCATGAACTTCCCAGTTTCCTACATCTGATAACATCAAAGCATTAAAGGTAGAGCCTGAGAGATGTGTCCAGGGAGCTTTCACCCACACAGTGACCTATACTTATGCCCAGAAAATGTGTGATGGGATTGTAAACTGTTACCTCCCGGCTTTCCCTCTGAGCTCCACCACACCTTAGGAAACATGTGCCATCCAAAAGAGGAGGTGGTCAGATTTGGTTCCTGTTGGGAAGACTAAACCACTAAAGCACTTTTACAGGACTTTGAAGAGCTTCAGTTAATGGTTTTGTGCTCCTCACTTGAAAACAGAAATACACAGGAGTTGGTCAGAGGGGTGGTAACCGCTCTTCATGTGTCCGGGAGCACCATGAGCTATAAAGTTGCAGTGTGTGTAAACTCAGTTGGAGCAGGAATTAGATGGTAGAGCAGCAGCACCAGGGAGATTGGACACTGACCAAAGTATTAGAAAAACAAGTGACCACAAACCACAGATATTCTCAGACCTACAGCACGCAAAAAAGGTCTCCAAAGCAGAATTTATTAAAGCCATACACTCTTGGATATGAATAAAGCATACGACTATTTTGAAGGACTTACAGTATATTTAGCATTTTACAGAGTGTTGGTCCAAACAAGCTTGCCTGAACACATCCTGAACACAACTCTTCTGTCTCTGTAGTATCACTGACTGGTTTAGTAGAGACACGAACTGAGCAGAGGAGAGGCTCCACAGAAATCAGTCAGTAAGGTCTGGGTAAGAAGGAGAGATTATAAGTAGGAAAGGATGCTCTGGTGCTACACTTACTTGTCCTTAAGCACCCGATTCTGGGACTGCATGTTTTCTCTTGTGCTGTGGGGGCACTTGTGTGAAGCAAGTGCTTAGCAGTGTAAGCATCCTCCGCTGCTGCCTTTACAGACAAGTATCTCTTTCCTGTCCTGAGTAAATCATGGTAAGAGCAGCCCTCTACCATGGCTGCTGTTTCTCGCTGCTCCTCTCCATGAGAACTAAGCTATTTTCATTTCCTTTTTCCTTGTTACATGTCCACTTGCCTTGGAGAGCTCTCCCAGCACCACAACAGCCCCATGGAATGGTACAGGCTTGGGGAGGAGTGGCTGGAAAGCTACTCGGTGAAAAAAAGACCCAATAGTGTTGGTCAACAGCTGGCTGAACATGAGCCAGCTTGTGCCCAGGTGGCCAAGAGAGCCAAGAGCATCCTGGCCTGTATCAGCAGTAGTGTGCCCAGCAGGGCCAGGGCAGCGATCGTCCCCCTGCACTGGGTACTGGTGAGGCCGCATCTCAAATCCTGTGTTCAGTTCTGAGCCCCTCACCACAAGAGAGACATTGAGGTGCTGGAGTGGAGCCAGAGAAGGGCAATGGAGCTGGCGCAGGGCCTGGAGCACAGTGTGATGGGGAACGGCTGAGGGACCTGGGGGGGTTTAGTCTGGACAAGAGAGAAGGCTCAGGGGGAACCTTATTGCTCTACAACTGCCTGACAGGAGGATGGAGCCAGGAGGGGGCTGGGCTCTGCTCCCAAGTAACAAGCGACAGAACAAGAGGAAATGGCCTCAAGCTGCACCAGGAGAGTTTAGATTGGATTTTGGGAACAATTTCTTTCCCAAAGGGTGCTCAGGCGTTGGAACAGGCTGCCCAGGGCAGTGGTGGAATCACCATCCCTGAAGTGTTCACATACCGTGTAGATGAGGCCCTCAGTGACACAGGTTAGCGGTGGCCTTTGTCAGTGCTGAGGAATGGTTGGACTTGATGATCTTAAAGGTCTTTTCCAACCTGAATGATTCTATGATTCTGTGCCTCTATGATTTGATGTGCTCACCCACAACTGCTGGTTACAGCAGGGCTCCAAGCCATGCTGCTGTCATGGCTCTACGTATAGGATCTCAGCCTCTTGCTTCAGCTCCCCCTGGGGTGTTTTCACTTGCTGTGGTCTAAAATAGTAGCTGTGGCTTCCAGATTTGGAGTGAGGATATTGGAATCCTGTATGTGTCTGCCTGGAGTGGGAGGCTTTGCTTTGTACCGTGCTGAGCACAGGGCTCCATGGCTCCTTGTATACTCGTTTCCTTGGAAGGGTACCTTATGGAAAATGAGCAATAGTAAAGATTTCTGTGAATAACAAACTACTGCTAAATGTGCATATTCTGAATTAGGGTGGAGCAATGCCAAATGTGGCCTAGCTTATCTGAAACACAAAGTGCCTCTTTTGAATAGAGGGGTAGGATTGCCGGGTTGAAAAGCTTCTTTTGATACATGCTGCTTCAGGGGTGGGGGAAGGAAAGACATCTTTAAAGGGCATTTTTGGAGGCTGTTTTGAAAGAGGTCACAAACCTATTTGTGTAATACGAGTAGGATGATAGGTTTGTGGCTGTGGCTTTGCCTGTGTTAGCTTGTTAACTGCTGAACAAATCCAGCTCAGCATGGACTGACAGTACAAGGGGGAATGGCTTCAACCTGACAGAAGGGAGATTGAGATTAGACATTAGGAGAAAGTTCTTCACCGTGAGGGTGCTGAGGCACTGGCACAGGGTGCCCAGAGAAGCTGTGGCTGCCCCATCCCTGGCGGTGTTCAAGGGCAGGTTGGACGGGGCTTGGAGCAACCTGCTCTAGTGGAAGGTGTCCCTGCCTGTGGCAGGGGGTTGGAATTGGATGGGCTTTAAGGTCTCTTCCACCCCAAACCAGACTATGTTTGTGAGAGTGTGAAGGCACAGAAATCAGTGATTCTGTGGCTTGTGTTTAGTAGGTCACCCCCAGCTCAGTGCCCATAACTTGCTTTTCTGTTCTCTAAGTGTTAATTCTGAAGCTGTGTCTTGCGGGCACAGAGTTTTGCTAAGGATTCTCAGTGCTAAGTCTGGGCCATCAAGTTGCCTTGCTTACAATGTTGTCACATCCCAGCCTCACTGCCATTGCTACACTGGTGTCCGTGTTTCAGTCAAGAAACATGAACACCAGTGGGCATGTTCAGAATTTCATAGAGTTGGGGAATAATAAGCCCTGAAATGAATCACGGCAGATGAATCTCACGGAATTAGATTCTATTTTTTCTCATTTTTTTGGTAGCATGTTGAACAGAGTCATCTGCAGCCTTGTTCAGCAAGGATTTCTCTGCTAATGCCTTTTTTTTCACTCTGGGTGGTGTCTGCAGAAGAAGGATGATTAAATAAGAGAAACTGGGAAAGGAGTCTCTTAGTTTGGGTGTGCTGAAAAAGTTCTTCCAAGTGTAGGCACTGAGCCAAGCAATATTGCATGGGGTTTGATTTCAGGGCTCTGTGTCTGCCTAGAGTAAGTGAAAGGCATGTCGTAAGCACTTCTAAATAAATAAATGTCATTTAGGTATGCGGTTGCCACCCTCAAAAACTTTCCAGAGCTTCTCTTTGCAATTAGATGTTATCTAAACTTCCCTGCACTTAATACAGGGAATATTTAAGCAACCTGTGAATAATGTAGCATCGTTATTAGTTACCTCGGGCAATTGGAAAGATTTTAGAGGTAGCTGCTGTAGTACAATGGCTGCTGTATCTTAATGACATAACTTGTCATTATTGCAAGCCTTTCTGAGGTCAAGGAGCAGATGCTTCCACTCCTCAACATATAATGTCAAGAGTGTCAAAAATTAATCATAAGACTGGTTGTAAAAGAGTAAGATTTTTCAAAGTATGAAATTTCATCTCTCTGTGTTGGATCCTGTGTTTGGAGCCCTCAAAGAACACACTTTGAGGGCTTTTCTGCACCCACCAGCGCTAGAAATGCTTTCCTTGAAAATGAAAACTGAGATGCTCCTCATGTAACTGGGTGACTTCAGGAGCCAGGGCTTTCAGGAAAGTCTCACCCATCTCGCTCAGTGATCATCAGCAATGGTCAGTAAGCATTCAGGGCCCCAAAGTCCCATAAATTCAAGAAAAGCCTTTCAGCAGCCCATGGGGTGGGTAAGTCCATCAGCCTCATCTGTGGTCTGATGGCATGAGATGAGGGTGCTCGTGAATGATCGCTGCTCCATGAGTGAGGGGTGTTTCAGTGATGGATGGAGATGTGTTTACAGCAACCCCAGTCACCCAGCATTGGTACAGCAGATACTCCATGAGGCGTGCTGTGTTTTCCATGAACGGCTGAAGAAGAGCCTGGGTATGGAGGGAGGCAGCAGGTAGTCCCCATCCAGCAGCGCAGATGCAGGCTTTTGGAGTTTACCAAACAGCATATCAGCTCCCATGTTTAGACTGGCCTATGTCTTTCCTTGCATGTTCTGGTTTGTAAAACCACACTGGAAACACTTATTTTTCCCCTCAGTATGGCAATTGATAGTGGAAACCACTGACTGATCATCACTATGAGATGGTTTGATTATCAGAGGGTGCAACAGCTCATCTTGCCTAACTGGTAAAAAATTCAGTGCTCCTACAGGCTACCATCTAACTTGACAGCATGCTTGCAGCGACGGTGTTCTCCAGTGAAATAGGCCTGATTTCATATTTGTGAAATGAAAGAGGGCATGGATTGTGAAAAGAAGGGATTAGCAATGGCAGAGCTGTCTGACAACTGCAGTGCTTCAACAATCTCCCTTTTGATTCTGAAGTTGCCTGATAGATAGGAGTTGTTTCAGTATCTCCCATAGACCTCACTTCTCTGGGTGGCCTGGCATGCTTCCTGTTATCATGCGTGGCACCAGAAGATTGCCAAATGATCTTTTTGAGTGTGGCTGCATTATGGATGTGGAACTAAAGTCACCTTACAAGCTGTTGACAAAGAATGAATGTGTGCTGTTCCTTGTAATCACAAAGGGTGCTGGTATGTCCGCTTCCTCCCTGAAGATCCATCCAGCAGGTCTGTGGGCAGGACAGAGTGTGCATTTGGTCCGATGGCCAAAAAAACAAGGGCAGGCAAGGCTTTCCCTGGAAAGCAGGAATAGGAATTATTAGAAGCATGGACCTGCCGTAGTTTGGCTAACCTTTTAGAGCACCCCATCAAAAAGCCAAAGATATGCTGAGGCGAGTTTCATGGGGAATATATCAATGAAACTTTGAACTTTGAAAAATAAATTGAGGGCTTATAAATTACACTGAATGAATTACAGCATGCTGGAAATGTCAGGAAACCACACTGCTTTCATTACAGTTTTGTTACAGGATCCTCAAGTTTTCCCAATCAACAGCTAACCTTCAGAGCCATTTTATTACCCCCATAGAAATTCTGGATCGTTTTTATGCAATTCAGCTCTGAAAGCTACTTACAAGATCTGGGAGAAAAACTGCTGAAAAATTGGGATTTCTTTTAAAAATGACTAGCCAGTTCTTGTGTCCAGCCCATCCCGTGTACTCCTGAATTCGCAGTTTCTGTCTCAACACAGTTGAGGTGGGAATACTGTGAATCTACGCTGTGGTAGAGCCATGACAGCCAAATTACAAGGGCGAGTTGAGGCATCATCAGCTTCTTGGTCTTCACAGCTCAAACTCAGCCGATGGGGCTCCCTTGAAGATAAAAGTCAGTAAAGTTTGAGAAAAGGGTTTGGTTTGAACTCCATTTTCTGACACCTACTGAGCCCAAGATACTTGAAACCACACATCTTAGGGGGATCTCACACTCTGCTTGTGCTCAAACACTTAACAACACACACAAGTTGCCAGGAGAGAGCTCCAACATGGATGTTTCTGTTCCCAAGTCCAACTGCTTGGGTAGGGCCTTGGAGATCTCTCATCGGGAGGTTGCATCAAGGTGATGGATTGAGAAGCAAAGATTAGGCAAACCAGGATGCTTGAAACCTAGCCTAGTAAAGTCCAGACAGGATTTGAACTTTAAACAAATGGTTCTCATTTTCTCTTAGTAACTTAAATTTACACATAATCTGGAGAGAGTCGGAAGGATCTTCCTAAAATATTCTCCCTTTTGGCAGGGTGCTGTCTTCTGAACCTTGTTTTCTTCTTACATCTCCAGAAACATGATCTGGGAGGGATGACTTGTAACCAGAATTCCCCACTGCTGGTGTTAATAACAAAGAGCCCAACAACATGCAGCCTCTCCAGCTCCCACCCGCCTCCAAAAGGATCAGGCCCCAACATGGCTTAGAAACAGATGTTCTAGGAAGTCTCAAGTTGCTTAATGTTATTTGTTCACACATCCCAGCTGATGCTAAATCTTGTTAGGGAGGTTTTAAATGTCTGAAGACAACAGAGGCGCTATCCATTCCCATACTGAGTCACTGGGATGGGAGAGCTGAGTCCAGCCATTATTACCCTCCAGCGCTTCCGAGACTTCCCCCCGTTACTCCCGCTTTTTCATTTTAATGGAGAGATTAATTCCATTCCCATGAATTGGAATTTGGACACAATCCCTGATTTTTTTATGACATATTAATAGCAAAACTGGAAAGGCGCAGGATTAAAAAAAATAATAATCTGGTGCATGGTCATAAATGTTTAATAAGGACTAAAATCTCAGTTTTTCTTAAAGGGAGGGAGCTGCCCTTCTTCTAATTAAAAACTCCTCTAAAAATGCAGAACAGCTCCTTGCATACAGAGAACTGGTTCTGTGTGGGGAGCTCCAAACGCTTTCTGAAGTCTCTACACCTTCCCTGAGGAAAGCGTACTGAATTTGTTTATTCTTCTTATTTCCCAGATGGGGAATCAGAAGCACAGAAATGAAGAGACCTGCCCACTCTCAGCTGTGGTCAGGCATCAAGCCAAGCAGTGCTGACTTCCAGGCTCTGCTTTAACCCGTCAAGCAGACTCTGGTTCTTCCTCCTCCTCCTTGGTGGTGTCCTTAGGGGCTTTGCAACCTCTTTCTTAGGTTTAAAATGGGGTGAAATGTCTCCCCAGTGCTGTGCATAATGGAGCAACTTCCCAGCATAGAGAGTAAACAGGAAAAAGTTGTTGTCCCAGCCCTCAACTTCCACACACATGGTGTGCAGCCCCACTGAAACCCACTTAATGTGTTTAATATGCATCATCCATGACTTATAGGTTGGATGCAGGAAAAGAAAAACAAAACATCACTGTAAAACAAACTGTGATTTCAGAGAGCTGCTGAAAACGAAAAGCAGGAACAGACACCAGGGATCTTTCAACAAATGTAATTTAAAGAGCTCACTTTCAGCTTTCTGGGCACTTTGACAAGCATTTAGTGGGATTCAAGCAACTACTGAGTAGTAAGGGGCAGCTGTCTGTTCAGCATGGCTGTGCTGGGGTGGGAGGCAGTGGGAGGAAGAAGTGGGGATGATGGGAGGGAGCAGGGCTGAGTGCTGTGCCAGGGTCCTGTGTGAACCTCAGCCTGGCCTGTTGTGACTTTGACGACTCGGAGAGTGAACACCCTCTTGGTAATGAAGCTGATAGTAAAACTGCCCTCGCCAAGGCAAACAGTGAGTTGCTTCCAAGGCTGAGGAGGACCCCGAGGGAAGGGCTGCAGCTCCAGGTGGCTCAAGTACAGGAGAAAGCGGGGAGAGGGAGGCAGGACTGGGCTGATGGGAGGGAGCAGCTTGGAAACGATCGAGGTTCGCCCAGAGCTGCACAATTTCTCTTGGCTGCTCATTCCTTGCAGGAAAACTGCTCCTTTCTGCCTGCCAGAAAGGGATTACTTCCTGACAGCACTGGGCTGTGCCAGCCTCCACTGCAACCATTTGAAGCTTCACTAGAATGACTTGTGTGCACCAGGGACACCTTTATTTGCCACCTCTGCAGACAGTGGTTATACTGGGCCAGGCTTCCTTCACCTCCTTGTCCTTCCCAGCAGTGCACAGCATCAGCAGGGGAGATCCTTCTCTTGCTTTGCTAAGCTCTGCATGGTGTGCATTTTCACCTGCTTCCACACACAGTCCTTGAAATCAGGTGTTGAATACAAGTCCAGTGTTCTTTGATCACTATTTCACAGACTCACAGAGGTCAGAAGGGGCCTCTGGAGGGTTGGTCTAGTCCAACCCCTCCGCTCAAAGGTCATCAACAGCTCAGGTTTGGTTTTGAATATCTTCCCAACTTCCCTGGGAATCCTGTTCCAGTGTTCAACCACCTTCCACTTCTCGGGTGCTCTCATCTACTTCCCTTTTTGCTCTACAGCATGAGCTGTGCAAATACTGGTGTGGGTTTTCCTGGGACTGGGTACTTTGATGGCATAGGGACCCTCCTTTACTTCTGTATATACCCTTCACTCCCATCTCCTCTCTGCCAAACCTGGGTAGTACATTCTAGACCCACTTAGGACTAGAAATGGGCAGCACTGACTGTAGTACATCAGTTATGCATCTGTAGTTGTCTTATGTATGACACACATTTCTTCTTGCAGAGATTTCACATGACTCGCTCGGCCATCAGTGGGTTTTGGCTGGTTCTACTCTACTCCCCCACCTGCTTTTAATGTTCCTGTGTCATAAACAAGCTTGAAGTTTTTGTAAAAGATTATTCATGAACTCACACTGCTTCAGACTTTTCTTAGGAGAAAAATGCTCTCCTTCATTATCTAAGTAATAAGAGAATCAGGTGGTGTTTGATGAGGTGATAATTGAGTTCCTAAGCAAGTAAACTTGGACAACAAAGAGATCAAATGGTTTATGCCACTGGCTGAACAAGACCATTTCCTAGTAAACTGAAGGTCTCCTTCCTGTTTCTGCTGCATTGAGAAATGGGCTGAGTGGTGGAAATGTTTGGCTCCATTTGGCACAAACACCAGCGCACCCCTCAGCCAGTGCTCTGGAGCAGCTTTGCTTTGCTATCTCTCCAAGGCAGGAAATACCCCCACGCACCAGCTTCACTCCTGGAGTTATTTCCTGGGACAGGGATCCTTCCATCCTTCGGGAGAAAATCCATCTTTTAGGAATGGGCTGGGAGTGCCAAAACCCACCCACTCAGCCAGACAGCACAACTCAGTTACTGGCCTCGTTGCCTCCAAGCCCCATTTGGGTTTGTTTCCTCCCAGTTCAGAGCAGAGGGGAGCAGTCAGGCAGTTTTAACCTGTTGTGCCAGCACAGCAGTCTGATGAGGACTCTCCAGACTTGTTGTAGGCCCCCTTTAGGCACCGGAAGCTGCTCTAAGAACACCCCAGAGCCTTCTCTTCTCCAGTCAGCAGTTGCCCACTATGCAGGCAGGATTTTGCAGGGAATCAGCACCCTCAAGCTATGGCAAATCTACACTGCCAGACAGAGATGAAAAGATAAGTTTTATCCCCAGTTGCTAATGCACATCTCTTATTACCATTTTAATTCAAAGATTTAGGGGAAAAAATGAAATTCCTTTCCTGCATGGCAGTAATGGAAGCTGAATGGCCCTGCAGCCCATGCTTGGCTCAGTCAGAGTTTGACTCTATCTCTGACAGGGGACATCTTTGCCCAGCCAAGTGGTGTGTGATGTTGCCAAGAGGGGCAGTAGTCCTTGTTTTACCACCTTTGTATTTCTGGTTTGCATCATGGCATCACCCACTGATGTCAAAGGAGTTGTAACTCACAAGCTGGAATAAGTAGGGCTAAAGTAGGTGGAGATTAAATGATGAGACACATCCCCATGGCCCTTCGCAGGAGGTGGTGGGGTGAGGGTCCCAGCCACTGAGGCCTTTGAGCACCCACAGAACCCTGGCAGAAGTAGACCTGCTCTGCTCATAGGCTCTCCTTTAGACACTGGTGTTTGGCCACTTGGGGACTAGATGGGGCCAGATGGACCTTCTCTCTGATGCAGTACTGTTGTTCTCAGCCTCTTGTGTCTCAGTATGTTTTCCCAAGGGAAACAGCTCAGGCATTTCTAAAAATGAGTACAAAGGAATAAAACCAAATCCACAGGGAACTGAACAGGTATTGCTCACCTCAAAAATATTTGCAGCCGTTTGGTTGAGGAGCATGTCCTGTTCAGACTGAGGCTTGCAGCCTCGCTAGTGCTAGATATGTGGAAACCCAGCTCAGCTGGATTAACACAGTTGGCTTCAATGATCCCACACATGTATTCTTCTACTCTGAGGCCTCTAGGGATACTGAGATTAGACATTAGGAATAAGTTCTTCCCTGTGAGGATGCTGAGGCGCTGGCACAGGGTGCCCAGAGAAGCGGTGGCTGCCCCATCCCTGGCAGTGTTCAAGGGCAGGTTGGGCACGGCTTGGAGCAACCTGGTCTGGTGGAAGATGTCCCTCCCTGCTCGTGGCAGGGGGTTGGAATTAGATGATTTTCAAGGTCCCTTCCAACCCAAACCATTCTGTGATTCTATGAGCTCTCTGTATGTTAGAACAGGTGTGGTCGCTGCCCTACTGAGTATACGGTTTAATTCAGTGAGCAAATACATGCCATGGGATCTGTATGCATGTATGTGCATACATCATGGTACTTAAAGAGACATGACAGATTTTCAACATGTGCACCATTCTGTGTGTCGAATATCGTTAAAATGTCATCTTCAGAAAAGAATGCTTGTGTGGGACTTTGTGAAAATACATTCATCATCTTTATAGCCATGTATTAGCTTAATGTGTTGTATATTTTTCCTGGTTAGGACATGACGTAATCAAAGCCAGATTTGTAAGGTTTCCATAGCTTGATGTGATTAAATGGTCATCAGAATATATTGATCTTACTTCTACAAGCTTTGCAGTAGCATTACTTATATTGGCTAAGAAATAAGCTCTGCAATTATTCTTTGAATTAAAAATCCAAGTATATACCAACATAGTTTATGTGAAAAATCAGGGAATTAAATGCAATTTAGCTTCATAAATGAAAGGCATAGAACCACTCCCATTCAATTTTTAAGCCAAAAATCTCTTTGTATATGGAATTCTAGTGGTGGATAGCTTTAGGTAATGAATTATCTTTTTGAAAGTGTAAAATATTGGGGGGGGGGGGAAAGAAAAATTGCTGGCTATGAAGTATTGCTTTGTTACTGCATGTGCATGATCATGTTTTGTAATGTTACCTTTGATATTAAGGTGCTCACTCTAGCTTTATATCAAGTAATACTTAAATCAAGTAACCAAGTGGAGGATTCTGGTTGTTTGAGGCAGTGTCTTTCGTTTACTGTGAAAGAGTAAGTTGGCTTTGAAATGATTTCTATTCATTGCTAAGTTGGCTTTGGTTTCAGCTTTAAGAAGGGATGGGACCAATTAGTGATAGCCCAAAGAAGAGAAATCATGAATATTCAAAGGCCTAGAAAGCATGACCTCCTGAGGAAAGACTGAAGGATTCGGGTCTGCTTAGTCTGAAGAGGGGAAGACTCTCAGAGAGAAGGATGATCACAGCTTTCCAGTACGTTACAGGTTGCTCTAGAGGAGGATTGGACTGAACGTTTCCCTGTGTCCTGTCTGCATAGAGACAGTGACAGGCTGATGCAGGAACAAGGGCAGTTTGGTTACAGCTTGAAGGGAGAGGGAAGAATTACATGGTTTAAGCACATGTTAGAAAATATCAGGGATGATGTAGACATTCCTTGTTCCTGCTTTAATGGTGATCCTTGTGGTTGGAATAGTTGATCTCATAAAATCCTGTTCTCAGAAAAATGTTCCCCTTTTCGAAGTCCTTATTTTCAAAGATCCTGATTCTTTGTGATGAAGTAGGAGGGAAATGTATCCATATAAATGGATAGAGTGAAACACTGGCACAGGGTGCCCAGAGAAGCTGGCAGTGTTCAAGGCCAGGTTGGATGGGGCTTGGAGCAACCTGCTCTAGTGGAAGGTGTCCCTGCCCGTGGCAGGGGGCAGGAGCTAGATGAGCTTTAAGGGTTGGGTTCCAACCCAAACCATTCTATGATGATTCTGTGGAATTCTTACATATATGTTGTGCAATATTATACTGTGAGCCCTGTATTTTTAGGGTTTTGGACATGATGATACTCCAGATACAAACAGAAAACCTATAAATGTGAGCTATAAGGCTTTATTAGTTTATATATTTAGTTTGCCGATGACACCAAGCTGTGTGGTTCGGTTGATATGCTGAAGGGAAGGAATGCCATGGAGAGGGACCTTGACATGCTTGTGAGGTGGGCTCATGCCAACCTGATGAAGTTTAACCATGCCAAGTGGAAGGTCCTCCACCTGGGTCAGAGCAATCCCAGGCACAGCTCCAGGTTGGGCAGAGAAGAGATTCAGAGCAGCCCTGCGGAGGAGGACTTGGGGGTGTTGGTCGATGAGAAAATGAACATGAGCTGGCAGTGTGCACTTGCAGCCCAGAAGGCCAACCGTATCCTGGGCTGCATCAAAAGGAGTGTGACCAGCAGGTCGAGGGAGGTGCTCCTGCCCCTTTACTCTGCTCTCGTGAGACCTCACTTGGAGTATTGTGTGCAGTTCTGGTGTCCTCGATATAAAAAGGACATGGAACTGTTGGTACAAGTCTGGAGGAGGGCCACGAGGATGATCAGGGGACTGGAGCACCTCTCGTATGAAGATAGGCTGAGAAAATTGGGGCTGTTCAGCCTGGAGAAGAGAAGGCTGCGTGGAGACCTCATAGCAGCCTTCCAATACCTGAAGGGGGCCTATAGGGATGCTGGGGAGAGACTCTTCATTAGGGACTGTGGTGAGAGGACAAGGGGTAATGGGTTTAAACTTAAACAGGGGAAGTTTAGATTGGATCTGAGGAAGAAATTCTTTACTGTGAGGGTGGTGAGGCCCTGGAATGGGTTGCCCAGGGAAGTTGTGAATGCTCCATCCCTGGTGGTGTTCAAGGTGGGGTTGGACAGAGCCTTGGGCGGCATGGTTTAGTGGGAGATGTCGCTGCCCATGGCGGGGGGGTTGGAACGGGATGATCTTAAGGTCCTTTCCAACCCTAACTAATCTATGATTCTATGATTCTATATTAATCATAGACATTCAGATACTTTTAAGTATTGACTTATGCAGCTTAAGATGGAGACAGTGCATGGAACAGAGCTGGAAGGGGCAGAAGTCTGTTCTGGCAGCAAGTTTCAGAGAAGGGAAGCAGTGCTGGTTTGGGGGGGGCATGCTAAGGAAGATTAGTCTTCTGCAGAGCAGGCGGAGCAGAAGACGTGCAGTCTGGAAGACCGTAGAGGAAAGTGTTAAATTAGGGCGAGAGAGAACAGAGACACAAACCAGGCTGTCAGTAAAGCTGGAAGAAAGGGGTGCAGTTTCAGTACATTAACTAGAATAGACCAGACTAGAGGAAGAAACTAAATGTAAGGAAGAAAGGAATCTGAACTAACACACAGACTAGAAGTAGATTGAGGGAGAGATTAACATAAACTGCCACGAAAAGGGAGTAAATAGAGGGGAAGTAGGAGAACAAAGGAGATGTTTCATGTTTATCGTGTTTATGGAAGTATTGGGATTTCCAAGCACATACGACAGTAGCTGGAGAGATGTATGAGCCTTAATAGCAGGAGAGACTTGACAAGATGTGATGACCATGCACACAAACATAAGATTATTTGTTCTAACTAAAACACAGAGAAATACTGGTTTTGTATTAGCACGGTCTCTTGTAGCATGAGGTCAGATATTGGCTGTGTCAGACCCAGCCAAGGGACTATACTAGCTCTTCATTAACTGTTTTTCTTCCTGCATTCATTAATAGACTTCAGAAAACTAATGATGTATCTTTTACGTGTGGCCTGAAGTTCAGATTGCAGAGGAAACACAGAGTAATGGAATCCACAGCCTAACCCCAACAAAGCATTTGTTTATAAATAGGAAGAGAATATCCTAATAACAAGAGGCAGATGTTAAACATCTTGATCTGTTTCAAATCGACTCAGTCTAACTCAGCGAACCCAAAGTTAGGCAAGAGTGGCCAAGCACAGCTTTATTTTTACCCTAGTGAGTGACATTAAAGTAGTTGTTGTGTTTTCTGCAGCTTGTGAGCTGACTGGGAAACAGTTTGACCAGATTTGGCAGAGAAACTTTCAGCATTGATTGTTAAAACTATTTAATCATATCCTGATTATCACTATTACTGTTTGTTTAATGTTTTAACCATTCTGTATATTAAAGCCCTCGGGAGAGCCGTGGGGGTTGTTAGTTTGTTGATTATATTAGGCACAGTTTCTCCGTCACCATCCCTAGTAAAGCCAGCGTTACAGCATCATAAATAGTTGTATTTTTATATTGCCAGTGGTTTTGGTGATGGCAATTTAAAACTATTCCTGAGTGTTATCGTTCTACTTGGCCATGTGGACTCCTTCAGTGCTGCTCATGCACAAACAAACAACTGGGATAAGGCTATGAAGTTAGTTTTGAACTGCTGCCTGGGCTTGAAAAAGCTCAATGCACAAAACTCACCGAGGTGCATGGAAACATTCCAGCATATTTCAGTGAGCTTTGGATCATGCTCCTGAGCACAGCACTGTTTCAAAGCCTTTTTTCCTTTCACTGTATTGTAATAGGTGATGTTTACTGAACTTATCTAAGGTTTCCAGTGATTAATATACATTAGCTCCGATGTGTTTTGACTGGCTGATGATGAGTTATCACAGGGCAATTTCTTACTCTTTTTTTTCATTCTGCACTTCACAGGCATTACACAACAGTGCTCCAGCTGTCCCGGTGTCCAGATGTGGGCTGTAAAGCTCTCTGAATTTAATATTGTATGCAGTCCCCCCCCCTTTTATTATTTTTCCCCAAATTGGTTGAAGCTGCAATGTCTGCGCTAGCTCTGTTTTCTTGCAAGTGCCGTTTTGAGGCAATTATACCCCAGTGTGGGTTGGGGCGAGCTCCGATTTCAACAGAACCTGTGCACAATCAGTTCGTTTGTTTGAAGCTATCTGTCTTATTCAAGGTGAAAGAGCCTTCTGAACATGCAGGACGTGTTCTGCTCCTGCATCAGCTGGAGAGCCTCACATTTCTGGTTTTAGTCCTGCCACAGTCCCTAGTTAACGTTAGCACTACTAACAATACACTTCTCCAACTTCTTCTGCCTGGGAGCCTGCACAGGAATGGCACTGCCTTTGTTTCAACAGTTTCTGTCACATTAGGGTGAATGATTTCTTCCACTTGGATATTTTGCTCCCCTGAGCTGAGAAGGCTCCAGGGACGCCCTGTAACAGTCTTCCAATACTTTAAGGGGGACTGTAAGAAATCTGGAGAGGGACCTTTTACAAGGGCCTGTAGCGACAGTACAAGGCAGAATGGCTTTAACCTGACAGACGGGAGACTGAGATTAGACATTAGGCAGAAGTTCTTCCCTGTGAGGATGCTGAGGCGCTGGCACAGGGTACCCAGAGAAGCCGTGGCTGCTCCATCCCTGGCAGTGTTCAAGGCCAGGTTGGACACGGCTTGGAAGAGCCTACTCTAGTGGAAGGTGTCCCTGTCCATGTCAGGGGGTTGAAACTGGATGAGCTTTAAGGTCCCTTCCAGCCCAAACCAGTCTGGGATTCACTGGTTGTCCATCCTTTCTATGCTTTCCCTGATACTTTTTTGGCATGCCTGCAGTGCCTGCCAGTTGAGCATCTCAGAGACCATTGTAGGAGCTAATCAATCTTCACAACTGTCCTCTAAAATAGGTAGGGCTCCTCATTCACATTTGGCCCTTGTTTGGAAGCTGAAGAATGGATAGACATGCACCCATGAAAGCATGCGGCAAAAAAAGCAATTCCTTCCTTCCAGTTAGTGTCTCTTAACTAGGCTTGCGAGCTGCTTGCTAAAAATATCTGTTTGGGAGGAAAGCAGTTAATTGTCCCCAGATATCTGACAGTGCTTTTTGGTGTTGGCAAGGGGCATGTACTTTCAGTCACTGTATACCACTTATTGCTTTGCGGGTCTCTTGAGAGCTCAAAGAGGCTTGAAAAATGTTGCTAATTCCTCTAATCTTTCAGCGCAGAGTTGAGATGGGGCATGAAGTATGTCATTCAAAGGACACTTGAGCACTGTGATTGGCTAATGGGGAGTCTTAGCAGCAGGTACAACATCTTCAATATGCACTACCAGAACACAGGCTTTTAAAAAGCATTTCTCCTCGCCCTCATCTCAATGTTTGCAGCACGGTAGATAGCTTTTCTAATTGTAATAAGTCACAACAGGGCATGCCTTGTTGGGCCATAATCACACTTCTCAGGCTGCTGATGGCACTCGTCCTTCGGGCTCGTGGCTGGCGTACACCCGAGGAGTGCAATTATGGCACAACAGTGATTGCCCTGTTGTGCCTTATTATTCAAGCAATGCACTGAAGCAAGTGTTTGTGTGCGTGCACATGCAGAGGCAAAGTACATCTAAGCAGGTCCTTACCAGATAATTAACAAACTTGTGTTAACCCTATCCCAACATTTCTTTAATTTGAATGTTCCTTTTATAGCTGCCAATTAAACCTACTCTCCAGGTAGCTCCCAGGAAGCCCACCAAGGACTCCCTTTTCCTTTGCTTTTTGCCATGATATTTTTGCTTTGTTTTGTTTTAGCATGAATTTGAGTCCTGGCAAGGGTGGCATCCTGCCAGCCTTGGAGTAGAAAGCTGCCTGTTCAGCTACAGGGCACATAAATCGCAACCTGTGGTAATAGGAGGTCCTCTCACATAGGGTGGAAGACTTGAGCTGAGCTTTTGTGTCCTGATGGCCCATTGAGTCTATGTTTGCCCAGATTGCTAACAAATGTATCTTGATAGTGCTGATAACCATTGCAGGTCTTGAGAAGAGCCTCCTCCTCTGCTCAGACCCAGAGCAGAAGAGTCAAAATCTCATTACACTGTTTTTTGATGGGTGGTCCCAAACCGACAACACAAAAAGCGTGGCTACTCTACCGAACCCTTGAATTACCCAGTCCCCTTTAAGACAACTGGTGTTATTCTTTAGCTTAAGGTGTATTTGGGTACGCAGAATATGAAATGTACTCATGACATATAGAAGTGGGACACACAAGAAGTGATGCCCTTCTTCTGCAGTAGCATCTGTCACAGTGAGTTGCTTCACAGGGCTGGAGACCACCACAGGGGCAGTGCACCATCCTTCACTGCAACTTGGAGTTGAAGCCCTGAAACACCCAACAGGGAAGAGACACTTCTCTCCTTTTTCTAGGCTTATGCTGTGAAATTTTGAAGTCATAAGAACAGACTGAGTTCTGTGATCCACATGTTGGGTTTTTTTGAAGATCTCTTCCAACTGTGGGCATTTTTAATTGCAGATGTTGTTAAGATGTCATTTTTAATGGCCTTACAAGAAAAGCTTTGTCATTTCCACGTTCTTGAGTTTGAAGCAAAGTGCACTCTTCAGCTGCTCAACAACAGCAGCCATTCTCCCTAGGTCCTAAGGATGCTGAGAAAGGGAAGTGAGCTAGTGTTTATCATTGCACCATGGCACATTCCCAGTTCAGGGGCTGTAAATTCTCCTTGAGAGGGGCAGCTTTGTGAGAGTTGGTCACAAGTGAGATTCTGTGGAAGCCAATGCAATGTGTTCTTAGATTACAGATTGCCAGGCTGGGGTCAGTGTTAGGACCACAAACATAAGGTGCTGGAGCTAAAAATATTTTCTGGTATCTGCCTAACTGGTGAAATTTTCCATACTTGCTGTTGTGATCAGTTTGTGTAATGGTTGCAGAGGATCTTGGCTTCCTCTTTATCCTCCCTCGATAGCAAAAGTTAATCACTTGCACATGGGCTCCCTTGAAAAATAAAGATGTAATGTTTACTTGTTTTCCTCTCATGTTAAATTTCATTTCCTCTGCTCCTACCATTTCTCTATGCTGGGAACCTATTGCTCATTGGGGTATAACACAGAGCTGTTCTTATTGAACAACAAAGGGATGCTGTTTCATTTCTGTTGGAGAAGCCGCTCTGCCCATCTGAAGGATGAATCTGTGCCCTGATCCCTGCAGCTCTCCTGGATTCTGTCCCTTTGGGTCAAGGGGAGTAGAATTTGAAGAGAGCAAAAAGAAATGGTGGGAAGCTGCCTGGGTGTTACATCCATGAGCCGCTTCTGCAGAGGTACAGAAGGGTTGGGATGCCAGATTCACTGAGCACCACTTTGGAGAGAGATATGGCATCCCTGTGCCCTGTCAGCCCCAAAGGAGCCCTTCCCACCCTTGGAAGATCAGTTTGAGGCACCCTCCTTTCCCTCTGTGTGCTGCCAGCAGTGTAGGATTCCCCCTGACTTCCCTTGAATTCCCTAATGTGCTGTTTCAAAATGTTTTGGCTCTTCCTAACTGTGTTTGGCTATGAGGTATCGCTCCAGCTCTTCAAGGGTGAGCACCTCTGATCTACATGCTTCTCATGCCCAGTTATAGGATTTCAGGGCTCAGTCTGGCATACACCATTCAGGATGGTCTCTTAAATGAAATCTCTATCACATAGACATCCTCATCAAATTAGTCTCCTCTCCCCTCCAGATCTGCATGCCGACCCTGCTGCTTTGATGTTACAGCACTGAGGAATTTATAAGACATGGTATTTTTTTCCCAGCAAGAAAACACGAGCAAACCATCTATTGTGATAATTACTTCAACTGATTTACATCTTGTGAGAAGATTAGGCAACAGCAGCAGCTGCTGCCGCCTTGGCAATGGCCCATAATGATATCAAACTTCAGGCCTAAGGAGAAGTACAAAAAGGCAGCTTGAAAACCTCTGCATGTATATCTTCTGATAAGTCTCCATGGATTTGCTGATAAGGCTGCCCCTGGAAGGATTCTTGCTTCTGGTTCTCTCACCAGGCAGAGGGATTTTCCCTCCTTTGCAGCTGTGCTTCCAATGAGCATGTGAATTTGGTAGGACTTTGAAGAACGACAAGCAGAGAAAGATGAGATTCAGACACGACTAACATTTCAGCTGGTGTTACAGCGTTAGGCAGCAGGTCACACTGAGAGCTCTTCCACAGGCTGCTTGGGAGAACGGGGTTTCAGAGACAAGTCTGTCTGTAATGGGTCCTTAACTCTCTCCGCTAGCTTTTGGAACCTCATCTCACAGACATGCCCATGCAAATAAATAGCTTCACATGAGGAATTTTCTGTGGCTGTGTAAATCCTTGAAGCATCTTGAGCCTCTACCATAGATAGAGGTGAGTTTTGTCTTTGGCTCCAGTTGGTGTATAAGGACAGCTCAGGTACATAGTTTGCTTCCTGCCCCTCTGTTTAGACACCTCTCAAGTAGGCAGATGTAGAGTTGGGTGAGTTACACGAAATACTTAGGGCCCATGCACCAATTCTGGCTGCTGTTAGCCTGCTGAGCTTTCATATCCAAATGATTTTTACCTTCAAAAATAACTGAATTTCAAATTTGAAGGGATAACCATCTTTTAAAAATCACACTATTGCTAAGAAAGCCAAATTCTTATCATCTAAAGAAGATGAATACCAGGTGAGTTGTTTTGGGGCTGTAACTAGATAGGGAAGATAAATATATCAAAAGATTATAAAACACTTTACGATGAAGTACAGTGTTAGGACTTTGTTATATTCTGGTAGTTTGAAACATTATGAACAGAAGACATTCAGTGAAACCAAAGGGCCTTTCAACATCTGAGCATATGAAACTCACAGTCAGATAACACTGAGGTTCATTCCTCAGTCTTGTATGCTCAGGAGACTGGCAGGGTTCAAACAGTAGTATGACCATTTATCTGGGCTATGATAGGAGCAGCGAACTGCAGTACTGTGCATTAAGCAAACTCAACTAGTTTGCTTCCCACCCTCGCCATTCCCTTTCATTAACAGGAATAGTTTTTATATGGAACAGTACTTTGCCATGGACTGTCTGGGTCAGGAAATGACTTGGTGTGAAGCTCTGATGTGTTCAGATGTTAGCACAAGCACTGCTGGGTTTTGCGTTGGGTCTTTTAAGCTATGAGGTACTGTCAGGCTGTGCAGACTGAAGAAGGGCAATAGTTTTTCAAGTCCCTAGGACTGACAAGGGATGGATTTTAGGATATTTAGGATGGCGCTGCTGAGGGACAAATATGCAATATGTATTTAGTAATGTTAAACACCACTAAACTGAAGGCTGTGGAACACATAAAATGGATCTTCCATAGGCAAAAAGAGGTTAATTAATAACCTGTTTTACTGTATGTGCACTGTAGTGTGTAATGATGTTTTATGGGGGTTTTGTAACCCAAAATAGTTTGCCCACTGCTCTTATAGTGGCTCACGAAAGGGCTATGAGCCTTTCACGAAGTACCCAATTCAACACACTTGAAATGCTTAAGCCAGTACACACGTATTATCCTGTGAGAAAAACAAATCTGAACCAACAGCTTTGGCCAAAGGTAGCGTCTTATCTGAAGGCAGTGGTTAGTGCCCACATGCCTCAGAGGTGGCTCTCCAGAGGGTGTCCCAGCCGTTGGTATCCCCAGCTGCTTTGTCCCACTTCAAGGAACTATGTTTATTATCATATGTCAGTCCAAAATGAAGATTATTCTTTGTGTTTAGATATTACACCTATACATCCCTCTAAGGCAATGCAAAGGGAAAGGTAAGTTTATGTGGCGATGACCACGTACTGCTGGGGCACCAGAATATAAAGTCTCTTCAAAGCCCCACTTTCCCAGAGCCATTTCTAATCTCTTAGAGGCTCACAGTGGAGCTGCAGAGCTCAGTCTAATGTAGATTACCAGAATTACTTGGCCTGTTTGCTTAGGAACTCACTGGCACCAGGTTTTCCCTGACGGCTGCTAGGATCCATGTAGAAAAGCCCTACAGGATGTAATAGGAATCTTTGCAGAAACATTAAAAGGCCCTATTTAAATTGCTCTGAAACCTATAGAGTTTAATAGAGAGTAATATCCTTTCTATTGTTGTTTTTAACTGTCCTATATAATTCTATATTAAATTCTTGAGAAAGGCTGTAATTTTGTATTAAATTCTTTCAGGCTTTTCCACAAGGGCTCAGTAACAGTTTTCATCTTTCCCAGAAGTCAATCACTTCAAGCCACTAGCCATATGTACACATTTTATATATACATATATATTTACACACACACGTATGTACATATGTTACTCCTCCGGAGTCCCTTACTCAAAGCTAGGTTCAGTTCCCTGAGAAGTGATTGTCCCAAAGATGTGAGTGGTCAGTGCCAGGGGTAACAGAATGGTTTGGGTTGGAAAAGACCTTAAGATCATCCAGTTCAACCCCCTGCCGTAGGCTGTGATACCTCACCCTAGACCATGTCACCCAAGGCTGTGTGCAACCTACCCTTGAGCACCTCCAGGGATGGAGCATTTACCACTTCTTTGGGTAGCCTGTTCCAGTGCCTCACCACCCTCACAGTAAAGAACTTCTTCCTTATATCTAATCTGAACTTCCACTGTTTCAGTTTAAACCCATTACCCCTTGTCCTATCGCTACAGTCCCTAATGAAGAGTCCCTCCCCAGCATCCCTATAGGCCCCCTTCAGATACTGGAAGGCTGCTATGAGGTCTCCATGCAGCTTCTCTTCTCCAGGCTGAACAGCCCCAACTTTCTCAGCCTATCTTCACACAGGAGGTGCTCCAGTGCCCTGATCATCCTCGTGGCCTCTTCTGGGCTTGCTCCATATCCTTCTTATATTGAGGGCACCAGAACCTGACACACTCATGCTCTGGGTCAAAACCACCCTTGGTGGACATGTCCCTTTCTCTGCTCACCTGGGGCAGACCCTCTGCATCCACCACATCAGCTATGGAGTAAAGGCTGGTAGGTCCTTGTGCAGTGCCTGCACCATTAGGTGGGACACTTGCCTTCTCAGCAGGGCAAGTCTGCAGGGGAAGGCAAAGCAGGCTCATAGGAGACATGGAGGTGAGCAGCAGCTCCAGCTGGGCTGCCTGGCTCCCATGAATTAATCTACCCCTTTTAAACCATTCACATGCTGCTCTGATTTTCACTGCTCCTTGCACTCAAGTGACTTTACAGCTCCATGTGTTTTAAAGGGAAATTCGAATGGCACTTTCTCTGCAGATTCACTTTATCCCAGACCACCTGAGGTGCGGGTTATGTTTGTTTATTTTGCTGATACCCTGAGAAAGTCGTTGGCAGTCTGTTTCCTGCTCTTTGGGTACATATGCTGCTGCAATCACTCTGCTCAATGTACAGCACGCAGGAAATGTGAAGTTCAGTAAACAGAACAAACTCACAGTTTGTGAATTGGAGAGAATATTGTTCTTTCTTGGTTGTGTTTGGCTCCCATTCGGTGGGTGTAGAAAGGCCATCAAGCTTCCCTGGGGGAAGCCTGACCCAACTGCAGGGCTGGCTACTGCAATCTCTTCCACCCAAGGTCTGACCCAGAGCCCTGGAGCTGTGTGTTTGTTGGGGTTTGATGGCACTGAGGTCTCCACCTGAAACCCCAGCTGTGGAATCTCTCCTTCTCCGGCTTGGCTTTGGGGCTTCTGTTCACTGCCACTGCGCAATGTCCCGGTGTGAGTTATCACAAGACTTACCAGACAGGCTCGCAGTGATTTTGTGCTCCAGGGTGTGGAGCTGAGGAAAGAAAACACACATGAAAATTGCTCACGAGGTGTTCATCCCTGGGAGAAACCTCAGCTTGGCAGCATATTCACTCCCTAATAGTACAGCACAGCCAAATAGGTACTTTTAACTTGGGTATGGGACCATTCTGCCATGGTGTTATGGGGAGCTCTCCTCTGGGGCACACAGAGAACCTTAGGTCCAAGCCTGCAGCCTGCCCCTGCAGCACCTGTGCATGCTCAGAGGGCTATGTTGTTCTTACATACCCTCTTTAGCTAGCTCTTTCACCACCGTAGACCAGGGAGTGATTTTGAAGCACGCAGGAAAAATCATGTCTCATGGCTAAAGGCTGGCTTCAGGGAGCTTCAGCTGGGTATGTGGATATTTCAGCTGGAGGAATGAGCTTTCTGTAGGAATTGAGGGGGTGGTTAGGTTTGAGGTGAATAGCTAGACTGTTTTACTGCAAAGAGAACCCATTGGGCTTGCTATGGCTGTTCTCACCTTGGCTTCATGATGTGACTGCTCTGCTAGGGTGCCTAGGCTCTGGTCTGGGAACTCTTTTAATGTCTGAATGTCCAAATCAACGTGTATAAATGACAATGAGTAAATAAAAATACCGGTGTTTGTGTATCTATAAATAAATAGGGGATTTAATATAGGCTTGTATATTGAGTTGTCCATACATAGCCGTCTGCTGGGATTGTGCCTGCCAGAGTTGGCAAGGCAAGTACATGAGATATGGAGCAGCTGGGAATATACACACTCAGATACACTTAACAAACCCCTACAGCTATCGTGGAGAAGTTCCCAGACCTGTGGAGTGTGAATGTGTTTGAATTTGGGGGAGCAATGAATAGAGAACCAAAGTTTACCCTCTGGAAAGTGCTGCTCCAGCAGTGGTGAAAATCTGTGGTGACTCCAGTGAAATGAATAGAGTTGCAGTAATGCAAAACTGTTGTGAGTGCGTCAAACACTTTGCTTTGCTAGGAGATATTAATCAAAGTTCTGACCTTTTCCCTGGGAAGTTTTATTTCTTTTTAACTTTCTCCGTAGGGGTACCAGATGTGCTGTGTTACTGGGATTCTCTGAGCCAT
Source organism: Amazona ochrocephala (assembly GCA_039720435.1). Taxonomy (NCBI): domain Eukaryota; kingdom Metazoa; phylum Chordata; class Aves; order Psittaciformes; family Psittacidae; genus Amazona; species Amazona ochrocephala. The sequence continues at coordinate 16,275,518 of CM077885.1, read as the reverse complement.
GCATGGCATTCCCGGGGTCCCAGCTGATTTGCTGAAACTGGGATCTGTCCTGATTTCAATAAAACACTGGGATTTCCCAAGGGCTTTCCCGACTATCTTCTCCATTCTAGCAGCACATGTATGTGACCGAGCATGTCTTCTCCCCCTCCAGTAACCTCAAACCCTGTATAGGTGCAGTGGAAAAGTGAGTACTGTAACAGCAGGAGCTCAGCAGTAGCTTCATGCCTGATGTGTAGGGGAATATGTATTCATCCTTGCTTGCAGGCGCTCCCAGCAGGGACATGGAAGGGGCAGGCTGAGTACCCTGGATATGGAAGGGATAAAGAAAAGAGAAGAACCACAAAACCCAGTAGAAGTGAGTTTAGTAGGATAGAAAATGAAGTAGAACCGGGAAGTGAAGGGTAAAAGGAATTACCAATTGCATTTTGGGGGCTTCTTCTCTACAGGGACATGGTAAGGTTTGAAACAGATAAGGATCGTTTATATAAATGATCTGAACTGGCAACATGGGTTTAAAAGCTAAGTCCAGGATCTTCTGACACATCAAGGGAACTGATCTTTAGGCTTGATATGAGACTCAGAGCAGGAATGTTTGGCATGATTTCGCATTTCCTCATAAAAGCTCACAGCGCCTGATATAGCATCCGACTCTTGTTAAAACAGCAGTAGAATTTTTAATGAGCAAGTGTTCAAGAAATTGCTTTAATGTCGTCTTCAAAAACCAGCCCCTCATATCACAGCACTCTGTAACACTGTACACGGGGCTGGAACTTTACAGCCTCCTTTGAGCAGTGCGTGGTGCTTGGCTGTCCTGGGCCCGTGCGAGCAGTGAGCTACAGTGTGGTCACCAGCCCTCTGGCCCACCACCTCTTCCTGGGGTCTAGCAGAAAGGAAGTGCCTCTTACCCCTTCAAGTGAACTAAGCTATTGCACCTCATTTTGCATTCTGGTTGAGCAGGAGAATGCTCCAAGCTCAGAATATTAGCAGGCTTGAAACCCTTTATGGGTTACTACACAGAATATGAAAATCAGGCCTGGTAGAAAACCTCTGTGGTCACCTTCTGGAACCTTCTTCCTTCCAGCTGTGTTCTGTTGTTTTAGTTCCTAGCTGTTGGGGCAAAGAACGATGTGGCCTGCCTGTGTAACATGCCACTGCAGCCAATGGATGCTCAGGTGGCTGAAGCAGCTTCACATAACTTCACATCATTGCTGCTGGCAGGGGACTTGCTGCCCTCCTGTTGACAATTTGACTCTCTCGAGTCATGACTGGCCAGTCCGAAGAGCTGTGACATAAACCTATTTTTCTGAATCCAGAATTGTAGGCTCATCCCGTGTCCCCTGGCCTTGGTTTTATTTGTCCTCCTGTGCTGGATGTCTTCTATTTGCAGTTGCCTTTTGTCTCACTATCCTGCAGCTACCTCATGTAACAAGTATTCAGTGCAACTTGCACATTGCCTTTTGCCCGTATTTGATGTAGCTATTTGACAGCAAGGTGAAAATCCATTTGCACTGTGATCCCAGGGCTCTTGGTTTTTTGTGATAAGCAGGCTGCAGGCTCTCACTTGGTTCCTTTCCCGGTGTGCACTGTAGTACACCTTCTCTGGGCTCTTCACAGGAAGCTATCACCTTTCCCTGTCCCTTCAGTCAATGCTGAGTAACTACCTAGTCCATGGGAAAATGCCTCCTGTTGGCATGTGATGGTCTATGCTGTCTGATAAGCAACATACTTCTGTCTTCTGAGTCTTTGGCATCTATCTCTGGGCTGTCTGTAGTGCTGATGTTCCTTTTGCAGCCATCCAAGGGAAGGGGCATTGCACTCAGATTCGCTTTTGGCACCAAATTACAGGAATGCTGCTGCAGGGCACAGTGGGCAGTTGGCTGAGTGAAGGGTGTTATGTTATGACCTTCTACAGAATATAGCACCAGGTCCCTGAGCTTGCCTCTTGCCCTTGTGCCCCCTGGAAGACCTTCCTCATAGGGATGTGAGCAGCAGTATGCTGTCACCATGTAGTCCTGGTTACTAACAGTGAAAAGCTGTCTGTCAGCACTTCCCGAGGTTTAGGTTTTAAAGCTGTGGAATCTGAATATTGGAAAATATGGGTTTATACTCCAAATTCTGTTTTCATGAACAGCATACTGCAAACTGGTTTTGGACCACCTCCTGTGGGACTCCGGCCCCGGGTGTGAAACACGTGCCAGCCTCATGAGATAATTCCCAATCTCCTGGGATGACTGCCAGTCACCCTGAGGCAACATTACTTTTCCCAGTTCAGCTGGAAGCTTGGGGGTTACCTCTTGCATGAGTTGCTTCTTGTGAGCTGATCAGCCCTGGGATTTACTTCCACTGTGTCTCATGGAGTCTTTTAGCAAAGAAGCAAAGATACTGGCGCTCTCTCATGCCGTGGCACATAGCAGCTTTGACCACCCAGTGGAGAAATGCCTTGGTGCTGTTCTGAGGAAGGTTTGGAGTGGAGAGCCAGGAGGGGATGTTTCTATGCAATATTAGTATCTCATGTGCTAAAGCTGGATTCTCAGCCATATATGTTGTGGCTACATACGTAGAATCCCAGACTGGTTTGGATTGGAAGAGACCTTAGAGCTCATCCAGCTCCAACCCGTGTCATGGGCAGGGACACCTTCCACTAGAGCAGATTGCTCCAAGCCCTGTCCAATCTGGCCTTGAACACTGCCAGGGGTGGGGCAGCAACAGTTCTCTGGACACTCTGTGCCAGCGCCTCAGCACCCTCACAGGGAAGAACTTCTGCCTAATATCTAATCTGTGTCTCCCCTCTGTCAGGTTAAAGCCATTCCCCTTTTCCTGTCCCTACAGGCCCTTGTCCAAAGCCCCTCTCCAGGTTTCTTGTAGCTCCTTTAGGCACTGGAGCTGCTCTAAGGTCTCCCCTTAAGGAGCCTTCTCTTCTCCAGGCTGAACCAGCCCAGCTCTCTCAGCCTGGCTCCAGGGCAGAGCTGCTCCAGCCCTCTGAAAATGGCTCCTAAGGCTGGTCTGAAACCCCGGGCAGTTGTTTCCCATGCATGCCCACTTCAAGTCAGTGCTTGCTCATTACTTCGCCTACATTTCCCATAGGAGGAGGTTCTGCACCTACTCTGGCTGTACCACTGCCCTGTGGCTCACTCTTCTGTCTGTTGTGCAGCCTCTGGAAAGGTGGTTGCCTCTTTCTATACCCTAGATTTTCTTTCATAACCCCAGCTCCGTGATTTCCTCAGTGCTTTCCGGTTTCTCAGGATGTTTTGATATCATAATCCTGCATTGCTTCTCTGTTGTCAGTGCCTTCTATACTAGCAATGGCATTAGTTACAGCCTTGGTAGCTAGGAGTTGTGCTAATGAATGGTTCAGTTTACCCAGCAGCCTGGGCTGATGCCAGAGGTACTTGCGTTCGTGCCAAAAGGTACAGCAGAGGTTGTCAGAAGAGTTCTAACACAGAATGTCTGCGTTCACTTTTTGGCATCGCTAGCGGGAGTGCTTTGCCCCAAAGACCCTGTGGAGTACATTTCTCATGACAAGGGTTTTCAAACTGTGTAATGGTGCGAGACTGGCATACCTTAAGTCTTCCTTGTCACTGCTAGGCGGGAAGTTACAGTGGGAATAAAGATGTTGCTTTGCCAGCCCTTTCCTTAGAGACTCCCATCATGGGTACTGGAGCTCCATATTTCAACAGGCTCAAGTTGCCAACAGGGATCTGTTTTTAGCAGTTGAATTCAGTGTGTCTGTCCTTGACATACGTCTGTATATGCAGAAGCAAAGCTGTGCAAGGGACTGTTTTCCCTTCCCTTTCATGCTGAGAATATCTGGCATGAAGCTACAGCCCTATCCAAGGCTTGTCCTGTTCTGCATACATCTCTTTCTTTATACTCCAGTAATTACATCTCCTGCTTGTCGGGTTTCTCACAATAGTCAGAATTTGCACACCAGCCTTTCTGTATTTTCCCTGTACATGGCTGGGATATGCTTATCTATCTTCAGTCAGCCGCTGTTGCTTCTTCATGTCTGCAGGATTGCATTGCAGCTGATGCCACTTTCCAGCTGGAATCAAATTGGTTTAAGCAGGCTTGCAAATATGGAAAGTTAAGTGCTACTTCCTTCTGCCGTGTTTGTACTGATCATCTGTACACACAGATCTGCAATCATCAGCAAAGGTCCTACTAACATACCTACCAGACAGTGAGAGGATGACTACGTGAAGGTTGAGTAGGAAGAGGATTGATAGGAGGGGGTGAGGAAGGGCCATTGCCTTTGCATGGTCTCCTTCCACCTGGGGTGAGAGCCCCCTAATGCCTTTCCCAGCTGCCATGTGTCTCTTAGGATGGCTCATGGCAAAGGAGCCTTACTTGTGTCTTGTTCTGTTACAGAAGGGAGGCAATCAGATGTTTTGCTTTCTCTTTCTTACCTTCCATGATCCACTCTGTTCACAGATTCAGGTTCCTCTTCTTCAGGGCTTGTTCTGTGATTCTGATTGTGTGATCTGTCTAGAAATTAATCTCTTTGGTGATCTGTCCCCTACCTGCTTGCCTCTTTTTTATGTACTGCATCAGCTTGAGAACACATATTTTCACTGACTATTGGATTCACTGAAAAAAACACTGCCACAATATTTAGTGTGCTTTGTTGATGGTGGGAAGCTGAAGTGAATTAAAAACATGCAGAGGAAAAGCAGTTGGAATTTGCAGAAGGCTGTGGATTTGATAAGGCTTTTCTCTGAAGAACCCTATCTACAATGCATAAAATGAATCATAGAATCAATTAGGTTGGAAAATACCTTCAAGACCATGAAGTCCAACCCATAGCCCAAGACTGAAGTAGGCTTTTATTAAACAGTTGATCACACAAGTGCTCAGCCTGAATAGACACCGGCTGCTTTTCATGCGCTTCCTTTGACCCCTTCCTAGCCACACTGCACACGTTTTCCTCCAGCTTCCAGGAGGGTTGTGGCCATCTTGCTGCCAGTGCCCGCAGTGGGGTGGAACAGGGCTGCTCTCAACATCCTGGACCGGAAGGAGAGAAGGGAGAGCCTCTGCTTCTCCCTACTGCTTTGCTCAGGAGTGCCAAGGAGAGAGCCAGGGCAATACAGGCAAGGTAGAACACTGCAAGAAGTGTGAGCAGCGAGGGGAGAATGAGGGCTTCTCTGTCCGCTTTCCCCTTTAGGCTTGGAGATATAGAGAGGCTGAAAGTTTAGCCTTGTAATGCAGTGACATAGTCACTGTTTGGATACATGCTCCCCATACTGAGGCATGTAAACCTCACAAATCTTTTCTGTTTTAGTCGTTTGTCATGGTAACTCCTAGGTAAGCTTTCCATAGAATTGATCCGTGAAACCTTAAGTCCCCTGAAGTCAACTGGGAGGCTTTTGTTTTCCTGGCCAGTGCAGAGCAAGGCCACTGGCATGGCTGTTTTTCCCTTGTGTGTGCTACAACACTGATTATAGATTAATTTTTCCTCTGTGTTCAGTCCCTTCCAATGTATTATTGTTAAATACACAGTGTCTGATTATCCTGAGTGCACAATAACTGCAGATAGAATAGCATTAACTGCTCTGAACGAAGGTAATAGCTAATTACACAGGAGGGAAATGAACAAACCCGGAGCTAGCTGGAAATTCCTGCTAAAAAGCAGGTATTTTGGACGGATTTAGGTTTTGCTTATTTGACATAACAAAGATTTTGCTTATTTGACACAACAATCCATCATGCTGCATTTATAGTCTGCATTTTAGTAGAGTAAAGCTGGCTAGGGTATAATGAGTCTCCAAAATCATGATGTCCACTTTAATCACATTTTAGATTAATATTTGTTCCTTGGAATTTGGTGGCTTGGGGCAATTTTCTTGGAAAAGCTTAAGAAAACAGACCTTATAAATAGTAAGGCTGTTGTTTATGGAGAAATATTGATACAGACTCACCTAGGGAATCACTTCACTGTTTTGGCCTTTCTTCTCTGATGGAGTTTCTTGCATCTGGGATACAAACATCCTTCACAGTTTATACTAAAACTGATAATAAGCAACTGGCCCCATGTGGAATCAGGTTGGGTGAGTAGACGTGTACAGAGTTGGGATATGGCCTTCCCTTGGCTGGAGCCAATCAAAGACTTTAAAGGCTTTAAGGTGAAGGAGGGAAGATGTAGATTAGACATTAGGCAGAGGTTCTTCCCTGTGAAGGTGCTGAGGTGCTGGCACAGGGTGCCCAGAGAAGCTGTGGCTGCCCCATCCCTGGCAGTGTTCAAGGCCAGGTTGGACAGGGCTTGGAGCAACCTGCTCTAGTGGAAGGTGTCCCTGCCTGTGGCAGGGGTTGGAACTGGATGATCTTCAAGGTCCCTTCCAACCCAAACCATTCTGTGGTTCTATGATTTTTCTGGAAAGGTGAATTGTTGTTAATGCCAAAGTCCTTCAGCAATCAACACATCTGACACACTGCCCCTTTTTCAAACTGTCTCAGTGTGAATCCAAACTTTAGGTTTCTGGGTTAGAAGGTCACTTTTCAGTCATCTTGAAATTTGCATGGATTTTCACAGCAAGCCTGGAAACAAAAACCTTACAGCACTCACAACGTTTATCCAGACAGCTCGGAGCACGTACAGTATCTTGAAGGTTTCCATTGATGGTGTCTCTTAATTTTTGCTAACAGATTGTAAATTTTTAAATAGTCTTTTAGAAGTCTTCAAGCTCCACACCTGAGTTGGAAAAGGAAAAGGGCCTGAGCACAAGAAAACAACCTTGGGCAGGAATATTTTCAAGGCTGACAATGCTGACATCAGGCTCTAAACTCCGGGCAGCACTCCGGCCCTTCACTGTGAGGCCAAAGGCAGACTCCGGGCCTGGTGTGGGGCTGATGTTAGTGAGATCGCTGGATGATTCAAAGCTGTGTGCATTTCACTGAGGTTTCCAGAGCTGGCTCCCTGAGGAAGGGTGGTGGAGGTGACGCAGACCCAGTGCCTCTCCCCTCCAAGCTCCTGTCGCTCTCCTCACCCCATTGCTGCCAGAGGCACCAGGTCACCTTTAGCTGCCTGCAGCCCCTTGGCGTAAGAGAACTCTTTGCACTTTCTCCAGTATTGGGGTCAGGCCTGTTTGTTTCACTTTATTCATGGGACCCTGCAGTGCCATGCAGGGCACTGCTTTTTTTACACTGTCCTCTCAGACCCATCCAGTGTGACAGAAAAACCTTTGACTGATGCGTTGTCAGAGCAGCCTTTGGACCAAATCCGCTCTTGTACTCATTTTCCTACTGGTGTGAAACTCGACTTCCTCGGAGTTCCTCTGGAGTTGCAGCAGCGTAATTGAAAGTGGAATCAGGCATCAGAGCCCCCTTTATTCCCCTGGCTGAGGAGAACTGAGTTATCAGTGTGAACATTTGAATGTGAAAGGAGCTGAAGAAATGAAATTCTGTAGCCAAAGGCTTCAGCGAAACGCCTTCACCAGCGTTTAATGCAGGCTGGCGATGGTCTTTTATTCATAAATTCAATACCGAGGAGGAGTACACCCTGTCACTTAGGGTATAAAATCACAATTAACGTACTATAATGGCCTTTTAAGAGCAAACCCTGTAGAACTGATTTATATCTCATAAAATATTACATTAAACCCTTCTCTTTCTGCTGATACTTCTGTTGTATTTCCCTTTACCATCAGTGTTTTAAAGGCAACTCTATTTCTTGTTTTATGCTTATGCGGAGGTGCAGGACACTGGAGACAATGTAGGAAAAGGAGGATTGAGGCAAAATAGCCATTTTGCAGTGGCTGTGATCCTGTTGATGGAGCACATCATTTTTGATTTGCAACCAGCTTTTAGAGAAAAATAATGAAGTGAGGGAAGGGGGACAAAAGATAAAGCAGTAAATTGGGGTCTCTCAGTCTTTTGGTTGCTCTTTCCTTCTTTCTTTGCCAGATACAGGAGTAAAATCCCAGTGTCACAAACTCTTGTGAGCACTATCAGAGGCCCAGCCTGTGGTTGTCAGACTGGTGAAACCCCACAACATGTGGCAGCCTAGCAGTGCACAGGGGTATGTCAGAAGGGACAACTGGGATGAGAGGGATGGCAAAAGCAGCAGTTCAGAATTTACCTACTTCAGCCTCATTTACGTAGGTCCACAAAGGGCTCTAGTCTTCTGTGCAACATAAACGTATATCTGACTGGAACGTATTTGCCACACTTGTAAGGAGAATTTCTCCTAGTGGTGTCCTCACTGATGGTTTAGGATGGCAGCATTGGAGTTTTACTTGCATCTTTGATACAGATGAAGTATTCAGGAGCACAGAAGAATCAGTCAATCAGGGACAGGCCACTTCTCTTGAATATTATTGTGATTAAATACAGATACACTCTGGAGTTGTGCATCCTTCAGTTGCAAGGTACTTGGAAGCAATGGGCACAGCTTCTCACTGAAGTAAACAGGCACAGTTCCACCAACTTAAGATGAAGCTGCCCCAGTTTGAACCACATAAGGATTTAGCCTGTGGTGAAATTCTGTTCTATTCTCCCCCACCCAAATTCTCCACCAGATTGCCTGGTACAATGGCTACTCAGTGCCTGGAGACCTAAAGGGAACATACAAACGTAGAGGGCTGCATGTGTGGATGTATGTGTAAGGACCCCTGGTTTGCACTGCTTTCAGTGCAGTGAAGAGGGAAGGTCAGGGAAACACTGTTGGAATCCTGTTGCTTTCTCATGTGGTCAGACCATTGTCTGCTGTCAGTGTTTTGGAGGTGCTCTAAAACCTGGTTATTCCTGCTTGCTCTGACCATATATGAATATAATTCTTATTTGTTGCTGAACCCCATATTGATAAGAGCTGTAGACACAATGAGTTGTGTCGTGGTTTAAGCTTATAAACCCATACAGTCGCTCTCTCACTCACTCCCCACTCTTTCTTCCCTCTGCTCGTGGAGGGATGGGAAGGAGAATCAAAAGAATGCAACTCCCACAGGTTGAGATAAGAACAGTTTAGTAACTAAGGTATAACACAAATCACTGCTGCTACCACCAATAATAATAATGACAAGAGAAAATACAAGGGAAAAGAATACAATTTCCCACCATCCAATATCAAGTCCGCGCCACACAGTGCACCCCCACCAGTAACAATAATGACAAGGCAAATACAGGGAAAGAATACAATAGCTCACCACCCAGCTCGACCAAGCTGTGCACCCCCACTGGTGCACCCCCCACCCTTCCGGGTCTCTGCTCTCCGTTTCTACATCCTGGACATGACGTGCTGTGGTATGGAATAATCTCTTTGGTTAGTCTGGGTCAGGTGTCCTGTCTCTCCTTCCTCCTGGCTTCCCCTCCTCCCTAGCAGAGCATGAGGCTCAGAAAGTCCTTGGCCAGCCTAAACATCACCAAGCAGTAACTGAAAACACTGGTGTTATCAGCACTGTTCTCAAGCCCAAAATCAAAAACACAGCGCTGCACCAGCTACCAAGAAGGAGAAAAAAGACTGCTACTGCTGAACTCAGGACAAGTTGATAGTTAAAGCTGCTTCCCTGTTGTAAAGAAGGATATCTACAATTAGGAGCAGGAGTTGCATGTCAAAGATGAGCTCTGATGGCTCTGTTATTAAATGAAAATCATGTCCCATTTTAACTCTGCTGTTCAGCTTTAAAGAACTGAACAAATCAAACTGAATTTTGATCTAAATAAATGAGAATCCCAGCTGAGAGAGTTAAACAAATTCCTCTTAGGCCTTTCCAGACAGGATCAAGGCCATCTTCTACTCTCCTGGTTCTTGAGACAGGAATATTCATAGCTCTTAGAGAACTTTCTGCTGTGTATGTGTGTATGAGCATATATGTTTTGACACTGCAAACAGGGGAAGGAGAACAATATAACTTGATGTGAAAGTCAGGATTGGGAGGAGGAAAGGGAGAGCACTGGTTCAGGAAGTTCTTTTTCTCCTCCAGCAGTCTGTATATCGCAGCTGAAATCAAAACCCTATAGCAAACTCCCTGAAGGAAGCAGCATAATAAATAGGTCTTTAAGGTCTTTTCTGAATGACATGGAATGAATGCCCCTCTCTTTCCCCCTCTCCCCTCCCAAGGTAGAATTAGAAAGTGATTCTCCACGTAGAGATATGTGATCTGTGCTAATGGCAGCAAATGAGAATGCCAGCTGCTGTTTCACCCTCTCTCGCACCCCTGCCCTGCTCCCACCTCCCCACAGTGATCCTGGCAGTAGTTTTATGCTTTATTTCAGGCTTACTGTTTGAATAATGATGATACTGTCTTGCACTCCTGTAGTGTCTTTCATCTGAGGACTACAAAGCGGTTTCACAAATGTCAGCTCTATAGGGGTTCATTCTGCTATGTACTAAAGATGATCACAGAACGGACATACAGTCATATAATCACACAGTTGATTATTTACTCCTTGCAAATCTATGTCATCTACATCTGTATCTATCCTGGAATAAAAACAACATGACTGTCTTTACAAGGTACAACGTGTATCTGCATGTATAATGCAAAGGAAAAAATCAGAGGAAAACTTACTGCAGTGCTCCCAGGAGGACACCTGTTATATTTATTCACTCCCTACTATACTATGAGAAATGGAAAATACTAAGGTATTTGTGCTTCTTATCTAAGGCAGGTTTGTATCGGTTCCATCAGGAAGCTATATTCTCTCTACATTCTGTGGCCTTGCTGCAAAGGACCAGGTCCAGAGAGCCCTGAGTCATGTCACACAGGAGTGGTTGAACACGTACCCTTGAAGCAAGGTCCTCTGTGTTCTTGGAAGTTTGGGATTCCTGATCTGAGCTATGCAACTTGCTGTTCCCATCTAATCTGAACTTTGTGTGGTAGGTTTTGCTGTGTTTTCCTGGTATTTTCATGCAGGGTAAGGCCCTTTTTGCTGTTGATAAGCAAATTTTACTACTTGCAGTTCCCATAAACAAACACATGTCTGCTCGTTATCTTTACCTTCCAAAGCTTCACATTTTTGCTGGAAAATTCTGGAACTGGGTTTTTTCCCCTGTTCAATTTTACATCAGCAGAACAGAATCTCTCATAGGATGTCAGAATTTTAGTTTCTCCTGTCTCCGTCTCTCCAGTAAAGGAGCTAAGTAGAAATAAGAAATAGGCTAGCCAGGAATTTTGAATTCATATTCAAAGAGCAATTTGAGCTAGAAATAGAAGTCTATAACCCAGCAGCCTATCTTTTTCACAGCTCACTTGATTTTGACCAAGTCACTCAGGTTAAGCTTTTCAACAGAATCTGTGAGTTCTGTCTCCCTTCATTCAGTGCCCGACTAAAAACACACCAAACCCGATTGTCATTGTGCCAGGTAATAATGTGCTCAATGTCCATAACTGGGCTCCATGCTTTGACAAGATCCTGTGCCAACTTAGTCATCTAAATAGTCCAGATAGAGCATATGGGCCTTAAGAGAAGTCTCATGTATTTTGGTTTCTCAGTGAAAGAAGCAGTTTCATATAGATTTCTGCTGTTATATGTTATGCATGGGTGAAACCTGAGTTTCTTTTTGGAGACCTCTAGGACTTGTCTACAGGGGTGGAAGCCACCCTCCAGGGGCCTTGCAAAGCACTTGTTAAAAATCGCTGAATTGCACTGAGTGACACCAAACACAAGAGTTGGACGTATGGAAGGAAAAGCTGGGTATGGGTGTCTAATGGCAGAGGCTGAAGGCAATGAGATTCCCTGAAGGACATGCTGGTGCATTGCTGGAGGAGAACGTGCTTTGTGTAGGAGCTGTGAAGTTTCATTCCCCGTTAGCTTCAGGAAGGCCCCACAATCCTTGCTTGAAAGGCATGAGGGCGATGCAGAACATTGTGAGTAGCTGAGCTGTAATCAGAGCCACCCTTGATATATCAGTTCCTTCTGTTCCAGGGTCACACTTCCACCCATGGGACAGTCTTTGGAATGCTGGGAAAGATTACTAAAATGAATCTCTGTATCATTACAAAGTTCTTGGACCACCAGCTACAGGGAGGTTAGGTGGTGCCTGCTCCTAATGGTCGCACAGATGCATTGAATTACTCTAAGTGCCTGAGTGGGCTGGAATGCCTCACATGGAAATAGGAAGTTCAGTACCAAAATTGCCTCAAGGTGCCTTCAGGCATCCTCTTTGCCTAAGTATCAGCAGTTAATATGGGCACTGACAGAAGTGTGCGCTTCTCTCAGGCAAAGAAGTAGTTCTCAGATGTGTGCCTTTACATCCTAGTCGTGTCCAGCACAAAATGTATTTCAGGCTTTTCATTTCCTTAGCTACTGCTACCCTGTAAATAATATGATAACACCAGTATTTTTTAGTGTATTTTCCCTGGGGGGGGAAACAAAATAGTTTGGACTTAGGGCAGACCGTTGCCTTGAACACAAGTGCCCAACTCACGTGCATTGCCATGGCACCTTGCCCTGAATATATAATTGCATTTGGTTTTGAACAGCTTTGTTTATTTGTGTATTTTGTTCATGTGTTTTGCACCTCAGGCGTGTACTTTACAAATGCAAATTCCTTGGCTTACTGTGGTAATGTACAGCTTTTAAAGGCTAATTTTGGTTCATTTTGCAATGGTAAGAAGTGCATGTTTCATAAGATCCTTTGCCTGGGGGACTTTCTGTGTCTTCTCAATAAAGTGCTGGGTAAGTCTCTCAGGGGAGACTTTATCTCAGGGGAGACCTTAGAGCAGCTCTCAGTGCCTAAAGGGGCTGCATCTGGAGAGGGACTGTCAACAGGAACATGCAGTGACAGGACAAGGGGGGATGGCTTTAAACTGACAGAGGGGAGATTTAGGTTAGATGTAAAGAAAAAGTTCTTCCCCGTGAGGGTGCTGGCACAGGGTGCCCAGAGAAACTGCGGCTGCCCCATCCCTGGCAGTGTTCAAGGCCAGGTTGGACAGGGCTTGGAGCAACTTGCTCTAGTGGAAGGTGCCTGTGGCAGGGGTTTGGAACTGGATGAGCTTTAAGGTCCCTTCCAACCCAAACCGTTCTATGATTCCGTGAATGAAGGATGTGCCTGGGCAAATGTTTGGAAGCAGATCGTTCTATGATTCTGTGGTTCCCACCTCCCGCTGAGATCGGCCAGAGAGAAGCCCACAAGCCCTCAGCCTGGCATATAAGGGAGAAGTCAACCATTCTCCTCCTTAGAAATCATTATATTTCAAGAATACCCAGGGCAGAATGCAAAGGACACTGAGGGGAGAGGAGGGTCCTGCAAAAGGGAGACAAGAGGACAGTGGGTGGTTTAGGAAGAGCTGAGAAGATTCAGGAAGGGTTTTCAAGCAGCAGTTAGCTTTTCTTTCCCCATCACTGGCAAAAACATGCCATGGGACTGACAGAAAAGGATATGTGCCATGGCTGTGGTGTTACCAGGTAGCTCAGGTGTGTTGTCCAATGGTGCCAAACTGGTGCAGTGAAGGGGGAGAATGAACTCCAAGTTGTAGATGGGTAAATAAGATTTCTTCAGAGGTGATGCGAAGCCTAAATCAGATCTCTGACTTTCTCTCATGTTTGTTAAACAGGCAGCAGCTTTCTAGCCACTATTCAAAGGCAGTTCTCACTGCGGAAGGAGCAGGCAGGTTTCTGGCCTGAAAACCTGTTAGAAATGCTTTGTAACTCTGTTGAATTGAGGGCATTAGCCCAAGTGTTCTACTACAACAAAACTGGGCCCAAGCTTGCTGCGTTGCAGAATGTTTCTTTCTGTTTGTGTAACTGCTTCATGAGACAAAAGCATTCAATTTTCAATTGTAAGTACTTTAGAAGTGGGGATTTTTTGTTTATTAGTGTGTTTAAGAAATAAGAAACAGGGAAAGAAATGCAGTGCTTAGTTTTAAAAAGAACCACCGAGGTTTTAGAGCTATTCCAAGCCTTGGGGTTAATTTTCAAAATGAAGTCTTTGAGAAAATAGCTCCCTAATAAGGTTTTAAAATTTGGAAGCCTCCATTCCCTGGAGTTTGTAAGGAACTTGGTTTATTAAGGAATTTTACCACTAATACTTCCCAGCAATGACTGTGCTGACATATGGAAAGGGCCTTGCGTTGACAGTGAAGGGTACTGGTCCCCTTTGCAGCTAAGGACCAGAGGGTGAGAGAAGTGCGTTGGTCGCTTTGTTCATCCATTCCATTTTGTGATGAGAAAGTTACTTTAAGCCAGCTCTGCTCAGCCCAAAGCCCTGTTTAGACGTGGGAGTTATATCTCACTGCTCCAGCTACTCCCAGCTTGCATCAGCTTTACCTTACACTGGTGTCTTTTGCTTGTGAAATGAGTTGCTGAGGCTCATGCTGTTTTGACAGAGAGCTTAAAGCAGCTCAGCAAGTCGGGGTTAGGCTGAGTGTATTGGGGCACATAGGGTCTGATCTGTTCAACTTTCGGCCATGCAGCTCAGCGTAATTGTGTTCTTTCTTTCTACGAGCCACTAAATTCCTAGAGCGCGTTGATTATATACACTTTTTCCTCCCTACCTGGCTAATAAGATTTTTCAAGGCTCAAAAGCCACACAGCCTTGAAAGAAATCCTTGCTTAGCTGCTTAACAAAGGTATGTTTGGGTTTTCTGCAGTGACTGTGGGTAGCTGTCACATTTACCACCAGCGCTGTTACCAGGGTTTCTGATTTAGTCTAGGGGAGGGCGGAGGAAAAGAATGCTTTTGCCCTTATAAGAACAACACTCATTTGAAGATGGAGTGAAGCATTAAAATGACAACTCATGATATTTGTAAGGCTTAGGGGCTTTTTTACCTCAGAAGAACTCTCAGCTGATGCCATCTTTGTTTCACCTGGAGGAATATGAAAGGCAGGAGATGCAATTCTGCAACTCACTGGTGAGTGCACAGCACCATGGTTTGAACCTGATCCCTGGAAGCTGGCACCCAACCCAGGTCACTGCCTCCAGGCTGTGCCTGAGGCACGGGGCTGCTCTCCCCCCCTTCACAGCCCACAAAATGGTTATGTTTCATTTCCTCCCATTTGGGGTCGAGTACACAACAGAAATAATCCACGAGATTGTACAAGGCTCCAGTCCTCCCCACAGAGCTGCAGGGATCCCAGAGAGGCAGCGCTTTGGAGGAAAGATAACAGCAGTCTCCGTGCTTGCTGCATTCCACCAGCCCGCTAAGCCCCTGTGAAATAGGTGAATAAAACACAACATGTCAAGTGGTGAACTTCTGAGGTTGCACTGTTCCTGCAGGAGACCCACAACACGTTGCCAGTGGCATCCCATATCCAGCAGGAAGTTCTTTCTAAGGCTCAGGGGCTTATTCCTACCTCTAAGAGCCAATGCTGACTGTGATGATGCAGGAGCTGAATGCCACTGGAGGAGAAAGGAGCTATAATAGTGCTTAATACTTAAGAGACAGATTTTTGTTTAAATATCAGTGTAAAACCATTCACTTTATTTCTTTTTCTTTCTTCTTCTTTGGAAACTACTAGAAGAAACTAAACAGATCTGTATCCTTAAACGGGGATGAAATGCGAAGGAAAACATAGTGTCCTGCCCACATGCCTCAAAAAGTTCAGTGTATCCAGAATCATGTCTCCTGAAGCCTCAAGTGTAACTCTTGTCATAGTACAACTGTTGGTGGATCTGCAGAATAATAAGCTCAGAGATAACAAGCCACCCTTATCCTAGCTTTGAACAGAAGCAGGAAATGCTGACAGTGTTCACCAGCGCCTGATGCTTATCCAGACTTCTTAAACGTCCAGCTTTACTCACATTCAGCCTTCCAAAGGGGATCATTGTAAAGCCACACTGCTGAGATTTACCTTGCAAACTCTGCTTACAACTAAGGATCAGACATACACACAGCCTCCTGAGATAACTCCAGTGGCCTGAGAAGGCAAAAAGATCTAAGAAATTAAGTGTTAAGGCTCAAACTCTGTCTTTAACCCTCTCCTTCAGCCCCTGTACTTTGTATTCTGGTTGGTGACATCTGTAGTGATTTTGAGGAGCAGTGGGAGCTGTTTGTTAACTCTTTTCCCCCAGGCTGAGCTTGCTGCAGGACATGCGGTAGTCTCTCCTGTGGAAAAGTTGATGGCAAAGGTTCAGAGCAATAATCTTACATACATTAGAGGCTTCTATTAATTTTGATTTCCTGTTCTTTGAGGTGCGAGGCTGTAGTGATTATGTTGGCTACTCCCTAATATTGCATCTTAAAGATGGGGTGTTGGATTTCTGTAAAAAATAATCTGTTGGAACGGTATTTAATCAGAACGCTGTCAGCGTGGTCAATCTTCATCCTCTGTACCAAGGTTGTATTTTAGCTTGTTGTAAGTGAAACAAGAGTGTAGACATGATATCATAATCTGTCATAAAGAAGGCTTTGGAAGCAATTCCCATTCAAGGGTATTGCATTATTTTAAACTGGGTGGTATCTGCTCTGCATATTCAAGTCAGAAGTGTGACTTTTCCTCTGTCCTCCTCCCCAGTGTGCCAAGAGCAGATGTTCAGCTGTGGTGTAGGGGGCCGTAAGAGGTGGATTGATCTGAATAGGCCATTTCATACCAACTGAAAAGCTGTTACAGTCTACCTTTGAGTGGTTTGTGTCATCTTCACTCGGTAGATCAGGAATCTGCAGGCTGTACAGCTCAGCACTGGGGGACCACTAAGATTTCCAACCCATCTTTCCACTAATGTAGAGTATTCCTACTGTGCTTTTACCTCCCTTTTACAGTCCATAGCATCTCCGTTATTAGCATCTTTGCTCTGGCGTCCATCCCAGAGTCTAACATACCCCACTGTCAGGAAACTCCTCTGTAACTCTAATCTCATGGGGTTTTTTTGCCACATTTCTTTGTCTTTCATGGTTCAGCACCATGCTCTCTGCTGTCATCTCAGTTTGATGCTCACATCCTGCAGATAGCTGTGCTCTCTCCTTTTGTGGCTCCACACTCATTGCTCAGTCAGGATGTGCTATTAGCAGCTGGTCTTTCCTTCCGTGGTAGTCTTGCTGCCCTTCTCAGGATTCATTCCAGTTACTTAGTCTTTCAGGTAACGACATGCCCAGAAATTAAGGCTACATTCCAGCATCTGAAGCGAAGCTTCTGGTGACTCAACCCCAAGATGGCTTTGGTCTGTTTCACTACTGTATTACTCCTCACTGCATGTCCGATTTGCTGCACACTAGTACTATTAAATCTCTGTTGACGTTACCGCTTTCCAGGTTTCTCCCTCCCATTGTGTGACTATTTCCCATCTGGGTTTTTCTCATGTGGGAAATATTCACACAAATTCAAGACTTCAGCAGAGCTTCCCAGCTGCATTAGGCATTTCATCAATAAATCACTGTTTCCTGTGGCAGAAAACAGACTGAAATGGCCTTTCAAATCCCACATGTGGTGATAGCTCACCCTTCCCTATTCCCTCGCTCCCAAATCCTGTGTAATATCACCAGCAAAATTTTAAATAGAAAGTTGAATCAGGGAGGGTTTCAGGGAGGATTCAGTGCTGACAGCTGGCCAGGGTCTGCATGCTACCTCTGAAAGACATTAGAAAACTAACTGCAAAAACAACACTGAGGGATTCTTTTTGCTGTGTTAACCCAGGGTTATGACCTGCTGTGCAGGCACCGGGACTGTGTCCCTGTTCCTTAAGTTTTGGCTGAGTTAGTGCGTGATTTAGTGTTGTTTAGATTTGGCAGAGTTGATTTAGACATGTAGGCACCCTGCAAGTGATATGGGGTGCTCAGGAGGGACGGTCTCTTCCTGGTGCAGGGCAAGGCCAGAACCCTTCAGAAAACAGAGCAATTCCCACAGGGACATTGTCAGTGTGATTTCAGCCCTGATGATGAAGAGAGAGTAATTCATACAGAGTCCAGCTGTGTCACCAGTGAGGATTTAAAAGTGGCCGAGGTGGTTCAGACCCCTGGACCACCCCAGCTCCGTGCTCTGCTCCCAGAAGTGGCCCTAAGGAGGCAAAGGTGAGAACAAGGCAAGCATGTATGATAATTTCTTCTTTCAGCCTCTGACGGTTTTCAGCTCAGGGGATTTCCTGGCCCTTCGTCTGGTGGCTCTGATTCTTGCATTGGAAGGGGGAGTGAACAGCGATTACAAATCCAAAGTAGCTCATTGCTGCTTTGGATTCAACATCTCCCTACCAAGTCCAGGCAGAAGAGTCTGAGACTACTTAGCATTTCCTCATATGAGAGCCATGTCATGCCTTTGGTCATTCCTGATTCCTTTCTTTGAGTCCCTCTTCCAGTTCAAGTTGGATAATGTATTGAAGGTAGGGGAATGAAGGAACTGTACAGTGGCACAGCTACATTCCCTGTTTTGCTTTCTATTACTTTCCCAGACTTTCACTGACTGGAATTGCTCTGGATTTGGCATGCCTTTTGGCTCTGTGTGCTCTGTATGCTGATAACTTGCAACAGCCTATGTTGCAGGGGGAAAAAAGGTTTTACTGTCTGGTCACTGCTAGAATGAATTTATTAGCAATAATTGAGGTCTAAGATGAAAGATTATTAATACAGTTCAGACCAGTTCCTGGACTTCTTAGCTCAGAAATAGCTGTAAATTCAGCAGTGCCAAGGAGCACTGGAGCTCAGTCATTGGCACTGTTGTTAGTCTGCTTCTGGGCATGGTTTTGGCCTGCACCAGCCTGCCCTCTCCCAAACAAATCCCAAGCATGCTTCAAGAATTAGCATGGGCCAGGAATGGTTCCCAAAGCAGTCTGGCTGCTACTTGGATGCTGTTAATTCCTTTAAGTGTGTTTTAGAGGATGAAAGAGATTAATAGTATAAACATGGCCAAACCATGCCAGCTGGACTCAGAGCCAAGGAACAGGCCCTGGCTATATCTAAAAGCTTCCTTGTGGGGGATGTAATAGTGTTGTTCTACATCTGACCGTGGGATACTGTGAAGTTAATGCCAACGTTGGTCATGCTCTCTGTGTTTTGGGGTAACAATGAACTTCTGTCTCCAGAACTTCCCACCTGCCCACTTTCCTCAAGCATCCAAAATTGGAGATGTTTGAATTATTTTAGATGAGAAGATTTATACATTTATTTTATTGCAGCGCATGAAAGAATGCATCCTGGGGGGGTCATGTTGATTTAATTGTTTCGGTTGCTAAGCCAGTTTGAGGAAATCCATACATAACCTGCAGGGAAAGCAGTCTGAAGTGCTGGTTGCTTTTGCCTTTGAAGAAAGCCTGTTCATGAAGAGGGGCTCAGGGGAGACTTTATAACACTCATCCAGTGCCTAAAGGGGGCTACAGGAAATCTGCAGAGGGAAATTTACAAGGGCAGGTAGTGACTGGACAAGGGGGAATGGCTTTAAACTGATAGAGGGGAGATTTAGATTAGATGTAAAGAAGTTCTTCCCTGTGAGGGTGCTGAGGTGCCGGCACAAGGTGCCCAGAGAAGCTGTGGCTGCCCCATCCCTGGCAGTGTTCAAGGCCAGGTTGAACAGGGCTTGGAGCAACCTGCTCTAGTGTGAGGTGTCCGGGCCTGTGGCAAGGGGTTGGAATTGGATGAGCTTTAAGGTCCCTTCCAACACAAACCATTCTGTGTACTTCACAAAGGTAGACACAGCTTGGATGTAGAAGGGTGCAGTCCTTCTCCACTCACCTCAGTGGTGTGTTACCCGAAAGCATTTCAACTGCTTTACCTGTTGCCTCTGTCATATTCACTTTGATCTGTCCTGATGGATCTCTTTCAGTTGCAGGAGCACTGGCAGCATAAAGACAAATTTACATTTAATTTCTTTTTTACCATCTGGGGTAAGAAATAATATATAAGGTAACAGTAATGGAAAGTGATGAGGGGCAGGAAGTTTCTCATGTATTGCAGTTAATTTACACTGTACGTCAAGAAGATTTACATACAGCTGTTTGTGGATGTTTTACACAGCAACAGGCAGGAAAGAACATTTGAACAGATAAAGAAATGGAATACAGGGAGCAAAAATTCAGCTCCAGTAAGTAAAGGTTCAAATGCTGGCGGAGACTAAGGGAAGTCCTCTGCGGGAGGACAGCATAGGATGTTTTATGAAGAGTTGTTCCTATGAAACCTGGTGAATTAATGGCCATATTTATTTATTTATTGAAACCTGTTCAGTGAGGAGAAGTCAGTATTCCCAGTGAATAATTTGCATTAGTCATCAGTGACTCATCTTATAGCTATGATGTACGAAGACGTTAAAGAATGTTAAAGAGCTAAAATGAAGAATGCAGCAGTTGGGAAATGGCAAAATTAAGGTTATTGATTGGAAACTTGGATAAAATGGAACAATTTGGAAGCGATGGAGGCAGTGTGCACTGGGGAGCAGTACGATGTGGATGTTATATCCTCTTGTAAAGTGGTGGTGGACTTCTTACGGCTTCAAGATGTTAGTCGTGTAATCCACAAACTCTTTTGTCAGTCTGAGTCTAAAAAATCAGTCCTCTTATGTTATTATTTTACTGATGTAATCCAGAGCCTATTGAATGAGAGGAACCTCCTTTCTCCTCCACTTGAAAACGAGTGTTGCACCATTTTCGGTTACCTTTAGACTCTAGACTCTTGCTGAAATCCCAGAGGCCCTCAGATCATTGAGTCCTTTTGATCCTCCATTTCCAAGGGAATAGAGTTCTCATCCATATGTGTTTCACTCATCCCCAGTAAACTGCAGGTTGTATCTGTATGCTGCTGACACATCCCTGCCTGCACAGATCAATTCCCAAGGATGATTTTCTGAGTTACAGAGCACCTTGGACGTGCTTTGATTTTCCTGATCCATGCTGTCCTGGGGATTTTGTTTTCTGTGCTCTGCCTGCTTCTCTGAAAAGCACCTATTTCCTGCTGATGTCTACCAAGTTATTATGGGCGGATGAAATCTGCCACCCCCAGTTCTCCTTTTCTGAAAGCTACTAGTGCTTGTACAGTGTCCTCAAACCGCTGGTACCATATGTGTGTAATATCTCCTCTGAGCTCTTCCAGGACCAGAAAGAGAATGAGGTCACAAAAATTTGTGAAAGAAGTTTGTTTCTGGGTTAAAAAGTCATGTATCACTTGTATTCAGTGATGTGTGAAGCACTGATGGGACCTTAATGCTGTCATGGCTCTACGTGTAGGATCTCAGCCTCTTGCTTCAGCTCCCCCTGGGGTGTTTTCAGTTGCTGTGGTCTAAAGTAGCAGCTGTGGCTTCCAAATTTGGAGTGAGGATATTGGAATCACGTGTGTGTCTGCCTGGAGTGGGAGGCTTTGCTTTGTACCGTGCTGAGCACAGGGCTCCATGGCTGCTTCTGCTGAAAAGTTGTGTAATTTTGGCTTTCAGGTCTCCTATTGCTGTGAAAGCCAGCTCTGAGGCACTGGAGTTAGCCAGAGAAGTACTCTCATATCCTTTACTGGAGAGCGAGGTCAGCATGGACCATGGGTGAATGACAGTGTGAAGCAGGCACGTTGTGACATGCCCCACTTACGAGCAAAGCCCTCCTCTGCTTCTACTCCCATAGAAGAACCTCAATCATATGGATGTGTGCAGTACTTTCTTATCCATTTCTTGGATGATTTCTAGTGATCCTGCACTGAGCAATGTGCCTGAGCAGGTGAATGGTAATTTAGTGGCCAATTTATTTGATTATCATAGGATTGAAGTTCTTTGTTCTTTCCATTCTCACTGTTTGATCATCTCTGAGCTCCGTAGAAGTCAAGTGGGTTCTGAACAGTAAAGTTATCTTCATTTGCAAGGAGTTTTTTGGCTGTTAGTTGTAGCAAATCTGGCTGTATGCATTTAAAAAATGATACTCAAAGCTCTAAAAATTCATGCCATTAACTTTTTTTAAGATAGTACTTTTATTTTCTTTTTTCTTCTTTTTCCCCCTTCTTTTCCTCCTTCCCCTCTGGCCTTAAGTTCATGTTTTCAGACTTGTCTCTGCAGGCACAAAACCTACTTTTTCTTTTAATGAAAGCTGAGATTTTCACTACTCCAGAACCTGGAGCTCTGAGCAAAACAAACATTAATTACAATTAGGAAAGCTGCCAGTATTGAAAAGGCAAAGTCTTCAAAATGCCTTCTTGTCTCTACTAGCAAAACCTTTCTTGTCCTGGATTCAGCTAAAACAAGCCACTGTGCACCTCGGTGATCATTGTGGTTGCGCCAGGACGGCTGAAAGAGGATAAGAGAGTAGCTGATGGTGAGATGTGGACATTGGCACAGTATCTCTGTTGGTGGTTGCTCTGCTTCCCCATGCCAATACAAAGCCCCGGGAGCATGTCTGGATACCTGTGCCTGGGGATGGGCAGAGGAGGAAGAGATCTTTGGGATATTTTAGCAAAGAGCAGTTCTGGCCTGTAAGAAGGCTTTCTGAAATCCAGTCTGTACTTTCATAGAATCCCAGACTGGTTTGGGTTGGAAGGAACCTTAAAGCTCATCCAACTCCAGCCCCCTGCCACGGGCAGGGACATCTTCCACTGAAGCAGGTTGCTCCAAGCCCCGTCCAACCTGGCCTTGAACACTGCCGGGGATGGGGCAGCCATCTTTCATCCATACTTTATCCACTTGAAACAGAATATTCGTACTGAGCCAGGAGACACCTTGGAAAGTTTCAGGGAGAAAAGCACACACATCCTTCTGCAGCGGCTGTTGCTTTGTCTGATTTTGTACTGCAGATGTATTTATAAACTGCAGTCCAGATCCAAACCACCCCAGCACTAAATACCGGGCAGGCATATAACAAGTACATACTCTGAGTATATGTCCTTGGAAAAAAAGTGGTTACCCACTAAAGACCAGTCACGCATTTCCTTAGTCTCGTAGAAACCAGTACTTCTACTCTTATGAAGGTCACAGAGCTTGTTATCCAATTATGTGTCTGTGGCCTTCTCCAGGTGGCTGTAATATGTAAAGAAATCAGAAGGAAAAAGGGATCATGTTTGAAAATCTAGGCCTGTTCAAACACAGTTTTCACTCAGCCCAGAATGCTTGAAGAATTTATTTGCAGAGTTAATTCTGACATCTCACCCATATTCAGAGGTGCAGCAGTTCAATGGAGACTGATCTTGTCAGAAACATTATTACTGATGAAAACCTATACCCTGCGCTACAACTGTTACTTATGAGTGACGCTGTTAGAGGGTTCTGACTTGCAAAAGCAAAAGTGTAATGCATTTGTCAGGCCCTGAGTGTAGCCCCTGCAAATTTCTTTGGGGGATATTCCACCCCACAGAAACACAGACCTTCATTGTGGGTTCTTGGCTGAGAACTGAATTGAGTCACAGGTGGTAGCTGTGGTTATCAGTCTTCTAGTTATCTCCTATAGTGGAAGTGTTTCTGCCAGTGCAAGGTGTTTTAGTTTCAGAGGTAGCAAGTAAAGGATTCTGGGCATTAAAAATATGCATATATACATATATGTAGACAAACACGCACACATATATGTGTGTATACACCCATATATTTAAAAAGTAATATATTTATATACATAAAACCATCTAGACATATATATATATCGATATATAAACCAGCAGTTTTTCAGAGTTTCTCTTATAAAGCTGAATATTGGTGACCCTGACTGGCTTTTCTGGAGTCTTCCCATTCCCAAAGCATGTGTGGAAAGTACCAGGATTGCCAGTCTAAAAATGTCAGTTAACCTCATCTCCCCACATGTGTCCATAGGTACAGATTCACCCCCAGTCCATGCACCCCACTTCCATTTGCAGTTGTGGGAGCTGTCCCCACTCCGGCATCAAGCCCTTGACACACACATTCCTTTGGAGATACTGAGTTCCAAACCTTTTTTAGGAAGATGTGGCTTGTAATTCTTCCAGCTGTAAATCCAGGATAGATGGATACCAGGCACCTGTTGCCTAATTCCTTGCCAAGTTGTTCAGTTTTAAATTGCTTTAGATACTTGTTCAGGAGACTCTTTGTAACTTCTTAGCTGTCAAATGAGTGGGAGAGTACTGTCCGTGCATGGGAATGACAGAAACCTGCTTCCTGAGGTATCACGGAAAAGCAATAGCCACACACTCACAGTACAAATGTGAAGCTCCATCTGGTCTTAATTACTGCTGAGGAACGTATGTATATCATGCATGAAAGTTATGTCCATCAGAGGAAATTCCTCACAGTTATACACCAGTGTAATTCAACTGAATCCAAGGGATTTGCATTAGAGTCACCTTGCTGTCTCTAAGAAGAGAGCTTAGTCCATCCACTAACAGCTATGATGTGTAAGAAGAACATACAATGGAAATATGTGGCGTACATTCAAACTGGCCATTGCTGAGCTTATACCTCAGCAGAAAACCACATGAGAGACAGGGACAAGCACATCAGGGGCCTACTTCAATAGTATTTAACTGTCTGAACTGATCACTTTAACTCTCAGGAAGAGTTATTAATATTTATCATTTGCATTTTGGTTGTGTCTGTAGGTCTCAGCTGAGAAAGATAACGATGAGATGTAAATCCCTATGTTCCTACAGTATCCATTAGAGGATCCCCATCGCAGCGGCTGACAGTTTGAAAGCTCTGTGGTTGATCAATGTACAAAGGAAAATTGCAATTGGTGTACATACCGCAAGCTTGTAAGACTGATTCTTCTACCAGTGTAGCTGTTGTTTCTTCCTTGTGATTTTGTCTATGGCAGAAGATACTTCACTGCCATTAAAGTCCCCCTGTTATGCTCCAGAAGTATTTTCTAACCGTATGCCTATCAACTTAGTTATTAAGTTCCTAAAAACTTCCTAAAAGCAATTTGTGTACCTACCCAATGGTCTACATACTTCTAAGCTGTGGTAAATTGCCATACAGGTTACCTGCAGACAATGCCAGCCCTCAGAAAACAGCTGTGTGCTGGGCTGCATCCAAAGGATTGTTTCCAGCAGGTCAAAGGAGGTGATTCTGCCCCTCTATTCTGCTCTTGGTGAGACCCCCCCTGCAGTCATGGGTCCAGCTCTGGGGCAGCACAACAAGACGAACGTGGAGCTGTTGGAGCAAGTCCAGAGGAGGCCACAGAGATGCAGCGAGGGCTGGAGCAGCTCTGCTCTGGAGCCAGGCTGAGAGAGCTGGGCTGGGTCAGCCTGGAGAAGAGAAGGCTCCGGGAACAACTTTTAACCGTCTTCCAATACCCAAAGGGGCCAATGAAAAATCTGGAGGGGGACTTTGGAGAAGGGCCTGTAGGGACAGGACAAGGGGAATGGCTTTAACCTGACAGAGGGGAGACGGAGATGAGATCTTGGGCAGAAGTTCTTTCCTGTGAGGGTGCTGAGGTGCTGGCACAGGGTGCCCAGAGAAGCTGTGGCTGCCCCATCCCTGGCAGTGTTCAAGGCCAGGTTGGACGGGGCTTGGAGCAAGCTGCTCTAGTGAAAGGTGTCCCTGCCCATGGCAGGGATTGGAACTGGGTGAGCTTTAAGGTCTCTTCCAATCCAAACCATTCTAGGATTCCATGAATGGCCACTACGGAATCCCAAACAGATTCTGCTTTTGCTGATCTCTGTGTAAGTTCACATTTCATGCTTTATGTATTATTTATAAATCCTTTTTCTGCATGGCTAGTATTTCCGAAAACAAAGAGGATCTTCTTATTGTGCCTGAGCTGCAACCTGTTTGCTAACCCAGTGATTTGACAGACAAATACTGCGTGGTCTTCACCAGTCAAAATAAAGCAACTAGAGCAGATGCTTGATGGTGGCCTCCCCTCTGCTCCTCACAGATGTGGCACAACTTTGGTAGTGTTTGTCAGGTTAGAGAAAGTAATGTTTTCTTTCAAAGCAGTAGCATGAAACTGGGCAGGAAAAAGTCAAGACACTACTCTTGACATTGTAGCTAGTATGATGTAGAGGTATTTCATCTACTCTGATAAGGATGCTCCATCAGTTTTAGAACTAAATATGTCTTCTGACTCCCTGCCAGTAGTACATGAATAATAACGTGCCATGGGATGAGTGAGGCTGTTGCTGTAGGTTGAAGTCAGCACTCTGTAGGAATGTTAAGGTATCAACCCACTGGTGAATATTTACTTCCTCAGTGCTCTGCGCATCAGAGAGCAGTCTCAGTATGTCTTCCCTATCTGTCTGCCTAGCAGCCAAGCACGTTTTTGGGTTTCCTCTTCCATTAAGCAACACTGAAAGTGTGTTGCCTTATTTCTTTGCTTTAGAAGATTTGAGAAACTGGCATGATTTCTACCTTGCTTTCTGCCAAACATGAGGGTATGATGAATATCATCAGGCCTCCATCCCCCATTCTTCATCATGATGCTGGAAGTTGTTATTTTTGTTTTTCTAGTTAAATCCGTGCATCTTAAAGAAGCCAAGGCTGCAAATGGTATCCAGACAGACCTTCTGGTGAAGAAATCCTTGTGTGTGACTTCCTTTCAGCAAAGCACTCCGCAGCAACAGTAGCAAAGGGGTTCCTGCGCCTTTTTGAAGGAGGCCTGGGGAATTGCTTTGAGCTTTCTTTCTCTCCTCGAGTACACATTCCCATCCCCTCTAGTGCTTTGCTTAACAGAAATGTGGCAGAATGGGATGTCCCAGTAAGCATAACTTCCTTTTGAATTTTGCATGGATTATTTTCCTCCCATAGGGAGGGCTCACTGTGTTCTGCACTCACTATGAATCAACTGTTTTCTGCAGTGATGTCTGAGACCTATATTGTGCTGCAAAAAAGGGGCTGTAGAAGGTAACATCTTGTAAACTTGGGTGGGGTTTTATCCCTATCAGACCAGCTGAGCTTAGGACAGAAAACTGCTTTGTCCTCGGGATCATTTCTTCCTGTCATCAGATAGTTTAGAAAAAGAAGGACCAGGTCCCTTCAGAAAATCCATGTTTCACTGGAAGGTTCTGCTGTGCTTTGAGATTAAGAACACTTTGAAACTTGCTGGTAGCTGGAATTGTTTATCTTCTGAAGTTTCTCATAAAGTTCACTGCAGGGATCTAGCCTCTTTCTGTGGCCACAGAGAACAGGGAAGGTTGACTGTGGAAGGCGCTGTGAAGAAAATGCATATGGCAATTCCCCTTCTCAGCTGCCATGGCCAGGCAACTGCTGCTGACTGTGAACATCTTAAAATGGAGGCCACGAGGATGATGAGGGGACTGGAGCACCTCTCGTATGAAGATAGGCTGAGAAAATTGGGGCTGTTCAGCCTGGAGAAGAGAAGGCTGCATGGAGACCTCATAGCAGCCTTCCAATACCTGAAGGGGGCCTATAGGGATGCTGGGAAGGGACTCTTCATTAGGGACTGTGGTGAGAGGACAAGGGCTAATGGGTTTAAACTTAAACAGGGGAGGTTTAGATTGGATCTGAGGAAGAAATTCTTTACTGTGAGGGTGGTGGGGCCCTGGAATGGGTTGCCCAGGGAAGTTGTGAATGCTTCATCCCTGGCGGCGTTCAAGGTGGGGTTGGACATAGCCTTGGATGGCATGGTTTAGTGGGAGGTGTCCCTGCCCATGGCAGGGGGGTTGGAACGCGATGATCTTGAGGTCCTTTCCAACCCTTACTATTCTATGATTCTATGATTCTTTCCACAGCCAGGAATATTTGTCAATCAAAGAGGTTTATGGTTGGCTTTGCCAGTTTTTACAAGCAGGCCTACTCATGGTTTGCAATTTTAGGCAAAGGAATCTATGTTATGTCCCTCAAACTCTATTGACTTTTGTCCTTAAGCTGCATTGCGTTCAAAAAATCAGACAGTTGGAAAAATACAGTGAGTCAATAAAAGGGTATGTTAATGAAATGAAAATGTATACAGTTGTTATGTTTAGGGCACAAAACATTACCTAGTAACTGATTTCTATTACTGCAAAAGAAGTTGAGAACTGTGTTAACTGCTCTTAGCATATGCTTAATTTCTCAATTCTGTTTTCACTTATGGCACATTTCAATTCCTAACCTGTGATTTGCCCCTAAATATGGTCTGCTTCATGGAAAAATGAGGACCTTTACTCTGGAAACTATGAACATTTTGTTCCGGTCATGAAGAGTCCCTTGTTTCCTGTCCCACACAACTCCTGGTGTATAGCAGTAGGAAGTCTTTGCCTCCTCTAACAGGAATTAAAGAGGAACTCTATTTATTCACATGACTGTGTTGTTTCTAATGATGTGGCAACTTCTAATCCTTTTAATCTTTCTGAGCAAATGCAAAATTGACTGTGCTAACAAAGAATGCAAGTTACTTTTGGTAATCAATTGAAATATCTACTGCTCAAATTCCAGGTTTCCTTTGATTTATCAACGTCACATTTCACATTAAGGCACCCCACTGTCCATTTTCTTCATTTCCTTTCCAATTGCAGCTCCTTAGCTCGATAATTTACAGTTACACATTTTTAAACCCTTGTTTTTCATTTATTCAGCAAAGTGCAGAAGTAACACAATGGCTCACCTTTTTAACAGCCAAGTAGTATGAAAAGCTTTCTTCTCCTTCATCTGGCAGGTGTGGTTTAGTGCTGGAAAGAGCGTTTAGAATTGCACATGAGAGAAAGAGTTAGCCTGTATTTGTGTGGTGGTGCTGATTCTTACATGAATACCTTGCACACTAAAAACTGATGCAGTAAAAGTGACGTGTGAAGAGACAAGCAACACTCTCATTCAGGGAGGTTTCAACAGGTTGAACATTGGACTGGGACGTGAGCATTTAGAGCTGATAACGTCAGCTAGGCTCTGGTTTCTGATCACATTATTTCATGTTTTTCATTCATCTGAGGTGCAGCGATCACGTCCGGTGTTTCAGCCATGGAAGGAAAACACGAAAACACTGCCTATTGAGATCCAGTGAAATATCCTTATGTGCACTATGCAAAATGCACCTTCATGGACCAAATACATGGTTCTCTGACACCTAATCATGTTCCTCAGGAATAAAACGTCAGTGCTATACGTGTTTCTTAAATGATATATATAGAAACAAGCTGTTCCATAAGCAATGTAAGTAACGAAGCCTGATTTCCTTGAGATTTGTGTTCTTTGTCCTCAAATCCTCAAATTCAGTTCCCTCTGAGTTTACGGGAACAATGACTCACCCATTGTGGATAATACTAGAAGTCAGTCAGGGCTTAAAGAAAACCATATTCCTACAGCATGGCACAGCAATGTTTGTTAAACTTCTGAGGGAAATGTCTACTTCATCATCATCCATGCACAACTGAGTAGCATTTAAACTGAGTAAACTGAGTAGTAGTTTAAAACAAGAAGACTCCAAACTCCAGCTACAACCTTACACAGAAATGTTGTTGTGTGTCCAAAACAATTACTCCAAGCCCAGGTAAAGAGTATCCCTGGCATCATGCTGGGGGTAAACTAGTGCTGTCAAGTAACATCCAAAATTGCATCTTCAACAGTTACCTGGGAGATCTAGTTTTGCACAAGGAGGCTGGCAGGTACATAAAGGGAGAAAATAGGGAAAGATTTAGGAGTGCCATGTCACTTGTCCCTTCTGTACTTGAGTAATTCCATGTTGTGAAATTCCATATCATGCAGTTACTGCTGGCTTACATGGGGATGCTGAGATCACAGCTGGGCTCAGCCTTACAAGTGGCAATATGTTTGCCATCCTTAGATGCAGACCTGCCAAGTCATAGATGCAAATAGAGATTTACTGTCTTTTGCATCACATAATCATAGAATGGTTTGGGTTTGGAAGGGACCTTAAAGCTTATCCAGTTCCAACCCCCTGCCATAGGCAGGGACACCTTCCACTAGAGCAGGTTGCTTCCAAGCCCCATCCAACCTGGCCTTGAACACCCAGGTATTTTAACAGCTGCCAATCCCCATCTCTAAGGTTCCTGGTGTGTTTTGTCCTTCACCTATCTGGCATGTAGACTTCTATCTTCACTTGATAGAAACTCCCTTTACTTAGTGTGTTACCCACTGCCAAGAATGGCACTGATAGGAAACAAGTAGGTAATAATCTGTAGTCTTGATTAATATATGGTAGTAAAAGTAAATCATACAGTTAGCAGTTTACAAATCCTAACTGGTAGATGGTTCCTTCTGCCGCTGTTGATTTCTTTGTGACCCTTGGCTGTGCATATGTCCCATGAAGTTTGGGTGTGTGTAGTTACACCTTTGCCTTTTAACCGCTGTTACTGTAAGAATGAACTAATCAGAAAGGCCTGCGTGCTAGTCTAATAAAACTGCATGAAGATGGCTCATGAGAAGGACCTGCATGCATAGGGGATTTATCATATGCCTCTGAGAAAACACATTGGACTATTTATGACTAATATTTTTGTTTGATTTATGGATTCTCTCATCTTTTATAATTAATTAATAAAAATCACAAGACTTTTAGACTCTATTACAAAAAGAAGATTTTTTCCATTGACAAACTTTGTCTACGTAAACTTTTCAAGCAGTTTAAAAATCCAGAGTTCCTGACATCTTTGAGCTAGGTTATGATTTGCTACAATAATAAGGGACCCTATGGAAGAACTGATCTTTTAATCCTGTTTTATTTGCCATAATAGGCAGGGGGTGTTGTTGGGTTTGGGGTTTTCTGTGTTTGTTTTTCAGTTGGGCCTGAAACAATACAAATTCTCCCTGCAAAATGCGCACATTTGTGGTTTTTTTCCAAAACCATCCAAGAGAATGCTTTTTTTGACAAGTGTTTTGATTAACTAGCTGTAGTATCTTACATATCCACAAGATGGGTTTTACAGGAATTGCTTACTCATTTCCAGGAACTCATTTTGAGAACCAGAGCGAGTAAAGAAGGGGATGGAGAAAGGGGAGGGGAACTAAATTCCGTAACAGAAGGCAAAAGTTATTTAACACCTAAACATATGTGTGCATATAAAAGCATACCTTATAAAATGCTTTGTTTTAGAACTATATAAAATTTTTTGACCTTTTTTTGCCTGAAGGAATGTGCAAAAGATGCAAAAGCGTGTACCTAAGCCGGCTCCTCTCAGTCTGGGAGGTGAGCTGTTTGGGATGTCTGTGAATAATGGCCTTGCTGCACAAAGCTGAGATGGGCTCTGGTGTTGCACCATCAGTGAGCTCTTTGGTAGACAATTGCAATCTGGTTGAAGCCCAAGGGACTGCTGGTCAGATCCATCTGTCTTTCATTCTTTCTCATGGTTTTCCCCAATAAGGGTCTTTTTAGTTTGCTTTCTGCTGCCTACCACATTTCCTGGAATGAGAGCTCCCTTAGGATGCAATGCGCAGAAGCGATATGCTGATTGTGCACTGCTAAACATGTAGTTGAAATACAAAGCTAACTGCACATTGCTAACTGCAACTTCCTCTGCTTGGCTGATACCTGACTTGTGTCAAAGGGCTTGTGGGAATTGGATTGCTTTCAAGTGATTCCAAAAGTTTATGGCTAAGATGAAAACCCACCATGTTTCCACATGGGAATAAAAAATACAAGAGAGATACTCTTTCATAAGTCAGCATTTATTCCGTGTTACGAAGACATTCATCCTATGAAGAGACCAGTCTACCGTTGCCTATTGTTGGGGTTCTTTCATGTTCACCTGAAGGAGAATTTAACACATCAACCCATGGAGATTGGACACCGCTGTTCTCTTGGAATTATCCGTTAATTTCCCGATGCCTGTGATACAGCCGAGTTCAGACACCCGTACAATCAGCTGGTCCTGAAACTCACAGAAAAATGCTGAAGGGCTAAATAATGTTCCTAGGAAGTATAATTTTGTACAGCAGCCTCTGTTGACTGTTGAACCAGTTGAGAAGTGACTGAGTACCATAAAACTCCTTCAGAAAAGGCTTTCATCACTTTAGAAATGAATTTTAGTTCAGCCTGCCTTTGTCCCTTTATTATGTGCCATTGAGACACGTCAGTAAGGAAAGAGTTTTGATTGTACAAATATTCATAGATATTTCAGAGGGTGGTGCAAGAATGGAATTCCTTTGGGGCACAAACTTTTCATGAATCTCAGTCAGCCCACAGGTACGCCATCCCATGAGTTAAGTGCCCAACGCTGTATCTAAGATGTGGTGTTCAATTCATTGATTATCCTTGGGCTGTCATTAGTTCTCATGTCTGCATTGAAAAATGAGTTATCACTTGTCTGGGGACATTTTCAATAATTACTAGATATTTTGCTGTCTTTATTTGCAGAAGTGCGATGTATTTTTGTGCTTGATGTAGTTATATTCTTTTAGGAAAAAATCAATAGCTTCAGTGTCAGCATATCAGTAATGATTATCCACTAAATATAAAATGGTAGTTCAAAAAGAAAACAGAACCAAGAGCAGGGGATAATTTTGCTTCAGGAACAGAGGGAAAAGTAACATGGAAAATATTAGTAGGCCATTATGTAATTAAGTGTGTGGTATGTGTTCACTTAGCATGTGGGATACTCTGTCCGTATGTGGTGACTGCAAACCAATGAGAACCCAGTGGAAGCAGGAAAAACTCAGGGCAAGGAAATATTAATAGCATATGGAGGAAAGAGTAACTCTGCTGTGGGGAGGGAATACAGAACCTGGTTGTTCTGTAAGGTCCTCCCAGTTATCCAAAGGGAAAGGGCACAGCTAAGGACTTTCATCTCTCCATAGCCCCATCTGGAATGTGTGTGCCTGAGTCCACCTGGAAGCTACTGGGTTTCCCGAAGAGCGGTGCCCCAGGAGGGCCACTGGCACAGGCAGTTTCAGGTTTGCCATCTGCTGAGGGCTCAGCTTCTGAACCACCGCTAAGCCAGAGGGGTGGTTTCACTGAGGGAAAAAAGAGAGTATGGTAAATGTACAAGATAGAGGTGGAGTGCTTCTGGTTGTCCTTCAGTGATAGAGAGCAGAAGGCAATGAAGTCAAGAGGAAAGCTGTGAGCCCTGTTGTTGGGCAGTAGACAGACCTCAGCTGAGTTCAGTGGCTGTCTGGCTCAGTCCCTTACACCAGTTCAGAATGTAACCCAAGAGACATAAAAGGAGTGAGTCAGTCCTTCGTGAATAATTATCCTCTGGAAGATTTTTCTGCATTTCAAAGCTGGATATAGTAGTTAAGTACACAGGGGTTTTGGTTCTTCTCTACCCTGAAGAGCTGAAATAGGATGGAAAATGATGACAGAGCAGGGCAGTTTGTCTCAGCCCCCTTTTTTTTCCTCTCTTGTTTTGTGAAGCAGAGTCTCTGGCTCAGAACATGTAATACAGAGAAGATCATAGGCTCTGCTACTGCTGTGGCCCCCGGGAACTCCTGCTGCAGCCTTTTGTTGTTGTTCTGGTCTAGCAGCAGCCTACACTCACTCTGCATGGGGAGAAATCACAGGGCAATGTGTAGATCCTGGAAGATCAAACTTCAGAAGTTCTTTCCAGTGTTCAGGGTATTGCTGGCTCCAGCAATATTTCCTAGAGTTAATACTAGCAACAGTTCTACAAAAGATTAGTCTATCTTAAGGATACATTTTGCACTAAAGAACAAACCAGATCAAAACCACATAGCACAGAACATTACAAAACATTGTCAAATAAAGATGTAAAATTACTTTCAGGTCTTAACGCTTTGGGGATTCATTTGTGGCAGTGAACTGTATGTGTGATTCTCAGCAGTGCCCTTCATTTAGGATTGTGTGTGCCAGGGGCTGTACCTGTGTGTAGTGAAATGACTGCTCCTGCTGCAGAGATCCTCAGCGCTGAGTTAAGAAGGAATTCATTTCCATTTCCTATCCCAGGGCAGGTATAGTAATGAAAAAGGCTGAGGATGACAAGTGATTCTAAGCTTTCCTTTAAAATAAGGTTCATCAAGCCTTAGTTCAAAAGAATCTGGGGGTGGTGGTGGTAATAACCAATAGAAGATGTGGGTTATGCTTTAATACAGCAATACTATGTGCCTCGTGAACGTATTCCATTCTTTGCACACATCTTAAGTGTAGGTGCATGAGGCTGTTCTTCGTATACCTAGTGACACATTTACTAGAGACTCAGACGTCCTATCCCAAAGTGCCCAGCACTGATAACTGCCACAGAGAAGAAACTTTGAGGTGAACCTTTGGGCACCTCAAAGGCATCAGGTAGAATTTAATGGGGCTTTTCTGTTGCTTAGCTGTAATTTGTAAATCAGCTTCTGTCTCTCTAAATTCAGTTCCATTGTTTCATCTCGATTTGTGTTTCTCTAGCACTTCATTTAGGCCATGAAAGATTTGCCTGGTGACTGATTAGAGGAAGGTATAGGAAAGCATTGGCTGGAGGGAGAGCAGCATAGGCCACTCTCCAGGTTCTAACCTGACCGGGACTTGACCCTTTAGTGCATTGCTGTGGTTTTGTTTTTGATTTCAGAAAGTTCTGATGCTGCTGTTCAGGAAACAGAGCAAAAGCCGATTGTTTTCCCAAATTATCTCCTCAGATGCACTCCTGGAGCATATTGCTTGCTCTGCCTGCAGATCAACCGCAAATGCTAAAGCAAATAGTACTGTGGGAGCCTGAAAGTGCAAATGCTATTCCGAATAGTCACAGATACTTTGATGTGGGTACTTGCTTTAGATTTCCTGCATTTCTTCACTCTAAACATAGTTTTGGCTTTAACCATTTTCACCCGGTCTCTCAGGTCAGATCTCTATGCCGTTGGATGACACTGTATAAATGCTGTGCACCTATGATTTGGTGTGTACTGTACCATAACTTTGGCCACTAGTACCTATAATGAAGATGTGATTTGGGAGAATTCAAACGTCAAATGCAAACTAGGGAGTTTGGAGCTCTGGCATTAATTTGCTTGATTATAGAGACAGGTACCAGTAATCCAAACCTCCATACTTGGAAAATTAAGTTCTTAACTCTGGATTTTGAGTTTGGGGCATAAGCAGTTTAAGCCAACATGAGAGGCTTGTTAGGACAGAGAAGTTAGGGGTAAAGGAATGGGAAATGCCTTGTTTTAAGGATGTTATTATGCTTTTGTAGTGGAGGAATTGGAAATGTTTGCCTTCCCTCACCTTGCACCATTTTATCTCTCTACTGAGCTGGTTAAAAACATACTGTAAACCTATTTGTGCAGTGAAAAGGATGATATCTAAAATGTTATTAATAGCATATGTGCACCAATTCTTGACATGTTCTTGCCAGCACTACAGTATTCATTAATATCTCCCATACTGTAGGTATTATTCTCTCTTTTTCTCTCTCTGAAGGAACAGTCTCTTTTCTTACTTCATGCACCATGAATATTTATCATCCACATACTTATTGCTTCCTTTTGGCAGCCATACTTCCAAGTTCCACCAGCCAGATGGATTGGGATGGTCTTTAAAAATACTGGGCAGGACATAAGAGAATTGGAAAACTCAAAGCACAAAGACAATGCCAAAGACCCCCAGAGCCTTCCTTTTATATTTCATTAGTTCTCTCTTTCTTACCACCCGAGTGAAAGCAGGAATAATGCGTCTACAGAAAATTGATAGGTGCTGTTCCAGCTCTGTGTGCAATCCTACCATAGCTAGGTATTTCTACCTTAGTGGTCAGCAGTGCAAAGCTTGATGTAGGCACTTGAATTGTCTCCTTGTTGTCCACCTTCCCCCCCTAAATCTCCCTCATCCTGGTGTCCTAACTGGACTGATGCCTGCTACAGTGCCAGTGCACATGTGCCCAACTGCAAAACCTAGCAGCTCTATTTGGAATCTCTTCTCTCGAACTATAGAGGCAACAAAATCAAGGTTGTTTGGGGTAAATAGTAGGATTTATGAAAGAGGATGTGGAAGGACCACAAGAAGAGTGTAAGAATGACCCAAAAGAGTCATTGTGGCTCAAGCCCAACTGTGTGGCACACCTCCTTGATTACTCTGAAACCCTCCAGAGCTAAATGTGAAAGACATAGGGTTGGTCTGTCAGAAACTTCCAGAGCGTTTTTGAGTAAAGCGTGGCTGACATGATTTGGTGTGACCATGGCGTGAAGTAGGATGTGAAGAGAGTCAGTAGCCCTGGAAACAGTCCAGTTAGGAAGGGGACACACAGGTAGGATAAAAGGAGCATAGTCCACGGTGGAGGGAAGAAGTCTCAAGTAGACTCAATATCCCAAAAGTGGAATTATCTACATATTAATATCATTGAATCATAGAATCATAGAATAGTAAGGGTTGGAAAGGACCTTAAGATGATGGAGTTCCAACCTGCCTGCCATGGGCAGGGACACCTCCCACTAAACCATGCCATCCAAGGCTGTGTCCAGCCCGGCCTTGAACACCACCAGGGATGGAGCATTCACAACTTCCCTGGGCAACCCATTCCAGGGCCTCACCACCTTACAGTAAAGAATTTCTTCCTCATATCCAATCTAAACTTCCCCTGTTTAAGTTTGAATCCGTTACCCCTCATCCTATCACCACAGTCCCTAATGAAGAGTCCCTCCCCAGCATCCCTATAGGCCCCTTTCAGATACTGGAAGGCTGCTATGAGGTCTCCAAGCAGCCTTCTCTTCTCCAGGCTGAACAGCCCCAATTTTCTCAGCCTATATCCACAAAATCAAAAACAATGTAGAATATAAACTAAAAAAGAATCATGAAGGCAGAGATGGAAAAAAGGGCACAGTGGATGCACCAGCATAAGAAGCTTGTTGGAAGTCAGGGGGAAATAAAGTACTGCTTTGCTTTCAACCTGTGCTATCATCAGGTGCCAATTTCGCTGGCCAGTTTCAGTGGGTGGCTCTTACCTTTTACTGCAATAACCAGAGAGCAGCGGTTAATAAACACACTATCCATTACTTTATGGGTTTCCATTGTAGCCTCTCACAGTTATTTCCCCTCAGAGATGAATCCTAGTCTATTGAATCTCTCTCTGCCTGGAAGCCACTCTGTATTTCTGGCCATCCTCATCTTGCTTTATTTGGTCTCTGGCTCCTTTTGTGATTGGAGGGCCAAGGAGAAGAAAGGACGGATAGACCAGAACCGCATTCTGTGTTATGAATATTCATTGCTATATTGATTCCCTCTATTCCTTCCTAATCCTTCTCGGTTATTGAGAGGTCAGTTACACCCTCACCTCTTAAAGTAATGCTGAAGAACAATTTTTGACTGAGTCAAAAAAACCCTGCCAAACCCCAAACCCAAAACCCACAACCCATGAAAAGCTATTACTTTGATTCTGGGGAAAATATTATGTGTTCAAAACGTTTCCTACAGGAATGCTGATCACCTATCCGTTTCCTTAAAAATGAAAAAAGAAAGGAAAAAAGCCAGCAGTTAATTAAATGGCATTATGTCAGCAGCCCACAGGAAAGATGCATAGCAACAAGGAGAGGAGAGTCTGATCCAGAACATACCACATGAGGTGTCTGCTTTGTCCATAAGAGACTTGGACAGAAATTAAAGCACCTGTATGGCAGTTAATAATGAAGGATAGACTTCATAGCAGTGGAAACAGGCCTAAACTATTTAGTTCCTAGCATTTCAGGGAATGTTTGGATGTAGATTTTTGGCTGAGATGTGGTCTGGAACAGTTTCCTGCTTTGGCTTTTTTCTTGTGTTTCAAGGCATTTGGGTTCTGTTTTGCTGTAGACTTAGTAGACATGCATATACTATAAGGACAAGCAAAATGGATGAGAGTGTGTATATCGAGAGATTGTATATAATGCAAATTTGATGGTCACCTTAAATTCATAGTAAATATTCGAAAGTATATGTTCTGTATTCTTCCCGGCACTACAAAAAGACATGTACGACTTTTACAAAATCTGGAATAATGCAGAGAAAGTACTCAGGTTAATTATTTTTTATATTAAAATATATATTTCCCTGTGTATACTGTCACCTGGTTTATCATACAGTGATTTGGGTTGGAAGGGACCTTAAAGCTCCTCCAGTCCCAGCCCCCTGCCACGAGCAGGGACACCTTCCACTAGAGCAGGTTGCTCCAAGCCCCATCAAACCTGGCCTTGAACACTGCCAGGGATGGGGCAGCCACAGCTTCTCTGGGTAAGCTGTTGTTTCAACATGTGCAATTATTCTGGTCAGCTGTGTGTTAGGCAAGTGTCTTCTCCTGTGATGGCTTTGAAGAATTGTGTTCTTGCTACTTACCCCAAAATGAGTGCAAGTCTCTCTCCCAGGATACACAACGCAGTCCAGATTAGTTGATTATCTTCTGGGATGCAGTGTCCAGTACATAGCCTCTGATGGGTACGTTCCTAGTTACTCAATCTGGAGCCTCAGGACCTAAAAAGAAGAGCCTCTTCTCATGGGCTGAAGACTATGTGCTACTTAAGGAGCAGAGATGAAGTCAAATACACATTCCCCTCATTAAGGTGGCAGACGGGAGGAGCTGGGGGAAAGAGCGAGTCATAGTCAGTTGGTTTTTTCGCCTGTGGGAAGCTGCTCAACAATCGCAATGCTTTGAAGTGTATGAAGATCACCACTGGAAGTGAAGACATTCTTACTCTCCCAAACTCTATCAATAGAATAAATATGTGATACTGTGTTCCTGGTAGTAAAACTGGGAAGGAGGAGTAGGTATCAGACAGTCAGGGGCACGTGCATTTGTTTGTGTGTATGTGAGATAGGGAGTATGGGAAGAAGGAACCTTAGTTCTCTTCCCTTCAGGAAGATTACCATGATTAGAAGTGCCTGTGTGGACAGGGGGAGAGGATGCCCATATTACTACTTGTTCCTTCCTCATCCTCCCACCCAATAACCAAATATCCTCCTTTCTTTTCACCAAGCCAAACACTTCCAAACATCCTCAAGCCTCCAAATTCTCTGCTATCCCATCTCTAATCCATCTTAAAATCCCCTCCTAGATCTCCCAATTCCTTCTCATATAGAAAACTTCCCTGATTATGCAGCCTAGACACTGCCTGGGCAGACGTTGTACTCCTCATGTCTGTTCCCCTGCCTGCTTTTTCTCTTGCTCATGGGGTAATTTCTATAAGCTGAACACCAGTTGCACATATCAAAACAGAACTCAGAAAAAAAGAGATGACAACAGGGACATGTGCGGACTAAAATATATGTGCTGTAGCTCAGTGTTGTGAAAAATGGCTTCCTCCTCATGGGGCTCTACTTTGCCTTCAACATCTGCTAGGCTACTTAGCTCTTCAGTGGATACTCCATCATTGCTTCACCAAAAAGGGTGTCTTAGCATGAAACTGGGCTATCTTACATAGCCTGATACTTGTCTGATATTTCTACCTCCTTTCTGGCAGCCTGCAGCCTAGGCTCTTTTTGAACTAGAGGTTATGTCTGTATCTTCCTGTTTTACAGCCCCTCGTGGATTTCCATTAACTTGTTTCATTGTACTTTAAAGCCCTTTCATATTTTAATATCTGTAGCATGCTGAGGGAGGGAGTTCCACGGTTTTTCCTAAGATGGAAAGCCACTTCAGTGAGATGTGCAAGCTTGGCTTCAATGGTGACACTAGAGCTGGGACTGCAGTGAATGCATGGGGGGATGCCACGTTCAGCCTTGGCAATTTGTAGGCTATGAAATCACTCTCACAGGACACAGAGCTGGTAAGTGCCAGTTGTTAAACAAGAGACATATGTCACAATCTTGTATGGAAAAATTACCCTGTGGCTTGGTGTTTGTGTTTGCTTCATATTTACTGTACCTGAGCTATCGCCCGGGTACACTTGGCTAACTCCAAAGGCTTGTTGTTGAAGGAAAGCAAGTAGGTATCTTCCAAAAAAGAGATTGGGAAGAGGAAATATCAGCTCAATGCATAGCTCAAAAACCTCATCTCTGGTGGGGTTGTGCAGCCACATAGTTGCTTATTAAATAATGGTATAAAAGTGGCCTTAGTCAGTTACTTGGAGAACGTAGCCACCTCATCAGGCACGGGTGAAGCTAATAAAAAGGGAGGAGTGGGTTATGCTGGAATTCCTCAAAAATCCCTGCAAATATTTGTTTTATTGCATTTCGGATGGATGCCTTTTAAAGTTCCCCGCGTGACTGCGCAGAGCATTTCTGTCCTTCAGCCCCTCAAATAACAGCTCAGAAAGGAAAGTTAGTCCTTGAAAATCCTGTTCTTTTTTTTTCTTTTGAGGGAAAATGTGAAGACAAACAACTGCCTTGGATAAGCTTCTCCTTATCTTCATCTTGTAAAACTCCTCCGGGAAAGCTAATTAGAATATATAAGACAGGGCAAAAGAAGCACCAGAAAAGGAAAGAAAAGAGAGAACATGTAACCCACAGGCAGTCAAAGGAAAGTCCTGGCCTTTATAGTTCCCGTCAACAGGAGGAGAAGCCTGGAAAAGGTTGCACAGCATAATCCATGGGTCTGTGATTCATTACTTTGAGGGGAGGTTTAACATAGCACAGGAGGCTGTGAGCAGCTCCAGCATCAAAGTGCCTGGGACAGAGCTCCTTGGTCTCGTGGTGGTTGGATGGCACTTCAGGATCAGTCTTTCTCAGGGTGTAGACCTGGGCTTTAGGCACCCAAATTTCCCTTAAACCAAACCAAGCCCCAAACCACTGGAAGGGCTGCAGCCTCCCTCCTACATCTACCCCCCGGCATGGCTCCCAGAGCCAGAGTCCGTGCAGCAGCAGTGAGGAATCATGGCATTCAGTAAAAGAAGAAGGTTACTAATAAAGCAAAAATGGTTTTTATTATGAGTGCTGTCAGCAGTGCGGTGATAACAGCAGTATGTGTTTGTGGGCCTTCCTCCAGGACATTTTTGTGTGGCGTCAGCAGCTTTCTGTTGAGTTTCCTGACTGGCAATTAGGTGAGGTGCGATTGCACTGTGGTATTATTTCCATCTGCCTCTTTGAAACCTTGGGTAGATTGCACCTCCTTGGCTGGAGCAGCTCTGCTCCAGAGACAGGCTGAGAGAGCTGGGCTGGTTCAGCCTGGAGGAGGGAAGATGATCATCTTGCTGCAAGGGTGACTCCTGAAGAAGTCACTCTGAATCTTGTTGGATGCCTGAGAGCTCCCTGCACTGGGGACCTCTCTAGTCCTTGCCAAGGAGGGCAGAAAGTAGGCTTCAATGGACAGATCCGCAGGGGAGATCAGTCACCATCTTCTTCTTTCCCTCATCTCACAAGATCCTCACCTCCCTCCCAGATTTGAAGCATGTTTATTTTAAAAGAAGGTACTGAAAAAAACATTTTCCCCTTTATTTACCTGCCAGGATCTAACTCCCAGGTTTTGCCTTTCTCCTGCTGATGTGTCAGGCAGCTGAAGTAGGAGGTGTGAGCGTGGGCAAGCCATTAATACTGTGGTGCTTCTGTTTTCCCTCTTGTGTGAAAAGGCCATAGCAATCCTTACCTAACTTACGGTGCACTGGGGGGCTTATTAATTGCCAAGGACTTTGAAATCTTTGGCAATGTGTTGCTATCCCGTATCACTGCAGAGTGTTGTAAAGAAAGTGATGTGGTGATCTTGGTCACTGTCTGCTGAAGCAATAACAAGCCTTCCTCTCTCATTTTTGTGTCTTTGTTTCTTGCTTTCTTTTTTATTTCTTTCTTTATTCAGCCTCAAGTTCCTGCAGCGCTTTGTAGCCCTCTTTTCAACTTGAAAATTTTCCATTTTAGGTTATCTTTTGTAGTCTCTGCTTTAGCCCATACTCGGATTCAGGTGCACCGAGTCTCCTCCAGTTCCATAAACACTCTGCCTTGCCCATTAATTACCACAGTGGAGCTTGTCAGGCTGCTCAGAGAGACCCCAGCCCTGGTGATGTAGCCCCCTTGCAGTAACCCAGCAGTCACATCCGCAAAGAATTCCCCTCTGCTAGTGAGCCGTGGTGACCTCCCCTTCCTGAAGCCACTCTGGCTATTTTCAGTTCATCTGCACTTTTCCAAATGTTCTCCCTTTTGACTCTTAAAAGAGTTTCAAAGGCTTTTGCTCACAACTCATGTCAAACTGACTAGTGTGTAGTTTCCTACTACGTCTCTATAGGTTCACTTTTGAAGTTACAGCATTATGTATTAGTCATCCTTTTTCCTCCAAGATCCCTCCTGAACTCAGTAAACTCCCGAAAGCATCCACCAAAGTCTCCCCAGTTCCTGCTGCTGTTCTGTTCAGTATCCTGTGATGTCCTCTGCACCAGGGACCCAAAACCTGGTCCTGTGGAAGGTCACCAGGCGCATGTCTCATCTTTGTCACAGCCCTGGAGTTTAAACAGTATGTCTGGAGGTGCCAGAGGAGTTATTCTGGCTTTATACAACTGTTAATACCTCAAAGTCTGTCCAGATAACATTGGAAATAATGTTTCAGATATTATGAGCAACAGCAGCCTCTGGAGAGGTGCAGTGATTTACTCAGGGCATCTTCAACTGTATCAGAAGGCAGTAGCCAAAGATCAGTTCCTTAGCAGGACTCCAATGTTACTTTTTCTGTCCAAGTAATTAATCCTCTCTTGTAATTTTTTACATCCCTGACAACTTTAATTCTGTCCTTTGGTGACATCAAAAGAAGGGGGAAAAAAAAAGAGGCAAAATCATTGTTCCCTTAGATCATTGTAGGTTGTTTGATTTCTCTTCCTCTGGATTTTTCTGTAGCCTGTTCCCACATCCACTGTGAATTTCCTGAGTTTATTATATGTGATTTTGAAATAATCACCAGTCCTACAATATCCCATTCCTATAATCCCCAGCACAAGAGGAATGTGGAGCTGTTGGAGTGAGTCCAGAGGAGGCTACGGAAATGCTGCAAGGGCTGGAGCAGCTCTGCTCCGGAGCCAGGCTGAGAGAGCTGAGCTGGTTCAGCCTGGAGAAGAGAAGGCTCCTTAAGGGGAGACCTTAGAGCAGCTCCAGTGCCTAAAGGGGCTACAAGAAACCTGGAGAGGGGCTTTGGAGAAGGGCCTGTAGGGACAGGACAAGGGGAATGGCTTTAACCTGACAGAGGGGAGATTGAGATGAGGCATTAGGCAGAAGTTCTTCCCTGTGAGGGTGCTGAGGCACTGGCACAGGGTGCCCAGAGAAGCTGTGGCTGCCCCATCCCTGGCAGTGTTCAAGGCCAGGTTGGACGGGGCTTGGAGCAACCTCCTCTAGTGGAAGGTGTCCCTGCCCATGGCAGGGGTTTGGAACTGGATGAGCTTTAAGGTCCCTTCCAACCCAAACCAGTCTGGGATTCTGTGATGCTATGATTCTATAACACGTTTTGCCTTATTTCCACAGAGATGTTCTCCTGACCTTCATTCAGATAGATTTGCTGTGTGGAATTTCCACATCAGAGTCGTTGCCTATCTCAACATTTACATTGCTGTTTTTACAAATTTTTATTCTACAGAAGATGTTTTTCCCCATTTTTTCAAGTGTCAATTTATTTGAGATGTACCTCTGAAACAGGAAGGAGGTATAAATACAGTTGCAACATTTATAGTCATGGATGAAGGTTGGAAGAAAGCATTTTAAATTTGGGATCAACCTCCTGTGGAAGCTGATATTAAAATAATAGAAAAATACTTTGAAGGTGTGTTTTTCCACTGAAGGATTAGCAAGGAGGCATACAGGATGTTTGAGGAATCTGATTTTCCATATAGTTAGTGTAATAATGACTTTTCGTTGCTTAATGTGCATAACCCCCACCCTTGTCATAATTCCTTATAGTTATTCAGATCTTGAAAAGAGGCCAGTATTTTCCAGACTAACATTGTCTTAGACCTTCTGCTTCTGCTTACATGGGATCACCTCAGAATCAGTGGGTGTTTATGAGTCTTACCTGTAACCTGTCCCAACGCCATTTTTAGCAGAAAATACATTGGAATTGCATCTGCTCTGTCACTCTGTTTGTGTTTCACTAAGCCAGCAATGACGGCGTGGTCTTGGAGGACTTTCTCTGTTTTTGGATACATTTCTGTACGAGGTGGTTGGGGAAGGCAGGATGTTTGTTCGCCTTTTTTTGCTTCTGTTTTTGGTAAAAGTCAGTTTGAGTTCAAGGGCAGGCTGAGCACGTCTTGGAAGAGCAACCCAGTGAGGATTATTAAGTACACAGGCACCACGTCTTAATCAAGAACTCCGAACCTGAAAATAGTTGGCGAGTGGGAGATCACTTATTGGAAGTTTCACATGTGCCTGTCTTATTCTTTCTCTTCTTTAAGCATCCATTTGACTACCTCAGTTGGAGAAGACATGATGCATTCAACGGACCTTCGCTTTGCTACGTTAT
Organism: Amazona ochrocephala; assembly: GCA_039720435.1. Lineage (NCBI taxonomy): Eukaryota > Metazoa > Chordata > Aves > Psittaciformes > Psittacidae > Amazona > Amazona ochrocephala. The sequence goes on along the minus strand of CM077885.1, from coordinate 16,231,661 downwards.
GTCTTACTCTCTTTCTTCTAACCAAAATTTTTGGATAACACTAAATGGATTTGGTTTTACCTGGTAATTGCTCCCCTACTATGGGCTAAAAGAAACCCCATGCCATAATTCCTTACAGTTCTCCAGAACTTGAAAAAAGGACAGGATTTTCTAGACTGGCATATTGTATCTGCATCTGCTTTCATGGGATCATCCCCCACTAGGGGAGCAGTTCCCATGCCTGGCCCCGCTGTAGATGTGCCCAGATGTACTCGGGACGTTTGGACAGGGCTGGCAAATACAATGAAAATCCTTCCTGAAAAGGCAGAGGACAAGCAGATGATCTACAGGAAACTTGTGCCCTTATGGGAAGGCAGTAAGAGACCAGGTGGGATACCCTAGAGTTCCTATGATAATATGATGTGTCTGTTTAGGCACTTTAGTCTCACCTACAAGCTAGGTGTGCGGGCACTCAGTGTTGTCAATAAAAACATGGAGTCTAAACGGTGGGATTTACCCAGTGTGTCTTAGACATGCGTCTTCATAAGGAGGGACTCACCCAGTTCATATATCTGCCTCTCAGTGCTAGGGAGAATAGAGAACTCCTGGATAGCTACCTAGATACCCAAAGCTGGGGGACATGATTACCATTGCTTTTGTCGTCTGTCACTGCTGGATCTGTTAAGAGAAAGAAACAAGGATCTGACCCTCAGGCCAGGCTCATCTGTTGCCTCCCTGACACAGCTATCCCACCTGGCCACATGTGTGACCACTCCTGCCCATTAAAGTGTGGAGGTGTGGAATTCCACCAGGTAGCATCAGTCAGTGGAAAATGCTTATTTTGGTAGCGCCTGTAACCAACACTGAGTGCTTCCCCAAAACACTGAATTTGAGCCCTGCTCGAGGTTCCAGCTCGCAGTGATACATGTTCCTGTTTGTAAGCTGATTTCTCTGTTGTCGGTGTCTTCTTCAAAACCTTTAGTGTATATTCATTCAGAAAAGATTTTTCCTCCTTCTGCTCAGAAGCTGAATGGAGTCAAATAATAGAACAAAGACCTTGAAGCACTTCTAATGCACTGCACGCTACCTGCAACCACCTCTTCAATAAAAGTGAGATCTGCTTCTGGATTGTATCCTTATGTGCAGTTCCAATTTCCAAATCCTCCTTTCAGAGACTCCCTGAACCTGGAATGGCCACATTTTCTGCTGCTAACTGTTCCAAATTCACCATCTGGCGCTTCTCAGTGCTGGAGAGTGAAGACAGTTGTCAGCAGCAATGCAAATCATCGTCGTTTTGTTAAAGTAACCTATAGTACATCCCCTCTTTTCTCTCTCTCTCTCTTGCTTCCAGAGGGTATAAATAATAATGTTTAAAAATGAATAAACACACATGCAAAGACATATAATATCTCAACCGCATTCCAAAGTCCTTGCTCAGGTTTTTCATTCACTTCCAATGCCAATAAAACTCCAACTGAGGTGAATATGATTTTGGTAGACTAAAAACTGAGTGAAATTTGCAGCAGAAATTTGGCAGAAATGTGCAACTACAGCATTGGCGGTTCAACTCTGAGTGCCTGTGAAAAGGAAAGCTGAGCTGCCATGTGTGGCTTGGAGAAAGTGTCTGCTTTGAGGGGTTGGCTTTCTTCTCCTCTCTTACTGTATTCTTCCTCAGTAGTGGTGTGTTCATTAGTGCTTATGGATGAAATTCTGAAGATCTTCCCGTATCTGCTACTTTTCACAGCAACAGTAAGAAATCCACCTCTGGCACCGCAGTGAGTTCCCTAGCATAAGACAAACAGGGAGCCTAATGGCACCTCTGCTCTTTGTCATCCTGATCAGTGAGCGGGCTGGTTATTAGTTACTTTAGTTAAAGAGCAGTCATTCTGAACGCTGGGTTTGTAAACTCCCTCCCTTGGCAAGGCTGTCCAGGAGGACAGGCTCTCAGTGGAAGCTGTATTTAGCACCTGTGGGTTCCTGCTGCCTGTGACACTGTGAATTAGCTTGATGAGAGGCTGTGGAGCATCGGAGCTGCCACCATTGTCCCCTGGGATTGTCACTGTGCGCAGTTTTGATCTCCTCCTACCTAACAGGCGGATGAGATGGAGTTCTCAGATACAACCCTTTGTTAATTATTAGCGGGGATATTTTAAAAGTCTTAAATAACAAAATATAATCTTGAAGGAGGGAGCGCTGCCTCAGTTAAGGATCTGTCTGGAGAGCTTTGAAATGCCCCGTTAGTGGGATTTCCACGCTGATACAATCGTTTTTGAGGACTGTGTACTTCTGTTCTGCTAAGATTAACAATCTCCTGATTATAATATTCATGATACTCAAGCAGACCAGAAAGTGCACTAAAATGTAGTTTAATTTAACCATTTCTACTTGTGTATTTCCAAAGTTGCTGCTGTACTTTTCCTCATCATCTCTTCTTGTTTAGAAACACTCCATTCTGCTGTCATCTACTGCTCTGTGCATATTTTTCTCTTTCTACCCTTTTCAGACCTGTGGGTCCCATCCTGACCTAAGGTCCACCACCATAAATTCAAACTACTGCCGTTCGTTTGCCATTACATGGCTCTAGTTTGCACCGATACAAATCACAGCAGGACCTGACCCTTGCCATGGTGCATATTCTTCCTGCTGGGTGGTGTTTTGGCTGGTCTGATTCAGCAGTTTCCAAAGAGGAACAGCTCTTCCCTTTATCTGCCCTAGTGCTGGAACTGAAGAGGACCTGGGTGACTTTTCTGTTATGGTGTGTCCTGTGCATGACTGATCACTGCTGCTCAGTCCTGCTACATCCTCATGTTCCTGCACCCAGATCGTCCTCTGATGACATTCCTGCTAAGAAAGGTAGATGTGGCAGACTGACTTCTTCCTGCACCTCTGTCCCATCCTCCCTGCACCCCCCAAAGGAGGTTGGGGGGAATGAAGGGATGGGTTGGAAAGGAAAGGGAGGTTGGTTGGAGAAGGTATTCAAGAAAAGACATGGGAGACAGAGGTAGAGAGTGCCTGAGGTTCAGCAGCACCAAACTAATCTGTCAACAAAATCTCATTACAGTAATATACTGTGTGTCTTTCATTGTACTACCAAGGCAAGCCCATCCTTGCCCCACATTGTTTTGCTACCAGAACTTTTTCCCCTGATCACACTACCTCTTCCCTACTGCTGGATGGTCCCAGCCTCTCCCTGTCCACTTGGGGAGAGGTAGGGAGTAAGAGGGGGGCTGAGTAATCTCTTGCCTAACCGATGGGTTTGTGGATCTAGCCAGGAGAGGGGAGTGAAGCAAGGGTTAATGACTGTGGCAGTTTTTAGGGCTGTGTGTGATGCCCATCATTGCTCTCAGCTTTCGGTAGTGTAGCTCAGCACTGAGTAACACCCCAGGTTTCCTGTCACTGCAGCTATAGACTTAGCAGCAGCCCTTGCAGCTTCAGACCATAAGATACGGACTGACTGACAAGTAGTAAAGGAAAAGATTCAGCTGCTTTTCCATGGCATAATATCTTTGGCACCAAATCCATATTTTTTTATTTCACATTGTCACACATCTCATCCAAACTGAGTGCCAGGCTCTGTGGAAGTAAAGGTTTGCACCAGATCTTGAAGGTAACAGGAGAACTTTCCGTGCCTGTAAGGGGCCCTGTCATTGCTCTGTGGGGCAAAATGCTGCAAGGGAAACCACCCAGGAGCCAGCAAGGTCTTCTGGGGGTGAGCTGCCTGCTTTGTAGGGACCAAAAGTGCAAATGTAAACCTGATGAACGAAGGGGCATCTCCCTTTGCCTGCAGTCACAGACTCTCTGGTGTCTCATTTGAAGTTCAGAAAAATTAATGTGACTTTAAACACTGGTGAATCCCCAAAAGGAGCTGAACAACTTCTTTCAAAGTTAGTGTGCCTCATCGTGCTCATGATCCAAATGAGCTTTGAGGAGGAAAGTAAGAAATGGACTAGAATAGCTGTTCAGTTTTGTGTTCAGTCTGAGCATCTACCTCCTCGCCTCCTAAGGAGAACACACGTGTTCTGATCCAGTCGTTAAATACAAGAATGTATTAAACTTTTATATCTTGGGTTCTGCATCCATGAAATACATGAATGCACTATTCAGTTGAAGGTTTATGAAATTGGGGCTTATGAAAGAGGTAATAGTTTTTGAATCTTGCATTACCTGATGGTTAAAGCTAACTCAGAATGTTACTGGATATGTCTAAAGCCACAAATAGGTTTTATGTCTGGCCCATTCAGAAAGGTAGATTGACTTATTTCTTTTAGAGTAAACTATATAGAGAAACCTGTTTTCACATGGAAGATTTGGACAGACATTTCTCCATTTTCTTTTACTGGTGTTGTATTGGAGATTATTTAGAAACCAAACCAAACGAAAAGCTCTGGATCCTGCAGTACAAAAAAAATAGCCTAAGGATATTCCAAGTGTCATGTTGTGATTTACTGTTCCCTGTCATTTATAACTGTAGTACTCTTACTGGCTCATCTATGAAGAGACTACATTAATGTCTTTTAAGATTGCCACATAAGCTGTAAGTGCATGCACACAAGTATTACTTGATTTAATGCAAGGGCATGGCAAGGCTAAGATGATGCTGAGATAAAACATCAGTGCTGAAGCTGAAACTTGTGCAGACCAATCTTGACTGAGTTTTACTGAAGTCAGGCACCTTTGCAGCACTCAGCTCCCAAACCTGCAGTGCTTGGTCCAAGTGGTGACCCTTGAGGACTGCTGCTCATAAAGCACACTATGAGAGGGTGTCCCAGTGGCTGCTACCGTGGTGGTGCAGAAATGATGGGCTTGGCGTAAATGTCTCACTTTTGGTGTAATTTGTAAGAGCATTTAACTCCATGGGGGATTCCCTGGAGGAAGCTGGGGGTGCAGTTATTGTATCCTGTAGTCTCTGGATACCATGTGCTGGACTGCATCAAAAGGAGCATGAGCAGCAGGTCAAGGGAGGGAATTCTCCCCCTCTGCTCTGCTCTGGTGAGACCCTCCCTGCAGTCCTGATCCAACTCTTGGGCAACAGCACAAGAGGGACGTGGAGCTGTTGAAGTGAGTCCAGAGGAGGCCATGGAGATGCAGCAGGTGCTGGAGCGGCTCTGCTCCGGAGCCAGGCTGAGAGAGCTGGGCTGGTTCAGCCTGGAGAAGAGAAGGCTCCTTAAGGGGAGACCTTAGAGCAGCTCCAGTGCCTAAAGGGGCTACAAGAAACCTGGAGAGGGGCTTGAGAAGGGGCTGTAGGGACAGGACAAGGGGAATGGCTTTAACCTGACAGAGGGGAGATTGAGACATTAGGAAGAAATTCTTCCCCGTGAGGGTGCTGAGGCGCTGGCACAGGGTGCCCAGAGAAGCTGTGGCTGCCCCATCCCTGGCAGTGTTCAAGGCCAGGCTGGACGTGCTTGGAGCAACCTGCTCTAGTGGAAGGTGTCCCTGCCCATGGCAGGGGGTTGGAACTGGATGAGCTTTAATGTCCCTTCCAACACAAACCAGTCTGGGATTCTATGAATGGAGGATGTTCCTGAACAGACGTTTGGAGGCAGATTAGCACTAAGCCCTTTGCGATCCACTTAAGACACCTTGCAGAACTCAGCTGGAGCTACACAGAGCTGGGGAGGTGTCCTTTGGGGCCAGAGCTTCCCTCCCACTGCTGCAAAGGGTATCCCAGGGCAGGGAAGGCAATGTCCTGACTTGGCTTCTTCCAGCTGCCATGTGGTGCCTTGGTGACTGTGTCCAGATGCCACAAATTAAGGCTTTCCCTCAACCTCAGGCTGCTGGAGGCTACACTGGAGCTGGGCAGGGAATCAAAGGAGAGTGTCTGACTGATGCCCTGATGGTGCTCCACTCTGCTGAAGCCTCTGTATTTAGCTCAGGATGTGCACACGTGGATGCAGCAGAGGTGTCCAGTGCCCAGCGGTGCTTTTGAGGCTCAGAAATGTTAACTTCCCCCCCTCAGTCTATTCCAATTTGACATTCTCACCTGGCTCTGGAAATAGATAGTTTGACTTACCACAGTTCTTGAGGTGTGTTGGTTTGCCAATGGGAACTGTCACAGGATGGTTTTCTCGCATGGGATTTCCCTCACGGAGTTTGGCCCTTCTGGTTTTTGTTGGGTTTGGGTTTTTTCTCCCCTTGTGAGTAATGGGACAACTACTCACTCAGGCAGCTTTCACCTATGAAATAGTTGCTGTGTAACAGCCTTATTTTGCAGACAGAAGGAACGAGATAACTGGTATGTAAGTTATACTGGTTGTCATGTCGGTAAGCATGGATTGAATGGATTCCACACTGACATTAGAACACATGTTCTGAGGCAAAGGGGTAAAATTCCTTGTCAGAGCCATGGAGTAGCCACACGAAAAATTAGTATCTGGGGAAAAGAACACTTGTATAAAGGAAAAGTGTGATGGCATATGGCCCAAAAGCAATCCGCAACATGAGATCAGAGCATAGGGCTGCAAGGTGGCTTCCTTTTGTTGACATGGTCCCAATTTCTGGAGGGGAACATCACTGAAACCAGCTCTGAAACTGTCTGGATACTTACAAGCCACTTACCTCTGTGTAGTAGTGTAGAGGATCAACACATACCCCCATCGCTGCTTCAAATGTGAGACAGTGGCCCCAGTGGGACAGATCAAGTATCTAGGATTTTGTGTACTGCATAGCTTGGGAAACCAAGGCCAGCAGAATGGAAGTTTAGAGGTATTCATTTACATTTAAGATATTGTCTGCAAGACAGGAGAGAGAATAGTCCATGAAACTTGAGGAAAGACTGAATATTTCAGTCACAAAGTTGGACACATTACATTTTTCAGCATTCAGACTATATTCATGCACTCTTGTACCTCTAAAATACTTGAAGTCTTTCCCCCCCAAAAAAAAAAAACAAACCCACATCTTTTAGCCTTTCCGTATCAAATGCTACATCATTGAGGTGAATTTCACCCCTATTGGTCAAAATTTTCAGTTCCAAAAGTGCTTCTTTATCTTCTTATTTGTTCTGCTTCCCCTGGCTGAGCTGCTCTAAGGGAGTTGGGGGGGGGGGGGGGGAATTCCTTTTTATGGGTTACATTACTTATGCAGCAGGCATGAAACTGCAAACACCTGGTAGAGTTTCCCTTGTGTGAGCTGCAGCCTACCTCAGAGTGCTCTGCGCACATCTGAAACTCGTTCTGGGGATCTCCAAGGCCCTCTCCATCACTGATTGAGTGTTTTTATGAGATTCATTGTGGAACAGCTGTGATTGATACTGGTGATCACACAATAGAGGCTATTAATGTTTGAGATGGGGTCACTGTCATCCAGAAGACTAATTATTAAATTAAGGTAAATACGTGTCCCCCTATTCCACATGTATTACGCTTGCTCTTGGCAAGGAACATCTGTATGAGGTGATGCTTGCTGTAGGCGTGGGGGTGGCTGGATTGTTGGCTCACAAGGATGTTAATTTTGGCTAGTGAACTGAGAAGTAGCATATCTGAAAGAACTGCTGAATTAGCATCAGGTTTAAAATAGCTAAATAAGAACTGAATGGACAACAGAGTGTTCTGTGTCTGTGCTTCTGCCTCTCTGTGCGTTTCCTGAAATATTTTCTGTTTGGTACCAAGGAAACCCCAATTTTTCCCATGTCAAGGACTCCGTAGTATCTGTGGCATCATCTAAAACTTAGAAACTTCATGCTACTGTCACTGTGACATGGAAATCATGAGGTTCATTGGATGCAACACGAGTCTCTCCTTCACTGATGAAAATACTGTATGAATTCAGACTTGCTGTAAGTATCTGCAGTGATGTGTGTGTGTTTGCACACACGTATGTGTGCGTAGCATTGTGTATAGTGGTGTGCATGTCTTCAGAACTTAATTGAATCAGACTGACACAAAAGAGCAGTATTTCAGGAGTCTATCTTCATATGGGGGGAATCAGCAAGCGAGCTACTTCTTAACTTGAAAGTTATCTCTTGGGACCCGGAGCACAGCCACTAGCAGTTCCGTGGTGCTAACATAACAACAGGTCCACATGAGGGAGGACACTTTCTGGCTGCAGCACCCTTTGAAAGAGCCCATTGAAACATATAATAACCAGAAGAGAATACATTAACTTATTTTCATGCTGACTTGCACCTTCAATAGGTCTTGATATTTAATCTCATTTCTTGGTAAGAAGAGAATTTTTCTTGTAAGGAAGAAATTCTTCCCTGTGAGGGAGCTGAGGCGCTGGCATAGGGTGCCCAGAGAAGCTGTGGCTGCCCCATCCCTGGCAGTGTTCAAGGCCAGGTTGGACGGGGCTTGGAGCAACCTGGTCTGGTGGAAGGTGTCCCTGTCCATGACAGTGGTTGGAACTGGGTGAGCTTTAAGATCCCTGCCAGCACAGGCCATTCTGTAATTCTATGGAGCACTATGGTTTTCATTGGGTTTATTTTCTGACCAAGGAAACCTCAGCCTAGTGACATGCTGTTTAAACTGCCTTATTGATCACAAACTGGCTGTATGTTAGGGGATCTAAAAATCACCACTGTTATTAACTTTATTTCTGCTGCCTGTATCATGCTTCACAGTGTTGTCCATTTAAAAGAAATTTGTCCGTATTGTTTCATCTCTGTGGAATTATGTTGGTGTATACCTGCTGGATAATATGACTCTTAAGAAGGACAGATGACAGAAATGTCTTGAATTTTCAACATCTTTGTCGGTGATATGGACAGTGGGATTGAGGGCGCCCTCAGCAAGTTTGCCAATGACACCAAGCTGTGTGGTTCGGTTGATAAGTTGGAGGGAAGGAATGCCATCCAGAGGGACCTTGACACGCTTGTGAGGTGGGCTGATGCCAACCTAATGAAGTTTAACCATGCTAAATGCAAAGTGCTCCACCTGGGTCGGAGCAATGCCAGGCACAGCTACAGGTTGGGTGGGGAGGAGATTGAGAGCAGCCCTGCGGAGAAGGACTTGGGGGTGTGGGTTGATGAAAAAATGAACATGAGCCAGCAGTGTGCGCTTGCAGCCCAGAAGGCCAACCGTATCCTGGGCTGCATCAAAAGGAGTGTGACCAGCAGGTCGAGGGAGGTGCTCCTGCCCCTTTACTCTGCTCTCGTGAGACCTCCCTTGGAGTATTGTGTGCAGTTCTGGTGTCCTCAACATAAAAAGGACATGGAAGTGTTAGAACAAGTGCAGAGGAGGGCCACGAGGCTGATCAGGGGACTGGAGCACCTCTCGTATGAAGATAGGCTGAGAAAGTTGGGTCTGTTCAGCCTGGAGAAGAGAAGGCTGCGTGGAGACCTCATAGCAGCCTTCCAATACCTGAAGGGGGCCTATAGGGATGCTGGGGAGGGACTCTTCATTAGGGACTGTGGTGAGAGGACAAGGGGTAATGGGTTTAAACTTAAACAGGGGAAGTTTAGATTGGATCTGAGGAAGAAATTCTTTACTGTGAGGGTGGTGGGGCCCTGGCATGGGTTGCCCAGGGAGGTTGTGAATGCTTCATCCCTGGCGGCGTTGAAGGTGGGGTTGGACATAGCCTTGGATGGCATGGTTTAGTGGGAGGTGTCCCTGCCCATGGCAGGGGGGTTGGAACTCGATGATCTTGAGGTCCTTTCCAACCCTAACTAATCTATGATTCTATGATTCTATGATTTTGACTGCTTTGATCCTTTGTTGATAGTTTTCCTCCAATCTTTTCTCTGTCTAATCAAGTGGATGATGTTAAAAGACTAAGGGGCCAGAAATGAGTAAAAAGGGAAAGCAGCTGCCTTCATTCAGCTTTTTATAGGCCGGCGCTGCTCTTTTTCTTGTTTCCTACATTTTTTGTTCTTGAAAGTCAGTGGCAATAAGATCTGTAGATGTAAAACACCCAGTGCTTCTTTACTTTGTATCTTACTAAGAAAATCAAATAGAATCCTTCCAGGTTTATTGTTTCGACAAGTGGTCAAATTCTCCTTTCAGTTATACCTGTGTGACTGTATCGAATTCACTGCTCACTGGTAGAGACAAGGGTTTAGCTCACAAGTTATAAATGAATGAAGTATTTCACCAGGTTCTCCTTTTCTTCCTGTGTGAGTCAGTTACACAATACATTCAGAGACTTGCTCCAGCTGGGGCTTTACACAGTAATCCACAGTATCCATATGCCAGTTTCAAGTTTATACTAGAAAGAATCTTTAAACAGTTATAAGTTCAACAAAACAGAGATTCAGGGTTCAGTGTCAGAGAATTAATCTTTTCCCAGATGCAACAGGATCTGGTCATCGTAGATGATCTCAGTTTATGCAGCTGAAAACTGCATTTCTTTAAAGAGCAATTCTGCTTACATTTTACATTTGGCTAAATGAAGGATCCAGTACTTCATCTTCTTTTCTGCAAGTCCCTCATCTGGAGGTGACTACAAATCAACATATGGGGTTTTTCCCATGTAGAGAAAGCCCAATTATGGCCAGGCTGAGTGGTTATTTGACATTTTTCTAAAGTACACATCCTAAGGTATGGAAAATTGTCATTATTTTCCAATGGGAAATACCTGGCAGGCTATTGAATGGCGCCTGTAAGAACCTTCCTTGCACAACTCAACATTCCGCTTTGTGGTTTACATTGCTTGCAAGCATGAGTGTTAGAGGACAAACTCAGAGAGAAAAGCCTCGGTGGGCTCCTTCTGTGTGCTTTTTTAGAGACAACTAGAATTTCTTTCTGTGCATTCTGCATCACTTTTTAATTTACAAACTCCTTCTGGGTAGGTGATTGCATCCATCAGCATTTCAATCTCAGCGGTAAGACCCTGGTCACCTTAGCAAGTGTACTCACGGCAGTTACATGTAGTGTGTTGTTAATCTTCATAGAATCCCAGAGTGGTTTGGGTTGGAAGGGACCTTAAAGCTCATCCAGTTCCAGCCCTCTGCCACGGGCAGGGACACCTTCCACTAGACCAGGTTGCTCCAAGCCCCATCCAACCTGGCCTTGAACACTGCCAGGGATGGGGCAGCCGCGGCTTCCCTGGGCACCCTATGCCAGCACCTCAGCACCCTCACAGGAAAGAGCTTCTGCCTAAGAGCTCATTTCCATCTCCCCTCAGTCAGGTTAAAGCCATTCCCCCTTGTTCTGTCCCTACATGCCCTTGTTAAAAGTACCTTTCCAGTTTTCTTGTAGGCCCATTCAAAATATTTCTTCTTAGCTTTATTATCTCCAGGACTTTTCTAATGTCCTAGAATAATGTAGTCCTATGGAGGATGGAGGGAGTACTTTTTGTAGCCCTTTTCTGCTGGGACCTTGGAGGAGTTGGACTGCTGCAGAAAGCCCAGTGGTATGTTGTCTCTTACCGCACATGTATTGGCAGCTATTGCCAGCGGGCCAAGCACAACTTCCAGCTTACATAGGAGTCATCCAGCCTCGTTCAAGTGCTGGTGCTAGCACCTTCTATGTTTTGATGCTTAAACTGAAGAACCTTGATTTTCAGAGCGCCCAGCCTTGAAAAAAATAGTTGTGCGTGCACCCTGAGGTCCTAATGAAGTCAATGGCTATTGGCTGGCCAAAACCAGGAGCCTCCTTCTGGAGGTCTCTGGTTTTATTGGGTATTGTCATTTGAGTCAAGTTCCATTAATACCACTGTGATTCTTGCTTGCAGCTGACTTTGGGAATGTTGTGAGTTAGAAATACAAGCTGAGGAGATAGCCCAAAGGCTGTCCCTGAAGTACACATCCTGATAGTCAGCAAGCAGGGCTGCAGCCCCTGGGTGCTTACAACTACTTGAATCCCATGCTACCTTTACAGCACTGCTGTGTCTTGGGACACCTCCACATCACGAGATAAGGAATGTGATACTGCCTTTGCATCTTCCAACCATACTTCACCGGATATCCAAGCTTCCAAAGCCTCCAGATTTGAGTGTGCATGTTTTTCTAACTTAATTACATTTGAGAGATGATTTCTTAAACCACCTGAGATGAGATCATATCCACAGCAAATGGACAGGGGGAGCTTGATTTTTATCACAGCAGCCAGATGCTTGAAAAGAGCTCTCTTTCAGTCATCCTTTCAAAAATCCTACATGACCTCATACATTAGTGTCCCTTCATCTTAACTGCATCTTCTTCTAACGTGTTGCATTCTTTTTTATCTTATATATGTGTTTCAAAGGGAAAAGCAGCACAGAGGAGCTGCAGATAACCCAGTGAGGCCTGATGGTGTGCCCTGCAGTGTGCCTCAGAGGGTCATGTTGAGTTTGAAGTGAGATTCACGCTCCTCACAGCAGAGATGAAATTCAGTTAGAGCAAAACCTCTTCATTCCAATGAGCCCAAGATAAGGATGCAAATCAACTTTATCCGAAGCTTGAACTCAAGAGATGACTCAGGGAGAAGGAGAGTTCATACCAACACATATGAAAATGTTGAGCATATGAGCCCATAGTTTTGCTTTGGCTTTCTGTGTTTTTTTAATTCTAAGGCAGAAAACTGTGTTGCTTCCATATGTACAGTTACAGCACAGGACTGTGCTGAGTGCTGTGAGTAAACACCCCCAAACACAGCAGTACGTCCCCATACTACTGCTGAAACCTAGTGATAAGACCAGTTCCAATGACCTCTCTCCACCTTGTGTTTAGAGGGATGGATATTGGTGGTATTTTGTTCTTGGTAGCCATCAGCTGACTTTTCTGGAAATCAGGAGGAGGTGAGGTTATATAATTAGAACTTTTCCACTATATTTACTTGCACATTGGTGTTCAGCCAGGGACTATCTTAGATACGGTTCCTCTCAAGCCCTTCTTATTTGGTCTGCATTCTAAAAGCCATGACATAGGAGAGGTGGTAGATGCGCCATCCCTGGATGGAGACATTCAAGGCCAGGCTGGATGTGGTTCTGGACAACCTGGTCTAGTTGAAGATGTGCCTGCTCATTGCAGGGGATTTGGACTAGATGGCCTTTGAAAGTCCCTTCCAACCCAATCTGTTCTGTGATTCTGTGATTCTATAGTGCAAAAGAAGACAGGAAATACATGTAAATGGGGGTACGCACAAATATGTGGTAAAACATGCAGCACACTGTACTTAACACTGGGATTTCAGAGGTCAGTCTGCCTGCCTGTTATTCAGCTAGTGTCAATCCTCTGCAATGCCTTACATTCAGAGAAGCATCCAATATTTATTTTTATCCCCCAGGTGACATGGGGCACCAGGCCTTATTTAATACATATCGTTGTTAATTTCACTGTAGGCTAACTTGTGAGCTGTTGAAAGAGTTGAGTGAACATCTTACAACAACATCTTATGTTGAGACTGATATTTGGAATATGAGGTGCAGTGATGCCGTTATCTCCATTTTACAGGTGAGGAAAGGGCTGGTTTCAAACATCCCATTGGTCAAAGACATCTACTGATTTGGGACAGTGAGCTTCAAGAGAATGTAGTGACTTTATACAAGTTTGAATATTTAATGCCTGGCTTTGGCTTGGACCTCCACTAAGATGACCTCAGACTTGGTCAAATCCTACCATGACTACTTGAGCAGGTAGCACTTCTGGCACCTTTCTCTGGACAATTCAGACAGGGACAGGCTCTTCAAGGAGGGATTCATGAGGGCTGTGTAAGGTGTCCACCTTAGGAAGAGATGAAGGAGCTGCTACAGGTATGTATTTTTCTCCATGGACTATGAAGTGAGTGAGGACCAGTGGTTCAAAGCTGAGGCCCCAGGTCAACTAAGGTGAACTTCTTAAATTCAGGGCCCTAATGTTAGCAATGGCAAAATGAAGACTCAAGTTCCTTCTGGATAGATTTTTGGCTATCACATTAGATACAGGTAGCAGTGTTGTGTTGTAGACAGAGTTTGTTATAATAAATATGTATCGGTTTATCACATATTTATTAGATACATACACACATACACACACAGATTTTGCAGCCATCCACACTTTTTTTATGTATGGATATTGAAACATAAAGGCATTTCAGAGAAAATGAAGGGCAACTAATGCAGACCAGAACTATGCTGCTCTTAAATTGAACCTCAGATGTTCTTCAAAAGGATTTTATAAGGAGCAGGTAGAGTTTCATGTTAACCATTTGGGAAAACACTGCAAAGATCTTTATTACTAGCTAGTTGCAGGAACTCACTGGATATAAACCTAGGAATGTCTGCACAGCAATAGGATGGCTACATTTCTATATTGCTTTGTACAAATATTTAGAGTGCATTTGCACTCATGATTAGTAGTGGTGTCTTTTATATGTCAGACATGAAATTTGATTCTGCTCCTTGATTTACTTTACAACAAAAGTTTTACTCAGATAAACTCTACATGGGTTGTAGACAACTAGCTGAACAACTTCATTAAATATTATCTGATTTCTGAATTGACACTTACTGCTGGAAATTCGCCCCATGTCCAGAAGGCCAGGAAGGTGTTGTCTTTTTTTCCAGCAACACAAGCAGAGGAAGTGCTTATCAGTTTTGTTCTGTTATCGGGTCATAGAATGGTTTGGTTTGGAAGGGACTTTAAAGCTCATCCAGTCCCAGCCCCCTGCCATGGGCAGGGACACTGTCTGCTAGAACAGGTTGCTCAAATGTCATTTGCTTTTGGATTGCATTCCTTGACCTTGTGAAATTCAAATCTCCTTGATGTGTCAGGCAATAGAATTGTAGGTATTGCTGCTTTACCTCTGCCATTGTGGCTTGGGTCCTTACTATTTCCAACCCCCCCTTCTTTTTTCTGACTAACTAACACCATGTCTTGCTGAGTGGGCTGTACATAATTTGTCTTATGCAAGCTGCTGGTTGAGTGAATTCATGTAACTAATTGGTAAATCTGTTGTTCTGATCACAGTTTATACATTCATAAGGAAGGGAACAAACTGGTCAGTGGAGGGGTGATGCTTCTTGTTATACCACAAATAAAGTGGCACATCTGAACTTCAGAGTGAGGAAGTGAGTGTTTGCTTCCCCCTCCTGCTCCTCTCTGCCCTCCCAGTTTGACTGTGAACCAGGAGCAGGAATGACAGTACTGGAATAACTCAAGAACAATCTTGGTGGCTGTCACCTCTTAGGTGACAAGTAAGCAAAATTTAAGGAGAAATAGACGTAGCTGTATCCTCAGTCATTACCTCCCACCATGCCAATCCAAGTGATACCTTTAAGTCTGTTATGCTTCAGTTTCTGATTCCTTTTTATTCCCAAATTATGTCCTCCAGGCTTAGATATAAGATTTAGTCCTGCTCTGCCCTTTGTTAAGCCTTTTAAAGAAAAATAAGAAGATTCCATATGACTTCCAGGAAGGTATTTCATGCCATCTTTTCAATGGGGTTACTACTGCTGTGGTTACAGTCTGGTTTGTTTGATTCAGAATGACTTGAGGGAGTATGGTGAAGCCTTTGGAGTGAATGTTGACCTGTCAAAATGGAAAACCACAATTAGGGTTATTTTAGAGCTCATACACTATTATGTGTACATAGTATAAAGATTAATTTAGTGTTTTCTGGGACAGTGGAGAAGATAGAGATGATGTTTCTGAGGTTGCCTGCAGAATAATCTAGGTGCGGCAGCTGTTTCCTCATAGCCAAGAATTAGCTGGTTGTAGGTGCATACTTCCCAAACTCCTGGCTTTACTTTAAATATCCTTAATAGGGAATCCAGGAACTCTTGCCATTCATAGCAGTGACCAACATTTATGTTGTTTGTTTCGTTTTTTTTTTTTTTCCCAAAAAAGATTGCTTATTCCTCTGCTTTCCTTTCTTACCATTCTGAGGCCATGAGTTCCCCAATCCAAATGAGCTTCCTACAACAAAGGTGTTTCTATGTTGGTTTTCCTTCTGAAGCTTTTCCAAATCATTGCTTGTTCCCTGTTTCACTGCGTATTCTAAAAAGGCTGAATCTAAATTCCCAGGTATCTACTCTCACAGCTTTTATTTAATCTATTTTTAGATCACAGCACCTCTTGCTAATCTCTCATTGAGGTAAAGGAATGATCTGTTAAAAATGCCGTTTTAAAGCATTTATTTGATAGCTTTATAACACTCCGTAGGATTAAAGCCTGCTCAGGAAAACAGTGCTTTGAACACCAAAATGAGTCTTTCTACCTGAAGTATGTAACATCTCTAGTTCATTGTTATTTGTTGTAAAAAGAATTCTCTCTTAGCAAAGACCTTTATTAATTTGCATTGTCCAAACAGAGAAGGCAAAGCCCACATCCCTAAATTATTTATCCATACATGAGGAATTTTAAATTATTAATTAATATAATAATCATAGAATCATAGAATAGTAAGGGTTGGAAAGGACCTCAAGATCATCGAGCTCCAACCCCCCTGCCATGGGCAGGGACACCTCCCACTAAACCATGCCATCCAAGGCTATGTCCAACCCCACCTTGAACGCCGCCAGGGATGAAGCATTCACAACTTCCTTGGGCAACCCATTCCAGGGCCCCACCACCCTTAGAGTAAAAAAGTTCTTCCTCAGATCCAATCTAAACCTCCCCTGTTTAAGTTTAAACCCATTACCCCTTGTCCTCTCACCACAGTCCCTAATGAAGAGTCCCTCCCCAGCATCCCTATAGTCCCCCTTCAGGTATTGGAAGGCTGCTATGAGGTCTCCACGCAGCCTTCTCTTCTCCCGGCTGAACAGCCCCAATTTTCTCAGCCTATCTTCCTAGCTACTGCATTGATTAAGCAAAGCAAAAGCGAAGTGCTTCCCCTGGACCCAAAGAGGGGCAGAGCTATTGGATGTTCTTAATGCTTCTCCCTCTGGTGATTCCTACCCATTGTGTTCAATGGGACAAACCAGGTGAGCAAAGCCTGTAGTGCTGAGTGCTCTTACAACTGATTTAATAACACCTGTAGCTAACAAGGGGGGAAATACTCATGCGAGGAAGATGTTACAACTGAGATCTAGACTAGGAGAACACAATTCAGCTCTCAGATCTCCAAAACTTTCCACAATGTTTACATCCATTGTATGTGTGGCCAGGGGATCCTTTCCAAAATCCTGGGAATTAAAAAGAAAGAAAAGACTTACAATGATTCCAGGGGGCTGTGGAGCCAGCTCTTTATAAACTGAGGCACTACTAGTCGTGAAAACATTGTTCATGGGAAATCAAAACTGCTCATTTAGAAATCATCTTCCTTTACAGAATTTTCAGGCTGTAGCCTTAAATGCAAATTTCATTAACAGAGATGATAAAATAATACCATCAGATACCTTTTTTCCCCCGGAATTCTCCTACTAATAAAAAGAACAGTGGGCAAAAGTGCTTTAAATATATTAACATTTTTTTTAACTCTGCAAGCCTTTGTTCTCAAGAAAGAAAACTGCTGTTTCACTTCCCTGAAGCCATTGGTAATACGATGCAAAAACATCAGAGAAAATCTAATCCAAGATAGGTGCAGTCCCCAAGGGAACATGCTCTTCTTTGTTTTATATTTCCATTGGAAATCTGGGAGATTTTGCATGCAAACATCTTATTTCATGGGGCTGCTTCTCAAATTGAGAGATTAAATCTAGCACAGCATAAAGGGCTTTTCAATAAAGTGGGTTGCACAGTCTTCTGTTTACAGAAAATTGATGCATCATCTGATATGTCTGAAATTGCGAACTTCTGTTTCAGGAAAGCTGAAGGAATTTCAACCAGCCCATTATCTAATCAAGAAAAATATTCCCTTAGCATCTTGTCTTAAGGTAGCTGGCTGGCAAGCCGTGTTTGGACTACTATATATCACGATTCATTACAGCTGCAAAATGGACTGATTTTCTTGAGAAAGTCATATTTGCAGAGCTATCCATCATTCACGAAGTGTTCACAAACGCCTCAAAAGCTGCAAAAGAGCTATTAAATCCTGACTACATTTGGGTTTTTCTTCCCTCCCCCCCCCCCCCTCATTTCATACACAATCCACATTTAAATATGTAAGAGAAGCAGTCATTCTTGTTGAGTGAATGTTGACCGGACTCACTGCAGTAGAGACACTTGGAATGAGCCACAGATGATATTTGGTATCCCCAACATAATAAGGACATGGAGCTGTTGGAGCAAGTCCAGAGGAGGCCACGAGGATGATCAGGGGGCTGGAGCACCTCCCTTATGAAAACAGGTGAGAAAGTTGGGGCTGTTCAGCCTGGAGAAGAGAAGGCTGCGTGGAGACCTCATAGCAGCACTGGAACTTTTCAACCCAGAAGAAGGAAATGAAAGCTGATGTGAGCATGGCAGAGAAGCAGGGTACGTAGCAATGAGTACTGGACCAGGGTCATGGCTCAACATCTTCACAGCTATCAGGACACCAAACACTGACAACTGCATTTCATCTCCTACCAAGTAAGAAAGATATGAAAGCCTTGATTAACGATGCCAACCTTTTCTGATGGAATTCCCATGAGTACATCTCAAAGGGCTTCACTAATGAGTTCAGCACAAAGTGCACATCTCCAGGGTTCCCATCCATGCCTCCCAGCACTGATTTGTCCTTCTTTGACACTCTTCTTTGTGGTTTCGTGGAGAAGAGCAGGTCTCACACTCACAGGGCAGGACTGTTGCCACTCCCCAATGCTTGGAAGGGGCTCCAGTGTCCACTGAGACAAGTGGAACAGGGGACTTTTTTCCGGATTTAGCTTTTAGAAAGGAAAAGCTGATCCCTGTTCTCAGGAGGTGCAGTCAGAAATGCATCTGAAGCAAAATCTGGTTCCACATCCCTTCTGCTACCATTTTCATCTCATGGTTACTTACATAAGAAGTACATTCTTTGGCAGAGGAGCCAGTTAATACATGGATTTCAAATTTAGATTTTCAGTACTCATTTTAATGAGCAAACAAAGCAGAATCCCAAATTCCTGTGATTTTGAACAATTGTTATTTTGTGTTTTTCAGGCATAGGTACTAACCTTCATGCAGGCCTTAATGTTCTAAGCACAGTTCAAGTATACAAAAGGAGACAAGCTCTTCCCTGATGGGTTTCTGAGCTAAGTAGATATTTGAGGCAAAGGGAGCATAAGGTGATACCTCATGTGCAAGACAGGGCCAGGTCACCCAGCTGACAGCCCATGTGCTGGCTCACACTGCTTCATCTCTCAGGAGGACATTTGGTTTCAACTCGCAAGCTATTACTTCTCTATCTATTGTATGAAATTAACTTAATGCAGTTGAACTAAGTCAAGTATCCATAGTAAAAACAATCGGAGCTAATGACTATGATGAGAGCAGGCTATCCCAGATGTTGGAGCAACCCTGATCCCATATGAATGGTGCTGTGGAAGTCATCCCTGCCAACTACTCCTCTGAGGGTGCTGGTGAAGGACTCCAGGCTGCCCTCTCCTCCTGACAGCACCAGTGGAAGCTTCTTTGCTATCCTGCTTGAAGGCATTCACTGAAGTAGAAGGGCAAAGACAGACATGTTTCTTTCACTGCAACACTACCAGTACTCCTTAGAACAGTTTCACTACGAAAGGATTTCGGGGTAAATAAACGGATACAGGAAGCATTTTGGTAGATGATCTATTTTTATTTGATGGGGGGAGAAGGAATTAGGAACTGATTACTGCTCAGGATGCTTGTCCCAGTCAGCTCCATAGGGAGCATCATCCAGGCCCTGGAACCAGTGCCATGGGCTACCCAGCAAGGCCAAACCTTACACCAGGTTACGCACTTGGGCTCAGTATAAGCTCAGTTGGAAATCTTTGCTGAGGCAGAACTGAATCTCAGGCTGGTTTGGGTTGGAAGGGACCTTAAAGCTCATCCAGTTCCAACCCCCTGCCACGGGCAGGGACACCTTCCACTAGAGCAGGTTGGTCCAAGCCCTGTCCAACCTGACCTTGAACACTGCCAGGGATGGGGCAGCCCCAGTTTCTCTGGCAGCCCTCACAGTGAGGGTTGACCTGTTCTCACTGGTCATCACAGCAAATCCCCATAGGGTGAGATGAGAAGATCCCAGAAATGTCCACCACTGACAGGTCCCTGTTCCAGTGGCTGTGAACTTACTGCATTTATTTATCTTTTCCTTTGCTGCTGAAAGTGTCAGTGATGTGAGAAAGGGCTGTGGCCACCTCCACCTCACACACTGTTCTGTTTGATCTCAGAAGGAGGTGGAAGTGATCCATGAAGAGGTGCCTCAGACGCTGCTGCTGTGTGAGGAGGAGGCTCCTGCATCGACTGGGAGGTAGTGCTGGGAGAGCTCATGGGCGGGAAATGGAGGATAAGATAGGAATGGGAGCCTGCAGCTGGGGAGCAGAGGCTAGAGATTACTTCTTTATGATTTTATTTTAAACATATGTATTAATCATGGCTCAAAGCAGGGATGGCAATGGGAAACTGCAGCTGGAATGGGTAAGGCAGGAGGAGGAGGAGGTGATTTTTATTTCAGACATAAATTATGTATTAATTGTGGCTTGAAGGAGGGGTCAGGGTGGGAATCTGTAGCATGGGGAGGACAAAAAGGAAAGATGATTTCAATTGCAAGTTTATTTATTAAAGTGTAACTCAAAACAGGGACTGGGTGCGAATCTGCAGCTGGAAATGATAGGGCAAAGGGAAATTTTGCTTTGGTGGAGGGCTGGTATTTCAAACACATGAATAAGTCCCTAGCTCAAAGCAAGAATGAGGGTGGGAATCTGCAGTTTGAGGACGTCAAGTAACACTTGTGGGAGAAAGGATTTTTGTGCCTGCTCAGGTGCACCAAAAGCTGGTGCAGGTTTGAGGTGAGTTCAGAGCTGGTGCAGATTGCTGAGCTTACTTTGCTAGAGCTGAAACCCCATCTGTTCCCAGGGCTGGGTAGTTCAGGATGCCCCAGCAGCCCTCCCTGCTGCCTCTGTCTGACAGACATGGACGTGCCTTCATGAGGGACGCAGCGGAGCTTGTCACAGGTGAGCCCTAACTGCAGTTTGCAGCTCTCAGCATGGCCAGTTCTGCTTGGGGATGGCTGCAGCTGTCATTCAACCACAGCTGAACTCAGCAGCACGGTGGGCTGCCCTGGCCCATCTGCCCTGCCCCTGCCGGTGGCAGTGGGTCATCCCCACCACCTTGGTAGGTCGGCATCCCTCATGCTGCTGATAAATGGTCTCTGGGCTGCGGGCCTTCCCCGCAGGCGCTGTTGATGCATGTGGGGCTAACTGGGAGCAGAGCTGTGTGCTGCTTGTGCCTGCTCTTGTCTGGGCAATGGGAACAGTCATTTCCCAGGAATTAGCCTAAAGGAGCTGGCTGGCGTGTTCTGGAAAGCCATTTAGTTGGAGAAGGCATATCTTGGATTCAGATGGTTCACGGTGGTGGTTAGGAGGAGAATGCTGATCCCACGGAAACGTCCCCGAAGCGCTCACACCAATTCATATTCACATATCCTAGAGACATCAGGCCCTTCCTGTCTGAATCTCTGAAGTCTTGTGTCTGCCGAGTATGTTTTGTGTTACAGCCCTGAGCAGGAACATTACGGCTTCCACAGGTTGATGTACACAAAAGCCACTAAACACTACGCATTTTTTTTCAGCATATCATTGCAAAACCACCTGTGCTGAGTAACTTTTCCCTAACAAACTGTGAAGTGTTAGAGCACTCAGTGAGCTTCATATCATAATTGTTGTATTTTTTAGATAGCTAGGTTTAGTAATTGCTCCTTTGCTCCAAAGAGTGAAAAATACAGAAACACTTGAGTCCAGGCTTTGCTTTGCATGCTTTTTATGAGGCAGACCAGTGCCTGTTTCTCTTCATGAGGCAGATCAGTGCCTGTTTCTCCCCAGCGCTACAAAACAAGGCACTGTAGGTCTGCTGCTGCTTTCTTTTGAAATTCCACAAGTGCAAGCCCTCTTTGTGCATTCTGTGCCAGTGTGTGCATATTTGTGTGTATATGTACATTATAGAATTAAGCTTTTGATCATAGAATCATAGATCGTAAGACCTCAAAGCTCATCCAGTTCCAGCCCCCAGTTACAGGCAGGGACAACTTCCACCAGACCAGGTTGCTCCAAGCCCTGTCCAGCCTGGCCTTGAACACTGCCAGGGATGGGGCAGCCACAGCTTCTCTGGGCACCCTGTGCCAGCGCCTCAGCACCCTCACAGGGAAGAACTTCTGCCTAATGTCTAACCTACATCTCCCTGTTTCAATTTAAACCCATTACCTCGTGTCCTATCACTACAGTCCCTGATGAAGAGTCCCTCTCCAGCATGGATCCATAAAAGTATATGTCTTCCTGCTGTCTAGAACACTCAGGAGGAGTTATTCCTGAAGGAACTTCAAAGTGCCTGAACTTCCCAGTAGGCTCCACAGCTTTTTCCTTTCTCTCAGCCACAGCCTTTTTACCTTGTCTGGCTCGTGCATGCTGTGATGCTAAATGGTAAAGGAGACAGGAGTCATAGAATCATAGAATAGGGTTGGAAAGGACCTTAAGATCATTTTGTTCCAACCTGCCTGCCATGGGCAGGGATGCCTCACACTGGATCATGTCACCAAAGGCTCTGTTCAACCTAGCCTTGAACACTGCCAGGGATGGAGCAATGACCTTCATCTAGCCAGGAATCCCACAGGCCCACACACCTACTATGCATAAAATTACCAAATAAACCTAAGCTGGGCTACTCCATCTTGATAGTTCTGGGGAATATAGCCATGAGTGTTCAGACATTTCAGAGTAAGACTATTCACCCTTCAATAAGAGAGTTTCAGGAAGTGGATTTTTGTGGAGTTTTCTTTGAAAAGCATTGAAAATATTTTACTCTGAAGTGGATCAACAGTTTGCTTTCTGATAAAAGAAAAGGTCCCTTCTTGCTGAAACCAAGATGCTATAACTGTAAGAAAAATAACCTGCTTGTGCACTTCAAAAAACTATGTGGGAATCTCTTCCTTTAGTTCACTAACCTTCACTGTCTGAAAGTATCTTATACTGCTCTTATACTGCTGCTACTTTTGCCCCAAAGTAGCTCCCCACAACCACATCAGACTGAACTTTTCCTCTCTTTATCTTTGCTACTGCACCACCACCCTCACCTGTTCCCACTTCTAATGTTATAAACATTTTTAATAAAAATTATCCAAATATGTGGGTGAGTCCTCCCCACTTTGAGGATGGCCAGTGCTGTGCTCATCAGTTGTACCTGACTTTACATTGCACGTAACTCACCAACACTGACTGATGAGCTGGGAATGAGAAATTGCTCAGAAGGTTTAGCTTTAGCCTGGTTTTGCTAATGACCAGTTGTTACTCTTGAGTTAAGCAAGTTTTGAGGTAAATGTTAAATTTACCTTAATTCACAGCAGTTGTGGACACTGTGAAGAGAAGCCTCAAGATCTGTTTTCCTCTGAGTGAGATAGCAGATCTCTGCTTCTTTTCTTGCGCTAACCACAGTTGACATCCATCTTGCTACCTGTCCTCTAGATCTCAGGTCTGCTCACATCCCAGTGCTTGGGATCGTTCTTTGCTTGAGACCTCAAAACAGGAAGAACCAGCCACACTTTTGGGGCAAGGTGCTGTGCCAGACCTCAGTCTGGTGTCCTTCAGCTTTAAAAGCTCATCCTGCCCTTCTCCACCTCATCGGGAGGACCCTGACAACCTCATAAACTCAGGATGTGGCAAACACCTTGCTTTATCTCACAATATCAGGGTCCTTATTTCAAGCCCCAAACCTTCCCAAAACTGCCGTGAAGTTAGTAGTTAAATTTCCGAAGCTATTCTTGTGGATTAGTGGTTATTTCCGTAATTGATAACCAGCTGACTTTCTCTCTTATCCTGTTCTTTCCTTGTTCTTCTTAAAAAAACAAGGTAGAGTAAGGGGTATTTTTCTTGTTTCAGGTTTCAACTGCAGGCTTGTTTTTTGCCTCTTTGCAGACTGAATCAAACAGGGGAAAAGTCACTTTTTTAGTTGAGTTGAGTATGTGTCAGCTGGGAAAACCCAAGAAAATTAAGGGAGTATTTCTTGAATTTCACATCTTAGTTATATCTGCTTCCTGTTGCAGATTCTCTGATCTTAATTTTTTACTTACTCTACCACTAAACTCTTACTTCATGTTACTTCTGTTTCATGGACCAATGGCAATCGGATGATAGTCCACAAAATCATTTTAAATTCCCGTCTCCTCCAAAATGCCACAACTGTTCTCTGATATTCACACATGGAAGTCAGCAGGCGAACAGTGTAAGAGAAAATAAGTGGTAAAAATCATTCAGACTATAGCCTAATTTGTGCATGGTTGCACACATAGAATCAACCAGGTTGGAAAGGACCTTTAAGCTCATCCAGTCCAACTGTTCCCCAGCACTGGAAGGCCACCACTAACCCATGTCACTGAGGGCCTCGTCTACACGGTGTGTGAACACTTCCAGGCATGATGATTCCACCACTGCCCTGGGCAGTCTGTTCCAACGTCTGACATCAACCATCACAGTTGATTATGGAGGCTATTAAAAGGTTGAGGAATTCATGGATGATTTTAAAAAGCTTAAGAGCTTTTTCAATTAAATATGGTCAAAACCACTTCCCTATATTATTGCTTAATAAAAAAGCAAAGTCAGACACTTCTGACTGAGATGTATTCATGGTTCACTATTCGAGTATTGTTTGGAGATGTCCCAGGGGTGGCTCCTTTTTCATCCATGTCTGCTGTCTAGCTCTGAGACAGGATGATTCTGCTTCAAAAGTCTTATGACTGATGATATTGAAGAGAGAAATGTAAAGGGGATGTATTTTCAGTCTTGAGTCCATGGTATCAGGTGTTCAGGAGACTGTTCAAGCAGCTGGAGTTGGCTCAAATCAACAAACGTCCATATGGGATGGATAAGTATGTCGACTGGTGCTGAAATAGATACCAACCACTGTGGGTGGGTTGGAAATAATGTTCTGATCTGCTGAAAATTTCTGACGTTTTGAAAAAGCAAGTGTCAAACTGAGATAAAAAATGTCAACTATTACATTTGATCACTCAGAATGTTCAAATCAGCAAAATTTGACACCAAAAGGACAGTTTGCTTTAAAACTGTCAATATCTTCAAAACTTTGTTCCAGATTTTGTCAGAATGAGAAATGCTCAGAACTGATCTTCTTCCATAAAACATTGATTATTGTGTTAATGAATGTGCATTTGCTAACGGGAAGTTTCCTAACTTCCCACTATCCAGTGTTTTCTTTCGGTCACTTTTTGAAGATGTAAAGAGACAGCTCATCCAGCTTTAAGGATTTTTCTTGGCACTCTCATAGACTTTCTCAGTAAAAGCAAGGGTTTACAGTGAATGCTGCTTCCTTCACTACATCCTTCTCTTGAATTTTATGTATACCTTCAGTTCTTTGTCAGTTTTCAAGCAGAACTCCAAGCTAAGACTTTTTTTCTCTTTCATAGGACAGCAGGCATTGTGCAAATACAGTTTTGACTGTGCTTACCCCTACATCTCAAGCAGCAATGAATCTATGACTCCCAGAAGCTCAGTCAGGGCACAACATTGCTCATATTGATGCAATTTACACCTGCTCCAATCTTCCCTTGGTTCTTCCCTCTCTTTATCATGCTTTCTCAGTTCAGTCAAGTTGTGTGTCGAATCTCCCCATTACGTGGGTTCCCACGCTTTGAAGTCTGACTGTCCTCCAGTTCTTGGTTCTGCAGTACTCATCCTCAAACCTTTGCTGATCATACTCTCTGTAGGAGACTTCCCCGGGGCTTCCGACTGCCTATTGATAGTTTCTCTTTCAGATCCTCTTCTCAGCTTCTGCTGGATTTCTCTCAAGCTTGAATTCATTCATGTCTAAGTGGTTTCAACTCAAAGATTTTAGAGATGTAAGGAACTAGAACCTAATCTTTTTAGACTAGGGTAGTTGCATAAAATGTTGTACTCAAAGCATAAGGAAAGCAAATCATGGCCAAAATTACATTCCCCCCAGACAGAAGCGTTATGGCTTGGCAGCATTATGTCTAGCTAAGGAGTATATATGAGAACTAGGCTCACAAATGTTAGTAAGACTCAGACTAGCAAATGACATTAGGCATGGGGAATAATGAGGAAGATGAAGCATGCACTTCTGAAGTGTTAGCAGTGCAAACATTTCTTTCATGGTGATGCTAACGGGCAAATAACCCTGGAGAGACCACGGTGTGAGCGTAACGCAGAGCTCACGTAGGACTAATGCACTAAAACATTAGCTTCCCATCCCCAGAATTGCACAAGGCAAGCACTGTGCTTATCGCCTCTGTATCTCACAGAAGTTTGCCGGGTTGCCAGCACAAACAGCAACACAGGAAAAGCTAGGTGTACACAAGAAACTCTTGGTGTACATCCAAACAAAAGAAGGCATCCAGGGCGAAGGAGCACGAATGTTAATAATCTTGCCAGAGATCCTTTCTTGGAGGCTAATAGTTCAGTAACCTCCTTTGATGTATGACTTGAATATATCACAGCATCTGTATGCCTCCAGCACCTCCCCTAATGCATGGCTGCAGCCAGAATTAATTAGTAAGCAGGAGCGGGAAGGAGCAAATGACCCTGTATGATGCAGATCAGTTTGTTCTCACTGGTAACGCAGCACTACCAATAATTTAAACAGAATTTTAATAAAGCACACCGAGTGGCTGGTCCCAGTAGCCAAGAGTCTGTGGTAGACTTCATGCCCTATAGCTTTTAATTATTCATCTCTGTGAACAACAAAACCCAGAGATGCCTAAGGTACTGGACAAATCCCTTGACCTGCTCAGACAAGAGATGAATGTCCATTGCATTCGTGCTTCTATTTACCAGTCAGCTTCATTACTCCAAATCTGATTAATCTTGTTTGCGCTGAGGGATAACACTATCCAGCAAGTGATCACATCAGCAATGTGGGGAATTCAGCTGGGCTTAATCTAAATGGTTTCAAGGGAGAAGTTTGATTCCTCCCGCACTGCTAGAATTAGTGAAAGCCAAAGTGTAGCAACCTTTGCCCACCCCCGGCTGCAAGCTCTGTAACCATGAGCTGGGATCTGAAACCGAGCCAACTTCTTGGTGCCTGTTGTGCTTTCTGCCTGTGAATGGGATATAACTGGCAGTTATGTGAGAGAGGAGGAAATCCCTATTCATGGTTCTATAATTTTCCTACTCTGGGGATCACAGAGGGATACCCAGCATAGAGGGAAGATAGTTGGAAGGGACAGGTAATCTTTCTGGGCACACAGTCTTGTCATTAAGATCCTTTGCAGTACCCTCAGTGATCTTTTATGGAGACATCAAGTACTCTCTTTGCCATAGTTCCTTGTCCTTTAAGAAGTGTTGTTCTTTCCCCCATGCTACCCTGTTTTCTCTCTTGAGAGAAAGTATAAAACTGCTCTTCCTTCACTTCCTTTCTTAAGGCTTAGTTTGTGCTAACCCTGGCCAAACATAACCTGCCAGCCATAGGAAAACCAGTGGTGACTCTTCCCTTTTTCTGCACATGTTCTTCTTGATTAAGGAGAGCCTTAATTAAAACCAAAGAATGCTTTCACTCTATGAAGCATGTACCAAGCCTACCTATTTGTCACAGATACTGCTATCTACTGTTTCCCTGTATTCGTTGGGGAGAAAGATTCCCTATTCTGACATAAAGATAAATGCAAAGAAGCCCCAGTTCAACTGCAGTCTTTGAATAATATATAAGTAAGGACAACAATAATTATTCCTAACAATTATATAAAGACTCACTTTGCACCTAAGAAAAAATATCCAAGTCTTTCATTCTGCCTATTTAAACCTTACATGATCAGCAGGGTTGCTGTGGACCACATTTGTATTTACAGAAGTGGAATCACCACCGTGTCGACATGGACAGGAGGACAATTAAAAACCCTTGAACACGGTTTTCCCAGTCTAAAGCAGACTAAGGAAAAACCATTTGAGGTCAAAACTATCACTGAAGCAATAAAACTAATTCCCCAGGCTAAACTCACTGACTTACTTCAGTAGGGTTATACTGGGGTGAGGTTGGACCATTATTTTATAATTGTTTCCAAATGCGTCTCTGCCTGGTGAACTGCCTGATAAAAATGAAGGACGGTCATGAACGTCACAGGCAGCAGCAATATCCAAGGTACTGCTAAAATCCATCTACTGGATGAAACCTCATTTCTCGGTCTCCATGAACACAAACACATAATAGCAAAAGGCTGGCCCAGAGGGAATACCTGAAGACAAGACACTGGCCAGAGAGTGGTGTTGCAATGGGGTACGGTGGCTACTGTCATGATGATGTAGGAAAACCAGTTGCTTAAGCAAAGGTGCTACAGCTGAAAACTGTCCTTTAATTCTAATGGACTATTCAATGATCAGTCTCCATATTGTACCTGCCTCATTGCTGGCTAGCTGGATGCAGGGTGGAAGACGGTATAGAAGGGAATGCTAGTCACACCTCCAGTGGAAGGCCCCACATGGATTAATTCTCTCAAAATCTGTTCATGAGAAAGGGTGGAAGAGGCTTGGAGCTATAAGCATCAAGGCTTGTAAGCAGTAGGGAGAGCATCAACCCCAGGCAGAACCTGTTCACAGTCATGCCCACAATCTTAGGGCTGTGATTTGGTTTCTTCTAAGTTGGAGATCTCTTCCTGACCATGCCCGAGCCAAGGTGTATCTGACCTTTCCACCTATCATTTTGTTACATTCTGCCTTGGAATCCTCTCTAGGCCTGTCTCGACGCAAGCAGACCCCCTCGTTTCCTACAAATCACAGCAGAAAAAACAAGTTGTTTTTATTTGGGATTGCACCAAAATGGATGTAATAGAGTACCACTTGTCCTCATCAGTCCCAGAGACTGCCAAACTCAGGTGGCCCTTACTTGAATTTCTGTTGGGCAAAGTGAGAGAAAATGCCTTCCTACATGCATGCCATATACGTTAGACACATGGAACAGAAACAGGAGTGGTTTGTTTCAATTAAATGTAATTCCTGGTCCCACAGGTCCTGGAACGCTCTTCTGATGGTGCAAGCTTTCACATGGTTTGAAATCCCAAAGGCCCAAGGGAGAATATACATTTTCCTTCCAGTTTGCAGAGTTTCATACTTGTAAAAAGCAGATATTATAACGATTTTAGACTTTTAAGAACACTGAAAGGATATAAGATTTGGGGCTTTTTAATGGCATTCTTTACTGTATTTTAACACAGGAATAATATATTAATAGAATCATAGGAATCACAGACTGGTTTGGGTTGGAAAGGACCCTAAAGCTCATCCAGCTCCAACCCCTGCCATGTGCAGGGACACCTTCCACTACAGCAGGTTGCTCCAAGCCCTGTCCAACCTGGCCTTGAGCACTGCCAGGGATGGGGCAGCCACAGCTTCCCTGGGCACCCTGTGCCAGCGCCTCAGCACCCTCAGAGGGAAGAATTTCTTCCTAACGCTTCTCTTTGGAATTAGAGCAGTGGGTTCAACAATTTATTTCCTCTACCATCAGCCCAGGTCATCAGTAAGTCAAGATTAATGCAATCTCTGTAGCAGCTTGGCCATGCGGGCCCTGAGCAGTGGTGCAGCCCCTTGGGGCAGCAGTCACGGAGGCTGGCTGGGATCAGCAGCCTCCACTGTCTGCTCGGTTTTCCATCTGAGTTCAGGGCTGTGACAGGAGTATGATTTACCTAGCCAGCAATGCCCATGCACGGACACGTGTGTGTGTGTGCAGGGAGACTGCTCAGAGATGGTCTGTGGGGCTGCAGGCACAGGGAATACTGGGCTTGTCACAAGCAGACTGAGAGCAGTTCTGGCCTGGTCTGCATGGCTCCAGTCTTACTGTGCAGCTAATGCAGGTGTGATGGGCATGCACTCAAACGGCTAAGGGCATCTCATCTGAGTGAGCTGGGCTGCAAGGCCATCTCCATTGGCAAATCCTATTTTAGGGAGTCCCATTTGAGAGCACTTTTTGCAAATGCTTGTCTCCATTATTTAAATTGATGCTTATCTTTCTTCTTCTCACATGCTCTTCTGTTTCTACTCCCCGTTCCATTACTGATGGGAAGATTGAATCTTTTTGTGTTGGCCATTTTGGCCCCATTCTACAGGAGCCACTGAATGCTATTACATGATTAAAATATGGAGAGTTAACCAGTATCTAGCTGAATGCTTTTTAAACTATTGTGATAAAATTTGTGAGCCAAAAGTGATATATTTACTATCAGCTTCTCTTCCTTTTGTCAGTGGTATGGAACAAACGTAAAGACTGAACAAGGGAAAGTGTAG
This sequence comes from Amazona ochrocephala, assembly GCA_039720435.1. Lineage (NCBI taxonomy): Eukaryota > Metazoa > Chordata > Aves > Psittaciformes > Psittacidae > Amazona > Amazona ochrocephala. The sequence continues at coordinate 16,201,589 of CM077885.1, read as the reverse complement.
TAGCATTAATACCAGTTCCAGATGTTCTGCTAAAAGGTGCTATTTATGAGAGGATATTATTTGGAACAGTCCTGACCTAATATCTAAAGGATTACACTAAACGTACATTTACACACGCACACTCACTTGTATGCATACATATTCCCCCAGCAATGTGAGAATTCTACAAGTCTGGAGGGGAAAAAGTGAAAACCACTGGATCAGTGAAAATGGAACAGTAAAGATCTCTCTCCTCAAGTTTAAAGCAGGCTTAGGTTCCCTGACTAAGTGCCTCAGATTTCCAAAAGGACACTTGACATTTCCTAGTTCTAACCAGAATAAGTGGAGAGAAGACCTGAACCTCAGCTTCAGTTCTGTTCAGTCTGCAGATTAGGAAAGCTGAGACTTCTGCAAGTTTCTATCCAATCTGCAAAACCACCTTGGATATTGCAGAACTTCTGAGGTGGCTTCTGGGGCTTGACACAGAACTATTGTGAAAACAGATGTTGTGCTTGGGCAATTATAATCTCAAGTGAAACAAAGACCAAAAATGGTAAGAGGAAATGGAAGTGAAGGCAAGCATTTCCAAACCCTGGGTGAGATTTGCTCAGCTTCTGGGTGAGTTCAGGACTGAGTGCAATCTGCAGAATTCAAATGAAATGAAAACTGCATCATGCATTTTTAATGGCTAAGGCACAAATGAAAACCATTTAAAGATTATAGGTGGGAAAGTTAACGAAAACCCTGACACAACAACAATCAGAGGCAGGTGGCCACTTCACTTTCATATTCCACACTTTCATTTCCTTATTGGATAGCTGAGAACAAAAGTGTGCCTGATGCTTTACAGCCACGTAGGAAGATGCTGTCGCTAACTAAACTGGGTAATGGGGCTCCACGTGTGTCTGGGCTGCCTGCACAGCCCTCCCTACACATAGCATTTTATCCTGCACAGCTTGTACCTATTCACATGTCACAGGATAATCTTCCAATTACCCTGGCATGAAAAGAGTGAAACAGTGTTGGGAGATGCACAGTGTCAAATTGAATCACACAGGATTTGGAGCTTAGATAGGGAAACTGAGGGCTATGTGTTTCAGATAAATCCTCGTGTAGTAAAGAGTGTGTTTGTTTTAATGGCAACTTGAATACTGCATCACCTTCGCTAATAGGGAAGCAATTAAACCTTCAGATATGTCAATTAGGTACTGATGGGCTGATTTCCTGTTTGTTAGTGTACCATTAGAGAGTCATATGGCTCTGGAAAGTTTCAAGGCGGCTGTCTGGGGCTTTTTGCACTTCAGGGACATTTCTTGCAGACATTAAAAGCCTCCTTGATTCCTGATCATTAAATATTAGCTAAAGTCTGGGAGCAGAGGAGAACTTCAGGCTCGAAACCAGCAAAGCTGCAGAAAGTGAGCTGCTACCTCATTATGATCATAGAGTCAATAAAGTCACCTGATGGCAGATTTAGAGGAACTCATTAGGAGATGGAATTTGGTTGTGCAGACAAGCTGCTGTGATTCTGGAACCAGGCCCTTTCATTAAGGTCTTCAAATAGGATACAAGGCAGAGGGAGGGGGAGCCTGCAGGGCATTGCAGCTTAAAAGGGCAGCAATAAGGATTCTGTATGCATGCAGCACTCTGAGTTGAGAGGTGAAGGAGGTAAGCTCTTAGGTGAAATTTAAAAGAAAATAAATTAGGAAGGAATTTAAGATACCTCTGTCTCCTCAGAAGTGATATTTTTGTAATTCAGACTTGGAGTGCAAGCTATGACATCCGGTGAGAATACAGTGCAACAGACCTTTTATTACCTAATCTCTATGTAAATGGACTTATTTCTCCTTCTTGAAACTTAACTTTTTTTTAAAGCATAATTGAATTAATCTAAGTCAAAGCAAAACCAAAGCTTTTCATATGGCAAATCCATCTTTCCTGTGTTTCTCCAGCCTGATTACTCTAAAGGCAAACATCTAGCACCCAGCTTCTCATCAGTGGGCTCCATTCCTGCGACACTTGGCTTTACCTCAGAAAGGTGGAGAGATGAAGCTCCTGCAAAGCACAGGGCTAAGATACACAAGGCATAGAGATGTCCTGTAAAGCCAGCCCAGAGCAGGAGGAGTGCTGTCTTGTAAGCAACATGCACCCGGGCAAGTTACGAGTACAGAAGCAGAAATAGGTGCTGTGATTCTGAGCCAGAGGGAAAACCACCACTAACAATTGTCCTTTCGAGAATCACCGATGTAGCAAAAGTCGAGCTGTAATGACAGAGAATAAAGCTCCTGAATTCTTCCACTGTGAACACTGCAATTTTGGTTACAGTGAACTTAGAAAGTGAATGGAGGGGAGTGGCTTAATTACAAGAGGGCTCGCTGCGGTTGCTTTAAAATCCTGGATAGGGTGTAGGGTACTTTTTCTCCTGGCCATCTCTTAAATGAAGGAAGGCCAGGAGTGTCCTGGACAGTCCCCCAGGAGGCACACAGGCGCTGCAGTGTGTATTTGAGCTGCTGTTTTTTTCACTATCCTACATCTGCCTTCAAAAGACTTGGCATAAAACTTTGTTCAACAGCATCGAGATGGAAAGAAACCCCGAACAGTTTAGCTCTGCTAGTGAGATGGGTGCTTGAAAACAGCAGGCAGGTAACAGATTATTGTTGCACCACTGACTAGTTTGAGATAATTCTCAATCGCAGCCCTGGTTGGGAAAAAGAGGAAGTAGATGAGAAACATGGAGAAAAAAAGTAGGATCTTGTTATGCGCTGGCAGCTCAAAGCAGCTGAAACTGACACTCTGTGTGCTGTAACTGACCTGGCTCTGTGAGCATTTCCAAAGCCACGTTTCTAGAAAATACAGTCTGTGTTTAGCTTATAGCTATGAATATGTAAAGGTCTTTACTCAGGAGTGCTGTGCCTGCCATGCTCCTGTTCCTGTGCCTGGCTGTCCAAGCCAGAACAGGCACTCCAGTCTTCCTTTCTGCAGTGAGCAAAGCCAGCAGGAAGCTTCTTGCAAATGCTCATACCAAATGTTAACAGAAATCCCTCTGCCCTGCTTGTGTGTTTGCTGCTCAGAGGTAGCCTGAGAACACTACCTCAGAGTAGGCTCTGCTTTTCTTCATGCTGCCTTTTTCCCTCACTCGTGTTCCCACAGCACCTTGCAGTCCAAATTGTGGTCTAGAACCGCTGTGCATTAAGTGCTGCAGACGCAGAAACCAGCCAGCCTGCGTCCCAAAGGGCTCATAGTAATATAATCAAACTATAAGATCAGTGACCACAGATGGATAAAAATAAGGGAATAACGAGGTCAGACCAGGGGGTGCTTTCCCTGTGCCTGTAAGCTAACCATTTCCAAGTTTTTGGCAAAGGAGAATTTTAATAAGGGATTCAAAGGAGGATAACAGTTGGTTTTATGAATGCACATGCAGGCTCTTCTCAAGCCTGAGGGGCAGCAAGGGAGAAAGCACAAAAGATGCTTGTTGGAAAATTTAACAAATTGATCAATTGAAGCTGGCATCTGGGGCCGACTGATGCTGGGCATTTATATTTTGATAGTGAATAAAAAGTGACAAGTTGGGAGTAAGCCTTGAAGGGCTTTGAAAGTTAAGAGAGTCACAATAAGCTTGATGTCCCAGAGGAAAAAGGAGTCATTGAAAGGGTTCAAAGATAATGGGTATAGTCAGAACAACAGGCCAGGGAAATGATTTATATAGCCAGGGCCCGAAATGAGCAGGGCAAGAGTGCTTTGTGAAGGCCAGAGAAAAGGGCAAGGACAAGAACTTCAGCAGTAAGTACAGACAATTAAGACCATTGTTGAGAGGTAGCATGTGGAAACATGATGCAGCCTGAATCAGAACACAGATGGGAGACTCAGCGAGAAGACAGGACCTCGTGTGCCTGCATGTGAACGTCCATGGCTGGAAGCAGTGTTGCTCACCACAAGCAAAGATGAAGATAAGGGGAAGGACTTAAGAACATTTGGTGCTTTTAGTCATCTTAGTGTGATATCCAGAGGTTGGCCAAGACTCCCATTTGGATAGAAGGAGATGTGTCTGGGACAAATTGATATGGTACAGAACTCTGCATCTGTATTATGGCAATTGTGATTTCTTTGCATGGGCGTATGACATTATCCACAGGCAATGTCATAGAAGAGGAAGGGAAGGAAATCTTGTGGAATGCCTACAGAAAGCAGGAGAAGGGAAGATACTTTGTGAAGGGGAGGGGGAATACTGGGAATTGAGAAAGGAGAGAGGGTTAAGGGGACTCGATCTGGTGGTGTTAGTGATAGTGACAGGTCCAGGAAGGTGAAGATGGAGTAAGAGTGCTGAGATTCAGCTATGGAACTCCTATTATGGTTTCTGCAAGGTGAAGGGGGAAGGGAGCACATGAAGAATGTAAGGTAAAACCAGAAGGGAGGAATTCAGGGAGTTATTGTAAAGAGCATCTTCAGATGCTTAGAGGGAAAAGAGGAAATTATAGATGTAAAGTGGGGTGAAAGGTGGGAGATTTTAGATAGGAGAAGAGACAAGGCATGTTTGTAGAGTGTGGAGAGAAAAGAACCAAATGAGAATGAGAGGTGAAAGAAAGAAGAAGGGAGCAGATAAAAGGAAACACTGAGACTGGAAGAAAGGGTAGGATGGGGTCACTGTGACAAGTGAAAGGTCGGTTAGAAAGAATGCTAAACAAAATATCTGATTTTTAAATATATCTTACAGGCTATTTCTGGGAAATGCATTCGGGAATAGATATCCACAAGAATTTGCCCTGAAGATCTGCTTTGAAGACCTAAGCACATGCAGTCAAGAAGCAGAAACACAGACAAATAAGACATTCTAATTGAGGCAGCTCAGTTTTCAGGGCAGGTTTCCAAAGCAGGACATTTGTAAAGAAGAACACATCATCTTTGGACAGTGGAAGACTATAGGGGGAAAAAAAAAGATGTTCTGAAGGCATATGGGTGTCTGGGTTAGTGCTGGCCTATTTCAAAGGTGGAAGACCATCGGTACAGTAAATGGTTCTGCACATGGAGTACAGAACCAGAAATAAGAGGGTTTGTTTTTCATCAGAGTCATACTGAAGGCCAAATTGTGTTCATGGCGATGCTTTTCACTAATAGATGTCTTCATGGTTTGGATTTTAAAATCTCAAGCACAACACGGTCTCATCCTGTCTGAAAGTGACGCCCCATTGAATTGCTTCAGCAGAAAATTCCTCAAACTCCATCAGAAAAAGCTAATGTTTTTTAAATGGAATGTTTTCCAGAAGCCTACCCATTTCAAAGCCCTTCTGACAAGGCGCCAATGACATCCTGATGAAATCTTGCCTGTTTTCCAAACATCTTGCCCAAGTGCCTGCTTGGGGCGCCAGGTCTCAGCACCTCCCACTCTGTGAGAGCAATTCCCTGCTGAAAGAGGGAGGCAGGAGACTCGGGTTTGACCTTCCAAGTTTCATCTAGGTTTGAAAGTGACTCTTTAAAATACCTTCACATGGTTTCTTTTCCTGCTTTAGGAGACTTGTGATGTTTATTCTAAAGTGAAATTAATTATTTTGCCTTGGCACTTGTGAACATGCCGCGGAACACAAATACCAGCTTTTGAACAGCATAAATGCTAAACACAGAAGTGAAAAATCAACACATGCCTCTCAGTCATTAAGAAACAGTCTGAAATGAGACAAGTCTTTTGTGCACGTTGTCAAATGTGTGCGTTTTGGGGAGAATTTCAGTGAATTAATGAATGTGCTGATTTCACATTAAAACTTCCATTGAATACTGCCTGTATTGCGATACTTAACAAATGTCACCTGTGTTATATGAAGCAGAAGAAAATTAGCTGCGGTTTGGGGTGAGGGGAATGTATAATTTCAGGGAATGGCACAGACATCTGACTCCTTGATTTTGTAGTTGGTTTGTGGGTGACTCAACTGATCAGGACAAGCAGCCCCGTGAAAAGTGCAACTTAATATTGATCTTTGCTCATCACATTTTGTTACAGTCTTATCAACACATAGTATTTTAAATAGAATGCTTTCTGCCTAAACTGCATGTATAGATAGGCAAGGGAAAAAGGCTTGCTAACGACAAAGTAAACTACACTGAAATAGGTGAATTAGGAGAATTTTTGGAACAGAGGTTGAAATCAATCCTGTAAACACAGATAGGTCAAGCAGCTGTGTTGATCCTCTAATGCAGAGTAACAGCTTCATGTGCAGCCACTGTTAGTAAGTTGATCTGTATTTCAGAGGACAAAAGTGGGCTGTAAGAATAAGCTTTTGGGACAACATCTTACTGTTGTTATAGTAAAGGTATCTTACACTACACAAAGTCATAATATTGTATGGTTGCTTATAATTGCATACAACAAAAAGGTTGAGCGATCACAGTAACTTTTAGTTTAGAACCCAGAGAGGAACAACCAGACAATTAACATGTACAAATGTATATTAATTCTATTTCTTTTGAGGTAAGCTGATCCTAAAATAAATGAATTTCAAAGTAGTCTGGAAAGGCTATTTTAGGTTTTGAAATATATCCTGAAGAAAGGAGGTCACTGGAAGGGCAACATCATGGAGACGGAAACAGCTTGAGAACCACCGAGAGCATGCAGCATCTCTTCCCAGCACCCCCATTTGCTGCATGGAAATCACAGTGTACTACCTATTATCCATCTGCAACTTGGAATGAGTCGGCACCTAACGTAATAGGACCTTGCCCCAAATACTCACTTTTGCTTCCTTCATGAGAGTCTCTGCCATGGCTGAACATCTTTTTCGAGTTGCCTCGTAAAGTCAGTGTATATATTTGGGAAGGGATATATTCTTAATGTTGAAACGAATTGGAAAGGGAATTGGGAAATGCTTCTAGTTGTTGGATGATTAGAAATCTGTGACGTTTAGCATAGCATGTGCGGGTATAATTGTGACATTGTCAGCTTTTATTATAGTGTGTGATGACTGTTTTGTATTGAAAGAAAATAGCAAAACTACACAAACGCAGTGTTTGATGCACGTTGACACCACTGCGCAATGAAGATCCTTTTCCTTTCTTGCACATTGCCAAAACTTCCAAAGTTGCAGTGCAGGCAATATTCTTAATATACGTTGCTTCCTTTCACAAAAATCACAGCATTTGATTCTTCAGGAAATGTAAAGATAGAGTGTTTTCCTCAGACATTCACAAAGGGATAACGTTTGCTTGATTGTATCTTTTCAGATTGTATTTTTCTGTATATTTCACATAATTAATGAACTCATTTTATTTCTCCAAATAGGACTGGAAATGGATTCAGAAAATCAGAAAAGAAGTGAGAAAAAGATGAAAAAACAAAGTGAGAGAAAGAATCAAGTTGGAAACACAGACGTGAAATGGGAAAAAATAAAGGATCCTTCTGGAGCCAAAATCCCATCAGCTGATACAGTTTTCATGGGAAATATGGTAAGAGTAATATACCTATATATAATGTTAAAGGAAAAGTTAGTAATACGTCAGTAAAATGAGAGTGAAATGTACTGGGCAAATTTGTGTACTAAGTTGTGCTATCAGTGTTCCCAGGGATCTCAAAGAAATATTGCTTCTTTAGTATGAGTTAAAGACTTGTGTTTCTGAGAAGTTGCTGCTAACCAACAAAACTGGTGGATGCTTCAAACAGTGTATGGGCAAAGGTAAACTGGCGTATTTGCATTTTGGAGCTGTTGCAAGCTGGAGTGTAAGCTATAGCAAAAGAGCAAGTGCCAATCTGATGCGAAGTGAGGTAGACTCTACAGAGATCTTGGTGGAATTCCACGACACCTGCAATGACACCTGAAGAACATACTCATAATATTTATTCCATTATATGTGCACGCTTTTGGCTTTACACAGAAGCTTTCATAATGTCAACAGTGTTAAGCTGCTTTCTGTATGGAACAGAATGTGAACTATTTAGTGTGAATAATCCTGACACTATGGAAAGAAAGACGCTTTGACAAGAAAAGATACTTGTCTTTTACAACTTATGCAGACCTAAAGATTCCTTGGGGACAGGAAGAAACCCAGAACTAAAATCTCCTTTGGCATCAGTACAGCCGTCTCTTCTGTTTGTTAGTTTTCGTCTTTCTAAGACTGACTGACAAACGTGGCTCTCTCTTCAACAGAAGTAGTGGTATTTTACTCTAAACTATATAAAAACTTGTAGCGCTTTCTAAGAGGTAGGTGGCAGAGTTCATCAGCAGTCAGTTTGGGACCTTATTTATAGTTTCTTAATGAATGCTACAATTGGATTTGTATTAACAATTTTTTCTAGACCTTCCAAGTTGGAAGACATTGCCAGTTGTGAGGATCCCTAGAGAGAGAATTGCACGAATGATTTTGAGAAGTGAGGCAGTAGTAATGGGATGGTGGTTAACAGTAGAAAATGGTCATTTGGGGTCTAGTAACTATCATTTCTGCCTTAAGTAGGAGCTCTTGGCTTGCTGACAACTGTGGAAAAAGGATGATGGGTACACAGCCACAGCAGTAACATGCCATCCCAATTGCACTGGTGAGGCATTTCCAGCAGAGATAGAGAACTTGAAATATTATTGTGTAAGGTATGAGTAAGAGCCAGCTAGAACTACTGTGTGTGTAGTTGTGTCCTCACTTATTAGGAAACATTAACTGAATCTAGAACAGATACAAAAAACAACTGTAGGATGATCCGGGAGTGGCAAGTTCGATAGATGAGATGAAAGCAGGATGGCGTGGCAAAGCAAAGACTGGGAGGAGAAGTATGTAATTCTGTAGAGGTAGGGAGGATAAAGAGCAGGTAGGGAAAGCAGTGTTATAGCATTATTCAGGTCAATGATGATACAAAACCAAAGGCATACAGCTAGCCATGGGCACACCTGTATTTAAAAACAGGAGCTTTTGAACCATCAGAGTGGTGAAGATCTCGAATAGCTCTTCTGCAAAAGTTTTTGAAGGCAGATAACCCAGGTAGTTTCACACTAAGATTGGGGTAAATTCTGAGAAGTTTGGAAAGAGAGCCTAGGGAAAATATCCCATTGGTTTTGGTTTGATACTAATTAAAATGTTGGTTGGTTGAGACAATAAGGATTTGGATTTACCTCAGCAGGAGGGCTCTGTCAGTCTATCTTTCCATAGAAAATGATATTAATTTTACATGTACATAATTTGACAACACAACAGGGAAGTATTCACTTTAAATGGTAAAAGACATGGTGCTAGAAACCTGGTCAGAATAACAAAAGAATGCTAGGAGAATACCATCAACATGGTGAGGAGTTACTTTTATGTGAGTCTTAGGAATTAGTTTACAGTTCCAGACAATTTGACAGGATAAAAATTGTCCCTCCAAGCACACACACATAAAGAGGCACATAATTATTTCTTCTTTTCCCCTTTTTTATTATCTTACCTGGAAAACACTCTTGAGTATCTTCCAAGGATTGCAACAGCAGAACACTAGACACTAGACTCAAGTGGCAGCATTTTGATCCCTCTCTTTCCTACCATACCACTGGCAAGCCACCAGATTATCCTAAAGAGCAGAAGGCATTGTTTCCAAGGTGCTTCTCCATATTGTTCCCAATGCATCCATTTTGGAGTGCCACAGGCCTCTTCCACTCATATAACGCATACTGAAAGCCAATATAGCAGTGTCTGTGAATGACAGTCTCTGGTGTGGGAATTGTAACAATGTGAGAGAAGTTGTTCAATTCCCTCTTCTTCGCCGACTTAGTGGTCACTGAAACGTGCTTAAATGTTTTAAAGCTGTTGCTGTTATGATAATGTTTTATGAAACCTCTTTTCTTTTTCTTTTCTCTGAACCTAAATTTGGGGTCTATTCAAAATTAACAGTGTCCCTTTGACATTCATGGGATTTATGGGCGTGCATGGAGGGAAAATACGTCCCTTTGCTGGATTTGAGTCAGGAGGATCCCAGAGGCATATACTGTACTTCTGAATTTCCTTCTGCTTTTCACGACTAATTCTTGTGTCCTCTTTTGCATACAGAATTGATTAATCTGTATTTTTAAAGGTTTAATACATTTCCTCTTTTTAATCTGGAGGCGAATGATTTCATTTTCATTGTACTCCCAAGGTCTCTGACTTCTGTTTTCCATTTCCCTACCCTGCCATCTGTGGGAACAAATTAGAGAGAAAATAACACTTTTGGATTATTGGGATAAGGAGAGAATAATAGAAGGAGCAAAGGAAAAAGGAGAATTAAATGAAAATTCAGATACAGACATGGATTCCCTGAAACAGGAGCAGGGAAATTTAAATGACGCTCTGTTGTGCCAGCATCTCTCTTAAACTGTGAGGGAAGACAGCCCATATGACCATTGGTGCCCTATTGCCACAGTTCCCACAGGGACAGCTGAATCCAGGATCCCGCAAAAATACCCCTGATGGAAGTCACTTAATCAACAAATTCCTCAGATTCCCTGGCCTTACCTCCCTGAGTTTTTAAGGCTTAAGAGAAGATCCATTAAGAGACTTAAGGGCTTTTCAGATGCCTGAGTGTTGCTGGGCCTGTGCTAATCTGGGTAAATGTTGTGGTGTCCTAAGCATCCTCTGCTTTCACCCCTAGGACACACTTTGCAGGGAAGCATGACAACTTCGCCCTGGATCATGACCCACAAAGCCTTTCTCAGCAGGCTGCCTGGCTTATGCATTGCATGGTTGAGCACCAAAACCCCAAACCTCTTCATGGAATATGCCCCTGGCAACTCCCGATACCCTTAGTATGGAGAAAAACCTATCAGAATCCCAGACTGGTTTGGGCTGGAAGAGACCTTAAAGCTCATCCAGTTCCAACCCCCTCCCACAGGCAGGGACACCTTCCACTAGAGCAGGTTGCTTCAAACCCCGTCCAGCCTGGCCTTGAACACTGCCGGGGATGGAGCAGCCACAGCTTCTCTGGGCACCCTGTGCCAGGGCCTCAGCACCCTCATAGTAAAGAATTTCTTCCTAATGTCTAACCTACATCTCCCCTGTTTAAGTTTGAACCCATTCCCTCTTGTCTTTGTGCTCTGAGATGCAACACTCTCTTCTGGTGAGTTCTCACTTAGCCTGTGGGCTTCTGCTCTTGCAAATCACTGTGAATCCAGAGTGATTCTGTCCCGTTCAACAGATCTGACTCAGTATTCTTCCAGGTTTCAGCCCCTACTGTTCAAAGGAAAATAAATGGAACGAGGTGTAAGGGAGCAGAGACTGGGGAGGTTTCTTCATGTCTCTGTGTGCACTGTGAGTCAGATTATTAAGAACCAGCTTTAGCACTAGCCAAGGTGATTTCTGGGTCCCATAAACTTATAACTCAAAGTAATTAAAATTGTAGATTTACAGCACTGTAAAATTACAGAGATTTAAAAGAACAAAAATGCATTTAGCAGGAGTATGCATAGTCTTAATAAATATCTAACAGTAATTATTGTCATCCCAATCTTTCAACTGGCATATGGCTGGCTCTATGGACTCCGTAACCCGTTAAGGACTAGCCTGCCTCAGACAGGCTTTCAGTCTGTATCTTGCCTGGCCTCTTAAAGATAAGTGCAGTAGCTGCTCCAAACAGCTACCCGAGAAGCTTCTCTGGCTAAAGGTGTAACGACCTCCTCCTTCCTCTCTTTTCCTGTTTACCTGCCCTCGGTCTCCATGACTGGGCACTGAGCATTTGGAAATTAGCTCATTTCCTTCCCCCACTGCTTAAGGTTGCTTGATTATTATTTCTATTGTGTTTGCACCTTCCTTCTACCTTCTGAAAACATGCTGGTACAGCTCTGTGTGGGATATCAGGAGGCACATTGAATACGTGATCTTCTTACCAGAACTGTGACTATCCTCACCCCATGAAGGTCGTGTAAAAGCCAGATATGTTACAGGAGTGGTGATGGTGGAACAGGGAGCCTTGAACAACTGTTCCCAGTGGGAATTTGGGGCAGGGGGTAGGAGGAAGGAGGGTGACTGTGTACTTGCCTAATTCATTAAGGTGCTGATACAGTAAAATTTTTTGCAATACCAAGTTGCAAACTGCTCTTAGAGTGCATACCCTTGAGTCTGCTTAGTAGTTTGAAGGATTGATAGAGCAAAGGGGTTTGTTGGAGTGGACTTGCCTCAACACAGGAGGAGTGAATCCTGCTTCCTGCCCCAAGAATGAATTAAGCGTTTTCCATTTGGGTCATTGAATTGTCTAGACAGGGCCAAGAGCAGGAAGAGTCCCCATTTTCCTGACTCAGGGAGGACAGCCTTTTGTTTTGCTTCCTCCCTGTCCAGCTCATACTCCTTCATCACCATGGCCCAGACTCACCCGGGAGAAAAGAGTGGTCCACTTTCCACTGTTCCATAGCTTAGCAACATTACTGTGTGTGAGGAACAATCATCCTGCCCTCCTGTCCCAGTATCTTCATCCAGTGACTCATAAATACAAATGTATTTTCACTCCTTGGGCAGATGAGCAGAGAGTAGGGCATGGTACCATCAGGGCTACCAAGGTGTCACCCCAGCATAAACACATGTAGCGTGTCTGGTTTTATCTTATCTCCTTATCAAGGTGTGTGAAAGGAATTAGGCAGTAATTTGTCTTGTCAACAATGCTATCTGGCCTGTTAGCCAAACTGCCAAGCTTGAGAAGGGAGACAGGCTGCGTGTTGTGCATCAAGCTCGACTAATGAAGACACGGGTGTTTTTCTCACATGGATTTGTTTGAACTGTCCAGCTGCAAATCCACATGCAGGCTTCGAGGCACTTTAAAATAGTTCCAGGAACTTCTTCTTCATCACATTTCTCCAGCAGATTATCAAGTTACAAATATCACATCACCAACACAAAGTCTCTCTGGCTGACCACTCTGCAAAACCCAGTCCTTCAGTTTTGCTGTGTAGGCAGTTCTGAGAGCCATGCATGCTCTGCTAGCTCATGTTCTCAGGGACTTTGTAATTGTCCATTGCACAACTGGAGGGTTGGATTCTGGAAAAAGCTCTTTCCAGTAGTTTTCCCAACTCCGTCTCCGTGAGCCTCCTCCTGTGCTGGCATCTGTGTGACTTCTGTGGTCTGCTGGAGGATGGCTAGTGGTTTTTGCTGGACGCATTCCATTTTCCTTATCTAAACGTAAAAGGAAGATGAGTCCTGCTTTGTAAGAAAGACAAATGATTACGTAGTCACTTCAGAGGGGAAAGCAGGAGGTTGTCTCCCCATCATCTTTTAGCTGACTTGAGTTGTCTTCACCAAAAGCAGATGTCATTCCTGGTGATTAAGAAAATGATTTTTGAGGGAGATGCTATAACCTCCATTCGTGAGAACAGGCACAGATCTTGTATTTTCCTGCATGCCCCTCCTCAGCAGCATCAGTGGGAGGTTTGTGCATGAATCATGACACAGGCAGGGCCTGCTTCAGGTTGAAAGATGTCCACTGGAGAAAGGCAGCCTGAAAGGAGCCGCACACTGGTTTTGTTCTGCGTGTCAGCCCCACCAGAGGGGTCCCACGCACACAGATGAATGGCAAATGTTCCAAAGCCTTAATGAAGAGCAGGTTTTCCTGGGGTTTAGGGCTGCAGCAGGGACTGGATAAGCCTGTACTTAAAAACTGACTGGTTTTGAATGTGGCAAGTAGAATTACTGTTAATTGCTGGTTTCAGGGTAACAGCATCTCACTCCTAATGAGAAAGAGAGGGTGATTTTTGGGTCCCATAAAACAGCGTTGCTGCTTTTGTAAACTGTTAAGTCGGGGCTGTAAAGCTGGTAGATGTGAGTCCTGGGCTCTTTCAGACCCCCAAGCCCTCACCTTGCCCTGCCTGAGCTGGCTGGTTTGTAGTCACAACTTCATAGAATCACAGAATCTCAGACTGGTTTGGGTTGGAAGGGATCTTAAAGCTCATCCAGGTCCAACCCCCTGCCATAGGCAGGGACACCTTCCACTAGAGCAGGTTGCTCCAAGCCCCGTCCAACCTGGCCTTGAACACTGCCAGGGATGGGGCAGCCACAGCTTCTCTGGGCACCCTGTGCCAGCGCCTCAGCACCCTCACAGGGAAGAACTTCTGCCTAATGTCTCATTTCAGTCTCCCCTCTGTCAGGTTAAAGCCATTCCCTTTGTCCTGTCCCTACAGCCCCTTCTCCAAAGCCCCTCTCCAGGTTCCTTGTAGCCCCTTTAGGCACTGGAGCTGCTCTAAGGTCTCCCCTTGAGGAGCCTTCTCTTCCCCAGGCTGAACCAGCTCAGCTCTCTCAGCCTGGCCCCGGAGCAGAGCCGCTCCAGCCCCTGCTGCATCTCCATGGCCTCCTCTGGACTCGCTGCAACAGCTTCATGTCCCTCTTGTGCTGTTGCCCCAGAGCTGTATCAGGACTGCAAGGGGGGGTCTTACCAGAGCAGAGCAGAGGGGGAGAATCCCCTCCCTTGACCTGCTGATAACACTGCAGGGATGCAGCCCTTGCTTGACCATATGTGAAGTCCCTGTCCACCTGACACAGACAGAACAGCAGAGTCCTTTTCCAGTTGCATCTGCAGAGCACGGTGCTAAGGAGGGATGCGAAAGCAGCGCTCAGTGACTGGCTGCAGTAGGCTACCTCACATGTGTGCTGCCTATCTCCAGCAGGTACTGGGTGGATCAGCAGTGTGTTACTGTCCGCTGGCAGCAAAGGAGGCCCTGAGGAACAAAACTTCCTATTATTTTTGTGTTCAAGACATAACGCAGCCCAAGACATTTTATGCTCTTGGCACATCAGTTCTCTGTTGCAAAAACTTCTCTTGAGTTTGCACCCCTAAAGAGTACATCAGGTATTTGTGCAGTCACGAGGCCCCATTCTCCTTTTGTTGATGGCACTCAGCTGATTCAAAGGGGGCTGCTTTCCTCTCACAGGGAAGTCACACAAGACCCTTCGACTAACTCTGAACAGCACTTTCTTCTGCATCTCACTATTTCCATTGAACATTTACCCCAATTGTACCAGTTTACCTTTTGAAACAGGAATTAAATTGAAAAGATCCGTTGTTGCCAACCCAGCAGAAAAATGCTTTTTTAATGTACGGCGGAAATCAATTATCCCCTATCTGTGGATATAGCCAAAAGAAGATCATCGTAGTTTCAGTTTGTTTTCTTGGGGGGAAGAAGACTAATTGTTTTGTAAATGAAATGTTAAGTAGCAGAGTTTACCGAGAAGGAGAACCACAGACTGGTTTGATGTGTGTTGCACAGCTGGAATTAGAAACACCCACAAAAAAGAAGGAAAGAGAAATGAAACAGAAACCACAGAGCTATTAAGCTGAGACACTAAAGAAGCAGCAGAATTGGCCCAGCTTTTCTTTTTCCACTTAAAGCTACTATTCACTTGGATAAACAGTATAGTCTCTGCAAATAAACAAACTTACGTTTTGAAACAACAACAAACCAAACCAAGCAGCAGAAGGAGGAAATAGGAAAACCCTAAACCAGTGAGTGAGAACACAGGGATCATTAAGTATGTGATTTCAAACAAAAATGCTGTTAATTAAGGGCAACGCCCAGCAGCAGGAATCTGGGAAAGAGGTTGAAACAAGAAACAAATATCATGTCCTTCAAGTTTCATTGATTTCTTTGGACAGTCTCCAAATGTGCATTTCTGTCAGAGCCACCATTACAAATTTCAGGAACTCTTACTTCTAATATTTCTCTTCCTTTGGCTATTTTGTGTTCCTTTTTTTTCCCCTCACACAAGTCAGTTTTCCTCCTGAAAAGCTGTAACTAGCACTTGAGAGGTAAGGAAAATGAAGCTTAAACTCCCGCGTGTCCAAACAAATGGGCTCTTTCTAAGTGTTGGTACCAGCTGGGTGCCACAGCAGCCTCTTCATGTGGCACAAAGTTGTTTTGTGACAGAACACTCAGAAATGAGGTTGCTGCTTGTAGGAGATACACACTGCATTTTAGCTGCCTGGGTCATTCCAAATTCATCCCGTTGCCTTAACTAACTCATGCAAGTGTGCCAGTCATGAGCTAAGGTACATCTAACTTCCCCCCGCCCCGTTCTTTGTTCTTTAACATTTCCTGAGTTTTACAGTCAGATATCGGACTGCCTCCACTCCTATCCCTTCTCTCCTCCTTCCACCCCTAACACTTTCCATCACTGCCTAAAGAATCCCTCCCATTGCCAGTCACTTCCCTATCTCTGTGCTTGGAACTGAATTTCCTTGCCTGGCCCAGCACCCCTGTTATTCCCCACAAAGTTTATGAGCTTTTCCCACTGGAAGTGACAGGGCAAAGCCTGCCAGCACAGTAAGTAGCCTAGAGGGTGGAAAATAAAGGGATTCAGAAGCTCCAGGTATATCAGTGGTGCTGCAGATTGTGGTAGGAAGGAAAGAGGAAGATAGGCAGTGTGAACAGATACAGTGACTTGTTTGTGGGGAGCACTCGTGGGACTGACGAAGATCAGTTGCTTAATGGAAGTGTGTTTCCTGTGAACACTGAACAGATTCCTACTGAGTGTCCTGTGTGGATATTTTGGGCAGAATTGCATTGCACCTATTAAAATGTTCATAATGAAGGAGAAATCTTTTCAAAAGACATCTTTTAAAGATGTAAAAAGAGTTGGACAATTTACATCACTGCATTCTTTCTAATTGTGCACAACCCATCCCTTGAATAGATAACTGCATGAATGTTGAATCTGCAAAGAGCTAAGGATGCTGAACGAGCAGCCAGCTTGGTCATCAGCCCTCCGAGGTGCTCCCTGTCTCCTGTGGGACTTGAGGATACTCAACTTTGAGGATCCTATGACCCAAAATGCAAAGTGTGTGTAATGAAGGAGCAGGAATCCAAATAGAAATTCCTTGCCTGGAAAAAACAAGAGTTTGATAAAGTTGCTCTGAGGAATGTTAACCAGGGGGTTTAAAATGTTTATTTATCTTTATTATTGTGTAGTGTAAGAGGGGAATTAAGCATCTGGGTAATGATGTGTTTACAGTTTAAAGAACACCCTAACGGTCATATTCCTCTGTAGAAATGCTTGCATAGGTCTGAAGAAGATCCTGTTTATCTGTGTAGTTTATTGATCTGCTGTCTCGCTAATACACCACTTGAAAAGATTCTGAGCCAAAAGCACTACTAATGTAAGCACATGCGATGACTCCCCTGCCCATGGCAGGGGGGTTGGAACTTGATGATCTTAAGGTTCTTTCCAACCCTAACTATTCTATGATTCTATGACATTGCAACTGGTTGCAAGCCTGTCCCTCTTGAGTTTCCTCATGAAAAACAGCAACTCGACAACAACCTGTCAAAAATACCTGTTTGCTTTAGTTCAGGTCTGTCTCACGGAAACCAGATTTACATGGAGATAATTTCAGTGAGCTCTGCAGAATTCTCTGGATGTGCCCTCGTGTGATGAAAACCAAGTGCAGTTGTTTTTAAAGAATCCCTTCCCAACGCCAACACTTCAGAGAATTGAAGATGCTCTTCTTTCTCTATGTCAGTCATGTTGGAAAGCGAAATGAAAGCAGCCTATTGATACGGAGGTTCTCCTGGTTCGTATTCAGTAACACAATGACAGCAAGGAAAAGTTCGGAGCACTATAAAGAGTTCAGGCTTTTCTAGTCAGATGAGAAAGGAAATCTAGAAACTTACTCAGAAAAAGATCAAGGCTGACATTCTCAAAGCCAGCTCAGGTATTTAGGTACTCATCTTGCACTAAAATTAACAAGATTCGTTTGCCTAAATGCTCTATCTTTGAAAACTTCAACTCTTCAAGCACTTCCCATTCTTCCCCTCACCCTAGATTTGCACTCTGGCCTAGCCACAAGTATATCTGGAATCTTCCTAGTATTAGACTAGAAATGCTGTATATCTGTGTGTGTGCAAATGTGAGTCTCTATTCCATTGTATCGTTGCATCTTCAGTAACAGATGTAACATTTCTGTGTGATAAGAAAAACCTTAGCAAATGACATAGAATCATAGAATCATAGAATAGTAAGGGTTGGAAAGGACCTCAAGATCATCGAGTTCCAACCCCCCTGCCATGGGCAGGAACACCTCCCACTAAACCATGCCATCCAAGGCTATGCCCAACCCCACCTTGAATGCCGCCAGGGATGAAGCATTCACAACTTCCTTGGGCAACCCATTCCAGGGCCCCACCACCCTTACAGTAAAGAATTTCTTCCTCAGATCCAATCTAAACCTCCCCTGTTTAAGTTTAAACCCATTACCCCTTGTCTTCTCACCACAGTCCCTAATGAAGAGTCCCTCCCCAGCATCCCTATAGGCCCCCTTCAGATACTGGAAGGCTGCTATGAGGTCTCCATGCAGCCTTCTCTTCTCCAGGCTGAACAACCCCAACTTTCTCATCCTATCTTCATACGGGAGGTGCTCCAGTCCCCTGATCATCCTCGTGGCCCTCCTCTGCACTTGTTCTAACAGTTCCATGTCCTTTTTATGTTGAGGAAACCAGAACTGCACACAATACTCCAAGTGAGGTCTCACGAGAGCAGAGTAAAGGGGCAGGATCACCTCCCTCGACCTGCTGGTCACACTGCTTTTGATGCAGCCCAGAATACGGTTGGCTTTCTGGGCTGCAAGCGCACACTGCCGGCTCATGTTCATTTTTTCATCAACCCACACCCCCAAGTCCTTCTCTGCAGGGCTGCTCTCAATCTCCTCCCCGCCCAACCTGTAGCTGTGCCTGGCATGAGAAGGGGGATGTCAGTCCGGTGGTTTACTCTACCTGCATCTCAAAGGCAGTCCATTTGATTCCAAAGGTGGATCCTGTCTGTGCTGACGCTGTTTGAAAAGCTTTTTTCCTACCCCATCTTTAACCAGCATGAGGAAGATGATGCTTTCAAAGCAGTCCTTGTCTTAGAGATAGTACTGAGGGTTGAAACTTATTGGGGGGGGGGGGGGGGTGTGAACTAGATGATCTTTAAGGTCCCTTCCAACCCAAACCATTCCAGGATTTCATGATTGTGGGGGGAAGGATAATGTTGTTTCAGAGAAATACGTGCTTATTTTCTTGTTTTTTGGTTGTCATCAGGGTTGTCTTGGTGCAAATCTGTTTTTTTCCTATTAGTGCAGAGAAACAGATTGTGAAATCTTCATCTTTTGAAAGGAGAGGCAGAGTGAGATTGGCCTTGGAATAGCCTAAATGGTAAAAGCTTCAGCTTCACAAGGATTGTGTCTAGCATTGTGGTGCTCTAATTGCAGTTGCACACTGAAGAAAGAACTCCGGAAGTAACAGCGGTTGGGATTTTATTGTATGAATCCAGTAAGTCTACATCATCTATCAGGAAAACATTGCTGTTTAATGTATTTTATTCAGGAAGAGAAAATCACTATGGTTCTGTTGTACAAGCCAGGACACGTTCAGGCACCTTTGAGATGCATTATCCCCTAGAGAAAGGAGGGGGTTCTCAGCCCGTGAGATGGAGTCTGAGTAGAAGCAGCTTTACAACTGACCTGGCAATAAGTGCAAGGGAACACACTGAAGGCAGAGCAGTCCATATGTGCGCCCTGCAGCTCACCACAAGTTTCTATGAGCACCTTAAGGTCCTTTACCTGTCTGACCCTAAACTCAAGAGGGTTTCCCCTGTGCTTTTGGAGCTGCCAACCCACTTTGGGGAGCAGGTTGTTTCACGTGTAGGTCAGGCAGGGAGTGAGGACACATGGGTTGCTGTGTGGCTTTGCTTTCACAGGTACAACACACCTCCGTTTTCATCTTTATGGGCTTGGTTAGGAGGGTTGGTTGTCTCCCCCAACATGTGGGGAGGGCCAGCTGGCTGCCATGCCATCCAGATAAGAGCGCGTCGCTGTTAATAACGCAGGGAAAACAAGCAGGATAGGGATAATATCTGCCACTTTGGGAGGGTGTGTACCTGCCACTTATTACTCATGTTCCCAGTCCTGGTTAGCTTTCCATTTCTTGCTGGGTAACTGGAATGCAGGACTAACTGAGAAGGACATTTTTCTCCACAGTTCTCTCTGGTTACTTTTTCTCTCTCCAAAGCAGACCTCATTCCTGCGATTCCTCACACCTCATCCCGTGATACCACCTGCAGACTCACCCCCATCAAGCCCCCATCTCAGGTGTATTTGGAAGCCATCTCAAAACACTTGCAGCTGGGCTGCCTTGTTCTGAACACTCAGTGCCGGTGTTGGCTTTGATTTGTAAAGCCCCACAGCATCCCAAGGCTGCCCAACCTACAAGGACAGCTCTAATCCTCTGCCAAGAGGCGGCTCTGCATCAGGAGCAGCATTCCTGCTGGCACTCCCTGTGGGAGAAGGGAGCCTCTGACAGAGCTCTGAGGAGGAAGACACCTCAGTTAAGTCCCTGTGCTTCTTCCAGCCTTGAAGGGTTCCTATTTGCTGCTTACAGGCCACATTGCCCAGTTCATCTCTTTACACGCTTGGGAAGAAGCAAGGAATCCTTGTCCTTCCCTGCAGAACAGGCTCCTGTTTTGGTTTTTTGCTATCTGGGACACAAAGAGTTGCCACTGTTTTGGCTCTGTTTTGGTCTGTGCTGTTCAGAACTCAGGGCCTGGAGCATCTACAGCTGCATTTTGTTACCACAAGCCTCAACAGCTTTTTCAAAAGCTAGCAGACCAAGTACAGGACCAGTTCTTGAAGTTTTTATTTGCTGTTCTTGCTGAAGGCAGTTTTCTCACTGATGTCTCCCAGACTCAGTAAAAACAAGAGGCAACTGGATAAGGACTGCAGAATATGGCCCACTGGCTTTAGCCCAGGCAGAAGGAGCACAGCATCCCTATCAATCACAGTTTGATACCAGGGCTTATAAAAAGCTTATTGGAACAGTATGCATAAATGTATAATGCATTTGTGACTCTGAAGCCAACACATTTTCTCCCTGCTCCACGGAAGTTGCCTGGGTTAGACCATAAAGATGTGCTGCTCTTTGTGTGGTACATAAAGAATATCAATACCAAAAGAATTTATACATGATCCAAGAATTTTTTAAGAACGTATGTGTTCTCTGGCCACTGCTTCTGTTCTTTTATGAATAGGTACCAGGGACGATACAATTCTACCTAAGATCGTACACCAAAGGTAGATTGCTGTCTGTCACCTCCTTGAATAGGCTGGGCTCTGGAGGAAGGAGCTTTTAATGGTTTGATATAGTGAGTGATATCAGACTGCTCATGTATTAGGGCTTTGCTCGTCCTCTTACACAACCCAACATGGCAGAACAAATTAATCCCACTTTGGCTTGCTAAATGGGATTTGGGGGGCATAACTATGAATTAAGCTTCCCTCTACTCCACTTCAGAACAATTTTCCTCCATATTGCTCATGAGTTGTACCTTTTCCAAGCTGTGTAAACCCTGTTCAGTGTCTTGCTGCACATAGACTTTGTCTACCTTGACAGCTGGGGGTTTTCTGTTTGTGTTCAATTGTTTGTGCTTCTCTTCCCTGTATGGACATGGCAGGTAGGAGCTCGCAGCTTTGTGGTTGGAACAGAAGACAGCAGAGATTGTTTCTCAGTGCTGCCTTACCCCAGTTTCCTATACAAACAAGGTTCACTGATAGGCTCCAGTGTGTCTGAGGAATGACGTTATTATTGTGGTTATCACCTTGAAGCATTAGGTGTGCTTTTTAGCTACAGTAAGCTGAGGAATCTCATCTTCTTTGGGATTCTTTGGGAAGTCAGTGTTGAGGACAAAGGACAGGCTTGATTTGTTTGCAGTAGCTGAGGAGGCTCCATGAGCAGGGTTCTTTTTCTGTTATTATAATGGTAGTATTGTATGGGACACTTCTATAAGGCAGAGGTGAAGAAGGCAAAGGCAGGAGTCAGAGGAGAGGTCACTGGCTGCCAGGAAGGAACCACAGATAGAAGAAAGCACTGCTCAGGGAGCTGGGAGGTCAGAGCCCAGGTGGGGTTTGTCTCACCAGGCGGTGCTGGGGCAGCCGGATGCCTGAGCCTAACCTCCTCCTGTGACTTCCTTGTAATCAGCAAGATTAATCGGCCCTGGATGTCCAGAGACTGATTCATCTACCCCATCTGAGTTACCTGGGTTAGGAGGGGTGAATCACAACACAAGGACTGTCAGAGATCTCCAGATGAGAAGTTCAAACTGGAGGATGAGCTTTTAGCCCTTAAAGTGGAGTTGACATGATGTCTGCTCGCAAGTGTGAGTGAGGAGTAAGCTCTTGTGAACACTGCAGTGCACAGACCAAACACTTTTGTATATGTTCAGGTGAAGGAGACAGTATTGTGGCTGCAGGTTCCCCATAAAGCTCTCATCTGCTCACTAGCATCATTTCTGTTTTGTTACTTTTGTGTTTTCCATCCATTAGCTGATCTTATCTAAGTTTGAGCCATGGTATGAGTAGTCATGGAGTTGTATATGGTAAAGGATGAGTGGAGCTCTCTGTCTCTTTTGGTCATATTTCTGTCTTCTGCTTATGAATTTCCTTTGTTTTATCTACTTATGAGAATTGAAAGTACCTTCCCTCGATTCCCATCAGCCTTGTTAAATTCCTTTGCAGTGTCCTCAGAGTTCCAGTTCTTAGCTCAGGTATGCTGCTATATCACATAGAGTTTTGTGGGTACTTATTTATCATTCTAAACTTTACATGCCAGAATCAGGTGAGCATCAGCTGTCATTCTGCTTTACCCGTGTCTTCCTTGCCTTTGCAGTTGCAAACCAAAACTTGCAAGTCTATTGCAACTTCAACTTTCAGAGCATACTTTTCAGTAACTGAATAACCAGAAGGAACTGAGGAGATTTCAGTAGTATTTCAGTTGGATTTTAATCTTCACTTTTAAGCACATCTCATGACCTACATTCACTGGTACCATGTGCCTCATTCACACAATCTGTTCAGAAAGCTATATAAAAATGAAAGTCCTCTGTATCCTCTGCTCTTATTAACTAATGTTCTGAAAGGGAGGAAAAATCTGATTTCTAACTCTAGTTTAATAGTTCATCAAACTAAGCAAAACCCCCCAGTCAAACAAACAAGGGCAGAATAAAATTGAGAAGGTAAAATAATAAATCAAGGACAAGAGAAAGGACTCATCTGTCAGCTATGCTTTCGGACAGGGAAAACTTGAAAGCTTGCAGTGCATGTAGGATAGATGCACATTTATGGTTATTTGGCATTCTTCCGTTGGATTTGGCTTCACCCTATGCATGGAAAATGAATACCTAGAATGAATCTTTAGTGGCTTGGGTTTTTTTCTAGTTTGTTTGCCTTATTTTTAATGACTTATTTTTTCACTCTCACATATTCTGCAAGCTTGCTCTTTCTCTGTAGCTACATGTGGTGGTTACTTGACCTGGTGACGATAACCATAAACCCATGGTTGGTTTCCTTTGTGAAACGTTCTAGTGCCTTTGATGGAGCATTGCTCTCACTGTGCTGGGTAAATGTGAAATGTACAGATCATGAAGTGATATTTCCTGCCGAAAAACGCTAGTGAGGTTTTTCTTTCCCAAAACTTATGTTTGGTTTTGTCTGACTGGCTCAAAACGCAGCACTATCTATTATAGCACCTCTCACATTGTTTTCCTTGTCTGGTGTTTTCTTGGTTGGCCAATTGCTGAGCTGTTTCAGTACCAATAGCAAGTTAGCACCAGCCTGCAGTGTTTATTCAAGTAAAATTTCACAGGCTTTCTGTTTGCTCAAGCACTGCAGGACTGAAACCTTTTAGGTTCAAGCAAAATAACACGCAGCTCTTCCAATTTGTTACATATTTTTGTAGGTAATCCTGCCAAACTGTTGACAAATTTGAGGCATGTTGTCAAAGTGTCATAATTCCACAAGGAAAATGCTCCTCTGTTCCTTCTTTTCCAAGTAGCTTCATTAGGATGAAATCCTGCAAACGCATAAAAACAATACCACTTACTTTAAGCATGTGGGTAACTCCAGTAAACTCAACAGAATTTCCTGTTGAAATGACATCCCGCATGCTCACCAAAGCCTATGGCAAAGATTCCACTGACTTCAGTGCAACCTGGGAGCCTTGAAACTGAATCGGGAGGCAACAATGTATTTGATATGAATGGTAAAAGGGTGACATCTGTTTTCACGTAAGACTTGCAGGTCACCAGATGCCCTGGCTTGCTGAAGGACATTGGAAAGAGCCAGAAGCTCAGTTACTGCTCGCTACCACCTGGCATTCTCTTCCGCTTCAGACTGCTAGTGGTGGGGATTACGGCCAGACTGGGGCTGGGGATGGCTGGTTTTGGTCCATGGGGCTCCTCTCCAAACTTCCACTCTGTAGAACTAAGTAGGTGTAATTCTCAGAACGATCTGCTTAGTCTTTCAGTGCAGAACCTCAAATGTGAATGGAGGAAGCTCAACTTTACAGTATTTTATCTTTTGTAGTTTTGTGAGTGAGAAATGTAAAAAGCTGTACCAAAGAACTCAGTGCAAGGATATATTCAGAAAAAGGGGGGCATACAGTGGGATCAGTTGTAATCCTGGGATCCCATCTTTGCTTGGCTTGTTTTGCTAAAGGTCTGCATTTACAGAAGAGCTAAAGGGAGAACTCAAATAGTCTGAAATAAGCAACATGGAAGGAAAAATACAGGGAAAACAAGAATCTGGAACAGCATTTTTGTATGTGTACATAGGGCTGTTGTCCTCTGTCATTCATGGGAGCTGTGCATGCTGCTGGGTCACACACCAGCAATAACTTGGATCTTCCATGAGACCTGTGCACCCTCCTGCTAAATTAACCAGACAGAGTTTGTGGTGGTTTTATGCTGGGGCTGCAGGGGAACAGAAAATACCTCATCTGGTATAAACCCTGACTGCTCAAGCTCATTAGTATTTTCTGATGTCCTCATTTCCTACCATCAGACTTGCTTTATATTGGTGTGGTGTTTTTGATCCAGTACTTGAAGTTATAAAGTGAGATTTAGTGTCTTTTTGAACCATAGCCTGAAGCGGGGCATAATGCCAGGGGTAAGGGTGGGAGCAGAGTCACTGACAGTCTCTTCAAAGTATCATCTGGTGCAGCATAGGTATTTTATTTGATCCATTTAGTGTGTGCTCAGCTCAGTGCCTGTTCAAAACAGACTAAGCTGGCAACTGGTACAGGCAGATAGATGTGAGACTGAGAGATTGAGAGAGGTAGATATAGACAGATATATCACATGAGGTCTCAGGGATGAGAAATTCATGCTTTAAATTCACTAATCTTAGATTTCTCCTGTCTAGATATCATCACATCTGTTGCACTGTAGCTTTCTGTAAGGACAAATATCCACCAAGGACAGATGAAGGCCAGTACACTGGCTGGGTTCCTGCCTACACTGGAGTTTGCACCCAGGTGGCTGAGAGGATAAACTAGCAATTCTCAGGGACTCCTTAATGCCCATGGGATGCTGCCTAATTTACAAATGTTAGAGTCATTGTGATGGGATACTAGGAACAATGTCTTCCCCAAAGGGTGCCCAGGCACTGGAACAGGCTGCCCAGGGCAGTGCTGGAGTCACCATCCCTGGAAGCATTCAAAATCCGTGTAGATGAGGCCCTCAGTGGCATGGGTTAGTGGTGGCCTTGTCAGTGCTGGGGAATGGTTGGACATGATGAGCTTAAAGGTCTTTTCTAACCAGGCTGATTCTATGATTCTGTGATTCTATGTGCATTTGAACTATGACAATGGCATCCACCAGCTATTGAAATAATTATTTAGGAGGCTGAGGAAAAGTCTGAAGACTGCAGTCCTTGCATGGTATGTGAGAACGCTTGACCTGTGAAATATTGGCTAGTAGATTCGAGGCTTAGGGAAAACCCTAGTCATTTTTCAGGGAGTGTCTGAATGCCACATTTCACCTCAGAATGAGTGTGTCCAATTCACTGCATCAACGGCTGGAGAGAAAAAAGAGACATTTTGATGGATCCTTTACATATGTTGTATTTCCCACCCACGACTGACTTAAGTGTACTAGGCGATGTGAAAGTAGGATTGGATATACTAGGAAAAACTGACCCTTTCTTCTGGTGAAGATTATTTCATTCAAGGAACTGGTTTAAATTCTGCCACAAGAGTCTATATAAACTCCATCTCCTGGAGTAGGGCTTGTGACTACACCCTGCAAAATACTGCTAAACCCTTTACATGGAGTTTCATGTCTCAGGAGAAAAGCTGAGACAATTCCCTAGAGAGAGGCTGAAAGTATCCCAGATCATTTAAAGGGGACATTAGTGATGATCTACCTAATTATAACAACCTAAATATCAGCACTGTAGCAATTTAATTTCATATTATAGCATGGCAAAAAGGAGATAAACAGATTATTTATGCTTGTTCTATGTGGAACGTGATGATTTTTGTGTCTTTGTTGGATGTAGCCTGTTAGAGAGACCGGGCTTTTCCCTGTGTGCTCCCAGCGTGATAATTAACATGATGGGGTGCTTCTAAATAGCAAACAGAGGAAACTCACTTCTCTTGCTTGTTCGGTATGTTTACAGTCACATACCAAAATATCTCGCACAAAACAGCAGCAGTTTAAATTTCTCAGAAGAAGAAAACATTCTTCTTATGAAAATTATGTTCATAATAATGAAGTGTTTTAATGCAACCCATACATCTGAGTCAAAAAGGGGAAAAGTACCTTGAACAGAAGTTTATATTTAAAAGTGGAGAGCTCAGATTTTAGCTAGCTCAAAAATACAGAAGTTTCTGCAGAAACTAATGCTCTTTTTGTCCATGTGTAAATCCCAGCTCTTTGCCTTAGCTTTCCTTCAGCAATCAGAGCAGAGCTTAAATAAATAAATAATCGATTAATAGATTAATAGAGAAATAGATACATAAATCCTTGCATATTTAAGATGTAAGGAGATAAAAAAACCCTATTGCTGGGCCTTGACTTGTTTGATTTTATTGTACAGCATTCACAAAACCTAGTGATGAGTATGGTATAAATAGTTAGCTAGATTAGATTTGACAGAAGAAGAATGGTGGATGAGAGATGATCTGCTGGAGTAGAACAATAATCCTGATCAATAGGAATCAGTCCTTCTTCCACTAAAATCTAGCAAGATCCCCAATGTTACTAGAAGTAGAAAGACACAGACGATCCTTGCTAAGGACCACCAGAAGGGGTGGATGCCAAAGTCTGTGAAGGGCTAAGTGAGCGTCCTTAGAAAAAAGACTCCTGAGTGAGGGTTGTTATGTTGAAAAACCTGGATGTTTGCTGTCATTTTTTCCCTCCAATGGCACTAACAGCTGTCAAAACTCCAAATAATGAAAAAATCTAAAGCAAACCAAAAGTTCTCTCTGGAGCTGGAAACTGAATTGTGTCAGCAGAGACATTCCGAAGGGAAACTGATAGTGAAATTCATAAAGTGAGTCTAACTGTGGAAGATAAATGAAATGCAAAGAATTATGAGTAAGTAAATAACAAGCTTCCCTGGCTAATAATGCAGGTCTGTGATATTTATGTAAGTTAAAGTAAGCTCCACAACATGACAATGTTACATTATATTGCCATTAATCTAGAAGGGTAAAAATTTCCAAGCAGACTGCAAGAAAAATCATGATATTGAATGGTTTTTATTACAGCTCAGTAATCTGTCTCCCAGTCTTCCTCCAGGAATACAGCAGGTACAGCACCGCCTCACAGAAAGTAAAAGAAATTTGGCTTCCACTACAAACCTAAATTAGACTAATGTGCAGTGGAGCAACCTGGCCTAGTGGAAGGTGTCCTGCCTATGGCAGAGGGTTTGAAACTGGATGAGCTTTAAGGTCCCTTCCAACCCAAACCATTCTATGGTTTTATGATGATTCCATGATTCCAGGTAATTAGTTATTTCCCTACTCGGGCCCCATCGTATGTGCCTTCCCTACATCAATTCCCTGTTAGTACTGCAGATAATGTTTTGTCCTGACCTTGATATCCCTCCCAGATGTGGTCACCTCCACATGCCAGTTCTGCATCCCACCTTTCTCCAGCTGCTCCTTCTGCAGATTTTGAGGATTTTGATGTGGTACCACCTCATCCCTCTCTTTTTCTTCCACCAGCTATCTCTTGAGACCTCTCTGTTGTACTTGGCATGCAACAAGGGGGATGCATGGGTGGGAGCAAGATGCACTGGCCAAGTTCTCTTGTAGAAGATATAAATGACCAGAAATTGGTGCTATTGCTCCATATTCTAGTGCTCCACGTGAGGTTGCCTTGGGGAAAGCACAGCAGATGTGTTCATCTCACAGAATTTATTCCAGTAAGGTATTTGCCTGTTGGCTAAAATGTAGCTATTGTGATAGCTTTGTCTGGTAGTGGGTGACGCCTGGACAGCCAGCAGCAGTTAACGTCCTTGATTGCATCCAGAGGAGTATTCACTGGGATTGGAGAGAAAGTGGAGGGTGGTGCGACTGGGAGTGGTGAGAACACGGGCTCTTGGTGTGACTTCATATCAGGTCTTTTGCATTGTAGCTGATGTCAGCAGGGCGCCTGCTCCTTCTGATTGTGCTTTCCTGGAACAAGGGGTGCAGCAAAAAAGGCAATATCCTGGGAAAAAGCAAAAAAGGGAAAGCACAGCCTGAAGGCCTCTAATTTTCAAGCATAGGCTGAAAAGAAGTGGGAACATAAGATAGGCTGAAGAAATGCAGAACGATTGTGTGCGATATAACTTACATCAGAAATGTCCTGTGGTTGTGGTATCTTCTGTCAGGGAAATGGGTTTTGGCACTGGACAACAGTTCTTTTGCAAGAGCCAATTCCTATTTGCAGGGAAATGTCATAGGCAAGTCTCAGAGGTTAGTTTCTCTTGGAGGGAAATCCAGATGTGTGGAAAAATCATTACATTTTATTAATATATAGTTTTTGTCTTGCTGTTGCATCTTTCAGATGTGATTCCTCGGAAGCAGTCATAAAAGATGTTACCTCCCAAAACAGAGCTGCCCATTTTCATTTTATTTAGCTGAAGGGTCTCGGATGCTCTGAGCTTCTGTTACGCGCTTCATTGTTAAGGTGCTGAAACATTTACAGTACGTTTCAAATGGCAAATGTCACCCACTCTCCACTGGTTTTTATTTTGTGCTCGGCCTGACCATTCAGACAGGCACAGGCAGAAACCTTGGTTGTTGTTTCTGTGTTTCCCCTCTCTCAGGGCTTTCACTGCTCACAAATGCATCAAGAGTCTTTTTTCGTTCCTCATAAGCAGTGCTCAAAGCATTCTATCTGCTCTTCAGTTTTAAAATCTCTTGTCTGTCTTAATTTTAATGCAAGTTGAGTGTAGTGGCTTTTTTATCTTAAATCAAATGTGCGCCTTGAACAGAGCTGGTGTGAATGAGAATTAGACAGAAAGATGAAATACAGTTTTATGATGTGGTAAGATGTCCAAACTCTCAGGAAATAGGAATTTCTGATTTGAAATCAGCTTAAAATCCTGCTCCTGTTTGAACATCTTCTCTACATACTGTTGAAAGTAGCATCTTAAGATCAGCAACACTGAATTAGAAATGGTTAGACAAACAGGGTTTTCCACATTAATTCGTTTCTGTCAGAAAGTAATGTTTGGTGTGTTGGATCATTTCCCGTTACTTTTACGGGCTTTATGCAAAGGGGGGGAAAGAAAAGTTAAGTTTAATTAAAAAAAAAAATAATACAAAAATATGAAGGGAATGGCAAAAGGCAGAAAAGGAGAGAGGGGAATTGTGGGCTGAAGGAGAGATATCACTCTTAAATGCATCTCTGAAGGGACCTCTGAAGGAATCATATCGCTCTTAGATGGCACCTCTGAAGGAATGCTTAGGTTTGCCTAAACATCCTGTACACCCCCACCCCCCCACCCGGTACATATACATATCTAAACCAAAATGTGTGTGGTACCATATCACTATTATCATACCATGAAGCAGCTAACATTGTCCTAGGAAAATGGGACTGGGAAAAGAAGTCATATAAGATGAAAAAGAGTATCAGCCCCTGATATCTTTATTCAGAGCCTGCTGTTGCGCATGCCTCCTCCCTGTGCAGCACTGGCGTTATCGATTGGGCAGTCATTCTGAGCAGGGGCATATCTGCCCATCGGTGTGCAGTGAAATTGCTGGTTACGGAGTTACGGCACCAGTCACAGGCTGTGATCCCTTCCACTGCATCCCAGTGCTCACCATTAACCCCCCGCAGGGCACAGGAGTTGGGTGTCGGGATCTGCTAGCCAGGGTCTTCGTGGCAAGTTGGATGATGTGCGCCTGTCACTCACCTTGAAAGCATCTCACTAGTGTCTATGCTGACAGTCAAGGTGTACTGACGCGGTGCTGTAAAATGTGCTTCGGAGAGAGCATGCCTGGGACGTCCATAAATTCTAGGCACCTCTCCAAAGCTACCTCTTTGCACCCAAAGATTCCCAGGTGAAAAACCATCAGTGAGTCTGAGGCAATTTGGGTCGAAGTGGCTTTTAGGTCCCATAAGATTGCCTTCTATTTGTGCCAAAAAACCCTCATGCACCAAGTCACCCCAAACCACAAACACTTGCTTTTTTGTTGCGTAATAAAATGGACATTTCCAGTGGCATGACTAAGGGAAGCGTTACGAAACGCACAGCATCAAAGGCCAGTCTTTCATTTCCATCATCAGACATGCCTTTCTTCAAGAGCCACTGTTTTTTGTGGGTCTTCTCAAATGCTCAGGGTAGCCTGAGCTTAGGTACCTTGCTAAATCATCTACATGGGTAACAAATCTTTGCTTGACTCTGCAGTAAGCCAGGGTATGAACAAAGGTGCATGTGAAATATTTGACATTGTGATGGAAACAACTTAAATAATACCCTTTTCCCAAGAGCCAGCCCCACCTTTTGACTTGATGGAAAACGCTTGTGGTAACATTCATTTATGGTTTCTCAGACTTCTTTTTTATTATCAGGGGAGCAATCTGCGGGACTAGAAAAAAGGCAAGGTGTCTTGTCAGGATGTATCACTTCCCGAAGGATGGACATATTGGAACAAGTAAGTTTTGGCATCCTGGTTCCTGCTGTTTCCGAAGCGTAGGGGCGCGCACTGCTGCGGGAGCCCCGCTCACAAGGGAGGATGGGGATGAGGAACAGGGATGGAGCCCTGTTGTGCAGGGTGGAGGCCGGAGGAGCCGGGCGGGGTGCTGGGGAGGCTGTCTGGGGGCTGGGACGGGAGGAGCCGGCGGAGGCACCGCCGCCAGCCTTCCCCTCGCCCGATGCTTGCCTTTTTTTCCACGAAAGCGCTATTTTTCAGTGTCACATGGCTTAGGTGAAACTTTCCTTGAAGTCCGTCAGTGGAGTCAGCCACAGCAAACGCGAACCCAGCAGCCGCAGCACGCACCGAAACCCCCCCGGAGGGCACGTTTTCCCCCCCGTACCCCCTGAGTTTTTGGGGTGCGGGGAAGGCCCCGACCCCTCAGGGCGGGAGGAAGCGGGGTCCAACGCACCGGTGCGCGGAAAAGCGGGGCTGAGCTGGAGGATGGAGAGGGAGAGGAGGAGGAGGAGAGGGAACGGGAGGAAGCGCGACCCGAGCCGCTCCGGGGGGGCGGCCGTGGCCCCGCGCTGCTGCCGGCGGTGGGCGGGGTGTCGCCGCCCTCGGGCCGGGCCGGGCCGGGCCGGGGGGATGGCGGGGAGGAGGAGGAAGGGGGAGCGGGTGTCATGCCGAGAGCGCGCCTCGCAGCCCGCCAGGCCGCGGCCCGACCCGCACCCCGGGGCGCAGCCCGCCCTCCCCGCGGCAGCCGGCCCCGCTTCCCGCCGGGCCCGGGGAGCAGCCAGCCGCGTCCCGACAGCGCGGAGGGAAGAGGAGGGGGGGGGGAAAGGAGAGCGGAGCTTAAAGGAAGGGGAGGGAGGGGGGAAAGTTTAGCGGAGGGTGTTTGACTCGGGAGTTATCCCTAAAGAGCCTTTCCCCTGCTCTGATCCAGAGGGCAGCGCTGGGAGGAGGAGGAGGGGCGGCGACGAGGAGCCCTGCAACATCTGTAAAACTTGGAGGAGGCGGCGGAGAGGAGCGTGCGGGAGCGAGGGAAGCAGAAGGGACAACTTTTCCGACACGTGAGTATCTCGGCGCGATGTGTTTATTCTCCTCCTTCGGTGCCTGCGCCGAGCCAAAACAATGCCGGGCGGCGGCGGCGGCGGGGCCGGGACGGGGCGGAGGGGTCCCCCCTTGCCTCCGATGCCAGGCGGGGGACTTGGGGATGTTCTTTTTTCTTAGCTCCCCGTCTTCTTCTCGTTGTTTCCCTCCTTCCCCCCCGCTCTTTTCGTTGAACCAAATCAGAAATGTCAGTCAAGTGCTGGTGAGTCAGACGGGATCAGATTACAAGATCACTGGAACTGATGTCGGATCCGCACACACTCGCACACACAAACCCCCCCCAACACGGAGGCAGAGGCGCGGGCGGGGAGAAAACAACCACCGACAATCCCCCTCCGGCCCTGTCTGCCGCCCCTGTCCCGTCCGTGCGTCCCGTACCTCCTCTCCCGTGCCCCCTCCCCAGAGCCGGCCCCGCTAGCCTCGGCGGCGGTGGAGCGGCCGTCGCCCATGGGCAGCGCGGGGGCTCGGCGGCAGCGGCGGCAGGTACGTACCCACTTGGGCGAGAAGTTCTTTGTTCCCCGGGCTCTGCTCCGGGCCACTTTCTCGTCGTTCTCCCAAGCGCTCCTTCCCCGCTCCCAGCCCCCTTCCCGCTTCCCTAACTTTGGAGGCGGAGGTGAGGGCAGCGAGGTGTCTAACCCCCAAAATGGCTGTCAGGGAGCGCGGGAGCGGAGGGTGCGGGGAGCGGCGGGCGCAACCCGCGCTCGGACCGGGGCCGAGCCGCGCTGCCCGCGCTCGTCCCGCGGCAGAGCTGCTTTTTTCTCCGCACCGTTTCCCCCCCGTTCTCCGAGCAACTACTGCAGGGCAGCGTTTGCCCGCCCGTGGGGCGGGAGGCCGGCCGCAAACTTTGCCGGGGGGAAGGCGGGCGGAGCGGGGCAGAAGACGCTGTCACATTTGGCGGGGCTGAGGGGTGGCCCTTGTGCCCCCCATGCCGGCGGCTCGCTGAGGGGCAAGGGCACAGCCTCGTCCCGGCCGGGCGCTGTGCGGGGGGCTTCCCGCGCCTTTTTGTGTGCCGCGCCTCGCCGCTGGCAGCGGGTCAAAGCTGTGGAGCCCGGGCCGGGCTGAGGCGGGAGGAGCGGAGAGGGGGGCGGCGGCGGCGGCCCCCGGGGGAGCGGCTGGAGCCGCCCCGGGCCGGCCCCGCATTCACCGCGCAACTTTGAAGGGTCGTAGGAGAGCGGCTCCTCGGCTGTTGAGTTCTCCCGTAAAGTCCGTGTGTTGGCACAACCCCGCGCCCCTCCGCCGGTGCCCACTCCCAAAGCCTCGCACCACGTGAAGAAACAAGGTAAAAAGGGAATTCCACCCCCCCCCCCCCCCGCCATCACCCTCCCCGAATGTCGTGTTTTAACCCTCTGGTGCTTAGTTCTGATCCGGTCCTGTGGGTACGGTGTCCGTGGCCTTCTGCCAGTTCGTATGGAGATGTATTTACGTAAAACGTTTTCTCTCAGCTCCTTGCCAGCTGTTCCACATTTTCCAGCTGCCACTTCAGTTTGGAATGATGGACTGTAGGGATCTCAAAGAGCCTTTTAGTCCAAGGTACGAATAGCTGTCCGTCTGATATACAGGGTCACGTTTTAGAGGCTGCTTCACTAAAGGAGCATTAGGTAGCAACCCCCAGCAAAACCCCCATCGCCGTTGCGCCTCTGCTACTTCCCGCTTCATTCCAAGGCGCAATAAACGTGATGGGGTTGTTTTAAGCTCCAGCGTGCAGACTTCATTCCTTTTGTGCGGGTTACAGAAAAAACTTGGAAGCGAAATTTTTCTGGGCCCTGGAGATAACGCGGCTGATTCAATCAACAAGCGTTTTTGAGCAGGCACGGCTGGCCCTCTTTCTGCGCCGGGTGTAAGGATCGTTTTAAATCGGTGGGATAGTGAGAAATCACGAAGTTTCTCTATGTTGCAACATTGTTTTTTGATGTGGTGGTAAGCGAGATTAGGGATTGATGTCTGCAAGAGCTGGCCTTAAGTAGTTCGAATATTTGTGCAGTTGCATTGTAACTTGGAAAGGTGCCTCACTGATTGATTCCTATAATTATTTCATTTAGGTCCTTTATTAAAAATTAATAATGATCTGACAGTTTCTTAATTACATGTGTCATGATTATTTTGAAGGAAGACGGATGCAGTGTTTTAAAAGTAAAGAAACATGAAAATGTAAAAAGCTCCGTGTCCGCACTGCTGTGTTTCAGCTGAGGAAATATAGATTAAAAGTAATGGTGAATGAGTTCAGCAATGTAAACTGTGTGCAGCCTCCTGAGAGCTTGTTTATATAATGAAGGTTTGGGTTTAACTAGCTAGTATGTAAATACTTTCTGTTTGGTGGATAGCCCAATTCTAGAAACATAAATAATAGTAACTATGAGAGAAGGCTATTTTAAGGGGGAGGATTATTTCTTTAAAAGCAGGATTATGTGATTTTGAATGAGTAAGAAGAATGAGTAGAAGAGGACTCCCTCAGTGTATATATATCCTTTTAAGCAGCGGTGGAAATAAAACTATGGCTTAAGGTGCCTGAATGAATGCACTCTTGCATTCTGATAATTGCACATGGTTTTCAGTAGGACATGCTGTTTTCCAAAGCGTTTCTGTGGAAGTACCACGAAACAAAGACATCACCTGCATTTTCCTGCCTGAGTGGAGTAACGTTTTTGGCTTGAGAATGCATGCAGTGGCCAAGACAGCCTTTACTGCTATAAGCAGTCCTGAGCTGTGAAAGATGGTGTTGTGCCTTTTCAAAGACAAAAACATTTTGTAACTAAGAAATTGAAAGTATTGATGGTTATGAACCATTTCTGTTTATTTTGGAATCCGTGTTAGAGCAAGCAAAATGCTCAAGTTTTGAGATATCAGAATTCGTTCATCTTGCAGGTTACTTAATTTTTTAACAAGATAAACGTGTGCATTTGATAATGACCCGTAAAAGTTCCAGTTACGCTTCCTGCCTCGTTTTTGGGAAAGCTGTTCCATTACCTGCCCTCTGTAGCACGTTTGAATTTCATTCTGCATGCTTCAGGGAAGGAATGGCATATTTTTGTGTTGCAGAGTGTTAGTGAAATGTTAGTCATCTTTGCCTGATAAATAAGGAATCTGATGGTTATTAAAGCAGGATTTATTTGGAGTTATGGAAGGAAGCATTTTAATGATCAGTGTTGCATGCACTCAGCTGTATGGGGACAGTAATGTACAAAGAAAAAGCAGACTTGAAGGAAAAGTGAATCAACGAGTCATGAAATCCTCAGGAAAACCTTAGTAATGGAATGTTAATGCTTTTAAGCTATAGTAGATTACCTTAAAAGTCAGGCTTTTCTGCTTTATGCAATTGTTGTAAATCCCTAGCTGAAGAATACTTTGAAGAAGGCTTTAGTTTTTCTGGCACTCACATTCTGTAGTCATTCCGATTGTTTTGGAAGATTCAGGAAATTTTCTGCCAACTTGCAGTTAGGCAATTAAAATGCTAAAATGGCTACAGAGGAGGCTTTTTATTCAACAAAAGGGTCGGCCGTAATGATGATTTCAAGTTGTCTTTTAACGATAGGTTTTATAGATGTCCTCCCTTTAGGCTTTGTCGTTTTTATAAGGGAATTGATTTGTTATACTTTAAAATCAAATAAAATGAGACAGAATAAACAAAAATAGGGCATGGGTGCTGCTGCAAACTTTTCAAGTTCTTTCAGTGCATTTTTCATCTTTACTTTTATTTGATAGGTCTGTGAAATAGAGCTGTAGACTGGCAGACTTTAAATGAAATTTCACACTTTGATGATTTTTTTTAAACTTTGATATATTGACAGCAAAAGGAGCTGCAAAGCTTTTATATAACTTGAGCAGTAACGCCAAGCAGCAGTCAAACGTCTCTATGCATTTGTGTTTAACTGCAGAAGAAAAACATGTCCATGGGCAGTAGAGGGTTCTTATCAACTCCCTAATCCCAGATCCCAGCAAACCTTGAGGGCATGCCTCAGATCTTGCTGAAATCATTGTAGACTCTCACAGTTTGCAGATTAAATATGCTATGTGTTCCTGGCTCCAACAACAGTTTTATGAGCTCACTAAGCTTCCTGTTTTAAGATCCTTTTCTGAAGTTTTTAGGAGCTGCTAAAGGCGATGCTGTCTATGGCAAGTGGTACTTGTTAATTTAGAGACACTTCAGGTATTTCATTCTGTCTGTAAAAATAGCCAGAATGGCCATTTTCAAATTGGAAGTGGAGTTGCATTGGAAAGAAAGAGGAGCTCCTTTAAAGAGGGATTCTGTTGTTTTAATGTGTTTGTCAGTACACGAGGTTGCAAAGTTTACACAAGGCTTGTTTTATGGGGGCTTGACTTTGACTGGGCTCTTTCAAACCAGACTTTTTCAGTTGTAATTCTAAGCACAATGCAGCTTTTAGTACATAATTTCTGAGCCCCTTTTAACCAGTTGTATTTGTAGCAGCTCATTAAACATACCTTTGAAGTTCTCATTCTCCTTTAAGTGTCAAAGAAGGGAAAATCTATTCTGCCAAGGGTGAATTTCAGTGAATCAGGTAGTTAACCCTGGGATTTGTTGACCCTTCTGAAGGAGTGGTGTTTGCACCTCAAATTCTGGGTCCCGTCTTCTTTTCTAGCTGCTCAGTAGTTAACTGTTATGGTTTATTCACTGTAATCATGTTTATGTATTCGGTGTAATAGTTTTAATTAAAAGGGAAAATACTTATTGTCCAACGACATGTGTCATGGTATTCCCGAGAGAGCTTGAGCCAATTTTGTGCTTAAAGGTTATTCAGTGAATGAAATTTTGAAAGCCCATTTGTCAAGGTGCTGCACAGTTTCTGTTAGTTTTCAACCCCCAAATTCATTGTCTGCATGGCCCAGTCATTAGTCAGCAGTGTATTAGTGCTGCCTGCGGGCAATGCTGCCCAGCACTTCTTCACACCATTATAGCTCTAAAAGTGTACTCTGCCGACTTGCAGAATTACTGCTCTGATTTCCGCTTGGCTGGGTTCGAGGTAAGTCCCCTCCCTACCTTCCAGCTCTCTAATCCCTGCTTTCTTTCAAGGCTGCTTTTTGCAGAGATTTAGGGAAAAACTTTCTTAAAAGATCCTGCTGGCATCATACTGTGGTTTTGTTGTGGTATACACTCTACGTATAAATTGTACCTGCATTACCTTGAAAGTGTATTAAATTGGCTGCTGATCTGAAGAGTTGGTTTCTCCCTCTTTAAGAATAAAACAGGAAACAAGACAATACATTGATGTTAAAAATGCCTGCAAGATTGTTTAGATTGCAACAAGGGGCAAACTAATTGGGGTAGAATGTGTTTGTCTCTAAATAGTTGCTAGGAGTCAGAGCTGATAATATCAGAACCCACTACCAAGAGATCTGATTTGAATAATTTCCTTAGCTGAAGAATGTCAAGTTATTTTTTGTGCTGATTACCAAGACAATCTGTTATTTTTTTTTAAAATGATGCTCAAAATGCTGCTGTATTTTTTTGGTATCTGATATTTAGGTCAGACCTAAAGGACCCAACTAATCTTTTGGTGGTTTAGACCTGAGCCTCCCCCAACTATATTTGCTGCTTTGTATGATACTCTGTTTTCTTTACGTACAAATCTGTTAATGTCAAGGAAACCAACTGCGTGTAAAGAATAGTTCATCCAGCTGCCGAGAGAATGAAGCCTGCATTAGATAAGATGTATGAATACCTGAAACCGAATAGTCAGAAACACAGATCAAGTTAGTGTCACTTCAGTACAACGTCTGCAGTTCTGAACCGTGTATATTAAAATGAAATCCTAGAACTACCGATTCTTAACTAACAGGACGTGGTTTGGTGTTCTTCCCTTCACTATGGATGTTTTTTCTGGGAAAATAAGGCAGCTGTATGATTCTGTTATTATTTGAACAGGGATAGTGGATTGGGAAGTAATTGATGCTGCAGGAGTTCAGGGTTGTGCTGTTGTGTTTTGTCAAGTTACAAAACCATGAAGGAATCATGATGCAGTTTTACTGCTACTACGAGATAGGTGTAAAACCTAAAGTAAACTGTAAAAGCTGAAGATAAAGTTTTATAAAGTACCTTTCACACTTGAAGTTCTTCCTGGATAAATGGAGCTTTCCTAGCTCTTTTATGTGTTAAAACATCTGTGTTGGGTTAGAACGTGAAATTCTGGATGATGGCATCCCTTAACCTGAGAGTATGCTGAGGAGATAACCAGGCTTCCAGGAGTGGGACTGCTGATCAAAACATGGCACTTTCAGAAACATTCTACTTGATTCCTTTAATCTTGTTTTAAAATGTTAATTGTAAAAAATGGAATACAGTCTTTTCTGGCGTTTGCATATCATAAGTTGGAAACACTACATGTTAGATGTATATTAAAAATGTTCTTCCCTGAGCTCAGTTCCTGCATAGATTGACACTGATATATAGATGTAGTTTTGATTCTAAGGAAACCTTCATCTTTTGGGATTGATGAGATAAAGCACAAAGTGTGCAGAAAGTGGTCATGCCATTGGAATTCACGTTTAGCTCCGGTGCTCTAAATTAGAGTATTTCAGCATTTTACCATGGCAGTTATAGTGACTTCTTATTTGATGAGGTAAATAAATCGTGATGCAAAGCACACCCATTCCAGATGTTTGTAATTTTCTTTACCAGGCTGTTGGTTGACAAACTGGCAAGGCGGCAAAGAAGAAAACATCCTGTATCATCACCAGAAGTGTTCTAGTGCTAATAACAGTATCAGCGGAGGAAGTTGTAGTGTCTGTTATCACTACAGCAGGTCTTGCTGGTTGTCCTCTCTGTGTATTCCTGTCCTTCCAAATCTTGGGCATATGAATGTACTAATTCGGGTTTCATAAAACTAATGTTTTACAGAAGTGCTGTTAAGTTTGGTTTGGATTTAGTGTTGCTGAAGAAAGGGACAAAAACTAAGTGTAGACTTGGTAGGGAAGTTTGAAGTGTCACCAGTCATTTCAGCCTCGTGCTACAAACAGTAAAATCCACAGAGATTCCCCCCTTCCCTCCTCCCCATGCTAATTCTTTCACAGCTAATCTTACTTTGGCATAATTATTGGAGTTTTTCCTGCTGCAGACTTTGAAGCACAAGGACATGTAGGATTGCGAAACAAGCAGTAACAGAGCTTACTCTGAATTTTCTAGCAATTTTAGGCAGGGTAATTGGCAGGAGTTCTAATTTCTTAAGGGTAAGTGCATTACTGGTTTTAAACCCACCCCCTTCCCCAAACACATTTACACATTTGGAGACTTGAAAAATATTTGGCGATTTCTGTTTTTTTAAGAACTAATCTTTGTTTTTCCATTGTCTGTATGTAGATAGTTTGCAAGAGAGTCAAAATAAGGAATAAAGAAACCCAAGCCCCTGTGATTACAATAACAAATGCTTAGATGGAGAGCTAATGACCTGGTTTGTTTGTTTGGTGTTGGTTGTGGGTTTTTTCTTTGTTTTAAAGTTGCATTACTTTTGTAAAGACTCTTGGATAATGAATGGATTATGAATTTTTACCTGAAAGGAGACATTGTACCTGAAAAGTAAGGCCACTAAGATGTGTTGTAAGTTCTTGCTTGTATCCCTTTGCAGTGTGTTGCATGTACCCAAACAACTTCTGTGATGGGTGGGCTGGTTGGATATGGATGGTTTGACCTGAATCCTTCAGCATTTTTATTCATTAAGTTCTGTTTACTGGGCAAGGAACTATGAATCACTTCTTTCCTGGCGGAAGGCTGTTTTATTTAGATACAGAGTTTAATCTGTTGAAGTAATAGTAAAAACATTTAATTGGGGTTATGCTTACCAGCTTTCTAAATCCCGTAACAAAGTAGAGATAATCTACTTGTAAGAGTATGTGGGTGATGTGTGTTAAAACCAGCTGAGGTGCTGCCTCAGTAGAAAGTGTCACTTATTGATCCTGCTCTATGTGTGTGTTTGAAATATTTTCAGAACTTTTGGTAATCCCGTTTATCTGCAGCAGAAAGATGTAAGCAAATGTAATTCCTCTGGAGCCCAGCGATTGTTACACTTGATCAGTAGTTCAGTGTATGCCATAGAAGAGTTTCTCACTTAGGATCTTAATCACGAGGATGCTAATAGCACTGCTTTGCCTAGCTGATTGCCTTTGTGTTTGTGATCCTGCATTATTGTTGCCACAAGCTATTTAACCTATCAGAAACAGATCAGATCATCATTAACCAGGCTTAAGGTCTAGTTGTTTTTCATTCTTTATGGGGGTGGGGGAAGAAATCAAAGGAACGGAACACAGGAAAAGACAGTAGATAGTAATGGATTTGGAAAGATAATATTAATACACGTGGTGCCCTGTAACTTGGGGTATTTTTTAATTTCAAGCAACAAATCCACCTATCTGATCCTGTTGGGTTTGTGCTGCTATTTTTTGTTTTTTCCTTTCTTTCTAATTTTACTTCACATTTCAAAACAGATTTAGAAGTACACAGTTAGCCACTAATGCATTTATGGATCATGCATATAATTTAAACAGAGAGAAGGATTGCGAAGTACAAGATACCTTTTTTCCCCAGCTTATTAGTGGTTTGTTGTAGTTTTATATATAGTGGATATGAGACTATTATTTGTGCTATTTGTATGGGTCTTAGTGTGACCAGTTGTATCAACAGGGAAGAATCTGAACAAAATTTGCCCAGGGGTCATTAATGGGGGATTGCAGAAATCAGGTATAGCTTACAAAGAGCTGAGAAAAGAGAGAACTGCTTAAAAGTTGTCTAGGGTTCAGGTTAGTTCCTGTAGCTGTTCTGGAACTGGTGAGGTCAACCAAGAGGTTAATGTAGCGACTGGAAGATATTTCTTACAATGTGTATTTTCCAACATGTGCTGTCAGGGGTAACTTTGTCAGTGCGGCTTTGCCAGCAGGTTTGATGGGAAGCGATGCTGAAATCTAGGTGGGTTTTGGAAGTTAAATGTACCCGCATCAAGTCTGTATAAATCAGTGTGAAATAGCTTCCATATAATAGCATAAGATTGTCTCATGTAAATTTTGCATTTGAATGTGTCTGAACAAGATGCCTTTTTTTATCCTTAAATAATCCCAAGGAGCGGAGTAGCTGCTTTTGATAAAATTGATAAAGGGTCCTTTATGGTTGAGAGAGAGTGTAATTTCCTGATTGTTCTTCATGCCTCCCCTTGTGGTTTTCACTTTCATACAGTTGTGCTGTTCAAGATGTATTGTATCCCCAAAGACTGCTTCCAGTAGTGTGGATCAAAGTAGTACCTATGAGCACCCTAACTACCCAGAGTAATTTCTGAGAAATTAAACATGCTGTGTTTGCTTGCACGCTGATTGGGGCACTCTGGTTGCTGATAGCAATCAGTATGAACTTCCCTACTGCTGATGTAATGATGATGAATGCTGTGACACTGCTATTTCAGACAGCTCTTCTCAGCAGATGCAAACCACTTGTTAATGAATTGAATGCAACTACAGCAGCATGGAATGAAACAGGGAAAGGGGCTTTTAGGTTTTTTGTTTAAAATCCAACATATTCAAATATATCCCCTCAAAGAAAAAAACCCCAAACCCAACAAAACCCAAAACCCTAACAAAGTAACCAAACCAGATAAAGGCAGAAAAAGGTTCAAGTTTGCAGGAAACATAAACCAGTGTAACGTGCAAATTGAGAATTTCAGGCGGTGTTTCCTGGCCAAGCACTTAGGCTGAAGCAAGTGATCTTCTCGAAGTTAGGGAGCCTATTCCTATGAATAAAAATTTGCATGATCTGGTCTTGAAAACTAACATATGCGGTATAAACGCACTGGTTTTAAAAGGTAATTCAGAAAGTAAGGGCACAGGCCTGAAGATCCTTGGAGAATCGAAGTGTGTGCTCAGGAAGGGTCACTTTTCCTGCTCTCTCAGGCAGAGGTTGCTCCACTGTTTTCAATGAGTTGGCACTGTGAGTAAATGAAGAAAAAGATGGCTTTTTTCCCTCCTCAGTATGAGGTTATTTTTACTACCATGAGGCACAGTTTTATGACCAGCACACGTAAGGACCAGGAATTACATTATTTCAAGTGGCTTGAGAGATTCTTTTTGTTTCAGAAACGTCTCCAACATGTCATTTGTTGACATTCCTTTTAAAAGAGGCAGTTTTCCTTTCCAGTAGCTTGTTCCTAAAATTCCTCCAATGTAATATGCAATTGGGAAAAAGTTTATGTTTATGATTTGAAAAGGAGAGACGCACCTGCAGGCAGGTTGCTGTTTTGAGAGGGATTAGGTTTAAAATGGGGATCTGGAATTAATTGTGCAATGGGTTCAGGCTTTAGGGAAATTACAAAAGGTTCAATCATGGTTGAATGGGAAAAAGCCATGAATGTTTGCTTTCAGGAAGGAATGTTTATCCCTCTATTTACCTATGAAAGTTCAGGCTTTAGCCCATATACTGTTATAGCATTTTCTTGCCATTCGTATGCACATGGAGATGCTGGATGGCCAACAGAAGCTAGCTTTCTGGTTTGTTGAAAGCAGAGCTCCTTGCTGCAGAATAGATCCATATTGTCTCAGGCCTGGGGCAGGAACAGGGAAGTCAGTGACCCACACACTGGGCAGAGCCGTGTACACCATAATGTAAACCACCTTGTGCTTTAATGTGAAGATGATGTCACGCTGGCTGGTTTTCAGAATGCTTTTTGATAGGCATTAGCAGCCAGTGGAAAGAAGTCTTCACACAAGAAATCTGGAGAGGGGCTTTTACAAGGGCATGCAGTGACAGGACAAAGGGGAATGGCTTTAAAGTGACAGAGGGGAGATTGAGATTAGACATCAGGCAGAAGTTCTTCCCTGTGAGGGTGCTGAGGTGCTGGCACAGGTTGCTCAGAGAACCTTGGCTGCCGCATCCCTGGCAGTGTTCAAGGCCAGGTTGGACAGGGCTTGGTGCAACCTGCTCTAGTGGAAGGTGTCCCTGCCCATGGCAGGGGATTGGAACTGGATGAGCTTTAAGGTTCCTTCCAGTCCAAACCAGTCTGGGGCTCTAGAAGACGTGTGTCTGGTTTGTGTTTTCAACTTGGGCTTCCATTTGTCTTCAGGAGAAAAAAAGATTTGTGGGTCACTATATTGATTCCCATTTGGCTGCTTCCCTATCGGGCATGCTTGGCAAAGCATATCAAAACACATACCTCAAGTTACTAGTCCTGCCATCTCACCCGGCTTTCCTTACTTTCCCAGCCATGCCTACCACCATGTATCTAAACAGGGCACTGGAGTGTAACTGGAGCTGCTGGAATTCTCTCAGATGCCTTTGCCACACGTGCATGTGGGTTGGGAGCGGAGGAAGGAAGGCGCAGGAGGAAACGTCTACAGGGCTGCTGCCTCATGCTATGGGGTGAGAGCTCATAGAAGAAAGTTCACTCTCGCAGTGTTTCCTCTTCCATGCTGCTGTGAATAAAAGCATCCTTCTGGGTGTAAACTAGACAGACATGAACCAGAGCAGGTACCAAGAGCAGATGTTTATATTAACTCGTGGCCAATTCTGCAATTTTATGATCAAAAATTCACTTTAAGCACCACTTTAGGTCTCTGTTCTGTGCCATTGTCCCCACAAGGTAGCATAAACCAGGAACGTGATAGGGAGCGGTGGGAAATGTGGAACTATGTCTGCTAGTTTTCCTTACAT
The DNA here is from genome assembly GCA_039720435.1 of Amazona ochrocephala. Taxonomy (NCBI): domain Eukaryota; kingdom Metazoa; phylum Chordata; class Aves; order Psittaciformes; family Psittacidae; genus Amazona; species Amazona ochrocephala. The sequence goes on along the minus strand of CM077885.1, from coordinate 16,158,041 downwards.
TAAAGAGAAAAAGCCCCAAAGCACCAGAAACAACTCATCGGTAGGCTGCTGGGGAAAGAAAAAAAATGCCAGAGAATGGATGGATGCCAGTGTGAGCTAGCTCTTGAATCGCAGATTAAAGCTGAGTTAACTCCTTACAGTACCTTCATTATCTTTTCTGAGCGGTGTTAGGATCACATTGTCTTGGAGGTCCTGTCCTGCCATGGTGGAAAGGGGAAGGAGGTGAAGATAAGTGAGGGTTCCTTGCTCATAGCTATACAGACATATGTGTGGCAGGAGGCATGGAGCTGCTGTAGATACCTGTCATCAGTTTTGTGATCTTTGCCCACATCCATGGCAAAATTCATGGAAATCCAGTTTCATGCCACTCCACTGGCCTTGAGAAATGGGGACAGAATATGTGGCTTCTTCATTTCTAGCTGAGTAGGGAGCATAATTGTTCCTTTTCATGGCTTACAGCTAGAAGAAACAGGTTGTGAACTGAGGGCAGGAGAAAATGGGGGACGAGTTCTGCAGCTTCCCCTTCCAAGCTCTCAAACTCTTTGATGTAAGTGAAGATGCTGCCTGATGTACAGCAGCCTTAGAAGGTGAAACAACTGAAAATGTATAGGTTTTTAAAGTCCACAGAAAGTTATTCCTTTTAATATTAAATAACTCAAAGGAGAGTAGTCAGAGCACAAGAAAGTACACTGCAGTACTCACTCATGCAGTAGCTGGAGGCTGGGTAGGGGCAGATGTTGGTGCTTATATGGCCAGGGCTGTACAGATAATATAAGCATGTTTGTGTCAGTGTGGGGTCAGCAGCTTGGCAGCAGTGCCAGCTTCCCCCCAATTTCTGCTGTTGCAAGGGACTGAGAAGCCTGATGCACATGACAACTGAGGATGTTCTTGCATGAGATGTGCAAGGGAAAAGGGGGAGAGAGCATCTGAGAAACTTGGGAAGGTGCTGCTTATTGCAAAGCTCATGTGAGACCTCTCCTCAATGAGGTCTGTGCATTGCTGGGCACAAGTGAGGGCTGCTGGAGGTTGAGTATTGTTAGACTTCTCCGTGTCAGGTGTTTGAAGACACCTGGCGTTCCCCTTCATGTTCTGCTGGGAAGTCATTTCACAGTTGACGGTGATGTTTGTAGCACTTTCAGAGGCAGATCTTGAAAGTACTCTTAGAAGTACTCTGCCATGGCTTTGTTATTGCTGGGTTTAGCAAGAAAGAAACTGAAGGGATACAAAATACCTAGAGAGGTAAAAATGCTTCTCTCACTGACTGGTAGGTCAGTGGCAGAGAGTCTCTGATATCTCGTCCAATTCCCTGGCCGACCTGCCTGGCTAAATAATGATTCATCTAGTGATTGGGCTCTTCTTTGATCCCTGCTTTATAACAGTGAGGCTTTGGAGTGCTTTATTGTGCTGTTAAAAAGAACTCTTCCTAGGGAGGTGAGATGGGGAAGGTTTACTAGACAGCTGTGTTTGTGAAGAATTGGCCTTGTAGCCTGGTGTTTGGGTTTGGTTGGTTGGGTTGTTTTTTGGTTTTGTCCTGTCAGAACAGGGGAAACAGGTTGCTAGTGTAATTACACTTCGGTAGAGTTTACTTTGTGGCTTGTTTTGAAGCCTTTGGTTGTTGATTTCATTAAAATGTTGTTCTAGAACAGTGCAACTTCCTTCCGTTTCAGACCCCTGGAGCTAATGACTGCAGTGCTGCTTGGGGCTGAAAACATTCTCTTTATTTAATATTTTTTAATTAATATTTATTTAATATCCTACGTTGTTGCATAGGATCGTCTTCAAACTCCCAAAGTACCCAAGTACCCTGGTTCTAAGCATGGTGCATGCTGAATATTGAGGGGCTATGTAAAGCTTACTTTACTTGACTGGCTTGCGTCAAGTTAAGCCGCAGACCAGTTCTTGGAGGTGCCTCTGTTCTTTGCAGCCTGCAGTCCTGGAGCCTGGTGTGGATGCACTGTTACCCTTCTGAAAGCTTGTGGGCTTCTGGGGCTTACATTGGGAATGTAAAAGCTCTGAGATTAAGGAGAAGTGATCTGCGGGAATAAAATGAGTGGATCACTGGAGATGACACGGAGAAAGCCAAGGAAAAACAGAGAAACCAGACACACACCTCTGCAGAGTCTTCCATTTTCAGCACTTTCATGCAAAAGTGATCTCATTGTCTGCCACTAGCAATAATATTTGCCTTTCCCTGTGGTTTTCAGGGTGTTGCTCCAATGCACTTTTGTTTGAGTTAGATTTCTGAACAAACGAAGAGGGAGATGTTTACATGAGTAGGACAAGGTGTAGAGATAGACAGGATAATTCTTGCTGCAGGGTGTTCAGATAGCGCGAATGCTGAAATTTAAATATTTGGCTTCTATAGTCAACATGAAGGGCTGTCTTGATTTCTTTTGCATTGTTCTGAAGTGCTGTGGACATAGGATCAAAACAGTGGCTTTTCCCCCCTGGATCCATTAGGAATTTCTGCATGCAAACATGATTGGACGGGCACTCAGAAATAGCTTGTGGACTGCTAATTCAGTTGTGCTGCAGACTCTTCTGTAGGTGAGAGGTGTGAGGGGTTTTGGGCTAAGCTTTCAGATAGTATTTAAAGTATATGACTCACTTGTTTCATTCAGGTATTAGTACAAGGAGAGCTGAAGTAATGAGAAGTCATCATGGAGGCGCAGTCCCATAGCTCTGCCACGATGGAGAAGAAAAAAGTGGAGAATTCCATCGTGAAATGCTCCAGTCGAACAGATGTCAGTGAGAAAGCTGTTGCCTCCAGCACAACTTCCAATGGTGAGTAACAGCAGGGATTTACTAGCAGCCAAACCTACAGTAATTTTATGTTCACTGCATTCCTTGTGAATTGAGCATTTGCACCTGGATCAGTGTTTGTTCTAAGGAAAGGCTGAAGAAAATGAGCAAGGGGGGGTGGGGGTGGTGGAAAGTGGTAGGATACAATAAGGCCTGTTCTGGCATCAGGCGTAGTCTTTTACTTCCAGATGTTCTAATTTGAGATGTAAGTGTGCTAAGTTATTTATTATAGGAAGTTCCTGGGTTTGGCGTTTTGGAAATTGTGTTGATTAACCTGGCAGGGCTTGGGAGTGCTTTGCATTTGGCCGTTGAAATCTCTTACACTAGGTATATAATTAGTTATTACAAAAGAGACAGAAGTAGCTCTGTCAACATTAACGGCAAGGGGTTTTTCTTTTCTTCTTTTGCAAATAAACTTGTTCCTTGCAAGGGGCTGCCCTCACTCCCGCCCCCCCCAAGCTCTTTAATTGCCAGGGACAACCACTGCGCTAAAAGTGTGTCCTCTGATGAATTCACTTCAAAGTTGTGAATGTACAACTTGTAGGTTTGAAAACTGGGGTGGTTTGCTTAATTCTCCCCAGAGATGACTTCACTTGACAATTTTGCATATTCTCTGCCTCCTTGAGAGTGTATAATCCCAGCCCAGGCCCTTTCATTGTTCAGTGTAAGACGGCTGTGTGCGCTGGTCCCTACTAATGCAAAATTCCCTTTGCATTAGGAAAGAAAACTGCTTGAAAAGGATTGGGCAGAGTTTAGACCTGTGGACTGTGGGTATAACTGCAGATAACTGGCAACAGAAAACTTGATTTTTTGCAAAGCAGTCTAATAGTGGCTAAAAATGGAAGATGTCTTTATGTATGTTTTGGAGTCTAGTGTATTCCTGGCAAAATGTTTTCTGCTCACCCTTTCTGCTTCCATCATGCTCACTCATCTGGCTGGGGCTTGTTGCCCAGGTGAGGTTCTCACTTTGATCTCTTGAATAAAGGTTTCTGCTTTCATGAAGAAACATGTATCTATCTCCCACTAGACTAAAGCAGAAAATACATGAATCCTGCAGCCGTACTAGAGGGGAATCTCTGTGGGTCAGTAAAAATTAGATGGCGCATATCCCAGTATCCTTCTGGGTGACCAGACTTCAGATTCAAAGCAAACTCGGCACCTGCTGACCTACTAGTTGGAGTCGATCCCCACGAGAAACTCTTGAGCAGCTATGGAAAAAGTTACTTCAGTTTTCTAAGGCATATGAAATCGGATCCTCAGCTGGTGTAAGTCAGCACAGAGCCGTTGCTGTCAATAGAATTGCGGTGGTTTGTATTAGCTGAAGAGCTCCCTATGGTATTTTTTTTGATAACAGGATATTCCACATTGGCCCAGCTTTTCAAACAGATGCACACTTTAATACACATGTGTATTCTTTGATGTGTCAGGGGTGTGTACTCAGGCTGGATATTGCCACACACCTCTGACTGCTTGGGCTAGTTTTAACGTTATTGTTAAACATTTAGATAGAGAGGGCTAAAATGAAAGCCTTTAAGATGTTTCTGCCTAATTCAGATGTAGATCTACCCTGTGGTCAGGTAATTTTCTCGCTCTACCTATCAGCTTTAATGGTAATACTAGTTCTTAATGGCCTGCTTTATCTAGGTGGTGTATTACTGCATGTTAGGGGCATCAAACTCCTAAGAACTGGAATGATACTAGGTGTGATGAATGACTAGAAATTTTTGTCACTGGAATGTCTTCTATTAACAGAATAGGATGTTAACGTAGTGCGCATCCTGGGGCTCCAGGCTTCTTTGGTTAAGGTGATGCCTGTTACCTTTGTTTTCAGTGGGTAATGGTTGGTCTTGTTAGTCTTTGTATTTAGGGAAGGCACCAGGGTCAGCAAGGTTTGTATTTCCAGTCTACCTTCACTTATAACCAAGCAAACAACTTTCCAGAGATACAGGGTTAAAAAATTCCATTCCTTCCTGCATATGAAAAATGCCCTCCATGGAGCATGTACCAAAACAAATACTAATACCAAAACTTCAGAACTTAAACATGAGTTTTACTGTTTTGGTGTTTTAAAGTTTCGCCTCTTGCCCATGTGATTGTCATGATAATGAATTTTGGTTACAAGGACCAATTTGCATGAAAGTTGGGCTCTCATGGTATTTGCATCTTTTGTTCTTTAATGCTGGAATGAGTATTACTGTGGGAGCATCATCAGTTGATACAAGACACCACTCCTGCAAACCATGCAGCTTTTGTTGATTCAGTGCAGAGGGCTGCGGTAATGTTAAATGGTTGTGATTTGCATTTGAATGCTCTTGTTAAACAAGGTAAGGTACCCTTAAAACTAACAAAAAGACAGAACGGTCCTTGCTGGTTTTGTCAGAAGGCTGCTGTCATCGCAGAGCAACATCTGCCTATCATACCAGTGTCACTTCATAAGCATGTCTAATATCAGTGCTTCTCTTGATCTGGACAACACGTTAATTGGCAAAGTTTGCAGGGAAATGTGTGCTTGAGTGACAGCTGTCTGAAGTGTGATGTGGAAGCTGATATTTTCTCCGTAGCTCTGCTGTCTTCTGAAGGAGTCAGAACTTGGATCAGAAATAGATTGAAAGCTGTTAGTTATGGGTTTTATGCAAAGCTATTAATCATGAAGAAACAAAGAAACTGCCATTGTTTCAACAGCTTCCAAAACACACCCTGTAGCAGAATCTATATTAAAATGAGTATTGAGTGTGCAAAACTTTCCAGTCTTATGACATGCAAACTGTTTATTGAAGAGCCTGCTGTAAATGTGGGTGCTAGGGAAAGAAAGTGGGAAGGATGACTGGGGAGGGCAGCTCATGTGTTAACCCTTACTACACAGTGCAAGCTAATGAGGCCCAGACTTCAGGGTGCCCCCCTTGGAGGGTACCAGCTGTCCTTTAGACTGAAATAATAAGCGTGGGCTGCAGTTTACATGTAGCCACTTTGCTGAGTTCCTGCCATTACTTACATACAAACAAGATTTGTGGTGCACTCACCTTGCTGCAGACTGACTCTGTTGCTGAGATGCTTGCGCTGTGTTAGGTAAGGGCTTTCCAGCATTTCCATTATAAACCCCTAATTTCAGAGATGTATAACTAAGCCATTAAAATGTGTTCCAGGCTGAAACATGTGGGGAAGGTCTTAGCGATGGAGCAAATAAAAACTTAATTTAAAATATGTGTGATCAAAAAAGCAAAAAACAAACTGAAGAATCCTAATTTGTGATAACTGACAAATCCCTTTGGTGCACTTTGATCCCCAGCGGGACTTTGTAACCTGGGACCACTCTTGCTTTGTTTCGAATTAATTTTTGCAGACTTCTCATTTTTTTCTCCTTTGTGTTTTATTTTGCGTATCCCAACCAAAGTGCACACAGTTTACTAAGATGCATTTCTTTACAAATTGTTGCTTTTACTCCTCTGTTGGACTCCTGTATTTACTGCTAGGCTAATAGCCAAGGTGGGGAAAACCGAGAAAGAAAACTGCTAACAGAAATATTAACTCACAAAAGGCCGTATGAATAATAAGTTTGTGCTAGGGTATGAAGTTATCTTTTGTGTCTTGTGTGATTTGATAGCCTCAGATTGATCTGCTTTGGCAAAGTAATAATGAGAACAAATAAATGCAGTGTTTATGCCATGGCCATGTTACTGGTATGACGCTGGAGTAATGAGGCCAGTGTCCCAGCCCGCCTTGCTGCCCTGGTGCTGTGTTGTCAGGCCTTGTCTTCTCACACATGCATCCCTGCCAGTTTTCTAGCATCAAAGCAGTAAGACCCTGTTCCCTACAATGTCAGCACGTGGATTTAGGTCATCAACCCGAAAGCTGCTGCATGCACACAGGTTTCTATCAGGTTTGTGCGAGGAATGGCTTTCTAAATAGAAGTATCCATTGAACATAAAATCCCAGACTGGTTTGGGTTGGAGGCGACCTTAAAGCTCATCCAGTTCCAACCCCTCTGCAATGGCCACGGACACCTTCCACTGGAGCAGCTTGCTCAAAGGTACTGGAAGCTGCTCTAAGGTCTCCCCTTCAGGAGCCTTCTCTTCTCCAGGCTGACCCAGCCCAGCTCTCAGCCTGGCTCCAGAGCAGAGCTGCTCCAGCCCTTGCAGTGTCTCTGTGGCCTCCTCTGGACTTCCTCCAACAGCTCCATGTCCTTCTTGTGGTGTTGCCCCAGAGCTGGATCAGTACTGCAGGGGGGTCTCCCTGGAGCAGAGCAGAGGGGGAGAATCCCCTCCTTCAACCTGCTGCTCGTGCTCCTTTTGATGCAGCCCAGCACACTGTTGGTATCTGGGCTCAAGCATACCCTGAAGCTGGCTCATGTTGAGCTTCTCGTTATCAACACCCCCAGGTCCTTCTCCCCAGGGCTGCCATCAATCCATTGATAAACTGATTAAAATTAGTTCTGTGCTCCCCTTGGGGAGCCTTTGTCTGCGTTTGCAGGACATGAGACCTGCCTTGCCAGACAGCTGTTGGTGCACTGCCCTCCTGCACCCTAGCCCTGGAAGTAGCCAGCCCTCCCCAGTCCCAGCACTGCAGTAGAGCCTTGAACTCCAGCCCAGCAAGTACTCAAGTGAACGCCTCACTGTAGGCACAGGAGTCACCTAACGTGGGTATTTGCATGCTTACAATTAGGCAGTCACTTTAATGCTTTACTAGACTGCCTGCTTCCACTCCACACTGCTTTATAGGTGAATCAAGTTTATTGTTAGAGGACTTCCTAAGAGGTGCTGACGAAAAACCCCCTGCTAACCTAACACAGCCCTCAGCTAAAGACAGTTTAGTTTTTCACTGGATGTGGAGTATAGATATGGTTAATTTTTTGCTTTATTTTCTGAAAAGTGCAGGGTATTTCTGTGAGGGCTGAATTGATACTTTCACAAGGCAAAGCTGCACTTTACAGCACTGCTTGGAGAACATTAGGAGAGTGTAATACTGTGTTCAACCTTGGTTATTGACCATTTGGCTTGCGAATTTTGTCAGTGACTAAAACGCTTTCCTCTTACGCACATTTTGGCTCTAAACTGATGTTTTTAATGTTGCTTTAAAACAATGCAGTTATTGTATAGGGGCTCCTTCAGTGCCTGACAGGCAAGCACTTATTTTCAGCTTGATGTGTTTTGTCTAGTTTTTTGACTCAGGAGCTTGTTCCAGTGTAATCTGATATTTCTTATTAACCTATTACTCTGCCTTAAAAAAATAAGCTAATTATAAACGTATGTAGGTTGTGGACTTGACTAACTTTATCAGGGTCAGATAGTTATTGGGAGCATACTTTAAAGCAATAGAAAGCAGAAATTATTATCTTAATAATGAGGTAACTTAAAACCAAGCTTGATAGATGAATAAATGAGAGGAAGTTCAAGCGTCCACTTTGATTCTTTCAGAAGAAGGGCCGGCTTCATCTAGGTCTCCTTTTTGGTTTTTTCTCCTCCTGTTAGTTCTCTCAGGGTTGAAATGAGGGAAGTATTCAGCAGTCTGCAACCCCATAAGAATCACATTTCCTGTTTAAACTTCCAGTTGGTTACTTGTCCTGCTGCTTGCTTTCAAGCTCACCATAAAATAGGTGTTCATCATAATACCATTTTTGGCCCCCTTCGTTGGACTGATGTGCTCAGGGTCCCATTGAGAGGTCAGGCTTCAAAAGAGGTTGTTAAGTATCAAGAAGCACTGCAGGTACTATTTTAGTGGTCTGCAAATTGAGTCCCGAGTTGATTATATGAGACCTGATTCTAAAAAGTGATCAGGAGATGCTCTTCTCCTTTCCTAAATTCAAAGGGAATGGCAGGGCCTTCTTCACTTCTCATTTTCAGGTCAAGGAGGAAACAACATAGTGTAGCATTAGATATGGGAAGGGATGACTTCAGTGTGTAGGTTTTTCTGAGGGTTTTGTTTTACAGCAAGTAATGCTCTATCTGTAACAGCAGCATAAAAAGTAGGGGTAGAATGGTAACATCTGGTAATGCAGAAGACTAAAAGCAAAGACCTGAACCTGTAAGATTTTGTGTACTCTTCTATTCTGATAACTGTGGTCAGGTCCTAAGAGGATAAACTACGAGAAGGTAACCCGTCCTTGTTGAGGATGGGCTGTCCTGATGCTTGGAGGTATTGGAAGCAAAAGTATTGGAGGTTGTAATTAAGTGGGGACTGCATGTCTTGGGATATTGTAATCTGATGCGAGTAACTGATTAAATATATGTTCATTCCGAGCAATTCACCCATGGTCTTTTATGCTTGCTAATAAAATTTCGGTCATCAAGTTAGGGTTTATTGTAGCCTGTAATAACTCATTCTGCCTGATGCCATTTTCTAGTGCTTTTCCTGAGCGAGCCAGCCCTATCCTTACCCTGCTCTAAACCCAGTGGTCTGCAAGTGCAATACAGTATTGCTTCATTAATTCTGCTGAGATTTCCCTCCTTTTTCCCCCCTTCTCTCCTCTCCCTGCAGTGGTTAATAGCATAAGGGATATTAAATGTCAATCCTCCTGTATCCCTTTGCAAGTTCCAGAAAGAGATGATTGAGTGGCTTATCCCTGAAATCACTGTAATCAGTAAGTAATGACTTAACATCCTGCTGGATAACATAAGGTGGAATCAGGAGAAAACATTAGTTAGCAGCAGAAGCTTGCCACCTGGACAATATAGGGAATTATACACTTGGGAGGTTTTTTTCCTGAAAAACAAAACTAAAAATCCCCAAGCACCCAAAACAACCATATTACAATTGTACCTGGGTTTTGAAATGGAGTAAGGAGTGATGATAGTAACAAGGTTTAAAATGGGTCTCTGCAGTATGGCAACGGTACCATGCTCTGTAGCTTGTGCTTTGCAGGAGTCTTGTATTAATCAGACCTCAAAAAATTCAGGCACTGGGGAGGGGGAAGCAGCCAAGAGGTTTGATTTTTAGCAGGAAAAAGGCTGCTGGCAGCTGAAGCTTCAGTGATACCGTTGGCCTTCCAGACCAGGGCTTGGAAATCTGCAAGTGGAGGAGCTGTGGGGAATAGATCTCCTTAAAGTCAGTCAAAGGAATTCTTAAAAATCCTTCTAATGGACTGAAAAGCAGCGAGCCCTCTGGCAGGAGCAGCATTGGGCTTTACTCTTGGAGCTGTGTAAATCCAGGCGGCTGAAGTAATTAAATGACTTAACGGTTTTCACATGGCATGCATCTTTTCTCTTCTAGATGTTTCCTGTTTCTTATCTGTCTCCAGTTAACAGGAACTAATCAGGCGTCAGTGTTGCATGTGGTTGTATCCCTGTTCTGTATGTTTACTTTTTCTCCTCTTTATTTTCTTTTCCCTTTCTTAGAAGATGCAAAACCTCAGCTTCTGCTTACATAGAAATTCTTACTAACTACACATGCCAGTAAGTGGGAGAAGCGTGCTTAGCGTGTGGTTTGTGATTATGTGAAGAAGGTACTGTATTAAAACTACACTCTCTGTATTCTTTCCAAGCCATAGCTCGTTATTTTGGAGTGAGCATAGGAGGGGAGGGAGACACATTCTTTTGCTATCCAAACTAAGAGGGAATGAGCTGAGTTTTATTGCTGTGTTATTATCTTATTTCCCATTAAAAAGTCTTTGCCTTTGATGCGTATTGCAAATGGTCACAATTTAATTTGCAGCTCCTATTTTTGCTGGTAAGTCTGGCAGTTCAGAAAATCGTTGATTTACTTGTAAGCGTGATCCGGACCCAGTGATGAATGTGTCTTTCAGGCGCGCAGAGGCACTTTGGGAAGGAGAAGCACACAGAAATACTGGGTTTTGTTCAGATGATTGTAAAATTGGGCTTGTAAGGCTTTACGGGTCAGATTATCAGAAAGCAGTTCCTGATCTCGTGCCTGCAGTCAGCTGGAGTCTTGCTACACAGGAGCTGCGTGTGCACATTCTTTGCACATGCCAACTGCTTAAACCACACTGGTTTCCATTCATTTAGCACGACTTTGCATGCATATGTTCCACATGCAGCCAACTGGAAATGCGAAAACTTAAGTCCCACACATGCAATAGCTTGAAAATGCACCCAGCTTTCACAAACTAAGGGCTAAGGGGATATTTTTTCTGCTTGATGGACCGGATTTATACTGATGGAGTTTCTCCTAAGAGGAGATGATAAATCGTTGAAACTTCAGTTATTGTTACAGACTGTGTGTGCTCTCTCTTGCTTTCCCTGTCCCCGTCATGTGCTTGCTTTTCTCTTCTTTCCCAGCATAGTGGCTCATACGGAACAACAGAGGATTTTGTAGAAAAGTTCCTCCTGGGCCTGACCAGCAGTGTTTTCCCCTCCTCCTGCTCCCTTTTCTTTCCTTCTGTCTCTCCTCTCTTTTCTTTCTCTTATTTTCCTTTCCTTTTTTTTTTTTTTCCTTCCCCTTTTTGTTCTTTCTTTTAGTTTTCAGAAAGTTGAGTTCCATCCCAATTATTAAATCTTCGGAGACCATTCCCACATGGTTCTGTAAATGGTAGCTTCATCCTGAGTTCTTTCATCTCTTTTCCTGCTCTCCTGGCTTGACAGTTGAAAGGGTCTGACTGTGCCACACAATGGTTTGATTGGTTTCTCTAGGGGAGGCTTTACCCTGCCTCATCATTCGCCAGGCAGGTGGACCAGAAAGTCTCTTGATTCTTTTGTTGCCTCTCAGAGTCCGAGGTCTTTGACTGAATAAATCCTCCGTCATGGGATAATTTGCTAAAAGGAGACTGAAAGATGTGAGAGAAAAGCCTCACTACTTGGGTGCTGAATTAATGAAATAACTGGGCCTTGGAGTTTGCAATTGAAAAATCACCAGGAATGCAATGGGTGGAGACAGGCTTCAGAATGCAAGCCCGTTACTGCCCCGTAATAAACTATGAGAGCTTTAACTGATCTTGCTAAATACTCCGGCTCGCCTGGCCGCCTCCACTATTTGCATCTGTAGTCCTGTTTGGCGGGGGAAGCCCGAGCAGAATAAAAGCCGTTTTGGTGCAGTGCCTACTTAGTCATTAGATTATTACGAGGGGCTGGGAAGAATTCCATATGACAGAACTAGGGTTGAGTTAACACAGGACGAAAAGTAATTTACAGATAGGCTGTCCTCAGCCATCTTCGTAGCCCCGATAAGGTTTCATTTCAGAATGGATAGGCGACATTTCCACTTACGGGCCCATTCTGCGACACCTGTGATAACAGCTTCTGGATCCTAATTGAAATTGGTTTCAAAATGGATTTTCACTTTTCTCTGTCTGTGGAAAATATTGAATGGACTCAGAGCTGCCACAGAGAATCCCAGACCTTGGAAAATGGAGCAAGAAGCCAGGATCATCTTTCATAACTGTGTCGATGATATGACAGTTCTGTTATCTGTCTTATTAATGAAATCATTGATCACCTGATGAGGGAGATAATAAACTGCATTTTTGCTGCTCTTCAGGAAGCTCAATTAGATTTTTTAAAAATACAGATGGGGAAAACCAAGCCAAAACAATGAGGCGAACGTTGTCAAGGTCTATTTTCAACTTTGCTTTTCTTGGAGGTGTTTACATGGAAGAAGCCCGTAAAATGCTGCCTGCATCTTGAGTTTATTGAAAGTAAAAAGGGAGGGGGAAAAAGCAAACCTGATGCTCACATGAAGACTTAGTTATTGTGGTTTTTTGTTTTTAACAAACGGCACTGAGTAAATAACACTTAAGTCCTAGTAAGTGCCATGGAAACTCAGATGAACTGAGAAACAATGGAGCTCAATTTTAGCTGAAGTGGGATTAGTGATCCCAACTCTCTGAATGCCTGGACATGGACAAAGGCTGGCTCCGAGTGCAGCGAACGTTGCCGTGATGCTGGTTCTCCTGAAAATCATTTCTTCTTTAAAACAGGGCATCAACCTTGAGTTGTTAAAGCTGCTCAGGCTCTCCGGAAAAATAAGTTCCCTTTTTTTTGTTGTTGTTTCTCCATAGTAATGGACTTGAGAAGATTTCTGAATGCAAGCAAACATAATGAACCTCCTGCTCGGGATAAAATGTGCGCGCAGGCTTCGACAATAAAACCTGAGAGGATTTTGTGATGTGCTGTTTCCCTGCCTGCTTTCTAATTATTGGGCAAAGAGATAAATCTGTTGTTTGTGCTTGATTGCTCTGGAATGCGCGCTGTATTCCTTGAGGAAGGTGGGAAGGGATTGTTTTTCTGAGGAGGGATGATGGTGACTTCTCATATTTCACTGTGAATTGTATCCTAGGTGTTCCTTCAGTCCCTCTGTTGGGGTGGGTCAATCTGTCCCCCTTTTTAAGCTTGAAAGGGGAGCTCTGATCAAAGGCTTCAATGATGTCACTGATCTCTGGTGTTTGATTAGGAACAGAAGTTCTGGAGCATTTTGCATGCCCGCCTTTTTCTTATCACTTCAAATCCATTAGTGCCTTCCCATTAGGGTAGCTTTCAGTCAGGGAAAACAGCCCAGGCACATGTGTTTATATATGCGTATATACATGTATACGTACAAGCCCCCCATGTATGTGCCTATAGAGAAAAGGAATAGGAAAGTGTACAGGCTTCATGGTCTGAGTTATAAATGTACTTCTAACATAAAAAGAAACAGTTTTTATTGGTCTGTGTTCACTCAAGAGATGCTGATTGCTAAACTCTTGGGTGTCAATCTCCTCTGTTCTTCTGCAGCTGCTCTCACAGGTTTAGATCCATGTAGGTCTGCATCATCAGTGGGTTTTGGGCTGTTTTTCTTTCACTTGCTGTAGTTCACTCAGAGAGGGGTCATGCCCCTGCTTGTTATTTCTGTGCTTGGGATGCACTTTAAGATCCACTGTGTGTGTTAATGGCTTAGAGATATTTCATAATTAGGGATTGGAAAATAAATATGTTAAATGTATAATGTATGGAAGTTCAGAATGAATGTTGAGCTTTTAAGAGAAAAGATCTTCTGTTTGTAAAGGGGGAGCAGTCCTCTGGCTCTTAGTGGTGTGGGAGGTTGGGCAATGGGTTCTCCCTGTGTCCATAAGGGTGATGTGTATGTATGAGCAAATGGCACAGGACTTGCATCTGACTTCACTGCGGTGTAGATGAGGAAGATGGGGGTATGTGAAGCTGGAATCCATTCCTGAATATCCCACTTCTAGCAGCACACTGTGATTTATATGAGGAACTTAAAAAGTCAGCACAGGCTTTAAGAATCTTGAGTTAATGAATTACTGTGGTAAATGGAAGCTTTCAGTCTGTAGGATAATTCACAAATGTTAATGTTATTTTCGTGAATCTCTTTCCCCCTTTCTTTTCAGCAGGTCGGCTCATTTCTCCCTCTCTCTCTCTCAGATCGCCTTCACTCTCTCTTCTGCTGTTGTGCATTTCACACCAGGAGATGACAAGTCTTGTGATTGCAGCAGAGGCAATTGAAAGAAAATAAAGAGAGTTCTTTTTCTCTGGTGCTGGCCCATGAACATACCGTAAAAATTGGATTAGACACACCTAGAGTTGGGATTGATTGCATCTTGAATGGGAAATTAGAACATCTGAAAAATTCCCGTTTGGGTGGAACAGAAGCACAGGGAGGAAAAGTTGGATGGAAACCAGAGAAGAACTGTAAATCACTATCGAAGTTGCTTCCTATGGTTTACCATTGGCTGTCAAAGAAAATTGCCTTCGGCTTGTTTATAGCTAATTCCCTCTATAGAAAACTTCAATTTGTGGACTGGCCTCTGAACAGGATTGATAACTCTGTTTATAGACCAGGATGGGTATCTAAAGATAACAGATAATGCAAATGAGCCTTTTTTTGATAAGCCAGGGAAGCAATTATGGCTCCATCTTGGTTGATGGATTTCAGAGTGCCTTTCCACAGATTACAGATTTACTGGATTTTGCATTATAGTTTTTTTAGTGGTGTTAGGAAAACAAAGCCAGAGTCATTTGAATAGAACTCAAAAGATGGAGCGGCTGATAGAACCAGCTTTCCTACCACTTGTAAACCTTGGGAATCAGATTAAACAGACACTGCTCAGCCTTCTTTGGGAGGAACATGATTTGATAAAAGTGGGTGTTTAATGTTCAGTTTACAGTTTCATCTGAAGTGTGCAAACGTGGATGTCCTGTGGGAGTTTACAGCCCACTCCAACTTCACCTCAGATAAAATGCTCCTCATAAACTGCCTTCCTGCTTTCATTTTCAAATTGCTATTTCTGCTGGAGAGGAGGAGGGTGGAGGATGGACCCTGCAAGTGGTTCAAGGCACCTGGGGTGCTCAGCACCTCAGGCGTTTAAGCCCTTAACTCTGGGCTGATTCTAGTGCTGACTGCAAGGTGTAGCTGAGCATAGCGGGCTCAGAGGGTGACTGCACCAAGTGGCGTGTTTCCTTCTCAGATCCATGGATTTTCCCATTGGAAGTCCGTGGGAAGCCACAGTTTCTCACAGCCAGGAGGCTGCAAGGTGTCTTAAGTGGACTGCAAAGGGCTTAGTGCTAATCTGCCTCTAAATGTCTGTCCAGGCACACCCTCCATTCACAGAATCATAAAATGGTTTGGTTTGGAAGGGACCTTAAAGCTCATCCAGTTCCAACCGCTGCCACGGGCAGGGACACCTTCCACTAGAGCAAGTTGCTCCAAGCCCCGTCCAACCTGGCCTTGAACACTGCCAGGGATGGGGCAGCCACAGCTTCTCTGGGCACCCTGTGCCAGTGCCTCAGCACCCTCACAGGGAAGAACTTCTGCCTAATGTCTGATCTCCATCTTCCCTTTTGTCAGGTTAAAGCCATTCCCCTTGTCCTGTCCCTACAGGCCCTTGTCCAAAGCCCCTGTTCGGGTTTCTGTGGCCCCTTTAGGCACTGAAGCTGCTCTGAGGTCTCCCCTTGAGGAGCCTTCTCTTCTCCAGGCTGACTCAGCCCAACTCTCTCAGCCTGGCTCCAGAGCAAAGCTGCTCCAGCCCTCGCAGCAACTCCATGGCCCTACACTGAAATACTGAAGGGACTATAGCCACTTTAGCTAGTCTAGGCTTTAAATATTTAATCTTATGTGTTGCTTTCCAGTCTCCTTACTCAAGCCATTGTCTTTTAGTTGATTTTCTTCAGTGGGACATCTGGGGTCTCGACACCCTTGATCACTAAATTTTAGCCTTTACCTGTGAAGCTTGAGGTAAGTTCTCATGAAGCCATCTCGGGACCTACTCGTGGAAATGTGCTTTCTTTTGCAAATGTTCTGTTTGAAGGCTCCTCTGTGTGATCAGCAAAAAGCAAAAATAAATAAGGTTCATGTGCAGTTACAGTAATTAGAGTGACTCCTTGTAGTTTGAACTGCTCCAGCTTTAAAATGTTTGTTCTAAGACACTATTTTGTTTGCTGACTTGATACAGGTTGCTTATATAAAAGCAGAAACAATTTGAAAGTCCTGCTCTCAGCTTTGAACACTTCCTTTTGATTGTTCAGAGGATAGGGGGAAGTAGGTAGGTTTTGCTGTTTTAATTCTCAAAGACCTTTCTCTTCAGCCTTCTAACTCAAATCAGGATTAAAGCCTTGCATACATTTCCTTTGGCACTACAGGGTTACTTATTTTTTTTCTCTGAGAAATAACCTTAGTATGAAGGATACCGAAACATCTCAAGTAATAAACATATTTCAAGGGACTGTGATTTATTGCTACATTTATCTTCAAGGCTTGAAACAGATACTAAAAATAAGCGTACTGTTAAATAATAATTATATCTGGACGTGAAGTAAGAACTTTGAGCAAACATATCAAAAATTCCACCACACATTTACAAGGGAGAGAAAAAGAGTGAAAGAAATGAAGAAAGGCAGGACCTAAAGGAAAAGAAAGGAAGAAAAGACGGGAAAGAAGGCTGGAAAGGGCGAGCTCTCTGCTCCTCTGTGGTGCTCTCATTCAAACAGATTTCAGGTGAACTTTTTGGTTGTTGTAGTTGGACTGAGAGCCTGTCAGAAAATGAACATTTTAGCACTGTTGGATGGTGTTCATGGGATCGGTACTTCAGCTGCATATGTGTAAGAGCCTGTATGCAGGCACAGAGTCATTGATACAGAATAACTTAACATGAATGTCCATAATAGGTGAATCTGAGAAAAGCATTATATTTCAGACTCCTTAATTATGGGGGACAGTGTTGCCTTGAGGTGTAGCTGTTAGCCACAAAGGGAAAGCAGCAGGAGTTTTTTGTTTGAGTGTCTGAACGTAATTTAGTCTGCTGCTTTTGTCTGTGTATTTGGCTGGGCATACTGTGTTGGATTTACATCACTTGCCCTCTGAGACTTGTAGGCGCTTTGGGAAGGGAAGGCAGAACCTCAGCCCAATGCAAGGATGTGGGCACAGTGTTGGCTGTTGGCTTTGTGCAGTCCCAGAGAAGTCAGACTTACTGGCCAGGCCTCTTGTATGTATATGTGCTCAGCAGGGATGTGTTGGGCATTCCTTGTATCTGAGGTCTTAGACATGGTCTAGCTGGTGCAGTATTGCCTTGTACATATGCTTCTGGATTTCCAGGAATCTTGGCTTCTGTGGATCCCAAATCCTTGGCAATCTGGCTGTGAAAGCCCCCTGGCTTGCAGGATTAAACTTATTTTAATGTGGAACATACCTAAACAATGAGAAATTTAGAGGAATCTAAGGAAAATACTTTATTTTGTCAGGCTTATTTTCTTGTTTTAGCAATAAAGAGCAGTGAAATTGCTTTCCTTTGATTCTGCTGGAGGATGCAGAGGGCAGCAGCATGTGTATCTCAGTCTGTCAAGCTGCAATTGAAAGGGAGAGCGTTCAACCCTTACCAACAGTTAATTCCTCTTCAGGTTGTAGAGAGTCTTTGAAGTTGGGTGGATGTTAACTGGAGTGGACACAGGCCATGAAGAGGTATGAAATGATCTCACTGAAAATATGTTTCCTGGCGTTCTGTCCCTTTTCTCCTTCTGTAGACTTCCCTTTCACTCGTGCTGTGGGTCAGGCAGAATCAGTTTCCAACCTGAAAAGTGGACAGATGTTGCAAACAACATGGTAGTGTTGCTACTTCATCTGTTCCCTTCTCCCAGAGAGGTCCATCCAGTCTAATCTTTCTCTTCAGAGATCAGCAAAGCGTGTGAATTTGGCTCTTGTGATTACTACCATGAGGTCCCAGTGATCCCAGTTTCTTTCAAGGAACAGAGTTGAAAGGGAGAGATGGAAAGAGCTGAAAAGGGAAAGGGAGATTCCACTTAGGTTTTCTTTTTTTTAATATTGTCTTTTTAAGTGGCATCTGGTACAGTATTTTTGGTTTTAAAACCACTCAGAATGCCTCTGTTCATAAGCACATCTTTTTGTTTCAGTGTTGGAGATGCCTGCGAGAGACTTAAAATTAAAACAGACCATGAAGGCAAGGGGAAAGGAGGAGAATGTTTTACATTCAGGGTTTAGGAAGTAAAAATTAGCCAACACTTATAGGTGTCTGTTGTTTCCCATTCTTTATTAAAATGCATGGGATGTGGATCAAATGACTTTGTTCAGCTCTCAGCATTTCAGCTACTTTGGAATGGGGGCTGCAGGCAGTTGGATAAAGTCACTGGGAAAGTTGCCCAGTTTCACTGCTGCTTATACAAGCTTGCCTGTATCCTCTGGGGAATGCTATTTTGTAATGTGTTGTATCAGATGAGTATCTCTATCTTCCCTTTAGCTCTGGAATTACAGAAGTAGGTAAGTACTGGTGGTGATGATGATGATGATGAGGGTGATGGCTGTCTCCTCTCTCCCCTCTTTCTGGGGTCAGCAAGAGACAGTCATTAGGAACCTTTGCCAAATCAGTGCTCTGTTTTGCTGTCATCTGAAAATAACGTGCAGTGTACGTTGCTCACAATAAGTAGTAATGGATGAGTTAATAGATTATTTCGCAATTGCCGTGTTTTTGGGATTGCCTAAATGATAGTTAAGCATATTGTGGAGCCAGCATAATGAAGGATGTGTAAGTGACTCCCCTGTTAGACTGCCTTCTTGTTGGCTTTCAAGAAACAAGCCATCCCTGCTTCTTTATATGCCAGTATTTTATCTCTGCAGATGTATGTTCAACTCTTGGCTGTGCCACAGTTGAGATGGCATTCGAGGTCTTGTCCTTATCTCTGCTGGATAGCTGTTCATATCAAAAGGAAATGCCTGGGAATTTCACACTGTTGAGGCCAGCACTATAAATTCACCACTGGGGCAGATGAGATGGCTGTAAGCACTGCAGGCTGGATCTTCTTGTCGTCATAGTGGTGGCACTGGAAAGCATCTGTTTGTGGAGGGAGACCCTTTCTCTTTTGAATTTGCATCTCTCATTCAAATTCCTTACCAGAAGCTGCAGATGAGCACTTGTTGAGTGCACCTACACATGCTCCAGTTCACCACTGCACCCTTCTGCTTGGGTTACTTAACGCAGAAGCATGAAGTCATGCTCTCAGAAGTCTGTACCAGTAGGTAGCAATCTAGCTTCATTATCAGGTGACTAATTTTATGTCAAGAATTGCCCTCAGCTTCATGATAAACTCTTGTAATCGGGTACTAAGTTGGATGATGCTAGTTTGCATTTTACTGTGCTTTTTGGGGGTTGGAATGCCCTGAGGACTCCTGTGAGGCTTGGAGTGACAAGGATAATACATCCTGTGGTACATTTCAGAGTCAAAAAACCCTAAACTGTTAAGGAATTTATGATCCATAGAGGCATTTAGCTTGAAGGTCCTCTCAGGCAGAGCAGAGAGGTGCTCTCTTGTCAGAGTGAGACCTGCAGTGGAGCAGATCTGTTGAGGGCAGCGTGAAGAGGAGGCTGGGAAGCAGGTTAGATAATGACAGTGGTCGCTGAGCTGAGGTGACACAGGTCACCTCGTGGGTTATATAGCAGTCACTTATCTTAATTTCTTGCTTGTCTCCCTAACTGATGGGGTGTGTTCCTCTTCCTAGAGAAGTCCCTTTTGTTCCTTGCCTGAAATGCACTAAGCTGAGTGTAGGACATTTCATTGTGTAGTGCTTTACAAACTGTTTCTAACGCAAACTTTTACTGTAAAATTAACTTAAAACAGTGACTGCTTGAAGATAAAGAACCTGACCTAAAAGTCTTAGATCCACGTAATGTCAAACAGGTCTTTGGATGCTGATGGGTGTTACTTACACAGGCTGGAATTGTGTGTTGGCAGGACTGGGTTGTTGCATGGATTGTATGTAAAATGTTTGTTTACAAATGGAGTTGTAGGTTGAATGAGATGAGAGGAGTATCTCTTGGCTTCTTTTCAGCACAGATGTAAGAGGAGATTTCTCTCTCACGACTTACATGGTTGAATGAGTTAGAATAAAGCGGCAGGTGTCATTCTGAACGCGTGAGTCTGCACTGGCGGAAGCAATCCCTCATATGGCTTTTGCATATGCTCTGGGAGTTGCTGTTAAGTCAATATTTACTTCTCAGGGAGTAAATGCCAGGGTTGTGTCTGAAAGCTGATGCTACTGTTCCGTGGAAGTTATTTGCTATGTCATCAAGTATCCTATGGTGCAGATTCTGGGAGTTTTTGGAGTGTTGTGATTGGGAGCTTGTTGTCAATAACTGGGAACACAAAAGGTGCTTTTCAGCAACTCTGTACAACTTTCCAGATCACATATTTACAACATGTTGCTCTCTAATATTTCACAGAAACAGCTTGTAAAGTGTTTCTCCATCAGGATTTTCAACACCATCAAGGAAGGCGTATGTCAGTTGGCATCACTGAACTCATGGTTAGAAGTCTTTTTTTGCTGGGTGAGGATGATGGAAGAGAGAATTTGGTTGATGACTTCTGGAGCTGTTTTAATCAGTAATCTTTCATACAAACTACATTTGGTGTGGGTAGGACTCCCTCCCAGCAGGAAAGCTGCAGGCTTCACTGCTGATAACAAAGGTCTGTCTGATAGAAGGTAGGATGGGTAAGATGGCTGCAATGCAGTTTTGTCTGGATGCTAAAGAATACTTTAAAAGTACTCTTTTTTTTGCATTGGAGCACCATTGCATTCCCAGGAGACTCACCTATGCAGCAGTTAATGCAGGCAGGTTCTCTGCCAAGGGTGGGAGCAGGCAATCCGCAGGTGCAGATGTGTGCGGCAGGCACATCTAAGTGGGCACATCTGCCCTGCGTTTGAGTTCATGTATAAATGCATTGCTCCTCCCTCTTGCTTTCTGTAGAAGGTGATCACCACTTTGTGAGTCTGTGGGGGTTATGAGGTGTTTAACCTCTGGCTGTTTCATGGAAAGCTTGAAAGTCTTCTGGGATAGAGGCTGCAGTGAGGCTGTCTGTGTCTTCTCCCTCTGCCTATAAAGCCAGGTGGAGTGTGACCTTCTTGGAAGCTGGAGATACCTGTGGAGTTTGGGGCCTGATCCACAGTCTGTTGAGGTCAGTCCCTTTCTAATGGCCTTTGGCTGAGTCCCTGGGAGAACAGCAGCAACTGCCCCACAGGAAGGATGCTAAACCATTTTTCACGCCAGCTTCTCCTCTACAGAAGGTGGGGAAGAGCGTGAGTCTTTACTGTGAGGGTGGTGAGGCCCTGGAATGGGTTGCCCAGGGAGGTTGTGGATGCTTCATCCCTGGCGGCGTTCAAGGTGGGGTTGGACATAGCCTTGGATGGCATGGTTTAGTGGGAGGTGTCCCTGCCCATGGCAGGGGGGTTGGAACTCGATGATCTTGAGGTCCTTTCCAACCCTTACTATTCTATGATTCTATGATTCTATGATTGCAGCTTATAAGTAACTAGGAGTCATTCAGCGCTTAGGCTAACATGCTGAGGTTGTGATGTGTTTTGCATTTGTTAAGTGTTGGCTGCTCTCCTGCGGCTTGGTGTCTTTGCTTAGTACCTGTCAGCACTTCCTTATGTAAAAGCTGGGGTTTAGATGAGAAGCTGGGCCCCCAGTTTGAATGCTTTTGCATCCCCTGGAGGCTGGCTGTTGTGACAGTCCTTCTGCACTGTGCTTTGCTATGGAACAACTGGTTAGGAAGTCTTGACTTTTATCTTCAGTGCTTGCATTTAGCTTGGGTGGATTTTGCATGGGGTGAGAATTTTTAGTCTATAGATGATGCACAGCAGACAGCTTAAATAATTCAGACATTGCTTGTGCAAACAGCACACTGAAATGTAGGAAAGTCAAGGAGTTCTCATTTGTAGCATAGGGTGCAGTTCATATTGCAGGCATGGTGCACCAAGCATTCTCTTTCACATAAGCATTGAGTATATTTTATTCTTTGTACATCATGAAGCAGTGATAACTGATGAATTAATAAATATTCCAACAGGCACTTTCATGTGCTGTTCACTGTAAAATAAGATTAAAACCTGTAGAATATGGTAGTTTTCCAGGGCAATAGGTAAAAAAAGAAGACAAACACCTCAAAAGCTGGATGTTAGCATTTATATGTACCAAAGAAAAAAAAGATACAAAGTCTGGATTTGCACTTCAGAAATAGTGTTGTCTTCATCCAGTTCATGTATGTGAAGCTGAGGTGAAGCTAGCCAGTTAAACTGTGATGTGACAAAGGCAATAGATAACTTCTTTAAAGTCTATATAAATCAAACCTTCAACCTACTGCTTTTGTATAACTTTTTTTTGTATTCTATTTAAATGTAGATTTTTTTAAGGCCTTTAGGATAGTGGTGCATCTTACGCAATGAAATGTTAATCAGGACTCTTTTGTAGCTACTTGGTTGGAGGATGAAATATTTAGTGCTGTTGTATATTGAGCCCACATTCCTTAAGTACGCACACAGGCTCTCTTTCTCTCTCCTTTCCCCTCTTCCCTGCCCCCCAACAATCAGAGGTGTAAGGAAATATATTAATTAATATTTGAAGAGCTGATCTGTGCTTTCCATTAGTGATAACCTGACTTGGTTACATTTCTAGCAGACTGCTAATAGGGTTGTACTTGAGTGACTGAATGTAGTTAATGTCCAGGATTGGTCCCTTCCCTGTTTGTCCTGTTTCTAAATAGAGAACAACTTTGGCTATCTCCAAGTAAGTGTCTTTGCTGAGCAAACCTGTGATATTGGAGATCTGGGCTTCTCTTTCCATCGATTACAGTAACTTTCAGCCAGTAGATGCATCTGCATTGTACAGTCACCTAGGTTCCTTGGGGTTTGGTTTGTAATGCTATAACCAACATACTGTAGCCTTCAAGGCAACGCCTGTGTCGTGAAACACATGTGCCTGCCACTAGGAATTAGGTTATTTAAGTGTGTATCTAAGTGTAATCAAAGTGTATACATAGACTGCTCAGAGGTTGAAGGCTTAAATAATCAATTTAGTTCCTAAATTTAATGTTTTTTCCTAAATTTGTATCTTCTGAATGAGACAGAAAGATTTTGTTCTTGGTGTCCCATCATAATGATCCTAAGCTGATCTCTTCTGGTGCAATGGGTCAGTTTGGTCCACGATTCATACCTGTTTGACAGAAGTCACATTTCATTTCAGGTATGATTGTTAGCTTTTGTCTGATGTTTCTTGATTTCTTGATATTTCTGGATCTTTTGACAATTCAGATTTTGTGTTACTTGGTAAAAGCCATACCAATAGGGATATTGTAGCATTAGATTCAGTTAAACTAAGATTTCCACAAAATCTTAGACTTCATGATACAGGAATGATCCTCCTTGAAGTAAGGCTTTACTTCAGCTGTGTTTCTTGTATATCCTTTTCATTTTTTAAAGGAACATGCTAATAAAAGAGGCCAGGAGTCACTGTCACAGGATGGCAATGTGGGGTTAAGGGCGTAGTCTCTACTTTCACTCAAGTCCGGAGCACAGATTTGGACTGTGAGTATGAGAGAAGCAAGGGAGATTGTCCAGTGTTCATGTGTTGGCAGGCACTTAGTGTGGGATTATATTTTGCATTGTCTAACCTCTGCTTCCACAGACATCTGAGTGTTCTGCAGCACAGAGCTGTGTCAGTGCGCACAGCCTGATGAGCCTTCCCTTCGAACTTGGCCACTGCACTGAAAACACTCATCATGTGTTTACTGTTATTTCCTTTTTAACACAGTGCGGGGGGAGAGGGGGGAAAAGAACACTGATACCTTCTCAAACTTTATCTGCTAGGCTCTTCCCCTGAACGCAGTGCTGTCTTCCCAGCTGCCCTAAACTATTTGCTGCAGGCAGATGGTACTGTCCAAATGCAAACCAAGCCGAACGCCTGAAATCAGAAGTCAGATTGCATCACTGTACTTTGTGTATAATGTACCCCAAAACACTCAAGGATTATCTTTTGTGGGGATGGTGGTATTAAAGTTTTCCATTTTGGAAAACTCTGCCAGCCATGTTCGGTCAATCTCATGGTATCGCTCTATGGCAGTGCAAGTTAAAACCAAAGGTAGGCCAAGTGCTTCAGTTTTGTATTTAGCAGGAAGCTAGTATAAACATTTTCAGGGTTTTTTTTGCCAGTTTCTTCTAGTTGTGCAGGAATTGCCAGAACATCAGGAAAAACAAGTCCCCCAGGAGAATCACTTTTGTATGGGATGAACAGGCTGAACAGCCCATTGCTGTGTATGCTTCAGATTTCATTTCTTACTGAGATTTGGAAAAGTCCATGCTTCACAGCTCTGTGAGGAGGAGGTGGTGCTGCTTGCTCCATTTCACTGAGGGTTTTACTGGGAATGATGCACTGAGCTTCTGTCTGGTTTATTACAGTGCAGCTGCAGCTTTGTTTGTCAGTGACAAAGTGTTTTTAATGATACTTTCTGAGATTTATAGCTAGGAGTCTCAGACTTCAGGCCTGAAAACAAGACAATGAGCAGATGAAATTAAGCAGGCAATGCTGTTACATCAAAGTATGGTAAGAGCTGTTGTGCTGGAGCGCAGGAAAGGTCAGCTTGGGTGCCAGTAGGTTGCTACTTGTGTTGGCCGACTAGGTAAGCTTGGCTTATCGCCTGTATAAGTGATAGCATGCCCTTGGAAGGCTTTGTTATGTAGAGAGTAATTTTTGTTCATGAAGCTTCATGAGATAAGAGTCACTGAAGTCACAAGAACAATGACACTCATTGATCATAAAAACTCTCCCAGGACTGTGCTCCTTTAGACCCTTGGGTCAGTTTATCTCAGTGTTGCTTCACTGAATGGCTCCTCTTGGTTTACATTGGGTTAGAGAGTGGAAACAGGTTTTCAGTGTGTAGCTCATAGACCTTTGCTGATGTGTCCCCTGGAAGTGCTTTGAGACCTTCCCCAGGGCTATTTGAGCATGAGGTGGGATCCTTGCAGTTTTTAAAAGCAATTGTGCTTTGCTCTGGCTGTAATCAGCTCCACACGGCCGTTCAGTCACTGAGCACAGCTTTGCAGAGCCTGTAAATGCTGGTCCTTAATTGCTTCTGAGCAATGAAAGGAACTCGTACACTAGCCAGATCTTCCTAAAAAATCACTGTTAAATATTAAGCTGTCTCTTATGGCTTAAATGAGGCAGCCTTGTTCTGTAGTGAGCAAGAGCTGGGACCAAACCAGTTACAGTCTGAGTCTGATCAACTTGCTATGTGACACAAGTCTTTATACTCTCAATACATGTTATTTTCCTCTGTAAAGAGAGGACTATGTATCTATCAGCCTTCTTTTGTTTAGGATGAGTTTGAAATACAGAGGATTATTTGACATACATGTTTAAGGGGAAACCTGGAGGGGCTTATGGCCCATTGTCCTGCTTCCCAGAGGACTTTGCAGATATCACACTGCTTCACTTCACTCGAAAAATGAGATCTTGCTTTCCTTACCTGCCCTTGCAAAAGGAGAAGGGTCAGGACAATGAAACTGTTTGCAGTGGTTTCCACTAGCTGCCTATAGGAGGGAGGCAGTGTAGGTATAACTGGCCTTGCTCAGAGCA
Source organism: Amazona ochrocephala (assembly GCA_039720435.1). Classification (NCBI taxonomy): domain Eukaryota; kingdom Metazoa; phylum Chordata; class Aves; order Psittaciformes; family Psittacidae; genus Amazona; species Amazona ochrocephala. The sequence continues at coordinate 16,132,450 of CM077885.1, read as the reverse complement.
GGACTGGCACTGTACATGTTCATAGAATCGTAGAATCCCAGAATGGTTTGGGTTGGATGGGACCTTAAAGCTCATCCAGTTCCAACCCCCTGCCATGGGCAGGGACACCTTCCACTAGAGCAAGTTGCTCCAAGCCCCATCCAACCTGGCCTCGAACAGTGCCAGGGATGGGGCAACCACGGCTTCCCTGGGCACCCTGTGCCAGTGTCTCTCCACCCTCACAGGGAAGAACTTGTTCCTAATGTCTAATTTCAATCTCCCCTTTTGTCAGATTAAAGCCATTCCCCTTGTCCTGTCCCTACAGGCCCTTGTCCAAAGCCCCTCTCCAGGTTTCTTGTAGCCCCTTTAGGCCCTGGAGCTGCTCTGAGGTCTCCCCTTAAGGAGCCTTCTCTTCTCCAGGCTGACTCAGCCCAGCTCTCTCAGCCTGGCTCCAGAGCAGAGCTGCTCCAGTCCTCGCAGCATCTCTGTGGCCTCCTCTGGACTCGCTTCGACAACTCCATGTCCCTCTTGTGGTGTTGCCCCAGAGCTGGATGAGGACTGCAGGGGGGTCTCCCTGGAGCAGAGCAGAGTGGGTAAATCCCTTCCCTGACTGGCTGCTCACGCTCCTTTTGATGCAGCCCAGCACACAGTTGGTTTCTGGGCTGCAAGCACACATGAGTCATGTTGAGCTTCTCAGCCAACATGCCGAAGTCCTTTTCCTCATGTTTCTTCTGCTAGGGCAAGGGAAGAAAAATGAGCAGGGACCTCCTGTGTAGTAACAGTGGTGCAGGAGGTACATACTATACTCTTCTAAGACAGGAGAGGTATCACAAGCCTCTTACACCTTGCATATCTTTGCAGCCAGGCAGCTGCTCCCCTGTTATAGGAAAAGGAGTGGACTCCCACCAGCTGGTGATGGCACCAGCCCGGTTCTGACCTGGGTGGTTTGGGTCAGGGCTGTATTTGTTACTGAGTTTGGTGCATCTTCCCCTGCCTGTGCTTTGCAGTCTGCTGGAGGCATGGCTCACTCCTGGACTGGGAGGACTGTGCTGTGAAGTGTTGGTAAATGCAGTGGGGAGTGATGGAAGATGGCAGATGAAGAAACAAGGAGGCTTCCTTACAGGGTGTGGGAAATGACATCTGGATAAAAAAAAGGGTGTGAGAAATAATTTCTTAAATGGTAATGGGTAGAAGGTAAAACAGGCAGAAGAAGGCTAAAAGTAAGTGATAGATGAGATACCTAGGAGGAAGAGAGCAGATGGGTGGAGGAAGGCAGACATAAGCTTACAAGGAAAAGAAAGATGAGCATGTGAGCATTTTTGGGGAGAAAACATCTGTGGTGAATCACAAGCAAAATAGAAATGAGAGTAAGTAACAGAACTGAGGTTAGAGAGAAACAGAAAATCCCCCGGTAAATAAAAACATACAGGAGCCAGGCCCATGTCTGAAGAAGGGAGACAATTTAATGACAAACTAATATACTGTTGGTTTAACATACTGAATCCCAGCTTCTAGCCCTACTCTTCCTGCTTCTCAAACTCAGACTTTCTTTGTCTGATTAATGAAGTAATTCAATACTGTGTGTGGAAAAGAGGCAGCATTTTGCACCTATAGAAGGAGTTATGTCACGTGTTTTGGTTAGGATGGCGAGCGTTACAAAAACAGTCTGTATGAGAGTTGTTAAGTTGGAGGGGATGGTGAGATCACAGCTTGAGCTGAAACGCAGACTTTGCTGAAGCAACCTCGTGCATAAGAAGTGGCCTGTACAATTTTTTCCTTAAGGAAGCCAAACAAACCTGAAACAAGAATAACTTCTCCCATGGATCTTTTTTCTTACGGCAGTCTTCAGGCAGGCCCCAACTGATGACTGTCATGACGGGAAACCTCAGTTTGCAAGTATTTTGAGTCACTAGGGTTCTCATTATCCGAAGTCTACAAGTGATGAGTGGTGTAGTACGTAGTGGTAAACATGGAAGTACAGCAAGACTTACAAAAACAGTATAAATCAAGTGGCGTTGGCTTTTTGGTGGCAGAGTTCCCAGTGGAGTTGCCCAGCAGAGGATGACAGGAGCTGTTACTCATGCAGGACGATGCCCTGCTGCAGGGAGGGGAGGTAAGGCTGTGTAAGTGAGAGGGAAGGAATAAACAACGTGAGGAGTCACTGAATTTGCCAGGATTTGGAGCCCTGACTTCCTGAGGGGCATAATGTGGACGTGGTGCTGAAGAAAATGTGCTGCTTTTACTGCTTATTTCAGTGTAATGCTTCAGATTTCTTTTTTACATGGCACTTCAGATCTGGTACTTGTGGCTCTTCTCACTGGCCATTTCTGTTTGTGTATGCTGTGAGAAGACTGGCCTTTTCTGTGTCCTCTTGTCTTTGCCTCCTTTTCAGCTTTCATCCCTTCCTTGCTTGGTTTTCTCAAGCCACTTTTGTCCATCTCCTAGCTAAGCATTTCTTTGCCAGGTTCCCGATTCCAACTCTTGTTTGCTCTCTTTGTGGTTTTCTTTGTATTCTCATATATTCATTGCCATTTTTCCATTCCCTCATGTTTCTCTTTCCATTTCTTAAGCTTACCCCATTTAAGACTGCCCTGCACTTAATCAGGCCCATTTCTGCTTTGCCTTCTTTCCCATCTTCTCTACAGCCCTGCCTACTGTCCACTTTCTTACGGAGTTGTGCTGCACAATTTTCCTTACATCTCTCAGCCCGGTTGCTGCTTTGGCAGTGGAACCTTAGTTGGTTTCAGCAGTGCCTGTGTCTGATGCTTTATTTACTGCTTGATATAATTAGAGCAGAATTTACGACTTTCTATTTTCTAGAGCTGTTTTTCAGCTTAATCTTACTTATGGAAATGGCAGTTCTAGTTTCCTTCAGGTCAGTTAAAGATCTATTGAGATTCCCTTTTTCTGCTACCTGTATAATGATACTTGTTTTTCAGTAAGAATCTTGAGTCACTGTAGTGACTCCAGTCACTTTTGCAGGAAAGAGAGAAGGAAATGGGTGGCATTGGTAGCACATTCAAACAAGGTGGAAACAGGTATGTGAGACTTTCCCTCTGTTCATTCACCATCCGTAAATCCTTTATGCAGCTGGCAAGATGAGAACTCCTTTATTATATGTCTCTGTTCCAGAAGTGGTTGGGACAAGATAGGGTGATGAATGGATGCCTCAGGGCTCTGATGAAAAGCTATATTTGTTGTTTTGAAAAGTCTTCCCATTTAATGAAAACCAGGCACCACACTAGACTGAGCATGCCCTCAAGATATGCCAATGTACACAAAACTCGGCAAAATCTGTGAATCACATTGTATAAACGGTTACAGATACTGGCACTGCAGTTCTTCACAGACACATGATGGTGATGTTTATAAGCTACAGGCATTGTGTGGCTTCAGACTTGGTTTAGAAATGATGCGATGCAGGTTTTATTGTTGCGAGGTTTGCAATAAGCAAACAGTATGCGTTGGTGTTGTGTTTGATTATTGATAGTGTGTGTGCCCAGATAGAACTCTCTCTTTATAAGCATTGGCTTCAATGCCAAGTGTTGTTATTAAGATAAGTGGATTTCTTAAATGAGGTTCTGCCGAGGCTTGTTAGGCTTTGGTTCGTCCTGTAGGTACTGGTCAGCAGTTCTGAGGTATTGCTCTCAAGTGGGAAGGGGCTACACTAGGATATGCATTAAAGATGCTACAAAACTTGCCATATGTATAGAATGGGTTTAAAGGCACAATGAAAGATTATTTTGTGCTCACCATTTCCCTCACCTATGCTCTGCCTGCAGTTTGTTCTGGTCATTTATTTTGATGTGCTACTCCATTGCTATTTTCCAGATGAAACTGACAAAGAGGTTGTTAATTTGTTTCCTGAAAGTGTCTTGCCTATAGGAGTTGGGAAAAGCTAATGGAAATATTAAATGTTCCCAAAATAAAATAAGCGTTTCCTTTAAGACCACATCTAGGTATGGAACAGCTTTTCCCTCGCATTCTGGCACCACCGCAGAGGCTAGTTTGGGCTAAGTCATCAGGGGAGCTGTTAGCTCTGAAGATTTCGGGTAGGAATGTGACCTGTTGAAGAATTCAAGTTATTGTTGTATCAGTGTGACAGGCTTGTCTGCAGGTATAGCATTGGCGAGGGGCGCATCAAAGAGCTATGTGAAAGCCAAAATAACTGGGCTGTGTGCTACTGAACAGGTCTGGTGGTGCTGAGTGCTTTCTGTGTAGGACCAGTAGCAGTGATGGGGTCCCTGTGGTTTATAGACAGAAATGATACAGAACAAATATCATGGTTCATAAACTGCTACCACCAGATTTCTTGAACATGATGATGAACACAGTATAATTAACTAACATGTGCATGAGCCTAAATGAGTTTTATTCTGTGGTATAAAGCTGCAAGTGAAACTCCTCTATGATTTCTGTGTTACCACATCTCTAGGAATGGTACAAGTCCACAGTAAAAGGTCAGCCTTTACTCTGACGTACAAAACATGGAGATAGTTTCTCCAGAGTGGAATTGGAGTGTTTTTGGAGAGGTCACACTTAAATGTTTGGAGCAGTTTCAGAGACAGAACAGTTCTTCCTCTTTCGGCTTGCGGAGACTGATCGTAAATTCCAGAAACAAAGGAGAAACCAGCTCGCTTTAAATTTCAAGTTCTTCCCACAGCTACCCTTTGCAGCCTGGATGGGGTGAGGGTGGGAAGAACAGCCTTTTGCTTTCATTGCAAAAAGGGGAGTAATGACATCTGTGTAACACTGAGTTGCTGGTGAGGATTTGGTGTTCGGCTACTTGTGCTTGTTAGCATGCCTTTGGGAGGCAAGGAAGCTGGGGACATGACTTCTGTGGAATCCACTGGAATCCTTTAACTTAATATTTCATAACATTTCATTAACTTATGTAGACAGAATCTTCTGTGCAGTTTGCATTGCCTGGTGCTGTCAGTCTATACTCATAATGTTATAATACAGATGCTGGTGACTTCATGCTGAAGTCTGTAAAAGATGTGGAATTGTTCACTGTCCTCTACAGAAGTCTAATGGTGTGGAGAATGCAGCACCTATGTGTAGGTGGTAACTGGAGTGTGTCCTGTATTTAAATGGACAGATCCATAAATATTTTGTTAGTCCATACAGGATTATTTCAAGGGAAAACTGGTGCACCACTGCTGACCAGTTGTGTCCTCACCACTGCTCTGCTGACTGGTCACATAATGACAGCTCCTTGCTTGCTTGGAGCGCCTAAAATGCATAAGGCACAACTAGAAGATGCATGTGGTTGTTCTTTCTGGATAGGTAACTTTGGTAGTTGCTGTCAGGATATTTTATGTTAAGAATCTTGGATTCTAAGCCAACCTAATGACTAAGTTCCGAGCAGCCTCATGAGAAGTTTGAGGCACCCTGCTGTGCTTTCTTTTGACATGGATTATTTCTGGGAATGGGAGTATTTCTGTGGGGTTTTTAATGCTCTTGAGGCAACTTTTTGGCCTGTATAAATCAAATATGCATTCTCTGGCACCTAGATGGTGCTTACTCTGTCAAGAACAAGACTTGCTGAAAACTTCCTCTTTCAAAAGATCTGGCTGCGCATTTTGTCTTCACCCAAGAAAGTGGGAAAGTTCTGTAAGTGAAAGAGTAACAGCACAGATGTTAAATGAAGAGATATAATATTGAACAGATAAAGATATGTGTTTTCTTTCTGTTTTCCAATGTTTAAGATGCTCTTTCAAATGGAGATCTTGCTGGATGATGCTGTTTTACCTTGGCATATGTTAATAGCTGCCCTGAACCCACTTATGCTCCTGTGCAAGAAGAGATTTAATGGTGCATAATGAACTTTTGCCAGATGCTTAACAGTGCAAAGCCTGTAACAATTTGTACAGGAAAGGTATAAAACCAGAACGTTTGGATTTTGGATACAACAGCTCCATCTGACTTGATAAAAATTGATGCAGGAGCGGTTGGTGTAAAATGTAGACTGTTCTGAACTAATATTGACCCAGCATATCAAGGTAGTATGTGTCAGAGTAATGCACGAGGTCACGCAGAGTAAACACTGATTTTAAAGGCATTGCACTTGAACCTAGGTTTCTTTGGCTTTTTAGCTTGCCTTGGTATGTGCTGCTCCAAACCCTGGGCTCTGGGGACAGGCTGATGCTGCTAATGTCCTTCAAAGGCATCCCTGGAGCTGACAATCACTGCCTTACTGGGAAAACCTAGAGGTCTTGCAGAATGTGGTGCTATTGGCTGAGGGATTCTCAGTGCTGAGACTGCTGTAGAAAGGATGTATCTTTAAAGTGAGCTTTAGTAATGCGTGGACTTTGTGTATCCATACCCAGGTGATTTATTGACCGTTAAAGCTGCTCCTGGCATCTGACATGGCAGACTAAAACCATATTCTGTAGCTTGCTATTTTGCTTTCCTTCCTTTCGTGCTGGGAAGTGAAAGAACATAAGGAGAAAGAAGGGAAAGCAGAAAGGGGGAGTTTATGGGGTAGTACCAGTAAAAGCTCTTCCTCTCACTCTCGTTCTCATATTGGTCCAGGTACTGCAGTATCATAAATGGGAATATACTTAGCCTAGCTGTGGTTCCTTGCTTATTGGCATGCTTCAGGAATGTTAGGAGTATTCTGATTTTTCTTTTTTCGCTGATGCTTTAGAATCTTGCATATCTGCAGCCACTACTCATACTTCAAAGAGGCAACACTTCAAAGTGGTGTCCTTATGGATACTGTGACACCAAGCTTGTGCTTCCTTTAGCCTCAAATTTTGTCTGTTTGATTCTGAGCAATGTTCATTTCTGCTAATGAGGGATAGCTGTCAGAGGCTTTACAGGCGTCCTCTGTTGAACCCTGCTTCCCTCTTCTCTTGCTAAGTTACAACTTCTTATAAAAGTTCATAAGCAGTAATGTGGTTTGGATCCTGAGAGCTAATGAAGGCCAGCAGCCTAGGGACTGCACAGATCTGTTTTCTGTTACTGGATGGTCATGCCTTTATTTTGATGGGCTGCTATAACCATCCTTCTGTGCTGGTTTGGGCAGTTCTTCTCTCACCCAGTTTCTTGCAGTGAGACATTCCAGTGCGTGTTGTCACTGGTCTGCTTGTGCTCAGCCTTTTGCTAAAGACCTCAGGGGTAGCTGGCCAGATATTTCGGGAAAGGAGTTCAAGAAAAGCACAAGGGCCCTTCCAGATGGTGTGTGGACACCGCTCAGTTGCTTTTGTTACTGTCAGTTACGCTGGTGGTCATCTATTTTGAAAGAAATGTACTTCTTATATGGATCTTTGACTCTAAAGGCTGGAAGTAAAGTATCAGTGATGGTAACATCTGTGGTATACAGTTGTGTACAAGCCTGGTAAGACAGTGAACTTGTTTATTTGTACCTGTTCTGAGAGGAAAGGAACGTCATTTGGTTTGTAGGTCTGCCAAGAGATGTATAGAACCTGTGAAAACAAGGGTGTTGTGATGCTTTTGTGTGCAGTGATGTCTGGGCAGCTTGGCCATGGGAAGAGGAGGTGTGGGCAAAGGTTGGCACGATGTGCTGCTTGCTTTTCTTTTGGGTGGATGAACAGACAGATGAAAAAGGTCGTTAATGAGAGAACTTCAGGTTTGTTATTTAGTACGTGCCTTTTGCTAGGAGCACTGGACGCGTCAGAGACAGTCACTGTGATTGATATAGTAGCAACTGAAAATACGAACGTGGAAGGCTTTAAGAGGACAGTACAATATTGATGCCAGGCTGCAATAATGAAGGGTCTACATTAAGATGAGATAAGTGCCTGCTTCCTGTAGCCCCACAGTGCAGCCTCTTGCTGCCTGTTAGCAGAACCTAAAGAGTATGGAATAACTGGTCTGTCAGAGTTGGATGGATATATCAGACCTTTTTGTTCAAAATCACTTGTAGTTGTTGTCTCATCTGTTTCCAAGCTCACTGTGCTGCAGGCAGTTGTGACCAACATCATTCTGGTACCATCACTGTGGCACTTTTCTCATGCACATAGTTTTCGTGAAGAGTTTCAATATCAGCTTCTTTATTGACTTGTGTTCCCCAGCACCCGTCTTGTGCTGCTGGTGAAGGCCAGTGCCACCATGCACAGAGCTGGGTAGCAGTGTGATGAGGATTTCCTCTCTGCTGTGTTATCCCACCCCCAGTGTGCTGTTTTCATACATCACAGAACATGTTCCTGCCTGTATTTGCATAAGCTGCCCCCAGATCCTGTTATCTGTCTACATCTCTGTTACGCTGTCATTCACTGCTGGGTTTTTGCCAGCTGGATTTATCCTTCATATTAGCAAGATGTAACTGCTGAATCAGTTTTACACATTTTTCTGTGCGGATTTCTTGCCTTTTTGTCCCCACCCTCTGTGTGCAAAATGGACAAATAGCATTACTGGTAATCTGGAATTTTGTGTAGCTGCTTACATGAGGTCAAATTCACTGTTGTATTTAAAACCAAGCTGAGAAGGTTGGGAAGGAAATGAAATCCTTCAGAGCTTGTTGTCGGAGCAGGTGGACGGTGCGCTATTACTTCGGAAGCATGAAAACCTGGGATATTTATTCGCTTTGCTTAAAATCTCTACCAGCTTTTCTTCCTAAGGGACTGTATTGCCTTCAGGATGGCAGAGGAAGGGGTGATAGGGCAGTGGGAAGGAATTATTTGCTAGCGTTTTATATTTTACTCAGCAGTGACTTTTTGATAAGGAGAAAAAAGGCAAGTAAGAAGGGGGTGGTGAACAAAAGAGAAGTGGAATAAGGAGAAAGGTGGGAAAGAAAGCTTGGAAGGGAAGAAGTAACACAGGTATTCTTGTCAAGTTAAAGTCAGTCTTTGTTAAAGTACTTTTGTGCTAGATGGATTTCCTCAACTGCTGGCTATGTAAAAATGAATAGATTTCCACAAGTGTATGTAAGGCTGCATTTTTAGCTGTTAGTTAGCTCTTATGAAGCCATTCTGTTTAAGCATATGGTCAGAGAAATGATATCCTATTTGAAATACTCATGTTATTAAAAGCAGGAAGAGTTTTGTTGTTGTTAGTTCTCATAGAAGCCTTGATATGTTTACTAACAGGAAGAAATGTAACTCTTTTAAAGAAAAACTAGATGCAAGCCATATGTAGTGTGCACAGAAGGAAGCATCTACAATCTGGTTTGAGTAAAGAACTGTTCTGTGATCTCTTTGTAGAGCTGAAGGGAGAAGTATTTTCTCTTTAACAATTCCCTTGTCCCAATTTTGTTCTGTGGTTGGTTTTTCTCTCCAGATTTGTTAGCTGTTAGGAGATGGTAACAGTGTTTCAAAACGTATTATTCCTCAATGGGAAATACGGCTTCCTCCAAGGTTGAAATGAAACGTCTTGGCAATGCGAGTTAAAATTCAACAGATGAAATCTAAATATGTACCAGCTACACACACACAAATGCTTGGGAATGTTTCATGAATTATAGGGTTACCCTTTGTCGTATTTGCAAACACCCACCCTTAGAGCAGAGCTTCCGTGACTTTGTGTGCTCTGTTCAAAGCCATCTGAAGTCAAGCTCTGCAAGTAAAGAATTCTATAGGGTTTTTCTCCTACCTCTTATTTCTGCTTTTGTTCCTCTAACGTGGAGATTGTCCTGACTGTGTAAAAAGAAAGACGAGATGAGGTTTAATTACTCCACAGCTTCAATAACTCAGCTGAGAGCAGTGACAGTTAATTGTACTGTACAGTTCATCTGTCTTCATTGGATACTGGATTTAAGAGTTCAAAGCCAAGTAGGGTACATGTGCTTTTCTTCTCCATGTAATCAGGATACCAGTGGTACCAGGCGGACTCCAGCTCAAGTGATTTTCCCCATTCACTATTGGAGGTAACAGTGATGGAGGTAGAGGGGAATACTTAAAAGTCTATGACCTTTTGCTCTCCAGGCAGACTGCCTCTGCAGCAATGAAGGAAGGCACATCCAATGAATACTGGAAGGGAATGGTGAATATTGAGTGTTGTAGTCAAGAGATTATTTTAAACATGATGACAGAGGGAGAATTTCTTGCATTTCCTTTGTGAGACTCCACAATGACAGAGACCTGACCATGTTTACACTTAATGGCCAGCTCACTATCTTTTGCAGAGGTGACTGCATGTACATTGGGTAACTGATGCTTAAATATAGGCTCTCCAGTAGACCTCATAGAGCTTCAAATTGTGCAGCCTGCAAAGCATTTTTCTGTGGTGCCCCTGAAGGACCCATTCTGAGAGGCTTCACTCTGCTCAGTTGTGGATGTATATCTGATAACAGGCAGTTCCTGCTCTGGAGACTTACAGCCTGAACAGTCAAAACAGATACTGGGCAGATGGATGGATGAAGTGTCAAGAGAAGTAACTGGCTGCACAACGCTCAGATCTTGGTCTCTAGTCTTCTGCACAGGCGTGGACTAATATTAGTTGTTCACTAGGGCACACAGGAGTTTGAAATGCAGTTGCTCAAGCCAGTGTGGATCAGTAAATCATGGCTGCAATTTCTCAGTGATGCTGAAGTCCATATTGTTTTAGGCTTTGGCTCCCAGATGTCCCATTTGAGGAGACTGAAAGTTTCTGAATGATTCACTGATCTAAATGGTCTTGTCTGCATTCATACCTTTGCATCTCAGGCACCCAGATGTCTACAGCAAGGTGTCTCTGAAGTAAGACGTCTGACCCAGGGAATGTTTTTGGGGATGGAGGCATGTACCAGTCTTAAAATGTTTATCATAGCGTTACTGATTATAAGGTTAAAAATATTTGGTGTTCTCCTTAGACTTTAAAAAAATACGGCTATGCTGTCTTTCCTTTCAGCTTATTGTAGCTGGGGGCACCTGATTACAAAATGGTAGACCATAGATTTGGTTAAAATAATTCAGATAAGGCTGTTTATTCATGTAGAGGAGTGATATTGTTTGGTTACTGTTTCAGTGTCCCAGTTTGAGCTTTGAAATTGGTTGGCCTGGCTTCCTTATCTAGCCAGTGAGAAGGTGGTCTGCTCTGTCCCAGGCAACTGCATGTATCACTGGGATTTAAGTTTTCCCTGTACAGACTAGGTGAGTCATTTGAAAGTGATAATTATTCACTGCTCTTCACATCCCCCTGCAATATTTGGTTGCTGTAAGGAAAATAGAGAATGAATTTTGTTACCTTCAGTTTGGCTGCTTTAATTATTGAAAGATTAAATTGGGCCAAACAATAAATTGAAGATTGGATGCACATAGTGCTACTGAATGGCAAAGCAGTAGCTGCTACAGAAAACAAAGAAAAAATATCTTGCATTCCCTGTATTTCTAAAAGTTGGGAAGTGGATTCACCTTATCTGCTTTATCTTTCTGAAAAGTAGATGTCTAACTGGTGTTAATCATCTCGGTGATCAGTGATGTCCATCTGAAGAATGTTTTGAGTTAGACATCTCCAGACAGTGATTCAGTCTTTCTCAGCTAATGATAAAGAGCTTAGGCAACTAGATTATATTAGAGTTAGGTGAGATGGATCCTACTTCATTGCTCTGATGGTGTGAGCTGGCATTTCTCAGCTTCCATAGACTTAACTGCAAGTGGTGAAAGTTGCAGGGATCATTACTCCTCAGGTGTTAACTCCCTTCCTCCTGCAAAGCATGCAAGTGGATCTTGGGTATGTGGTTTTTTATCTCATTGTTATGGGCCAGCTGCACCAAAGAAAACGCGGTGCTAATGATGTGAAGGACATGCAAGAGGAAACTGGAGAAGGTTCAGCATGATCCCCGCTGTTCTGAATACCATGTGAAAGACAGCACTACCTTGTTTCCTGTGCTAGTTCAGGATTTGATGCTGAGAATGGTGGGGGAAAGTTTGATTGAATGTGTGATGGAGAATGGGAGCCCTCTCAGAAGGGAGGAAGGGGCAAGAGAGAAGAGAGTCCATAAAAAGAAGCTGAAGAAAGGAGCCCAAGCACAGTGTGCTGAGATTGGATGTGAATACTGGAGAGGAAGATGGGGAATCATCAGGAACAGGGCACACTGACTGGCATGCATGACCGAAGATTAAGAGAAAAAAATCTGACGGAGAAAATGGGACCAGCTGAACAAGGAGATTCTTCCCACAAAGAACATGATAAAGATCTTAAATTGGATGGTTACTGTATATTGGCTGAAGAGAATGGGTCAGAGATGAGAGGTTTGTGGAGAGCAGGGTCGGTGTGGCAGGTCCGACTGGGGGAAGGAGATAGTAATGGGAAAGATGCAGCAGTTTGAAAATAACAAGGTGAAAGATGGAGGAGAAGCACAGCTCAGTGGAAGCAGCAGCAAGCTTGCTCTCACTAGAGCAACCTTCCTCTTCAAAGCCTGGGGTGGGACTTGCCATGCAGAGCTTGCTGTTATCACCAGCTGTCTGTGGACCCTTGACAAGCTGTCCATTGTGTTCTGCCATGGATGTCTTGGGGTGGGGGGGGAATCAGAACTTACAGAGGTTATAAAGCATTTTGTTTGCTCAACATTCCAGAGGGATCATGTTGAATCAAAAGCGCCCATTTCGTATGGCTGCTTTCTGTTCTGCTTTTTTCTTTGTGGCTTTTTTTACTAAATAAAAGCTTCATGCAAGTCATTAAATTCAAGGAATATTGTTTATATCAGGAATGTCAACATGGAATTCTCTCTGCCTATGCATTATAATGCAGTCTTTAATTAGAAGGTCGTATGCAATTATCCCTTCCTAGGGTAGTGCTCTGAAGAACCAGGGCACGGGACTGTAGTATTTCTGTTTCTTTCTGCACATCCTTCTCTTACAATAGCCCTTCACCCCCTTGGCCAACTTTCGCTGCATTGACATGGAGCTGGAGGTCTTGGCGACTATAAATTCCGTTATTTTCATTAAAATCAAAGAATGCTCTTTTAGGAAAGGACCTTAAGATCATCCAGTTCCAACCCCCCTGTCATGGGCAGGGACACCTCCCACTAAACCATGTCGCCCAAGGCTCTGTCCAACCTGGCCTTGAACACTGCCAGGGATGGAGCATTTGCCACTTCTGTGGGCAACCTGTGCCAGTGCCTCACCACCCTCACAGTAAAGAACCTCCTCCTTGTATATCTCACCTGAACTTACCCTGTTTAAGTTTAAACCAAGTAGAAGAGAGTATCCTTCTGCTATCATAAAAGGAGATGTTACAGGCCTAAGTCACCTTTTAGGTGGAAAAAAAATACCTGCTAAGGAGAGTGACTTTGTAGGAGTGCTCCAGAAGTGAGGAAATCTTCAGGCACAGCTCCTGCCTTTTTGAACACAGAACTACCAAAGTGCAGATATGTGGGATCTTTTGTGGTGGTGTTAGTTACAGCACACCTGGAATGCTGACTGCTTGGGGCAAGTCACCGCCACCAGTATATGGTGTGTTTCTGGTTTTCTTAGTATGTGACTTGCTGCTGATCTTCAAAAAGGTGTGCATGCCAACTAATGCAATCATAGATAACTCTTAAACACAAACTGTATAAAGTTGATCTGATGCCAAGTACCCCAAAATGTGGATTCTCTTTATACTGGGCACCTACAAGTAGGGACACTAAATGGGTAGTCTCTGTAGGTAACGGATAAAACCATCTTTTCATCTTGTAGAACTGTTGTAAAATACATTTTGTTAATATTAATGAGGCTTTTGGATATTATTGTGATGAGTGCCACAGAAAGCCCAGGAGGAAATTAATAATTCTATCTGGAGAGCTGGGCTTCACTGAAGTGCAGCACATGGAGCACAGGGGCCAGGTGTGAACTCACAGAGGAGAACCTGGTAGTGACAAGCACCTTAATAAACACACCAGTTAAACACACTCAATAAACAAGCACTGGATGAAGCTAGGGTCTGGCAGAGCAGAAGTGCCATCTTGTCATAGAATCACAGAATGGTTTGGGTTGGATGGGACCTTAAAGCTCATCCAGTTCCAACCCCCTGCCATGGGCAGGGACACCTTCCACTAGAGCAGCTTGCTCCAAGCCCCATCCAACCTGGCCTTGAACACTGCCAGGGGTGGGGCAGCCACCACTTCTCTGGGCACCCTGTGCCAGCACCTCAGCACCCTCACAGGGAAGAACTTGTTCCTAATGTCTAATTTCAGTCTCCCCTCTGTCAGTTTAAAGCCATTCCCCTTGTCCTGTCCCTACAGGCCCTTCTCCAAAGCCCCTCTCCAGGTTTCTTGTAGCCCCTTTAGGTGCTGGAGCTGCTCTGAGGTCTCCCCTTAAGGAGCCTTCTCTTCCCCAGGCTGAACCAGCCCAGCTCTCTCAGCCTGGCTCCAGAGCAGAGCTGCTCCAGTCCTCGCAGCATCTCTGTGGCCTCCTCTGGACTCGCTCCAACAGCTTCATGTCCCTCTTGTGGTGTTGCCCCAGAGCTGGATGAGGACTGCAGGGGGGTCTTACCAGAGCGCAGCAGAGCGGGAGATCCCCTTCCCTTGTCCTTGTATGTGTCTTGAAGTGGAATGTAGTCCACATGGGAGGCCATGACTGATTGTGCACAGGCAATCTGTCTGTCCCTTACAGGCTTGACATTACACTCAGATTATTCTCTTGTATTATTTATACTCTCAATAGCTTTGTGTGTGCATAGATGTGTAATGCTTTATGAACAGTGTATGATAGCTTTGTTTTACACTTATGGCAAAAATGCTTACCTACTCTCAAGTCCTTGCCAGTAGAATGTTACAATTTGGGAAGAAGGAGGGTAAATTAATGACCTACTGTTACAGTGTAGGAAGCTACAATCATGTAATGGGCTTTCCTACTTGGTGCTTCTTAGATGAGTAGCTGTAGGACACAGTCCTAGGTGATTAAGCAGTGCTGGTTGATTTTTCTCTATCCCTGTGTTCAGCCATACTGCTGACACTATGTTCTGTTGACTAATGATTTAGAAACCTCCTTGTGTTCCATTAAAACTTTAATTAGTGACTCAGTAATGAGACAACTTGCTGGGCTGCAGGTATTTTATTGGTTTAAGGTGCAATTTGTTCCCTGCTTCCTTTGGGACTGGTCCTGCCATTGTTTCCTGCTTGTAACTTCCACTGAAGTGAACAGTGGTCTTGTCTTGGGGGGGAGTTGAGGAGAGAATGTATAGTTCTCTTAATTTCTAGTTTGTGATGGATTTTATGGTCAGCCTGGCAAAATAGACTCTGTAGTCAGTCTCCATCTTTATGTCTGTATAGTTTTGGGAGAGGCTGACAAGCTTTTTTGGTATACAAACACATTCCTGTGTGTTCTCTTCCTCAGTAGTTGAGGGTCACCGTGGAAGACAGCCTGCTGTCCTCAGAGTACTCAGTAACTTGCTGTAATGCTATGGGCATCTTAATCATCCAGATACCTGTGGCTCTGCAGTGAATCTGTTGCATGCTGGTGCTGTAAGTTAGAAGATTTAGCCTGGAAGTTTGCTCTGAGTCACATCCCTAATCAGTAGCTCTGTTCAAAATACAAAGCTGCTTGGAGCAGGAATGGACCATCCTGGGAATTCCCACCAGGGCATGGCTTTTTGTCTTGCCTCTCTGGTGTCTAACAAGATGCTGGCTCTGAATGATTTTTGTCCTAGTGGGATCTTATTGCACCTTGCTTCTCAAATACTTCCTTATATGATGAAGAGAAGTCATTCTGTGACCTTGGAGTTAGAGGGGCTGATACAGAGCATCTCTTCCACCTGGCTGTTTATTTCTTGGCTTGTTTGTAAGAAACTTGTATAGAAACTTGTGCCTCAGACAAAAGTGGCTTAATCTGATCAGTGGGTGTGAAAGCCGTGAAGAGTTGATACCAAACTTTCTGCCTTCCCTTGATAGCTGCTATTTGGTCTTGTTTCCTTTGGAAACATTTACACTGCAGTTTACATTTGTAACTCAAGGTGCATAAGGTACACTAGTTGAAGCTGTGATGTGTTGTCTTGGCTAAAGATGTATGACATCTTGTGAGCCAACATGTTCTGAGTCTTGCATAGATTTCAATGTGAACTCAGCTGGTTAGTTAAAGCATAAGGAAAATCAAAATCAAAGTGTTGTCCAGCCATTTACCTGGCTGTTTTGCACTGTGTTTTCTGCAGGAGTCATGTTTGCTCGAGGGTGTTAGCTGGCCTTTTGTACAGCCATGCTTTTAAATTCAGGCTTAGACAAATCTGAATCCAGGTTATGAAGATGGCATTGGGACTGTCTTGAAGAGCAAGGGGAGGTGTCTGGGAATGCTGACAAACCCCCAGGTTTGAACTGGAAATGGTGAAGATTATGAGAGAATAAATATTCTTTTTGTACTTGACTGTTCTGATGGGAAAATCTGAAGCTGTGTTGGGATATGCAGACTCAGACAGGAGTGATATATGTGGTGATGTGTGGTGGGATGGTGGGGAGGATGGAGATAGGCAGGATAGCCTTCAAGTGTATTATTGCATCTGTTTACATAATTTATTCATGCACTTGTATAATCTTTTTTCCACTTAACTTGAGGTACACAGTAATTTTCATGTAAACCAAAGGGCAGTGATGTTACACAGGCCATGGTTTGCCTCAGTGTGAGGGAATTGCTCTGGATGGCAATGCTAATGTTTCATAATTAAAACAATTGTTAAAGCAACAGAAACAAATAGAAGGCTTCATAGTGTTCAGAAATGTGTAGAGATGAACTGCGAAGATGCCAAGAAGTGAACTTGGATTCCTGCTTGTTACTTGATGGGCAGCTGGTTGTGAAAACATACAGCAACACTGTGCTTTGAAGAGTCGGTGAGCAAATGCAGGCCGTGGCAGAGAGCTCAGTTCAGCTGTTTCTGAAATTACATAGACACCCTTGATTTGTGCCAGTTAGATTGCTGGTTCCAGGCTTTGGTTAATATCAAAAGTAGCACATGTACTTTGATGTTAGCACTCTTTAATGTCCAAGTTTACATCTTTGTTTCCATGATTTTTGAAGATAAGACCCAAAAGGAGGGAAGTACGTAGTTCAGTGCAGCTGACAGTGGTAACCTTACTGCTCTGGAAAAGAATTTCCTTTCTAGTCCGTAGAAAGGAGTTGCAACAAGCAAGCCCAATATGTATTCTGCTGTGAGAAGGCTGTGCGCTGTCAGTCTTTTTGCCTTGAAACTCCAGCATTTTCTAAGGGGAATTTCTTCTTCACAGCTAGCTGGTTTTGATGTTGCAATTGTGGTGCATCTAAAAAGGCTAATTGAATTTTATAGAACAGATGTGTTAAATCTCATACTCTCTGTAAGGAGGATATATTAATACAACAAGTGGCATAGTTGACAACGTTGTCGTGAATAACTGTAGAAGTACCTTAACGTGTTTGGGCTACAGGTAATCTTCTGCTTTTTAGAAGGCTGGTGGTAAAGGTAGTCCAAACAATGCGATTAGCATAGAAGTATTATTCTTAATATGAAAGATGGGCAGTATGATGAGAGATCTATATTGCAGTTTCAGACTATGCTTTCTCTGTAAAGGCAAAAAATGAGTTCTTACTGGTGCGGGCAAGATGAACCTTTTGTCCTACAGTGGGGAAGAAAGAACATGGCCCCTGTTTGGAAATAAGCTTCACTTGACAGTCTGTAGTGGACACTAGTAAATCAAGTCTGCTGCTGTTATTCAGGCAGCCATAATTCAGAACTTAAGGTAGTTTATAGAGGAAGAGGAAGAAACAGTGTATGTTGAATGAGGTTTCTCTGGTAATGATCCAATAGGCAGGAGGGCTGAATGGGGTGGGCATCATGAATTAGAGGCAATAACCCTTTAAAGGTTGATTTGTTTCTTCTGATGTTATGTCTCTTTGTTTTTTCCTTCCCTGCTGCGAGACGAGGTAAATAGTTATTAGTCAATAGTATTTGCAGAGAAGTTGTGCAAGTTGTGGACAACTATTTTACGTAATAGAATGGAAGGCACGCTGTGTTCTGCGAAATTGGAACATTTAATATACTGGGTGATTTGTGGGGCAGCTTTGGGTTGACTGTTCAACACATTCTGCTTTCAGATCTAGCAGTGTTTCTGTATATAAATCAAATGGACTTTGAATCCTTCCATCATTACTGTGCTCATTTGCTATATAAAAATGCTTCTTTTCTTAGGAAATCAGTTACTGGTATTTTACCCACTTGGTGAGTGAAGAAGACAAGGTTGTGAGAAGCGGCTCATGGAGGACCAGGGTGAGATCTGAGGAACACAAAGATCTTCAAGTCCAGAGCCCACTGTGAATTCTCCCATAACAATTTTACTTGTGCAAGAACTTGGAGGTTCAGTCCCTCATGACAGTTGTGTGTGGAATACATGCGGAGGCTGAGCTTTCCTTTGAAAAATGTGGTCTTTGTTTTTCAAGAAGCAGCACCTTTTCTGACATCAGTTTTGGGGGTTTTGCCTCACTTTTGTTCAGCGCAGTGTTGCTGCACCTTTTTATCACACAATTTATTAACAGAAATGGAGGAAAATGGCCTTTAGTTTTGATTCTTCATGATGGGAAAAGGTCTGTGGCACACTTACAATTTGTAGCAGTATGTTTGAGCCTTACTTTGCCTTTAAAACTAGGCTCCTTTTCCAGTAAAATTTGCTAATTCTCTTTTGTTTTTGGAATGCTTTCTGGATTGGAATGGATCCTTCTTTACTGGCTGCAGTTCTGCATTCTTTGTCAGCACACAGAAGTGATTATACTCCTGGGCAGTGTGCAGTGATTTATTTTTTCAGTTTGCTTGTTTGTATATAGCCAAGTGACCTTTTCAGGTGGTTCCCTTTTCCTTCCCCAACCTCCTTCCCATACAAATTGTGCTTATGTAATTTTTTTTTTTGGGGGGGGGAGTGAACCTTAGTTTATTTTTCTGTAAAATGAATGTTGCATGAAAATCTAGGTAGCCAAAAATAAGAAGGAAACATTGAAATTTCCTTTTGCCAGATTGTGCATGGATGAAGCCATCAAAACATGATTAACAAGTTAAGAATGCTCTTTTTGAGCTGCCATGGCTAGTAGTGCAGGAAGAGAGGCTGCTGTTCTAATGAAATTGTTCTGACTCTGAGCATGTGAGTGCTTTTCTAACTTGGCTGTCTGTCTTATCTCTGGTGCTCATTGTGCAATGATCCACGGAAATCTGTAATATTGCTTAAGACAGTTATAAGCACTTAAGTACCTGCATGTGGTTGATTGTTAAAAGCTTGTGGCAATATTCCAGTGTCTTCTAAAACCTGTTGTATAGCATTAAAGTTAAAAAGACAAATGCAGAAATAGTCAAAGTGAAGTCTCAAAGCCAGTTTTGCTCAACAGAAAGTATTAACTATTACTTGGTTTAATCCATAAAAGGATGCGTTTGGTGTGCAGTTGCTTCTGCTCCGGGGTTGTGTTGAGAAGCCGTACGAAGCTGATGTTCTTCAGGCTTTCTTGCCTCTCTCAAATACAACAGGAAAGGCTGGCAGACTCAGCCAGAGGTTGGAAAGCCTGATGAGAAGTGTGCAGTGAGAGTGAAGAAGGGAGGAGAGAGGCACTGCTTGTGGCTGGCAGTAGTACTTTTGATGGTGGGAATGTGAAGGTGGTAGGGCAGCTTGCATCTCTGCCAGAGCTTGTGCATCCTCTATAGTGGAAAAAGCTGAGAAGAAAGTGATTGGAGGAGGAAAACTAGGTTGATCAAGCAGTTCTTAAGGCCTAAGGAGAGTCCTTCCTCTTTTTTTAAAGGAGGTGTCTCCAGCTAGGGAAGGCAGCCTCTGAACTGCAGCAGTTACTGCATCTGCTTAGTAGTTAGACGGATGGCATCAGGTTGGGGTTCTCAGGATACCACGTTCTTGAAGGAGCAGCGTTGATAAAAGGAGTATTTGAAGATATCTGCTCATTAGTGGCTCTGCAGTTTCTAACTAATGTGCGAAGTCCAGAAGCTCATTCAGAGCATCAAATCCTTTGGCATTCAGGATCTGAGAGTTTTCTGGGGATGGCTTTTCTTTGCTTGAAAACATCCTTTCCTGTTAGGTCTTGCATTTGTTTTGCAGCCTCCTTCTGAATTATTTAGACTACAGACGAGGAATGTGAAAAGTCTCGTTTCTGTGTTCAGGTATCCAGCGTCCCTGTGTGGACCCTTACACGCAGACATCCATGTGTCACACAGAGCTTCCTTTGCAATTGGTTAAATTTCACAGAATATAAGGTGGAGTTGAATGGGTGAGTGCATGTGACCACATGTGTATACTTCTGTGTATAGAGAAATACGTACACATCTGTAGATGAAGAACTTTATATGCCATTCAGATTTTGCCCTGAGACCTTGGTGAAGTCATTGTTCACAACTGAGATTGCAGCCACCGTAAATCAGGGCAGAGTAACCAGTAGCTTATTTTTAAACTGGTATGCTCGGGAGGCCAGAGGTACAGGGCTATGATGGAAACACTGACTCTTGCTGCAACTGTGCAAAAGGATGCAGCAATAAATAAGTCTTGTAATGAAATGGGTGATTATCTGTCATCTAAACTGAAGGGTTGCCATGGCTCTGAGTTGTTGCAGACCACTTAGTGATTGGCCAGTGTTTAGCAGTTTGAACCTATGCAAAGAAAAAGGGAAGAAATACAAACTGCATACAACACTAAAGTAACTTTGTTTATTCTGTCAAGGCCAAGGTGCCTGGGCTGTAGACGTTAAAGGGATATGGCGCACCAAAGGGTTTGTAACACCTCCTTCACTCTTGTGGCTTCTAAGTTTGGCTAATCGAATTTATATCGGACTACAAACAGCTTTGTAAAACAGCTTTAAGGCGCAGGGTTGCTGCCGTCTTGGTGGAAAGTGGCAGCATCACAGAATATGTCACCCAGTATCTGAGTGAAATGAGGCAGCTACCCTCGGATAGGCATAAATGCGCTATTAGATGGTTGAGAAATACATTCCCCCCCTAAACCCTCCTGGGAATTTATTGTAGTGCCTTTGATGTAACTAATTAGCCTGCTCAAAGTAAGCAGTGACTAACAGTCTAATAACTGGCTAATGGAAGGAACTTCATAATGTTTTCAAATCAGGATCCTTTTGAGTGTTCTGCAAGAGGCTGAGGAGGTTTTCCCTTCCGAGGAATGGTTGGTGGTAGTCAGATGCTGATATCCATAGTCGGCTTCTTCTACTTTATATTTGAGCTTCCTGGCTCTTTGAAGAGGCTAGATGCTGGAGAAGAGAATATCCGGGAGGTACTCTGAGAGTGCAAATCTTGAGTTTTAGCCCTGATCGGCAGATGTGGATCAAGTGTTGTAGTTTGCTGGGGCTGTCGTGCAGTAACCTGCAGTCTTTTGCTGGATTTTAAGGTGGAGCGCTTCCTTTGAAAGGGGAAATCAAAAAGTAAGATTGTTCTTACAAGAGAGATGTTTCTTCTCAGGAGAGTTTCCCAATCATCAAGTAGCAAAATCAAAACATACAATTTACTATAGCAAGAAAGGGAGGTGTTTTTGCCTGCCTTGTAGTTCTCTAATTTAAAAGGGGAAATCACATGCTATGTGTTCATTTTGCCAGTTAGTTTTACCTTCAGATGTTCTCTGCATTAAGGCTTTTTTTCTTGCCCACTGGAACTACAAAGCACTTCCAGTTCTAAGAGTCCTTTTCTCATCAAGCTAATGATACAGCATTTCTACTTGCTAACAGATATCTCCAGTACATTTTCCAGGCACACACCATTTGTGCCCAAGGGTTGGAGCGCTTCAGATGCTGGATGTGAATCCCTCTTGCTCTGCTTTCACGAGTAGTTTCTCTGAATCCCTGGGAATATGGTATGAGTAAAGCAAGCAAGATTTGGGCCTTGTAGGCTCCATGAGGGTAAACTTAAAAATCACGACCTGCTCGGTACCTAGGTGCAGGGTTTAGTGTTTCTCCTGCAGCAGTCAATGCCGTCACTTAACACCTAACCCAGAGTGCTGGGGGCTGCGCTTGCGCACGGTGTTAAGTATCAGTGCAGTAATCCACTGTCTGCCATGGGAGAAACGCGTAGTCGTGAACTTGGGAAGGGAGAAAAGGGCTTTCAGCTGGTTTGATTTAAATTGTTTGTTTTTGTTATTTTAAAGCCTGTGTGGAAACGGGCTGGGAGAGGGCTCATGCAGAAGTGAGGCTCCCACTTCTTTGGACCTGGCCTCGTGGTTGCTGAGAATCGGTGTGCTCATCAGCTTCCCTGGGACTGCAACGCCGCGGGCTGGGGTTGGGCATTGCAGGGGCTCATGCTCTGCTCTGCTGGGCAGCTTTAGGCAAACTTGGCCAACAGGATACCATGGGAATCTGGTTCGCAGCAAGCAGCTTCCACAGCTTGATCTGATGTCCTTGAAGTCAGTGGGATGGCTCAACCATCAGGTCAGTAACTTCATGCGTATACCCAAATAGTGCTGCTTTTTCTTTCCCCCCATATCCTGCATGATCAATGAGATACAGGATCAGGTGCAAGGCAGCCTGGTGCTGCCTCCTGCTCTCCTTGTATGCCTTCTGAGGGCAAGTCTTGGAACTGACAAGGTTCCCACAGCACCCTGTGCCCTTGTGTGTGGGTAGCTGCGTCTGCAGCTATTTATTGTGTTTCCCAAGTAGGATTATTTTTTACTGTAAGTTAGTTTCTTAGCATCTACCTGTAGGTCTGATGCTGGAGTTTGTAGATGCAGGCTTCCAGTTAAGTTCAGTAGATCTTTGCTTGTATGAAACTTTAAAGGTAGTTTTACTTTACAGAATTTCATTTAAGTCCATTCAAATTCAGTCAGTTGCGTTCAGTTAGGGAGGCACCAGGCAGTGTAAATTCATTGGGATGATCAATAATTTGAGGTGAACATACTGCTGCCAGCAAGGCTGTCTCTGATCTAGGTGTCTGGAAAAGCCTGCCTGAATTTCAAGCTGCTTCATACCGTTACCAGGTTCCCCAGCAGTTTTGGAAGAGTTAAGTGCACAGCTGGAAAGGGCTGCAAGCCATGTTCTGCTGATAGCAGTGCATTGCTGACTTAGCATTAGAGCAGTGCAAGCACAGTACATGCCCAATCTTGTCTTCTCCAGGTCGGTGGGAGCTCTGCCATTGACCCGGAGAAGTGCAGGATCAGGCTGTTTTGTAAGTCATGGAAGCTGCATTGATGTATTGTGTTCTGGCTTCCTCTGGACTTCCAAAAAAATGGACTGAATTGAGTTGTGCTGTAGATGCAGCAACAGAACTTATCTGATTTATGGAAAATAATGGGTGTGTGTGGAGTATTACGTAGGTATTGTTGAGACTGGGTCTGCTTTTTGCCTCCTTGATAAATCCTTTTTCTTCCAGTGAAAGTTAAATATGACAAACAAAAGAATGTAACAGGCTTCTCAAACAAAAAAAAACCAAGGAAGAGCTGTGTATTCATATTCCAGAGGTCACAAATCAGTTCCTGGAAAATACTATACATATGGTAATGGGAAAATAACTAAGCTGAAAAACCATTACAAATGGGAATATAAATCTATATGTTTTCAATGGTGAGCTCAGATAATGTATGCTATTTATAAGCATGAAAGTCTTGTATAAGGTATGCTTAAGCGTTGTGAATAAAGTGAGTGCCGTGCTTGTTATCTGACAGATTTTGTAGCCTCTCATATGGTTGGAGTCTATTTTTAAAGCCAGTTATGAGCATTGTCCTTCATATCTGTTAGTGTCCCCAGTGTACTTCATGTGCAGTTGCTCCAAATGCAGGAAAATAACAAACTTGGGACCAGGAGTGCCCAATTTGAACTACTGTACCCACCCAAACCAAAACTTTGGTTACAACATGCACTGTTTTTGAAGGCAGGCACAGTCCTACAGATGTATTTCCTCCTGCTTCGCTCTTAAGGTGGCCAGAGAGTAGTGATCAGTGTGTGTATGAGGGAAGGTGCAGATACATGTGTCCAGATGAGCCCGGCAGTTGCTCTGTTGCAATGTTTTGAGGAAGAAAATATCAAGTCTCAAACTTAGACTTTCTTAAGCTTAAGTAAGAGAAATTGCTTTCTTACTTGGGTATCTTTCTATTAAGAATCTAAATAGTCAGTCTTTTTTACATTCCATGCACTCCCCGCTTTCCTTCTGCCTCACAGCAACCTAAAATGCTACTTTTCTGGGAAAGACTGATATTCTGACTTCAGTTTTGTAATTTAATGATGGAGAGTTTCCTTAGTAAACCAAATTTAGAGTACTAGAATGCTTATCTTATATCCAGACCTTGAACATAAAAGGCATTTTATACCAGCAATTGTTCATTTAATGAGCAATTGCGGAGTGCAGGACGGTTAAGGGATTGAGCTATATGCACCATTATTGCAAGAAGTATTCTGAAATACCAGAAATAGGACGTAAGCTCTGATCAGGGGGACTGTGAGCACAATTACCTTCTTTTCAAATCCTTCTGTGACACTGCGGGAGGAAAAAGGACTTTGAAACTTGAAAGGAAAGAGCTTGCTTTCAACCTCAAAAGCTAGGAGGAAAGGGCTCTGAAATTTGCTCAGTATTCCCAATTCACCATTAGCCTGTTTCTTCCTTTAGCCTCAAGGCATTCTCCGCTTTTTGAAAAGATGTTAAGAAATTCAGTCACAATAGAGAGCCTAGTTTTGAACATGTTTCACTCGGTCCATTGAGGTCTGGTCTTCAGCCTTTGTGTGGGGTGAATTGAGCTGAGCAGCAAGCTGGTTGGGGAGAGGTGAATGAGCAGTCTCTGTGCAGTCACAAATTCTGGCAAAGAAAAGATTACCCTTTCCTTTATTTTACAATATGCATTCCTGTACAATCCTGCTAGTGGCAATATGCGGAGCTGAGCTTGTGCTTAGGTCAATATGGAGCACTTGGTTTATGGCAACTCTTGTTAAGTTTGTCTTGTAATTGAAGCTGCTGTTGACCTTGCTTGGAGACCATTTGTAAAACCGTTTATTTAGCATAAACTGAAATAATAAACCCTCCTTCTCTTAGGCCGATTGTGATAGGGTGACATTAGTTTGATTTAATGATTAGCCGCCTGACCCCTCAGCTAGAGAGAGCTGCTTGAATAGGGAGAGTTCACTAGGAAGCACACAGGAAGAATACTAATGAGCTTGTTAAATTTAGCATGGCACCAACCACTTTTAATTCCTCTAATGGGAGAAGCACTGCCTCAGAGTGGGGGGGAAGGGAGAGGGAGAGAGACAGAAAGAGAGGGAGGAATGCCCACGTCCTGGTAGCCAGAGAAACTTGGTCGAGAGAAGAGCTTGGAGGGAGCATCAGCCAGGGTCTCTTGGACTGAGTTGTAAGTACCTTGTCTTTTCTCTTACCTAGCCAAGGTGTGTCGACGGATTGCTCATGAGACAGTAATAATGCTCTCTGAGTTGCTTGCAGGAGTGCAGCGCTGAAACTTCGTATGTGGATAGATTTGACTGGGAGGCGTTGGCTTGCTTAAGCAGGGGTCTCTCTGGAGTGTGGTGAGACTGATGGGTTTTTTTGTGTGGGGTTTCAATGGATCTCATCTTCTTCAGTTGCTGACTTTAAAAGGTTTAAAGTAAAAAGCTTCTGCTTTGTCTTGATCTACAATAAGAAAAGACAAACCACAGTTCAACAGGGAAAGAAAGTTGAATGGATTTCTGCGTTAGGTTTTGGTCTGTCCCGACTTTTGGTTTTCTAGATAAATTAGCTTAGCAATTAAAAGTGTTTACTGTCCAGTGTGAGCTTTCTGAAAAAGCTTGTTGATTAAACGAGGCGTTTCTTGGTGCTCAGCACTTGTGCTAAAAACCGCTTCTGATCACAGAAGAGCAGGACTAAACCGGGTATTTCTTAGTGGATGGGAGCATCTTGGATTAACACGATCGCTCCAGGCTGGGCACTTGTAACGTGTGTCTTGTTAACACAGCACAGCATAGGCTGTACATGAAGAAAGAGAAGCTTATCCAGATTGCTCTTGGGGCCTGATTACTCTTTTCTTTTCTGGTTTAACCCCTCTTACACCCACACGAAGTGAAATGAGCTATGCTGGAGTTGGTGGGATCACACCAGTAGGAAGCAGATGGAGATATGAGGGAGGATCAGGCCCTTTAACTTGGGCATTTTTCTCTCTGCAAGGCTTTAGTAAATAGGATGTTTCTTTTGACCCTAAAGCTGGCCACTTCTAAAATGTGAGCAGAGAGCAGCAACAGTTGTTGCATATTTGGCCGTAAGTCCCTTTTGGCAGATGCTGCTGGAGAAGCGGGCTGTTTGCTGATGCTTTCGCTGCAGAGTCCCACTTGTTGCCATGGTGGGCGGTATGTTTCTGTCAATTATTTGGCCTGGTGCAGCTCGCCCGCACTTACTCTGAAAACTCTATTGACTGATTCAGCTGAAACAGAACAAGATTAGACAGCCTGTGCCTTTTGGCGTGCTGGAGTGGCTCGCCTGCCCTGGGCAGAGTCGGCAGCGTTAGTTACTGCAGGAGGAGTTTCCCAGTCCGGGAGCTCCTGCAAACCGCTTGCCTGCTCGTGTCCCGGAGCATGGGTGCTGTCAAGTTTCTCTATCAAAAGCAGCTCAGCGGTGTGAAGCATGAAGTTAGTGAAATGTTTTGGCTATTGAATATACCTTCTTATTGCACAGATAATCCTGTTTACTGAAATCCTGCTTGGGGGGGTTAAAAGGCAAACAAAGATAGTTTCGCTTCTAACATCACGCACCGGTAATTTCTTAATGAGGAGAGAGTTGGTTGATGTAAAAATACTGCTTTTTTTATTCTTTTTTTTTTTTTTTTTCCTCTAGGAACCAGAGTTAAAAAAAACCCCTTATTAAAACAAACCACATTTTTGCTTTAGTTTCAAAGTTCCTGAAAGCAGGTTTCGAATTTCATCCCGCAATTTGGAAAATGAGCTTGTTCCATAGCAGTCGCTACCTTGATTCATGACACATGCATGTTTCGAGAAGGAAAGAATAAAAGTGGAGCCTGCAGACAGACGTCAGCTTCTTGTTGTATCCCAGGATGGCAGTTTTAACAAATACTATCTTTATATGGAAGAGTAAAAGAACTGAAATCCTGTCTGACCCCTGGATTGATTATACAGCCCCACAAATCACTCCAGCTTGCTGCTTTCCGTGCTGTGGTAGCACAGGTTAGTTTGATCTGCTTGAGGCTCTGTCAGGATTTCAAATGGAGTATAATCCCCTATTTTTACAAGAGTTTGCATCTCATCAGTGAAAGTTCACTCTAGGTTGAAATTTACCATAAAAGACTCTGGCGAGAGAGAAACATGATGGGAAATACAACTTTGGGGTGTTTTATTTTCGTTATTTTTCAGTTATACAAGCGGCTTTCTGAAAACCTCATATAATTTTTAAAGTTTTTAAACTCCCTTCTTGCAGTTCACTAACTAAAACCAGCTTTGGTGTAAAAAGTTGAAACCTTAAACCCTGCTAATCCAGAGCAGGGACCAGTGCCTGTGCATATTAACAAAAAGTAGAAAAGGGCAAAGGGTTTAAACTCTGCAGTGGTGTTGTCCATTTCCATTAACTCTTTCTCCTCAGACCCAAGGCTGAAAAAGCTCTGTATGGAGAATTACTGCTGCCTGTTAAAGCAATTCAGTCCCTGGAAGATGCTGATAAGTCAGCAGACCCCAGTTGCTGTAATACTCGGAGACAGGAAAATAATTAAGCACTCAATGGGCTACACTGCTGGGTTTTCTTGTTGTAGGTACTTGGGAGGAGAGGGGGCAGGGAGAAGCCTACTGAGCACTGCATTCAAAGGAATGGCGTAGCTAGTTTGTGCATATAATGGCCAAAATTCAGCTCCAGGTATCTAAGTACGGAGCCTGGTTCTAATCTAATTCATATGAAGGCAAACAGGTTGAGTTAGGCTGGTGTCAGGCTTGATGAAAGTAATCTCCTGGTGAATTGCTGGCTGTCGTTTTCAGTGCTTGAATGAGTGCACCAGGGCAAGGTACAAGTGAGAAGTTAGCCCTGACCTCTGACAGCTCAAGTGCAATCTTGGCACCATTGTCAATGATCCTTCCTTGCCTGTGTGTTGTAGAGTAGGTGTACCTTTATTTCCTAAGGGCGTTTTCATTTCCTTTCTAGTTAGCTATTTTTGTGCCTGGTGTTTAATAACGTGAGGTTCCTTGTGTACTTCTAGAGCTGTGGAGCAACTTCTGAAGCTGAGTGTATGTACCAGTACTACTTCAAGATGTACTGGTGTGCACCCACGTGTGAGGCGTGGTTGACTTGGACAGAGCTGTACCCAGAGCCTGCCTGGTATCAGCCAAGGGTTACAACCAGCAATCATGCTTTGTTTAGAGAAAGGTCTCTGTATTTCAAAGCAATAATGCAACTTAAGGAGAGCATCTACAGCAGAGCTAACAAAACCCCTCTGGCATGTGTAAAATGTACCCAGGAATATGCATCTGGCTTTTGAGGAACAGAACCACTTGGCTTGGTTTCTGAAGGGTACATGTGGTCCCCAGGGGTTAAAATTCCTGTGGGAGCAGAGGGTTGGTTCAGCTCCTGGTCCTGGGGCTGTCTGCGAGGAAAGGCTGGTAGAGCTGTCCTCAGGAGGCCCTTTTATCCCTGCAAGTGGTACTATAGGCTTGCTCCAGACAGGCTTGAGTTTGACCCTGCTGATTATTCCCCCACCTTTTGCCTTTGTTCATTTGAACAAGAACTTGTGGATTTGTTCGTGTGGATATGGGCAAAAAGCAGGATGGGGAGCATGCTCCCACCAACTGGCACACTGGTCCATGCGGTGACCCTGTTAGAGCGGGTGGCCTCGCCTGAGCCTGCCTGATGCTGCTGGTGCTGTATCTTAAGCAATTTTATTGTTGCCTGCCTTCCTTCTGATCGCTGCTAACCTTCCTGCAAGACTCCAGCCTCTCACATGAGCAAACCTCAGGCACTGGAGCTGGGCCGCAGAGCAGCGGTGGGTGGCTGGGTTTGATTTAGACCCTGCTGTTGGGGTTCATCTTCTTCTCTTCGTGACAAATTGTCTCTTGCCTCCCCATCAGGCAGCCCAAACTCACAGTCTCCTTGTCCCAGAGGCAAGAAAACAGCGAGCCTGTGTCTGCCCTCGCACGATTGATAGCCCTGCTGGTAGGAGCATCGGCGCATGGGTGACGATGATCTACTGCCCAGCAGCCGCCCGCTTGGAGTGGGCAGCCTTCCCCAGAGCATCCCTCATAGCCATGCGTGCACCTACTGTCACCAACTTGCACCGTGAGGAGGGGGTGGTGAGGAGGAGGGCGGGGGAAGAACTTTTCTTTATTCTGTTAGCTATAAATAGACTAAAAGTGCTTGTCTCTCTTCCCCCTTCCCTTCTTTCTTTCTTCTCCCTCATTTTTTTGCAGAGGATGAAAGTCCTGGGCAGACCTATCACAGAGAGAGAAGGAACGCGATCACAATGCAGCCGCAGGGTGGGCAAGGCCTCGGCAAGATCAGTGAAGAGCCTTCCACGTCGAGTGAGGAAAGGGCCTCATTAATCAAGAAAGAGATCCATGGATCTATATCGCACCTTCCCGAACCTTCTGTACCTTACCGCGGGACGCTGTTTACCATGGACCCCCGAAACGGTTACATGGACCCTCATTACCGTGAGTATCAAGCGCTGGTTCATTTGGGGATGCAAAGTTGGAAGGCTCTCAAGGCTGTCAAATGTAATGTGATTTCTATTTGTCACCTTGCATTGTCCCCAGGGAGGACTGCCTTGTCTGGTGGGGGGCTTGAGGTAAATACAGTCTTCACTTATGAAGTTGTAAACCAGGGTGCAGTATTGCAGCTTGAAATTACCACAGGCCTCGGCAAAACAACTTCCACAGGACATCTCATCTGTTGCTAATCCTCAGCCATCCAGGGTTGCGTTTGCCCCACCTCCTTAATACAAGAAGGAGGAGGGGAGAAGACTCATTAAAGAAAACACAGAAGGAAAATGAAACAGGCCTTAAAATCCCTCTTTTAAAATAATGTTCAAGTATGGTGTTCAGAGGAAGGACTGTGCCTTGTGCAATGAGGAATTGCAGGGGGTTGGGAACTGGAAGGCTTGTTGCTGTGTTTTGGGAGGCTTTGTTTCAGAGGCTTTTTAGGGATTTGTGTGTGTTCGACTCTGTGGGCTCATGGAGTGGTTTTGCTGTTTTCTTCCCTGAAGTTTTAAGGGCAGGAAAAAAGGCAAATGTTTTCAACTTCTGAATTCCTGCTCAGGCATTAATAAAGAAGTAAGAAATTAACTGACACTTGAACACAGATGTGGAATGGATTTCTCCACAGGCAAAATAGGAGGGAGTTAAGCAATTTTTTTTTTTCATCTGCTTCTAGTTTACTAAAAAAGAAAGGAAAAAACCCACCCCATTTAGTTGTGTAGTAATGAAGTACATCTTGAGGTGTCAAGGCTTATGCCTTTTGATTATAGATTTATCACCCAGTCAGGATACAGATTTGCCATTTAACCTTCCAGTCTCCAGTTCCAGATGATAGGCTTAAGACCCACAAAGAGGGGGCCAGTCTGTGTTGGGTATTTTTTTCCTTCCACATCATTCAGAAATCTGAGTGTTTTAAGGCAAAAGGTCATTAGCCAGATGACTGATTAGTGAGGACAGCTGATTAGTGCATGTTTTTTTGCTAAGGAAAGTGCCAGGGATAAAAGCTAATTTTATCCCTTCATTAGTTGGGCTAGCAGCAAAGGGGAATGTTCACTCATCAGGGTGCAGATCAAAGTATGTCTTGCACAACCTTAAGTCTCACCAACCTCCTTTAAAAAGAAAAAAAAGCCTGATTGTTAATAAGGATGGAGGTATTATGAGAAAAGGAACACTTGTTGTCTTTGTAGTTTAGATCAGTATTTAGGGGAAAAGTTTGCAGTTAAGCTTTTGAGCTCTCTTTCAGTGTAGGCAGTTGGTTTCTGTACACCCTCCTCCTGCTCTCTCACGCAGCCCTGCTCAAACCCTCTGGGGGAGTTACTCATCTCTCTGACGAGGAACCAGCAGCGCACCAGCAGCAGACTCCTCTGTCAGAGGGAGGAGTGGATGTGCAGAGTAAAGGACCGCTCATGAGCAACAGCATGTAGAGAAGTGTGAGCTTGTGGGGTGGAGACACCATTTGTAGCTTATAGTTTGTTAATGCAACCCCCAAATCTGACTTAAAATAAAATATACTGTATTAGGAAAGCCAAATAGCTTCTCTGTAGGCAGTACAGCTGGGGAGAGATGAAATGTGTGACAAATACAACCTCCCAAATAAGCAGCAAACCTTATGCTGAATTTAGTGGTAACGACTGCTGCTTTGACCATATGACCAGCTGCCACCTCACCCCTTAAATCTAGTTCAAAATGTTACTGATACTACTGAAAATTCAGACTGGAGAAGGGCTGAGCACTCAGAATGAGTCTGAGTGGTTTGCATTTAGGTTTTTTGTTACACTGAATTTGAGAGTTCTCAATTTAATGAAGCTACTACATCTATATAGTGACCAATAACACTAGCTGGTTGGCATATGTGGGCTCCTAGAAAAAACACTGATGTCAGAAGTTGGGAGAACAGCAGAAGTTACAGCAGCAGAGAAACAGGAGATGAGTTAATTTTAAATGAGCAACATGATGTTAAAGCAGAAGGCTAAGTCAGAAAACATCAGCTAGGCAGACCTGTTTCATCACTGCTGTTGTGAGCTGGACATTGCTACTCCGTGATTTACAAAAATCCCTGTAGCTATTAATGTCATCTAAAGAGCCATCATGCTTTTATTTACCTTTAATAGATGTGATACAGAAGGACAACTAAAGAGACAAATGTCTAGTTAGATTTATAGGGAAGCAGACAGGCTCACTGAAATTTTCATAGTGGTTATATCATTTATATATGTAAGACATGCTTTCATCCAAGTGGTGACGGTATTCAGGCTGACAGTTATAGTGGTCTGTATGAAGAAGGCTGAATAATGTAAACACACCCCAGTCCCACCGTAGCAACAGGTGAAGAACCAGTAAGTCTATTGTTCCCTTCCTTAGTTTCTTGCCAGTTTTGCTGGGCATATGGATAGAAAACACTGTTTTAATTCAACACAGTCAGATATGTAAACACTCACAGTAATTTCTTAGTTTCTCTGTGGTTGGAAAATGCAGACTTTTCAAGACGCCTAATTTGTGCTTCTATTTATACCCACTTTGTATTTAAAAGTGTGGGCAGGCTTCCTGTAAGACAGGAAAAGGGAAAATAATTTTTTTGAAGAAAGACATCTGTATGTTTTTATGGCAAGAAAAGAAAAAGAGCATTTAAGTCAATTGTGTGTGGAAGGCATGTCCCCTCCAGGAGCTGCAGTTATTAGAAACAACCCGAATGCTTTGCAGTCCTACATGTAAATATGTGTGCCTCTCTGTGCATTGCAGGACTTTTTTTGTTCTCATTTTTCTTCCCTAATTAAAATGACTGTTGTAAAAGTTGGATATAATAGTTCCCATATATGTGGAATAAATACCTCACTGAGGGGGAGTTTGCTCTCCTGCAGAGTGCGGGTGGGGATAATGGTTGTGTTTCAAGTGGACTAGCTTTTCAGACAGCTGGGATGAAACATGCCATAGAGCTGGCAGCCCTTCTGCACTGCCAGAGGAACCCCTCAACCATTTAGCAGCAGAGGAAAAGAGCTCCCGGCCCTCTGTCCTCGAGGAATAAAGAGGGAAAACATACAGGCCTGAACCAGAAAGCTTTGTTTTCTGTCTTTTTTGTTACGTATTTCTTAATCACCATTTAAACAAAGTGTGGAGGTCTTGGGTTTGGGCTTGTTTTGAGCTTTTTATAAACTTTTTTTCTGTTTAAAAGCTTTAGGGCAGATGACAAAAATGCTGGGGTTTCCTTTCAAGTGTTGCACCTTTTCTTCATTGAAGAGAGCAGGGTCACTGAGTTTAATCACAGCGTTTCTTAAATAGATTTAAACCCATGTGTTTCCCAAACACTGATTGCAGTGGTAGTCGGAGCCCCTTGTTTGTGTAGATTGTGTCTTTAGAGGTGGGGCTGAGGCAGGGGTGGTGGGGATAGCAATTTCTCTTTGTTATGCTCTTCCCAGTTTTAATTCTCATGCAGATTTATGGCAGTGCTAAGGCTGCCTGTCTCGCAAGTCATTCCTCATGGAAAAAATGAATCATTCCTGATGTAAACACTTTGATTTAAAACATACTGCTGGTATTCTTCCCTGGGTTTCACAGCTCCTCTGAAAGAATTGTTCGTACCTAATTAGTAAAGCCTGAAGAATTATCTTAAGTAAAAAGCAGTGACAGTTTAGTTGGCTCTGATCTAACAATCTGTATATACAGGAATGGCCCTGGCAGGATTCTCTTCTGGGATATCACTTCATCTCCAAAAGGTTTCACTGAATGTAGCTGAAAGTAGGAACTCCTTTTTGTTTTCCTCTTTTTTGCCTCCTTACCAGGGCTGCTGGTATTCTGCTGGCTTTGAAGCTTCTGTGTCTTGGGAAGTGGAAACTGCTTATTGCACGTTTCATAGGATTAACCCTCCTAAGGTATTGATTGCCCTCGGTTCCCACTGAATGTCTCTGGACTTGCACTTTTTAAGGATCGAGCCCCGCATAACTGCCTGGGTTAGATTACCCGGTGTTAGTGTCATCTCAAAATCAATTTGCAACATGGGCAAAAGACCATAGCGAGGAAAATCCAGGGCAGGTTCACGAGGTGCACTTGTTTATTTACTGAGTTATAATTTCTACTGACAAGAATCCCTTTTCTTTCATCTCCCCATAGAGGAAAGGCAGGAGAAATTAGATTCTGTTTCTGCAAATGCAAACAGGTATCTGGAACCACTGCCTTAAAATGCAGTAATAGAAAAGCAATGGCTTTTCATGGCAGTGATGCTTGAACCGTGAAGGCCAGCTATGACAATGAGAGCAATCCAGATGAGAGCTCACAGATACGGGTCCTCATTTGCTTTGTAGAGGAGGGAGCTGGTGGCAACCATTGTCTCCCTGGTACATTTTGGAACTCCAGGGGTACAACCGGAGTGTCCCAAAGTGGGCGTTTAACTTGCCTGTAGCTTCTCAGTGTTACCGGGTGCGTGAACCTGGGACAACTTTTAGCAGAGGATTTCCCTTCAGCCTTGTTGGAGAGCGGTGGGAGAGTGTCAGTAAGGAATCCTTGTAGAGATTTAGGGCTGGGGTCTTCAGAGACATTTAGGGGCTTTCCAGTTTCAAAGTGAGCTTGGCCTCTTAATACCTCTGAAAATCTGGGTCCTAATCCTTAGCTCTTTCCACAGCCTTTTGCAGGGGAGGGGCTAAAGCGCTCTAGTAACAAAACTCTCCACTGACAGTGATTTATGGGGTGGGTTCCAAATGTTGTCATGGAGGGGTAGTTGAAAAAAGGGAAGTCTAAGGCTTTTAATAAAGCTCACAGGAAAAACAAAAAGCCTGTAGTATAAAAGTGAATGTCAGGTTACTGGTGTCAGCTGAGCGACTGAAATGGTGGTCTTTAAGAAAAGTCAGCATGTTTGCATTAAAGGTTTTGGGATAAAAATCAGGAACTATCATAGTATCTTTGTCTCCAACAAAAAAAATGTTACTGTTCTCCAAATCAAATTTAGAGTCAGAGGCAACTTCAGTTTGGAATTCAGGGAGGTGCTGCAGGCCTTGTGAACTTAGCAGCTTATAAATGGAAAAACCTTCTCCAAGATGCTTCCCAAACCTCCTGGGTTGTGTTTGGGAAGTTCTGCTCATTATAAATATTCCTGCCTGTTTCTCTGGAGGAATTTTGTGGCATAAACAGTCTTGTGAGAGCCCTGGAGTTGCTGCCCCTGTGTGAATCTCTCACTTGGGAGTAACAGTTGCACCTATGGATTTACACCTAGAAGGAGCACATTGAGACAACCTTTATTCTACCTGGTTTTCTCTTTTGTCAGTATGAGACAGGCTGCAGAGCTGCCAACATCTGTGAGGCCTCGATATGTGATGTGGTTGAGAAGCTGAAAGGTGATCTTTCAGTTGTTCTTTACTTTGTTTTGGTGTTAAGTTTAGGTGAGTGCATAAGTTTGAATATTGACTTTTTTCTTGTTGTTACCAGTAGTATTAATTTCAGCTGGAAACTACAGGCAATGATACAGAAAGAGGTGATCCTGCTTGTGTGGAGGACAGAATTAGGGTATTTATGATGTCTCCTATGGCCCTATAATTCTGCTGCACTTCAAAATTTTCGTGTCCTGTGGATCCCATTAAAAGAAAATGAGCCCTCTAAAGAGAATTTACCTGCCAGGCACTACCAGGTATGGAGCCTTCTGAGAAGCAGGTGGATTCTGTTAATCTCTCTTTTTTCCTTTGTTCAGGTGCACGTAAGCTGTTGAGTGAGGTTTTATCTTTATCTTCCCTATTCCTAGAAAAAGAAAAAATAAATGCAAAACCCCCCTTTCATATATTTGATCTGGTTTGTCACTTAAACACGTTTTAGATGCTTTGCAGTATGTGTTTGTTGTATACTGCCACCTTGAAGGGAGACAGAATACATTGCTCAGAGCCATAGAATCATAGTTAAGAACTTGGGGGGGGGGAAGCCAAGAAATGATGTAATCTATTTCTAGCCTCAAGGCAGATCAGCTATCCCTAGATCAGGAGAGAATGAAAAGCTGCTTCAGAGTTACTATGTCACTTGATACGTGGGCATTTTGGTCTTGAAGAGCCTTGTGACAAGATCTGTAGTGGATTTGGATTGATTGTTGTGCCCCTATGTGGTAACTTCCATAGCATCAGCAGCTGAAAGGTGCAGAAAAAGATAAAATTAGGAGCCATAAAAGTCTGAGTTGAGAAGTTTGGATAAATTTACTCTTCCCTCCTAGAGGTCTGCTGGCATGCAAATGTGGTACTTCCTGTTGCTGTACACCAAAACCCCCCAGCCTGGCACATAACTGTGGTGCTCATTACTACCATTTCAACTGGCAAGATCATTAGTTTCCTTCTTTTTATTAGTTATCAGAGTGATCTTTGTGCTGTTGAGGCTGTGTAGCGCAGGTGGTTAGCCAAGTATGACAGGTATGTAGAGAACTAGGGGCCAAAGGAAGATAAGCATCATTTGTTGCAAATCTTGAAGCAACCCATAATGCCCGAAGTTGCTGTCTGTTAGTCAGCTTTTTATGAGTGCTTTGCCCTGTGAGCATTTCTTGGCGAAAGGGACGGGGTTTGAAAAGCAGCCTCTTTGACTTGGCTGCTTAGAGCTTTGAGAAAGGTTAGGCAGAACTCAGCCTCATGCAGCTTTTGGTGTCAGATGTGCTCCTTCCATCTATAAGGAGTTTTGTGACTGCAGCAACTTTATGGCAAAGCATGGGGAGCACATGAACCAGGTGCTAGTTCAGTGGTCATGATATTCATCAAGAACTAACGGAGATTCTCCTGGGATGGTGAGTACAAGCCATGTACTTAACTGTTGGTCAGTGCTTTACACTGCCAGGGAGATAGTTCTCTTGCATTGGTGGCCTTCCATGCGGTCAGTGCTATAGAAGGAATTCAGTTGCCTAAGCAGTGCCATTTTCATGCCTGGGGGGATCCTAGCTGGTCTGGCTGCCCCCCAAAAAAGACCCACCTTCAGTGCGTCCTGTGTTGTATCAGTCAACTCTGTATGAACATCTTGGATATACATAGTCCCATCTTAGAACTCTGAAGTATTGAAGATCTCATACTGAATCCTCCTCAGTCTTGTAGTGAGGTGGTTCAATCACCATGTCCAAATGTGAAAAACAAACATTTAAATTCTGTTCTTTTTATCCTCATCTCCACTGCCATCATCCAGCTCTTGTGAAGAAATATGTGGCAATAATTGGATTGCAGAGTGAGTAATGTCTGCAGGGTGCTCCTCTGTCATGGCAGGGGGGTTGGAACTAGATGATCTTAAAGTCCTTTCCAACCCAAAACGTTCTGTGATTCCCTTATGTAAATTTCCTTGCATCCTGGGTGTGTGTCACTGAGATGTTGATGTGCACTACCCTTCCTCTGCCAAAATGAGTGGACACTAGAGGGGAGGGTGTTGTGTCCCAGGGAATGCCTCAGGCCAGGTAGTGGGGATAATGGCAGCATTGGGGCACCATGGGCCCACTGTCCCCATGGCATGGGCTTGCTAAAGGAGGTTTTGAGCTGGCACCGTGGTTCTTGTTGGCAAGATGCAGCTTCAAGATTGTCCCACTGAAGTCTCTCAGTAGCACCTTTGGCCTCCGGTTGGAGTCCAGGGTTGAGCAGGCCTTTACTTTTACGACAGTTTAAAAGCTCTGAAACCATTTTCAGGATCACTGGTGGATACAGCTTTATTCCTATGGATTGAGCTCAGTACTTGGGAGGAGAGCCTCTTAGCCTCTGCTTCCTTTTATTCACACCTAGCAACCCTACTGGCTTCCTTGTAGCCTGGTTTTTGGGTAGTTTACACAGTACTCTTGAAACTCTTACTAATTACTTGCAACTTGAGCTCTTAAGCTTGCTCAGAGGGTCATGTCTGAGTTTGGAGATCGTGTCAGGAACACTTGCCCCTTCAGAGTTATATATATATATGATACCTTTATCTGTGATCGTATAACTTACAGTTACAACAGCAACCACCGGTGTGGGTAACCCGTACAGTGCTAAACAGCAGTGTATTGGTAGCTGTATTTTAAAGAGTACTGCTGTATTGATGTGTGATCATTGGCATGTGTGGTGGTGGTCAGTCCACAGCAGCAGGAAAGACAGTTAAGTGCATGGGAGTGTGTGTGCGCACAGGCTGGTACATCATCTTTGTACTTCCTTTTAAAAATGGATGAGAGAGGGGAAAAGAATGTTTTGTATTGTCTTTCAGGATTCGTCTTGCTGAGATTTTTGAATTCAGCACTGATAACTCACCAGATATCTGAATCACTTTCTAATGCAAATTACGCTTGGTTTTGGCTTCACACTGAGTAAGGGAGCTGTGAGCTTGCCCACTCCTCATTCTGTTTTCCTTTTCACATTTCAGTGCTGCCCTGAGCCATCATTTTTCCCCACAGCCAAATGGAGCTGATCCAGAACCCGGTGAATTCAATGAATCAACAGCTGCTGGCTTCCATGAACTTTGGAGTAATCCCCAGTTGCCTTATATTCTACGCTTTAATCTTACCTGCTCCTTGTGCTAGTTGCAATTTAAAATCATAATTCCCAAGGATCCATGTTACCATTTTGCAAATGAAGAGCTGAACATTGTTATTCCTCTATCTACAGTCCCCTGTTGAAGTAGCTTATGGTAGCAAGCCAAAAGTACTGGCATGTGACATACTTGTCAATAAATGGCTGATTATGGTAACAGCTGAGTGTAACAACATACCAAGTGTTGAAGCAAATAACTAATGAGGTAGAATGTGTTGAAATAAGTTCCATTCCAGTGTGTCAAACTCCTTAGCATAAAAAGGTACTGCATTTGATTTGTATGATTTTTCACCAACCTGCCTACTGGTATCGCTGCTGAAAGGCTGCAGCTTTGGCCTTGACTTCTGTTAGATGTAGTTGCTGAAATGTAATTGGGTTACTTGGGTGAATAAGGTTTGTTGGATCAAGGCCTGCATTTTGTATAAACAGTGGTTGCTCACTTTACCGGGATGTATCAGCGTGGTACAGTGATAGGAAGCTGTTGGCACCAAAACCATGTTTCATGCTGGACGGTATTTGAGTTGGCATCAAGGCCAGTGATCTACAGTGCTTGTAACAATAATTTGAGCCAGACATCAAAACCATAAATTGCTGCTATGACATGAGTGGGATTTTTTCTTCTTTCAAGTAGAAGGGAGAAGAGCAGCACTAGTCGTATATCACTGGCTAATCATTGAGCTGCCCAGTGCTTAGGATGTTCGATTTGGAAAGTCTGATGTATGGCCTGCTCATATATGCCTCTGCATTGCCTGAGACTGGTGGTGACCATGGTCTGTGCTTATTTTCACTCTCACATTTTCAATTTTTCTGGATTTGTCAACTTCATGTAAATTTAAACAAGCTTGTAGGCAGATAAAGCCAGCTGAAGGAAACCCCTTATAAATGAAGACCAAAGTCCTGATCTGGCTTTGTCAGCTCCCATGGAAAAAAAACCCACAAAACCTGAATGAAACCTAACTTGCTGGCCTGTGCAAGTGTTTCTGGGTTCTTGTGAGGAAATGCACATATCTTCAAAGGCAGTAGTTACTTACCTTGTATATCACAGATTAACACACATCCTATGTTTAGTAGTGCTTTTATCCTCTGTACATTATAACCCAGAGAGGCAGACTGAGGACAAAGCCTGCTGTGGTGGTCCTCCCACAGGTGTTAGTGTTGGGTGTATTCCACCCAAAAAGGTGGTCTGTACAGAGGGGGTTTGCTGCAGCCTTTCCTTGCCTGTGTGTAATGATGAGAGGTTAAGTGTCCACCTCAGCTGTTTGATGCAGAATGTCACCTTTTACGTGGCTGATGGAATTCTCCTGGCTGTTACTTTCCAGGCAGCTTCCAAAGCAGAATGTGCTTTCTCTTTCCTGCTTCCATCCTGCTGCATAGTACTTCCGTGAGTCCCACCTAAACGCAGCTAATGATACCCTTGTATTTTGTTAGTGCGTGGAACTGAGGTGCTGCTGGCAGACAATGTCCTCTTCAGCCTAGATATCCTTTGCTTCCTGTTCTTCTGACAGTGCCATGTACTTCTGAAAAGGACTTAAAAACTGGTCCAGAATTAAGTACAAGAGTGGAGAAACCAGAGGTGGGACCTATAGCACCATTCCTCCTCAGCCCAGCCTTTTTAGGACTGTGGTGGCTTGTGTACTTTGGCTTGTAGCTATCAGGCTAAAACTTAGTGACAGCCCCTTGAACCCGTCTTCAGCTCTGTCTCTGGCTGATGCCTACCAGAAATATGTATCACCAAGATGGTGGGAGCTTGGTTGCTAGCATATTGCTGCTTACAGACACATGTGATATCCATGGTAAAAACCCTTTGTGTGAGCTGGGTGTATACTTTATGTTAGTGTGTCTTAGGTAGAGAGACCTGATTGCTGCTATTTTACTTGAACTGGCCAACTCTTTTGGTTTTAATCTAGGATGGATTTGGCACTGTTACAGTGTGCTGGACACTGGTACTCTAGGGTATTTGTGTGCAATGTGGGATGCATGCATGCCCTGCAGTAGTTTGGTGTTTTCTCTGAGGCTTGTTGCTTCCTGGTTATTTTCCTGCTTATTTTTGTAATGTGATTTTTTCATATACTTGTGTATTATGAACCTTTTTGGTTTTTAAGCTATCTCTGATATGCAGCTTTCATATCTTGGCTCCCAGCGATGCTGAACCTCATTGTAAAGTCCCTTCGTGTAAAAGCCATCTAGTTGTAACTCTCAAAAATAAGAGGCTTGTCTCCTGAGGACAGCTCCATATTGCGGGTGGAGTATAATCCTTAACATTGTTGGGTTTTTTTGCTTTCAAATAGCTGGGGACAGTAAGTCAAGGAGTGAGAACTCCCTTTGTTTCATGTAGTGTGCGTTGCAGGGAAAGAATGTAACAGAGCAGAAAATGAAGAAAGACATAAAAGAATCTCAGCTCAAGGAGGTCAGATCCATCACAGGCTTAGCGTTGTCTTCAAAGATGCCTGGGACAGGTGGCAGTTCAAGACAATCAGAGGAGAAGCATCCGTTAGCGCCGAGATAAGGGATTCTTGCAGAATCCTGCTATCTGGTCCCAGTTTGCTTTGATGTAACTCTGCTAGAGAAGACTTCTGGGAGCAGGCTACTGCTTCCCTCCGTGATAGGCTGCTGTTGTTCAGCCTTTTAAGGTCTCATTACAGTGGTCCTTGAGGATTAATCCTCTTTAAGGTTTACATGGGAATGGTTTTGTCTGAAGGCCCAGGCAGGGACCTCGGTACCACCTGTATTATTGCATTATTTCATTCTAATTTTTTAAGTGCTTCATATTTAACAGTATTTGACAGAAAGTAAAACCAAGCATCTTGCCTTTTTTTTGCTCCCCTCTTTGGCTGTTACTGAGTTTTTGTTGAACACAGCTTGAGCAGTCCTTTGCAGACACTGAACCATTAGCAGTAAATTGTACGCTTCCGGTTACTCTCCTTAGCCTGCTGGGTTTGGCAGTCCTTCTTTTTCTATTCTTCTGCTGTGTCCACCCCCCTTTTTCTCCTTTTTAAAGCAGGGGAGTGATAGTGTTTGGCTTCAGAATCAGAAATCATCCTGTTGCCAGATTATTCCTGTGCCTGTACTACTGGATTTTGCATTTGTGCCTTTCAGCTCAGGGAAGAGCATTCAGGATATGGGAATGTCATAAATGATCAGCATTAATTTATTAAAAAATGCATAAGCACTTAAATGGGTTTGTTTATGAAAAAACATTTACCACTTTCTTCAAGGGGCAAAGCCTGCTTTTGGTCAAATAGAAGCAATCAGTGTGCAGCATGGAAGCATGTGGGATTCATACCCTGCATTTGGTAATGCAATAGGAAGCAAGTGCCTTCCAG
Organism: Amazona ochrocephala; assembly: GCA_039720435.1. Classification (NCBI taxonomy): domain Eukaryota; kingdom Metazoa; phylum Chordata; class Aves; order Psittaciformes; family Psittacidae; genus Amazona; species Amazona ochrocephala. The sequence goes on along the minus strand of CM077885.1, from coordinate 16,091,218 downwards.
CTCTTTGGTGTGTTCTGTTATTGGTACTGTTTCTGTGTAACTCTATCGTAGATCTGCATCTTGGAGATGGAAAACAGGCATGCAGCCTTGATTCCAAAGAAAGGAGCATTACTCTGAACTGCATTTTTTCTTCAGTGTCATTCATTATTTCCCTAATTGAACGAAGTGTTACAAAGTCATTTTAATGTTGTAACTTTAAGGTGGTGGGTTGAGGTTAAAGTAAGACCTCAACAAAGTTCATGTTGGTTAAGTAAAACCAGCACCAATGACCCTGACAGGTCAAGTAAACTTAACTGCTGCGAGGGTGATGATAAATAGCTTAAGGGGCTTGTCTCTGTTGTGTAGTAAGAAGTCCTTATTTAGCTCTTCTGAACCCATATGAAGCAGCGTGATGGCCTTAATTCAGATTACTATGGAAGGTGATAGTGTGTTTTATTTAAAGGAAAAAAAAAATCCACCTAGAAAGCTCAGCAGTAGCTGTAAGTTAGATCCTTTTGGGGTGAAATAATGGGTTGTGCGTTGTTGCCTACAAGGTACCTGGTCATTACTTATGTAGTGATTTTACTTGGTAAAGAAAAGGCAAGCAAAACAGCACCTTCACAAGCCTTCGGGGGTGTTTTTCAAGTGTGCTGTTTGGAAGTTATGTGGTGTGTTGAAAAGTGCTTGTAATGCATGTATAGCAGATTAGTTTTCTTTATATATAAAAAGTATTATAGGAAACCGTATAGCTAATGGTGGCTACATAAAACCGTATGGTGCCATTATTACTATAAAACATGCCCGTGACCTTCATACACTCTTACATTTCCAAACTGCGCATAGTTTGAGTAATGCACATATTTAATTTTTACTGTATTTGTGGAGATTGTTAAATTCTGCCCATGCAGATTTTTTCCCTCATAGCTAATTCTGAGTGGTGGTGGGGGAGAATGGGAGATGCAGAAAACTTAAGGAAAAAAAGATTAACTAAAATCAAGGTAATAAAACATGTCATGATGTGAGGTGTTGTAGATCCCTTCAAGAAGACCTGTCTTCTGAAGAAATAGAAGCAAATTCTTGGCAGCCTAACTTTATACAGACACACCTGATTTATCTGTACCCATGCAATCAAGTGCTGTAGCTGTAGTCTTGGTCTGTATACATTGAATATATAAACAGAATAATCTATACTTACTGTCTCTTAGATACAGATGCTTTGAATGCGATGTTAAATTTATGTCCCCATCTTTAATTTCACATTAGAATTAGTTGTCAGCAATTCAGACTTGTGTAGAACTATTCCGAAGGTTGCTGTTACATTTCTGACTTCATAAAATACAGGGAGTGTGGGATTTTTTTCCACCTCGTGACAAATGCATGATAACTGCCAGGGCTAAGTATTTAATTGAATTCAATGGCTGTTTGTGTAATTTGGATGTAAGGTTCCGTTATGAAGGATCTTTTCAAACCAAAAGTCCGTGCTGCAGTTTAGCAATGCTTCAACACAGAGTGGTTGAGTGCATTTAAGGTGGAAAATGTGCTTGGCTATACTGAGCCCAGTTGTGACCTATTCTGTTAAGAGCCCTGGCTCCCTTCCTTTTCCATCCTAAAGGCAAGTGGGCAGGATGGGACAAAGGGGAAGTGCTGATTTTGAACAGCTTGATGGGATCCACGAATGTGGTGGTCTAGTGATTCAGCTGTGCAGCCTGTATCGAGGTAAGCAGTGGATAGAGTTGCCTTCAGGGTCCTGGGGCTGACTCCTAGGCTTGCCTTTACCCAGGGTGTGAGGAATAATGTCTCTTGGAGTCAGGGAAGTGGCTGGCTCTTGCACTGTTTGTACATACACCATGGTAACATTTACTAATGTTAGTATTCGTGTTTTCTAAATCAACAGAAGTACCTGGTAATCAGTGGGGGTCAGCCATCCTGTGGGTTCAAACTGTAAAGTTCAACCATTCTTTCATTGTGAGAGGGAAACAATATATGAAAATGAAAACCTGTTAGGCTGTGACATAAACCAAAGCTATGGTACTTGAGTTTGCTCAACAGGAGAGCAAGCATGCAAAAGGTAACTCCTGAAAAAGAAGTTTCCAGAAACTTATCAGCTAAAAATAGGGTCTTGTAAGTTGTTACATAAATCTACTACAGCATGTGCTACCCAAGCCTCTCTGTGTTTAAATATATAGGGGTGTGTGTATTTCTATTACGTATATTAAAAATTTCATTGCAGCTTTGGGGCTTTATACCTCTCATTAGTCTGATTTTTTTCTATGGTAGTGAATTCCGTATTTTATAGTAGGAGCAGAATCTTACCTTTTTTGTTAGGAAGGAACAAAAGTTTAATGCAAACTGATCCCAGGCTAACAAGTGTGTCATGGACAAGGACTTGTTCAAACTAAATCTGATGCTTAACACCAGATTGTCTTTTTATTGGCATTTAGATAACATTTCCCAGTGTGAAAACGAAAGGCAGTACAACAGAAGTGTGTGCGTGAAGTATTTGCATCCATACCATTCAGCTGCTGGATACTGTATTACAGTATTATAGATTTCTTTCAGAAGTGACCATAGAAATTGTAGGTGCTAGCCTTGCAAGAAGAAACATATACTCAAGAACTCTATGAAATACAGTGATTTGTGAGAACCGTAGGAATTCGCCTCAGTTAAATTGCTGCAGTGGATTTTAGTTGCCAGCTGTTGTGTTGAGCACTTCTTGTAGATGCAAATCACATTAACAAAGAGTTTGATTAGGAAAAACAAAAAGCTGGAGGGATTTCCAAAGTGTCTTTCTTCAGAGCCTTTTAGGTGTCTCCTTGTGCACAACAGCTTAGTCTTCTCTTTCCATCAAGGTCATCCAAGCTTTTCAAGGAAAACAAGGAGAAACCTTGACTCTCGCTTCCAGGCTTAGTTTCATCTGTGCTCAGATATCCCCAAAACCATCAATTTTCCTCACCTCTGTGCGTACTTTCTTCCTGACCTCTGTCTCCCAAAGCTAGAGCCCCATGGAATTTACTTATCTCTCTTCCATTCCTGCTCTAAGAAGTGAAAATCTTCAGTAGGTTATTTCCATGGGCTCTGTACTGTTAGATCCTCTCCTGAGCTTGCTTGTGCTGCAAAGCTTTCTGTCTTGGGAAAGGCAGTATCAGTGTAGCCTGTAAGATACAGCAAGGACCTGAATACGAGGTGGCAGAGCAGAATGTCATTCAAGCAGCTCTGATAGGTTTTGAGCACTCAGTAGGTGTCAGCTCAACTCCCCAGTATATGAGCACTGGCTGCAGCTTTGAGAGAACATACAGGTCTCTGATAAGGTGGCAGACTTGGGCAGACTCTGGGGTCCAGACTTGGCTCGACAGGTAGGCAGAGCTCATTCAGCAAAGCAGAGGGTCTCATTCTGTGAAGCACACAAACCAATTTTCCACCTGCTAGGGATGAAACCCTTCCCCACCCCACCCAAAACACCTGCAGGCTTGCAAGTATGTTCCGGATTAGATCTTACAGTCTTCTGAAAACAAGAACACAGGTGAAGTACTTCTAAACCGGCTTGAGTAGAAGTCATTCCTTTCATATTTTGGTCTCTTGTCTGGTCTGTTGTTTCTTGATACATACCTTCTTTTTTTTTACAAGGTGCAATGTGGGAAAGTAGCTCTTTCCATCTGCTCAAGAAAGCAGTTTTCTAAGGTAGTAAAGGACTTGTTAAACATGATTGCTCATAAAGTCATTATAGAGCAGCTAGTAGTGGAGAATGTCTTCATCACCGACCCATGCATTTTTTCCCCAAAATGAAGCAAAATTCCAGGGGTTGGATTGAGAGGCCCCATGTCACATGTTCTGTATGAAGTGCTAGTTTTCTCTCAGAGCAGTGTGCGCAGACTGCATTTGTAGCAACTGATAGGCAGAGAGGTTGGGATTTGTTGGAGATCTCCAAGGCAGTTTGTGGCAAAGCCTCAAATAAAAGTTTTTGTCTAATGTGCTAGGCCCATGCCTTACCAGTTAACTAGAAAGGCTTCCAAAGTGGATTCAAATCTTTGCTCCTAGCCTGGTCTTCAATATGGGTAAGTTTTTAACCCTTCATCTCATAGTTGTTCTTTGAAAGCGTTTTTATTGGCCAGTATTTTTTCACATGAAGCAGCTTAAAAAATGAGATTGGGTCAGTGTTTAGATAGTTAATTACTGTTTAAGCTGTGACGTTGCTTCAGGAGCCATGTGGAGTCAAGCTAGAGCTTGAGGCAGCAGTGTAAAATAAATGGATGAATTTTCAGAAGTACTGAGCATCAGAGTTTTGGGGTTTTTTTGGAAGCTCTTGGGTGCTTGGTCATTTTGAGAGTATTTTCTCTTAACTTAATGGAGTCTCAGATTAATAGGATGTACACTCTGAATGCCTAGTAAGGTGAATCCTGCTCTTACAGCCTAACTGGGATTTCTGCAAATCTTGGCCCTAACTTCTAGTTTTGAACTGTGATATCATCCTTGTGTGTATTTTGCCAGTAACCAAGGTGAAAATAAGCTGTGCTGTAATGCACCTGGTTAATTTACTTCATAATGAAAGTGCAGATGTTGTCAGGTGTGCGGTGAACATGGCAGGTCCCAGGGGAGCAATTATCAGTCTGGCCGGCTCTACTCACACCTTCATTTTTACATGATGGGCTCATGTTTTTTTTCACACTTACTGAAAGAGGCTTTTTAAAAACCAAACCATACTCTAAAGCTCTTTGTCATATTGCAGCATTTACTCATGGCCTTGCATTCCACAAACAGCAGATTGTTACAGGAAAGTCTCACAGTTGAGTGTTGGCTTAATTGTTGTCTGCAGTAAAGTGCCTTCATGCAGTGTGGCTGAAACTTTAGGTATCCTCATAGAAAGAAAGGAACTTGGATGTAGAAAGTAGTGCAGAGACCTCATGGGGGAACTCTGAAAAGAAAACACTCCTTTTAATAGCCAGTTACCATTACTAAGTGAAAACAGTGAAGTTAACCTGTCTCATAGTTTAGACAATCCCAACACTTATAAATGTGAAAATGAATAGTTAAGGTTGTCATAAATCTTACACTGCCCACATAGTAAATAAGCACACTGTTCTGATCAACTTCAGGCTACAATAACTCAACTCCAAGTAATTACTAGTTATTTTAGCTTCATAGTAGAAAGAGGCAGGCTAAATTCTGACTATAGTTTTGAAAACCCCAAGTGCTGCTCTTGTAGCTCTAATGTCAAAATACTAAGAACTACAGAGAAAATCTTGCATGAAAGAGTAATAAGCCTGGTGTATTGTGCTACATACTTATGGTATATTCCTAAAAACCCCAAGTACCAGTCACTAGCTATACATTAAATTTTTACCGAAGCTCTATGTTACCAGCGTTTCCTACTGAACTGTCCATAGGGGATGATGCAGGAACATCTTTTTTTGGATTTTGCCAGTGCTAAACAGGAATATTTGCTTTCAAATAAATAGGGATGGTGCCCTATTAAAACAGTTTAATGTGATATAATACTGTAAAATCTTGCCAGTTTAGTTTGCAATGAAGATTCAGGTAGGTGGGGAATATATGTTTCCTTACCTGATGAGGGTACAAGGACAGAGTCGAATTTACGACCACAGTCACTTCTTCCTTTACTTTGAAATTGCTAAGGGTTTGGAAGTGATGTGTTAGCTAGGTATGCTTCTGTCACCTAGCAACATTAAACAGACTTGAAACAAATTGTATTTGGAATAGACAGTTTTGGACCATGATTGCATGCAATAAATCTGGGTGTCTCTGGCATTCTCCAGTATCAGATATTGCTCTGACTTCTCCAGGTGTCTGCTTTGTTAGGAAACATTTGGAAAGCAAATGGCTTCTATTTGCTTAAACTTAAGGTGACTTAAGTTTAGCTCAAACTCTAACAAAACTTTTGAGAAAGAAAATACCATGAAAGAGGACCCTGCTCTTCCAAAAAACCCACCTGTGTTGCAGTTAAATGGGGTTCCCACTATGACAGTTAAATGTGGTGATCCTTAGTGCCATATCCTGAGCACTGAGTGATCTCTGACATAACTAGTGCTTGGGTCCACTAAGGTTTTACCAGTGCTGCCTAAACCAGAACTTCAAACCACAGCAGCAAGTAAACTAAATGTTTTTGCAAAGTGTGTACCTGCAGTGTGTAGGCAGTAATGAAATCCATGGGTCTTTCAATATGTAGCAAGAAACAAAAGGTAGGTAGTGGTAAGGTTGAGTATCTCACAGGTACTTTTCAAAGGCGATAGTTTGTGAAGATGCATACACTCCAGGAGATTTTTGTTCTTGATAAATAGAGCAAGGAGAAGTAGTATGTTTCCTCTCTGCTCAGTGGCAGCAATTACAATATTCTCTGTAATTACAGAGATGGAGTTTGTGTCGATTCTAGCCTCCATAAACAGCAGGCATCAGTCGGTGATCCTGATTTCTGTTGCCCTCTTTTGTTAGCACTCTTGCTCTGAAAGAATAAAGGGAAAAACCCAAACCAAACCTTCATTAAAACCTTGCAAGAAGAGACTGGGAAGGGCGTAATGAGCAGTACTGTGCTGATATATTTTAATAAATATTAGTTTACTGCATACCACAACAGAGAGCAAATACATGCAATTACTTACAAATTTCTTCAGTGTTTGTACTTATAAATCTCTGCCTAAGTCTTCTCAGCTGGGAGTTAGGCTGGTCTTTCTGCTGTGGAAGCAGGGCTTTGTTCTCATGTTCAGCTTCGGCTCAGTCTGGAATAATTCAGAAACGTATTAGATAGATTGCTGCTCCCAAAAGGCATAATGAAATAACCTTCACTCCCAGCCTTAGGGAAATAAGCACACAATCAGGGTTTGGGCAGATTTCTCGATTAAACAAAGAACTAACTGTGCACAAATTGCTCCGTAACAATTTGTAAAGAGTCCACTTTATAAATTTCTTGCAGAATGGCAGGGCTGTTCGAGTTGAAATGTCTTCAGCATTTTCCCTTTGCTCTGTAATTAGTATCAGAAATATTTAGATTTGAAATGGAATTGGTAACACATCCTGGGTTAGTTTTGATTTGGTGTTGGGAGCTGGTGAAATGCAATGTCAAACCCAAGCTAAAAACCTCCATTTAATACATACAGGGAACTTAATCCATCTGGAATAGATTCGGGATAACTTGGTGCTGTCAATTTTTATTTTGTTTCATTTCATATGGTGTTCAGCAAAGGAATGAAAAGTTATTGCACTTAATGTTGTTGTGACTTAAGGTGTTCTCCAGTCAAATTATTCAATAAATCAAAATCAGGCTCTGCTTGTAGCTGCTAAGCGTTGTTTAGAATAGGATATTTAGGAGATTTTTAGCAGTTTTCCATTGATTGAACAAGACGCGTGTCATGCAAAAAGCATGCAGTGTTTTGATGAATAGCTGTATTAGATGGCAAATCTAGGGACTCAGTAAACATAACTTCTTATTTTACTGGCCTTTGTTTTTTAACTCAAGGGCCTCAGTGTAAAACAGAGTACCACTCGAGTATCATTCTGATGCCTTACTGCTTATATACAGCCTATGGTCTTACCCTCTGAAGTCTCCCCTGACATTTAAAAATACATACCTATTTTCTAGGCATTAGCTTGCTGCTGATTACCTCGTGTTTCAGCTAATTAGATGGTTTGAAGTCCTGCTCCCGCCTAAATGCACAAGGATATTACTGCAGCTTATGGAGAGAGGTAGAGATTTTCAGGCTCTTTCCATGAAGCGGTATTCCTGCTCCTTAGGCTGGTGTCTGCTTGCATCTCTGCCTCTGGTTCGTGGCCTGCTGCATCTGGATACCGGGGCTGAAGTCAGCAAACCTGCAGTCACAGAACAAAGCAGAATCCAGAATCTTTTCCGCAGGTTCCTATGTCACACACTGAAGAGGAGCTGTGTGTGTATCAGCACAGCTGCCAGCAGATGCCTGTAGGTCCTGTTTCTACAAGCACAATGTTCAATTTCAGTATAAACTGACCTGATTTTAAAAAAGTGAAGTTTCCTCCAAATGCATGCAGCTGCTTGCCATAAAGTACAGCTTGAGTGCTACATACCCAGCTGCTGCCTGGACCAGCTTAAAGACCAAAGGTGTCAACGTAGCCTGGGGAGTGGCTGAGCCCATGGTGTGCTTGGTGTTCTGCCCCAGAACAGCATCTGTCTGCTGCCGGGCACTGACTGCAAGTTATCAGTTGGGAAGGTTTTGACATGGAGGCTCTCTGCAGCGTTTTACCCTTTGTAGGTAATGTGTAGTTCCTCACGCAGGCCCAGGTGGCCTGACAGCACCTACCCCTTTCAAAGGAAATATGTGAGACGTAAGCAGGAAGCTTGCTCCTGTTCTCCATTAAATTAATAACAGAATTGGAGTTTCTAGTTGTGTAAGTTTAGCTGTGGTTTGGGTGTGCATTGTAAACGGGGAGATAAAAATATCTAAATACATGCTCAGTGGAGAATGGACTTGCCACACGTGAAGGTAAGAGTATAGCACCCTTGCTCATCTTGTTTTCTTCATGTGCCTGGTTCAGTGAATGGCTTTTTGTGTAAATAGATTAGAAAAATGCTAAAATGGTTTCAGGAGGAACGAGTGCTTGGGCTGCTCACTGTGAAGGGAAACAATGAAATGGTAAGCAGCATCCTGAGCTAAAGAGGCAAAAATACAACTGTATTTACTGGGAAATTCATCTTTTACTCTGTTTCATGTTTGACTGGACCTTCTGACAGCTTTTACCGATCAAGCAGATATGAAACACTGTTCAAACTGCTTGCATTCTGATAGCTGAAGCCAGGGTTAGGAAATGAACTTTACAATTATAGTGGACATTTAATTAAATACAGTGTTGTTCGCAGTAGAGACTAACAACAACTTGAGGTGCTCTGCTTTTACACTGGAGAATCTGCAGTGGCATGTTGAACAGGAAGGCCCCAGCTTGGTTTTCTTTTAAAATTGCATTTAAATGTACACTAGATACACATTCATCACTTTAATCTAAACTCTACTGTAAATTGACATGTACAGCCTCTGAGATCATACACTTTCACAGAAGTACTCTAATGAAACTTGGCAGCTTTCACCCCGTAACATCATTTGTTCCATTCACTAGCAAAAGCAGACCTCAAACAAGTCAAAACTGCTCAGTAATGAGTTCCATTATTTTTCTTCATGTTTTTGGAGTCTCAAAAGCCTCCTGTCCCGTGTCCTTATTTTACAATAAGTCAGAAAAACACGACAAGCCTGCAGATGTATCAAAGGAAAGCTTTCTTGTGTGAGATCCTGAGATGTTTGTCATTTACTGTAACCGAGCATGGGACTTCAATTAGCATGAGTGACTTCTTGTCAGTAAGGAAGCTTTCTTCTCCAAAGTAGCACATTAGCTGCTTGATGTTCGTGGATGCTGTTACATTACAGTTGCCTGTCACCTAGATGATTCTGTCATAGTCTTTTGCATCCCTATTGATACTCACATAATGCTGACATGAAAACCAGGTGCTAAAGTAAGCTCATAAATACAAAGGTTTTGTTTGAATTAACCGTTTCCTCATGGAAAATAACATGCTATTTCTCATAGAAGCACCACTGAGGCTGGGCTGGTGAACGACTTGGTCACAGCCATTTGTTGTCAACAGGAAGTGAGGAGACTTGCTCAGTTTTGGGGAGGATGAAACTTGGCATGCTGTTTCCCCTCTGTAAGGGGCAATCACCATAACCCAGTATTGTCCATCTTAACCCATAGGGATGAGTTAAATCAAAGCTATAGGAAAACCGTATTTGTGCCGCCTGTGTATCTGGTGGAAATAAAGCAGCATTTCCATGCAGTTTCTGTTGTGTGAGCTGTGATGTCTGATCTGCCTTAGCTCAGAGCTCTAACTTGAGCTCACTGCGGTGGGGCAATAATACCTGCATAAGAAAATATTATTGGAATGCATTCAGCATGGATCTCTTAACTTCACTATGCACGTGATTTTTGTAGTCATTCACAAGTTAATAGGCTTTATTGCACTGAATTAACCTATTATGTCAGCTAAAAATAACCACAGTCACTTCTGTATTGTTTTCTTTTTCCTATACATGTATATATTTATTTTTAAATCTGTTAATATGTATAAATGTAGATCCTTTGTTCTGTGCTTTTTCTAACATTGAAGAAAGCGGTAAGTATTAGTGAACTGCGATAGAATTATTGTTGCAGGGGAAAGAAAATCTGGTTTAGTATAAATGTCTTCCCTTTAAAGTACAGCCTGATTCAACGTGAGCTGATGACCCACTGAAGTCTTTTACAGAAGTCAGTGTTGGTCTGCAAGCCATCAGTAGGTCAGTCAGTTGATGGCTTTCAGCATATCTGTGTGGGTTAACCTCATTAATCCACACGGGGGTTAATGTGTGTCTTCAGGGGCTGTTCTGATGAACTCTCTAGATTTGTATTTTTGGAAGCAGGATCAGGTGCCCAAGAAGTCAGAGGGGAGAATTTGTCTTAGTAATTAATGAAATATCTCTATATGAATTCTTAAGTAATCAAGAAAATAACCTGAGAAAATGTAGGACCATGGTGCTACATGACCTGGGATTTAGAACATGCTAGGGGTTCCCACCAATTATGCCATGTTGTGTAACTGAGCTGTGTTACAGCGCAGCTAGAAGCCGGGGAAGAGGATGCAAAGCCTCTTTCAGCAGAGCTGAAAATGTCTTTCTGATCACAGAAGTGAGGAATGTCCACTCGTTTCCAGCTGTTCCTGACTTGGATTGCTTCTGTTCCGATTTGTTTTTTCGTGGCTTCTGCTCACTTTGTACTTTCTGTTAGACCTTTTTCCTCTCTTTTTGTTCAGTGTCTGCAGCGTGCTTAGATAGTGATGAATGGGAACCCTGACTCGGAACACCTGGCTGCAGTGAGGCTTTCCTGTAACTGTGAATAAACCAGCTCATTTTAGGGCAAAGAATTCACGTACCTCATTCTGATGATCAGGTTTAAACAGCAATCTCATATACTCAGACTCCACCATGTAGGGAAGAGCTGCATATGCAGCTGATAATATACATTTGTTGTCAGTTGCTTTCAGCTTGGGTCTTTGTAGTGCCCCACAGGTTTTATTTGATATGTCACATTGTTTTGTCTTTACTTTCCATGCTCCAGAATCCATAGGTATCTCCCTCCTCTTTTTGTGAAAGGAGCTGAAGATGCCTTTCCATGGCGCTGCCTGTGGTTAGTTATTTCCATGCGGAAGTTGGCGCTGGCTTCCTGGTGTGGGAGTACCTTTGCTGTCTGTTTCTATTGCTCTCTACATGTATATATGTGCCTTGTATTGCAGAGCTTTCATTACTTAGCCTGTGTTCTGGTTGTTTCTGAATGGTTGAAAGGTGAAGTCTGGGAGTTCAGATGACTATGATGTGGGGAGGGAGGTAAAATTTGGTGACTGGAGGAAGGTTTGAGTTTTCCATTAGCCAGTGGTGATAGCTGGAAACGCCTACATGCCACAGGCTGCTCTGAACACCTTCATTAAGATGGAGTGAATTGGTCCAGCAGGTACTTGGATCTATGATTTTTCTAGCAGAGTAGAAAAAACACCCTAGACTGAGCACTAAACGTTGACAGGACAGCTTGGCTGGCAGTCTTGTCGCACATTCAAGTGCCTAGCCTAAGACACGTGTGAACAGAATAGCCATCCTAGGGATGAAATTGTGCCAGCTCTCCAGATGGCAATTTTGTTACCAAATCACCAGACTCTCAGATGCCCACTGTATGTGTGTATATATCTGTATCTATAGATATCTATTTATCTATATCTATCTCATATATATATATCCGTGTGTGTGTGTCTATCTATATATATGAGCTTTTCTCCCACTCTGTGGTTCACTTTTTACTTGACTCAGTTTTCTTGTGAGACTTTGTTTCTAATTTATCTGTAAGTAAAAAGGGATCCATCTACATTCGGGGCTTCATTACATTAAGTATCCTTTAAGCACTTCTACAAAGCAGTTTTCTATGTTAATTTGGACACAGACTGTCTTTAGTCCTTTCTCTGTAGTTTTCACCAATATGTTTTAAAACCCTTGTTGTTTCCGTCCACAGGCTGGACATTTCTTATGTCTGCGTTTGCGGCTTCTGTATATGTAACCATTATTCCTACTGCTTCTTGCGAGGTCACGCTGCTGGCATTTTGCAAGCTCCTTCTTGGAGGATTGCTTCTGCTCGCCCCAACAGATCTGAGGCTTGTTACCCTTGGTACTTGGTGATTGTTTTGTTTTGCCTTTAGAACTTGAATTCAAATCTGGCCTGATCTGGTCTGCAGACAGAATGTCAAATTCTCACTGTTTTTTGAAAGTATTAATTATAGGGTGCTTTAGAGCTTCTGATCCCTGCTGTAATCTGATCTCAAATTAAATAATCCAGAGGTCTCCCAACTAGCATGTTAACTCATCTGTCTCAAAAGAGTAAGAAATGTATTTAAGGCTTTTCCCCGTAGAAAGCTTAACAAGTGATACATATATCTCAGAAGTTTTAGGTTTCAGTAGTCTTTAAAGTTTCTGTAGTAGAGTTATACTTGCACTTCTTCGTGCAACTGTCAGCTGCGAAGCAAATCCAAATCTTCTGTCCAGGGACAGTGAATTTCAATCACAGAGGGATGTCTTGGTGCCTGTAGCATGCCTACTAGTCAATGCTTAGGAAATGAGCCAAAGTGATGCATGCACAGTAAACTCTATAGAGGGCAGAAGGGGTTGCTGATCCATAAGTTAGCTTGGAGAATCTGACCTTTGCTTCCAGGGTAAGCGTGCTACAGTGTTGGAAGAAATGATGGAAAGAACAAAGAAACAGTTGTGAAAAACTGAGGTTAAACCCAGTCTTCTATACTGAGAATTACAAGGACTTCTTGATGTTTCTAGACACTTGTCTGTGTCCAGAAGACAAATAAGCAACAAAAGACAATAGGAGAAGGAATGACCTGATGTAAGCAGTAGCAAGACATAACCTATGCAAAAGTCATAGGTTCATAATTATTAACAGGCAAAAAGGAAATTAGCTTTGTAGAAGGCTGTTGCTACCTCTTGGCATAAAGAAAGAAGAGCTCTAAGCAGAAGGCTCATCAGTTGGCCCTCCTGTTGTAGGAAGGTCAGAAGAAATTACTCGTGGGTGTTGCTGATATGTAATATAAATTCTCCCAGTGTAATGAAGACGGCCACAGAGTGGTAACATCATCTAAAGGTGTTAACACAGAAAAAGAGGTAGGAAGACTAAGAGGATGTGATAAGAATGTGGTAAAAGGCATATTGCGTGCCAGTCCCTATAGGTCAACAAATTTTATAGAAATGACAGAGGAATAAGGAATTGATATATTAAACAAAATGAAACACCCCACAAAAGCACACCCTTCCACAACCCAACCCCAAATCTTTTACACCATCACTAAACTTGAAGCTGGGAGCAGAGGTTTTTGGTTTGGTAAGGAGCAGCTTGATGGGCACAGGCTGAGATACCAGTCTATAGGGATGTGCCTAAAGTGGTAGATGAATCTGTAGTTCTAGCTACCTTATAGATGCTGATCTCAATAAAGTGTGCATTTAGCTTTAGAAGCATGGAGTCTTCTCAGACTAACTGGTGTCACCTTTTAGAATACAACAGCGATACATCTGTTCACCATGGAGGATCTATGTTTCTGTGATCACGTCCTGCTCGTTGAATGGACTTATGGTACTGAAAGTACAAATCTGTTTATTGGTGAATGATGAACAACATGTACACTATACCCTAATGAAGTGTACACAGCTTACCACATCCATCTGTAATAATAAGAAATATATACATAGAAACAAAAAACCCCACAAGAAACAAAATAGGCTGTGCCAGAAACATCCCTGGTAGTCATCAGGGATTGAATATGTTTTTCTTTTAAAATAATCTTCTGTCTTCTTTCTGTGTCTGTGCTCGAATGAAAATCAAATTCAGGAAAGGTGGTAGAGCACCACCAAAATACATAACCTGTTCTGAAGGTGGGATATTGGAAGAAAAATAAATTGCAAGAAATTCAAGCCCTGAGAGAGAGATTGAAGAGATACAAAGAGAACTTTGCCTGCTCTGCATGGCTGTGCTACCCTTCAGTCAGCTAAGCGCAGGGTGACAAGTTGTTGACTCAAAAGTCTCTGCAGGAATGTTAAATGGTTATCGTTCTTTAATGCTTAGGCTCTGTTAAGTGACAGCCTCCTCTTTACATCTCCAAAACACTTTTCAAGCATGCACTAGGTTTCAAGGCTGGAGCCTGCTCTTTATTTGCAGGCAGGCCTCGAGGTCTGTCTTAAATCCCACAGTGGAGCTGAGCTGGGGAGGAGTTAGAGAGTTTCTGCTTTCACTGGTCCCCTGCTTGATCTTTGTAGCACAGAAACAGTCTCAGATTGGTGGGCTTACTCTGGGGATTGTGGTTGGTGAGCATGAGTTCCCTTTAACCTGTGATTATTAGGGGTTGTTCATTTAGGAGCTCTGCTGTGAAGCTGTGGTGTACAAACTAAAACAGCTCCTGCGGTCCCCACAGGGCAACCTGCAGGTTAAGGGAAACCTGAAACTCCTTCATTTCAGGTGGCTGGGGCTAAGTTATGTTTCTTTGTTGGCGTTTACCCTGGATAAATGCCATTCTCTAATCTCTTACTGGGAGCTTCACAGTTCTTACCCGGCACTGAAAACAGCCTGCTTTCTAAAAGCCTGTATTAGAAAGTTTGGAAAGCTAATGATCAATAACAATGGTGAAATTTGGATTTGATTCGTGTCAGAGTAATAAATATGTTTGAAAATTGGAAGTGAAAATTCACCCTTCTTTAAGTCTGGCAGTCCCCGTCCTTTAAGTATCATAACTTTAGGGAAGTATAACTTAAGGAACCTATGACTTGTGTACTTTAATCTCTGCTGAGAAGCTTAAATTTAGGCCCTGCTCTTTCAGTCTTGGCTGTAATTATTGTATGCTCCTTCCTCAGATTCAGTCCCTCCTTTGAGTTCTCTGAAGAGTTTTGCTTCCTTTGTTTTGCAGCTGACTTCCAAATTGCTGCAGTCTGGTCAGTATTACGTGATTATTTCAGCTTAGAATATCTCTACCACACAATTCACGTGCTTTGTAATTAAGTTACATTCACAGTGAAAAACTAGATCCAGACAATGAAAGACAAGGACAAGACTTGATCATACAGCTCGGGGGAGAAAAAGCCAGCAACGACCCAAACCTCACCATATTAAAGCTCTGATTTTTTTCATGTCTTTAGTTCATTTTTGTCATCAGATGTTCTTTCCTTCTTGTCTTGCCAGTAATGCAGTGCAGTATTTATGCTTCAAGTGTGCTTTGGAGAAACTATGAAATTGCCTCTTGGGCCTCTTGCAATACCCTTTGGTGTCCCTTTATTCTGGAAGAAGAAAATGTTAGCTCAGCAGAAGCCAGAATGAGAATTTAAGACAGTTCAGGTACATTAAAGTCTCTTATACTCACAGTTTTTTACACTTAAAGTGCTTGCATTCTGTTATGAATAGACATAGTGTGTAAGTCGAGTACATTAAGCACACAATGAAAAATACCTTTGTTAAGAAGTTGGGCTATTAGAAAATCCCCTTAATACTCGGAAAATATCAAGTTATGTGACAGTAGCTGCACATTTTTGAAGCATGACCAAGTAACAGATCAGTTGAAGCATTTCCCTACCCTCTTGTTCCCCCTACCCCCATGGAACTCGGAGGAAATGGATCCTACACACCCACCCATTCACAAAAACCTTGGCGGGAAGCCAGCATCCCTCTCTGCATCCCTGAACTAAGCTCTGGTCTCTTTTCGCCTTCTCTTACTCTGTTTACCTGCCAGATTTGTACCTATTTCAGTGACAGATGAGCTCTGAGGCCTTCTCACAGAGGTCCCTGGTATTGCTCCCTCTCAGATCCTCCTCCATGTGCTTCCTAAAACCTCTGTTTGTGCTGGACTCCAGTTTGTTGGGAAACGTTTTTGTTTTTAGCTGTTACTTGATTTCCTGGTTCTCCTTCAGCTTTCTCTGTTCTTGTCTGTTGTTTCAAAGTGTCTGTACTGGCATAGGCTCCTGCCAGCAAATGATGGGGCAGGGGGAAGAAGTTCAAAAGCCCTTACTCACATCTGTATGCCAGAACTTTGCCAGTACCTCTTCCCCAGCTGGTTTGGCAGCAAAGGTAATACCTGTTATGGAGGTAGCAGCCATTGCAAGCACTCCAGATGCCATGGCTGGAGCAGTGTGGTGGGATTTAAACACACAGTTCAACATGCCTGGAGGTTTGAGCCTGAAGCTGTCAAATGAAAAACGGTGTGTACGGAATTGTCCTCATGGTGATTCTCAGCTGCTTTGGGAATGTGGGTTTTGGATCATGTCCAGAGTCCAATTCCTGCCACCCCTAATCCTTCTTCTTTTTTCCCCTCTTTTTCTGTGGTGGGGTTAACACCATACAAGGAGGCACTGGGATATTAAATAGAGCATTGGCTGGAAAAGCTTTTCCCAGCAGACACCTCTATATTTTATTTGATGGGCTGGAAACTCCCTGGCATGTTTTAGCCTCCCGTCTGCTAAGGACTGGTAAGGTATGAGCCTCTCTAAGAGAGTGAATGTGCGTGTAGATGTCAGAGTGCCTCATACAGCCATGCCTGCATATGTGCAGGCAAAGCCTCAGCAGGCTGTTGTGTGTGTGTACCAAATGTGCCTGGTCCTGGTGGAAATGCTTTTCCTAAAGAACTGAATACTCAGCACTTAACTAGCCCAAAGCAGCCTCATCCATTTTTCTTCCAGGCCCCTGTCAGGCCCTCAGAAGTCATTACATTTGGAGTCTGCTGCATGCTTTGCAAGGTTTCTGTGAGATGAATGAACTGGGTTCTCAATCAGACTTACTTCAGTCTTGCCATGCATACTGCTGGCCATCGGTGCCAGTCAGGAGTTATTCATGTCCCCATAGCATAGGTCTCATTTCAGCGTGGTCTTCTTGCTGCTCCTTACCTGCTAGCTCAGTACCAGGGAGCAAGGAGCTTCCCTCTGCTCAAGGCACACAGCTTCAAGGCAGGGATTTCTTTCTGCTGAGCTCACATGCACAGGAGAAACACCATCCACCCGTGAGCCAAGTTCCAGTTAAAGGATGAACGTAATTGGGGATTACTTACAGGGAGTTTGCTGCCCCCCTGACCCTCACCCTGTTATGCACAGCGTGGGAGTGGGGAGATGAGGGAGCATGAGGCTCTGGTTTTCTCTCTAAGCCTGTGTCTGAAAAAGGGACTCTCCCTTGAATGTTTTTTCCCCAAAAGCAAATTCTATGCCAGATCTGTAATCAGATACAAACAGGAACAAATGCCAGAAGCAAAGGCAGCCAAAGGGAGCTTTTCATCTTGAAAACTGCTTTCCCACCTGGCCAAAAAGGCCCTGCATGTGCCTGGAACAATGTGCCAGCCCTCCCCGAGTCACCCGTTAGGGCTGGCTAGGTGCTCAAATACTGACTGTCAGCTACGTTGGGTCCCGGGTGTTGCTGCCTTACTTTGACCTTCCCAGTATCTTCATTTCGGTTTCTGCCAGAACAGACCAGCTTTGTGTCTGAAGAAGGGGATAGTTGCTAGTTCTTCTGAAACACTTTGTTTTGGTCTCAGATTCTACTGTACCTCACTCATCACAGGGTTCTTCACTGTGCTCGTTGTTGGTGATTGTCTCTGTTGTTGGCTCCCCCCAAGTTCTACCCATGACTTACTAATGAATCTGCAGACCTAAGAAGAATAGCTTTACCAGCTCCCACCTGCTTTAGCCATTTGGGATTTTTCACCCAGTTCTGGAGGTCCATTTTGGTGAACCGAAGAAAATGCTAAATGTATTTGTTGCTGCTCTGAAGCCTTGATGGTGTTTGCATATGAGAAAGGGACAAACCCCTCATATTTGCTCTTGCGCACTAAAGGGCAGCTTGTGCCACCACTATCGTAAACAGTGGTGAAGTGTTGCCATCTTGTTTTAACTAATAAGAGTATGTCACCAAGAGGAATCTAGGAGCCCAGGCTATTGTTGATGCTGCTTGTTCACATTTATCTATCAAGAAGGCTGCTGAGCTCAAGCGTGATTGAGAGTCTCTTGAGGATGACCCTGGGCTTGGGCATCAAGTGAGAGGTCATTTTTTCCAAAGAGATGTCACCCCAAGTTAAACACTTGGAAAAGACACGCCATGGTGATCTCTTGTGGAGCTAAAACAGAGACCTGGGTTTCTTCAGTGAATGCTTGTTATGTATTTTCCCTCTTCAAAGTGTGGATAGATGAAATGAAACTAATTGCTGACTGCTTGAGTAAAGAAAGGAACAGAAATAACGCAGAGAAAAAATGGGATTATGCTTGTCCTGTGTTCCTAGGACTCTTCTCTGTGTTTGTGGCTCAAAGGATGCATGACTTCCTTATATCTGATCTGTTCCATGGAGCTTTTGCATTGGTGGCAGGAAGGTGTTCTGCATTTGGATAGAAAGCTGTGGTCTCTTGGCTGGTGCCTGAGATGGAGCTTAAATTGACTCCAGCACCTTGAACCATCAGCCCAACAAAACCATGTGCTGTTTGGTAAGCATAACTTCTTGCAGAAGCTGAGCAAGATCACTTGGAGTAAAATTTAGGTGTCTTTTAAATACCAGGGCAGGCTGATGCATCTCCTCTTTCATTCAGGCGGTCAAACAGAAGGTAGAACTGGGATGTGTACATGCAAATCATTCTTATTTTGTTCGTAATACATGGAATAAATATGTGCAATGGAGGAATAAGCAGAGTTGCTGTCTCTTTAGTCTTGTACTGCTTGCAGTTGTTCCTACCAAAGACGCTTTGAGGACAATGGCCAGGCACATTCCAGCTAGTAGCTGAATGTACTAGGGAACAAAAAAACTGCAGTGAAGTATTCACTGGAATGTTGTAGAAAACGACTTGCATAGAAGTGGTCTGTTTCAAGTTGAAGATGCTGAATGGCATAATGAAAAATAAATTGTTTTTCCCCATTTTGCATCAGAAAAGCCTCAGGCCAGAAACATCTTGAAAGAAATGGATTGTTTTATTCTTTTTTGCCCTTCTGAATGGCTCAGAGTTGCTTGGAAAAAAAAACCCCATCATATTGCTTGTGCATAACCCACAAGAGCACCAGGGTTTGGAGTCCTATTTTTAGTGTCAGTAAATCAACCAGCTTGGTACGCTGGGAAATCCCCAGCTCCTGGCACCTAAAGGTTAATATTATCAGCTCTCCAAGAACTGGTTTAGAAGTATTTTAGTTCCATTAGCTCAGCTTGTGTTATCAGTTGTAATAATAATAGTAAATTTATTGCTTGCATTATCATAGCCCCTCAAAGAGCTGGCTGAGATTGTTATTTTCTCTAGTTCATGGTGAAACTTAGGGGTTTTATTTCCACTTTAAACCTAAATTCAGTCTTTTTACGAAAAAGCTTGGAGAGGATCTGTCTGCCTCATGTGTTTTAGTAAAGAATCTTCATTAACCCAGACAGATCTTAAAGCAGAGTGTAGAAGAATCCTCAACTCTTAATAGAGAGGATAAAAAATATCCATTGTCCAGAAAGCATTAATTAGTCAAAAAATCATTGGTACGTGATGTGCAATTCTGGTACGGACCAAAACCTTTAAGCAGTTTTTAAGATCATCACAGTTAAAACCCCACAGATTTTAATGCCAGCAGGTACCATTTCTGACAAAGATGTATGTGCTGTCCTGCTATCTCCTAGGTATTCAGAATAGGAACTTTGTGTATGTGAGCTTGCAAAACACATACCTATTGAAGGATCCTGTGCCTACGTACCTGCTCATGGTTTCGCTGGATCTTTTTATTTGCTCATGGGTTATGAAATCTGGGAATTTCTCATTTTCCAACTTTTCTCTGCAACCATAACAACTGGAAACATACATGGGGGTGTTTGGGGGTTCTGGTTGGTGGGTTTTTTCGGTAACTTTTTTAAATGAAAGCTGAGGTTCTTACTTAGTGACATGACTGAAAAGACTGGAGTTAAACAGCAAAGCACCACTGAAAAGAAAAGCAAGATTCATGATAAAATCCCAAGAGCTGGCTACGCTGATTCCACTGAAATGGATGATAAAAAGTCATTGAATTAGCGGGGCTTAATTTCCCCCTGAATGGAAAGAACTGAAACTTACGTTTTGAGTCACTGCAAGTTTAAAGGTATGGTTGCCAAGGTGTCTTAACCTTCATGTTCATAACTGATAATACTTGATTCCACCTAATAAAGATGTTACCTGTTCCTCTCCTCTTTATATGATAGTTGGCGTAACACCAATACTCTCACAGCTTGTGAACCTTCACCCTACAGCCAGGTGCTGTCAGTCCCTACTTATAAGCTGAAGGGGTTTTAGATTTTTTGTTGTTTGTTTTTGCCTGAGAATAGATTTAAGAGCTTGTGAACAGTTGATAATTTATTTTTAAGGTTATGCATCATAAGGTTAAGATCTGGGCATACCATGGGTCTGGGCTTTTTGAGTGATGCTGCGGGATGCTGTCCCTTTGGCTTCCTGTGATAGCTCCAAAGACAATAGTAGTGATGGATGTGGTGAGAGTGCCTTTACTTGTAATGAGCTGCCTCAGTGTGCTTTCTTTCAAACATGCAAATGCCAGTATTTTGATTAAAGCTTTCAGTTGGCACAAAGCAGTAAAACCAGCAGGGTGTGACAGCAAACTGTGAGGTGCTTTGCTCTCTTGAGGGGTGCATTCCCTGGTCAGTAGTGAGATCGATGTAGCTCCTCTAGAGCTGCATCGATCGGCGCATGGAGACAAGAGCAGGGGATGGAGCCTCCTAGCACTGGCTGCCTTCCGTTGCCTCTCTTCTCCATTCCTAGTTGTCTTCCTCCTCCTTTTGTACTTGTTTCTGGGATTTGAGTGTCGTGCAGTCCTGAGGCAATTGAATTGCCATGTATAATTTGTCCGTGAAGACAGAGCTTAGTGCTTTATCTGGTGATAGCAGCCTTCCATTACCTGAAGGGGCTACAAGAAAACTGATGAGGGACTTCTAACAGGGGCCTGTAGGGACAGGACAAGGGGAATGGCTTTAAACTGACAGAGGGGAGATTGAGATGAGGAGGCATTAGGAAGTTCTTCCTTGTGAGGGTGCTGAGGTGCTGTCGCAGGTTGTCCAGAGGAGCTGTGGCTGCCCCATCCCTGACACTGTTTAAGGCCAGGTTGAGCGGGGCTTGGAGCAACCTGCTCTAGTGGAAGGTGTCCCTGCCTGTGGCAGGGGTTGGAACTGGATGAGCTTTAAGGTCCCTTCCAACCCGAACCATTCTGTGATGTCTTGGCTGTGCAGCTTTCTCACTGTTCTGTACAACTTTCTGTTGTGTGCCAATTTAAGAAAACAGTTAACGATGGAGGTGCATAAACCTTTTAATTGCTAAGGGTAAAACTTCCCTTAGTGGAACCAAATAGCCAAAGCAGGCTACCAAACAGCGCTGCTTTTCCAGTTTAACAAGTTTAGCTGATGTTACTGGATTGCTACTGACTTTATTATAGTTCCATAACTCACCTGCAGCTGGCAGTGGACATTTTGGCTTTTCTTTCTGTGCCTGTGCAGCCGCAGTGATAGTCATCGGGGCTCTTAGCCCTGCAGATAATCTCTTCAGGGTTATCATTTACTTACCAACAGACGTGTGAAGTATTTGTGGAAAGGCTTTTGAAGTGGCGTGGCAGGCAGATGCTGCCCGGAGCTGCAGAGCAGGCGGTGTTTACACAGGGGCAGAGGATTTCTCTGCCCAGAGTGGTTCTCCTCAAGTGCTCGTATTCTGCGGCTACGCTGTTTGCCTTTCTAATGAAGTGAACTGTTTGTTTGAAATATGTGGTAGAAGGTATTTAAACAGAGACTAAAGTAAACTTTCGGGCTGTTCACATAAGCCATGCATATCTGGTTTGTGAAGTGAAGGAAAACAATTTGGCTGTAGCTTACCTCTGGGAAGGGCAGTTAGGAGCTGTTTAAACAATGACCTGGGCTGCAGCCTCTTAGGGGCCTCTAGTGATGACTGCTGCTCATGTAGGCATTCCTTGGGATGCTGCCTCGATGGAGAGCTCAAAATTACTGCCCTTATTTAAAAAGGGGATTTATTCATTAACTGTGAAAACTTGGGTACATTCATATTTGATTAAAACCATCCCAATTAGACAATGGACTGTTGAGAGCCAACATGTGCTCTTGCCTTTATAACGTCATTAGTAACCCAGAGTCTCCACTTTGAAATCAGATCGTGCCCGAGTGTGCAGACATCTGTTTCTGCCTCGCCAGATGGAGGTCAGCAACATAACTTAAACTGCTAATCCTCATTGTGGAGAGGGGAACAGGAATCTGAGGAAGGTAATAACAAATGAACTTGGATCTTGCTCCTGGCAAGGCACGAGGTATCAATGGCTGATACAATGCTTGGAACATGCACTGCGGAGCTCTCTGGTAATAAGTTTTTGCCTAACCGCAGGCAGAAGTTCAGAGAGCAAAGGAGGGCTGGGAGAAGTGATACTTTTTGTGGTTATGGCATTACAATTCATCTTGGAGAACCTCGCTGCTGTTCCTGGCCCTGCCACAGTTGTGCCTAATGGGAGCGTTAGTCAGCTGTGGAGCAGGGTTTCTCAACAATGACTGGCAAAACGGAGATCTCGATGGCAGGGACTGCTTTTCACCCCCTGTCATAGCACAGAACAATTAAAACCCATCATGTGGGGAGTTCAGAAGCAGAGACTTCCAGCCCTGACCAATAGAGACCATATGTTTTCTATCCATCATTTATGTTTTTAGGGGGGGGAAGAAAGCGCCAAGTTGGTTGGGACTACAATGCTGCATCCTCTGGTATTGTTTCCTTGCTCATTCTCCTCGGGAGCAATGGGAGTCACAACACTTGAGACTCCTTGGGCTCAGCATAGAGATTAAAACAAACAAAAAGTCCTTATGCTCCTGGAGTGCAATAAATATGCTGGAATTTCAATAGGATCCAAACAAGTGACAATAGTAGCATTAAGAGCTGGCAAATCCTTTGATGTTATTGACCAGAAAAGGACTGCTGTTGTCTCTGTCATGAACATTTAAACTTTTGACCTCCAACCTTTGTGTCAAATGGCTTTTCCATATGGAGGGTTACTATACCTCTCCGAGTGCCACTGCATTTAGTAGAGCATCAAACACTTCACTGGCAGGAAACTGATGCTTAATGTGTTGGAAAAGCTCCAAGATTGCCAGAGGGTGGGACTGAGGAGAGCTGTATCCTCTTCTTCTGCAAGAAGGTAAATGAAGTCCCCCATTTTCCTATAGCCAGATCACATGGAAACACAGAAGGGAGTGTTGTGTCTTGATAGGTAGGGGACAGATCCCTTAAGTTATTTTTATTACCAACTCCTTTGCAGCACGTTGTGCAGACGTGCAGCTGGAAGATGAGCTTTTGCGGGCTTGGGAAGTCTTCATGCTTGTGCCACAGGGCTCTATGCGCCCAAGTCCCACAGCTTGGGCACTGCTTGTGGTGAGATGATGGCTGAGGGTCAGGGGAAGGGGTTTGCAGACATCTTGGCCTTGTGGAACGTGCCAGGAGTATGCAGAGCATGAGGGTTCACACTGACCCACATCACAGGTCTGTATTGCTTGGTATCCTCTCCAAGCAGTGACCAAAAGCAGATGCACAGGAGTTAATGTAAAAGCATGGCAAGTGCTTTCCTTTTGCCCCCGAGCAGTCTCCCAGCTTCCCAAAACTTGCAGTCTAGGAATTTCCTGGTCTGTAAGTGGTTTCTACACTTTTGGATCATTACTACATTTCTCTTCTGTGACTTTTCCCTGGAGGCCATTGAAACTCTCGGTGTCTAGCTCTGTGTGGCAGGGAATGGTGGTGTGGGTGCCTTATCTTCATTTGGCCATCTTTCCTCTCTTCTGGCTGCTGTTGTCTCCTCACAGCACTCTTGGCTTCTCTAGGATGCAAAGAGAGGAATGACAAGCAGTAACCTTTTTATTGCCCCCTTACCCACCCAGGGGTGCAGAAGGATGACTCTTTCCCTCTTCTCTCATATTTGTGGGGTTGTGCTCCACTTAGTCCTACGTTTTATCCCATCTTATCCCTGAATCGCCAAGCTGAAGAACATAGCTGTGCATAGGCAGGTAATGTAATCTTTTCTCTGGTCTGCCTGGACCAGAGGCTGGAGAAAGTGATGCTGTTGTAATCAACTATGGTAGAGCCAAAAAGCTTAGAGGCTGGGGCCCTATTGTGGTAAGCACTGTAGACAGGTGAGGTAAAGATGGAAACTGCCCTAAGAGTTTGCTTTTGTGCTGTTGCCATGCAGACCAATCTTTGCTAATGCCATGGGCTCCTTTGCCTGCTCCTGCATTTGCCTGCTCCTGCCTGTTCGGCACTCTCTTCTTCCCTTTTTTTCTCTCATTAATGGGAGTGTTTTTCCTCCCTGATGAGGCTGGAACTACCCATCAGTCCATGACACTAGAGTCCTAGCAGCGAGTCCTGTGTAAGTAGGAAGCAGTGCAGGCAGAAACGCTCAGGAGGTGCTGTTTCTGCCATTGTGTGCCCCTATTCCACAGCTCTGATGTAGCGTCTCTGCTTTTGACACATCACGCTGCTAACTCAGGGCTGTTTTCAAAGGCTGGCAGGACCATGAGCAGTAGTTGAGGTGAGGCTGTTGACTCTGATTTTTTGACTTGTGTTTTTAAACAAGTAATCTGACGTGCGTGCCCTTCATCCCATTTCTGTGGGGCACCCACTTATAGCAGTGGTGCTAGCTGTAAGTGGGTGATGTAAAGGCTGGGCTGCTTTTGGTAAGCAACACTTAGTTCCCAGAGCAAGAGAAACATAGGCCAGATCCTGCAACTGTGTCTGCAGAGAACGAGAGGGGATGGCGGTGAAGGTGTTGATATGACTTTGTGAGGACCCTCCCATATGCTGTAGAGAAAAAAGGCCTTCAGTGGGGAAAAAGAAAGGGGGGGGGGATCTTAACAATAATCCTAAAAACCCAACAAAAAATGGTTATATCTAAAGCTGATACTCTCATGCTCTGAGTGATAGGAAACAAAGAAGTTTTCTGTAAGCAGACTTAAAAAAATTGTCATAAGCAAAACTCTACGGAGATGAGTAAAGAATGAGCAGTTTTAGGCAATTGAACCACTCTTTTTGAAGAAATAGTGGATAAAATACTGTTGTTCTAGTTCTTTATTGGCACTTTTCACTGGGGAGGTTCAGTGTCTCAGCAACGATCTCTCCATGTTATCATTGGGGCACAAAGAAGTAACGTAATTTGACTGTGGCAAGTTTTATTGCCTCAAAGCATGACTAGAACAAACTAACTCAGATTGACTGGAATATTGACAATATGGCATTCTTGAGCATAGGCTGAAAGAGCACTAAGAATAAATGTCAATAGGTCAAATTAAGGGAATCTACCATAGTTTGTTTCTTCAGTGATGATCTGAAACACAAAGCATAAAAATGAAATAGAGGGAAGAAACTGAAGGAGGATCAGAGAACAAGGAGGAAGAAAACATCTTAAAGTCAAGTATTGAGCAATGTCAAGAAGTAATAATCAAGAATCAGTTTGTGTTGCCTTTGCTTGGCTTGAGTAGTGCCATATTTACTAGATAATAGTAGGGTAGGTCACTGCCACATGGTGAAGGTGCTGTCTTATAGTGGGGAGATGGAAGGTAGTGTTACTTGAGACTGTATGTAAGCAACACATACCCCTGCTGAAAAGAGGAATTTGCAGAAATAGGTCATTTGTATTATAAATTTCTAAGGCTTCGTCTTCCTGAAAACCTTATGCCCAGGAGTGCAAGGGTGACAACTGTATATCTCTCCCAAGCTGGAGGAAACCCAGGGAGCAAAACCAAGTGACTGATTAATTTAGAATATGAACATAGAGATTAAAGGGTGCAATAAATGTATACTGTTGAGTGGCCTGACAGTACACGTGATAACTGTCTGCTCATCCGCAAAACCTTGAAGAGTGTAAACACCACAGAAGGAGAGTAATTGCTAAGGATGGTGCTGAGAGAAGCTAAATAATTATGACTATTTGGATGAAACTTTAAAAAATCAGGTTGAACAGCAGGGAAAAAGAAATCTCTCCGAGTGTTCATCTGATTGGGCATCCCATAGAATCTGAACTGGTTTAATATCTAAAAATAGACATAATTGATCTAATTATACTTTTGCCTCTCTAATTCCTACCATGCCATAAATTGCTCATGAAAGCTGCTAAGTATAACGTATTTCCAAGTATTTCACCCTGTGGTCCAGACTTTCAGCTGCTGGAAATCTGTTTAGCTACAGTGATCTTCATCATGCAGTACTGATACCTAACTGTTTGAGGTTTGGCCTTTCAGATAGCTTTTAAACATGATTCTGGTACACAGAAGAGTACACAGGTCTCCAAAGCATCCCTTAAACAAATAACGTTTGCAGACTGACTCACCGTGCTTATAAGAATATCACCAAAGCTCATTGAATGACTTGATTTGTCTTTATTTGTTCCCACATCAAATCAGCTTCAACAGAAGGATATTTCTAGGTGTTTTTTTTTTTTTTTTAGTTTTGAGCTTTGTTACCTCTCCTTAGCCAAATTTATGTTTGCACCTGAAGGGTATTTGTCATTGCTGAGTTAATGTGTGCAGCTGATAGCAGGGCATTTGAATGCTTCTGTTGAGCCATAGGCAATAACTAGTCTCTTGTGTGGCAGCTCCTTGTTCCCACTAGTTGGGAAACCCACCTTAAACCTCTGCTTAGGAGTAGTTTGGAGCCGAGAGCTTTGCTGTGAGATATCTCCTTTAGTTCTCTCCAGCATGGATCAAGACTTTTCTTGTATATTTTTTCACTTCTTTCATTTCTACTTTGTAGCTCACCTCCAACCCCTGGAATTTGCTGTGTGTTGCAGCAACGGGTATGCACATGTACTCAAGTTTAGATAAGTTGTGTATATGTTGTGGTTATGATCTAGTTAGTTGCTGTTCATGGAGGAGGAGATGTTGTGGATGTGATAATAGAATCATAGAACATTTAGGGTTGGAAAGGACCTTAAAGCTCATCTAGTTCCAGCCCCCTTCCACAGTCAGGGACACCTTCCACTAGGTCATATTGCTCCAAACCCCATCCAACCTGGCCTTGATCCATCACACACATGTGTAATCAAAGTTAGAATCATAGAATCAACTAGGTAGGAAAAGACCATTAAGATCATCAAGTCCAGAAGCATTCCAGAGCAGCTGGGTGAAACCACTTGTCTTGGGGCTGTTAAGTGTTATACATGGATGCTTGTTTTGTTTTCCGTCATTCCTGGAGGGGAAGTGGGGGATGCACTGATGTGTGGTAGCATGAGAAGTTAGGGGCAGCAGCAGCAGAACAGCAAAAGCAAGCGTGTTGCAAGGCAGAAGCTGAATTATTTTTTCACTGCGGAGCCCATTGGAGGTAGTAGAGGGAGGGATTTCTTTTGTCAGCTTCCTGGCAGAGGACAATTTGTCATTTTCTTGCCGAGACCACATTATTAAGTTTGCTAAGAAATGCTGCATGGCATGGGATCCAGAGGATAAGAAAAAGAGGAGCTGTGCCAAACTAAGAGCCAGCTAACGTAGAGGAAACAATTTTCCCTCCAAGTAACGCTGCGATGAGGTTGAGGTGTCTTGTCATTGTCTTCTGAAAGCACAGGCTGATGAGCTGGCTGTATGCCACCATTGCTCATGTTCATGAGGGCTTTCTAAGGTTGCTGTGAAGCAGTCAGTGTTGTTTGGGTGGAAGAAGCTGCTGAGGTGTGGGATATTCCAGGTGCATTTCCAGCAATTTCCTGTTTGTTCTCATGCAGACTGTGCTGGTGGAGAGCCTTGGCTTTCCTCCTCTAAAAGTGTGTGTCCTGGGTGGAATGTGGGGTGGCAGTGCTGTGCCCACCCCACTCATTGGGCAAGTTCATGACTGCACGGGGAGTCCTTTCTTCACTTACCAGTGAGTCCATCACAGTGGGAACAGTCATTTTTAAGTCACTGGGCTGTGATGAATCACAAATGATGTTCTTAAAAGGTTCTGAGACTCTCCACTCCAAGGTATTTTGTACATGCAATATATTTATTACCCTGCAAGTCTGTCTCTTACAGCTTTTTTGTTTCTCTTTTTTGGATGTACAAACAGCAGAGAGCTCTGGAGTCAATTGAATGGATTTGAGGAAGTAGAGTTAGTATTCCAGAAGACAGTCCTGGTCCTCAGACAGCAGAGGTGCAGTGACTGGGAGGAATAATAGAGCGTTCAAACTGAAATCAGTCCAGGAGTTATTTAGCCCATACCTGCAGCAAATTTGGCATATTAAAGACCTCTCAGTGCCAGCTGATGAAATCATTTCCAGCCACTTTTGTTCCAACACACCGATAACTGCTCCTCCTTCAGGTGTTTGGCATGATGGTTGTTGTGGAACTACTAAAAACAATAAAACATGTTCCCACAAGGTGTTTTAAGTTTACAAACTGAAAAGTGATAAAATGGATGGCAGGGATCTGAATCTTCATTTTTGGTTTTACAAAGGTAGAAACTATTTTTCAGCTGTAACAAGAGGCACAGAGCTGGAACTGTGCTGTAGTTTGTGAGGTTTGGCCTGGAACTCCTGTGGTTCACTTCTAAGATCAGTGTATAGGCTGTGTGTGAGCACAAGCAGAGGGTGGGGAAGGGAAGTCTGATCATCATTAATACACACAGACACATGGAAGGGATGTTACCTGATTGAAAACTGTTTTTATTTGAAAGTGTTGTATCAACTGTATGTTATCGCATTTAACATTAGTGTTACAGAAATGGAGAAGGCTTTGCAATTAAAAATCATTTTTTCTCTCCCTCTGTCCATTTCTTGGCTTTATCCATTTATATGCCCCCCCCCCCCCCTTTTTTTTTCTTCCCATTTTTGCATGCCTTTTTCTTTTTCCTACTTAAAATCTCCTCCTCTGTGAAGTCAGATGGTGAGTAGTCACATCCATGTCAACATGACGGTCGCCACATTGGAAGCGTGCATGTGCATGTGCATGCAAGGACACACGGGGACACGCACAAACACAAAAAGCCTCCTGAGAACTGGCTGTAGCACATCAGTGGATGATCAGCTTACAAATAAGCAGCGCTTCAGATGGCAGCCAGCCACGCTGAACCAGCAAAACCCCAGCCACCATAGGGAGGCTCTTCAAAGCACACGAAGTTAAGTGCATGCATTCATGTGTGGCTGGGGCTCAGTCATTTTTCTTCTTGATTAAAGCCTCTGTATGAGCGTACGTAGAGAGCATAACTCACCCCTTTTGAAAGCGAGCTAAACCCCCCCAAAGACAACATGTGCTGTTACTGAGCCATAATGCATGCTGTAATTAAAGAGAAATCCAAAATAAGATCTTTGCTTGGCAAAAAGGAACCTAGTTCTTGCCATAAAACCTTGCAATTCCATTAAGTTCAGATCAGTTGAAGCAAATGTATGTGAAGAAACAGTGGTGCCCTTAGGGACTCTGCAAACCTGAATATTAGAAAATTCCCATCTGGTGATCAGCTTACGAACCAAGGGAAGTGTAGAAATTTGCTGGCAAACTCTTCAAAACTGTTCTGTGTATTGAAAAGACATTAGCAGGAGGCTGTGTTTTGCCTGATATTGTTACATCTGGTGTGAAAGCTTGGTACCACTGAGTTCAGCACCAAGACCACAGTGAATTTAGGCGGGAAGGAGATTTCACCTCAAATGAGGTAACAGCTGAGATAGAGTTTTGCTCTTGGCTCAGTTCTGCCATTTGCTTTGGTAAGATGATCATCCTGAGGACAAATCTGACAAGGACTTCCCGCGTTGGGTTTGAGTCCTGTGTTTGCTTGCCCTGCTCTCAGGACAGAGGTGTAAGCATTGGGGCCACACCAAGCACATTCAAGTCAATGCAGGCACTTTCAGCGGTAGCAAGTGTTTTCTTGATGGCTGAAAAATGCAGCCTGTCATTTCAGCAGCCATCTTCCTCAAGGGTTTGGCGGGGATCACAGGGAGCTGGAGCAAGCGGGTTAGCTGAGGGCAGAGTGTTTTCCTAGCCTTACCTCCACAGGTGAACTCTCGAGCTGTAGTGGTCCCCTACGTGGTTTGACTTACCCTGAGTAAGGCTTATTTGAGAGACTACAGAAAAGTTATCCTTAACTTCAGTGAGCTTTGGAGCAGCCCAACCCCTTTGTTGTTGTCTCCACGTGTTGCCCAGCACCATTGCGCCAGCTGGCATCGTCTACCTTTCCACCAAGTCATGCAGTGAATTGCTGCTGCCTGCTCCATCTCATCAGGCTTCAGTTCAGGTTTGCTGTTCAGCAGCAAGGGCTGTATCTGTCACTTCTCTGTTTCTTTCCCTTGATGCTGCAGTAGAGCCGAGCCCTAGGCTGCTGTCTTTCAGAGAACAAGTGTAGGTCTCTTCTTTCTTCCTGTATGGGAATGATTGTAATTTGAGACAGATGATCCTATTCACTTTCTTTAAGAAGGCAAGAAAGATTCTTGAAGAAGAAATAAAAAGGCACATTTAGCACAACAAAAAGTCAGCATAAATTGACATTTTTCCCAGAAAATCTGACAGTGCTAAAACTGATGAGTTTGTAGCATTTCAGGCAGTTGCATCTCCCATTTTGTTTTGAGGAGACCCTGTAAGCTATGCAGGAGACAGGAGAGCATCTAAGGAAGCTTACAGTAATAGGCAGCAGAGAATGAAGAAGGCGGCACAATCTACCGAGTTTAGCAGTGCATGTGGAACGTGGTTTAAGTTCCAGCGCCTTGGCTTATCCTTACAAGTTCTTGAAAGTAGTGACATTTAAGCAAAGAATCAGGTACTACTGCTGAATTGGAACTGAGGGCTACAAATACATAAGCAGCATCTGTCTGTCTTAACTCCTGTACTTACGTCAGGGAGTGTCTGCAAGGATGTAATTGAAGGATTGGTCCAGAGAGCCATGGTTTCCTTTGAATGTCTATAAGAAAACTACCTGGCATACGTTGTGGTGATTTGCAACTGAGCCAGGATTTTTAAGAAGTTACAAGTGGTAGTAAATAACTTTCCTAGCAGAATAGGAAGCTAGTTTATTGATCCGTTTTGGTGAATGGACTTCCTCTTTGCCGAGGGTGAGGGTTTCATTTTTGCACTTCAAATGAGAAACCTTAAGATGTCATTATAGTGTCCTGTCTTTGACACTAATTTGCCCCCTGGTTTTCTAGATAGATAGAGCATCTCTCACAGCCAGGAGTCAGGTAGGTCCAGATTCAGTTCTGTCCTGTGAGCACTCT
The DNA here is from genome assembly GCA_039720435.1 of Amazona ochrocephala. Classification (NCBI taxonomy): domain Eukaryota; kingdom Metazoa; phylum Chordata; class Aves; order Psittaciformes; family Psittacidae; genus Amazona; species Amazona ochrocephala. The sequence goes on along the minus strand of CM077885.1, from coordinate 16,060,003 downwards.
CTCTTCTGCTACAGCATAAATAATAGTGGCAGAATGTAACTGTGATATTCTGATGGTGCCTTTAATGAAATAGTTCCTGGGTGAGACATGAACAAGCAATTTGAAACTAGCTACAGCCTGAGTTACTGCTTTGCAAACTTTTCACTATGTATTTCCATATAAATACATGTCAAGCAATTACATTTTTATGGAGTTTCAAGTGAAGCCCTGGCTGATGGCTGCTTTGGCACATCTCTCTTAGATCTGAGAGTCTTGCCATATAAATATTCAATGTTTTTCAAAGTGGAGTGGTTTTGGACCCCCAAGCACGTACAATTTACTGCCTCTCTGTTGAGGGCTGACCCAAACACAGCAGAATTTGAATTCCCTCTGTAAAATTGACTCCACTAGTTGTACACATTATTCTCCCTGTCTCCCATTTAGCATGTTAGTCTGCTGACAGTGGAGTACACAGCACTTAGCAGCTGGTTTGTGGAACCATCAGTCAGGAAATTATATGATAAATAGGAGGTAGCCAGGTTTAGTGGCACTTTATTCTGCTTCAGCAGTTTTAGCCTGACTTTGGAAAAGTCATCGTGTGGTTTTTCTTAAGGGTTGCAACAGGAGATGGCTACAGTGTGGTAACTTATTGCACATACACTTGAGTTATGATGTTCACCAGCTGTATTGCTCATGTGTAAATAATAAACTGTGAGATGGATAATTATGTTGGGTTTTGATATGCAGCTCTGCTCTGGTCGGTGCAGGGCTGACAGAGACAGCTCCCTGTGCTGTGATGGAGTACGGCTGTTTCCCAGATGGAAACTGCAAACAAGATGCAACCAAGATACACAAAGGAGCCTAATGTAAGAGGACTCCAAAAGGTGTTCTTGAAGATTTATATCCCATGTGTTAAATACAACTTTTTTGGTGCTCTGTGTTGCATAAGCCCCACAAAGGGGAATACCCTTTTGGGTCTTTTAATACTCATTTTCTATTTCCCAGATAGGGAAAGGTAGATAATGACATTCAGGAGGGTTAAATGGTGTTTTGCTACATAAATATTGGGACTGCTTTTAATAGATAGGTGCTCAGGCTGGGTGAGGGTGGGACTGTGGGGAGGTTTGGCATCCCCATTGGGATTGCTTGCCTTGACTGGCTGAAGCCTGTACTCTCTGACATGCATAGGGGTGACAGAATATGTGGTCTCATCATACTGGTGAAGCATGGAACAGGGCAGGCAGGGGAGTGTGCTAAAACACACTTCTCATGCCTCTTTTTCCCCTTCTGCACCTTGGTGGCTTGTGAGGAATGTGTTTCAGGAGGTAGCAGCAAGCATCCTCCTCTCAGATGATGATGCTGTGTTCACAGGGGTACCTGCTCATCTGTGACCCACCTTTACTTTTAGAGAAACTTGCAGTAGATTGCATGCCAAGGTCCAGTTGGTGCAGCAGAAGCAGAATTAAAGCTGTTGTAACCTAGTAGTAAGCCACAATTCTTTCTCATTGGCGGAACCTTAAGGCCTGAGTCAGTAAATGGCAGAAATGTGCTGTGGCTGATTACATGCTCGTGATGTTTCACAAAATCCATCCATGCAGCTGAGCAGGCAGTGTCAAATGTTCCCAGGTTTTCCTGAAATAGTGGGAATTCTTCCTCAAAATTTACACAATTTCCCCTTCATCCCCTCCGTTTACTCCCTCAGGGCCATGAGGTTTGTTCCTCTCATTCTTTCTTCCACTTCAAAACAACCAACCCAACTTTTGATGAACACCAAGGGGAAAAATGCTTTTGTATTTAACCATCTCTAGCTGGCATGAGGGAACTGCTTTCTCAGATAACATAATCTTAAAGGAGGATAGCATTTTGCTGAATAGAAAACGCAGGAAATACAAGGAGAAGACAGCATCAGGATTCAGCAGGCAGAACCCAAAATAGGCTTGGTTTTACTGCTAGGGCATAACTAAAGCTTTCTTTCTAGAAGCATTTTAATGCATCCAGGACATGACCCAATATCTTTGTGCCTCAATATTTGGTGTGGGATAAACACATGACTTCATCCAAAGTGGCAATCGGGTAATAATTGGGGAGGATCAGTTTGTTTTGTGGCACTGGAGATGCTCAGCATCGCTTTTGTTTTGAGCAGCTAAATAGGCAATAACCTCTTTTGGGCACTCAAGTCACACCAGTGTGCTGATACGTAGAGCTCTGGTCCATGTGCCTTGTGTCCTCCAAAGCTGGGAGGCAATCCTGCTGCAGAAGTGGTGGGCTGCTGTGGGTCGGGGGGCAGAGCCTGTGGGGCAGCGGGACACATTCCCCCTTTCGTCAGCCTTGCTGCTGAGGCTCTCTCAGAACAGCGGGGAACAGGAGCCCTGGCAGCTGGAAACCCACTGTCCTGTAGAAGCCTTGGGGGAGATGGGGCAGGGGAGCTTACTGCAGCATAGGGACAAAGAAAACACCTTTCCTGTTAAGAGTGGCAAGTGAAATGAGCTCCCTGTCCTCCAGCACATTCCTCTGGATGTGGCCATCGGTGTGACACAGTTAAGCATCTCCAGTAAGGCCTTTCCCAGCTGCGTTTCCTTTTAACTCCGTTGTCTGATTTACACCAGATAGTGATACCTCATTATGCTGCTTCAGTTTTTCCTGTTGCAGGACTGTGTGTACATCTCTGAGGATATAGTGGGGTTTTATTGTATTGTATTCTCTGCATAGGCTTTTTGTCCTGGGACGATTTCTTTTTTTTCTTGTTTTAATAAAAAATAAATAAATCAGGAATGCTTATGAAAGGCTTTATGGTCCTTTTGATCTGACACTTCACATATGGGCACATAATTATTTATTGAAGACTTCTTTATGTCCCTTTCCATTTAAGCTATAAAAAGAGAGTATTGACATTAGTAAGTACATATTCATGCAAACACTGTGGGCCAGGCTGTCCTCTTGGACAGACCTGACTGATGCAGCGGGGAAGGAGAACGTCACCCGGCAGCCATGGCACTGCTGACAAATTTTTCAATGTCCGTGTGGTCCTTATAATGTTGTTTTTAAAGAGTTGTTGGAGGTACTCAGACCTGGGGATCTTGCTTGTTTTTTCAGATCCGCCTCACCTCTTCCCAGCATTCCACCCTCCTGTACCTATTGATGCGAGACATCATGAGGGACGCTACCATTACGAACCATCTCCCATTCCTCCTCTGCATGTGTGAGTATTCAGTGGTTCCCTTTGCTTCAGCCTAGAAGAACGGTCAAGTATATGAACCTTTGCGGTGCTCAGAGCATTTCCCCTGGAGTGCTTTGCCAGCCTTGCTGGAGGGCAAGACTTACTTCTGGAAAGCATTGAGGTTATCTGTTCATGAAGCAAAATCCAGGCAGGATTCCTGAGGAATTCCTGTTATAATAGATGTCTGGCAAGGGTTACCTGTGTGTTTTGCTGACATCTATTCTGTGTGCTGTGTTCTATAAATACCTAATTTAAAAGTGCGGAGCCCTATGAAATACAGCCAGACAAAACCTGTATTTTGTCTGTATTAGGCTTGGGATTCTTTACAGCTAAAATTCCCTCTCATGCCAACGATTTTGTTTTCCCAGTGACTGCTATGAAGCATAATGAAATTTTTGGTAAATTTTCCTAGTCCCTGTTGTGCGCACACACAGGAAATCGGTTGATTGATGGGAATGTCACCCAAACAAAATGGCAAATGTGATAGAGCACATGGTTTACACAAAGATAAAAGAAATGAATACCAGTGATAACGTGCATTAGAAAAGGGTGGTAGTGGTGAAATCCTGTAGAAATAAATATTATCTTATTATTTGTGGAGAGACGGATATCAGCATTGCAGAATAAAACAGTTATGTCCTGAAAACTGCTGTATACCATTAAAAATGGAGCCGAAAAGTGGGACTTGGTACTTTGCTAAAAGGCTTGATACATACGTTTAATCATATCTACTAATCACCCCTCATACTGAGAAAATACAAGAAGAAAAGCACGAGTAATACTTTGAAGAATAATGCTAGTTGTTTAGATGGCAGATTGCTTTGCTATGGCTATTAGTTACAGCTGTGTAATTACATATATGCAGAAGAAAAATGAAGTTGTTTTAAAACAAGTCCTCCTCTGTGAGCAGAATTAATTGATATTAACAATCCTAACTACATGCCCAAGTACACACACTATATTTTACTCACAGTTTTTTTGGGTCAGTCCTCTATTACTGAATTGTAATTTCAGAGCAGATTTGCCTTGAGGTAAGTAATCAATCTGTGTTGCAGTCTTCTCGGGCATTAGAGGAAAAGTGGGTATTTATAGAGAGTACAGAAACTTGTGATTTATTCCTCGAGAGTTCCTCTGATGCATCGCTATTTACACCACAGTCAACCGCATCGTAAAATATATTCAAATACACGCTTAAATTTGCTGCTGAAAGTGGTTGTAAGATGAAGGTGGCAGGCTCACAAAGTCAGCATATGGCCATCCTAGATTTTGTGGTGCAGTGAGTGTTCTGCTGGATGTTTTGGGGAGCTGGAGGGGGTGATCTTGCTCTTTCTGAAGTTAGTGGGGAATTTGTCTTTGGTACAAGGCAGATGGAGTAGGATGCCCCAGGAGGTGTTTTAACCTATATCAGAGAAGGGCTGTCACCCAAAACCTGGGTACTGCCTGTGAGTCTTCATGAAGGTGTCTGGATCCCGTGCCATGTGGGACCCGACTTGGCTGTACTTGAGCCCTCTCTGGAGCCTGAGTCCCATGAACCCAGCCTATGCCATGACACCCTGTGCCTGCAGGCAAGGCTTTTGGGTGGGTAGATCACTGTTCCCCACGTTGGGTGACAGTGGGGAATCGTATCTTGGGCTGCATCCAAAGGATTGTGACCAGCAGGTCAGGGGAGAGGATTCTATCCCTCTACTCTGCTCTGGTGAGACCCCACCTTCAGTCCTGTGTCCAGCTCTGGAGTCCTCAGCACAGGAAAGACATGGATCTGTTGCAGAGGGTCCAGAGGAGGGCCCCAAAATTGCGTAGAGGGCTGGAGCCTTTCTCCTGTGAGGAAAGGCTGAGAGGGTTGGGCTTGTTCAGCCTGGAGGAGGCTCTGGTAAGACCTTATTGTGGCCATTCTGTTCTTAAAAGGGGCCTGTAAGAAAGATGGGGAGAGACATTTTAGCAGGGCTTGTTGCAATAGTATGTAGAGTGATGGGTTTAAACTAAAAGAAGGGCGATTGAGGCTGGACGTGAGGAAAACATTCTTTACAATGAGGGTGGTAAAACACTGGCACAGGTTGCCGAGAGAGGTGGTGGAAATGTTCAAGGCCAGGCTGGATGTGGTCTGAGCAGCCTGGTGTAGTTGAAGGTGTCATTGCAGGAGGGTTGGACAAGGTGAGCTTTGAAGGTCCCTTCCAACCCAGACTGTTCTGTCATTTTAGGGAAATCAGGACCAGCAGCCTGCACTGCTAAAAGTGCCAGAATTTCTGAGAGGCACAAAAGGTGCTGAAAATGCCTCACTTGGTGTTCAGTGGTAGTCCCCTCTGATGCCAAAATCAATGCCCCTTCTATGGAAACGTGCTTTCCGCTGTACACCACGCTCCCTGCCATACCCCCCAGGGCAGCCGTGATTCAGCCAGGCCCTGCAGAGGCTTGTTAGAGGTGAGGAGATCTTGGTGTGATGTGATATGACTGCAGGCAGCTGCTTTAAAATACACTCTGATATCAGCCCAAGCTTTAAAGTCAGAATTTCCTTGATACCCGCCATTAAATTTTCCATTCACTTCTGTCGATTCTTCTGCTTGTTTGATTTGCGTCAGCATTGGAATGAGGAGCTGAGCACTGACTCTGACAGCTTCTCTGTAGATGTTGGTTTTGTTATGCTTTTGCACTTTGCAGGATGATGCTTTAATGTATGTATCAGGTAAACACCCAGCAGTTTTCTTGCAAGTTTTACAGAGCCTGGTGTGGGTATGACTTAGGAGCATTAGATTTGGGATCATTGGAGCCATTACTTGAGCTGCTGTCCTAACGAACATCCAAGGAGGAAGAAGAACTGGGTATGGGAAGTTTGTTGAGAATTCTGAGATAAAGTAGCAAGAACACCACTCAGGAGACAAATGTTTACCCACAGCTTTATCAATGATTTCATTGTATGGTGGTTTTCTCCTCAGCTTTGTAATGCTCTCACATGTGTGAGTTTGTGTGGAATATAAATTTTTAAAAAAAGGGGGGAAAAAAAAGGACGTAATTCCAGTTATCCAAGCGCTTGGAAATGTGTTCCAGGACCTGTCAAGCCTTAGTGGCATTAGTTTAGGTATAATACAAGTGCAGAAAAAACGTGGAATGGGCCTTGTCCGCGTGATACTTACAATGTGTGCACATACCTTTGAACAATGGCCAAGTGAAAAAGAAAAGGGGAAGGAGGAATTTTTCAGGTGTTACAGGGCTCTTATGTACTTGCAGCTCGAAAGACGTATATGTATTTCCATATATATTTCCTGTAGTTTAATCACTGATGGGCAGAACTGTTGTATCCCAAATTTCAGCCTGGAGCCAAATTTTGTAATTTGAGCTATAAACCCCTAAAAAAAGGGTTTATGTTTATGATGGAATTGCTGACAGATGCTTATGTATAGTAGGACTAGCAGGCATTGCTGTAATTATGCTATCGTATCCTATCATTAAAGATTTCAATTGAAAGAGGTTTATAAATTGCTCTTCCTCTTAGATAAACCACCCTACATTAAGGCATCAACGATATGGTGCAGAATTAAATTAAAATCTCATAAAATGAAATATGTTCTGTATTAGCTGTTTGACACTTAATTTGCCTCTGAATGAGTAGAGGAAATCACAAATTAACCTGCCTTTGTTTTTCCAGCCATGGCTTATTAGGTGTTAGAACAACTGCAATTACAGCCCAATAATAACCCCCAACCCTTATGAATATGTACTGAAATGTGTCACTTTGTGTTACCAAAACCTGTTTGTTAGGACTGTGTAGTTATCCTTGAATTTCTACAGTACATCTTTGGTTTGTACTTCAGGGAAGATGTATGAAACTGAAGTTGTTCTTTGGTGGCAATGTATGAACAGTGTAATTGGAGCTGGAGTTTGTGTATTCCTCTTTTATTATTTTCTTTTCCAAATTCAAGGCATGAATCTTAGCTTTAAAAAACACCAGTAAACTATAATTAATTATTGCTACTTTTGTTTGAACTAGCACGTTCAATTACTTGTTAAACATCATACAGTTAAAACATACCAAAAGCATGGCTTTATTAATCCCACTTCTTGCTTTGTTCTTCTTTGTTGTTGTTTTTGTCTAGCTCTTCCTTAATTTTCAAAATTGATTTCTAAAGTAAGCTACTAAAGGAGAAACTGAAGCTGAACTATGATCCTTGACATTCGCTGGTCATCCAGTAGAGTGGGATGCCTTCCCCAGTTGGTGTGCAGTGATTTAAAACCATGCTGCTATGAGGGTATTTATTTGGACATAAAGTAATACTTCGAGCATGCTGTTTTCTTTTTACTCCTCAAGAGCCAAACTGTATACTTACTGTTGGCTAACTCATCCAGCTGCCTTGTGGCTTTGTTGGCTTTGTTAGAATGAGAGTTAGGAGTGAGCAGAGGCTGTCCTGACTATTTTTATCATAGTGCAAGAGTAAATAACTTTATAGTCCCACAACTTTTAAAATTTTACTTAGCCAGGATGAGAGTTTTTGTTAATAACAAAAAAGCTCCTAAGGCAGAGGCAAACTTCTACTGATGGATTTAATCGTGGCTACTTAGGAAGCTACCATTTGTGGACATTCCTTCATTCTTCCACACCTTTACTGAGTTGTGTTAATAGGTTGCTCCCAATCTGCTCCATTTCACAGTGGGGTTGGATAGCCTTTGGAGGTGATCTAACCTGATATTTACAATCACCAGTAACGAGTCTGTGAAGGGAGCATGCTCCTGCGGAGGTGGCTGGTGGCAATGTCAGGAATGGCTCCAGCGTGGTGGCCTGTGTATGTTTCCAAGCAGTTAACGCATGTAAGCTAGTAGAAAGTTAAAATGTTAGGGCTGAATGAGAAGCTACACCATGCATGTTCAGAAACATTCACCCTTTTAGCCTCCATTTCTCTTTCTGTTGCCATCCCATTTTACGTTACCTCTGGACTGTGAGTAATGGAGTACCTGTGAACAGGTAGATCTAAGAGAAGGTGCAGTGATGCTACCCATATGCTTACAGCCAGAGGGGGCTGCAAGGTGAAGCTGCTGTCTTTTATTGTTGATTCTAGGAAGCTACTCCAAGCTCCATTTTTGTAACTGCTGATTGAGGCCAGAGGCATCCAAGTTTGGCAGTCTTACATCCTGAAATGATGCATGTGCAGATAATTGTGCATGTGCCTAACATGAGAGCCTTGAACAGATATTCTGAACTGTGTGAATGCACTGGTACTAAAGCAAAGCATGTGTTTTGCTTGCAGTTGGCTTCAACTTGATAAAAGGAGAGTCTGATTCTTAGATATGTTATTTCATATCTGAATTATGGAGACATCAGTTACGCAAGGGTGAAAAGGAAAGGAAAGTCAGGTGCAGATTCTTAGCTTTCATCAGCCTCTGATTTTGGACCACGTAGTACAATGAGGCATGTCCAAATGCCAGAAGATTAAAGCTTTGGCTCCACAAAATACCCTTGATAATGAGAGAAACTGCTTGCCATACATTTGAAAGGACATTTAGGTTTTCCCAGCCCCATCACTGATATTTAGATTCTTTTTCATTTGTACTTTCGTTCCTAAGCTCTCTTTTCAAAATCTTTTAAACCTTCTTTATCTTTTACCTGCTGCTTTACCTCAGTGTACCTCTAAGTTGGAGACTTGGCAAGGAGTCCATCAGCTTGTCAGAGCGTTCATTGATCCTTTCACAGTGGGAAGGAGAGCCCACTCGGTGTGAAAAACATCACTCCTTGAATTGGCTTTAATTACCTTAAGACTTGGATCGGGTTTTATGGTTTAGCCAGGAGCCATTGAAGAAGAAAGACTGGGACATGAAAAGATGACTAGTTACAGCTTTCCAAAGCCATCCATGAAAGCCTTTTAGGTAAGCAGGGAAAAATCTTGTATTAAATGGGAAGCACCCCAAGAAACCTGGAAGTGAAGTGCAGCATCCAGAATAAGCAGCTGCTAATAGCTTGGAGGATCTTTATAGCGAGTCTCTAAGAAGGGAGCAGCACGGTCTGGTGACTTGTTAAGGTTATTCAGAGTTTGTTATATGCCATGGATATGCTTGTTGTAGGCTCTGCAAGCAACATGTATCTCTCCTTTCTTAGCGGCAGAGCAGCGCGGCGACGGCAATTCACAGAAGTAAAATAGCAGGGCCAGATGTGCCTACACATAAACTTCAGCAGATGGTTTTCATTCAGTGCCAGGCCTTTTACAGAGCAGGGAAGAGGAAGCCTGAGTCTAGACCAGAACTGCGATCTCTCACTTGCTATATAGCATTGCATCATTTAAAATAGTGAATCAATGTTTTGTTTAGCTGTTGATACTTGTTTAGTAATATTTACCTTGCAACTTGCAGATCATAAATTCTCCTTTGCAAGCAGCTTGCAGAGTAGCTTCAGAAACACACTGCTTTCAAAACCTGTCTATCTGAAACTGGAAAAACTTTAGAAAGCAAATTATTGGTGGCATATATTGAACTGCAGGGGAAGAAAACTTCAGTGAATTTCTTAGATTTTTTTTTTGAGATATGTAAAAGGAACAAAGAGCGGGTAACAATGTTAATTAAAATAGCTATTCTTGAATGCCACTGTTTTGCATGAATTTAGTTATATTGATTTGGTTGGGTAAGCTGAAGTCTGAAATTTCAGCATGTTCAATTCAGCTTCTCTGTATTTCTTACAGATTTGTTCTCTTCTTACTGGGAAAATGCAGCACTGAGAAAAGAGTATCTTATTTAAAAGTTCATTTCTGCTGGCAAATAAATTCTAGACCAAATAAGGATTCACTGCTAAAAATCATGGTCGTTTTTATTTAGCAAGCACATTTACATGAAAGTCAACAGACTTGCCTCTAAGCGCACCAGATTACATTTGGTTCACATCGTTCATCTGTTTCTGTGGCGGATAATACTTTGTGACATAATAATTTTCTCTGGAGTAGCTAATTGTAATGCCAAGGAGCTGCAGATTTATAAAGGGGAAACAATAGCAGCAGATAAATATTGCGTTAACAGAGGCTCTTTGTTCTTCTCCCACAGCCAGCTTGGTTTTGGGATGGCTGGGGTAGTTAACAGCAAACTGAAGGGGAAAAATTTGGTGAGATTTTTAGGCAGAAGGGAAAGTTTGTAAAATGCAATGGTTAGTTTTGTTAAAAACCCTTTGATGGAAACTTACCCCAAGTTTTCCTCTCTTTTTTATGTTGAGAAGAGCTCTTGAGGGGCAGCAGCCCCCCAGCCTTAATGCGAAAGGCATGCTTCCACCAGCTGCTGGCTCAGCACCTCTCACGATCTGGTCCCTTGGTAGGAGCAGCAACTCATGGGGTGATGTGGAGGGAGGAAAAAGAGGAGAAAGCTCTCAGTGGTCCTCAGGAACGGTTGTCTGCTGGTCTAAAGGGAGCTGGTTTCTTGAGCCCTGCTTAAGAGGCAAAGGGGTGCAGGTGTGTCTTGTGGGGCCCAATCCCGTGAAAGGGATTCTTGAAGAAGTTTGTATGGTTTATGTTGTGGCAGAGAAAGAGTTCTAGGTTTATCAGCAGTGGGTATCTACCGGCATTCAGCAGCACTGCCACTTAGCTGGTGTACCCCATCGGGGCAGTTAGCTGTGCTTAGACCAGTTCTCCAAGAAATGGCTCCTTGAGGCGGGCTTTTACACCAGCATTAAGAGATGATGGAGGCAAAATGAATGGCCAGCAAAGTCATGCCTTGGGACACCATGTTGCACTTACTGTTTTCTGTAGGCTGAGGAATAACTAGGCATGACTTCAAGCTTTTAGATTGCTGCCTGTGTGCGGATGTGCATCTAAGTGTGCGTATTTGTGTGTGCGTGCATCCTCTTTACATAATAAGGTGACTGTCTTTGCTTGCATTTGTCATAGACTGAGTAAATCTAGATCCTTAGGGTTAAAACTAATGGAAGGAGCTACACAATGTGAGGAAGATGGAAAATTAGAGAGGAAGATGTGAACAAAACGAGTAGGAAAAGTATTCATGGGCAAAATCATTGAGAACGTATGGATCATTACCTTAATATAATATCTACCCAAAAATACATAGAATAGCTGCAATGCTAGAGTTCTGCTGCTTGAAATTTCTATTATCTTGTCCTGTTATCAGCTGCAAAGAATGCAGGCTCTAAATATAGTGCACATTCAGAGGTTCTGAGCCTGTGGTTTCTTGGACAAAATTCCTGTGTTCTTTGTGCTGTAGTCAGCAGTATTAGTCGAGTGAGCAGATATTGACTGTGGTATTCACGTGCAGTGAACCAGAAGCAAGCCAACTCTATAGAGGCCGCTGTCAAACTTGTTGCAGTGGCCTGTGAGGTACTGGACTGTGACAGACTCCTTTTTCTTTCAGTACAATTCTTCCACTCATGTTTAATCTTGCCTCAAAGAGAACTGAAATGTTACAGTCTTGGCCTCCTTTTTTTTGCTCTCTTTTTTAAAAGTGTACCGGTGAGATTTCTGTGTTGTGAATTGGAGGTCCCTAAAGTGAGAGTAGGTATAAAATGGAAGAAACGCGAGTGACGAGTGCATCTGCAGTGTAGGAGCACAGAACATCTTCATCATACTTTCGCACAATCGTTCTGTGACTTAGAGACTCTCCTCCCCCCAAGAGAGACATCATGTCCTGTAATCTTGGAGTATGGATTGAATTTGGTTCAGACCTTTTTCGCCAAAAGGAAAAAGACCCAGAAGTTATATAATGCCTTGTTTCCCTTTTTGTCAGCCCTAACTCAACCCACTGTATTGTATATGTGTCTGTATTTGTTTGCGTATTGTAACAAAAAAGCAGGGTCTTGAGCTGGTGTCAGCTGTGCTTCTGAGATGTTGATACTGATACTAACCAGCAGTCCCTTGGGTATTCTTTATTATATGATGCTAGGAAAAAAAAGACCCTAATTCCACCCAAAGGAATGTGCTCAACGGGTGTTTTATCTGTGTGCCTCAGGGTAGGCTGGACCAACATTTGTGACTGATGTTATCGATTAGGAGAGGAAACGGTGTGAAGAAAAATGATACACTGTTTGATTGTTGCTCTTAGGATGCTTTATGTGACCAAGGAAGGACTCGGGACCTTATTTTAGAAGCAGCTTTTCATTGAAGCTGGGCCACGTGAATTTGTCGTGAATGACCAGGCAAGAATACATTGCTCAGTTTCTTCCAGCACTGAATGTGTAGGTCTGAACCTACAGTAGATTATGACTGCATTTATATTCAACTTTATAGGGTAGTGTTCTGGAGACCCCACAGAGGTTACACACAGAGGCAAAGCATCCTGAAGCCCATGAGCCAGGAATACAAAGCTTCTGAAGGAACAGAGCTATCATTGTCCTGAAAGCATTATTTATGAGGTGCTGTGACCATGGGTGTTAAGGATCAGCAGAAAATGAGGGAGTGTTTCGCATGAGGGGGAATTTCTAAACATATCAGATTTAAGTGGCTATCTCTTTAAAGATACACATCTTGCTGTATCTCCTGTTGAAAGTCAGCTTAGATTTATCATGCCTTTTCCACTGGCCTGTGGAAGAAAAGATTGATAGTCTAGTCCAATTTATAGAGGCCACCAACACAAATAGCCCCATTTAACTACACTGTAGGCAGATTCAGTGGGGAGGGCAGGAGCTGGGTGACCAGGGGCAATCAGGTGTTCTCTGCTTCGCCCTGGAGGATCACTATCAGCGTACATCATCAAGACAGTACCAAGAAAGCTTTTGGAGCTGCCTCTCTCTTGGTTTGCTGTAAGCATTCCTCAGATGTCAGACTTCCACCCTGGCACCTATTTTGGGGACTGTGTTCCTACTCGTGTGATTAGACTGAATTGCAGAGGTGCTGAGGGACCAAATTTGGATGCTTTTAAGATTTGGCTGGACAGGATGCTGGGACGTCTAGTCTAGGTCATGCTTCCTAGAAAGGTTGGACCAGAGGAGCTCTGAGGTCCCTTCCAACCTGTTACTCCATGGTTAAATGTGTATGTAAGTTGTCCGGGTGGTGCAGTTGTGTCCTGAGTTGGACAGTTTATTCCTCTTGGGGTTTTCATCTGCGTGCCTATCTACCTACTCTGTCGAGAGAACTAATAATGCTTGCAGCATACAGACAGTGCATTTACCTCAAGGACTTCAAAACAGAATTTACTGTTTCTCTAAAAACAAGTGTGCAGCCAGAACATTCATTCGCTTTATGCTTAGTGCATATTTTTCACGTGTTTTCCCCTACAGTCACGCTAGCAGTGGTGTCCCCACTCATTTCTAGTTCTTAAGGTTGTTTAAAGTTACAGCTTTGCCAAATAAATACTTTTTTAGCTGGTTTTGTGCACAAATGGAGCAAGAGTCACAGTGTGAAGCCTATATCTCTTGTTTCTTCTGATGGCTGTGGTGTTCCGGCTGTTACATGTTCACCATTCGTGAGACACAGCTTGTAGTGCAGGTAATGTAGCACCACAATGGCTTTCAGTGCCTGCAAGGTCAAATAAAGAAGGTGGCCTAGCTTAGCCCCACATGAGAACTGAGTGTTTTCCCCTCTCTGGTTTGCTTGCACCCCAGCCAGCTCTCACATCTTGACCTTCAGTGCTGGCAGAGGAAAGGCAAGACGTGACTGCTAGCAGAATAACTTCCTTCCCCTCACCTAACTTAGCAGCATTATCTTAGGTATAACTTGTGCTTCATGTACCTGTGAATCCTACCGCACTCATGGATGCTGGTGCTGATCCGTGGCTCACCTGCAAAAATGGCTTTTCTTCCCCAAATCATGGATTTGTCTTGGGGAGGTGGGGTGTCATTTCACGAAATAATCTGTGTGTTTTATACAGAAATACATATGCATACAGTTTTATACAGAAATTTCTGTACATCTGTATAGCTTTATTTTTTATGCTGCAAGTAGTAGTATTAGGTGAGAAATTCTAGCTGCTACTCTGTCCGTTAAGTAATAGTCACTAATTCTTGTATCGGGGCTTTCTGCTACAGAGATGTGAAGCAAATCCGGCCATACCCCAAGAGAAATGATGAATGCTGAACCTTCACATCACTGTTTCTGTCACGATTGTAGTCCTTAAAAGTGAGAATTTTAGTCCCTTCGCAAACAAATTTAGCAAGTACAATAGGAGAGACATTCTGTCGCTGAATTTTGTCTTCTGTTATTGCCAACTTGCTTTAGTTTTTAGCAGTTAAGATTTATTTTATCTTATGAATTTAGGAGAGCTTTCTCTCTTCTCCCAAATCTTGGGTTTTGTAGTACTGTGGACGTGACTTAGAGCAGGAACTGGAAATGAAAGCTGAGGGGTTTGTCTTGCTTTGGTTTTGAATTTAGAAGAAGAGTGTTTCTTGGCATCACAGAACAGACATTGAGGAGAGTGTTCATTTGAGGTAACGTGAGAGGCAGCTTTGCCGGGAGAAGGAGTTCCTGCCTTAGTGGGAGGAAGGAGTTAAGGGAAGAAGAGAATCTGAAATTTGCTGAAAAAACAGTGAGCGTAGCATTTTCTAGTGAGAGCTAGGGAGAGCTTAGAAAAACCATCAATGAATGAATGAAATGAGAGGGATACTTCAGCACTTAAAGTGCCAAAAGCTTCTTTCTCCAAAAATATAAACCCATTAAATTGTGGGAGTAAAACCCCATTAATTGAAATCACTGTTTTTTGAGAGAGATAGTATTTGTGAAATTCATGTATCAGTAAAGTTTGATTTTACTGTCACAAGTCATACCCGTCACAAGAAAAACTTCCCCTGAATACACATGAGTAGTATTGAGATTTAGGACCAGCCTCAAGCTTTTCTTTCTGTCCAGGTAATGCCCTTGTGTGGATGCAGTAATCTGGTCCGGGCACTGCAGGAGTAGATCCCAATTAGCAATGCCCTTTTTCCACCAAGTGCATCACTGCACATAGGCAGGAGCTCTTTGCATGCTGGCTGCATCCGCTTCTGATCTGTGAATGGCAGAGAGGGAACTCACAAGTAATTCTAGAAACCATTTAAACTCTTGTGGTTTTGTCCCATTTGGATGTTTTTCTTCTTCTCCCAGTCATGCGTACCTGTATGTATGTGCACTTTCCCTGTCGTGCATGACGACTTCAAGGTTATTTTTTAAAGGCCTTCAGGCATTTTGGGAGTGTTTTTGAACCGGTGCACCATTCAGCAGTGAATTGCTTGTGTAGAGGTCTTCTTTGATGGGCTTTTCGTCATATGCACCCACTGAAGTTTTAGTGTACTCAAGCATTAGAAAAGCCACTATTTGAGCGTCTTTGTTTTCTTTGTTGAGCTGTTTATTTTGCTTTCTTCCCACACAGTTCCCTGGCCTGGCTCTGACAACTGCTTTTCTGCATGAATTACATTCCTCGGGGCCGCAAGTCTCCTGGTTCTTCCAGTCTATTTGATTCCTGCCTGTGTGATTAGTCCTCTGCTCCAGCACACAGTTGGTCTTTGCCAAGCAACTGCTTGCTAAGTGCCTTTAACATGAAGACCTAACTGCATTTTTTAACCTCATTAGCGTGTAGGGCACTGCTTCATTCCAGCTTAATAACACGACCACTATTGAATCATCACTTACTCTAAAACAGGTTACAAAAAGGTTACCTAAGTTGTCTGGGTTTCATTTTGTATGACTGTTTTTGCTGGATGTTTCTCTCAGCACATGTCCAGTTTTAGCATGTAAGTAAGTTGCTTTTTGGAAGGTGACCCATCGATTCTCCTCTGGTAGATTTGCAATGCTGAGAAATTTTGCATTTGTAGGTTCAAAAAGAAACTCAGCACCTATTTGGAAATGGCAAATCTAAGTAATAAAACCAGTAAGAAAATGTGGTTTTGGGGAGAAAGAAAGAGGAAGAGGGCTTGGCAGGGCTGAGAACGTTTTCCTGCCTGTTTCAGCTTTAGAATTACAAAGATCTCATCCTCACCTGTTTCAGTACAGACTTCTCACTGTAATGTTGGTTTTACAGTGCTGCGGCCACAGTCTGCGTTGGTTCACTTTGTCTCACGGGATCAGTTTTCAGCTGACTGTATCACCACCGAAGTTTAGATTTGGGTTGCAGTTGCGCATAAACTCGAATGGAAAAGGCATTACAGGACTTGCAAATGTTGTAAAGGCAGTGGAAAAACAGGAAAGTTTCCTAAGAAGACAGCATCACCAGGGAGCTGGGGGAAGAAAGGAAGCACTGGGTCGCATGCCACTTGTGATGGTGCATTTGTGCAGTTGCATAGCACAGCCACTCAGAGGGTGAGACTTCATGATTAATGGTGTTTATTCTTGACAGAAGCCTCCTTTATTTATCTGCAATACAGTTTAGTGATTTTATCAGTCACCTGAATGAAAAATATTCAGTCATACCAATATTGCAGTGTAAATTGAGTAGAGTCACTTTTTATTATATCTTTCAGCCTTATCATCTGCACAGTAATTTTCTAGCAGGGGTTTGATATAGAAAGGCTGGATTTAGCTGTACTTGACACAAAGCCTCTTCAATTTCCCCTAAAAGTTCGGGCTGCTCTTAGAAATGTGTATAAATATATATATATAAAACCCTCTTATCCAAGCAATTTCAGGATTTGAAAGAATAAAGATAAAATGCTGAAATCTGGATGTGAGAAATGTTTGTATGGAAACATTTAATAGCTCTGAAGCCACTGGTGAAATGCTCTTTAGTGTTTGAGCTTGTGGCTTAGTGCAGTTCTTTTTGCATGGCTACGTAGTCTGACTTTCTTCTAATCAATCATCATCCAACTCCAATCAGCATACAGGCAGAGCCTATCGCTCATCCTGGGTGTAATTTCAGAGTTGAAGAGTATAATGGCCACATACAGCACATTAGTCACTGCGATAACAGCTAGTGGCACTCCTGAGGAAGAGGGAGGATGGGGGAGAAGGGGGATAAAATTCTTCTCATTCTCACAGTGCATTAGTGAAATAGGAGCAAATGTTAAACAAATGTTTATTCAATTAGCTGACTTAACAGCATTAAGTGTGAGAAAGCTGCTTGACACTCCTTTGACCCACTCTTTTGCAGGAGGAGAGGAAGGAGAAAGGGAAGGAAGAAAGAGGTACATGAATGCCATCAGGATTTATATGTGCCCACATAGTCGTACGACGGTGCTGCTGTGGTTAAACACTTCAAGAGATGGCAGGCCTTGCCTGTAACCAAGAGGAGGCTAAAATTTGAATAGCAAATGAGACCACCTCTAGAGCATCGAAAGAGGATTGCAGAGCAGGGAAGTTTGCTGTAGGAATGCAGTTGGTAATTTTGCTGTCCAGTCTGTTATTAAACAACAGATAATGAGTATGCTGTAGACCTTTTAGATTTTCCTGCTACAGTTTGTGCTATAGAAGTTGGAAGATAAAATGGTATGTAATGCTCCGCAGTAGTCCCTCCTCTAATGTGTAGCAACACTTTTCCATGGCTTATTTGAATAGCATTTGCTTGTCCTGTGCATGTGTTTTATATTTGTGATGATGAATTTTGCACCAAACATGGCATTGATACGTTATCCTCAATATATTAATGACCACAAGTCAATATATTTGGAGTCAGCTGAAGATGGAGGGGGAAAAGCTTTCTGGCGCAGAGACTGAGCTGTGCTGTACCGAAATAGGGTCTTACCCTACTTACAGTTCACAGAAGTCAGCATAGCTGAGCAAAGAGAGGCAATGCCTTGGTAAGGCTCTAGCAGAAGTGATGGAAATCACAGTGCATCCTGTGGCCATTACTTTTATTTACTGTTTACATTGCTGTGATGTCCAGCAGCTCTGTGCAGGATCAGAGCTCTGCTGAGTGTTGTGCAAATACAAGGAGCTCTGCCAGGAAGATCTCGTGGTCGGACTGCTTTGGCAAAGGAACTCTGGTGAGTTAGCTTCTGGGATTACCAGCCCCAGCTGTTTTCCTTGCCCTAAAGATTATCCATTTGTCTCTCAGCAGGGTCAGACCAAGAGCTTTTGCCCCATTTACCAGCTGGAAACTTGGCTGTGGTTTATTGAAACAGTATGGAAGTGGTTAGAGGCAGAGATGTGCTGCCTGTGCTGTTTGGGGGGGCAGAAGCTGGGGAGTTGGGGGCACTAAAAGCTTTCAGAGCTGCTGCAAAATGCTAGAGGACTTCTGCTAGAAGCCTAAAGAGCAAGTGTTGTTTGAAGGGAGTAGTTATGGTCAGTTACGTTTTTGTATGTTTGCATCTTAAGTTTGTACAAGCAAAGAAATTACCGTCACAGAATGGTTTGAGTTGGAACCTTAAAGCCCATCCAGTTCCACTAGAGCGGGTTGCTCCAAGCCCTGTCCAACCTGGCCTCGAACACTGCCAGGCAAGGGGCAGCCACAGCTTCTCTGGGCACCCTGTGCCAGCGCCTCAGCACCCTCACGTGGAAGAATTTCTTTCTTGTTTCTAACCTAAATCTGCCCTCTGTCAGGTTAAAGCCATTCCCTCTTGTCCTGTCACTACATGCCCTTGTAAAAAGTCCCTCTCCAAGTAAATCTACATAATCCTGCCATAGTTACCCGTTTCTTTGCAGCAATCCTGAGAAGGATTTGGATGAAGGAGAGGCAAGCTGAGATGCTCTGTGTGCAAGGGCCAAGTGGACAGTGTCTCAGAAGAGCAGCAGGAGTCTGTGACAGCAGTTGGTGGCAGGATGGAACGAATCACAGAATCGTGGGATTGTTTGGGTTGGAAAGGACCTTCAAAGGTCATCTAGTCCATCCCTTTGCCATGAGCAGTGACATCTTCAGTTAGATCAGGTTGCTCAGAACCACATCCAGCCTGGCCTTGAGCATCACCAGGGATCTTAGCTGTATTATTCCTCTTTTTAGAGGAAAAGGAGAGGCACGTTGTCATGGGGAGATTACCATTGTGTGAGGAGAACAGGAAACCTGTCTCGAACTGGAGAAAGAACTGGGAGACAGTACATGGTTTTATTTGCATTTTGCATAAAGAAGGAAATCAGTCAAAACTCTCTCTGTACATATTTAAGGAACATGCGTCAGGATTTGTATAATGAAATGAATATGCCTTGGCTCAGTGGCATCTGAAGCAGCAGTAGCTCACTGTAGTCAATGCAGGTGTTCCTGTGGGCTGAAAGTCACTGGTGTTACAAGTGAACTTATGTAAACAGAATGTTAAATAATGGAATAAGTATTCACTGCCTTTTACAGCATGAACTCTTCTTGAGGAAATCCACAAGCCGATGGTTGGATTATTTCTGAAGCATTAGAGGTAGGTAGCACAGGGTGTATGTAAAAAAAGCTGGTTCTGAGTTCAGGCAGTCCATCAGCTGAAAAATAGGAATACAGTCACTGACTAAAGATTTAGTGCCTTGATTAATGTAGTCAATTTTTAACTGTAACTACATGATGTTAACGATTCCCGAAGAAGGAAGGGGGAACCTGAAGAATACTCTTTTGCTGTGGATCATTCGCTAATTGTCATGCATGATTTCCAGTGCCATGAACATCTCTTGTGCAGTCATTTGTGTCTTTTTTCCTTTTTTGTGCAATGATACCTTATAACTTTGTCCTGGGTTCAGCAGTAGCAGTCATTTTTTCTCCTTCTTAGTAGCTGGTGCAGTGCTGTGGTTTTGACTTTCGGCCTGGGAATAGTGCTGATAACCCCAGTGTTTTCAGTTGCTGCTTAGAATGTTTGGTCTGACCAAAGACTTTCTGAGCCTCATGCTCTGCCAGGGAGGAGGGGAAGCCGGGAGGAAGCAGGGCCAGGACACCTCTCCCAAACTAGCCAAAGAGGTATTCCATACCACAGCCCGACATGCCCACTATATAAACTGGGGGCAGTTACCTGGAAGGGTGAGATCACTGCTTGGTCAGGCTGGGTATCGGTCAGCAGGTGGTAAGCGGTTGTATTCTCTTCCCTTGTTATTTCCCTTATCATTATTATTATTGGTGGTAGCAGCAGTGGTTTGTGTTATACCTTAGTTACTGGACTACTCTTATCTCAACTCGTGGGAGTTACATTCTTTTGATTCTCCTCCCCGTCCCTCTGGGAGCAGTAGGGAAGAAGGAGGGGAGTGAGAGAGGGGCTGCATGGTTCTGAGTTGCAGCTGGGCTTAAACCACGACAAACTTGGATGGAGGAACATTTTGTTCTAATGCAAAGTGAGGTTATTTGTATATTTTAGGAATTTACGTTGCAGAACTGCCCACGTTTCGTAAGGCATTGTCTGTGCCTCGAGGAGAAAACACTAATAACACAGCATCTCTTGGTCTGGCCTTTCTATTGTAGATACTGAACACGTTCTGAGTGCTTTAGCACAGTTTTACAGATGGGGAAACAGCAGATGAGGAAGTCGGCAAACTTGTCCAAGATGGCGCAGCAGATAAGTGTTGGAAACCAATCCAGAGCCTGTGTACCTTAAACCCTGATCTGGCTCCTCTTAACGCGTAAACTATATAGGCACTGACCCATTCATGATTTATTTGTACATGTCTACTGAATGGAAGGTTGCTACTCAATCTGATTCTGTGACTGATTTCCCCATACTGACTACAGTTCCAGTGTGAATTTTGTAGGGAAAGTAAACAAGATGCTGACTAGGTCTTGGAATATGGAAAGGAGTATTGGAAATCAGGGGGTTTTGTCACATTGGGACTAAAGCATGTTCTCATTTTCCTTATTCTTCATTTTCACTACTAAGAAAATGCATTTAACAATGCTTACCTTTTTGTACACCTGAGGTCTTTTACAGGAAGTGTGCTCTGACATTTCCATGTATTCAGTTAATTCTAATCGTTTAAATTTTCAAAATCATTGGCATACTTTCCTAAGTCAAAGAATGCAGTACCGCAGCTTTGAGGCAGTGAGTGATTGTGGGGAATGGACTGCCTGCTTTAAGATGCCATTTCTGTGGAAAAGAAATCAGCGTTAAAAGATTATATTATCAGTTTTCCATATTATATATTTATGAGTTTGAATGTTTACAAATTTAATTAGAAATGCAAAGAGAAAAGAATAGTGGAATTACACTCTAAAAGTCACGTTCCTTGCACTTCAGTCAGTGGATGCTTTACTGGTGGCACTCGGAGACAGCAGAATTGGGTCAGCATTTTCGGCTTGTGAAGATCATGTCCCTGATCACTTAAGGATTTTATCAGTTAAATCAGTGGACAGTTTCCCACTGACTGTGCTTTATATAGGGTTGAACCCTATAATAGCAAGTAAAGGTTTTTGAGAAGCAGGGTGATTATTTGACTGATTTTTTCCATCTCAATTAGGTGCATAGTTAGCTGCCTGAACCTGATTTATTGATCACCTATAACAATGTATGTGCTTGTAACAGTGAGAAGTAACTTGGTCACTTGGGCTAATCACAACTGTTGGAATTGTTCTCACTTGCATCTTCAGGATCAAGCCTTAGAGCTCAGCTTTCCTAATATAAAAAACTTTTATTATCCAGTTGTTGACTGCTGACTGAAGGGTTGGTGTGTACAAGCAACTATGGCATTAAACAAACAGTATGCATTTAACGTGGGAGACACTACCGAAGGAATTAAGGCTTTAAAATAGGACTCACTCCACAACAAGGAAGTCCTTATTGTTTGTTCATCTTCCAGGATCGCTTGTGAGGTGGGCTGATGCCAACCTAATGAAGTTTAACCATGCTAAATGCAAAGTCCTCCACCTGGGTCGGAGCAATGCCAGGCACAGCTACAGATTGGGTGGGGAGGAGATTCAGAGCAGCCCTGCAGAGAAGGACTTGGGGGTGTGGGTTGGTGAAAAAATGAACATGAGCCGGCAGTGTGCGCTTGCAGCCCAGAAGGCCAACCGTATCCTGGGCTGCATCAAAAGGAGCGTGACCAGCAGGTCGAGGGAGGTGATCCTGCCCCTTTATTCTGCTCTCATGAGACCTCACTTGGAGTATTGTGTGCAGCTCTGGTGTCCTCAACATAAAAAGGACATGGAACTGTTAGAACAAGTGCAGAGGAGGGCCACGAGGATGATGAGGGGACTGGAGCACCTCTCGTATGAAGATAGGCTGAGAAGGTTGGGGCTGTTCAGCCTGGAGAAGAGAAGGCTGCGTGGAGACCTCATAGCAGCCTTCCAATACCTGAAGGGAGCCTATAGGGATGCTGGGGAGGGACTCTTCATTAGGGACTGTGGTGAGAGGACAAGGGGTAATGGGTTTAAACTTAAACAGGGGAAGTTTAGATTGGATCTGAGGAAGAAATTCTTTACTGTGAGGGTGGTGGGGCCCTGGAATGGGTTGCCCAGGGAAGTTGTGAATGCTTCATCCCTGGCGGCGTTGAAGGTGGGGTTGGACATAGCCTTGGATGGCATGGTTTAGTGGGAGGTGTCCCTGCCCATGGCGGGGGGGTTGGAACTCGATGATCTTGAGGTCTTTTCCAGCCCTTACTATTCTATGATTCTATGATTCTATGATCTACTAGAAATAAAAGTGTTAAATGTTTTGGGGCAGCCATCATAAGATTATTGCACCAAGAAAACGAAAATAGAAAAGGATCATAGGAAGCAGTTTAATGAGTTTAACAACTTTCAGTTCTGCAGGCAGGGTTGAATTGAGCAGGTATCAGAGAAATACTGTGGATATCACTGGTATGAGAGTTATGCCATCAATGCTTGCTCCAGCATTGAATAACATACTGTTAAATGATTAAGTATCGAGGTTTGAACTTTGACACTTTCATAATATAACAAGATGGATGAAAAGGCAATAATAAATTAGGTTATGTTACAATATTTCATCCCACTTCGTTGACAAGCTTTGTTCTGTGAGATAGATTATTGTTCCATCTGTAACCTCACCTCAGTGTCATATTTACAATGTTATAGTTAGGGATCACTTACTGTTTTCAATATAAATGTATTTTTCAGCAGATTCATAAAAAAGCCATTTAAAAATTTATCAGGACAAAACTTGGCATTAAAATTTCCAGTCCTGGAGTTACAGTTTCCTTTAAAATCAGGGAATGATTAAATCGCTATGATTTTTTTAAGGTAGGTTGTGCTTTAAAGCTTGTTGCCCAAGCACATCTTAAAGCTATTTGAAAACTATTCGCGGCAAATCACTTCAGCACCAAACCAACCTCAAGATTCTCATCCAGGTTTTCCTGTGTCACAGACCTTTGTGGCTGTCCTTGCATGGCTTTATGTCATTGCTGTTGAAGAGCACTGTGTGACAAAGGGGGGGTTACAGTACATCCCAGGGCCCACTGTACTTTTCACAGTTGCAAGAGATGCAACAACAGGAATAATGAGCACTTCACTGGTATTCCCTTACTCAGTTGCAAGCGTAAATCCATGTAAAGTGGTTTCATGGTACTTTAGGCTGGTTGTCTGAGTGTTAGAACTGTGTGACTTAGTTGGGAAGGAGGTGAAAAAAGGAGTATGGGGAATGGGAGTTCATTGTTCTTATGACATTTCTGAACAGTTACAGGTTCATTAGCTTGGAATATAAAAACCCATTGGTATTTCTGTCAGTCTTCATTTCTTTAGAGGCTCAAATTCACCAAATAGTTTAGTGTTTTGAATGGATAGAATTGAAGGAAGTTGTATATTCCCAGCTGTGGTTTCCTTCTGTTGCATGCCATAGGAGCGGTTCAGGAACATAGGTGGAAGAAAAGGTGCAAGCTAGAAGGGAAAAATGAGGCAGCATGTTCCTTTATTGACCTAATGTCCAGAGCTATTCTGGTACCTCCTGCACCTCAGTCTGCCACACCAGGGATGTGGACAGAGGCTGGAAATTGTGCTCCTGAAGGCTGACATTGTGGCACTGAGAAGACAGGGTGGCTGCAGGGCCGTGCAGTCAGCAAGCTCTGTGCCTGCTTACCTACCTGGGGACTTTTACCTCAAGTCATAGAAAGGGATAGGATTTCCACTTGAACTTAGAGCATCTGATCTTCTTCATTGTAAAACTGGCTAATGCCTAGATACAAAAAACAGCCTGAAGTATGTGGTGTGAGCACCCCTATCCCCATTCTCTCTGCTCATGTAAAATACATGTGATCCTTTCAAGATTTGCAGGTCTTTGGGAGGGTACACAAAGGTCCTGATTCAGAAAAGAGCACATACCTGCTTCGCCCCTCTCTTTGAAGGAAGCCTTAGTGCTCCGAGTTTGTCATTGAGCAGGAAAACCCCTGCCTTCTCATGGTTTGCAGATAAGGCATAAAGTCTCAAGCAGCCTCACTGAAAATGTCCCTCTTCTTGTGCTGAAGCTTCATTGCATCCCACAAAGCAGTCTCAGACCCAAGGCAGAACAGCATTTGTTAAGGTTAGGGACAAAGTATATGTGAAATAAAAATGATGGGGGTGGATTGCTACTCACATCTGGAGATTTGAGTTGCTTGTCACTGAGTGAGAGTCTGCAGAGCTGCTTCTGGGCTCTGCTGTTTGTTGTTTATGGGACAAAAGTCATTCTTCATTGGTATGCAAACAGGTTGCAAAGCAACAGCTAGTAGTAAGTGTGTTTGGCTGCACCCTTGCTAAAAGTCACGTTTTAGTTTGCAAGGAGTTAAACAATACTTTTGGAAGATGTTTATAGTGACGTTTAATCATGGATGGAAGTGAAGGGAAGAATATGTGATGTTTATTGGAGTGAATCAGGAGGGCTTACACAGTGGGACTGAGAGCAGATGGAGGCAGGAGTGAAAACTGAACTTCAGGGAAAGGAGGGTCCGGAAACAGAGAAGTGAGAAAAGTACAGACTGGAATTGAGGGGAGAAGTAAGCAGCATGCTAAAATCGGATGTTGGAGAGAGATTGGTAAACACGAGTCCAGAGCTGGGAATTTAATGTGGAATCTGAAGACTCCTTATTTATGCCTCTGAATGCAGCTTGTATGCCTGCTGCCAATTGATGTTATCCAGCTTGGCATCCTTTCTCTAGCATCCTTGGAAAACTGAGAAGCTCAGAGGAGCAGGGAGGGGAAGAGGCTGGGCTGAGGAGAAGCGGTTGAGTCCTAGTGTCCTTGAATGGCTCCCATCGGATCTGGAGGGAGAAGCTGACAGCCTGGCTCTTAATCTTGCTCTTGCGGCAGTGCTTGGCTGTTGTCCAGCTGGGAGAGTGAATCACTGATACAGACTTTGAGCCATCTTGCAAAGCTTTTAAATGGTTTTCTGTTCTCTATGCACTGGATAAGGCCAGGGCTCCTGCCTGCCTGCATGCTCTTTGGGTGCTCTTTGGGTTCCTAACTCCGAGATGGGATCACATTAGAAATAATGACTTGTAAAATGACATCCAAACTTAGTTTCTTTGTTACCCGGGTGTTAATTTCCTGTACTGCCATGCTTTCCCCACTGCCAGGATGGGAAATTCACTCTGTAACATGATATCCAGCTGTGGTATATTTGCTTCTTACATCGCCATGAATTTTAAGCCCTCTGCCTGCCACACTCAGCCTGACAGGGAACCACGAAACAGCTTTGTGGCTGGTGGGGTTTAACAGTACCAAGAAGAGTAGAGCTGTGTTTCCACTGTAAAGCAAAGGTGCTTCTCAGCTATGCAGAGAAAAAGTGCTCTGAGGAAAGGAGATGCCCGTTTCGCACAGTGCTGGAAAATAGCTTCTGGTTTCAGGTTCTCTGCATTTTAAATGCAGTGAATGTGTACCAGTGGGTGACTGGTCTTACTGTGGATCACTTGCTCAGGTGCCAAAGGAGCGATTGCACTGCCAGTACCTGCTGCTGGAACACAGTGAATGCAGCGCTCTAACTTTGAGCTAGGAAGTAATTTCTTGCAGGAAGGCTAAACAGGCTTACCTTGAAGAAAGCTCTAGGAGGGCAAGAAGCACACAAAAGCCAAATAGAGAAGGGAAAAGAGGGAGAAAATCTCAACAGGAAAAATCTTTATTCCCTAGTTTTTATGAGCCATCATGGATTTTGTGACAGTGAAGCCAGTGTCACTTTAGGAATGTGTAACTTTGATCTTTGTTCCACTCATATGCTACCATTGCCAAGCTGATGTCAGGGCAGTATCTGCTCCTACGTAAGATTAAGTCCTGTTGGCCTATTAGGTGATGTCAGCTATCTCCATTGATCATAGTATGTGTATGTTAAAGAAAAAAAAATACATTTCTTGTTTCATTATTCTTTGTAAGCCAGAAGCATCAAAGGAACAGGATGCCCTCACAGCTGCTGTCTGTGTCTGTGCTGTATATATGCTAAATTAATTGGAAAAACAGGGACAAAAAGGCATTTAGTTCAGGTCAGCCAGTTGGACTACAGCAAATGCATGACAGGCTTAATCATTGTCTTTTGCTAAAGATAATGAAATTTGGACTTTTTCCAGCTCCTTTGGAGGCGGGGTGCTGTAAAAGTAAGGTCTCCACACAGATCCTGGACACTGTCCTATTGACAGGGTGGGATGATGGGGAGAGTTACAGCAGGTTGTTTATCTTTTGTCAGCTGTGAGCTCAGCTTTCAGCCTTGGTTCATCACAGCTTCACGCACATAGCCTGAGAAGGCACCATAGCTCTCCCTTCTCACAAATGAGGTAGTTAACTAATGGTGTCTTGTTAAAGGCGTCAGTCCCTGGTGCCATGCTAAACCCAAACATATACAGCAATCTTTCTTCCTTTGCCACCGTGTTTTCTGCATCTTCTGACATCTCATGCTCCAGGGGACCCAGCTGTCTTAGTAGCTTACAAAGTTTGGGTCTTCTGAAATCACTTGTATATAAGTAAGTGTGCAATCTTCCACTTTCAGGAGAAGTAAGCGGGCAAGTGAAGGGAGTGGGTGCAGTGTAGCTCTCAAAACTTACTCCGATAGCTGTGTGGTTTTGAAGGTGTAAGTGGTTCAGCATCTCAGCGTGTTTTTCATGTAGCAGTAAGAATTAGTATGTGCTATACAGAGTGTGTATTTCACACTAATTAAAGTGATTTTCTGCTGGACTCCGTGGGGAAAGAGTTTTGATGGATGTAAAGATTAAACCAAGTGTAAACTCAAGTTAAAATTCATTGGAGAAATGTTGCTAATATGGGTAGAAAGAAGAATTCATTTCCTATCCTTTTTCTTTCTAGGCAGTTGGCTTTAGTTGAAGTTATTCCATGTGCAGCCCAATTCTTGTTCTTCAAGAAATGAATGTGTTACCTTTGCAGTGTTTTTCTTTATTGTATCAATAATGTGTCTGTCTTTTGTTTGTTTCTGTTTTTTCTTCCAGGCCTTCTGCTTTATCAAGTAGCCCAACATACTCAGAGCTTCCATTCCTTAGAATTTCCCCGCACCGAAATCCTGCTGCAGCATCAGAGTCTCCCTTCAGCACCCCTCACCCTTACATTAACCCCTACATGGACTACATCAGGTCCCTGCACAGCAGCCCATCCCTCTCCATGATCTCAGCAGCCCGTGGGCTCAGCCCAACAGACGGTGGGTTAAGACAGGCTTCCTGTTTTCTGTCATTGGAGCAACTTAAGTTATATTAATCTTGTCAACATTTTCCACCCCCCTGTTCAAAGCAGCTTCATCAGGTTTGTCAGACATATTCATTATGTCATAAATGTTTCAATACTTCATCAGCCGATCATGGCTCATTTGTACAACTCACAAATGTTGAAAGTTCAGGGAGAAGGAAAAGACAAAAAAGCCCTGCCTCATTCAAAATTTAAGCTGGAAGGGTGGTGTATCTCTTCTTATATCTTTTGTTTGTGGGGCTGACCCGAGTTGTGGTTCTGTTCTCCAAAGAAATCTGATGTATCTGCACTAATTTGGGCGAGTTTCTTCATAAGTGTTGCCTCAGCGTGTAGCTGTAGAATTCTCGAGGTGCAAAAGGCTTATTAATTAAAGTAGTATTTTTCAATCATGTAAAGCATGCACTGATTTGTTATATTTCATTAACAGTTCTGTTAAAATTATGTAGAATTATTTCAGCCAACAATATGGCCAAATGAAATGATGCTGATGTAGAAGAACTGGTGATCAGGAGTGGCCCCTTCACTTTAAACAGTGGACAGTAGACTTGAAATATCAATGCTTTATGTCTTGGTGTGACCATGGCTATTTCCAGGTTATTTGGGTTGAAGTGAACACTATTGATCACTCTTGTCATTGCTCTGGCACACTTGTTATTCATTTACATGGGGATTTTACTGAAGTGAGCAATGAAGAGTTTCGGAAAGGCTCAGTCTTGTTAACAGTAGGTTTTTCAATACTAGAGCAAACAGTTTGACATTTCAAAATTGTAGCATTTGCTGAGGAGAGCTAAAATATAACATACTTGAAAACAAATATGTAATGAAGATAATGAAACTATTATTTTAACTATGGGAAAGATCTTCCCAACATATGCAGAAACTTACCAGAGTTAAACTGCCTTTAGCTGAATTTGAAAAATGAGCCATGCACCCTATCCAGATGGATAACTAATTAATCCTCACTTGTAAGAACATATACCTTTACAGTTAATCCATTAGTTATGGGCACATATTCTTATGAGAATAAATTTTAATGACCTATTGTCAATCAAGGTGTATGGCATGCACATAGGACTTTTCTTAGCAGCACTTGGGACGCTGTATGAATCCATGCTAATTCTACCCTTTTTATTATAGCCAAAGTATTAAAAATATATATACTTATATTTTGAAGAAACAAGTTGAATCTCAGAAATACATGTTTTGACTTGTGGAGCTTTGGAGCTTCTGATATAGGATAAACATGATAGAGCTGTATGTAATGACATAAATTGGGAAGATTTTTGTGATGCACATTTGAGCTTTTCACAAAAGCTGATGTGAAGAACACTTCACTGTATTTCCTTTAATAATCTTCAGATCACATTCCTGCGGAATTTCATTGATGCTTAAGGTTTGCTCCAGCTGCACATACAAAGAAAGGAAGGAAAGAAACCACCTATCACACAACCATATGACATTAATCTGTGTACATGCTTGGTCTCAGGTACACAGCACTGGATTCACTTGTAGGCATGTATTGCTCTGAGATACACAGGTGTATCTGACCCAGCACACAACTCGTGCTTCAGAAGGGCAGATATCTTCTAGAGGTGCTTTGCCCTATTCCACAGGCCAGTTGTAATCTCTCTGAAACTCTAAGATGTCTCAGGATAGAATTTGGTTCCAGATTCTGACACCTAAATTTAGGTCTCTATAGAAATCTGTGATCTTGGTGTGCTGTTTTGCCATTATAGTCCAGTGAGTTCTAGGCAGCACACATGTTACATATACCTGGATCTGGAGCTCCATCATAATTATGACAGTAATGTTTGATGTTGGTTTAGGTCTGTGAAATACCTTGCCTCAACTCCTGCTGCCACCTTGGAAAGGCAGTTCTCTCCTCTAAGGTCTGCCTCCTACCTGCCAGCCTCATGTAGGTCTTTTTGTACCCATGGGCTTTCAGATGACACAAAACACTGGGCTGTGGACAACACAGTTGAGTATGCTCTGTCTTAATGCTCATCCCTTGAGCTTTGGTTGCTCAAAGACTGTATCAACAGTCTTAGCTTTTCATAAATACAGGTTAAGCATATTAGCTTAAGCTTCTTTGTGTTTTAAACAAGTACATGTTACTTCACGTTTCCTCCAGGCTCACAGCTCACCTTTGATTAGTTACCACAGCCCAGGTGTTGTGCAGCACCTCGTGAAAATACAGTAACTTGACTGAGGCATCAGAGATGTGTTGGTAAAATGACATGCTCATTGAAAAGTTGATGAATTTGTTCTCTGGAATCCATAGTTTGTTGTGTGATCTGTCAGGTGTGCACTTATATGCTTTTATCAGGTGTAGGTTCCTGCGATCAGGTAATCCAAGATAGGGCTTGGGCACTATTAGAATGCAAATAAACCCCCCTGTGGTTTAAAGGGGTACAGACACTTAATGTATTAATAACATAATGGACATAGATGGCTTAAGTTATCTAGCATTTAAACTGTGAAGACTTGGAAGTTGTTATTGTTCTTCTGAAATTCATAGCAAGATTTCTCTTGCTACCCTAACTGCTTTAGGCCAGTCAGATAATTAGGTCAGTGTACTATCGGGCTTAGTCTGTCGACTCACAGATCTGGAGATGGCCAGGAGCCAAAACAATCTGGAACATAACGAAGAGCAGTTTCATGTTCACTACAAGTCTTGCTGGCTGTAATTAATGACTGCTTCAGCAGCACTAATGGTAGAATGTCTTCTGTCTCATCACTTCACCTTACCCACCAGAGTCGGTGGGGCAGGGGTGGCAGAAGATTCATCCTGAGTAACACAAAGAGATGGGGCAGGGGTAAGGATTGTGTTGTTGGAACATGTGGAGCAGAGTGCTCAAACGAAGCTCAGCAGTGCCCACGGTGCAGAAGCAAATGCCTCCCCTCGTAAAGAAGAGCAGGGGCAAAGCTGAGGCTACCCAGGAATAAACAGAAAAATTCAGGGCTGCGGGCCTTCCCCTTTACCCTTCATTTACCCTTCATGCAATACATCATTTAGTAGGCTAATTTTTTATGTTTGAAAAAGGTAGTAGGGAACGATCTTTAAAGAGGACCAGAGCATTTCTCAGCATATGGAACATTTAATAGTGCAATTATGTGCTCGCTGTGTTTTCTGCAGCAGTTCATTTTAAAGTTTGCAGCCAATGTTCTTGTTAGTTAACCCAGACACTGAGGTCAGAAAGCTCAGGAAGCATTTTCAGTGTGTCTGGAAAGATATGATGGTTACCTACTACAGTAAAACTTTTAACATCAGTGATTCAGTGTGAGTTACTCCTCTCTTAAAATTCGGTCTGAATATTTTTCTTGCCCTTTCACAGAAAGTGGTGGTGGCTGAAGTAGATTATATTTAATTGAGAGATCCATTTGTAATGTGGAAAAAATGCCAACAGCCTTTAATTTATCTCAGCTCATTTTTTATGATATTCCCATTCCTTTTTGATGTGCTTTTATTTTTCTGAACCTTTCCTGAAATTGGTTATATTTAACCTTGTAACATCAAAAGCGCATTCTGCCATTTTCTTTGGTAACAATAAAGGCAGATTATTATGCACTTAAGAAATCTGTTGCTGAATAAACTTTTCTCCGGACTCCAATGCCACATTTACCTCCTTTCCATGTCAGTGTTGATTCTTTGCTTCTCAGGTTTCCATTTAGGCTTTGATTCTGTTACCTTAACATGAATTACCCTTTTTAATAATCCTGTAACCTTAACGTGAGTTACCCTTTTTAATAACACTGTGTAATGACGATATTCAGGTTAAGTTGGTAGCTCAGAGAAATTCAGCTTAAATTTTGTTTTCATTCAAGAATCAGTTCCTGGGATCAAAGAGAAATCTCATTAAGTACTGTAAAAGAATGCAGAAATAATCTGTTGGGGTGTAGCCCATTAACCTCAGGCACTTGAAGTGGTTTAGGCAAATATACCAACTTCTGGTAAGCAAAGCATAAGGAAATCTGAACTGTTTTGCAAGCGGGACAAGTAGAGAGCAGAGAGGAGGGCTGCTCACTTCATGGAATGACCCTCTACTTACTGTAGCATCTGAAGCCTGCTGAGATGGGGAGATGCTAAAACTTTGTGGATTTCTGTGTTTGTGCAGAGTTGTCCATTAGTTGATGCATGCTTGGAAACTGCAGGGAAACAGAATGCTCGCGTATTATTCTTAAAGGAGAAAAAGGCTAATATAAGTCATTATCAGAGACCTGCATTGCTCATCATCTCATGGGATGTAGAGCCTATCTGGTCGTGGTTGAAGACTCTTTGACTCTGCAAACATGCTTTTGTCAAGTACACTTCATACATGAACTTTGAAGAATGGGATGGAGACATTCATTGACTTCAGTCTGTCCTTCCAAAAAACTGCTCCTACGTTATTCATGGGCGAGTAGTATTTGTCCTGAAAACATTCTTTGTCCTTGTTTTCTCCTCAACTTATACACAAAGTGCCACAGTGAGTGAAAAACCTTCTGGTCCTCAAAGCAGAGACTCCAGAAACTTGAATGCTTATGAAAGTTCAACCCCGTTGTTACCTTAGAGACAGAGAGTCCTTTGGGCCAGGGATGAGGTAAATGGGAATAAAACTCTAGGAAGGTTTTCCTGCCTTTTTATGTCACTACATAAATCATGCTGCTTTCCATTGCTGTCAGCCTGTCACTTTTTAAGTCACTTAATAATAAACATAAAAATATGAGATCACCAAGCTCATTAATATTTTATGCCTTGCTGGTTTTTGAATGGTGTCTTTGCAGTCTCAGTGGCTGAAATATATTGACCGGTGGTGGCATACTGCAGATGTTGCGTTACATTAAAAAATAAACAAGCTGTTTTAATAGCCAGCAATATGATAAAACTTTCCTTCTCGTTTATCTTACGTCATTAACGGCGCTTTTTATGTTGTGTTTTTAGCTCCACACGCTGGCGTCAGCCCAGCTGAATATTACCATCAGATGGCTCTGTTGGCAGGCCAGCGCAGCCCGTACGCAGACATCATTCCTTCAGCTGCCACTGCAGGAGCCGGTGCTCTTCATATGGAATATCTTCATGCCATGGATAGTAAGTGATGTTTTGTAGACAGTCCTACGAAGGGAACCATGTGGGTTGTTCCTTGCCTGGCCCAAAAGGCCTCCATGCAGATAGAGAAGTGGGAGTCAGAGTAAGCCTCCTCATGAGGACGGAGGGCCAAAGCATCGATTGCCAAGTATACAAGGGTTATGTCAAGTCTGAAAGTAAACTTTGAAAATAAGTAGGGAGAGGAACTGGACTGCTCCAGAAAACAGGTTATAAATTTTATTTCCAGCAGGGCTGGAGTGCTTTTGAAAATGTCCTTTTCTGTTCACAATCAGTAACTCACTTTTGTCGTTTGGGTATTTCCCTCATGAGCTCTCTGTTAATAGAAGGTTTACATCTGTGTTTCCATTAGGAGAGCATGCTCCCCTCCTTTTTACATAGCAGTAGCCATGCTTGCAATTTGTGTGTTATGGACTGACAGACTTTGAGAACACTTCCAAGGTGAAGAGGTTTGCTGGACTCTCAAGGGTTCTGACTTAGTTTTCCCTGATGTTAAGTGCCTTCTTTACCTACATGAAAATCCTTCAGACCTCTTATCTGTCCCCCTTTCTCTGGAGAAGGAGGAAAAGAGAGCACTCTATTCCACACTGCTCAGTACTGCTGCTTTTGATCAGCCAGAAAGGATTATACAGAACACTCCCCTCTAGTTGTAAGATGCTTACATGCTTTTGGGGATGTACTCCGTTCCTTCCAACAAGGGTGTCCTGGATTCAGCTGTAACAGTTACTTTTCTCTGTGGCCAGTGCTTCTGAGAAAGCTTTTTCCAAATCCATTGCTGTTTTGGCATCAATTTCTTGAGCCTTTTTAACTGACTGCAAAACCAAAGTTTTTGTTCTTCTCTCTGAGGTTATGGTTCTCCATGGGATACTTTGCAATCCATGGGTGCTGTTCCACCTGCTTTCTGAGCATCTGCAATTCAGCCTTTCAATAGATGCCAGCGAGTTGCCTTGCACTGATGTGGTGGAACATAAATGATAACCTCCAGGATTATTCTCTGTGGCCAAAGCTTCTGGGAAGAGTGGTGGCGCACACCTGTGGTCTCAGCTACTCTGAAGGCTGAGTCTGCTGGATTGCTTGAGTCTGCGCTAAGGCCGGCATCAATATGGTGAGCCCTGAGGAGCCAGGGCACACTAGGTTGACTAAGGAGGTGTGAACCGGCCCAGGTCAGAGACTGAGAAGGTCAAAGCTCACATGCTAGTCAGTAGTGGGATTGTACCTGTGAATAGCCACTGCAGCGTAGCCTGGGCAGCACAAAGGGACAAGAATTCCTTTTTTTTGGGGGTGATACAGTGGAAGAAGTTTTTGAGAAAGGAAAGAAAATAATCCAGATCCCTCTGAAGGCCGGTTTTGCCATAAAGCAGAGTAAGGTGAAGGGACCTGCACAGGAGATTGGGTTTCTGGGAATAAAATGGCAGGTCCCCACAGACGTGATCAACAAGATAACAGTGTCTCTACCAACTAATGAGAAAGAAACACAAGCTTTCTTGGGTGTTGTGGGGTTCTGGAGAATACACATCCTGAATTACAGTTTGATTGTAAGCCCTCTCTATCATGTGACGTTAAGAAGAATGATTTCAAATGGAGCCCTGAGCAACAACAAGCCTTTGAGCAAATTAAACGAGAGACAGTTCATGCAGGAGCCCTCGGACCAGTCCGGACCGGGCCAGATGTTAAAAATGTTCTGTGAACTGCATCAGGGGAGAATGGTCCTACCTGGAGCCTCTGGCAGAAAGCTCCAGGGGAGACTTGAGGTCAACCCCTCGGCTTTTGGAGTCGGGGATACAGAGGATCTGAGGCCAGCTATACCCCAACTGAAAAAGGGATACTGGCAGCCTGTGAAGGGGTTCAAGCTGGTTCGGAAGTGACTGGCACCAAAGCACAGCTCCTCCTGGCACCCTGGTTGCCCGTGCTGGGCTGGATGTTCAAAGTCTCCTCTACACATCATGCAGCTGATGCTGCATGGAGTAAGTGGGCTGCACTAATTACACAATGAGCTTGAATAGGAAATCCCAGTCGTCCAGGAATTCTAGAAGTCATCACGGACTGGCCAGAGGGCAAAGATTTTGGAATGTCACCAGAGGAGGAGGAGATGCGTGCTGAACAGGCCCCACCATATAATAAACTGTCAGAAAGTGAAAAGCAATATGCCTTGTTTACTGATGGGTCCTGCTGTATTGTGGAAAAGCGTCAGAGATGGAAGACAGTTGTATGGCAGTTGTATGGAGTCCTCAATGACAAGTTGCAGAAACTGCTGAAGGAGGGGGTGAATTGAGTCAATTTGCAGAGGTGAAAGCCATCCAGCTGGCCTTGGACATTGCTGAACGAGAAAAGTGGCCAGTACTTTATAA
Source organism: Amazona ochrocephala (assembly GCA_039720435.1). NCBI lineage: Eukaryota > Metazoa > Chordata > Aves > Psittaciformes > Psittacidae > Amazona > Amazona ochrocephala. The sequence goes on along the minus strand of CM077885.1, from coordinate 16,025,076 downwards.
TGACTCATGGATGGTGGCAGATGCCCTGTGGCAGTGGTTGCTGCAATGGAAGCAGAGCAGCTGGCAACGCAGGGGTAAAGGTCTCTGGTGGGCATAAAGAATTTGCTAGTGAAGGCAGTCTGGGGTATTCCTGCTTCAGGTAAAGGCAAACCCAGTCATGGGTTTGCTTTCGCTCAAGGACCTGGATACCCTTGGTGGGTAATGCGGGAAGATGGAGAAGTCTGATGTGTACGTCAAGGGGATTTAATTTTGGGGGAAAGCAGCCAATTAGCTCAATTATATGCTGTTGCCTGCTGCATAACACTTCTATAGCCCATTAGCTAGATGCCCATCTCCATGACTCTGGGCTTTGAAAAGAAGATATATGCTGTCATGATCATCATCAGAGATTAAAGTCATGCGAAAGCCAGCAGCAGCAGCAGCAGAACTGTCCCCAGGTCACCATCGATTGACCCTGAGTTCCCTCTGATCATCATCCCAACAAAGAATGAACTTTGATGAAACCAGACGAGCTCAGCAGTGAGCAGATGAGTCCCGGAGGAAGCAGAGACAGGACATCTGACCCAAACCAGCCAAAGGGGTATTCCATACCACAGTACATCATGCCCAGTATATAAACTGGGGGGGAGTTACCCGGAAGGCCCAGATCGCTGCTTGGGTTGGGCTGGGTATCGGTCGGCTGGTGGTGAGCAATTGTATTGTGCGTCACTTGTGTTTATTGGTTTCTTTCCTTTTCCCCTTTTAATTTTGTATTCTCTCCCCTTGTTGTTCCCATTATTATTATTACTATTATTATTGGTGATAATTCTTATCTCAACCCATAGGATTTACATTCTTTCGATCCTCCTCCCCACCCCTCTGGGAGTGGAGGGGAAATGAGCGAGTGGCTGCATGGCTCTGAGTTACCAGCTGGGCTTAAACCATGACAAAGGGAAATAAAAGATGGTGGTGGGAAATGGTGGTGGCTGTTGCCTCTTGCTTGGTAGTACAACGCAATACAATAGCATTAGACCACCTTGTTGTCCCACAGCTTTTAAAAACCTTTGTTAGCATATTAGTTTCTTCTTCCCTTGCTGTTGGCTGCATGCCATAGCTGCTGATCTCGAGTGCGGGAGCTGGGAGGTTCACTTCTGGAATACATGGGAATATAGGTAGCTACCCCCGCAGAACATGTGGCTGGGAGTGGGAAGTAGTTGGCTGACCAACAGTTTTTATGAGACTCAGGCAAGACAGATAGTAGTGGAACTTGGCAGAGAAACTAGTTTTGTTCTGTTACCTTGATAGTGAAGGATTTTCTAATTCAGTTTCTGGTTTCAGTCTCACTGCGTTAACAGTGTGCACAGTGATTTTACAGTAATGTGACATACTTTGAACCCACTTCAGAAACATAATAAACCCAGACAAGTAGTCTGGACTTAAACCAGAAATTATTGTGCAGGCTTCAGTGCTTGAAAGCTTAAGAATATGATACTTTCCGATGTGGATTTTGAGGGGAATAGGGAGAGATGAGGTACACTGCTAATGCATTTGGTGCATGTTAATAAGATCCTGCAGAAGTTGCGCATGGTTCGGGTAGCGTCCGAGTTGCAAGGACAAATCTATATCTTGTATGAATGGATATGACTTCATTGAAGTAAAAGTATGATAGAATCATAGAATAGTTTGGGTTGGAAGGGACCTTGAAAGATCATCTAGTCCAACCCCTATCTGCAGGGAGATGTTACACTTTCACTGGTTTTGATTCCTAGTAGGAAAGAGTTTCTGAATGCATGTAAATAGCAGAACCAAACCACATACTTGGATGCAGGCTTGAATGAATGAGCCTGTTCAGTCTATAGGAAGATCAGTACCCAGGTGTATGCCAGAAAACTGAAGAAAAACAGAAACATTACAGTGCTCATGCAACTAATGGCATTTGCACAAAGGACCTTCATGTGTTAGTGGAGATTGTGTTGCTCTGATCTACATAGAGTTACAGCTTTTGCATCCCAAGAGCATTATCACTTGTGTTTTGACTTTAGCCCATAACTTCAGCCCTTTCATAAAAGGTACCTAAACACTATTTCTAATAAGCATATTTGCTATCACCAGCTTTAGCTACAATATATTTGAGATGGGCCGTTCGTTTTGTGTTTGGTTTTTAAAACAGATCACACATTTGAGATTCATTATAGCGGCAACTTTTCAATTAGGGATTATTTCAGAGTTAAAGACAAAAAATGTGCAGCACTATTATGCAAATGGGTTATTTTTAAGCAGTAAATAGAGAATTAAAATAGGAGTGAATCCAAGTAAGGTCACTCAGCTCACCTTCTGTATTTGATGAGAATGTCAGGCAATAGTTGCTTTTATCTAAATAGAATATGAAGTTACCCTTTTACTTTGTAAAAACTAATTAAAACTATCTTAACTTGCATGGGTATACAGTAAATTAATTGTCATTAAGTAGGGATCTGCATGTCCTATCATTCATCATGCTAAAGAAAACCCTTTTCTTCTTTGTCAGAATTCTAGATTAGAAACAAGAACAAAACAATTAGCAGGAAGCTGATATTGAGACTTCTTTTACAAAAACAATGCCCATGTTTGCATTTAACAACAAAGTACAGTGATCAGTGCAAAGCAATGCCATTTGGTTGGGTCTTTCTTTTTACGGGTTTGTATAGTGATCTTGAAAGTACTCTTTTGCCTTTACCCAGTCTTGTCAAAGGAAATAGGAGAGGGATTGGTAGTTCCCCTCATTATCTGCTATCAAATTCTCAGCAAGTTGACTTAACTCACTCAAAGGCTGCTGCTCATTTGTTGCACACAACAACCAAACAGATACAAGCAAGATGTTGTTCTTCTTGTGTGAAGCAAGTCTGTCTCCTAATTACGTGGTTATACAGCATCTAGCACAGTAATTTGGCATCTCTACCCTCTCCAAGAGTACAAATAGTAATTCCAACACCAGCATGCACAGAGCTCAAAAGCATGTTTCATGCAGTTTGTGGCCTTTTGTTTTGCTCTGTGATGCTTCAAACTGATTTCAAGATGGGGATGAGTGGGACAGGCATTAATCAGAACATTAAATCTTTCCTAAGGAGCAGACTTCTTGAAGCTGGGAAATTCACTGTCCATAAACTGTCTAATACATTGTGGAAGAATAAAGCCAATAGTGTGTATGCTTGATTGTCATTTTTCCTCATTCTGTCCTGTGTGGCATGAAAAGTGGAACAGAATTTTCTTGGCTGCTGTAAAGCTTTTCTACAGTATTGGTGGCCAGAATCCCTAACCCAATCTTTCCATCATCTTGCTTGATCTAAAAGAGTCAGATGTGGTACCTTTCAGTGTAACATTAAAGTAACTAGGAGGAGAGTAGATGGGGATGGTATTGACAGCACCATGGTGAAAAAAGATGACCGCCTTTTGCGTTTGATACCTGCATTTTTCACTTCAGGAATACCTTTTACTCTGCTTTTAGACTGTATTCAGTTGAAGGCAAGCGTGTTGCCTGAGGTTTCTAGATCACCCTGAGAGTGTTAATATCCTCACTCTGTTTAACTTTCGCCTGTGTTCACTCAGGATGGGAGTTTTTTTCTTTTTCAAGGGTACTCAGCATTGATCTACCCCTTTTGGCATTAGAGATGCTGATAGCAATCCAGTTGATGTGAAGAATTTGGCTGGCCTGAAGAGTTAATCCAATGTAAGAAGCTTTGGACTGGGTTTGATTTGTGATTTTCAGGCGCAGTTGGAGAATGAGGGTGGAGTAGCAAAGCCATTCCTTGTCCTCTCTTATTGATGACAGATTTACCAGTTTGAAAGCTAAGGCAAAATTGATGATAAATGAAGTGTTTTCATGAAGTGAAAACAAAGTTTACACATCTGTGAGCAGAAACCAGAAGGAAAAAGAAAGAAAAGCTTTACAAAATCAAGCTTCCCATGTTCACAGCCTTCAACAAAAAGTAGTGCTGGGGACAGGTTCAAAGAAGTTTGATTTAAAGGGATGGAATAAAAAAAGGTTTGATGAAGTTCGATTTAAAAGGATGGGATAAATGATACGTGTCTGAAGATTGCCTTATAAATGATTAAGCAAAGCTAAAAACTTCAACTCAGAAATCAAATTCATGGGCAAATTTGCTGGATGGCATATTCCATTTTTGAAATTTATGATGGAGATAGATATCTGTTATTTTAGAATTGATCTTCACCTCAGGAGTAAGATCTTCTGTCACCTGCTGGATTCTTGTCGGCACACTCAGTCTTTGCTATCAACTACTAACTTTTTATTACTTCAATGTCTACTCCAGAAAGGCGACATTCCTAAACAAATCTTCACTGTCAGCTTCCATTTGTGTGCTTTGCCAAAGCTGATGGTTTAGCTTATTTTCAGCACTTGCACAAAGGTAAATGGATTTTAAATGAATCAGTGCTCCTGCATTTTTTTGGGTTTTAAGCAGTATCGAGTAGGGAGTGTAATGCTTTGGGGGGAGAATACTGTGAGCAGATGAGCATCTCAAGTAGCTAAATAAATACTGACGTGTTTGTTTTTAAAATAAATGCCTGGGCAAGGCTGAAAACTTTGGTTTGGTATTCAGAGGCACTGACAAATTATGACCTATTCCTTTTTATAGTAACATACTAAGTATGACTGATGTTATGCCAAATTAATGGTTTAGCAAATGTCCTGCAGTGTAACAAGTGGTCAGCTCATGCTTAAGACTTTTTAGGCATGTGAAACCTAATTAAACCATGAAGATCTGAAAAAACAGTAATTCCATTTAATTGTATTTTCAGTTTTGAAAAGTGACCTCCCTTGAAGCCAGTCCTCATCTCCTGTAACCAGACTCTTGTCTGCCTCAGGTGTCGGCTTCCGCTGTGAAGCAGAAATACTCTCTTTCTGCAGGAGTCTGTTGGCCCTTAGGACGTTGTTCCCATCCCAGTTAGATGGAGGGGATCCATCTCTCCAGGATCATAAGAGCTTTGAACAGTTGTCAGTAGTGCCTGTTCAGTCCTCTCTGAGGTGCAGGCTGGAGTACTGATAAGTCTACTTGGGCAGTTCCGGCGTGCAAAATAATGGTGTCTGATGGCAAAAAGCAGCAAAACACAGCTGTTATCTCAAGCTTTATTGCCCAACCTAGCTTTAAAGGAGAGGTACTCAAGTACTAGTATTCTTAATAACTGTTCCACTTTTTATCAAGCCTATGCACCCTTTTTCTAGTTAGCATCCCTAGCCATCAATCCGTGTTAAGCAGGCTTGTAATGAATTTCTGAAAGAAGTAGAAATCCCTTTGTGGTGTCAGATTCAAGAATGGACTTCAAATCCACAAGAAGTAATTTGTCAAAAGCATTTCTGCTGGAAGTCACATTTGAAACTGTTCATACACGGTCAGCAGCAGCACCTGGCGTCTCAGTTGTAAATACAGATATTTAACTAGGTCTTGCTTATCAAAAGAAAGGGTGCTGTGCATGTCCTCTCTGAGCATCTCTTCTGGCTTCTTGCTGGCATGATGAGGTCTGTGCCCACCCATTTTAGGAAAACTTAATTATGTCCACATAACTGCAAACTGTTGCTGTTGTATATAGCGCACCATTGGGATGGCTGGTAGCAGCACAGTACTGTGACAGCAGTGCTTTCATTTTGCTGGTCAGCTTATGTCTAGCAGGTCTTCCTTATCCCCTGCTGTTTAACCAGGGACACTGGTACTTGCCTGTCCCCTTGTAAAACCACTGTAACTGAGGTCATTCACCTATAAAGCACTTGAATTGTATCCTTAGCTGAAGTAAGTTACATTACCACTAACTTCAGAGGTGGTGTTCTCATGCATGCTGGCTGAACAGTCAGCAGAGGAGAGCTGGGGATCAAAGATGTAAGTGCAAAGTTATTACTATATTTTCTTACCATGGCATGTATCTTGTATTTCCTTATTAAATATGTTGCAGCTTCTTAGAGCTGCTGATTGTTGTTGGTTTTTATTTTAGCAGAACTAAAAGGCTTTAAAGACAAAGCACAACACTAATAAAATATCAAGCAGACACGGTACAATAGCAAGCTCATAAAAAGGAGATAAAACAGATTACATAAAATAATGTGTAGTCGCTTTTAGGAAGAAATAAATGGCTACACCTGAGTTTTAAGTGATGAATCAAGGTCATGAATATTCACTGAAAGGCTGAGCCAGTATGGGCTAAGGCCTATTGTAGAGGCAGAACACAAAGGGAAAAAACCCCTGTGTTAGCCAGATGGCAGAGAGACTTGACACCCATGTTGACTAGTTGAGGCCCATCTAAACACAGGTTAGGAAGAGGACTATAGGTGGAGATCCAATCACACAGTCACAGCAGCAATAAAATGGCAGCTTTTAATACCAGGTGAAAATCTTGGATAACATGGACAGAAAGAAGGGCAACCCACTCAGGTATGTAAGGAAAATGTAATAGCTGATTCTGATCCAGCTCTGTCCTCAGAGTGAGTTTAATTGGAGTCATTTGGGCTCTTCTTCTAGCTGGTATTGGGTATACATAAATTTAAGTACCCTACTGAAAAAAATCATCCTGGGCACCAAGACACGAGCAAGAATTAGGAAAGGTGGACCTATGATGGAGGCTTTTGGCCAACTGTAAATCATTAGCAAGTTACAGAAAATGTCAGGGACTGTAAAGTAAGCATCATACCCAAAAGCTGCATGACCCTGGCTGTCAGGAGCGTTAGGACTCAGTCCTTTACCAGAGGTTAAACGGATTAAAAAGGTAGAAGCAGCAATATAGTCAAAGGAAACAGTTCAGTATGCAGTGGGGAAGCTGATTCTCTCCTTGATCTCAACTGAGATCGAAAATAATTAAATAAAGGGAAGAAATTTAAGGTGTTGTATCTTCTGTCAGGACTGCAGAGAGTTGGGGTGGCATGGTAAAATAGACCAGAAGAGGCAGAGATTTTCAGAGCAGCACAGAAAATTTAGAAGCACAACATATCTATTTATTTCAATCTGTATGGCTGCCATCTCTTCGCTGCTTTGAAAAGTTTAATCTCTAGTTTTAAAGAAATTGGCAATCGTAGGCTCCTGTACACCCCAACACAAGAGTATAGTGGGATCCTGGACAAATTCAGTTAAAGCTTACTCTTTTACAGTCTAATGCTATGAATGTCAGTTCGACTTCTGCTGATAGAGCTGGCCTTTGTAGCAGATCTTTTTCAGTCCTGATGTTCAGTTTTGCATCAAGTATCGACCAGGCAGAATTAGGGTCAACAAAGGAAAAGCTGCGTCTTCATTTCTACACTGTATTTTACAATTACAGCTTTGGCTGTACATATAAAGTGATGTGGCTTTGGGTTTGCAGGTGCCCGGATCTGAACCCCTGTCTCATTGCTCATGGTTGAATTAATGATGTGAATGTCTAAGAAGCCATCAGATTCATAAATCACCAGAAATGAGAGGGATAACTCATAAAAGTCTTTTCCTTTTGTTTAGCAATTTATCATTTTGCTTGCACATTAATAAACAGAGCTCCCCTGAGGTAAGCCACAGGAAGACAGATTTTTCTTCCTAATTTTCCTCAATCGTAGCCAGTATATCACAAGTGGAGAGAGTAGGCTTGTCACAGCATGTTGGTGTCTTGTGACTCCCTTTACCCATCACTGATAACAAATAAATGCGATTAAGTACCCTGGTGGATAATTATTTGTGTTTACATAACAGGCGCCAGGTTTCCAAGTCCAAGATTGTCAGCTAGACCAAGCCGGAAGCGCACGTTGTCCATATCCCCTCTATCTGATCACAGCTTTGACCTTCAGACCATGATACGGACATCTCCAAATTCCTTGGTCACAATTCTGAATAACTCTCGTAGCAGTTCCTCAGCCAGTGGTTCTTATGGCCACTTATCTGCAAGTGCAATAAGGTAAGAACAGCATTTTCTACCTCTGTTATATATTCTCACGTGTTATACACACAAAGGTGAATGTATACTCACATCTTTAAGCAATTGTGTTTTGTGAATGTGTGTATTTTGTAGTTTCTATAATGTGTATTCACTGTAGCTTAATTTAAAGTACAAAATACTTTCCTTCTTCTCTCTCAGAAAGGTAACCACAAGGGAATATTATTGTCCAGTGCAGGTAACGCTCTATTTGACCACAGTAATGGTGTATGTGTCCTCAGGAATCTATTTTCAGAGAGGCCTCTCCAGGATGGGTTTGTGACTTAAGTCACTTGGGTTCTTACGGCCACAGATATAATGGACAGTGAAATATTCCTGCATTACAGTCATCAGAGGGTAAAGCACAGACATGGTACTGTTGAACTAAAATGTTTGGTTAGAACTTCTGGGTATTTATCTCCAAAGATAAGATTTTCTGTGGCTAAATTATCTGTTCTTTTCTGTTCCAAGGAAGTACTGTTATTGTCCAGTACCATCAGAAATGCTGAAATTTCCATTTGGTCACTTCACTTGCATGTGCAAGGAAACAGCTAAAAATGGCTGTTCTGGAGGTAGAAGAGCAGAATACCAAGGGTAGGTTGGGCAGTTGTGCAGGAAAGTGGAGTAAGCAAGGCACAGGGAGAGGAGACAAAAGCAAGAATGTCAAAAAAGAAAATGAAGAGAAACAGCAAGAAAAAGGAGTGCAACTGCAGAACATTCTTGTATTTGTGACAGTGTTATATATTAGCTGAAAAAAGCTCTTTTGGTATTCCAAAAAGAATTCCCCACCTCCCCAGAGTCTCAGAAAATATTGGTTTTGCATTTATGGCACACAGACAAAGAGTACTGCTGGTCCCTGGCTTAAAAGCAGCTCCCACCTTCAATTTGCAATGAGGCAAAGGAGCAAGTCCCCACAGCAATTTCTTGAGATCTAAAAGACCCTTTTTTGGCAAGGCTCAAACATACCTCTCCGGCAAAAATGACGCAACTTCAAAACCCAGCTATGGGGATTTGCACTTATGGAGAAAACGGGGCACACAACTGGTGTGTTAAAAACCACGAGCCTGCCAAACTTTGCAAGTGACAGCACTGTAAATATTTTGTATTAGTTTGAGTGCTGTTGGGGTTTCTTAAGCATTTCATTTAAATAGTAGTGCTTCATAGCCCTGACGTATTTGAATAGCTGTATAGTATTTCACAGGTATGATATCATAGCTCTGCAGTACATCTCTGCAGTCTGTGTAACCACAGGCCCAATTATGAAGCTCCGTAATGTGCAATATGATTTATGTCAATAGCTGGCAGCAGTTTTGGACCACATCTGTAAAATACATGTGCTTTGTGGAGGTGTACTGTGCCTTTGATTGAGATGGCACTTTAATTACTAACCTCCTTTTCCACTGCTTATAACTTTGGTAAAGCAAATAGTGCATGGAAACTGGCATTATCTCTACAGTGGAGTAAGTAAGTCTTCCCTCCTTTTCCTCTCAGCTGGAAATGGTTGATATGTGTTTTTGACACACAGAATCGCAAACCTAAGGGCATCCCTGCAGACCCAGAGCTAGATGAATAGTTTTGTTGAAGGCAGTTGTGGGAGTGAGTTTTAGGAAGAGATTGGTTAAGGATGCTAATGAGTAAAACAGTGAGTCCTGTGAGCTGAAGAAAGCAAGGCTTGTGTGCCTGAGCCTATGGCTGGCTGAAGCTTTCATCACTTCCTGGTCAGGCTTTCCAGGAGTGCATAATCCAAAATTTCACATGATTTTGAATTAATAATCTTTTTTCTTTTTGATAAGAGTATACGTATTCAACATGAAAAGTTGGGAATGCAGACTCCATTCTTCCCAGTGGAAAGGAGAGAAAAGGAGAGAGCAGTGGCTCTTTCTTCGGTTTTGCAACTGGCCTCTGTTTGGTGCCCTGTAACTTCTCCCATGTGAATCTGTCTATAAAAGAGTTACACCAAAATAAACAGTGACGTAAGGTATTAAACTCCAGCCACATTTCATTGCTTTAATAAATTGCAAGACTAAGTGGTAACAAGACTATGAGTAAAAATACATTACAGTTCACTGTACTGTAAATAATGCATTCGGCACAAGAACTGCTGTATTGTACTGTACCATCAATCCATAGGTTCATCCTGTTTAATATCTTGTCTACAACAGTGATCAGAGTCTAGAAAACACTTGTCCTAGTGTAAAATCCCAGCTCTGGAAACTTGCAGGTAAATCTCATAGAGGCAAGAAAATGGTACAGTTCAGCAGCCCACTAGATGGAATCGGAGCCAGGAAGTTTTCGTATTTTAAGCAGCATCAGTGGCATTAATGATACATTAATGTAACATTGCACAGTTCTACTTTTAGATCTTGTGTCCAGTCACTTTGAAGGTAGCCCAAATAGTTTATACTTGCCCGCATTTTTCATGGCAGATATCTGTCTAATGATAAAAAAGCATCAGCAAAGTTATTGTTTTATCAGAATAAAGTTAGGGAAGAAGAGACTAAAGGACTTCTTGCTGCCTTTTCACTGAGAATGTAAAATCTGCCAGGAATGTTGCCTTGATGCTGTAGATACGATTTTGCTGTCCTTGAGAAATTGTCCCATTCAGCCAAGTGATAAAAGCCCTTAGGAGGTTTCTATTAGCATGTGTTAAATAGCCTAAGCATTCAGCATGTTCCAGTTCAGGGCCCAAAGACAGGGAGGAGGACCTTTCCCTGCAGCTGCAACTCTGGTTAAACTGGTACCTCCTTGGGATGCGTGTGGAGGCTAAGCTGTCTGGTCATCCATAACAGCCTTGTGAAAAAGAAAGCAGTCTTCAGGGGAGACAGGGGTTAGAGCACGAACTGTCCAGGTTAAGTAAGCTGGGACCAAGTGCTTTTATATAACACAACATAGGATTGCACTAGAAGAGAGAAAAAGCTGCAGAATAAAGCATGCAGAAGGCAGTCATTAACAAGAATGAAGGCACTGCCCTCTTGTGATTGTGCTTTGATACCATCTTTAATTTCAGGGTTGCACAGTAATGTTTTGCATGAGCCCTGCCTGCTTCAGTGCTCAGGCTACACATCCTCTCTGCATCAGTCAGAGCTGCAGGACCCTGCATCAGGTTCCCAGGCAGCCGTAGAAGAGGAGGGAGCCTCTTACCTGGTAGTTTGCTGCCTGAAGAATGGACTCTGCTCTTGAAACACGATCCCGGCCTGATGGTGGGCGAAGTGAACTAGTTAGAAGTGACAATGAGGCTCATACAGTTTCTTCTGGGTGTCTAGGCTACTACTCTTAATTTATCAGAGGAGCTGGTCAGAGATACGCCTTGAAGTTACTTTACTATGAGAGTGGTGAGGCACTGGCCCAGAGAGGTTGTGGCTGCCCCATCCCTGGCAGGGAGGTTGGAAACAGATGATCTTTAATGTCCCTTCCAACCCAAACTGTTCTATAACTCTGTGACTCCTGTTTTGAACATTTCAGGTACTGTGTCATGTTAATTAATCTGGGAGATCTGGTCTTCACATCTGAAATTGGGCAACAGCAATGAGTGGCACTTTTTAACCTTCATCTTTCTTTGACTGTTGTTCCTGTGCAAAATGAGTCCTTCTGCTTCACCTCAGAGGGAGGTTGAAAGCATTAATGTTTTGTGAAGCAGTTGCTAATCCTGCAGGGAAGAAAAGGGATGTGTGCTCGCATAACTAAAAGCTGATGGGCTGGCACACAAACAGGTAACAGCTTTGCAAAAAGAGGTTAAAAGAGCATTGAGCCTGTAAAATCAAACATTGAACTAAGTCTGCCCATATGTATCACCAGGACCTCACTGGTCTTTGCACTGGAAAAAAGTACATCCTGTAACTAGAAGATTACATCCTGTGCTCCACATGGCTTTTCAGCATAGGACTCTCTTATGAGCACTGTGTTGAGGATGAAATCAAATGAAAGGAGCCACATTTTGGGCTCTGTTACAGAGGCAAGCACAGAAAGGCACTGGTCCTTGACATGGGTACTACTGCAGTTTGAATAATAAATAGCAATAGTTTAGCACAATCCAGATAGGGCTTGACTTGGCGAGCGCTTTGTCATTGTCAGGTGCAGTGTAGTGCTGTATCCTGACTACTGGCTGAGTACTTGAAAAGAAGATGTTGCTCCTGCTGACAGCTAATAGTGGATCTCCTTTAGCACACCAGGTAGAGCTTCTACTTTATGCATTTGAAAACACCTGGTTTAGGTCTCAGCTGGGAGAGATTATGCAGAGAAGAGGTGTATGAAATAGCATCAAATGAGAATAATCCTTCATTTGACATTTACTCATTTGGTTACCTGCCTCAGTCCTGCAGTGCAGCACCCCTGCTATTAATCTTTTGTCAGGATGTACTTAATGTTGTATCTGCTACCTGTGACAATTATTAGACTTTGCACTTCAGTAGCACTTCTTTTTTGAGAGGCAGCATGGCCTAGGGTGAATATAAAGGGGGTAATCACTTCCCATAATATTTAGAGTACTGATTCAGAACCTTTGCAAAAGATTAGCTGGTCTGTAATAAACACCGGAGGTTGGGACTTCATGTTCTCTATGGTCTGAAACGCAGAACTTCTGTATTTTTCTATTGCCTTAGCAGTGTTACAATGCCAAATTTACAGTCAGTTTTCAGAGAATGAGCTGAATTCCCTGTCAGCTACAAAGTGTTTAAATCAGGAGTAGTTCCACCTACTACCCAGAGACTTTCTTTGGGTCTAGGCAGATTTAACTATGAATTCACCTTAGCCGTCTCATATCGTGTTAAAATTCAGTTTCATGTGAGCACAGGAGCCCTTCGGGATCTCCTTCAAGATCTGAAAGAAACTGAGAAAGCACAGCAACACTTTTCCACCCTCCAGGATCTGCCCCTGCTCCCCTGATGTCATCAGAACAGGAAGGAGCAATTAACATAGTGTGGTTAATTACAGCCAGATCCTGGCTGTTCTGGCTCCTGTCACTTTGCTCTGGGCTGATCTGAAGCTGAGCATCAGGAAACGGTAGTGAGGATACTTTCACAAAGAGCCCTGGGAAGGGTGAGCTTAGCAGTGGATTAGTATCAGTGAGGAAGGCAAGAGTCTGCTTTTTTGCAAGCAGGTATTGGATACTCAGTTATTTTCTCATCTCATATAAGCTCTTTGTATATAACATTTGTTGTGTAATTAGTCAGTGGCCTCCTCTCTGAACTGCTTTATATCTGGAGACAAGTGACCATGTATTATTTTTTTCCCCATTTCCCTTGCCAAAAGCAAAGAGAAAAATAAAAACAGAGTTAAGACATACAAATAAAGCATACCGTTATCACAGAGAAAAGTGAAAGTATCTCCAGCAGAGAGCCCAACAGCCTAATTATGCACAGAGCAAAGAGTATCCTTTTATCAGGTTTAAATTATCCAGTTTTTGAATTTAACAGAATGTCTCATAGTTAAAAGACAGGGAGCCCTCATGTTCTCAGTCTTCTTTCTTTATTCAATATTTAATATATTCTTATTATGTCTGCTCTCATTCATCTCCTTTCTGAGGCAAATGGTTGTTTTCAGTCTGCTCTTTAGAGTTCTTGCATTGTCATTTCTGCCGATACTGTCTGACACAGTCTCCCTCTACCACATGCAATCATACTCCAGAAGAGGATCAGCAATTCCAATGCACCGTGGTTTTGTGTGTTCTGTTTTCCATTCCATTTGTCTTAACCTGGTTTTGCTATAGCTTCACATTGATCAAATTTTCATTCCTCTATTGAATTCTGCATTGAGACGAGGAAGTGCTGCTCATGAGTTGGCTCAGCTCATTTAGAACATCTAACTTTTACTGAAAACCAAGTGCTTAATGCTTATCTTTGGTTTCTGTTTTAGACTGTAAGTTTTAAGTTTGTGTATTTATGTAAGCAAATCTGCATGAAAGGGCGCAACCAAATACTTAGTGAAATGAATCTTAAGAACATGTTTAGAGTTGAACACCATATATTCAGCAGTTTTGCAAGAAGCTCCTCATGGTAGGATGTATAGGGTAAAATAAAAGGTGTGTTAGTTATGTGTTAGAGGTGTTTTGCTGTTTTATTGTTACTTTTGTTGGGATCTGCCTGAGATTCAAAGCTGCATCTTTAAGTGAATTTTTTTCTTGCTTTAAAAGGTCTCTAGTATGTAGTGTGTTGTAAATGAAGGCTTAGTTGCAGTTCAGACGCAGACCAGGTATAAGCCCGATGAAACAGGTCCTATTGTAACTAGACACATCGCATATGTGCAGCAGAGGGCTTTATTCCCAGTGGTCTTTCACTGTGCATGGTTAATCTAAAGAAGGGAATATAATGCTCTATCATGCCATAATAGCTTCATTTTAACCCCTCTTTCAAGAAGTGTGAATGGCAGAGAAGTACTACAAAGTGAATAAAAATGAAATTCATCAGTATTACAGAAAGTTGCATCTAATTCAGGCTCTCTTGAAGCTTAATTCTGCAGCTAGTCTCCTATAGAAGGCTCATGTAGATTATAGGATGGTGACATTCATTGTTTTGGAGGTCTCCTGCATCTTGCATTAGAAAGTGGTGTGTATTTTTCATCACAAGTTCATGCAAGTGGCAAGATTTCTGCCTTCAGAAAATGTATACTGTCAGAAGTCAAGCAACATAAAGAATATAGACTATGCTGGCGCATGTTGCATGCACATTTACATGTACAGATACACACATATACAAGTGTGATTATGTATGTATGCCTGTAAATGTGTATGTCACAGAATCACAGAATCACAGAATAGTAAGGGCTGGAAAGGACCTCAAGATCATCGAGTTCCAACCCCCCCGCCATGGGCAGGGACACCTCCCACTAAACCATGCCATCCAAGGCTATGTCCAACCCCACCTTGAACGCCGCCAGGGATGAAGCATTCACAACTTCCCTGGGCAACCCATTCCAGGGCCCCACCACCCTCACAGTAAAGAATTTCTTCCTCAGATCCAATCTAAACCTCCCCTGTTTAAATTTAAACCCATTACCCCTTGTCCTCTCACCACAGTCCCTAATGAAGAGTCCCTCCCCAGCATCCCTATAGGCCCCCTTCAGGTATTGGAAGGCTGCTATGAGGTCTCCACGCAGCCTTCTCTTCTCCAGGCTGAACAGCCCCAACTTTCTCAGCCTATCTTCATACGAGAGGTGCTCCAGTCCCCTGATCATTTTCGTGGCCCTCCTCTGCACTTGTTCTAACAGTTCCATGTCCTTTTTATGTTGAGGACACGCAAGTCTTGTAATTGAAAGTCAATTTAAAGTAATTTGCTCCAGACTGGTTCTGTGTTATTTGAGGAGTTTAAAGTCACTGGTCACAGCACAGTGCAAATTCCAGGAAAGATCTGGAGCTAAGTGAACTGTGCTGGCGTTTAACACTTCATTACTTCATTTTCAGACCCTAAAAACAAGTATTAATTAACACTTTCCGTGTAATTAATGATACCAGTTTTAGAAATGCAAAAATACTTAACCATGAACTTCATTCAAAATGATGTTTGCCAGAAGCATCATGAGCTTGCACGGAGGGAGCACAGATGAATTACGCAAGGTACTGTTAATACAAAGCCCAGTTAGGATACTAAGGATTCCTGAACAGGAATATCCCAGTGAGAAGGACAAAGCTGTCAGTGCTGTCTGAGCACATAAGGTTAATCAGTGTGGCTCTGTTGCTCTAAGTGAAGCTATTCCATTTTACTTCGGCATATGGCAAGGTATTCATGAAGAAAAAATTCACCTAGTCTAGCAGATAAAACAGAATAGATAATATAGTAAGCTGAGGAGAAAGTACAGACCACAGGCTCTGTTAATTTTAAATCAGTAATAGAAAAGTCAAGAAAGAGGCAACGATGTATGTGAGTTAAATACAATCGTAAGACGATGACTATTATCTGATGAAAACTGGAAAACATAGTATAATATATACTGTTCTTTATTAGATGCAGGATATTATATATTTTTACAAATGCAGTTAGATGACTTGTCTCGTAAGTTAGTGACTTTGAATGAAGTGTGCCAACATCGCAAATGCAAAGGGATATTTGTGAAACGCAGTCAGTTCTGACAAATTATTTCAAAGGATTTTGAGTCTCATACGTGCCTTTAAGATCACCCTGTTTTTGGTTTCACAGTCACAGTTTGATGCTGTTTTCCCCTGTACATAAGTGACAAGCTGTAAAAGCAGCTGATGACTTCTCTGCATTGTCTACTCAAAGCTCAGGGTTGTCGGTTGGAAAGTAGAGGAAAAAGAACAGGATTTAAAGCAAAACTCTTCTTTCATATTACTTAAAATTATTTGCTCAAACGGAAGTGCATTTTTAAGGTCTCCCTTCCTGTAGCACCATTTGGTTTTCATTTTGCATCTAAAATGCTTGAAGTAGGAAGAATTTCACAAATCTCTTCAGGTGCAAGGCTGCTGAGTGCATTGCCACTCCTGTGACCCAAGCAATTTGTTAACAGTCACTGTTGCAGGTTGTTATCATCAGGAGGTGAAGAAGATGACAGAATTGGAAAATTTTTTATTCACTCCAGCTTGTTTACAAAGAGCATACACAAATTCCTGGTTCCACCAACTCAAACAACAGGAGACAGTTTTCTTGCATGGTATTCCTGGCTGCTTCCTCTCTTGCTGGTCATGTCCAAGGAGAACTCATTGGTTTTCTCTCCTCTACATCTCTACTGGGGTCAGACTTAAAGAGTTTTTCTTGGTGACTCTCCACAGCTTTCCACATGGCTGCATATTGCACATGTGCATAGTTCCATCAAAATACATAACATGAACTTCCGTGTGTGGAGTCAGCTTGTGTGTGGACCCCCTCAGTACCCATGGCTCAACTCCCAGCCGCCTTTGCATACATCCTGCATTTTGGACAGTGGCTCTTACGTGTCAGTTTACCATGGGATGAATTAAGCTGTTTCTTACATTGCTCGTTGTAAAAGAAGAGCATCTGACCATGTGAAAACCAGTGTTTGATCACTGTTAACATAATTATGACTTGTATTATGACTTCAGGTAAGGTTGCAATGTCTGTAGGGCCCAGGTTTTAGGACAGTATTTAAGGACTTGCTGACGTTAGTTCACCTTCAGAAGTATTTAAGAGTAATTAGGGGTGCTTTTCTGAAAAGTAGCTGGGTACATTTATAAAATGGGAAAGTTGTTTGCCTCTCAGCAACATTCCTAAAGAATAAATAAGGACTTTGGAAATACAAGTCAAAATCTAAAGGTGAAATCCTGGCCTGCTGGAAGGGAAGAATAAAAACCCCATTGAATGCAGTGAGTCCAGGTGTTCATCCAACATTTATTAGTAGGTTTCTGCACCCTGGTTTCTCAGTTTTGTTTGCCCACAGGCTTCATGCAACTCTTAAGAGAGAGTAAGAAAAACAAAGTAGTAACGTATACCTACTTGAGCATGAGCTCAAGAAGCCATGGTGTTATCTTAAGACCTGATCATCAGCTTTATTGAACATGAAGCCAGTCTACCTACAAATCACCTCTCCCTTCTTGGACTGGGGTCCTTTTTGGAGGGAACTGGATCGTTTGGTCTGACCTGGTGTCAGCTGCTGATGCCAAGAGCAAACAGTGGAGGCCACAGCGTGATCTGGGTTTTCTCATGGGGTGAACGCTTGGGCTGTGAGTGCACCACCCAGACATCAAAGACCCTTCAGGCCAAAGGGTCCTCCTGCACTATAGTGTAGATGGGGCCAGTGTGTCTTATAGTGAAACATGTTCCTGTACTGAAACCAGCCCTGTGTGTTCTATCTCAAGAAAGGTGTTAGCTGGGGAGACTACAGCGAAGAGCAGGAAGAACAGTCAGAGGTCTGAAAAATTAAACTGATGAGTTAAAGTAGTCTTGACCTGTTTTGTCCAGATTAAAGGTGAGAAGACAGGAAGAGATGGCATGGCGATGATTTCAAATATGCAACATAGAAAAGGAGGGAAGCTACTGTGAAGGGGATGGTGTGTGAAGGGTGCTGTGTAGAATAACATAGTGCCTTTTTCAATGTTTTGTGTCAGCCTGTCTCCTCAGGCACACCTGTGCAATGTATAGGAAGGAAGGAATTTTTCCTGACTTGAATTCACAGCTGTTTTGCGGTAAATTCCGCAGCTATGACCAGAAACTGGATGACCTTGTTAGTAGGACAGCCACAAAGTAGCCACAAAGTTTGGTTTTGATTATAACGTCTGTTTTTCTTCTTCATGAAGTCTGTTCTTTAAAATTTGATGTGCTCATGTAATTGCAATGTAGTTCACTGCCCTGCTTTACCTCCGGTGATGGGAGTTTGAGACTTCACAGAGGAGGAGGAGGGAAAAAGAGAGAGAGACAGACTGACAGAAGCCCACAGTATGGAAAAATAAATGATACCACTGATGGGCTTTTCTGTCAGTGTATGTGAGTTATTAAATTCTTAAGCAGAAGTATTACATGCTTTTTCTAACCCTTATCCCCATAAAACTCAACAACTAAAAAGATAACCTGCATGTAGTTTATTAGTGGTCTTACATGCATCCATCTTTTTTTTCCTTCTCTACTTTGTCTTTTAAAAATGTCTCTAACAGAAATACAAATCAGATTCCCTCCAGTGGTGTAGATTTTCATTTCTCAGTAGGTAGATGGAAGAAAAAGATTCATAATTCACTTACACTTCTGTGAATCCAAGATATTTTGGAAGCGACTTGTGTTTTG